>OY856378.1:6705035-8013803 GCA_963693495.1 Malacosoma neustria
GATGTTGGTCATTTTATTTCAAATCGAACCATCCAGTTCAGGTAGTTATCCTTTTAAAAATCGATTTTCTTGTCACTTTAATCAGGAAAGAGAATTGATACAGTACAAAAAGTGAAATGCAAGTAAAAAAACTTTCGCCGTGTTATAAACAATATAATATACATCAATGTGAAAGATGCAATCGTTATAAAAAAAGTTATTGAGATAGTTCTCACTTTAACAAAGTTATCCTTAAACTCCCATAAGTTCTCGGTCTTTTCTCTGTACAAATCTTGGAACTTCGTAATGGCTGTATCCAAATCCCTGCATTCTTCCACCTTGTTACCGCCAATTGTTGTGCCGATGCGGCCCCACGATCTGAACAACCAGTATCTGGAACAACAATGAACTTTTATCCGTGCAGGGGCAGAGAAAAAATACTGACTTCTGCAGGTGCGGTTGGTCTGTCGTAAAAGGCGACAAAACAACACACCCTAGCTACGTGTAGAGCCCCAAGCCCGTCTAAATGGCGACCACCTTTGGTCTTAAATAGGCCGCCATAATAACCTTGTGTTGTTCCGGCATTAGTGACCCAAGTTCCTGTATTTTTATTGGACAGCAGCGTGTTCGCGATGCCACTGGCGTTGCAAACACCCATAGGCGACGGTAACTGCTAAATTCTAAGCGGGCCGTCAGCCTGTCTGCTGTCCTACAGCAATTAAAAAAAAAGAATATACGCGAGCAAATAAAGATAGTTGATTATGGCTTAACACTTGGACGGGTCTTATCTGCTGTCTTTGATGTATGCAACATAGGAACACCACATATACGCTGCTTTCCTCAGTTTAAAACTAGATACAGTATTTTGAAGCTATATTTCTTTAAGCGCGTTTAAAAAAATATATTGTTAAATTTTTAGATTAAAAAACGACATGATGAAGGGTGCTGATAACTATCTCTCAAGTTTCCATGTTAAATCTACAACAAGTGTTTTATATCAGTGGAGATAAATCAATTATATTTATTCATAAATATACATATGAATATATAGATATCAGGTTGCCTGGAAGAGATCGCTATGAGCAATAACGCCGCCTATTGTTTAAATAACATTGTTTTATTTTTTATTTTTCTTAGATATTAAGTATTTTTTAAGTTAAACAATCCAGAGTTATCTATCAATCTATCTACTATATGTGTATGTGATTTTAAATTATACATGGTGGTGAATGATAGACCATTGTAAAAATTTGTGATAAAAGTGACTATCTTTAAAAAAAATTAAAGTAATATGGCTATGGGGGTCTTAGGTGTCAGTTCATTTTAGAAAAGGGGTCTCTTGTCCAAAATAGTTGTTTGCTTGTTGTTGCTCTAGAATTTGGCTCGAGACAAACAATACGAATTTATAAGCTACAATTTTTATCATAAATCATTAAACTCACTTTTTTCTATCATTGTGTTCCAGCACTTGCAACTTGTAGAATGAGTTCTTCTGCGCAACCACATCAGTTTGAGATAAGACCACGGTGTACTTTGTTCCAGCGGGGTCTTTATAAACGTGCGTCACGTCGTCCAACCCTGATGCAGGGTCTACAGCAGTACCACCTATACAGACCGAGCTATTAGTATATCTTTCTTGGGGCAAACTTTAACTCACTAATATCATCTATATAATAAATTCCGGTCAATTATTAAGTTTGGTCAAAGACTAAGTTCAGTTGGCTAAAAAATTATGATGATGATCACTTTTACGAGAGTGACTGATTACTGCAGGCAGGTCAACTCCTCCCTAAGTCTTAGTGGGGTCCTTTACTCCCCAATGTTTTAAATTTTGAATTAGATATTATCATTTTATAACTAATGATTATTGCATTAGATTTAATCAGAGCAATAATCAATATGGATTTAATATGTGATTATAAACTGTGTGTATGATTAATTATAAACTGTGTGTAACCATTCTCGTTCATAGACAACTGAATATCCTGACACCTACATATAAAACAGTTAGGTGCAGTTTTCCCCAGTAAAAAAGGTGAGTTTGAATTATTAAATTATATTAATGCTACTATGGTTTTGAAAGTTTTTTCTTTGTTTAATAATGCCTCCACCGCTGTATGTATTCAAATTTAATAAATACATAAAGCATTGAATAATTAGATTTATTCCAGCTAAGTTTAGTTTTATAGTTGTTTTTTCACTTTCAATATTAAAAAATACAATGCAGTTCAGTGTTGATGGTGCACGAATGGGGCGAGGGAATGAATAATGGAATAGAAGTGTTCGCCATAGATTATAACAAACTATGAGTAGTGAGATGCATGAACGATACTATCAGAATACGTCCCTCTCCTGCCAAGAGGGAAATTAACTCCAGTTCACAAACTAACGAAGACAGTTTATTATTAATAGTTAAGTTAGTAAGTTCTAATAGTAGTTTATTTAGATCACAATCACACATCAATTACATTCGTCACCCTAAACGACTTCCTAAAAAACCAAAACAACAATCAAGTGACTTATTGTTATAGAGTATAGAAAACATTTTGGCAAGAACAATTTTTTAAACTCATAAAGATAATCGTTAAAATTAAAAGAAATACGCAACCTTTGATCTTCAACTTGACAGATGCCGATTTGGACGATTTCACGTACATACTACCGGATTTTGGGATGGATTTCCCGTCGAGGACATCTTGTGGCACTCGTTTTGCTGGCTGTTATAAATCCAAGATATTTTGTTAGAAAACATTCAAGCCTAAGGTAGTCATAATGATATGATTAAACCCCTCTCCTCTGGTTACATCTACTTTATACTCTATGGTCGGCTTTGTTACTTTTCTACACTATTTAAAAATAAAAATATTTATATAAACCACAATAAATGTTAGCCAAGTGATATCAGACTCGGACACCGACCTAAAAGTAACGGATTCAAATTCCACAATGTATTGCCTAGTTTTACTCGCCTAATGTGCATAATCACACATACATAAACTTGCCTTACTATGTGATAACTATTTGAGGGTGCTCTAATCCTGATCTATCATTTAGTTGGAGAAAATGTCACTCGAGCACCCCCTAAGACGTTTGAGTAGGGGTCATTGCAGAGTAATGACCGAAAGTCGATCCTACGTTCCCCCATAAGGATTCAGGTGACGAGTGGAGTTTTTAGTGGTTATACCGGCCACCGTTGGCTATAGTCTGCTAGCCAGCTGAGTGATTGCAATATGCGTCGGCTATCTTCGACTGATAAGACATAGTTTTCCTTATTAGTCGAAAAAAAGGTTTTCGGGTTAATAGAATCTGTAATGCAGACTTAAATATGGGAATTAGTCACAGCATAGTGACATTGCGGATAAATTACAAGTGTCGGCTCCGTTGGTACGGCCACGTTTTACAGCAACCGGATGCTTACGTGGGAAACAAATGTCTGGCCATGCCGCCTCCTCCGGGCCCTGGCAGGAGGGGTAGACCCAAAAAGTGCTGGCTTGACGTCGTAAAGGGTGATATGCGAGCCAATGGGCTCACTACCAGGGATGCTGAAGATCGTGCGAAGTGGAGAAGAAAAAGTCAGAAAGCGGACCCCGGGCGCCGAAGCGAGAGTTTGGGCTGCAACAGGGATTCAACGCTAAGATGATGATGATGAAATACTCACATCAGATCCCCATCCGGCTAGATTGTGTTCTTTGATTAATTCGAGAGATTTCGATATTGTTCCATTTTGAGGATCAATCAAATCCAGAAATGTTTCATCAACTACCTGTAAAAATATACTTTCTATATTATAAGTATTTTTCTTTTTCTCATAACACAATAACCATAATCACCAATCTGCTTTTGACAAGCACGGTAAGTACAATGCTCCCTCGACGGATTTCTACCAGCAGGAAGAAAATGTTTTTATTCCACAGAATAACAGATAGACTGACGGTCCACTTAATAGTAAACAGTTACCGTCGCCTATGGATGTTTGCGACGCCAGGGGCACCGCAAACACGCCGTTGTCGTAATGCACCTTAACAACTCAACTTAAAACGGAACACAACAACTTACGCCGGAACACAACAAAATAGAGGTTGCCATACAGATGGGCTTGGGTGGGGAAACTACTACTACTACATATTGCAGGCCGATAATATTTCATATCTTCTTCTTCTTCCTGCCCTTATCCAAGCTATGTGGGGTCGGCACAATGTAATCTTCCCTTCCACTGTCCTCTATTAGCCGTCATCTGAACATTCACACCTTTTTTAACCATATCATCAACAACAACACTGGCTGACTAGAATCGGTCTGGAACACTCCAAAAAATTTTTGGGATCCACGTACAAAGCATGAGGATCCATCTGGAACATGAGCAGGGGGCAAATACGCTACTTGCTTGCGGCCTTTACTGGGCACTTTGGAACCAACAATATGCTCATGAAGATGGGTCTAACCTACGTGCAGGTTGTGTGGGGAACATACAAAACGTACGGAACACCTACTGTGTACATGCGATGCATTGGCCAGGAGGAGAATGAATCTTTTGGGAGTAGGATATCCGACACCGGAAGACAGGCTCCTATCTCCATATCTCATTGTGAGGTTCATGAAGCAAATCTTCAATGAGATTGGAGAGGAGTGATTGCTATCTAGGGGAACACAAAAGATCCCATTGGGTCGAAGTGTCCGAGATAACTCTCGGCCCCGAAATAAGATAACCATATCATCTCTTACACAATCCATCCATTTTTCTTTGGTCTACCTCTCCTCTTGTATCCGTCCACTCTCATTTCTAGCATCCTCCTTGTCACATGACGCTCCTCTCTTCGCATTATATGGCCATAACAGACTAACCTATTACTTTTCAGCTTCTCAATCACTGGCGCTACTTTCAAACTTCCCCTAATATACTCATTTCTAATTATACATTTTTGTAACTCCGCTCAACCATCTCAACATTCGCATATCTGCTGCATGCAATAACCTTTGATATTTAACAGCACTCTGATCTTTATCTTTATAATGGACTTATAAATTTTACCTTTAAGTCTAACGGCACTTGTGGATCACATATTGTCCCGGCCGATAATATTTTATATAACACATTGTTCTTTAATCGTCATGCAATAATTAAACTCAAACCATTTTTTCTTCCTAAACGAAAACATACATTATACTAAAGTACGAGACCATGATAGTCTTAGATCACAAGTCTATCAAATTAAATTGCTACTAAAAAGAAAAAAGAAAAGTACTTATTTACTTGACAATTGATATACTTAAATACTTTTCTTTTATTAATAAATAAATATTTTACATAAACGACTGCATTACAGAAGTTGTTATACTTACTTCAATATCCATATCCTTAATTTCATCCATCTTATCCGGCATCCTTTCTAGATCTTTTTTGGTGGAGATGACAGCTGCTAGCGTATCCGTCAGTTTACTGACAACTAAGCCACCAAGTTTTAGAATACGCTTTTTGGTCTCTTCTTTATTTTTCAGTTTTCCATACAAGAAGAACTGGAGGTTCTTCAACGGCGGTATTGGGATTTCTTTTTTCACGCTGTCAAATATATTCGAACCATATTTTTTTTAGTATGTAGTAGCCAAGAAGTTCTGTGCTAATATGCATTATCAGCCTATTGAAGTTCACCATTGGGTAAAAGGTTGATATTATTATTTTTTTATTGCTGTAGGACAACACAGGCTGACGGCCCGCTTAGGAATTTAGTAGTTACCATCGCCTATGGGTATTTGCAATGGCCAATCGCATCGCGAACACGCTGCTCCCATAAGGGTACAGGAACTTGGGTCACTAATGCCGGAACACAACACAAGGTTATGGTGGCATACTTAAAACCGAAGGTGGTCGCCATCCAGACAGGCTTGAGGTCCTACCACGTACCTAGGGTGGGTTGTTTAGTCGCCTTTTACGACAGGCCGACCCCGGCCGCAGAGGTTAGTATTCTTTCTCCGCCCCTGCACGGATAAAAATGATATGCGTGCCAATGGACTCAATACCAGGTATGCCGAAGATCGTGGGAAGTGGAGACAAAAAGCCGCTAATCGGACCACGGGTATCGAAGCGGAGATTTAAGATGCAACTGGGATTTAACGCTGAGATGACAATGATAATAAGAAAGTCCACCGCTGAGCATAAGTCTCCTCAAGGCTAGCCACACAACCGTCAGTTCGTCGTATTCAGCTATTTCTGCTAGCTGCACTCGAGGACTCGTTTAGGTCATCGGTTAACGCTTCTACCACAAATATGGCTGACCCACCATCAGTGACTGGTTGACTGGAATGCGATCTGTCAGAGAAACTACGTACAGAAAAATATCGACACGAAACCTGTACATTGAGATAGATAATGTGGAACCCGCTAATCCGCGCAAGACAAATGTGACAGTATATCGTTCATTACCTCTAGACTGGAACTCAGTAGTGAGATACTAATAGTATTTTTTATTGTAATCGATTACTAAATATTTTCATAGGTTTCATATATTATCTATTACGTTAACAGCTTGTTTCTGTTTCATTATATTTTTTTCAGTCATTTTGCTATAAGCCAGGTTCATGTACAGACAAACGAAAAAGCAAAACAATAAAATAATTTAGGTCTTATTTTTTGGGAGGTGGAAATATACTACGCACACCCCGCCGCGTGGGAGGGGACGGTGGGGTAGTGTGGGTGTCCCCATCTCTAAAAATTATTTTGATCTACCCTAACTGATCAAACTAACTGACTACCTGACTGAAACTGATTCTGGCTTAAATTTTATAAGTTAGAAAATAAGATTTCTATAATTACAGTAACACTATACCTGGTGGAAGGTTCGTCTTTGACAATCACGACGGGACGGGGAGCTGCCTGGAACAGTCTGACATCAGTCTTGGGTTTGTATCGCTTAAAGATTGTTCCCTCTTTATAACTCTTCGGAACAACCATTGGTTTCCTCTTAGGGTCTTGGGTGAGATAGCTGCATTTTGTCCACTCACTGAGGTTACCTGAAAAATTATTAAAGTTAAATCGTAACTAGTCATAACATCAAATGTACTTTGCATGTTACGGATGTATTAGAATTTTGTCTATGCCGAGTATATGTGAATTGTGACCTTATATCGTATGAATACTATCAAAATGTATATAATTAAATGTTACACACTTTTATATTATACGAAACTAAACCAGACCAGAGTGACCATATTTCGTATTTTACATGAACAGTAAAATCGATGACATTTTGAGTGTGTTCAACACTTTTTATTTTAGTCTCTTGACGTCCATTTTTCAGTTTCAACCAACAACCTTTTAGTTTCTTGGTTGACTGGAGTGATACAACTTAAATTTCTTTTCTTTTCACTACACAAAACGACAATATATTTCTGCGTATAACTTCATCCTGCCCTTATTCCATATTACATGGGGTCGGCACAACGTGTTCTCTCCTTCCACTCTCCACTTTTAGCCGTCTTCTCAACATTAACACTCTTTTTGCCATATCATCTTTTACACAATCCATGCATATTTCTGCATACAACATACATACATTTTGAAGGCTTCCGTGGCGTAGTGGCTAACGCACTTCTGCACGTTTGCGGAGGTCACGGTCACGATTTCGATTCCCGTCTTGCGTCTGGCTCTTTGTATATATGTATTTATTTGCAAAAAAAGCATATAAGTATTAACAACGGTCTAGTACCCATAACACAAGTGCTATGCTACTTACTTTGGGATTAGATGGCGCTGTGTGGATTATCCCAATATATTTATTTTATTTGTACAGTAATAGAAAGTTAGATAAGGTTAGGTGGCAACACTCAATTTTCTTGTATAATTACTTAGCCGCATATTAAAAAAAATCGTAATAACAATCATAAGAGAAATATAACATGATAAGTCTATTATGTGCGTATGTCTACCTGTGCATTTGTATCCAAATGTGTCCAATACTAGTTGGCCATGCTTGCATTCAGGGCAAGGCTCCAGAGCCCCAAACGCCATACAGTCTGCTAAATGATCCAGGCACTGCATTGTAAGAAAATATTAGAATTAATCGTAATTTTCTTGTGTTCTATTAGTAGGTGGTAACAAATTCACACTCAGAAAGCAACCCAAAGGTCACGGATTCAGATTTTCTCACCTAATGTGAATATTGTAACATAATTGCCTCATACTCATTGTTAACGCCGTTTGGCTATAATGAGCTAGGCGAAGAGCTAGCGAAGGAAATGAATATGAAGGGTTCATTTCTCGTTACTCGTCCATATTTCGCGTGGACCCATTGATTTTATACTCTTCAAAATATTCAAAACGCACAGCTATTTATATTATTTACTTTAATTACCTACACTTGATTATTAATAAATTATTCAGTTTTTACAATAAGTAAGACAGAACCTGTCATATATGAATATTCCTTTATTTATTAGCTTTGTAGGTAGGTACTTGACTTTTTCACATTGTTAAATAATAATGTCAATTAATGTGGGTACCACACATATTGTCAAAATGCTACATAGCAAATACAAGGTTTAATTCCGAAAAGTGTTTTATTTAATTTACGGACATAATAGTGGCGACGAGTGGTAAAATAAGTGTAAAATGGATACAAAAGCAGTGAAATTTGATGAATTTAACCCACAAACAGACAATTGGGACATTTATCTCGACCGTCTAAAATTTTGTTTCGAAGCAAATGGAATTGTGTTAGATACTGCTAGACGAGCTAATTTCTTCACAGTTTGTGGTTCTAGGGTGTATGAAACATTATTGGCATTAATTACTCCAAGGAAAGCTAGTGAAGTGACATTCAGTGAGATACAAACAATTTTATCAAAACATTATAGTCCAAAACCAAATGAGATATCTGTGTCATTTAAATTTTACAAACGAGATCAAAAATGTGATGAATTGGCAGCAGACTATATAGCTCAGCTCAGAAAACTGAGTTCAGGTTGTAACTTTATAGATTTGGAGCGAATGTTACGAGATCGACTAGTTTGTGGTATGCGAGACAGACAATTGCAGTATGACCTTTTAAAACGTGACAATTTAAGCTATCAAGATGTAGTGGACGCTATGTTGTCAGCTGAAAGTGCGGGACGAGATGCCCGCATGATGCAAGGGTCTTCAGGGCAGAGTACATCCAGTACAACTCAGCAAACTTCTATACCTACATCTCACTCAGATTTTGAACCAATGGAAGTCAATGCTGTTCAATCAAAGGTAACCCGTTTGTGCTATCGTTGTGGGGCACACCATGCGGGGGAATGCCGTTTTGTAAATACAGTGTGCCGATTTTGTAAGAAGAAGGGACATTTAGAGAAGATTTGTTTACAAAAAAAGAAAATCTTTAAGCAAAATACAAACTTCACAGCGGAGGTAGAAGATCACTTAAACGGTATTTACTGTGTAAAAAGTAGAAGTAGAGTGTCCCCTTTTGAAGTGACAATATTTCTAGCTGGTATATCAGTAGTTATGCAGATTGATACTGGAGCTAGTTTCAGCATTATTAATGAATTGACATGGCATTCTCTGCGAAGAAGTCTACCACAGAATGTGTTGCACCACACTCAGTTGGTATTGCGTACATGGACAGAAAAACCTGTCCATCTCCTGGGACAAGTTACATTACCGGTCAAATACAGGACCGGGACGCATAACCTTCCTGTACTTGTGGCTAAAGGAAATGGTCCAAATTTATTAGGCCGAGATTGGTTCGCACCACTAAACATTTCAATGAATGTTAATTTCATGACTAAAGAAGATTATGTTGAAATTGATAAAATAATAGAAAAACATTCTGAAGTTTTTAAAGAGGGACTTGGTACATACCGTGGACAGCCAGTTGACATACATTTAAAGCCAGGGGCTACTCCAAAATTTCTAAAAGCTAGACCTGTACCATACGCAATTAAGGCGAAAGTGGAAGAAGAAATTGATAGACTAGTAAAAGAAGGTGTTCTTCAGGCAACATCTTACTCTGAGTGGGGTAGCCCACTCAGAGTAAGATGTTGCCAGTAGTTCCAATAGTGAAGAAATCGAGCGAGATCAGATTGTGTGGAGATTATCGTAGCACAGTCAATGAAGCAACTGAATCTGATACATATCCAATGCCAACTGCAAATGAAGTGTTTGCGACAGTTGCTGGTGGAACATTTTTTACTACTTTGGATTTAGAAAGGGCTTATACACAGGTGGTTGTTACAGATAAAACTTCAAAGTTGTTAACCCTAAATACATGCAAAGGACTCTATACAGTACACAGATTAGCATTTGGAGTTAAGGCTTGTCCAGGAATATTTCAACGCTTGATGACATCCTTGCTTGCTGGTATTGCAGGAGTAGCTGTACTGATTGATGACATCATTATTAGTGGCCATACAAAACATGAAATGCAAGTGAGATTAGATACGGTTCTACAAAGAATTGGTCATGCAGGTTTACGTCTCAACAGATCTAAATGTAAGTTTGCAAGGAAGCAAGTAGAATTTCTGGGGTTTGTTATTGATGCTGAGGGCATTCACCCCGCACCTAGTAAGGTTGAGGCTATTGTAAATACACCGGAACCCAAGAACAAACAAGAATTGCAGGCATTTCTTGGTTTATACAACTTTTATGAGAGATTTGTTCGACACAAAGCTACAGTACTAGAACCTCTACACAGGCTCTTAGAGAAATCACAGGTTTGGAATTGGACAGAGCTAGAACAAAAGGCTTTTGATACTGCAAAACACTTAATTACATTCGATTTGACCCTGGTTCATTGTGACTTGCAGAAGCCGTTAATATTGACATATGATAGCTCCGAATTTGGCGTAGGTGCAGTGTTGTCACATAAAACTGAATGTGGAATTGAGCGTCCTATTGCCATGGCTTCGAGAACGTTACATGCACATGAACGCCGTTATTCACAGCTTGATAAAGAAGCCACGGCTATTATGTTTGGTATCACTAAATTTCACAACTATTTAATGGGCAGACACTTTAGTATTGTGACAGATCATAAACCACTACTTGGTATTTTTGACCCCCGAAAACCTATGCCAAATATGTTACACCTCGTTTAACCAGAATAGGCATAGCATTAACATCTCATAGCTATGATATAGCATATAAACCCGGCAAGGATATTGGGATTGCAGATAATTTGAGTCGATGGCCACAACCTGTCCCAAATCAACCCGAGCCACAACTAAGTGAAGTATTATTAATGGCTGAAACACCAGAAGATTTTCCATATGATATTCAACATATAATTACCGAAACAAAACGGGATAAAACATTAGCACAAGTTATATATTATATTCAGCGGGGATGGCCAGTCAGAATAAATGACAATGATCTAAGACCATTTTGGTTGCACCGCTTAGAGCTGTCATTACATGAAGATTGTATACTTTTGGGATGTCGTGTCATTATCCCTAAGAGTCTAAGACAAGATGTACTGAAGATGCTACACAGAATGCATTCAGGAATGGTTCAAACAAAGGCATTGGCAAGGAGTTATGTATGGTGGCCAGGACTAAATGAAGACATTGAAGCTTTAGTAGGTGCTTGCGATAAATGTCTTGAACACAGACACATGCCTCCAAGAACTTCCTATGAGTGGATTACACCAGCCAGACCTTGGTCAAGGATCCATGTTGATTTTGCTGGACCCTTTCACAACAAGAATTTCCTGATAATTGTGGATGCTTATTCTCGCTGGCCTGAGATCTTTATTGTAAATAATACTACTGCAGCCACAGTAGTAAAAATTATGAGAATGGTTTTTGCCACACATGGACTGTGTGATGTGGTTGTATCAAATAATGGCACGAGCTTTACATCGCAGGATACCCAGCAGTTTTTCATTGCTAATAACATACGCCATGTGACTACAGCACCATATCATCCATCTACAAATGGATTGGCAGAAAGAATGGTACAGACCATTAAAGATAAATTGCGAAAAATGGATGACTTGCCATGGGATATTAGAATTCCAAATCTTTTACTAGGACTGCGGGCGACACCATGTACTACAACAAATAAAACACCGGCTGAGTTACTTATGAATAGACGTCTACGCACATTATTGGATACAATACATCCATCTAACATCCAACATAAGATGACTGAAAAACAAATTGAAAGGAATAAGGACATTAAGGGCAGAGAGACAAAAGTGGGTCAAAGAGTGATGTATCGAAATTATAGCACAGGGGGTAAGAAATGGTTACCTGGTAAAGTATGTGAAAAGAGTGGGCCATCTAGCTACAGGATTGAAACAGAAGATGGAATAGTAGTTAACCGACATATCGATCAAATAGTAAAAGAGAGGACAGTAGAGACAAGGTCACAGGAGAGAGAGGAAGTTGTCGAAGAGGGTCAACCTGAGGAATGTGTTCAAGCAGAGAGGAATGATCAAATAGATAACAGTGAGATGCAGAATAGTCAAGAATCAGACGAGATACTTGAAATTCCCGATTCTAGCAAATGGGCTGATATGTTAGGGATTCCACCAATGGAAAGGCCTTCCGACTCACCAGGAAAGATTAAAAATAAATTGGATTTACATTATAGAAAACCTTATCAGAGACAGAAGGATAACTTTTACTTAGCTTAAATATACTTTATTATATTTTTTAATTATAAGATATTTTGTAGTAGTAGGTAGATTTTTGTATCATACTTAGGGGGAAGGTATGTCATATATGAATATTCCTTTATTTATTAGCTTTGTAGGTAGGTACTTGACTTTTTCACATTGTTAAATAATAATGTCAATTAATGTGGGTACCACACATATTGTCAAAATGCTACATAGCAAATACAAGGTTTAATTCCGAAAAGTGTTTTATTTAATTTACGGACATAACCAATGATCATTTTTAAGTTTGTCGCTCAAGGACGGGGAGCGGATATTAGGTAAGAGGAAAAGGGACAAGATATAGCATCATCACCCATTATAGCCAAATGGCGTTAATACCCATTGTTAACCAGAAACTTTTCTCCGATCAGGGGCAGATTAAGAACACTGACCCCTGCAGCCTTTCGTAAGAGGCGACAAAACAACCATAGCGAGGTGATAGAGCTCCACAAGCCCCTTTAGATAGCATCCATTCCTTGTTTCGTAATATGCCGGTATGATAACGTTAAGTTGTGTTGCAATAGTGATTAGGTTTCACTGCCCTACAACTCACTACGCATACGGCGGCATGTTAGCGGTGCTCCTGACGTTGCAAACATCTGCAGGAGACGGTACTGATAAATGGGCCTTCAGCCTATCTAAATGTTACTATCGTTATATGCAATACTAGGATTCACTATATATTATAAAATTTTATAATATGTATAGATAAAAGGGAAACATGTTTCCAGCTTAATTTTATTTAGACAGGGTTGAATGTCATCTGACAGTAAACGACTGAAAGCAAAAACTACTTCCTGCCAGTCTTTCACAATAAAATAGGAATAAAATATTTTTATAATAAAAGCACACTCACTTGATCGCGACCAGTTAAGACTTCCTGTGAGTTGGCTTCAAGTAGTTTCTCCAAATCAGATTTGGTTAACTCACTGAGTGCAGACCTGTGTTTATGATATAAAGCTGATTGCTTTTCGATTTTCTTCTCTTTTGCCTTTTCCTCTTTCAATTCTTCAGCATCTTTCGGTTCTTCCTTCAATTTCTTTACTTGTACTTCGTCTGAGTTTAATGGCCTATATATCGATTAAAATACTATAGTCATCATTAATTCATGAGTAAAGCTTTGAATCAAGTACACTTATCCCCCGATTGACACGGAAGATAGGTACCCGACAAACCGTGTAAAAAGAAATAAACTCACAACATGTGCTCAATTTAGTCACTTTTGATTGTAGATTAGATTAGGACTGTAGATTAGGAACAAAAATAAAGACAAAAAATCTTCAAGAATCTTCATAATAAAAATTTTTGCAACATCCATTACTTTATCTCTATTAGGTTAAATGTTTTAATATTTTAATTTTTGTTTCCAAAAAAAAGTTTTGTATTAAAAAGAAAAGATTACTTTATATTTTTTATCGATGTTTTTGGTATCATAAAAGCTTGAAAAATTGTCAAAATTCACACATAAGAGTTAAATTAAACAGCAAACAGAATATTGATCTACTGAAAAGTTAATTATTTAAATAACATACTTGATAGCATCTTTCACCATCTTTTGATCTTCTTTTTTGAGAGAACTGAAACCAGGGAGGTCCTCGCCTCCAGCGAAATAAAGCAGACTACTCCTGTCCTCAGCGAAGCATTTCACATGATGCCACAGAGGCTGTCCGCCGTACTTACTGCCCACTTCTGTGTCGTAAACTACTTTACATATACGTACTTCGTCCTAAAAGAAATAGAAGTTTGCGTCAAGTGTAAGCAAAGAATAACAAATCTTTACACAATCAATCTACTTTTCACAATCGATTTCCACACCTGCATTAAATTTTTAACTGTGCAGGGCGGAGTAAGAACATTAATATCTGCGGCGGGGGTCGGTTTGTCGTAAATGGCGACAAAACAATCATAGTTGTTGTAGAGCCCCAAGCCCGGCTAGATGTTAACCACCCTTGATCAATAAGTATGCCGCCATATAATTATAGAGTTGTGTTCCGGCATTAATGATCCATATTCCAGGACCTTATCGCAAACATCTATAGGCGACTGTAACTGCTTACTACTAAGAGGTCTGACAGCCTGTCTGTTGTTCTTCAGAGAAAAAAAATTACTAGCAAGGAGTTTTGATAACTATATGTATTTTATAGAGTAGAATAAGTATGTAAAAAATTATAGAATAGAATAAGTATCTATTGCGTTAAACATAGTACATAAGTTGTCAAAATATAAATCACCACATATTTTACCGACATTCGGCATGCAATATTGTCTTAAAACTAAAAATCCAATATATTATGACAAAATACTAATGTCAATTAAAAATTAAAAAAATTTATAATTCCATAAAAACAATTAGACAATGGCAGCTCTCTTAGAACGCTTGGTAAATGATTGTAGATCTTTATAACCATAATCTTACAATTATTATTGTGGTACATGGCGCTGTTACAAATTATCATTTCAATTTTATTTTTGTCTCTTCTAAAGAAAGCGTTTGTCAGTTTCATAAGTTTTAAACATATCTGGATGTTCTTTAACGAAAATACTAATTTGATATATTATTGTGATATGTAAAAGGAAAATTGTACTAAGCGTGTGGTTCAACATCAGTAACATGAGCATGTATTTCAGCAAGTTATGTTTTTTGTTCTTGAGGTGAAAATGCTACCGCCATTGGAGGCTAGCAATGGGGTCTCCTTTACTCCTGGGCATCTCTAAAGATGAGAATAAGACGCACGTCGCTGGTATACCCATAAAAACCACCCCACGTTCCTCTACTGCCTGAAGCCCGAAGGGAAGAGATACACTTTCGCGTGCGCCTCCCACTGAGGCATAAGTGAGCCTAATCAAGTTTCGCTTAATATTTAAGTTATATTGTTTTACCTTGCAGATTTTAATTTCACAGTGTCTACAAGCAGCCCTGCTGCTTTTGGAATATTCCACTTTGAAATCTTTTAAAGCAGATGAAGTTGTATTCGCTGGTCTCTTTTTAGACTTGGACTTTCCTTTTTCTTTCTCGACTGGCAATACTACTCCACCCGAATAATTTTCTAATAAAAAAAGTACTCTATGTGTTATCTGAATCTCTGACATATAAGCAAAAATTAAATTTAAAATGTATTGTGCCATATACGCCATAATAAACACGTGTTGTGTTCCGGCATTAGTGACCCAGGTTCCAGTACCTCTATGCAGACAACAGCGTGTTACCGGTGCTTCTGACGTCGCAAACATCCATAGGCGACGGTAACTGCTTACTACTAAGTGAGCCGTTAACTTGTCTGCTGTTCCTCACCAATAAAAATAAATAAACATTCCCTCCCCACTCTTGTACCATAGTACTAAAAGTATTTTCAAAACAAGTATATTTTTCTTTAAAAATCCATATACTGAACTAGCAAGAGTGCTCGGAATCAATCTGTATTTAGCAATGTCAATGAGTGTTGTATCAGACTTTGTTTGAATATGAAACACTATTTAGGGGGCGTATTACGCCCATGAACATAATTGCATTTCGTATGTATTACTGTAATGCAATTCGAGGGATGAGGACTTTGGTAAAATGTTATGACGCAGTTTCGAAAAACCTTTTTTTATAAAATACATTTTTTTATAAATAAATAAAAAATATAAGGAATTAAGATCTCCCAAGGCAATCTGTGTCATTTGGTGCTACGTAAAATTTAGGTGGTTATGGCGCATGATGTGATATATTGTCCCTGTAAATCAAGGAAGTGTACTGCAAAGACAAATTGACGGAGCCGGCTTACTTTTAAACATGGGTAATGTTTTAGCTTGTCTGATTGTAATAGGTAGCTCATTACAAAATTGGATAGCTTTTACTGTTTTTTTATCCGTGCAGGGGCGGAGAAAGAATACTAACCTCTGTGGCTGGGGTCGGCCTGTCGTAAAAGGCGACAAAACAACCCACCCTAGCTACGTGGTAGGGCCGAAGCCCGTCTGGATGGCGACCACCTTTAGTCTTAAGTATGCCGCCATAATAACCTTGTGTTATGGGACAGCGGCGTGTTCGCGATGCAACTGGTATTACAAACACCTATAGGCGACGGCAACTGCTAAATTCTAAGCGGGCCGTCAGCCTGTCTGCTGTCTTACAGCAATAAAAAAAAACTGTGAGAGTTGTTGAAAAAGAAGAATTTTGTAGGAGTAAAAACTTAATCTTATCTAGTGTCAAATTTCAGAACAAATTACAGTTACTAAATGCAATAGTCTAAACAAAAAAAAAAAACTAAACTCTAGAATCTACCTACCACCTGGTAAGGCTCGTCTAGATGGGAACCAGCCCTGAATTTAAGTATGACGCCATTATAACTTTGTATTGTGTTCAGGCGCAAATAACCCAGTTTCCAGTTCCCTAACACAAACGACGTGTTAACAATGTCTCTTTGCGCGGCAACATACATATGCAATGGTAACAACTACTTAGTATTAAATGGGCTGTCAGCGTGACTGCCTTTCTACAGCAATAAAAAGAAACCTTGAGGTTCAATGGGTTAGAACAGACAAAGCTCCACTGAACCAGACATCTTACAGCATATACTGCTGTGTCTGATGACACTAGTATGTGATTAAATTGTTAATAGGAAGACTTAATTATTCATGTAAGACAAGCTTAAGAAAATATATGAATAGATTTAAGTATTTCGGTTTTTATAAGGTCAACCAAGTTCTTAAATATAAAAATTCTTCACTACCAAAATTAGTAAGAACTAAAAATATATTACTATGATATGTTACTAGTTATTTTAAACACTCACTATTATTAGAACTGTTAAAGAATACACAAAATTATAATTATTAAATCTAACAATTGCATTTGCACCTAGTACTGCTAATGCATTTCCACTAATAAAAGAAAAATACTACTAAATATAACAATAGGTAAATTACCTATTATAATGTAAAATATCTAAAGTAAAATTTTTACTTACTTTACTGTACTTTTAAAGTTTAAAGTAGAAACTTTACTGATTTGTTAATTTTTACGTTATCTTTATATTGTGATTTATTGTAATTGTATGTTTCCCAAATAAATAAATAAAAAATAAAAAAATATTTAAAACTACTGAATAGATTTCAATAAAAAAAAAATAAGTATTATTTCCTAAACACTTATCCTTATATAAAATTATTGCAATATCTTCATTTATCTAAAGTTATTATAGTATTAAGAAGCCACAGAGAAGTAGGCAAGCGAAAATTAGTCATATTTTTTTGATTTACTTTTTTCTGTTATTTGATCAGCAAAGCGGGGCGAAATGGCTAGTGTAAAATATTAATACAAAATTTTATTACCAATTAATTCTTTTATTTCCTTCTGGTCATCATACTTCAGCTTGTTGAAGTTACCGATATCATTGGCAGTCGCTGGGTGATGTTTGTTGAAAAAACACTGCTTGTGATGCCAGTTTGGTTGTTTGCCATCAAAGAATGCAGACTGAAATATTAATACACATTGTAAAAACATAGCACCAGTGACTGATGAAAAATAGCAGATTAGCATAGTATGGTCATATAATGTGTAGAGAAGAATGCCATGTGAAAAGAAAATGCTAGAAATTAGCATGGATGGATACAAAAGAAGGGGTTTTTTTTTATTGCATAGGACAGCAGACAAGCTGACAGCCCGCTTAGAATTTAGCAGTTACCGTCGCCTATAGGTGTTAGCAACACCAGTGGCATCGCGAACACGTTGCTGTCCCATAAGGGTACAGGAACTTGGGTCACTAATGCCGGAACACAACACAAGGTTATTATGGCGGCATACTTAAGACCAACGGTGGTCGCCATCCAGACGGGCTTGAGGCCCTACCACATAGCTAAGGTGGGTTGTTTTGTCGTCTATGGACATTTGCAACACTAAAGGCATTAAAAGCAAAACGTGCTGCCGGCCTCGAAGAAATTTTATAATGCCTTTTTTAAAGAACCCCATATCGTACCGCACTGAGAAAACCTCAGCCGGAAGCTCATTCCAAATCCTAAAAGTACGCAATATGAACGTTCTTGAGAACCGTCTTTTGCACATCTTAGGTTCCAAATTTTGTAGGCACTCCAAAACTTCGGGTAAGGAAAGCTAGAACCTGGGTCACCTATGCCGGAACACAAAACAAGGTTATTATGTTGGCATATTTATTTTGATAACCCCCACCCTCTTTGTATCATTTCAATAGTTTTTCATATATGTTTTAAAAGAGGTCTTCTACTTTTAAGACTTTATGACAAATTGACTGCTAAATTGCCCACAGCCAATATTTCTTATCTTAACTTAGCAAAAACAGGAAAATAGAAGACATATTCTTTTTTAATGAACAACAATCATATAATAAATATATAGAGACATTTCACAGAACTTCATCTAGTCCCAAACTAAGTTGCATAGCTTTTGCGTTATGGGTACTAGACAACTATATATGTATAGATGCTTTTCTTTTGTAAATAAATCTTATCTCCCATGGAAACTATTATAAATGTTGACGAAAGTGAGATAAGCATGGATGAAATAGTGAAAGCGTTAAAAAGTATGAGATTAGGTAAGGCTGCAGGGTATGATAGGATTACTGTCGAGATGCTGAGGGCTGGACAGGGCATAGTGGCTAGCCAGCTGTACCGCCTTTTCAATTTGTGCTGGCGAAATGGGCAAGTACCGGGAGACTGGTGCAAAGCCGTAATCGTGCCATTGTATAAGGGAAAAGGGTCACGGCAGGACTGCGTAAATTACCGCGGTATAAGCCTTCTCAGCGTCGTCGGTAAATTGTATGCGAAAGTGTTGATTGAAAGGGTAGTGAATGAAACAGACGAAAAAGTATGGGATGCACAAGCGGGATTTAGGAAGGGAATGGGATATACGGATCAGGTCTATTCCTTGCGGTGCATAGCCGAAAAGTGATTGGCTATAAACAAGAAGGTCTATTGCGCGTTCGTGGATCTAGAAAAGGCCTATGATAGAGTGGTGAGGAAAGAATTGTGGTCAACATTGTCCGTGAACGGTGTGAGCAGTATCCTCATACGAGCATTGCAATATCTTTATAGGGATTCTAGTGCTTGTGTAAGGATAAACGGGGCACACACTGAATGGTTTAATATCGAAAAAGGTGTTAGACAGGGATGCGTAGCGTCACCGTGGCTGTTTAATATGTTCATGAACAATTGCTTGACAGATTTAAAAGAGAATGAAAGTGGGTTGAGAATGAATGAGTTACTCGTCAAATGTTTTCTCTATGCTGATGATCAAGTATTACTTGCGTCTTCAGCCGAGGAGTTGCAGGAGATGGTAACTGTTATGAGTGGAGCTTTTGTTAGAAAGGGAATGAAGATGAATATAAAGAAGATGAAAGTGATGGTGTTTGAAAGAGATGAAACAGTGACAGACTGCAATATTGTGATTGGAGATGAACAAATTGAACAGGTGAATGAGTTTGTGTATCTGGGTTCAAAGTTTACAAGAGATGGAAAGTATGAGAGTGATATTGAAAGAAGAGTGAATTCAGGAAACATGGTGAATGGAGCTTTGCACTCCTTTATGAACAGTCGGAAGGTGTCTAACAAGGCTCGTCTGGCTGTGCATGAGGGGGTGTTGGTTCCGACACTCATGTACGGAAGTGAAAGTTGGGTATGGTAGAAGAAACATGAAAGCAGAATAAATGCAGTTGAGATGAGAGCGTTAAGAAGTATGATAGGAGTTAAACTGAGTGACAGGATAAGAAATAGTGAGATAAGGAAACGTTGTGGTCTGAAATAAGATGTAGTGACAAAAATTGAGAAAGGTATGCTGAGATGGTTTGGCCATGTTGAGAGAATGAATGAAGAAGGATTGACGAAAAAAGTGTATAAGGCGAGTGTGAATGGAAGTGTTGGAAGGGGTAGACCTAGGTGGACGTTTCGAGACCAGATCAGGGACGTCTTGAAAAAAGGCCAGGTCAAGAGTACCCTAAACCGAAGGGCGTGTATGAAGGGAATAATGAAAGTGGACGAAGCGAAACAAGTATGTAAGGATCGTAGCAAGTGGAAAGAAGTGGTCTCTGTCTACCCTTACGGGAAAGAGGCGTGATTATATGTATGTATAAATACATATGATACATAAACACCCTGATGCTGGATAGGGATTGAACCTGTGACCTCCGCAAATGTACCGACGTTCATTAACGGTTACACCATGAGGTCCTAATATATACCTAATGTTTAGGTAAAAAATCCAAACATTTATTTCAAACAATCATAATGGTGCATATTGAAAGTTTAGATTAGACCTAAAGAAAGTTTTAGATAAGTTTTGATTAGATTAAAAAAGATAACAAATGAGAAAACAGTGAAATTAATTTCCCAGGTATGCCAGTATTGGTATATCAGTTTTGTTTTAATGATATTATAACAGGCATTACCAGTTGATTTAGCTAAAATAATTTTATTATAACCACAAAATACACACTAAAAAAGAAAGTTATTAGGTACTAGTTCAGAAACCGCAAAGAGATCATATGATGGGGGGGCAGATCAGATAGTCACTACAGAAAAATTCAAGTTGGCCGCATGTGTCATAGGACAAGAAACTAAATGACTACTGAACTTACTGTCAATTCATACTAAATAATATTGTTGTTATACATACACAGCTTCTGTGAAAATGTAAATATAGGGTATTGTATAATACAGTTGTTAGATGTGTCATAAATAAAACCACTGCGGATTTTAGAAGATACGCAATACATGGAAACCATACATAGGAAAAAGGATAAATGAAGAATCTTTACCTCTCCAGTGTTGTAAAAGTGTCAATAGCCGCATCTTAGTTAGGTATTCACATTGCATTTAATATTGAATTAAAAAGCGGTTTACCGGCAGAATTTCAAACGAAACATTTTACCTGAACCATTATTGCTATACGTAATGTTCCTTGTTCAATTTTTTCTTTACAACCCTTACAAGCAGCCCTTCCTGATTTCGCATATTCAGCTTGATATGGTAATTCAGCCATAATTAATTAATTGTGATTGAATTAAACGTAAAATAAAAATTTGATATCAACAACGTTTTCAAAATTTATCATTCTATAAGCACTTAGTGTTGTATCGTTATCGTTAGATGTATAAATTAATTAATCGATTATATATATATATGGTACTAAAAGATAGTATTTACCTATTCATATATTTGTATCAAATGGGATGTAGGTAAAACAATTTTTATCTAAAAACAATTCTGTTGTATTCATATATTCATAAAAAATCACCAATGCTGGTGCTTTCCACTAATTTAACAAGTTCAACAGTCGTTTCAAATCCTTTAATAGTCCAAATATCAGAACACTTCTTTATACAACAAATTTACTTTAACATAATAACAACAGTAAGGCAGAAAAACGATGCAGCCTCCGTGGAAAAACGTACCATCTGAAATCCTTCAATATTTTTATAATTAAAACAATAAATGATTTAGTAATGGTTTTAAATAACCATTGTCATGGTTATGGTTTTAGTAAGTAATAATAGTATCCAAAAAACACAACAGAATAATCTTTGCGTTTTCATTTGTTTGATATATTTGGTATAAAACAAATCTGCGTTTTGAGTAATTTCATTTTCATTTCATCGATAAATTGGTCAAAGGTCTGAAGAGATCGTAAACAGCAATGGCATATGTATGACTACATTGTTGATCGAAGACTACATAGTATAAAACAAAGTCATCCCACTCTCTGTCTGTCCCTAAATATGCCTAAATCTGTAAAACTACGCAACGGATTTTAATGCGATACGCAGAAAAATCTTCTTTGAGGTAATGATACTTAATGTACGAACAGTTAACATGATTAAAGAACTAAGAAATAAAAAAGTAACGAACTGACTTCATAATCACCATCGTGCATCGGGGGATTGGGATGGTAGGGAGCGGGCCGAGCGGGGTCAAAAACCTATCAGGACAAAAAAATTATGTATTCTATATGTAAATGTAAAATTCTAAACCACGATAAAAATCGATGATCCCATGGCATATTGCTATTAGAGGTGGGCACTAAAATAAATCAATGTTTTGTTCAATTTCAAACACTGAAATAAGAAAAACGACAATTTCCAAAAAAATCATCACTTTTCCTATCGAAAACAGAAATTATCCCTCATTACGTATCTGAAAAAAAGTGTCTTGTTGCCTTTAACATTAACACAAGCTTGCTTTGTACCTACATACTAGTGGTGGTTATTGTAACAGTAAAATCGGTTTCATAATATTTATTTAGTTATTTTACATACGTTTATCATATAAAAAAAATATCTGTAGTAGTTTATTCAAGTTTATTGAAGATTGTAAATAAAACATTTATTAAACTTAAATCAATTGATACATGCAACTGATAGGTTACTGAATACTGATGTTTGTTAATCAATATTTCAATATGACCTATGGCCTAGCCTACACTTAAATTTATAGGCAGGGTTACCTACCAACTTAGGGTTAACCCCTAAATTTTTAGGGATTTTTTTTCTTGTTACATTAAAAATTTATTCTTTATAATTTTTTGATTACGATTAAAGAGAAAAATAGACTTTACAGAGTAATGCAACCTAGTCAATCACAATTATTTGATTATCTATCTGCTTAGCGACATCTTCTAAGATTTTTTATTCATAAGAATGTGGAGTTGAATGAATAAAAAATGTTACTTTAATGCTTATCATAAATATAAACATGCCGTCGCCCCATTTTGTGAAGCCGTGGTTATCAAAGCGGAAAGGGAACGGGAGGAGCTGATTTAACGGCTCTCCCACCCATGTAGGGGCACTCGTCGCCGGAGATTGGTGAACCATCTTCAGCTACCATATTGTGGCCTTTGACCTCCTCCAGAACAAAAAAAATTGTTTAATCTAAACATAAGACAAGATATTTTATAATTACTCTATGGTGACTAGTGGTTACGTTTGACGTGCGTTTGGTCTGGTTTACATTACAAAAGAATGGTGGATCTAGCACAACATTTAATTCCTGCGCTCAAATGTTAATCTGAATGTTATATCAGTAAGTCAAGTATGATTTTAAAAGGCCAGAATCAAAAGAAAATGAACTTATATTTGAAGTATTAAATTATCTATGGACAAAGAATATTAAAAATATTACAGTATTTTATTTATTTTTTATTAGTTATTTTTAATTTACCAATAAAGCCAAAATGTTTGCTGCTATTTCAAGATAATAGTTAATAATTAGTAATAGTAATGTCAAATTTGTAATGATATCGTATGACTATATGTTGTATAGAAAAAATTAAATAAAATTTATTAAAATTTGCTTTTTTTGAAAATAAAAAACATAGTTGTTTAAAACATAGTTTTATGTAACTTAGACTTCGTAGAATCTTACTTGATATGAATCTCTTCTTCGTCGTGTTCTTCATTCCTGAAGGTCGTGCCCGTCTTGATAATCCTTTACGGAGACGCTGATGAACTGCCTCCACACCACTCTGTCCTCGGCCTGTTTCAGAGCTGCAGGCAAAGTGAGCCCCGTGATAGCCTTAATTTGATCCGACCATCGGGTTGGTGACCGTCCTCTGGGCCTTTTCCCCTCTATTTTACCTAGCACTTGATATGAATATGCTACACGATATCTGCTCTCAGAAATTGGACTACAAGGCTCTTCATAACCAAATCTCACAGCTTAGTGCACCAAATAAAAGAACTAGGCACACGTAACTAATAATAAAATAATACACACACATATATATATATATATATATATATATATATATATATATATATATATATATATATATATATATATATATATATATATATATATATATATATATATATATATATTCTTAAAGCTAAAACTGTTGTTGTCTCAGACGACTTAACAGCGACTACGGATTAAGGCATTCCAACCCCGTGGGAGTGGAGTCGATCAGCCGTACTAGCGTGTTCGGAGACGCGCCTCCTGTGAGATGCGTTTCCGGCTCGACCGCTGCATGGGGGCAATAATAATTGAGAACAGTCATGAATGACAAGAATATTATTATATTGGGGACTATCAGCTTCACTGGTGAAGCCGATCCTATTCTAATCTACTACCGTTTCGGAGTGCTTATAGCTGCGGGAGAAGAAACGGCGTAAGAAACTCCCCCGCGACCAGTGCTTCCAGATCCCAAAAGTAAAATTACAGTGTTGTCAGCTAAAAAATACAGTAGTTTCTTTCCTAAAACAATACAGCAGATTTCAAAATCAATTACAGTAAAATTACAAGAAAACTTCGTTTAAATATTATAAGAAAAATAAGCTGCTGTATTAGTTTATTTGTAAATACATATTATTGTTAGTTATTTTAAAATAATTTCCTCGTGATTTTGATAAATTTTTGCCATGATCCTCGAAATCATTTCATAAGTGGGATTAAATTTGTCGCAGTTTTCGGAATTTCGACGAATGGCTTGCTGAGCTAACATATTTCCTTTAATACTCATCATCCCAGCGTTATATCCCGGTTGCAACCGAAACTTTCGTTTCGGTGCCCGAGGTCTGCTTTCCGATTTTTTCTACTCCACTTCGCACGGTCTTCAGCATCCCTGGTAGTGGGCCCATAGGCACGCATATCACCCCTTACGACGTCAAGCCAGCACATTCGGCGTGCGCGGGGCTCTGCGGGTTGCTGTAGGGCGGGAGGGGAGAGGGTAACATCGATCATTGCCTTCACTGCACGCCGTTCGTTCTCATCTCTCGTCTCCGCCGTGCGTCGTCCACGCACAGCTCACATCTCCGCTTCCATTTCGCCATAGAAATATTACATATCTCCGCACAGCGATCTCCACTGAAGCTGAGTGGAGAGGTCTCAATAACGTAATTCTATTGGTTGTTTAAAAAACATCTCCTCTCCGCTCATCTCATCTCCGCTTTGGTGGAGTCCTGGTCTTAGTTCTGTTACATTCCTACTCTATATTGTCTATAGATAAAGGTCAGTGGTTCTGGCTTAGGTTTTACGTTACGTTACGTTTTACGTATTAGATTTGATAAATTTATATAATCGGAAATTAAATACAGTATTTTCATACACTGTATTTTATCATTACAGTATACAGTAGAAAAGTCTAAAATACAGTAAATCTACTGTAATTACAGTGAATCTGGAAGCAGTGACCTCGAGACCTCGTATCTAAACAGCATTTTGAGGTTCACATAAATAATATCAAAGATGCGCTCGGGGTTTATTCCACTATACAATGTTTATGTAAGCATGTTTTTCTGCTAACAGCTGATTTATTAGCCTCTGGAGTTGTTTAAATTTTGTGCCGACAGAGGTTTTTATCTTTCACTTTTCATTCATTCATTCATTCACTCTCACACTACACAAAATTCAATAGTTCCACGCTCACATTATATTTAAATACCCTCTTTAATAGTTATTCTGTGTGGCAATACGTACTTTATTTAACTCCGTAAATAATTTTTGTTCATTTTTTTGGACTTATATTTTCCTTTTTCTCTGTAAAATTTTAAATTAGTATTTTATGCTATTTACTATTTTTTATTATGTTTTTATATATCATCTACATTGTGATCTTTTTTTTGTGATTCAATTGAGTGCTGTATGATCATTGCTGAATTAAAGAAATAAATATTTTAATTCTATTATTTTTCTAGAGGACTTTGGGTTCAACATTTAGGGGTAAATATTTTCGAGAGTTGGAACACTGGTTAAAAGTTTTATACTGCGCTTTAGGGATGATTGATATTAGAAAAACATCGATGTTGAAATCAATGTTAATATCGATTTAAAAGTATCGATTTACGATAAAAATCAATATCAAAACATCGATCGATATTATACGTGTTTAATAATAAAACTACGTATTACTGATTATAAGCGGGCGTTTAATTTTTGGACTTGACTCCAACATTTCGGTTGGTTTTCAGCAGTCATATTCACGGAATTACTCAGATTACAAATTTCAATAAGAACATTACAGTTATTTACATCTACCCTCAACTTATTTATTTGCTATTTTAATTTATTTTGTTTATGGTTACAATTAACTCTATGGGGACCTAGTCGATTGTATAGCTATCCTTATACCGTGTATTTATGTGATGTATGTCCCTAAGGTAATACTTTATATAATGTCGAGAGAGGGATCAAAATATTAAGTGTAAGGAAAAACTTTTAAAAGGAAAAAATTAAGGTGTGTTCCGGCTCTGTCTGGTACCTAATGTTCGCTAGGCTTGAGACTTAATAGTTTTGATTAGGGGACCCCAAACTTGAGGTACTTAGAGATAGATTTTGTTCTTATAACATCGATGAGTCGGTTTTATCGATACCAAAACATTGATGTTAAAACATCGATGTTTTCCATCTAAATATCGATGTTTATTCAACATGAATGAATATCGAACATCCCTATGGCGCTTTCGTCCTGTCAATTAGTGTCAATGTCAACTGTCAATACTCAATTCTTGTCCTCAGGTCCTGCCAGCCTGCCATTCTTCATGGCGTATTATTCTTCTATCTATTTGAGCATCATTGTTCATTGATACTAGTTTGAAAGCTGTGATATGAAGATCTCAAATATCAGGTAGATGTTTTGTATTTTAAAACTAAATTTTCTACATGTATTCAAATAAATATTCTTATGTCTTTCTCTATATTTAATTCGAATTCCAATAAAAAATAAATCTGAATATCATTTTGTTTACAGCAGATAAATTATGATGAATAGGAATGAAAATCTAAGAAGTACCTCGAGTGTAACTCATTATCAACCGTGGAGTACCGGTATGTGAATATGTATATATATTTTATCGTTTAATCAAAAATTCAAAATCAATATTTTCGCGCATGCTCTGTGGCGCCGAACTGTATGTAAACTAAGTCTCGAAACATGCAAATGCAAAATGGTTTATTGTAGTCCACGTTTTACCGAATACGATAGTTAGTATGTAAGTAGTTTTAGCTGTTTTTTGGTTATAGTAGATGCATTGTGAAAAATAATTTCAGCATTCGATGATATATTTATGGAAGTATATTATATTAGTGCAAAGTGCATTGATTTAAGTGTCTACAACTGTGTGTGTGTGTGACGCACATGGCGTAAGTTCGTGCTGAGGTTATGCTAAAACAACAAAATCTGGGAACCTGCTCATTTTCCAGAAGTATATACTGAACTTTGATAGATTTATAAGCTTTTATTACTTCTTCCTTATTGGTTTTTTATTGCTGAGGAACTACAGACAGGATGACAGCCCACTTCATAATAAGCAGTTACCGACGCCTATGGATGCTGTCCTATCCATGTCTCCGGAACACAATACAAGGTTATTACGGCTGCATACTTTAGGTTAAGGTTGGTTGCCATCCTGATGGGCTTTACGGCCGGCCCTACCATGTAGCTAGGGTTGTTTTACCGCCTTTTACGACAGGCCGACCCAGGCCGCAGGGGTTGGTATTCTTACTCTACCCCTATAGATATAGTGTTTACGGGGAGCTAGATCTGGTGAATAGGGTAGATGTTTGAGCAGTTTTAATCCTGATTCTTGATTGGCATACATTGCATCTGCGGCTTTGGAACTGGGTGCATTGTCTTGTCTCACCAAACTTGACAATGAAATTTTATGTTGTCAGTGAGGTGCCTCACCTGATTTTTTTATTGCAGTGGCACAGCAGATAAGCTGATGGCCTATTTAATAATAAGCAGTTACTTTTGGCTATGAATGTTTGATGCCAGAGGCACCACTAACTGCCCTCTTTTTATGGTAACTGGAACCTGGGTCAGTTATACTGGAACACAACACAAGGTTATTATGGTATCATTTTTAGAAATGAGTTGTTATCCAAGTGGATTTGGAGCCCTACCAGGTGGTAACTAGGGTTGTTTTTCCACTTTCTATGACAGCTTCAGCAGCCGCAGGGATTAGGACTCCACCCCTTCACAGAGGGAAAAGGTTATCGATAGTAGTTTGGTTTTAGGAATAAAATTATGAACCACGTGTCATGCATAACATGAAATGTGACAAAATAAAATTACTGATCTTTGAAATTATTTACCCTCAAAATGAGGATTCGTATTTTTTTCTGTCATCGGTTAATATTCTTAGCACCCAATGCATAGAGACCTTTTACATATGCAATTAATTTGTGATCAAACTTTTTGGCCCAGCATACAACTGTAAGAGAAAAGCAGATTCTCTCATTGTTTCTATGTTTTGCATTTTTGGTACACATTTTTTTCAAACACAGGTAATTTTGTTTTTCTCTTTTTTGATATTTATTATACATTTATATTTAAAGTGTTTTAACTCCCAGGTACTGCGGTCTATTTACAATATTTTTATGCTATCCTAGTGTACCCACTAGCATACATATACCTATGAGCATATATTATATATGCAAGATTTTTTTATGTTCTGTAAATTTGATTATAATAACTTTTGAATCATGCCATGTATATAAATAAGTTGGAGGTAAAATACCTAGTCAGGTCATAAATTCTGTCACATGTTTAATGTAAAATAATTGTAACAAGTTTATTCATTATGTAACCATTCATATACCAAAATGAACTTAACAAAACATAGATTCTTATGACATTAAAGTTTATTCAAAATGACCTCCGTGATTTTGAATACAGGCCTTCAATCTGCGCGGCCAGTCGTCTATCGCAGCACGAACGAGGTCCATGTCAATATTGGCGGCTGCCTTAATCAAGGATGTCTTGAGTGACTCCAAATTGTGATGAGGCTTTGAGCACGCCTTTTCCTCCAAGTGTTGCCATATCTTGTAATCTAACGGATTCAAATCTGGACTGGAGAAGGGCCAGTCTTCGTGCCGGATGAAGTCGATTTCACGCGCCGCCAGCCAGTCTTGTGTGCTCTTCGCTCTATGAGCTGGCGCCGAATCTTGTTGGAATACCCAGTGCCTGTTATTGAACATGGTATGAGAAACAGGTTCCACAAGGTTCGTCAGGACTGTATTTTGATACACAACAGCATTCGTTTTTACACCTTTCTCACAAAAATGTACCTCTGTTAAGCCCCAATAAGAAACTCCCAACCATACCATGAGCGAGGATGGAAAATGACCTCGTTGGACACGCGGAATACGGTTGCTCGCTTCTTCACTACTGTGTGCGTACACCTTATCATTTTGTTTGTTGTAGCTCTCTTCTACGGTAAACATTTTTTCATCCGAAAAAAGAATTTCCCGATATTTTTTTCCCGCGTACCGCTTCAACAAAGCGCGGCATCTCTTCAGTCTCAGGTCCATTAGACGAGCATTCAAACGATGTCCTGTTTTTCTTCGATATGCCCGAAGCCCTAAGTCTTCATTTAACACCCTTTTCACCGTGGTTCTGCTTAACCCCATCTGAAGGGCCAACAGTTTCTGCTTACGTTTGGGATTTCTTTGAATTCGTGCCTTCACAGCTTTTATCACTGCTGGAGTCCTAACAGACCGAGGGCGACCACTTCTTGACCTGTCATCTACACTAGAGTCTTCATTGTATCGTTTGATGGTACGATAAATGAATCTTTTGGTTATATTCAAATTTTTCAGTATGTTAAAAATTTGAATTGGCGCGTAACCGCAACGATGCAACGCAATAACTGCAACACGGTCTTCTTTAAGCGTCCACTCCATATTTAAAAAATGAGTAAAATTCTAAAAGTATACATTTTTATTTTCATGAACAATTCGAGATTCGAATTCAATAAACTTTTTTGTGGCCAGCATTCTAAAAGAAAAGTTTTTACTGTGTGACAATACTTATGACCTGACTAGGTATAATGTCTATATTCACTGTAGGTAGTACAATAATGAAAATGTACTAATGTTGGCTATATTAGTAGGGTAAATCTGTGAGTTTGGTGTCTGAATAATATAATTATATAATGTTCAAATTGTATGTGTCTGTTAATTTTTATATTTGTGTTCCTAACATTTATTAATTTCATTTTAAATTAATCAAAGAATAAGTACTTTGCTGATGTAATATATTTATCTAGAAATATATACTCTCGTCTAGCTGAGGAATGCAATATTATTCAAATAACATAAGGTCGTTTTTTTTTTGAATAGATGGAGGGAATTGACAGTGCCGTGGTTAAAAAAATATGTTAAAAAAATATATTATAAGAAAAATATATTATAAAAAAAATATATTATAAAAAAATATATTATAAAAAAAATGTATTATATAATATCGTTTCGGCCTATTTTTTCTGGTTTTCTTGTATTTCTGTTTTCCTGGTGATAGCTTTGTATATTTATACTATTGATAGTGATTTTATATCTCCTGATAACTAAGGGTATGTAATTTTCCTTCCTTAAATGTCGCAATCTGTGGGTGAAAATGTCCCTCCTGACAGAGGGAGGTTTCCAATGGCCCTTAATATGGCTGAGTCTTCAATATTATACGAATCTACTGATAAAGTGACATCTAAACGCCATTTGGATGTTACTGAGATAATTCCAGATAAAAGATCAGCTCCGTCCCTATCTGCTGCTGCTTCCATTCAGCATACCTATGTTACTCCCGGATATGAATCTAGTTCTGAACTAAGATATAATGATACTGATTGTGGCCCTTTTGTAGTCCGTGTCTCACACGATCTTGATTCGAGATTAGTTTCTGCAAATATGAAAAATTTGAAAATAGCCCAAGTTATATATAAGAAAAGAACAACGCCTCTGGAATAGCCGAAATTAAAAATGTAGGAAGGAATAAAATTGCCGTGTTTTTTAAAACCTATATTGATGCTAATGCTTTCCTTTCAAATCCAATTTTATCGTCTAACAAACTTTCCGCGTCTATTCCGCGCTACCAAGTTACACGCATGGGTTTCATCAGACAGATCCCCTTGGATTGGTCCCTAGAAGAATTGGTATCCTGGACAGAATGTCGCCCCGAGTCTTGTATTATTATAAAAGCTAGAAGATTAAATAAGAAAAAAAGAATCGAGGGAAAAGTTACCTGGGAACCTACAGGAGCTGTTGTTCTTACTTTCGTAGGCCAAACCCTTCCTTCTCATGTCTACTGTTGTCACTTTTCTTTACCTGTTGACGTATACATCCTCCCATCTATACAATGTCTGCCCGATGTTCTAAATGTGCCGGTCCCCATGAAGGTACTTCTTGTAATGTTACTGATAATAAAGTGTCCTGCCTATTCTGTTCCGGTGGCCATACCGCTACTGATTGGAAATGCCCTGAACATGCTCGGCAAAGATCCATAAAAATAGTCATGTCAGAAGAAAACATTGGCTATTTTGAAGTTGTTTGCAGATTCCGCCCTGTGAATACCTCCTACGCTGATAAAACTAGTATGGTGCCTTCTCAAAGATCGTCTGACAGAATCTCACCCAGTCCTAATCCTGTCCTTAATAATCTTCAATCCTCCCCTCATATTTCTCATGCAAAATTTGCCACTGCTTCCTCTTCCACCTCTTACAAAAAAACTATTTTTATTGAGAAACGTCCTAGACCAGAGCCAGGCAAGTCATATGACCGACAAGCCCACTTAAATATTACCTCTTCGTCTCCTCCTTCTCTTCCCAATGGATGTGCACTTAGGAAGGACAACTTCGGAGTAAACCCCGAATATACTACTACTCCCAATGAAAATCTATCAGCTAATTTCAATGTTTCTTTTAAACATATTTACTAAATTTAGTGACATCCTACTGAATAACATCTTAGAAATGTTACAGTCTATTCTCACTTCTCTCTAAATCTCAGCTCAATGTTGAACATCATTCAATGGAACTGTCGTAGTATCAACAATAAAAAGCATGAACTAATCTACTTAATAAACCGATATAGACCTGTCCTCTTTGCCTTCTCGGCGACATGGTTACAATCTGGTTCTCTATTTAGAGTCTCTGGGTTTTCCTGTCTTCGGGATGACAGAGTAGACGGTTGGGCAGGATGTGCCCTTCTCGTTAAAAGAGATATCACATTCTCCCGTATTTTTCTCCCTCATCACTCCCCTAATATAAATATTGTAGCTGTTCGTTTCAATATAATGTTCGTATCCATGTATGTTCCTCACCCTAATACCTATGTTGTTCAAGAAATATCATCTATTTTATCTACTCTTCCACCTCCTATAATTGTCTTAGGCGATTTTAATATCCACCACACATTGTGGGGGCCATTTCTTGTGATGCAGTCTCAATTAGTTTTTTTAGATATGTTAGATGACCTGAACCTTTGCATTCTAAATGATGGAACTCCTACACGCAGAACTTCACCTCTACAGAATCCCAGTGTTCCTGACCTCACCTTATCATCTCCTTCTCTGGTTAGTTCCATTTCTTGGTCTGTTCTTCCCGACTCTTATGGTAGTGATCACCTTCCTATCTTATCTTCTCTTGTGGACTCAACATCTCCCACCGTTGGGCCTATCCCTTTATTAAAATTTAGACTTTGTCAAGCCAATTGGAAAATGTTTTCCGCTCTTGTTCAAAACAAATTAAATTTATTACCTTGTATTAGTGAGTCAAACTACCTTTCTCTTTATTCCGAATTTACCGCAGCTTTAACGTCTGCAGCAGATAGCTCTATTCCTGTTAAAAATTCTGCTGTTAAAAAATCTCCTCACCTGCATGGTGGGATTCAGAGTGTTCTAAAATTGTTAAAGATCGTAAGGAAGCTGAAAAAAAGTTTGCTAGAAATCTTTCCTTAGAAAATTGTAAGCAAGCAAGAGTTTCTGCAGCTGCTAAAAGATTTCTTCGTCAAAAGAAACGTAACGGCTGGAGAGTTTTTTGCGAATCTCTCTATCCCAGAACTCCTGCATTTATTGTATTTAATAAAATTAAGGCGTTTCGTATGTCTCAAATTGACAATACTTTAATTTAAATTCAAACGATCCGTCTACTTGGATTTGGGATTTCGAAAACAAGTTATCTCCTCCTTTTGTCCCTCTTGGACCTCTTCCTGCTGCTAATTTGCCCAATAGCAATGACTCTGACCCTCTTAACTGTATATTCTCTTTTGAAGAACGCTTAAGTGCTTTAGATAAGTTTCATGATTCTGCCCCAGGTGCAGATGGCATCCCATATTCTTTTATTCTAAAATCTTCCGATTCCACCAAATTATTTCTTTTATCCATTTTAATTGATTTAATTTCTTTTCAACACTGTCCCTGAGTCCTGGAAACGTCAAATAGTCATCCCTATTTTGAAACCTGGGAAAGATGCGACAGATTCTGCTTCATATAGACCTATTGCTTTATCGTCAGTTATTGTAAAAATTATGGAACATAATATGATAAAAAATCATCTAGAGTGGCTTGTCGAGAGCGAAGGACTCCTACCAAAAAGCCAGTTTGGGTTTAGGAGAGGTATGGGAACCATGGATAGTTTGAGCCTTCTGACATACGCATTGCTTTCTCGCAAAACGAACGTGTTGTAGCAGTTTTTTTAGACATCACAGCTGCCTATGACAATGTTGATCTTTACATACTTAGAGATAAAATGCTGAAGCTAAGTATTCCCTCCAAGATTATCAATATAATATTTTCGATGTTCATGGAGATATCAATCTCTCTTCGTCTTGCAGATAAACTCCTACCTCATCGTTTCGTGTGGAAAGGCCTCCCTCAGGGTTCAGTCCTTAGCTCCCTTCTCTATAACATATATACTTCCGACCTAGATTTATCCGTAAATTGCTTTTGTAAAATTCTCTAATATGCCGATGATATTGCTCTTTATGTCTCTTCCAAATCTTTCTCTGACGCTTGTAATCACGTAAATTCTGCATTAAGTTATTTAAATTATTGGCTAACAGAGCACGGTTTGTCTCTGTCTATTCCTAAATGCTCAGCAGTTATTTTTTTGCGTAAATTAGTAATCCCAGTCCTTAATAACCATATAAACAATGAGTCAATAAATATTTCAGATAGTGTTAAGTTCTTAGGCCTTTTTCTAGATAGCAAACTTTCGGGTATCCATCACTTGACTTATATTTGTCAAAAAGTAGAAAAAAATATTAACATCATACGCGCATTGTCAGGTGTAAAGTGGGGATCTCATCCTTATTGTCTACAACTCCTATATAACGCTATTGTAAGGAGTCATTTTGACTATGGTTGTTTCGTCTTAGAACCCAGCAGGAAAGCAGCATTATCTAAGTTAGATAAACTAAATGTCTTAAAATCATCACCGGCTGTATGAGATCCTCCCCAATAAATGCTTTACAGGTGGAATGTGTTGAACCCCCCCTTGTTTTACGAAGGCAGCTCCTTTCAGATAGGTTTATTTGTAAAGTGATAGCTATATCTAATCACCCCCTACGAGAGTCCCTTAACAATCTTTCTCAACTAACTTCATCTTATTGTTCTCATAAAGGTCTTCCGCTTTTATTAAATTCTTTCCAAAAACTCCTTAATAATCACCCTTATTTGAAATTAACTACAAAAGCCTCCTCTTATCTCCTAAAATTATTACTGACTTAGGAATTTCCAAAAGCTCTCCTGATGCTAACCAACGTTTCTGCAACTTTACCCAAGAACATTGGCCGGATTATCTTCAGATATTTACAGATGCCTCTAAATTAACATCTTCAGGGTGTGCTGGAGCAGCAGTATGGATTCCTAAATATAAGATCATATTTAATTTCAAAATTCCTCCATTTTCCTCTATTTTCCCTAGTGAATCAATTGCTCTACTGAAGCTATTCTTTACATAGAACCCCATAATATTAAAAAGTCTATTATCGCTACAGATTCTCTGAGTTGCCTCAATGATTTATTAAAACACCCTTTTCACGCTAAGGAAAACTGTGTTACATCTTTGAATTAGACAAGCCCTCTATCGTTGCCAATCCGCAGGTCTAGACATTGTTATGGTTTGGATACCTGGTCATTCAGGCATTAAGGACAACGAAATTGTTGATTGGTATGCTAAAGATGCTATCCTCACAGGTACAACAAAGTATAGCAAATGTTTCCCTAGAGACCTCCGTTCTCTTAGCAACCTCATATGTTGGACCAATGGAATAATCTCTGGAATCAAACTTGTCAAGCGATAGGAAAGCACTATAGAAGCCTTCAACCGACTATACCAAGTAAACCTTGGTATTTTAAGTACCGTAAATTGCCGAAAAGAGTCATAACTACCATCATTCGTATTAGAATCGGCCATTGTTGTTCACCTGTTTTCTTAGCCAAAATCAGAATCCGAGATCATTCTATATGCGAATGTGGTCTAGCTGAAGGAACCCTTCAACACATCTTCTTTGAATGCCCGAAAATTACAATATCTTTATGATATCTTACCTAAAGACTTTCCTCGACCTATTAATGTAAATTTCCCTTTAACGCTAACTGATTCTATTTTTATATACCTAGTCAGGTCATAAATTCTGTCACATGTTTAATGTAAAATAATTGTAACAAGTTTATTCATTATGTAACCATTCATATACCAAAATGAACTTAACAAAACATAGATTCTTATGACATTAAAGTTTATTCAAAATGACCTCCGTGATTTTGAATACAAGCCTTCAATTTGCGCGGCCAGTCGTCTATCGCAGCACGAACGAGGTCCATGTCAATATCGGCGGCTGCCTTAATCAAGGATGTCTTGAGTGACTCCAAATTGGGATGAGGCTTTGAGCACGCCTTTTCCTCCAAGTGTTGCCATATCTTGTAATCTAACGGATTCAAATCTGGACTGGAGGGCCAGTCTTCGTGCCGGATGAAGTCGATTTCACGCGCCGCCAGCCAGTCTTGTGTGCTCTTCGCTCTATGAGCTGGCGCCGAATCTTGTTGGAATACCCAGTGCCTTGAACATGGTATGAGAAACAGGTTCCACAAGGTTCGTCAGGACTGTATTTTGATACACAACAGCATTCGTTTTTACACCTTTCTCACAAAAATGTACCTCTGTTAAGCCCCAATAAGAAACTCCCAACCATACCATGAGCGAGGATGGAAAATGACCTCGTTGGACACGCGGAATACGGTTGCTCGCTTCTTCACTACTGTGTGCGTACACCTTATCATTTTGTTTGTTGTAGCTCTCTTCTACGGTAAACATTTTTTCATCCGAAAAAAGAATTTCCCGATATTTTTTTCCCGCGTACCGCTTCAACAAAGCGCGGCATCTCTTCAGTCTCAGGTCCATTAGACGAGCATTCAAACGATGTCCTGTTTTTCTTCGATATGCCCGAAGCCCTAAGTCTTCATTTAACACCCTTTTCACCGTGGTTCTGCTTAACCCCATCTGAAGGGCCAACAGTTTCTGCTTACGTTTGGGATTTCTTTGAATTCGTGCCTTCACAGCTTTTATCACTGCTGGAGTCCTAACAGACCGAGGGCGACCACTTCTTGACCTGTCATCTACACTAGAGTCTTCATTGTATCGTTTGATGGTACGATAAACGAATCTTTTGGTTATATTCAAATTTTTCAGTATGTTAAAAATTTGAATTGGCGCGTAACCGCAACGATGCAACGCAATAACTGCAACACGGTCTTCTTTAAGCGTCCACTCCATATTTAAAAATGAGTAAAATTCTAAAAGTATACATTTTTATTTTCATGAACAATTCGAAATTCGAATTCAATAAACTTTTTTGTGGCCAGCATTCTAAAAGAAAAGTTTTTACTGTGTGACAATACTTATGACCTGACTAGGTATATACTAAGTAAATTTTTGTCCTTAAATGATATATGTTTATAATATAGTCAATTTATCATTTATATATTAGGACAATGTAAGGTCTTCAGAATACTTTTAGCTAAATTATTATACCTATCCTTATTAACATTTGACTCGCAATAAACACTGGTCTAATCTTCTCTTACGCCGACATTGGCAAAATCAATGCCCAAAGCGTTGGAGCCAAAATTAACAAGAATAGAATAGAACATAAGGTCATCGATAATAACTACTGATACATTGTTACTCTTCACAAAGCTTATTTAATAAAGAATATTACTTTTAATAAACAACAACTATCCATGCAGGGATGGAGAAAGAATACCAACCTCTGCGGCCAGGGTCGGCCTGTCGTAAAAGCCAACAAAACAACCCACCCTATGGAGAAAGAATACCAACCTCTGCGGCCAGGGTCGGCCTGTCGTAAAAGCCAACAAAACAACCCACCCTAGCTACGTGGTAGGGCCTCAAGTCCATCTGGATGGCGACCACCTTTGGTTTTAAGTATGGCGCCATAATAACCTTGTGTTGTGTTCTGGTATTAGTGACCCAAGTTCCTGTACCCTTATGGGACAGAAGCATGTTCGCGATACTACTGGCGTTGCAAACACCCATAGGCGACGGTAACTGCTAAATTCTAAGCGGGCCGTCAGCCTGTCTTCTATCCTACAGTTGTTGAGACGTCTTTCCAAACAAATGAAATTATTTCTATCTAAATAAACATTAAATTGTATGACAACACTCTAAATCAGCAACTTCTGTTTCTTTAAAAGTAATTTACACTCTGGAAATGATTCCTTTTGACAATTTATAATAATGAAAATTACTGTTCATTGGGTTTTTATCATGTAATAGTAAACCCAGTAAATAAGCGTTGCCTTTTACATAATTTAATAAATCTCAGTATATAAGCAATAAACAAGTCTAAAATATGTACTTTGAAAACATTTAAAATCCAGAATTAGTTAAATGGTTAGCAATTATAAAATTTGTTGAGCCATAAAAAATCAGCATTGAAATAATTTGGTCGGCATACATAGATTTTGTATGCAATTAAAAAAATCAGGCAGCAATCCTTGTTTCGCAAATAATTTTGATAATGGTCAAAAATTAAATCATAAATAGGCAGCTTACAATAACATGAGTTTGCATAATAAACATTCAGTCCGCAAAATAACTATTTGATCAGCAAGATTTCATGATTGATCAGCAGAGAAAGCATGTCTATATGCAGTGTGTTTGATTGATATGCATATTTAAAACATGGTGAGCAAAATAACTAATTGGATTGCGTTTTTGTTGAAAAATCGGTAATGTACGTTAAAAGTACAATTATAAGAATTTTTGTTTATATTTAATTTTAAAACTCATTGTATAAGAAGTTGCTTTTTTAATTTCGATCTTGATTATAATTTTATTATAAGATAAAGATATTTTTTTTTAATTTTTTTTTGGTCTCGGGGAAAAACCTCTCTTGACGGGTTCCCCCGGCCCGGGGGGACCGAGGGATATGTGGGACTCCGGGAAAGATGTTTGGCCATCCGACTACCCACTAAAAAACCCCGCTGTTCTCCTATCGCCTACGCCCGGGCCCACGGATATATGGCCTGCCGATCTCGTGGCCCGGGCCGGCGCCGGCCCGCCCTTTGTCTTGAGGCGGGCCCCTTCTAAAGTGTTGGCGCCAGGGGGTCAAGATTTCGTCCCCCCGGCGCTCTCCTAACAACTCTAGGAGTTGAGGGGGGCCGCGGAACAGCACGCAGCCCTCTCCCTCGCGGCAATAGTGCGGGCGGCGGATCCTCCCCCGAGGGGCCGCCCGCGGCCGCTTTTTACGGCGGCCTGAGGTCATTATTTGCCCTCCGGCGCCGCCGACGTGGCCTGCGTTGCATGGCCACGTCGGCCGTCCCGTTGGCCAGTGTGGTGGTCGACTCCCGCTCCCGCTCCGCCGCCTCCTTTGCGGACATGACTGCCTCGCAGAAGGAGGCGACGGCTGTCCATCCAGGATCGCCCCCGACCATGGACAGAACCAGAGCCGGGAGCGACAGGTCCACGCCGATTTGGGCGACGAGGGCGCGGCGCTCCTCGCGCCACGTAGGGCACACGGCGACAGTGTGGTTTACCGTGTCATCCTCGTCGCCCGCGCCACAGTGGTGGCACCCCGACGTCATCTCCCGCCCTATGCGACACAGGTACCTCCCGAAGCAACCGTGCCCCGAGAGGACCTGCGTCAGGCGGAAGGTCAGGGCGCCGTGGCGCCTTTCCAGCCCTTCGGCCAGGACGGGCCTCACCGCTTCGTTGGTGGCGAGGCCCGCGCTGGGGTGCGCGAGGCGCTCCTTCCACTCCACCATGAGCACCTTGTCGCGCAGCTCCGCCCGCTTTACCTCAACTTCGCGAGGCGCGGGGCGATAGCCACGCTCGGCCGCGTCCCGGCGCCACTGGTACAATAGCGCCAGGACTCGAGCCTCGAGGTCCCATGGTGGGGATCCGGCCAGCAGGGAGGCCGCTTCGAAGGACACCGTGCGGTATCCCCTTATCGCCCTGACGGCCAGGACGCGCTGCGGCCTGCGAAGCAGCGCCGTCGTTTTGGCCGTCAAAAGAATACAGATATAGCTTAAGTACTTAGGTACCGACTTAATTGTTTTATATTTTTTGATTTATCTCAATTATATTTTATAAGAATAAAAAAATATTTCATTAATTTACACTTCTATAAATAATACATACCCAAACAGAGAGTAAATAAATTAAATAATCCTATAAGGAATGCGCCCATTTTGTACATGACAAGTAAAGTATTTTTGCTACTTTTACCTAGTCAGGTCATAAGTATTGTCACACAGTAAAAACTTTTCTTTTAGAATGCTGGCCACAAAAAAGTTTATTGATTTCGAATTTCGAATTGTTCATGAAAATAAAAAAGGTATACTTTTAGAATTTTACTCATTTTTAAATATGGAGTGGACGCTTAAAGAAGACCGTGTTGCAGTTATTGCGTTGCATCGTTGCAGTTACGCGCCAATTCAAATTTTTAACATACTGAAAAATTTGAATATAACCAAAAGATTCGTTTATCGTACCATCAAACGATATAATGAAGACTCTAGTGTAGATGACAGGTCAAGAAGTGGTCGCCCTCGGTCTGTTAGGACTCCAGCAGTGATAAAAGCTGTGAAGGCACGAATTCAAAGAAATCCCAAACGTAAGCAGAAACTGTTGGCCCTTCAGATGGGGTTAAGCAGAACCACGGTGAAAAGGGTGTTAAATGAAGACTTAGGGCTTCGGGCATATCGAAGAAAAACAGGACATCGTTTGAATGCTCGTCTAATGGACCTGAGACTGAAGAGATGCCGCGCTTTGTTGAAGCGGTACGCGGGAAAAAAATATCGGGAAATTCTTTTTTCGGATGAAAAAATGTTTACCGTAGAAGAGAGCTACAACAAACAAAATGATAAGGTGTACGCACACAGTAGTGAAGAAGCGAGCAACCGTATTCCGCGTGTCCAACGAGGTCATTTTTCATCCTCGCTCATGGTATGGTTGGGAGTTTCTTATTGGGGCTTAACAGAGGTACATTTTTGTGAGAAAGGTGTAAAAACGAATGCTGTTGTGTATCAAAATACAGTCCTGACGAACCTTGTGGAACCTGTTTCTCATACCATGTTCAATAACAGGCACTGGGTATTCCAACAAGATTCGGCGCCAGCTCATAGAGCAAAGAGCACACAAGACTGGCTGGCGGCGCGTGAAATCGACTTCATCCGGCACGAAGACTGGTCCTCCTCCAGTCCAGATTTGAATCCGTTAGATTACAAGATATGGCAACACTTGGAGGAAAAGGCGTGCTCAAAGCCTCATCCCAATTTGGAGTCACTCAAGACATCCTTGATTAAGGCAGCCGCCGATATTGACATGGACCTCGTTCGTGCTGCGATAGACGACTGGCCGCGCAGATTGAAGGCCTGTATTCAAAATCACGGAGGTCATTTTGAATAAACTTTAATGTCATAAGAATCTATGTTTTGTTAAGTTCATTTTGGTATATGAATGGTTACATAATGAATAAACTTGTTACAATTATTTTACATTAAACATGTGACAGAATTTATGACCTTTATGACCTGACTAGGTATATCCGAAATGTTTAGAGTCCAAGAATCAGTGGTATAAGTATGCAGCTCAAAATGAATTTTTTTGCTTACCCTCTGAGTGCTTACCAAAATTTTATTAAACAGGAGCAGCTCATTGCAGCTTATATAATTAATATGCTGTACAAAAATAATTACAGCCATCAAGAATGACATAAACTGCTGACTGACTTTGGAATGTTTGCTGGCCATGAGTTGCTGATCAATTAGCTATTTCTGCTCACAGATTATATTTTTCTGCTCACAAAAATACGAATACTATGCTAACCGTTTAAATAACACCCTTTAAAATCTAATAAATTGATAATTTTAACTTAGTCTAGTTTTAAAGTTCCTGTCGAGGGATTCTAATTCTAAATTCTTTAAAGACGATGGTCAAGCAAAATAATGCTGTCTCAAAAAACTAGGACCATGCCACCACGATTTGGAACTTGGGAAAATACTCATATCTACTGGCACGCGTCGGCAAACATAAATGCTAGATCTTTCTAATATTTCGGCCATGCGTACTAAAGGCTGAAGGCCAGAAAGTAACACTTGTAACCAGCCACACCGGTGGAGTCAATGCAGCAATAAACATGATTGATTTAATCTAAGGGAAATCAAATCTCTAATCATGGAATCGTAGTCAGTTTGATAAGTGCCATCCGACTTTTAGTCATTAATAAATGATATATAAACATAAATTATATATAAACACATATATGTACATAAATTAATAATTAGACCGCATATTCATTGCTAACATTCATTGCCTGCAGCTAGACACATTCACTGTATATACTTTCAGAATCATCTGTAAATAGATGCAAAACAAATTAATTAAATAAATCACATACTAATTACCATTCCAAGGTGTTTAAAAATGGTTTAATAAATGTAAATCTTTTAATTGTAAATTTCCAAATAAAGTCAAGGAGATAACGATTTATCCCATGACAGTTTGTCCAATCAAATTCTCTGCACCAAAATCATATTAACAACAACAGTAATTAACAGACTGAGAGGGTCAAGAATATGCTCAATAATTGATCAAAACATTTTTGTAATATGTATTAGAAAATAAGTATTTATAAAAAATAATAATAAAATCATAACTTGAAAGTTGATAATAAATCTAATATAAATTGCTAACCTGATCAAGACGACATTAATTCATATTTTTTCCATTTGCTAAACTTATTACTTTTATTGCATATTTTTCTTCAATTTCAAGGTAATAACTCTCCTGCTGTGAGCCCGTCGCAGTCCATATCTTTTCAAAACACTTCAGGATCAAACTCAGGTATATTAGTTTGTAATTCTTACCCAGTATATTATCCCTCTTTGCGAAAATTTCATATGGTTTTTGGTAGACATTTGAGCTATCGATTTCAATAATAATATACATACATATACATAGGTATAACATACCCAATATTAAAAAATGAAAACCAGGAAACAAGAAGATGTATTAAGCCAATAAATTCTTGTTATGGTCGCAAATTATAGTATAGTGTATACTTTTTCTTTATTATTTATTATACAGGTGGATCAACAGTTTTTACTTTTCAAACAATGATTAAAAAAGATAAATTAGATAAAAACTGTTTATTTATTATAAAATTATACAAATAGGGATTATATTTTTATTCATGAACCATTTGAATTTTGTACGGATGTAAATCTCTGAGAATGCTGATTAAATATTTTCTGAGCACACTTAAGACGCTACACCGCTTTCGAGTGGAGGCCAGGTTGTTAAAGAACAGACTATACGCTCTTACACGCTCTACGTTTTCGGGATCCCTTGAAGTTCTAGATGAAGCATATCGTGGTTGATTCATTATTGAACGTGTTTCCTCGAACTTCCGCACTTATTTTCTAATCAGTCGAATCGATGGAGCTTTTTGGATCAATTGTGCTTTATAATATAATGTTGAACATACCATTGTTGCACAGATTATTCTCTCGTCTAGAAAATAGCTAATATCTTGTATTTTTATAGGTCAAGTGTCTGATCATTCATATGCGACCCAAGACAGATATTCAAATTTATTAAATAGAAGAAGGAGGAGGAGGGACGGATCCTTCATTTATTACATGCATTCGAGGCCTACTGATCCGAGGCCTACTGATCCGTAAGTAGAATTAATAGCTCCATAGACATAATGTGTAAGATCTGTAATAACAGTTGGTATAAAAGTGACGTTTTAGGAAGACATGATTTTGTATAACATAATATAATCTTTTAAATGTAATTCAGATGGAGTGGGCACTTCTCTACAATGCAGCATAATTATCCGGGCCCTCGAAGTTACATGGATATGAACAGACCCCGACCAGCCTCCGCGCTTTGGATGGGCTCGCAGCCAACAGTGACTCCGTCCAACCCGTTTTCACGTGTTTCAACTAGTAAGTGATTGTCTATGTTTAATTAATTAATTGTAACTAACATTTGGTTATATTTTGAAGAGTCAGTAAGTAAGTAAAAAATAATAAGGATGGAAGTAATTGTATGTATCAAATGTTGTATACATTTGATTATTTGCCAGTCTGAATACATAGATAGTGTTATTCGTAATTATATAGGGTGGGGCTATTGTTCTCAGTTTCTGTCCTTGCATGACATCTGGGGCTTAACGGTTTCCGCCCCCAACGGGGACGCCTGCGAAGTCCCGAGTGTGAATGTTTATATAATATGCATTTATTTACAAAAGTAGTATTATCAGTTATCTAGTGACAACTACTATAGTTGTTTCCCAGGCGGCCTGGGCCGGCATGGCGTCTTAGTTCGGCCTCTACTGTATGTCGGCCGGGTTGGGTGTGGTTTACCCCAGAGTCGCGCACGCAGTACACTGCGCGCCCGTTCTGCTCCGACTCTCAGTGTCGAATGGCGTCCGACCTGCGGTAATATGGCTCCCTGAACCCACAGGTCGCGTAACACGAACTTTGCTTATTGATTTGGACTTGCCATTTTTTTTTTTACCATTTGTGAGAAATCTAAACTACATGTGTATAGTCGCCGGCACGTAAGTTGGCAAGGTTTTGGCGTAGTGGGGGTAAGTTCGCGCATAGTGCACTTAATGCAACAAAAAATGGTCACTTTTATTGCCCGCATTATTCTACGGTTATTGCCATAATTTATTTTTAATCATGTCTGTTTAGAAGAAAGTTAAAGAAAAGAGAGGAATTCGTGAAGTGTATTAGGTGTTATAAATAAAATACAATTAAAAGTTAAAAAGTTTATTTTAAAAAATATACTTAATATTAAAAATTATGTGTTGCCGTCGTCACTATCGTTTTCTAATAGTGCTACCCCTTGCATTAAATTTATGGTAGCACCTAAGCTGGTGGAAGGAGTTGGCTCCTCATCCTCGACATAACTGTCGTCGCTGGAAGAGTCGCTGTCGTCACTGGCGTAAATAATAAAACGTTCAGTGACTGAATCGACTATATGGTCACTTTGAATGTAGTCAGCCTCAATTTTTTTACCTTTCCGCATAATTGCGACCATTCATCAGCGCCCATCAATGAGACCTTCTCCTTACTAAGCCCATCACACTGGTTGCATTCCATGTAATGTTCTTGCTGGCTACATATCCTTTGATTACCGCCCATGCCATTTGTCTCTTTCTCAGTTTGAGCTTCTTTCTCCATGAAACAGTACACATCATAAACCATTTTTCTGGCATGTCTGTGTATAATGGTATTTGGTCCTGGCATTGCAATCAAATTTAAAACAATAATACTCGTAACAAAAACTAAATTTAAAACAACAATAATAACAACTCGTAACAAAAACTCAACATAAACAAAGGGTACAACTTTAATGCACGCAAGTGTAATCGGGAGCGAACGGAACGTAGACATGATGCGGGAGGCAAGGGTAGACTGACGCACCAATCGCGCGCTCGGAACGGTGCTACGTCATTCCTCGCGTCCCGCTTGACAACCAAAGATACCTAAAAAACGACTTGTGCGCATCTAACGACTCTTGCCAAGTTACGTGCCGGGGAGTATACTTCTACTTACTTGTAAGCGATTGATCATAACGATATATTGGAATTAATAACATTGACAATAATGTATTTCTATTTGTACAGGTGGGGTGGGTCCATCGCGACCGTCTCTGTTCACATCCAACGATCGAAATGTATCTGGACCTATTCGTCAAAGGACCCCCACCAGGGCGGTGGTAGGGCTGGATGTACCAGCAGGTACGATTCAATTTAATTAATAATTCGAGTTCATTTAACATGCTTCTTTAATAAGTTTTTAATCTAGTTATTATTAATTTTTTGTCAAATAACATAGTCTATTATGTACATTTTACCTATTTTACCTATGAAATTGCTGTTCTGCAGTACTGACCATTTCAAATAAAAATAATTTTTGTTTGGCTAAGAATTCTAATTTCAAATTCTTTTTATTTTTAAAACATGGAATTCTTTTTCCAAAAGTAGTCATTTGTTTATTGATTAGTGTTACATTTTCATCGCATTTTAATCTTTTTCGTCATGGATACGTTAAAAATTCGAGTAATTATGGAATATGAGTACCGTCGTGGCAGCAACGCGGCACAAGCAGCACGCAACATCAACGACGTTTACGGAGCTAACACTACAAACCAACGCACTACCTGTTATTGGTTTGCTCGCTTCCGTTCTGGGAATTTCGACCTGAAAAATGAACCTCGCGGTCGTCCGAAGACTGGTCGACAATGACGAATTAAAGGCGATTGTGGAATCTGATGATACACAATCTACGGCTGAATTAGCAGCAGCTTTCGACGTTAGCGTTCAAACAATATTGGTCCATTTGCGTCAAATTGGCAAAGTGAAAAAGCTTGACAAATGGGTGCCCCACGAACTCAATGATCGCCAGCGCGAAGTACGCGTCGAGACGTGCCTTGCACTGCTCAACAGACACACAAATGAACGAATTTGTCTGTTTGATAACCGCAAGCGCTCAGCAAGTTGGTTGGATCCTGGTTCAGCACCTAAACAATGCCCTAAACGAAAACTTACCCCTAGAAAAGTGATGGGTCACTGTTCGGTGGTCTAGCGCCGGTGTGATTCATCACAGCTTCTTACCAAACGGGGTGAGCATTACTGCAGATGTGTACTGTGAAGAATAGAACACAATTATGGAGAAGCTGGCACATCTCCAACCAGCATTGGTCAATCGCTCGTCTCCGCTGCTTCTGCACGACAACCCGCGACCTCATACTGCACAGCAGACGGTCTTCAAGTTGCAAGAACTGGGGTTGGAAGTTCTCCGTCATCCGCCCTACTCACCAGACCTTGCGCCTATAGACTACTACTTTTTCCAGAATTTAGATAACTTCTTGGCGGGAAAAAAATCAATACCCGAGAGGCAGTACAAAATGCCTTTGAAGAATTTGTTGCTTCCCGTCCAGCTGATTTCTTTAAGAAGGGCATCAATAAACTGCCACTGCGTTGGCAAAGATGCATTGATTGCATGGGTGATTACTTCGATTAATACAAATAAAAAATACATGAAAAAAAATCTTTTAAATTTTTTCATACAAAACGGCAATTTCATAGGTAAAGATCTAATAAAAATCAATCATAAAAAAGTTGAAAACAAATATATATATAAAAAAATCGACCTAATTATAATAATTAAAGAGAAGAGGGTAAAAAAGAGAATGAGGGTAAATGAGCCCTCCGAACGTCTCGTCTCCAACCGGATGGTGTAATCAAATAAAGGCTCTGACCTCATCCAAGTTATACTTGGTCATCAGAGATGCAGCGGATAGGCACCGATGGAGGCAGATTATAAAAACCAGGTGCACGACAGCACCGATGGCCACATCCAGCGATGACCACAATCCGTAGCCACGAGGGAAATACTGCTGAGAGATAATAATTAGGTCGAGTACATTCTAACAACTATTGGTGGTTCCGGTTCCGCTGTCTCGAAATGTTTTTTTTTTATTACTGGTGAACAGTAAAACTTAACTTGGGTGTTCCAAAACTGTCTTAATATTTAACCATTATATATTTCAAAATAATGTTTAACATTATATAATTTTTTGAATAAAATGTATAAAAGTACCTGTACCTGTACTGTTTTTCGATCGAATTGGAAACTTATTTTACATTTCAGTCCTATCAAGTCAGTCAGTATACGAAGAAAATTATAATGTTACTATACTATAAATTATAATACTTTATGCTAAAAAATTAATAGAAAAAAAAGGGAAAACCGTTTCTTTTTCAGCTTTTCCTTATTATTTTTTTCGCAACTGATTGTCTACTGACAATTCACGGCCAGTGAGGAGGAGTGGTCAATCTAAAATTCTCAACAAGCGCAAAGTCAGCGAAACTGCATGTTGTATAATATATTCTTCAATTTATATTTAAATATATATATATATATATATATATATATATATATATATATATATATATATATATATATATATATATATATATATATACCTAGTCAGGTCATAAGTATTGTCACACAGTAAAAACTTTTCTTTTAGAATGCTGGCCACAAAAAAGTTTATTGAATTCGAATTTCGAATTGTTCATGAAAATAAAAAAGGTATACTTTTAGAATTTTACTCATTTTTAAATATGGAGTGGACGCTTAAAGTAGACCGTGTTGCAGTTATTGCGTTGCATCGTTGCAGTTACGCGCCAATTCAAATTTTTAAGATACTGAAAAATTTGAATATAACCAAAAGATTCGTTTATCGTACCATCAAACGATACAATGAAGACTCTAGTGTAGATGACAGGTCAAGAAGTGGTCGCCCTCGGTCTGTTAGGACTCCAGCAGTGATAAAAGCTGTGAAGGCACGAATTCAAAGAAATCCCAAACGTAAGCAGAAACTGTTGGCCCTTCAGATGGGGTTAAGCAGAACCACGGTGAAAAGGGTGTTAAATGAAGACTTAGGGCTTCGGGCATATCGAAGAAAAACAGGACATCGTTTGAATGCTCGTCTAATGGACCTGAGACTGAAGAGATGCCGCGCTTTGTTGAAGCGGTACGCGGGAAAAAAATATCGGGAAATTCTTTTTAGGTACATTTTTGTGAGAAAGGTGTAAAAACGGTACATTGTTGTGTATCAAAATACAGTCCTGACGAACCTTGTGGAACCTGTTTCTCATACCATGTTCAATAACAGGCACTGGGTATTCCAACAAGATTCGGCGCCAGCTCATAGAGCGAAGAGCACACAAGACTGGCTGGCGGCACGTGAAATCGACTTCATCCGGCACGAAGACTGGCCCTCCTCCAGTCCAGATTTGAATCCGTTAGATTACAAGATATGGCAACACTTGGAGGAAAAGGCGTGCTCAAAGCCTCATCCCAATTTGGAGTCACTCAAGACATCCTTGATTAAGGCAGCCGCCGATATTGACATGGACCTCGTTCGTGCTGCGATAGACGACTGGCCGCGCAGATTGAAGGCCTGTATTCAAAATCACGGAGGTCATTTTGAATAAACTTTAATGTCATAAGAATCTATGTTTTGTTAAGTTCATTTTGGTATATGAATGGTTACATAATGAATAAACTTGTTACAATTATTTTACATTAAACATGTGACAGAATTTATGACCTGACTAGGTATATATATATATATATATATATATATATATATATATATATATATATATATATATATATATATATATATATATATATATATATATATATATATATATATACATAATTATTTTATAGTGATCGTTTTTTCGTACTATAGAGAGTTCGAGGCTGGCGCAAAGAGTTTATACCGGGAACGATGTCCCCCAGTTTAGGAATGTGATTGCCGATTGCGTTCAACGTTTCATCGCGACTTCTGCTAGTAAGTGGAATATAGAGAATATCTTTGGGTTATATTCTTATTCGAGCCCACTTAGTCTAGACCTGGGCTAGGTTGTTACTGCTTAATCCAGTAATATACATATGCCCCTCGGGGGAGGATCCATCGCCCGCACCATTGCCGCGAGGGTGAGGGCTGCGTGCTGTTCCGCGACCCCCCTCAACTCCCAGAGTTGTTAGGAGAGCGCCGGGGGGACGAAATCCTGACCCCCTGGCGCCAACACTTTAGAAGGGGCCCGCCTCAAGACAAAGGGCGGGCCGGCGCCAGCCCGGGCCACGAGATCGGCTGGCCATATATCCGTGGGCCTGGGCGTAGGCGATAGGAGAACAGCGGGGGTTTTTAGTGGGTAGTCGGATGGCCAAACATCTTTCCCGGAGTCCCACATATCCCTCGGTCCCCCCGGGCCGGGGGAACCCGTCAAGAGAGGTTTTTCCCCTACACCAAAAAAAAAAAAAAAAGTAATATACATATGTATATATTATTTTCGTTTATTTATTATTTATTAATAATAATAATTCTACACTCAATAATCTCGATAGGGTTTACCTTGGATATTACCATATTTTCGTAATTGTAATATTGAAAATATAACATTCATTTGCATCCAAACATTGGGAAGGTGTCTGAAATTTATTATATTCCTACTGTACCTATCGACTAAAAGTAGCAAGAGTGAATAGGATGGCAATAACATTGACTTCCTTTATGACAACATATGTATATATTAGGTGATGTTTTTGGTGCTGCAGTATCAAATATAACTATATTAAATAATTATTCAGTTACCTCATAGATTGGCAAGAAAGTAAATTCGGTTTGCACCAGTATATAGCGTTATGTTTGTATCGTTATTCTTTTGTCAACGTTAGAATTTTTTTCTTTTGAGATTTGGTAGTCGACAGCTTTAGGTTGTTATAGAATCAAATTCCGTGTATTTTCTTACAACTCTTAGTTGACGATCAGTTTTAACAAGGAGTGCAAAAACCAACATTCTCGACACTTTTTACTATTTTATCTTCATAAAGGCAAGAAAGGCGGCTGAGGCTCACAAAGAGATATGTGAAGTTTATGATATTAATTGTTTAACTGAACGCATGTGACAGAATTGGTTTAGTAAATTTCGTTCGTTAGATTTCTCACTGATGACCAACGTTCTGGTCGACCTGAAGTTGATGATGACAAAATGAAAGCCATAATTGAATCGAATCGTCATATAATTGTGCGAGAGTTTGCAAAACAGTTTGAAACAAATTCAGCTAACACAACGAATCAATATATGTGATATGCATTACAAACATAATGCGATCGATCCTTTTTTGAAATGAATTATTACTGGTGATGAAAAATAAATCGTCTACAATAACTAATAGAAAATGACCATGGTCCAAGCACGATGAAGATCATGCTATCAGTTTTGTGGGATAACGAAGCCGTTTTGTATTTTTTGTTGCTTCTAAACAACCGAACGATCAACTACTTGTGAAATAGGAGGAAACAATCAAAGAGAAAAGGTTCGCAAAGGAATCGTGTTCCACCACTACAATGCGAGGTCTCACACATCTTTAGCAACACGCATGAAACTATTGGGACTTGCTTGGTAAGTGATGTCGAATTTCCCATTAAGCCCCGATCTCGCACCATCGAAGTTCGTAATTCGAAAATTTCTTAAAAGGTAAAAATTTCCGCAATAACGATGACCTCAAATTGCACTTAGCAGAGTTTTTTTTTTGCTGTTAAGACACAGAAGTTCTATGAGCGTAGGATCATGTAGTTATCAGAAAAATGCCAAAAGGTGATCGAACAGAATGGAAAACATTTAACTGAAAGTTCATTTTTTTTTTGAAAATGTTTTATTTCAACGTAAAAAACCGAAATTTCTTTCTCGCCAACCTAATGTTGTTCATGTTATTTTTGTTTACTGAAAAATTAATACTTTCAGTACGGTATACGGTGCGCAATATAAACATGTTTCTCAAAGATTGTTCTATAACCTAAGGCGGTTCACACACTGCTCCGCGCTCCGTCACCTGGTGCGGAGCGGCAGAATTTAATATTGTATGCAAGTACATCGATTTGTATGGAAAACACGCCAGGTTCAACATACTGAAAACGCGCCACGGCGCGGGAGCCCGTCCCGCTAGCAGAATCTGCCGCCAGGCGCGGAGGCGCGGGGCAGACCGCCGCAAGGAACACAATGCGCTCCGCAGAATCGTGCCTGTTTTCGTGCTTTAAGGACTTGTTCACTTGATGGATCTGGACACGGATAGATTTATATACGAAACTGATCAACGCCCAGCAATTTGGGATATGAAATGAAAAGCATACAGTGATCGCGTACAAAAAGTGAAGAAATGGGAACAGATAATAAATATATTTACGGACTAGCTGTACCCGCGACTCCGTCCTCGTGGAATAGTGACTTCGGGCAGAATTTTTTGGATTTATCTTATGGTTTATTTTGGATTACAAACCCTATAAACCCTAAAATATAAATGAAATATGCAAACAGTCAGTGTTATCGAATGAAACTGTTACGCCATGCGCCTCCGGAATACGTACGTTTGAACCTACAAAGTCCAGCCTAAGCTAAACCCTATTTCATATGATTGATGACATAAATCTGAGGTTAACTTAAATTGGAAATTCAACCTACACATTCCAGCCTAAGCTGAACCCTATTTCATATGATTGCTGATATAAATCTGAGGTCAACTTGGAATAAAAAATTGCGAAATTTATAATTTTTAACAAAAACTATATTTTTTTCTAAAATAAAAATAGCCTAAGTTACTCCTTGTTACATCAGCTATTTTCCAGTGAAAGTCCCGTCAAAATCGGTGCAGCCATTTCAGAGATTAGCCGGAACAACCAGACAGACAGACAGACAAAAATTGTAAAAAATATTCTTTTGGTATATGTATCGTGTATACGTCCGAATGCTCTTAGTAAAAAGCGGTTATTTTAGTATTATAAACAGACCATCCAATTTTATTTATTTGTATAGATGACTACTCCAGTAATAGTCCGTCGAATTTTGCTCAATAAATAGTCAAAAGATGCAGTTGACATTCGTGTAAAGTTATAAAACTTGTCTTCATTCTTTCTTATATCCATGTAATTCAGTACAAATGAACCATTTCTCGATCTATTTCGTAAAAAAGGATGTATTCAATATCTTCTATTAGGTCTACTTATTTGCTTATACAAAAACCATATTGCTAAAACAATTGCAGCGTCTTGAATGAGTTCAGTATTGCCCATTGTAACGTAACTGACACCACGATGACCAAATGGAAAGTAACCTTTAGTTTGGCGCGGTTCGCGTACAAAGCCGTCAGGCGCGGAGGCGCGGTAAAATCTGCTCGAAGAGGCAGATCTGCTCCTCCGTCGCCGCGCGCGGGATCTGCTGCTCCGCGCCTCCGCGCCTGGGCGCGTGGCCAGTGTGTGAATCGCCTAATGTGTATAGCGGTGGGACATAAGTGGGAACCGTGCGTCACGGAAATTAATATATTGTGCAGTGAATTAAAAAGGTTAAAAGTTGAGGTTATGCATGTTTATGCTAAGCATAACTTACTAGGCGACATGTCAAAGACCTAGCTTTGCAACAGGGATTTAACGCCAAGGTGATTGCTGGCATTGATCGTGCTCTATCTAAAGATATTATAAAGATCGAATTAAAATTCGAACCTCTGCTGTGAATGTGACCATATAAGAAATGATTAGTGGCTTAGTTTGAACGTGACGATGATTTGACGCAAACCTTGGCGGTCCTTTTTTTGTTAGAATTATGTTTAAATCGTATCGAACATAAATTACGTATTAACTCTTCATAGACACTATCATTAAAAATTGTTCATTGCCTTATATTGAAAAATTAATTTATTTGCCCCTCCGTTTCGCTAGGACGTGGAAATTTCCGAGGTATGAGGCGCCTTGGTGAAGCCAGGTCCTTGATTTTAAATAATCCCAATGCTACAACCAGTGCGCCACCTGGAGGTAATAGTTTTAACTTTATTGTTTTAAAAGAGGGCTTAGAGGCTACTCTAAACTCATCTGAATGGCTACCATCCCTGATCTTTAGATATGCCGCTATAACAGTGTTGTTTTATATTCCGCATAAGTGACCCAAGTTCCATTTCCCTTACGTGGATGGCAGCTTGTTAGTGCCCCTGTCGACGTAGAAATCCGTAGGCGACGATAACTGTTTTCTGTTAAGTGGACCGTCACCTTGTTTGCTGCTCTACATCAATAAAAAAAATCACTTTATAGTAAAATATATTATTTCGAGCTAACCGTTTACTTCCTCTCCTAATGGTTGAAATTTGATTTTGCATTAATTGTGTTAAATTGCTAGCAGCACAAACTGTCACTGAACAAATATTTTTATTGCGGGTAACTAGAAAAGTAGGTATTTCCGAATTTGTACGCACTTTTCATGTTACAAAATATGTACTCAATGTAATTTTTCTCTCGCTTTCACTTTCAGGATCCGCAGGTGCTTTAGATTCGAGACCCTCTACTTCTAATACCAGGCCATTTGAAAGTCAACAGCAAGCCTCGTCAGCGTTAGATTCTCCTCAATCGGCTCAATTAATTTTGGGAAGTAAGTTTAGTATATATACTTTGTTTTGAAATGAAACTTCTTTAATAAAATTGTGATTTGAAAATTCAATGAAAAGAAAAAATGCCACCAAAAAGAGACAAACATATTCATAAATAAGATTTAGCCTGCGTGAGAATGAGATAGAATACAAGTACCTATACAGGGTTATTAGTAATTCGACGTATTTCCCTTAAGAGGTGATATAGGAAACCGACGCGAATAATTTTGACGAGCAGCTTCACAGCAGTGAAGGTAGCAACCGTTGCAAAAGCCGTAACAAAAAACACAATATCGGCGTATTCTTCATTTGTGTAATTTTGAACACACGCTGTTCATTTTGATCAAGCTCTTCCATATTTCAAATCAAATTAAAAATTAAACTACAATCGTGTGTGTATTTACTTAAAAAAACACGGCGCCAATTTTAGCCTAGTTGGGTTAGCATTTGACCTTGCAAAAATTCCCGACAGCAATTTTTTTGCTGGAACCTTTAGGGGGAGGTCACAGGTAGTCTAAATTCAAAATGGCGACCAAATTCCGCCAGTGCGTTAGCCGCCATCTTGAATTTAAGGAGGAATGGTTTTTGCTCAATATCTCGGTTACTTTCAACTTTTCAACAAAAATGGTAAGAACTAAAGTTGTAATTGTAAATCTCTACTACAATTTGTTCTTTGCAATTTTTATCGTACGATCGATATTTTTCGAATTAGGTATTTGCACAAAAATTTTTTTTGTGATAAATGAAAAGATCATATATGTTTTATAACAAAACTATTTTTATTTTATTTTTTTTCGCAATAATTCCAAAATTATTTCAAAATAAAAATTAATTTTTGAATCCAGTACCTAAGACACGCCGACAACTCCCGAACAAATCCGAGCGCGTGTGACGTCATAATGTTAGTTTTCACTCATTGCAGTTGATAGAAAAACATATTCATACTATGAAAAAAAAAATATAATATTTGTTAAAAAAAATTCAAACTGTTAACTAATGATTTAAAGATGGGAATAATTATATTTAATTAAAAAGTACTCAAACGATTGCGAACATTGCGAAGTTTGAAAAACAACAATAATGCAACACGGGCTTGCCCTTAAAAATAATTAATCAATAAATCGATTAATCTTAACCTAAATCGATCAATTAGGTATCGTGTGTCATCTTATTATTTTTAGTACTATTGATCATTTCATTCAACTAATTGACGAATATGATATGTTATTGTTCATCTTAGTTTTCAACAAAAAATGTATGTAACAATTGCGTAAAATGAATATCGCGTAACGCTCGGTATTAATATTGTATACGCCTCAGTAAACGCAATAGACTTATTGTTATGACGGAGCGCGTATACGTACAAGTCAAACGTCGGCTAGTTGCTAACTGCTTTAATATTACATATTACATATATAAGAGGGTGGGCGCAGCCACCGCGTCGCTCTTTGGCGTACATACCTAACACTCCTCCCTCTTAAATCACACACGTTTAAAGTATTTCTTATAATCTACAATAGGACGGTCTCTCCGCGAGCGTTGTGGTTCATTTGGTTTGGTCTTATCCAGGGTACAGGGTTGAGGACTAGACGGATCTGTTACTCGGGCTGGTGAAGCAGAAGGTGTGGTTGGACTAGTACTTCGTTCATGACATTCAACCCCTTCTGGCACTCTTTGTGGCGATCTTAATTGACGTGAATCGGACTCGAACTCCGCCGATTCTACTTGACCCTTTGAAGACGAGTAGTCTTTAAGTAAAACAGGCGTCTGTTTTTCACATACAGCTCCGTAGAATTTATGTCTTTCGGCGAACACGCATCTTTTGGGTGTGAAATGACTATCCAACATGTGGGTTATCTCTCCATAATTTATTGTAGTCAGATCCTCTGGTAATGCTAAATTGTTCGTTAGCTGATATGTACTTTCCGAGAAAGCACTGAGTAGCACCGCCTTCCTTTTGACTCCAGCTTTGTCCGTCTGTTCATTTAAATTATTTGCTATGAACCATTGCTCTAATCTACACTTATATGTTTTCCAATCTTGACCGTGATGAACAAAATTGGATAAAACACCTATCGTAAGCGACCCGAACATTTTCTTGAGATTTGTGGGTACTCGTCGCCACTGTTATGACGGAGCGCGTATACGTACAAGTCAAACGTCGGCTAGTTGCTAACTGCTTTAATATTACATATTACATATATAAGAGGGTGGGCGCAGCCACCGCGTCGCTCTTTGGCGTACATACCTAACACTTATTATACCTATAGCTTATATTGCAATCGAATCTAATCTAAGAGTCACTCAGAAAAGCAGGTATTATTGAAATATATTTGACGATTATAGGTCCGTTTATATCTACAGACATTGAGCGTGTCAGACACGTGCCGTGGCAGACAAAATAATATTCTTTTAAACAGTGTCTATTAACGTATTTATTTCTATCGTTACACGACCGCGCGGACACCAACAGACACGGGCCGTGCGCGGCCAGTATTCGCGGCAAGAATATTTTGTCTGTACGGTTCATGTGTGTACGTGTCTGTGGCTATCTGCCGCCCCTGCCGACTGCCGGGCAGTGTGAACATAGCATCGGAACCGTGCAGACGTCTTTTTTAGACTCCTTCTAATTGTCTTTTCTTGAGCATAGGATGTACGGCCATGGGTTTTGCTCTTTTTTTTGTTTTACTCTGCTCTTCCTCTTCTAGCAACAACACAATTATGAATAAATCTTCCACAGAGATGTGTCTGAACATTGTGAAAGCTGTTCATAAACTGCTTGTTAGAGCGGCCCCGACGCTGCCAACGGAACCTGTCGGTGCCTGCCCGGCCACGTGTCTGACACGCTCAATGTCTAGATATAAACGGACCTTAAGCGGTGTGTCCTCCAAAAAGATGAATGAGGGACACTGGCACAGACACTGGTCACAACGCTTATAGGTTATCGAAAGACATAAATATAAAAAAAAATTATGGCAAAATAAATGATACATTTAATTATCCAGTTTACAATCTAAGCCACGATGGTATTAAATAATAATCGATCCGAGAGGGACTTAAATAAATACTGTCATAACACCCGTATTAATATCAATTACTATAAGATAGCCTCATCGCAACAGATCGTATGACATCGAAACTATCTTGAGTCAATTTTATATCATTTCTAAAGATTTAAATAAATTTTTTAAAATAACCTAACAGTTGCTATCTGATATACAAATCGTTGACTATCACCGATTTAAACAGTGTAATAATAATCTAACAATCGATTACAATGATAAGTTAATCAACTTAATTATTTACGAAATGGCAACACTAAAAAAAATACAGTTGACAGTTCATTTTTGTTGTTTTTCAAACTTCGCAATGTTCGCAATCGTTTGAGTACTTTTTATTTAAATGTAATTATTCTCATCTTTAAATCATTAGTTAACAGTTTGAAATTTTTTTAACAAATATCATTTTTCCATACTATGAATATGTTGGGCACTCTTGGGTTCTAATTTACTATGGCGACCTGGCATTCCCCTTTATATTAAAAATGTCGAACTTATAAAGTTATCGTTCTTGTTTTGTACCATTATGTACAAATACTACAAAAAAAAAACTGCTGACAAAATGTTTTATAAATGTTCCCCAAGATGACAAATGTCGAAATAAATGGTTTCGAGCAGTGCACCGTGATAATCCCAAAACAAAATCGATTTTTTTTGTTGTGAAGATCATTTCGATGTAAGTATTTCTTAATACCATTGTTATTAATTATTATTTATCTAAATATACAAATAATTTTTCAATGTTATTGTCTAATCACGTATAATAATAATAGCCTTTAATTCTGTACTGTTATTGAATAGCTATAACATTACGACGTCACAACTATGGTGACCAATCATGGCGCGTTTATAGTCACGTGATTTTTATTTAAATTTCATCAATTTTTAATTGTTTATAATTAATTGGAAAAAAACTTTTTAAAGTTTTTTTGCATTAAATATCAATATTATTAATAATAAAGTTTTAAAATACATAAAAAAATCAATGATTTTTTTTCAAATATCCAATTAAACGCGAAATAAGTGGTAAAGTATAATTATCAAATTATCTCGATTATTAATAACTTTAGGACATAAATGTGCATGAACAAAGTTGTAGAGAATTAAATTTCCTAAAACTTTGATTTCCGCGACTTTTTTCCTTGAACCAATATTTAAGGTCCTGTTTCTCTTTGAAAGCTTTGTTTTCTTTTTCCTCAACCTTCAAGTTTCATAAAGTTTTTTTTGTTTTTAAGGCATTTTAGTGGAAAAAAATATTGAAATAATTTTTTTGCCAAATATCGTTTTTCGTCTCGCATTTTAAAATTTGGACCGATAATTTTTATTTTAATATTGATAAATAATCAGTGTTTGATCGTTTTTATAAATTAGAAGAAAAAATGAGATTTAAATTGATACTTTTTAAGCTATTGCATTTGCTGGCTTTGAGCGCGGCGACCGAATCAAAAAATTCCGTAACGAAAATAAAACCTAACACCCCCCACTCCGCCTACCATGTAGCTCGTCTACGACTGTACGTAGGGATGGGCGATATCTATCGATATTTCAACTATCGATGTTTTCTATCAATATTTTTTGGACAAGATATATCGATACTCGAATAAAAAATATCGATATCGTAACTTCGATAGTTTTAGTTTTTTATTATCGAGTATCGATATATCTTGTCCAAAAAATATCGATAGAAAACATCGATACTTTAGAGAAAAAAATACTGTATAAATAAATAATTATAATTGCATAAGTTGATTAAAATGCTATGTAATAGCTTTACTGCGGCAGTCCCCGAGTGCCATTTTTTAAATAAATTTTTGACTTATTTTGAAAAAAAGTAAAAAAAACATGATAACTCAAAAATGGTTCACTTTTGCATAATCCATATGGGGGTTAAAATTATCAAGAATAGTCACCCTTATCACCTCCTAACGGGAATACGTCGAAGTACCATTAACCCTATATAGTGTTACCTGTAATGTTCGTCTCCTTTTTGTTCGCGCTTTCTTAGCTTTTATGCACTAATGCATTTATGAAGTTTCACTTCTGCCGTATGTTAATTGCACGTACACATACACATTTTTAAAGATCTATCTAACATATGAGGCGTTCAGTTTCAAAACCCGCTAAAACGCTTTTTTGACAAAATGACGATATATATATCGTGAGAAAGCACTCTAAATTATCTACATAACTATCAGTTTGTTATTATACAAATGTATATATAACAATACTATATTCAATTTTTTATTTTACGTTTTGAATCAAATCCCTCTATATCTGCATGGGTTTAGTTCAAAAGCCCCTATAACAGAATCAACCAATCACAGTCTTTGTTTTAAACCACGTGATCAAACAAACACTATGGCGATTTGTGTTGTGTGAAGAAGAAGTGTGTTTTGTTTTTGTTGAATTTTAAATACTAAAATGGATTACTTGAAGCAACGTGTAACACTATGTGATGAGAAACAATCTCGGAAAAATACTGTGAATAAAGTTTTATGGAAACATGAAATGGCTCGTGAAAATCGGTAAGTAAAATATACCTCAAATATTGCTTTTGACAATTTAATTAAAGTTTATGCAACATGCATCCAGTAAAAAAATTGCTGAATTTACTACTGTACTATATTATTACGTATTACTAAACTCCCTATTTATATTTCGCACTATGTAGGACAAAAGCGTAGTTTTTACTACGTGTTTCTAATTACCATTTGTTTACAATTTTTGGTTTAGTTTATAAATTAATCAATGTTTTTTTATTTTATTTTTCTAGATACAAGTCGAAGGAATGAAAGGAAAGGATACCCTAAATTTTCGGATTGTGGCCACGATCAAAAGGCATACCGGTGTATGAATCTTACTGTTTAGGATATTCACAACTTTCACAAAAAATTTATCGATGCCCGAATAAAATAAAACGACAATTTCATTTTGAAATGCTGTTCAGTCTCTAAAGTCAATTTGTGTAAAAGTAAACGACAAAAACAATTAAATATAGCATTTTTGGAAAAGCTGGAAAATAAATATCGGTGTGTCAAAATACTTTTTTAAACACACTTTTAATTGGCAAAGATCGCACATAAGGAGTTTTTTGAAAAGATTTTATAACAGCCGCGGGATTATGCCGGAAGAAAATAGAGGAGGGGACAGTAAAAAGAACACGATGGTTCAGAAAACATCTGTGATTTGTGTGAAGGAGGGTTTGAAGAAATCGCTTCGCATGTGTAAACACAAGCCATTCTAAAATATTTTTTTAATATAATGATAATCTTTACATTATACACAAACCTTTAAAATAATGTTGCATTAATCTACTTCAGATTTTGTAATTATGTATGGTGTCATTGTATTAGGTATACTAACAATGACAATAGGTGCTGGCTTATGAAAATAAACTATACTACGTTGATGCGTTTTATTGATTCAATGTTCCTTCTTTTTTATTATGATTTTGAAACATTTGCGGCATAACACCATCCAATCTTAAAATTTAACGCCATTTTTGTTTGTTGCAAACCCCGCTAAAATGAGAGATGTCAATATCAAAACCCGCTAAATCAAGAGGTTAGTTTCAAAACCCCCCTAAAGTGAATTTACTTTCGCTCATAATACCTGTTTTATCATTTCATAGTAGATTGTTTGACTTTTCTATTAACTAATTGCTTGAAATTAACATTTTTACATTACAGAAATATTTATCTGGCATCAGAATGTAATTGTACAATTTTATCGATTTACGGGTTTTCAAGAAATATCGATATAGCGGCTTTTGCAACTACACGCCTCATATATACCTATATAAAATATATAAAAGAGGAAAACATAATCTTTTATATTTTCTAGGACAGAATAGTAATAACAACATAACGTCCGGTCCGTCAAGTAGGCTCTTCTGACCACGCTTGTTAAAGGCGGGTTACAAACACTGTTGATCTCAATATGTTGTTTTCTTCACGATATTTTCCTTCATCGTAGGTATGTGGCAATAAGATTTGCTCTTGTGCAAATCTTATTGCCACATACCAAGCAAGCAGCAGCAAGATGAATGCAACTGCATGCCATCGGGATTCGAACCTGTGAACTCTAAGTTACTTAAATCTTGATTCATTAATGCAGTTTACAGAAAGTTACTATTCAGTGAAGGTGGATGAAATAGGTGGACAATATTTTATACGAGGCCCTTGTTGTTGCATATAAAGCGGATGTCATAAGATGTATTTGAAGAAAAAGATCCAAAGTCTATCTATTTTTTTAAAAGTGCAAACAAATTATAACTTTAGTTTTTCAAGACGATACTCAAAGACCAAAGAAAGAATGAAGAAAATAAAAAAACCCGTTTGACCATTCTCTCATTGCCCTATCCATTTTAGGAGCGCCGAATAGTAAGGTTCTCATCGTGGTTGGCGACAGGGATGAAGCGGACGCCATACGGGACGTCATCGATCGCACCTTCAATGGCTCCAGAGCTCACGGAGTTTTCCGGCGGGTTGGTTTGGTATTAATTTTAATTTATTTATTTACTTCAACAATAATCATACAGCACAAATTTCAAACTTAAAAACTATAAAATTGTCAGAAGCTTTAAACAAAAATGTTTAAAGCTTCTTACAATTTTATAGTTTGGACTCACAAGCCTTAGTGCCACAAGCCAATCATTATTATTTAAAAAAAATCTGTAAAACTTATTTGAAATATTTGTGAAGTGACAAATGAAGAGTGCCAGGCTTGTCCTTTGCCAAGCAAATGATGATGGCAGTACAGAATAGTCTTACAATTAAAGTCTCCGTGTATATTCGATGTATTATCACAAAAGGAATTTACAGTAGGTGGAATTGAAAACTAGCACTGACAGAATATAAAAGATGAAAGTAGTAAGGACTCAGAGTAATAATAACTTCCAAGTACGACCACCTCAACATATGCATCTTATATCAAACAATCGAGCTGCAGATTTTCTCAAATTATAGAAGTAAATAATTTTTTTTATGTATTTTGTTTGTGACATAATGCGATTGATTAAACAGTGAAAATATATTTAGAAATAGCTATATGATCTCTACTTTATTTTCATAGTTATGGTTTTTCTTCCTCTTTGCAGCCTTCAACTTCTGCTACCACTACTGGTGCCAGTACTATTGATTCTACTGCTGCTGGTACTGCTGACTCTGCTACCACTGGAGCTGCTGAATCTGCTGCTGCTGGCATTATAGAATCTGCTGCTGCTGGCACTATTGGATCTGCTGCTTCTGGTACTACTGGATCTGCTGCTGCTGGCACTACTGACGCGGTTGCATCTGCATCTACTGACGCGGTAGCGTCTGACAGTTCTGATTCTACTGATGCGACAGCGTCTGGCACTACTGATTCTACTGACGCTGCTGCTGCTTCTACTGATGCTGGTGCTACAGCTTCTACTGATGCCGGTACTTCTGCTGATACTTCTGCCGCCAATGTATCTGTATTGCGGTCACAGCAGGGCGTCAAAAGGAAGAGGAAGCGTACGTTACTTCATTTGGATTTAGGTTTATTTGGAATACACAGCCAAGTAATCATTTAAAAAAATGAAATGATTACTTGGTTGGGTCGCCGCGAATGACGCAAATGGGTCAGGAGGACAAATTATGTCTATAGTCCAAAAAATTTCTATCCGGCATATCCAATAGGAAATATAGGGAACTGTCAAAAAAATACACACTTTATTTTAACTATGCATAATACACACTGGTTGTTTTACTTTTACAGCACCCATTATCATCACCAGCGGTGGACCTCACACAGTGCAAGAGTTCAACAAGGTGAGTCAAGGATGTTTTTTTTCCTTCATAGCTCAAGAAAATCGGTTAATCTTTACTGAGTCTGATTTCATTATGTTCAGCGAGTAATTCGATTAGATTGAATGGTTAGCGTTTAGTCAATGTGTTGCACGCTCCTCATAATTTTCCTAATAATTTCGTTCTGAGTTGTAACGTTGGAAAATTGAAAACATGTGTTATTTTAGAACGGCTACCCGCCGGAGAAGTGTTATTTTATTGTGTTAATAATATACCTGTAATAACAGATATTTATTTTAAGTACATATGGCATAAAAGGTTTCAAATACTTCTTGTCATCAATATACTTATGTTTTTTCTTCTATATGAAATATCATAATGCCAGGAGTCCGTGCTATATATTTACAATATAAGCATTTAATTATACCGGCACCTCCTGAATGTATTCGAAGTTTTCATCTCGGAGCCTGAGATGAAAGCTCGTAATCGGCTGGGCGTTCATCCCCATTTCCTGCTGCCCTTTCATGTATGAAACGGTTTTTAAAAACATTCATGTTACATACTCTCCGGATTTAAGGTAGAATGAGTTTCCCGTTGAAGTTTTCCCATCGCAGTACGAAATACCTCATGTATTTCAACTAAATTATAAAACTTCACCGAGATTGATAGCGCGTTGGAAATGCCCCTGTTGTTCACAACGTCCATAGACAACAGTGACCACCTGCTACCATATGGACCGTTTGTCGGTCTGTGCGTAGTGTGCGTAAATGATTGTTCTGCATCTTTGACGAACTCCGTAGCGCAACGGTGAACACACGTCCTGAGCCTTTTTTTGTCTCGGGGGAAAAACCCTCTCTTGACGGGTTCCCCGGCCCGGGGGGACAAAGGGATATGTGGGACTCCGGGAAAGATGTTCAGGCCCGCCCTTTGTCTCAAGGCGGGCCTCTTCTAAGTGTTGGCGCCTGGGGGTCAGCGTTGCGTACCCCGACGCTCTCCTGTATTGTAGGAGGTGAGAGGGGCCGCGGAACAGCACGCGGCCCTCTCCCTCGCGGCAATAGTACGGGCGGCGGATCCTCCCCTGAGGGGCCACCCGCGGCCGCTTTTCACGGCGGCCGGAGGTCGTTAGTTGCCCTACAGCGCCGACGACGTGGCCTGCGTTAGCGGGAGGGGAGTGTGGTGGTTGACTCCCGCTTCCGCTCCGCCGCTCCTTTGCGGACTGACTCGCAAAATGAGGCGACGGCCGTCCATCCAGGATCGCCCCCGATCGTGGACAGGTCCGCGCCGATTTGAGCGACAAGGACGCGGCGCTCCTCGCGCCACTCAGGGCACACGGCGACAGTGTGGTCCACCGTGTTCTCCTCGTCGCCCGCGCTACAGTGATGGCACTCAGACGTTATCTCCCGCCCTATGTGACACAGGTACCTCCCGAAGCAACCGTGCCCCGAGGGGACCTGCGTCAGGCGGAAGGTCAGGGCGCCGTGACGCCTTTCCACCCACACACGTCCTGAGCTTGGATGTTGTTGGGACTAGAGCAGATGGCTCTTTAAATTGTCCTAATATATTTTATGATGTTGGCTCTCAGTTATTTTTTTGCCTAACAAGTACAATAAATTAGAAATAGATGTGGCTAAAAGTTTTAACATGAACGAATGTCGTCAGGCCTCTGTAGGCCTGACGACATTCGTTCATGTAAAAACTTTTATGTGATCCAGTAAAAGGAGTAATCATCTGTATGTGATCCAGTAAAAGGAGTAATCCATTTGCCGCCTTTATGTCGATAGGGTGTCGTCCCTACCTAGAAACATGGGGTAGCCCTATGCTTATTTTTGACCGGGACCACACGCATGAAACTTTATTGTATCTAATTCCTCCACTAAGAGGAGACGGCTACTCGCTTTGGCTAACTGTGCTGTGTAACAACAGGTGTTGCTACGTCTGCTCGAGTGCCCGGTGTGCCTGGAGTCGATGGAGCCGCCGCTGGCGCAATGCCGCCGTGGCCACCTAGTGTGCTCTGAGTGCCTGTCGCGCCTTTACGCCTGCCCTGTGTGCCGGTCAGATTTTTCCACCACGCGCAACCGCGCTATGGAAGAGGTATATATATATTTTAATACGTTAGGGCAGCAGACAGGCTGACGGCCCGCTTAGAATTTAGCAGTTACTACTACGTTGTCTATGGGTGTTTGCAACGCCAGTGGCATCGCGAACACGCTGCTGTCCCATAAGGGTCCAGGAACTTGGATCACTAATGCCGGAACACAACACAAGGTTATCATGGCGGCATACTTAAGAAAAGGTGGTTGCCATCCAGACGGGCTTGAGGCCCTACCACGTAGCTAGGGTGGGTTGTTTTGTCGCCTTTCACGACAGGCCGACCCCGGCCACAGAGGTTAGTATTCTTTCTCCGCCCCTGCACGGATAAATTATTATTTAAAGATCTCGATTATAATAATAATTATTATCGCTGCACAAAACTGGTGCTCTCATTAAAACCTAAATGTTCACATATATATAATATAATTCATTTATTGTTAATTTAAGTGATAGCCAAGTGGTACGTAGTATTACAGTCTGAGAGTCTCCTCTTCCCTTCCTTTTCTACGTGCGGGGATGGAGTAAGAATACCCCCGCGGTCGGGGTCGGCCTGTGGTAAAAGGCGACAAAACAAGTCTAGCTTGTCTTGACTCTCTCTATCTACCCTGTCTTCTAGGACAATGTCATCTAACCCAGATCAGTTTAAAGCTCTTCTTTTTTTACTGAGAATCCGCAGACAGGCTGACGGCCCACTTGATAGTGAGTAGTTACCGTCTATGTATGTTTGCTAAAACTGAGGCACTGCGAACACGCTGCTGTCTCATAGGGGTACAGGAACCTGGGTCACTAATGTCTCAGTTCTTAGCATAGTATGTAGTATCTCAACATTTGGCTGAAGTGGTGATATTCGCAGGTAACGGATCTTCTCCGGTATCCGTGTCGATATGACTGCGGGCGCCAGGTGCGGTTGAAGCGACGCGCTCTTCACGAGTCCAGCTGTCCCCAACGGCTGTATCGGTGCCCGCTGCCTAGCTGCGACATGCATTCATTGCTCCCCTATGACGAGCTCGTTTCTCATGCACAGGTATGTATAATTATGTTTCAGTAACCAATAAACTAAAAATACAAATCAAATAAGTACCAACTTACTTGATTTGTATTTTCTATCAAATAACTTAATAAAGTTAAGTAACTTTATTAATTAAGATATTGTTATAATTTGCTATAATAAGATTAATAAAAATAAGCATTTGACGGAGTGATACCAGGTTGAATTAAACTAGCACAGCCATCTTTCTAAATAAATAGTGTCTCCAGGTTGGTAAAAAATGCATTCAGCTGGGCTTTATTGAATCCCATCGCTTTAATAAGATGCTAGTGGGGATCGGTTGTCGTAATTTTAAGTCCGGGAATCGTTTCAAAACATAAACTCAGTTGCGGCCAGTAATCCGTCAAATTAGACCAAAAAATAAGAGTAAAGCAACCTAAATTCCCACCAAGCTGAAAATCAGTAAGATTGTTTAAAATATGATTAAAAAAAATTTGAAAGTTCTCCATCTTTCCCCTGTATGGAATTTTTTTTAATCAAGGTCAGAGGTCAAAAAAATTTGTCGCTATTTTCAGCAAAACGGTAAGTTTTATCATAAAAATACTTCAGACAAAAATTGTAGATCATAAAACTATCTACCAAAATGTATCAATACTTTTTTCCTAACTTTTTGAATCGTTATATCTCAAAAACGGTGCCTTGTAGGAAACAATATATTAGTCAAAGCCTTACATAAAACAAAGCAAAAAATAAGAAAGTGTGCGTACGCATACCACGACAGGCATGTGCGTACACTTAACCCCACTCATCGAATTGAGATTTTGTCAAAACTTAATGCTTGTGTCATCCAAGAAAATCAAACTGTCAATATATTAGAATATGCAAATATCGTTGACAATTATAAGACTATAAAAACATGCACAAGTACAAAAGATTACACTGTAAATATGATAAAATATCGTAAGAAATTAAGCAAAATAATTTACTTGCCTCCAAAAACAAAATAGGCTGCAGCTGACGGACGAGCACTTTGTAGGATATCATGCGGGGTACTGAAGAAGGGAGTCACTATATCTTAATTGTAAACGATTGTCGAGTTACTTAGCGTGCGTACACTTGACCCACATGACTAATTAAATCTTAATTTGTTAAGTTGGAATACAAAAATTAGGGAGGCCACAGCTTTAAACATTTTGTAAACGTTGCTTTTTGTGAATAATAAATTATTTGTATATGTTCTGCAAATATAATTTTTTATCGCTTTATTATTGTTTAAATAAATTATTATGTAATTAACTTGACCTCCATGGCGTAACGACTTTTGCATATAAAGAACGCTTCGGAGTACACGTTCGATACCGCTCCGAGTCTATTTATGTAGTTAGTAGTATGTCAGTTGTCTAGTACACATAACACAAGCATTCTGCTGCTTACTTTAATACTAGATGGTCCTGTGTCTATTGTCGTATTATATTTATTGTATTTACTTGCCTCCAAAAACAAAATGACGCGCAGGCTGCAGCTAAATATATATATATATATATATATATATATATATATATATATATATATATATATATATATATATATATATATAATGTGTATGCATTGCGTCACTTCTAACCCTAATGGGTTATGCTATTGGTTTCGCAGAGCCAGCACGCTACGGTGTTGAAGACCGGCACGAGTACCGTGCTCCAATTTCAGTCGAACGTAGATTTCAATGGGGACTGGATCATGATGGCTATGGAGGAGTGCTTTTACCTATGCCTGACCGTGGATATGCGCGCCAACGGCTTGTACTTCTACGTCTCTTACATCGGACCGAAGAAGAGGGCGACAGACTTCAATTATCAGGTTTGCACCCGTATCTTTTCCTTTTGAAACCTGTGCCCGTCGTATCTAGGATTGAATCCTGGCCAGTGGACGATCGACGTGAACCTACTCTTTTCATAAACCTTTGCGGGCTTTTTTTCTGGTGGAATACTCCGTCCCCTCGACCACCTAAAAATGTAAGTTAAGATTTAGGGTTCATGTTCCCTAACCTCGCGTTGGAATCTCTCCCGAAAGGCCTTCCGCAGCCGCTATCTACGGCGGCCGGAGATGTTGGACGCCTTCCGGGGCCAGCTAGTCCTGCTTTCCCGCTTCAATTCCGCCGCCTCCTTCGTGAATCCATTCCGAAAGCATTTGGAAAGTAAATTTATGAATTAACACGTGTGAATTAATTGGAGTAAATTAAAAAAATATTTGAAGGTCTCTTCGTGTGAGTAATTAGAACGTTCTCTAAACTATTAAACATGGACTCCGTGTTTAGAGCTATCTTTTCGATATTTTCTTTAGTTTATACATATATCTGCTATCCTAACAGTGTATTTATGGTGCCCCTAGCGTCGCAAACTTCCATAGGCGACGGTAACTGCTTACTATTAAATAGGCCGTTAGCCTGTCTGATGTTCGTCAACAATAAAAAATGTGTGGGGTCCTAGAGATTTCTCAATTCATACAATCTCTTATTGTTGCGTATCTGTTTCTGATCGTAATTAATTTCCAGGTGACATTGAATGGGAAGCAGTGTTCCCGAAAGCTGGTCTACTGCCGCTCCACGCACAGTGACTTGGAGAGCTACAACGAGACTGCCGGCAATCGGGACTGTTTCACATTGAGCATGGACCAGGCGCGTAATTTCCTAAAGCCTAAGGATAAAAATGAGGAAACTCAAAAATATTTAGAGTTGATTGTGGAGATCATAAAATGCCAATCGGACCCAGAGGAGCCCGAGGAGCCAGTGGCGGAGACCGCTTAAGCTCATCGGATTATTTGTGACTTGTTTACGTACATTTGTATAGTATGTACATATTCATTACGCATGACATATAAATTTATTAATTAAGCATCTTCAAATTATATTAGGTACAGAAGGTTCATGGTAGCCAAGTGGTATTATTATTATTACACCTGTGGTCTTAGAGGTCACGGGTTTGAATACCACAATGGCATGCAGCGATTAGGCTGTTTTTTGCCTAACGTGCTTAGTAGCTACGTACCAACGGTGAAGGAAATCATCGTGACGTAACTTTGACATGCGTGGCATATTGTCCATATTATGAACCTTATTGGCTATTATTGTTATTAAAATATGTTCGTGTCAAATATTACGTGCAAGTGCGTTTATAGAGCGGTGCACGAATTTTGTGCTTCAAAGACGCGTCTACGACCGTGAAACAATTGTATCTGATTGGAAATTAGATGAGTACGTTTATTATTTAATATGTATAACTTATGTTTAATTAGAGTATAATTTCTAGCATATTTTAAATACATCTAGTAATATTTAAGTCATTAACTGTATTAGGACTCGCCCATACCACATTGCCTGAAGACGAAACTCTAACTAGTGCGGCCTACCCGTGAGTGGGCGTACACATACCGCGTGACTTATTTTTTTACCCCCTTCCCTCCCCTTGTTAAACACTAGTATATAAGAAGACCGATGGACCGAGGAACTAGTCTCTAGTTTTCACATAGTAATTCATAGATACGGAGGTGGGGGGGCGACGATTTGAGAAAAATAAGCAGAAGCTGAACACGACAAGCCAAAGGGCTGAATGGCAAGCTTTGCCAGAAGTCTATGTCTAGCAAATAATTTCAATAGGTTAATGATATGTTATTTGATTTATACTTGTATATAATTTTCTGACTAGAGAAACAAGTGTTGTTACAAACTTAACTCTTCAGTATTATTCGATTCAATACTATCACATTAATTAATATATCGAATAATTTATTGTATGCGTACGTAATATAATTTTTGACTGTTATTGATAAACTTAGATGTGACGTCACAAGCGAACGCCATAAGCGTTTTGACGTCGTAATTAATATAAGTATTTCAATCTATTTTTATTAATGTGTGAATATAAATATAAAATAGAAATATCATTACGTCACTGACGTAATGATATCTACGTCACACCCAATAGTAAAGGGGCAAGTGGTAAGCCCGTTGGATCTATTGGTAGGAATGAACATCATACTCATATGTACCTACATATACGCTTTGGTTAAAATATCCATATAATATTTTCTGGATTTACGTCCCCACAGTGTTTTCCTGGGAAAGTTTTGGGCCACGAGTTGATACTCTTTATATCCCGGTTTACACCCAGGGGAATAACGGCCACCCGATGACAGGTCGAACTGTGGGAACGCATACATACCATATATTTGGCGTGGCTTTACCGCTGCACTAAGCTGGCCAATCTTGCCTAATGTTAGCCACCAGCGGCTTCTGTTGGCCTGTTTGTGGTTTAGAGTTTTTGCGCAATCGCATAATTCCTGGCGTTCCGGTCCATACCGGTAGGGAGATGTTTTGTTGGGCTTTCGTCCTCAGAGGCAAATTAGATGCGAAAACAAGTCTGTCGAACTGTTCACGTTGAGGGCTCACTCCGAGCTCAAAGTCAGCGCCTCCGCCCTCTGGCGTTGCTGGCTCGGGCGATCGACTACTAGTGCAGTCGTACCCACGTTGAACGCCATACGCCAGCTGTCATAGCCACGGCGTCTTGCATATATATTACTGATATAATTATAGGTTAGGTTATTCATACTTCACGTGTTTAGATTAATATAAAATATGCATGTTATAAGTAATTTTATGTCTTAAAAGTTACGTTATATGTAACAGTTATCGTATTAAGATATTCTCTGTGTTGGCAAATGTATATCATCTATAGATTGATAAACCGTAAAGAAATTCCATACATAATACACGTTTCGTGAAAATATTGCAACAATATATTATGATGGTATGTAGTATTAGAAATTTTAATTCTATGTCTGCATATTTTGATGTCTATTTGTGATAGGGTATAAAATACATATATTTTATTACCCTTAATAATTAAATGTATGTCGTCATATTTAGGTCGAGTCATAAGTAATTTCCGTGGTTGTGTCAGACATTTATTTTGTTCTGATTAACTAATTTCTCCAAGTGGCAGTTAACAAGATTGTTATGTATTTAGCCTATTTGCTATATTTTTTTCATTGACGTAGATTTGGCTCCAATTGCCTTTAAACAGTTCTTCTTTTAAGGTATCTCCTGTTATTATATGTCGTGCGTCGCCTTGTACAATTACATTAAATATTCCTGATAAGGTTGTTTGGAAGATATCACTATTTAGTGATAAGACCGCCTTTTGTCCACTATGTTGTGTAATTTTTTTTTTATTTAAATTGTGTGGTAGACTTAGAATCTATCTATCTCCCGAAAGAAATTTAATAAACCTATTTTTGACTTTGACCCATCATATGCACTGCATATTTTATCAGCTCTTACCTTAAGTGCTATTGATTTGTGCTAATTCTCAAAATATTCCATATGAATAAGTTAAAGCAACAGTTTAGCGTAACGTTGACAAGAGACTAACTGAAACCGGGTCGGGTCTATTTAGTGATTTTTTTTTGTCATTGTAACTCATTGCTGGTAGATATGAAAAATAGATTCTTAGCTTCATCGGAAGTTACTTATGACGCGACCTAATAGTTACATATAAGCAATTATCGGTGTATTAAATATAAGGTACGAATATTACGTTGCTAATTATCATCGGAATTTGTGCGTTAGACTTGCCAGTATTCCACGTTTTCAAATTTAAAGGGTAAACTACGGATACCGAGCAGGAAGAATTCCGTACGTTGACCTGTTATTATCTGTCTCTGTCACTCCCGCGTAAATATAATGAGGCTTTGCTCGCACAGAGCAATGACGGACGGCGGTCATTGAAAATTGACATTTGAAATTGATTGAAGCTATCCAAATGTTTATACAAAAATGCAATCTATCATTATTAAAAGACGAGTCGATTCTGCTTTACTCTCTGGTTCACATACAACATAATTGCCATGTACATACGGTGGAGGGGAATATCGTGAAAACCTGCATATCGGCATCACTGATAAACTTACTGGAAAGGTCCATAAGCCCAGCTGTGGGATATTAAGGGCGGTCTTTAAGTCACATTTTCCGAGAGTTTTGAACCGATACTCAGTTTTGAATTCGTAAACTTGACGCTCTGAGAATCATCTACTATAACTATTGAATTAAATAAATTCAGGGGTTTCCGGTTGGATTAATGGCAGGGTAAATGCGGAAGCCGTTTTTTAAGTTCATTTTATTATTTTTGGCTTTGTTATCAAAGATGAACATTTCAGACAATTCTATTTGATATACTTTTTATTGTACTAAATGTTTATTATGAATAATTTTTTGTTTTAGAAATAAGTTTTACCAATTTGTCATTGTGTCATACAGATTTTTTTTACTATTTTGTAAGAACTAGCATTTAATACATTTGTTTTATTAATTGTTTTAAAATAAAATTATATAGTTCGTAAAACTTACTCTCCACGCACACTTCACGTGACTTTCAAATTTAGTTGGAGAAGAATAGAAAAACGCGAGGAAAAAGAGAGGTTATAACTGTAAGAGAATACTTGATTATATTTTGTTTTGTTATGCCATCATGGCTCACATTTATATTTTATATAATTTAAAATGTATCTAGTCGGTCCTTGAATACTATCACAAGAAAAAAGGTTTTTATTAATTGAATAAGCGTTAGATCTTTCTAATTTAACGCTTATCACTTCCTATTTTTATACTCTAAATACCGGCCAGACGTCAATGTCAAGATGGCAGTACGCACCATACTAATGTCTATCTGCCACTACTTTCGTCAAATGTTTTAAGGCTCTCCAGGTTATCCGGTTTAAAACACACTTTTTCCTCTAAAACTTTGTAATACAAAATATTAAAATCTGGGCTGGAGGAGAGCCAATATTTATACTTGACATACCCACAGCTATTCTCGGATGGGCGTATGAGACAAACATTTTTCGATTCAAAATTGACTCCGTATATTTTGGCCCAGTGCCAACCTTTTTTTAGCATGTGTCGCAAATGTACCTCAGTAGGGCTAGTAAGAGATCCAACCAAATCTTTGATGATGGTGTAATGCATCCCGAGACGACTTTACCAGCTTGCTCTGAGCTTTTGGCGTACCGTGTCATTGTTTGTTAGTTTCTCCATTATCAAATTTTTTTCATTCTTTATCTATTTTATAAATATTGAATATAAAAATATTCAATATTTATAAAATAGATAAAGAATGAATGAAAAACTCGAATATTTTAGTTACTTGTTCAGAAGATTGATTTTTTTGAAAGCTTTTCTTTACGTCGGGCATGATACTTCGCAGAAGCTTAAAAATAGTTTGTAGAAGAATGGTCATGACGATATAGCAATTACTGTTATTGATTTTATTTTTGTACTTTAATTTTTTAGTTACGCCCATGTCCACATTATTTAAAGACCGACTAGGTTATATTATTATCTTAGATTAAGTAAAATTTGCTGTATTCCAAATATCATCGACGTGCTTAATAAAAAAAACATTGTACTCAAATTATTGCCTTTTATTAAATCCCTAAGTTTTACTATATAATATTTACATGAAATCATATACAAGAAAATATCCATATTTTTTTTAGATACAAATAATCGCACAATTTAAGTAACATCAAAATTCTATTGATTATTATTTTATATGAATTGTATCCAGACGAAAACTTCATGAATATAATCAGCGATAAGTCAATCTTTTCTTTGGGTAATTTTATAGAAACACGATACATACATATCGTCATAGTCGTAGAATAGTGACGGATATTAAACTACAGGGCAGCTATTGCAAAAATATACAAGCGCAATTTAAACGCCTATCCAATCCCTCAATTTACAGACTGATTCATTTGAGATCGAAAATACATATAATTCTTTAATGTTGTAATATTTGGATTTTATCCAAGTACGGCAACAAGTTAAATTCGTATTTTCTTCAAAACCGGATGTAGAGTTTGTATCCGAACGCAGAATGTCAAATAATGTTTATCCGAACGGAGCCATAAAGAACCTTCTCCGTTTTTTTCATCGGTTAAAAATATGTTTGACAGTTGTGAAAAATGGAAAAAAAGCGGCGATTAAGTCTAGTTAAATCTGAAGTGTTTCATTGTTAAATCAGGCAACCCTACACCGGACATTATTCTACGATCATGATGATTTTAAGTACTCAATAATTCGAAAATCTATCCAACGATACTATAATAGAATAAATTTCTATTGACGACTAATTTTTTTTATTAGATTCAGTAGTTTTTGGAACGAGTAAATATTTATAAGATAGATAAAAGTCAGCGAGTCCATTAAAAATTCATCTTCGGACTGTTGTCATTCATGTATTTTCACATTTTGTGCATTACATGTATTTAATTCTACATCTTTCAGTATTTGCCTTTAGACAAACCTTTTATAACTTAATAGTAAGGTTTTAAATAAATAAATATTGTCTAAAAATCACACATTATTTTCTATAAGGGGAAATATTGAAATCACTCAAAGGTATAGATAGCTATTATATTAATTAATAGGATTTAATTAACAAATTGTACTTTAATAAAGAACGTAATGAAGTGCTCTCAGTGTCTGACAAAAAAAAGTACAGTAATCCCCCTCATAACACGGTACTCTTCTAACGCATTTTCATATTTGACGACCTCGGTGGCGTAACGGATAACGCATAACGGATTACGGTACGCTTGCGGAGGTCACGGGTTCGATTCCCGTCTCGCGTCTGGGTGTTTACGTATAATATGTATTTATTTACAAAAAAAAAGTATATAAGTAGTATATCAGTTGTCTAGTACCCATAACACAAGTGCTATGCTACTTAGTTTGGGACTAGATGGCGCTGTGTGAATTGTCACAAAATATTATTATTATTATATTACGCGATTTCAGTTCCTCGTATAATACGGATATTTCCCCATATAACGCGGTGATTTCAGACGTTATATTTATGTATGTACTGTGAAATTTATTATGATTTGTACAGTTCATAATTAATTTCGCATACCTTAAAAAGTTCTTAGTTTGATTTTAATAAAACGCATATATTTCGTTCATGTTTTTTTTTAATATTCGATTTAAATCCCCTTTAACGAGAAAAGTTAAACGTGGATCATTTGTACATAACGCATTATATGGGGTCATACAAGTGCGTTATACGAGAATACTCCTACAACGCGGAATCAATCTATCGTGTTATAGGGGGGATTACTGTATTTCATGAGAATTCAATTCAGATGCTTTTTCCACCACTGTTGTAGCAAACTGTCCCATAAGGGAAATTAATACAAATTTAATAATATATTCTGAGCAATGTTTGAGTATTTGGCCATCAAGGAAATAATGCCATGTACACGTTTATCTGAGAAATTATTTTACATAAATTAATTACAAAAGTGGTACTTTTATATATCTTGCCTTTCCTGGGTTCAATTTATACTATGGCATGGTATCTACTGTCGATGATGGAGAAAATTGTGGGAAAACCGAACAAACCTTGTGAGTATAGGGTTCTTTCTGTCTAGTTTTGTTTATTACAAATATGAATTTAAAAAAGTAACTTATATCCTTCTCCAAGGTCCGATCTATGAGTATATCGAAATTCATCAAAATTGGTTCAGCGGTTTAGGCGTGAAAGCGTAATAAACAAACTCACTTTCGCATTTATAACATTAATTAGGATCTCATAAATAGATGAAATCAATAGCAGGAACTCTAGTATCCATAATACAAGTGTTATGCTACTTTGGGACTAGATGGCGCTGTGTGAATTGATCCAGAATATTTATTATCACTCACTCCATTACAGAAACATGATATATAGTGATACAGACATAAGTGGACTCCCTTTCAATGTACGAGGGGCGGCTGATAAGTTCGCGGCCTAAGGTACTTACCGATGACTAGTTATGTCGTTACTACCATCACTAATTGTGGGTCTCAGTGGTGGTATAAAAACAACCCGTAATCAAATTTTAGTCATAATTGAATTACCCGTCAGTCAAACAACGAACATCACCATGTCAGCCGAATCCGAAAATTCACGAAATTTTGAACACCACGCCGTGATAAAGTACCTCATAAAAAAAATACGCCGAAAAACATTTGAAAAGAAATGTCATCAGTTCTTCAAGATTCTGCGCTTTCATATGCAATGATGGACAAATGGGCCAGCTTATTTCAACAAGAACGAGAAGGCCGCTCTGTCAGGGTAGAAATGGTTCAAAAAGTATAAAAAAATAGTACTGACCGATAGAATAATTAAATTGTGGCAGATAGCTGAAGAAGAACTTCAGATTAGCAAGGAACGTAGTAGAAATTTTACATCAAAATTTACACGCGCGCTTGATACCCAAGAATGCTCACATCGCTCGACAAGCAACGACGATTCGAGATGTGCAAGGATTTTTTAGCGCTAGCTGGCAATCAAATTGACACAATTTGTGATCGGATCGTCACCGTGGATAAAACGTGGATTCGCCTGTATGATCCGGAGTCCAAACATTAGTCGATGCAATGGAATGCAATTTAAAAAGGAGAAAGGCCGCCGAAGAAATTCAAAGTGGAAAAGTCGGCGTCTAGGAATTTTATTAATAAATTACCTACCGAAAGGGACTACAGTTAACGTCAATATTATGCCAATTTGGAGTCAGGCTGTTGTGCAGAAACGCCGTGAAAGCTAGCGCGCGGAGTGTTGTTTTTGCAAGACAACGCGCCCATTCACATCGCGCGTGGTCCGAGGCAGATCTTGAGACACGAGGTTTTCAAGACCACCTAGCGTACAGTCCAGATCTGGTAACTAGAAATCGTTTCCTGTTTTCCAAATTGAAAAAGGATTTATGGAGATTTTCGGATGACAATGAAAGCTGCCGTAGATCGTCATTTGAGGAAAAACACAAAGAATATTTTTGGAGTGGTTTAAAAGCATTGTATGCCAGATGTGAGAGGTGTATTTCTCTTGAGGGGGACTATATTGAAAAATAAATAATATACATCGCAATTTTTCTTTCATTAAGTACCTTAGGCCACGAACTTATCAGCCGCCCCTCGTATGTAATGAAAAATGAGTTCACTTAACGTACGCGAAATGCAATTCCGCACTCATAGTCTCTAAATAGACCATCTGATGATTTATTAATCCCTTCGTTACTATCACAGTCTCTTACGCCACTAACTGTTTGGAGGCGATGGTTTGCCGCGCGTACTCCGTCCCCACAAGTCCTCGGCAAACCAACGAGAACTCTCTTATTGCATCCAACACCCGGCGTTTACTGCTCTTTTCTCTGAAAAATTTACATCGGTATAATATATTTAAGTATATATAAATCAGGTACTTGGTAGCTCAATGGTGTTACATCCAGTGACCAATATAAAGGTGCCGGGTTCGAATCCCACAGTGGCATGCACCCGCTTAGGCAGTTATTCATACCTAATATGCATATTTTGATGTAATTGCCATGTATTTTTATCCGTGCAGGGGCTTAGAAAGAATACAGACCTCTGCGGCCGGGGTCGGCCTGTCGTAAAAGGCGACAAAACAACCCACCCTAGCTACGTGGTAGGGCCTCAAGCCCGTCTGGATGGCGACAACCTTCGGTATTAAGTAAGCTGCCATAATAAACTTGCGTTGTGTTCCGGCATTAGTGACCCAAGTTCCTGTACCCTTATGGGACAGCAGCGTGTTCGCGATGCCAATGGCGTTGCAAATACCCATAGGCGACGGTAACTGCTAAATTCTAAGCGGGCCGTCAGCCTGTTTGCTGTCCTACAGCAATAAAAAAAGTATAGTCGATGAGAACTACCTAAGCAAACCTACATGCCAAGATCACGGTGTTTCTGTAACTCGTCAATCCGCCTTGGACAAGCGTAGCGGGTACCGGTATGGGTTATTATTATTATATAAATAAAAAGAAGAGTTGATAAACAAATCTGCCAATTTTAGGCAGTTTTCGCTCCTCTGCATACATACATATATGTACATATTCATTTACGCAAAAGTATATTAGCTTCCTAGTAATCGTTTTACCCATAACACAAGCGCCGTGCAGCTTACTTTAAAACTAGATGGCACTGTATTAAATTGTCACCGAATATTTATTTATTTGTATTCGATCCTTGTATAAAGGGTACTTGAGATCTCGCCTCCTGATTTTGTTGTCTACCCTCACTCTCGGTGAGGTGAATGGTAAAAGTGAGCGTGGGACGAGAGTAGCATCGCGTGAGCCTCTAAAGGCGCGGGACGTTTGACGTTCGACCGCCCTGAAGACCGTTCTCTGGGCCGTGCGCGATTGGCTTCAGTTACTCCTTACTAATTCTCATTGGTCGTGCCATAACATTGCGTGTTCAGTGTCTAATTAGTGACATTTAGCTGGTGCCGTGCAACAGTACCTTCGCGAACAGAAATGATCCGGACAGGGAAGGGACGGAGTCAAGGTCAGTGCGCGTTTCTTTGCCCACTACTCGGCACCGCATATCTCTAATCACCGCTCCTCTCTCCTCTAATACAGTCCACTGCTCTCAAGCTATCCCTCTCACTCTATTGTACGGTGCACTCTCGGTCGGTTACCGGCATTGTACCATTTGCATTATGCAATAATTTTTAAAACAAGCCATACTCACTTAACAATAGACGAGATGAATTTTTGCTTCTGTTGCTCCGTCGCATGTTGAGTTGGGAATCCTTCCACAGCCAGGGCCTGTCGTAGCCAAATCCCGAGGTCCCCACCGCTCTCGCCGCCTGGCCCCTTGGGCCACTCCGCGCGGTTCATTGCCAGTAGCAATTCCGCAAAAGGCTCTACATAATTACGTGGCGTCGCACCACCTTATTTAAAAAATAAATAAAAATATATATTATTATTTCTGGATCGTCAATGAAACACGCACCGAGCTGACTGATTTATGCGATAACTACATATCGAATACAAAATATGCATTTAAACAACACTACAATTAAAAATCCACCAAAAATGACATATACCAACTATATCTCCTTTCTCTCTTCATCATTTATCAAAATTATAAATATATCAATTATTTTAATATTAAAATCGTAATGTTTTATTTTTAATCACACAAACTTAGTCTATGAACAATTTCCAACGAAAAGCTGTCATAAACATTAAATCGATATATATATTCTTTTATTGAACTCAAGTTCATGTCTCTACAAAAACCTAAAATTATCATACGATTATTTTTTATCTTAATCAAACCCAATCCACACTTTACTTCGTAAAAAGCTAGTATTGAGTTAAAACAATGTTATCAGAGCAAGTGGTAAAATATAAATATTTTAAATGTAAAACAAAATAACGTATGGCCGACAATTCTGACAAATAAAAATCGTGCTTACTAGAAAAGTATTAAAATTTAAATAACTAAACTCACCGATACACCGCACTACTGTTGCGGTTAGTGAGGCTGCGCGTGCGTGCAACACGCGCGGACGGTTGGAGGCAAGCGCAGACAACCACTGCGCGGCCGCACGCGACGCGTACCCCTCCCAAATCGGCACGCATCCACACGCTAATATACAACAGTGATTTTATTAATATTAAATTACATAAAATAAATCCACGGCATCGCCTTTTCATCCCAGGCCTTTTGCGTAGCACATGCTAGTAGTAGTTACTATTTTACGCTGGTGGGAAAATGCACATACACGTTAATTCAATGTTTTGTAAAATCGAGTAAATAATGGCGTCTGTACGCCCCAGTGTATGATTGGGGAACCATCCACACGATTTTTGCACTGAAATGTACATATTATGACAAAATAGGGAAGGCAATATTAATGCCATGTAATGCTGGAGAAGGAATCCATAGATTCCTCTTCTCATTATCATGGGATCATGGTACGAAAGAAAGGTATAACCAACCTGTCTTGAACAAAAACCTAACGAAGAACTTTGAGGATAGAAAAGGCGGTAGAAGAAAAAAGGGCATACAGCATTTCTTTTTTGAAATTGTTTTGATCAGACGGCAGTCAGTGTTATAAAAATGGAATAGACCACTCCTACTCTATTTATTTTCTGGTGTCTCTTAACCCGCTCAAGAATCTTGGTGCACAGAAGTACCAGTAAATATTTTAGCAGACGACTCGTAAATGCTTTTAATCAGGTTAACTTTGGTTCACGTCGATTTTTTTTATTGCTGTAGGACAGCAGACTGACGGCCTGCTTAGAATTTAGCAGTTACCGTCCCCTATGGGTGTTTGCAACGCCAGTGGCATCGCGAACACGCTGTTGTCCCATAAGGGTACAGGAACTTGGTGGTATTAAATATTATAAAAAGCTTTTATAAAAAGCTTTGCATTCGTTCTTCATATTAATATATAGATTAATCAATTAAACGGAAATCACCTAAATCAATGAGTTGAGGTAGCAAATCCTGTATCCATTCGAGGTGGTAGGGCTTCTTCTTAGTGATGGTCTGCAGGAGCATGAACAGGCCCTCGATAAGGTCGGGCTTCGCAGAGTAGTCCTGTGTGAGAACACGCGTGGTGTTCGCAACGGCTGTGTGGAACACCTCACGGACTCCCACCCAATCGTTTCCCAGCACTATTACTATCTAGAAAATATAATTTAACTATTCAAATTCATTCGATTTCATTGTAATCGTTATTTTATTAACATTAACATCTTCATCTTCGTGTCCTTATCCCAAGTATGTGGAGTCGGCACATGTTCTCTCTACTCTCCTCTAAACATTAACATATGACAGCTGAAAACATTTTCCTTTTTTCAAATCGGCTGAAAATAATCGTGGTAGGCTATTTCCTATTACCTGTCAATGATCGCTTCTCCTTTGTTATAAAAAAGTTTTTTCCATATAACCCCTTAATTGTCAAAAATATTAATTTAATATTTGTCTCCCATCCGAAGTAGTTGTAATCTTTTATAAAGTAAATAATAGGCAAATTGGACTTGATAGTATACATTTGAAGAACTGACCATTTTGATGACGTCCATTCCGGTGGGGCAGGGGTAACTGCTGAAGGCGGCCACCGTCAGTTGCGATATCTCCGTCCTGTAGTCCATGCTCGCCTCCATTAACGAACTCATCGTTTCTTTCAATATACTAAACATTGGCTGAAAGTGAAGAACATTTTGATTCAATTATCTGTTTTGTGAAGTAAAATATTAATCATTTGTTACCTAGCAAATAATATCGCTTATGCTCAACTAACTTCGAAAACAAGTTTTAGTGAGGGTTAGGAACCATCGACAGTAGTAGTGATATTAAAGACCGTAGGAGAGTAGACTGTGGTCTATAAATCACAGATACGTTTGTCTACTGATATGTGTATCGTTAGTGTGTACATTGGTTATTTTACTCGCGGCAATCAGAGGAAAAAATGAAAATACCCAAAGGCATATTTATTAGAGAGAGTTGTTCTATAGACAACTGTAATAGTGATGTAGCCATTGCTTTTTAACAGTGCGACAGGCTGCTAACATCTGGCGACAACCGACATTAGCTTTCGTTGATTTCGTATAGAAAAAACTGACCGAGAGAAGATGTTTTTAATTGTATAATGCTTCAAGAAGTAATAGATCAATTACCTCGACAAGCGGCTGGTTTTGCGCCAATATGGGTAAAACGGGTAGTAGTGTGGTGAAAAGCTGCGAGGCGAGCTCGGGTTTTGGTGCTAAGGCGCTTAGCAGGGCTGAGCAGCACTCCGCTGCTCCGTTTATTTGCTGCGGCTCTAGTGCCTGTTAGAATTATATTTTAAAAATCAATATCTTAACACCAAATAAGTATTGAGCTCAATAGAGATGCCATTGCTTTTTAGACCTTAGACCGTTAGAAAAAAATTAAACCGAATTTATTAATTAACTTTCAATCCCTATAGTGTAAAAAATAATTTACATTTACAAAAATCGTTTGCTAAGACACCGTAGCCTTTAAAACGTACCACCGCGAATTTCTTTTTCCGCACAAAGTCTCGAAAGAGCCTGCGTGTAAGGATTTTTTATATTTAGAATTCATATTAAGTATTTTTCATTTGGAACTAAAAAGAAGAATATTCTAAATGGATTAAGAAGAAACCGGTTAAAAAACCAGTTTTTATCTTCCGTTAAACTCAATAATGTAATTTAATGGTAAAAAGTATTATAAAAATCATTATCATTGAACTTCAATAGATATAATTGGCGTACTTGCAAAATTGGTTAATATCAATCGACAAACAACAGTAACAGTATTAATTTAAACCAACCGGCAACCTATACATACAGTCAAAGTTATATGCAGGCCCTAGCAGTACCTAGGATTAAAATCACCTGCAGCCTGAGATCATCGCGCAGTGATTCGGCAAGGGTGTTGAGGAGAGGAACAGCATTCTGTGGTTCCGCAGCAGCCAACGCGGCCCCAGCGGCTGACACCAGTTGCCGCCGCACCCAGGCGTCCGCTCGACCCTCACTACTCTACACAATGCATAGCACACGGCTTCATTCATAATATTCACACATTGTTACATTTTTTATTAATATTTGTTTTTACATTATAATAAAATTTGCTAAAAATTGGTCATAACAACTTTCGGAATAAGTTCAAGAGCATATCTGTCTTTTAATAAATTTATAAGAGAGGACACTGGGATTTAATGCTGGTACAAGAAAAAGAATCGCAAGTGAGCTCAGCTAAACGCACCTGCGCAGCGCTGACGATATCAGGGGCGAGGTGCGCGGCGGGCGCGGCGCAGTCGGTACACAGCTTGCGCAGAGCCAACGCCGCGGCGGCAGGGCAGCGCGTCAGCGCCCCGCCCGCCGCCATCACACATTGGCCCGCCAGCGCGGCCCACCGACCTGAACCGCTGCCCTCATCTGCACTCACGCCACTCATCCATGACGCATACGCACCTTAATAACCACCAAATATTAGTAAGCTTAAGCCGTTATAATATTTCAGTAGCCATCTGGTTAATAATTAACATGAAAATATTATATTTTTAAACCTAACTTTTTAATGGAAAAGATGTAACTTGTATTCATAGTGTTCCATAATATGGCCTTTGACCTTACACACCACGTTCTTTAACGGATTTATGGTGTCCTGCACATTGGTGATATCGAATTTAAGACTCTAGTTTGGGTCTCAAATGTGATTTCACTTGGCCAATATGGCAACTAGCGATTTATACCAAACTAGCCGCTCCCGCCCGCTTTGGTCAAATAACAGAAAAAGGTAAATCGAAAAATATTAGAAGTTTTCGTATGCATGCACGCTACACCGCTTGCCCCACTTCTCTGCAGCCAGATATGAGATAACACACATCACTGAACACTTAGTGCTTATAAAAATAGTTGTTTCTTAAAACTTTATATTAAATGAAGATATAGCAATATAATTTTTTTTAGATAAGGACCAAGTGTCTTGTTGTGATGCGCGCACAATTGCAGACATCTATCATTTTATTTATATAGATAACTGAATCACAAGCATTCACTCACCGAGACAATCGAGCGCCGTGCGCAGCGTACGTTTCTTCTGTGAAACATTGGCAATGGTGACGGAGTGCTGCAACATGTTGACCAGCGGCTGCAGCACCTTCTGCGGGCTCGCCGCGTCCGCTAGCGAGAGGAACACGTGCAGCGCCGCCTCGCGCTTGCTCTCGCTGGTGGCGGCGTCGAACGCGTTCTCCACAGCCGCCCAACACCAATCGCCCAATATGCCGAAGCAATACATCTGCCATATACGATTCATTTACTTTTTGCTATTTAATATCTAAAGGCCGTCCATTGTACTATAGCTTATTTTTGTTTTTTTTTATCTCTATTATTTTGTGTTTTTATTGGAACAATAAAAAGTTTTCATTCATTCATATAAAATAGTAAATTTTTTGATATGGCAAAGTCAAAGGAGGTGGTCTCAATGAAAAGAAGTCTCTAATCGCATGTGGTGAGAGACAAGCTTCTCGACTTGAAAGAAATCTCGTTTAAAAAGGTTATCTATACAAATAAATAAAATTGGAGGGTCTGTTTGTAATATTAAAATAACCACTTTTTATTAAGTGCATTCGGACGTATACACGGTACATATACCAAAACAACATTTTTTACAATTTTTGTCTGTCTGTCTGTTTGTTTCGGCTAATCTCGGAAATGGCTGCACCGATTTTGACGAGACTTTCACTGGCAGATGGGTGATGTACCAAGGAGTAACTTAGGGAGTAACAAGGAGTAACTATTTTTATTTTAGAAAAAAAATGGTTTTTGTTAAAAATGATAAGTTTCGGAAATTTTATAATTCAATTTATGTTGACCTCAGATTTATATCATCAATCATATGAAATAGGATTCAGCTTAGGCTGGACTTAGTGGGTTGAATTTCCAATTTAATTTGACCTCATATATCCAAAAAATGCTGCCTAAAGTCACTATTCCACGCGGACGGAGTCACGGGCACACCTAGTTTGTAAATAAAAATGAACTGACCACAGTATCAGCAATGTCCTGTCGGTAGCATCTTATGTTCTCCATGTCATCTTTGCTCATTGCCGAATCGGGTGGCATTTCAGCTTTTGTTATCAGTATTATGAATAGCCGTGAGAACACTTCCCGCCATACAGGGTGTATTTCATTCGTCTTGTCCAATACATTTAACACTTCATCCTGAAAAATAGATACATTCCAATTGATTTTAGTTTTTGTGATATCACAAAAAATACCGAATATTAATGACAGTTCAGTAAATTACATCAGCAAACAGCCTGACGGCTCAATTAATAGTACGCAGTTATGTCGTCTATGGGTGCTAGGGGCACCGCTAACATACTGCCGTTCGCGTAGGGGAACTGAAATCTGGGTCACTTACGCCGGAACACTACACTAGGTTATCGGGTCATGCTTAAAATCAGGAGTAGTTGCTAGAATAAGGTCCAGACAGACTGAATGGGGTTGTTTTGTGGCCTTTTACGACAGGCCGCACCTGGTCACAGGGGACGATATTCAAATTCCACCCCAGTACGGAGAATATTTTTTTGAATACATTCAATTTTTTGTATAAATAAAAATATATATTGGGACATTTCACACAACGCCATCTAGTCCCAAAAGTCCCAAAAAGCATAGCACTTGTATTATGGGTACTAGACAACTAATATACTACATACATACATACTTTTCTTTTGTAAATAAATACGTATTATACATAAACACCCAGACGCGTGACGGGAATCGAACAAGCGTACCAACGTGCGTTAGCCGTTACGCCAAGAGGTAGTTAAATAATTATAAGCAAAATATGCAGCAGATGTTCACCAAGTTCTTCTTGAGTAAAGTGTTGATAATTTCTATTAACATTTATAATAGTTATACAAAATACATAATTTAAATATTATAGCTTACACAGGTTTTCTATATATCACATAGTGAATATATAATAAAGAAAAAAAAGGATATTGGTGTCTTCCTAGGGGGTTGTAAAACGCGAAAGTCAGGTAACACAGTTGTTCCTTGTTTCTATATTCTATAATAAAGCGTTATAAAATATAAAAAAGGCGTTATAAAATTTCTTCGAGGCCGGCAGCGCGTTGGTATTGCCTCTGGTGCTACAAACGTCCATAGGCGGCGGTGACCACCTGCCAGGGTGGGCCGTCTGCCTGTCTGCTGAACTCTAGCTATAAAAAAATATATATATATTTATATATATACCTGCAGAGAGTACCAAAATCCAAATGCTAGATTGGATCTAGTTTCATTTAACATATAATGTCCGGGTGATCCCTGGACTCGCAGAAGTATTTCCAGTAGCTGTTTGACTCCAGACACTTCTTCAGTGTTCTGGTTGCTCTCTATGCCTTGTACCAACGTGGTTACGTGTGTCTCTGCTAACGCTACGCAGCATGTTATTAATGCATACAGCAGTTCCTGTTAAAAGTTGAAGAATTTTGATAATGATCAAGTGTATGTAGAAAATGATCTAAAACCACCTACCTCCAACAGAATCTGAGAGGTGCATGTCAATTCACATCATAACTCATGCCATTGCTGGCTAGCACTTTGAATTTATCAAAGCAGTTTGGTAAGGTATGCTAGTTAAAAAATAATATGCCAGCCCGTAAATTCAGCCCGCAGCTGGGCTAGAACCACATTTAGAGAGAAAGGAAAGTATACAATTGTCCAAAATGGATTAATGAGTTACATATTCTCGGTAGGTTCCCTCACAATCTTTTCCTTCATTGTTGGCAGATGGCAACTGCATAATAACATGCACGCTAAACGAGAATAAACTGCTAAGCTGTGCATGAAATCTTGGGATTCGAACCCAGTTACGGTATTCCGTTAAAATACTAGAAGAATTAAATTTAATTTTACCCTCTTATAATTCCCGACCCATTTCTTCTCACCCCATCTGTTTACTGCTTCTACTCACTGTGTTCTTCCTATTTCTCTCGGTTTTCTCAAAAGTGGCAGGGCTCTTGACTTTGGTATTGAAAACGGTAGTGTTTACACTATTGAATGGTCCATAAACTATTACATATGTCAAAACAGTTACATACATCATTTAGTGTGTTAGGAACATCATCTTTGGCCATGATCGGGATGCTGAGTGCGGCTAAGCCGGCCAGTAATTGAAGTCCAGCGGTGGGGTATCGAGTAGGGTCACAGCCCCCGCTTCCCGCCGATCGTACTGCTACCAAGCAAGCCTCGCATGCGTCTAATGCACTATCACTGACCGCATAGTTCCACCTATAAGCATAGGTTTTTGTTTAGCTAGTAAATTTTAAACATCAATTTTGTATCAATAAGTTAATCTTATAACACGTAAAATGTGCTACATTGGTTTGATAGAATTAGGGTAATTCAAGCAATGAGGTTTATGAATTTTTAATGAAGTAGATACTACTTAAGAAAGCGAGATGGTAATTAACAGACCATAACGCCTCACCCCAGGGCTCGGGCCTCGCCCTAGAGAAAAAGGACAGTACTCGCCTTGCTTGTCAACTTCTCAATACAAGTTCCGCATGCCGGTATGCAGTTTTCTTCACGTTGTTTTCCTTCTTATTCAGTATATTTTATCCGTGCAGAGGTGGAGAAAGAAAACTGACCTCTGCGGCCGGGGTCGGCCTGTCGTAAAAGGCGATATAACGACCCTAGCTACGATGCCGACCACCTTTGGACTTAAGTATGCCGCCATAATAACTTTATGTTGTATTCCGGTATTAGTGACCCAAGTTCCTATACCCTTATGGGATAGCAGCGTGTTCGCGATGCCACTGGCATTGCAAACTCCCATAGGTGATGGTAACTGATAAATTCTAAGTGGGCCGTCAGCCTGTATGCTGTCTTACAGCAATAAAAAACATGGCAATTATGATATTTTATGGACATTAGGGGAGAAAACTGCCTAAGCAGTGTATGACACCCCGGGTTGGTCTCTACTAAACACCACTGTGCTACCTATTACCTCATGCTCAGGTACCTCAAATGAGTGTAAAGGAATCATTATTCATAAAAGTAGTACGCAAGCACATAAAATAAGCTGATGACATGATAAACTCATGAATTCAAGAGCTTTAGAATTACATAGTTAGCACAGTATGTCTTTTTCTTTCATTTATCTATTTATCTTATTCTATCTCGAAATTTTTCATGTCACTTCAAAACCCCTCATATGACATTAAAAAAATAAATACATAGATAAAAAATAAATAAATAGACTATTGTTTATTGTCCACCAAATATTATTTACAAAGTAACTTAATACTAAACTTATGCACAACTAGTGCACAATAGACTATCGCTAAGAAGCGATTTCTTCCAGACAACCTTAAGGTCGGAGTACATTTAAGAACGTTTTGCTATAGGTGACACGCTAAAAGTAATACGAAATATAATATAAATAAAATATAATAATAACATAAATAATATGACCCAAAATAACATAAAAATAAACAGTATAAGTAAAATAAAATATAACACAAATAAATTAGTTTTTAATCGATTAAATGGACTTTAGGTTATGTTTAAGGCGAGTGTGAATGAGTGTTGGAAGGGGTAGACCTAGGCGGACGTTTCGAGATCAAATAAGGAACGTCTTGAAAAAAGGCCAGGTCAAGAGTACCCTAAACCGAAGAGCATGTATGAAGGGAATAATGAAAGTGAACGAAGCGAAACAAGTATGTAAGGATCGTAGCAAGTGGAAAGAAGTGGTCTCTGCCTACCCCTACGGGAAAGAGGCGTGATTGTATGTATGTATGTAAATGGACTTTGAAGGTTTCATTCTGATAATATTTTCGAACTAGTTTTTTTTTAAAATTGGTAGTGATTTTGCTTGTGTAATTAGTTACAGTAGGCAACGAGTTAATAGTCGGACAGCCTGTACAGCGAAGGAACGATTATAAAAGGATGAATGTTGATGATAATGATAAAAGTAGCCAAGTCAAAAAAAAACATTAAAATATTAAGTAAACTGACACAGGACATCCACTAACTTGTGTAAAATGTGCACAGCTGTGATGAGTGCACGACATAGGGGCATCCGGTCCGGCAAAGACATGATCTGATCCACCGTATCTTCGCCATTCAATGACATCCAACTGTTAGCACAGAATGCTGATGCTGTCCATAACTGTACTGTCGCTTCTTGGGGACCCTCTTTGCTGTAGTCACTAAAAGAGAAAATTATACAATATTCCATACTAATGTTATAAATGTGTAACTCTGTTTGTTACGTTTTCACGCTTAAGCTCCTGAACCAATTTTGATGAATTTTGGTATCAAGATAGTCCTTGGAAAAGGACATAAGCTACTTTTTTATATGGTAGAACAACTTTTGCAGGATCAGTTAGTATGACTATATTTATATATTTAAAAATAACATATCCCTTAGCTTAAGTTAGTTTTAAACTAAATTTGTTACTTTTTTTTTCTTTTTTTCTAACTTTTTGTTTATTTCTACTTCTTACTTCTTATTATATTATTACATTGCTTTTATTCTATGAATAAAAGTAATATAAAATCAACCAAGAGAGAATGATTTCAACTCACATAAATAAAAAAATAATATCCTTATAATAATTTACTATTTAAAACTCAAAATTCTTTGTAATAATACTACTGTTTAATAGTATATTCTATCGAAACAAGGACCGCGTAAATAACTCCTGCATTGGCGGCAAGCTTCATGTCCGTGACATAGCGGGTAAATTGCAAGGGTGTCACCTTCACTGACATAGTCACGTTTTTTGGCAACAAGCTACTTATGTAGGGAACAAATGTCTAGCCATACCACCTCCGCTGTGATCTGGTAGGAGGCAGACATAAAAATTTTTGATTTAACGCCTGAAAAAGTAACATGCGATACCAATGGACTCACTACCAGGGATGTTGAAAACCATGCCAAGTGGAGATGAAAAATAATAAAAGCGGACCCCAGGCACTGAAGCGGAAATTTGAAGCATCCAAAAAATATATATTTTGATTTATATGGCAGAACAATGTTTGCTTTGTCAGCTAGTTATAAAATATTTTTTAATGTCTTAACATAGTTTTTGCAAGGATAACTTAAGGGTAAAAGCTACTATTTTTTTTATGTCACCACATTTTTACAGTACTGACTGCTTATACACTTACTTAAAAACAGATTGTAAGTTCCTCAACATGTCATCTAATACTGCTGGACATGCCCTTTGCAGTGCTTCTTTGTTCTTGGCACGAAGGGCAGATCCCATCGTCATACTGGTATACTGTTTAAGAGTAGTATTTATTAAACAAATATATACAGGTAATTCATACAGCACTTTCAAAGTAGGCAACAAAGCACTTGTCTAATGAGTACTAGAGAACTTATATACTACACCTTTGTAAATAATATATTATACAATACCAAGTTAGGGGATATTTTGGCACAAATAGATGCTCCAAAATGAAGATGGACTGGCCATATGCTTGGAGTGACACACCGGTACCCCAGAGATGGCAAAAGGAACAGACAAAATAAATGTTGGAAGGATTTGTTAAAGTTGAAATCTATTTTGGTAATGAGCGACCCTGAACAGGGCACACTGACATGAGCTGGAGAAGGTCTCTGCCAAAAGGCACTCGGAACTTAGAGTCATGATTCTAGTCATTAATTTAAATATTTATTAAATAAATTATATTTAAATATTTTAAGGAACTACTGAATGGTCTATGCAATTATGCCTAAACATCAATTCCAGACCAAAAGCTAATGGGCTCTAATCCTGGGAGGTCTGTGGACAATCTGCATGAACCCACTGTTGATAAAAGTTTTTGAGTTATTTTTGAAAGGGTTAGCAATTCCTCATATTGTTATATTAACATGATTGGCATGACATCATCACGTAAACAGTTTATAAAACAATTTCGAGACAATTTTGCTTTATGCAGATGTAATCCCACAAAAAAATAATAAATTAGCCCTATTTTTTTGCCCACATTTTGGTTAAAATAAAAAAGTCTGAGTAATTTTCTTGTTTTTATGTTTAAATTAGAGGTTTGCACCAGAGCGAGATTTTAACAACCGAGATTGAATGAATTCACCGGTGATTGGGCAATCTCCGGTGAAAAACTGGAGGTCACCGGAGAAGAAATTTTGTTTCTTTTTTTAATTTGTGCATTAAAAACGAAAAAATAAGAATAATCAATTGATATTTTATATATTATTATATTTTATTCACGCCTGTTTCCCGTAGGGGTATGCAGAGACCACTTCTTTCCACTTGCTACGATCCTTACATACTTGTTTCGCTTCGTCCATTTTCATTATTCCCTTCATACATGCCCTTCGGTTTAGGGTATTCTTGACCTGGCCTTTTTTCAAGACGTCCCTGATTTGGTCTCGAAACGTCCGCCTAGGTCTACCCCTTCCAACACTTTCATTCACACTCGCCTTGTACACTTTTTTTCGTCAATCGTTCTTCATTCATTCTCTCGACATGGCCAAACCATCTCAGCATACCTTTCTCAATTTTTGTCACTACATCTTCTTTCAGACCACAACGTTTCCTTATCTCACTATTTCTTATCCTGTCACTCAGTTTAACTCCTATCATACTTCTTAACGCTCTCATCTCAACTGCATTTATTCTGCTTTCATGTTTCTTCTGCCATACCCAACTTTCACTTCCATACATGAGTGTCGGAACCAACACCCCCTCATGCACAGCCTAGCCATTTTTACTACGTTGGCTCCATTATCTGTTGTAATGCACACAACTTTATGACGGATTTCCCACTCCATCAATATTTTATGGACCACATCTGTATGATCTGCAGTGCGCGACTCTATCAAAGGTTTAGTGCTTAGTACACAACTTTTAAGGCCATTTCAAAAGAAAAAGTGCACAGTGATTGTGATGTAGGATTCCAAAAATAAGATACGACGATCACCGGAGATCAATCGGTTAATTAACGATTATTTCAATCGAGTACTTTTACCGGTAAATCACCGGTTATTCTCCGGTACTCACTGCTCTGGTGCAAACCTCTAGTTTAAATGCAATGACACTCACCTCTTCAGGTATCATAGTTAGAACTTCTAATAGAAGTCCCGAATTTTCAGCATTTGACAAAGGTCTTAAGGTTTCAGCTAAATCTATTGTTCCTTGTTGTAATATAAATGCTGCTAACTGAAAAGAAAAAGGGGTCCATAAAATTACCTGCCAACATTATGAACATTTATTACCACATGTTTAGTGTATGGTAAATCTGAAGAATCAAGGCATAGATAACTGCCACCCCTATCTACAAATTTTAAAGTTTACATATAGTTTGTTCTAGAAATCTCTGGTTTGAGCCCCCCCCCCCTCAAATTGACAACCTTGTTGATGTTCTAGATCAGAGTTCCCCAAACTTTTTTGTGTCGTAGACCCCTTGCCATGTTTTTCCGTGTTGTGTAGACCCCCTACTTACCCGATATTGATTTCCTGTAAATTTCTAACTGTAGTGAAGTTTGGTGTTAAAAACTTAAAGTAAAAACACATGTTAATTTATACATTTATTAATTGAATTTAAATTAAAACTACTCAAAATAAGATTTTGTATCTGTTATGTAAAATATACGTAACATTAAATAAACATAAAAGAAATTTTTTACTTCATAGGTACTTTTATAAATAATGTATATGGTTTGATATTATAAGATAGTATGATGTAATTAAATAGATACTATCAGTGTATGTGTTGAGATCCACTGTCGTGGACCCCCATTTTCATTTCATGGACCACCAAATTTTTTTTCGCTGACGTAGACCCCTTGCAGGTTGTCATAGACCCCTAGGGGTCGATATAGACCACTTTGGGAATCACTGTTCTAGATGATAAATGCCAACTGAAATTTACATGTTAATCTTACATCTGTAGGCATGTTAAATCTAATGTTTTTATATGCTGCATGGGGCCCCACCACATGAATATCCTATACATTACATATACATTTCTCATAGAGCTATAACCAAAAGTTTTGATCCTCAGTTTTTCTCAGTGAATCCAAAATTTCTTTGTCTGTGAGTGAAGCCATTGTAAGCAGGCAGTTGTCTACTTCGATGTAGGTCTGAAGATTTTCCATAAAATTTCCTGCCACGGTTGAATCCACTCAGTTAATGGAAGGTCGTAGTCTTTATCAAACTCAGGTTCTGTTTCCAACTCATTACTCGTAAAATTGTCCAAAGTCCAGCATGTCGAAAAGAGTGCTGTATATACGACCCTCAGATACGACTAGCTTCATCAATAATTTCCTTCTGCAGTGACCCTTGAGACTTTTACTAATTTTGGCATCTTAAAAGGTACTTTTTATTACTTAATTATTGTTGTTATTGAGAGGGGGTGTAATGCTATAAAAAGTGTATCATTGTATGGAAGGCAAACTAAACCAACCAAAGCCAAGTGATTTAGACGCTTTAGGTAGTTTGTCGTTAAATTGAGTAATGTTACAGGGATTTTACACTGTAGTTTGATCATATTTATTATGTGAGCAAAGCTAGGGTCTTTGTCTCATATTTGTGAGTTAGATTTTAGATCATCAAATCTAAAAATAATTACGGTCTACTTCTTAAAATGTTGCTTTAGAGTGACAAAACAATCAACAAGTGATGGGGGAGATTTGAAAAGTTTATTTGTTTATAACATGGTCAATAAAAATCTTACATACATTAATTACATCATGCCATTGTACCTTATGAGGTATACTAATATTGAATTTAAATTATATAGTAAAATTATAAATAGTAATTCAATACACAACTCCAAAACATATTGACTGTTTCAAGTTTGATGCATTTTAATTTTTCTAAAGTTGACAATTCTTGCTTGTGTTTGAGCTTGTTTCTTGAGTTAAAACATGAACATCTGTTGGTCGTTTTCCAATTCCAGACTGAACTTTTAATCGCAAAGTATTTAAAGGTGTGTTGAGACACTGTTCTGCTTACACTTAAAGGTTATCTTAATATCAATAAGGTTTCCATCTATCCCCTAATGTACACTGAAGATAGGTTCCCAAAATATTTTAATTTTTGTTTCCAAAGAAAAGTTATATACACTCACAGGCACAATTAACCGCCCACCTTGTATTTCTTTCAGTTTACAGTAGTCGGCAAACTTTGACCACATTTGATGGAAGTTATGTTAAAAGCAGCCATTAAGGATAAATAAAATCACAAAAGTCTTAAAAAAACCCGTTTAATAAAAAAAATATGCCAAAAATCGATTTTGCAAAAAATTTGCATGAAAATGTTATGACTTTAATTTTGAAAAATAAAACGTCCGCTTCCTTTTAATTTAAATTTTAATAATGAGTGTTACTACCTCGGGCCCTAATGACTTCTGGTAGTCAGTTTGGCAATCCATCTATGAGGTCTTGAATATCCGACTGAGGGATATTGTGCCACTCCTCTATCGCAGCCGTCTTGAGCTCTTGTAAGGTCGTAGGGGCTGATATTCTTGCTCGAATACGTCTTTTCAGGTTGTCCCAAATGTGCTCAATTGGGTTAAGATCGGGACTTCGTGACGGCCATGGTAAAACTTGAATACCGACCTCATCGAGGTACTGAGTGACGGAACTTGCGGTATGGCACCGAGCATTGTCGTGCATTAATTTAAAGTTTTCACCAATATATGGTGCAAAAGGTATGACATGATCTTGTAAGACTTCCTCCACATATCTTTGAGTGGTCACACTGCCTCTATCAAACACCACTAGATCGGTACGAGCCTCGTAAGAGATACCTCCCCAAACCATTATGGATCCTCCCTGATAACCCACGGTTTCGATTATTGCACATGAAGCAAACCGTTCATTTTGGCGCTTATAAACACGCTGACGTCTATCTGGACCTCTTAAGACTATTCTGCTCTCATCTGAGAACAGTACGTTCTTCCATTCTTCAGTTGTCCAGTCAGCATATTCCCATGCAAAGGCAAGTCTTGCTCTACGATGTTGTGCAAGCAGTCGTGGACCGCGAGCTGGATGAAAAGTTCTCAGATTCCTTTCAGCCAGTCTTCTTCTTATGGTACGTTAACTTACAGTGACATTTCTCACCTCAAACAGACGTGTGCGCGCTTCAGTTGCGGTGCAAAAGTGATATCTTACCAAGTTACTGACAACAAAGCAGTCATGCAGAGCCGAAGTGCACCGATGTCGGTCTTGACCTGGCCTTCTCGTGTATGAACCAGTCTCCCGAAAGCATCTGATGGCATCCCGTACCGTAGTTCGAGGTACACCAAGCGTACGAGCGATGCGACGTTGGCTATACCCAGTGTCAGCTAAAGTCACTGCCCTAGCAGCACCAGTTGCATCGAGTGGCATTTTTTTCAGTCACAAACAATAATCGTACACTTAAAATTCAAATTAAACAATGTTCGCCCACGATAGCAGACAAGAACAAGAAATGTAATCAATGTAACATTACTGCACCAATATCAAACAAAGACTAAATTCCAAAAACGCTTAGGTGATACAAGTTTAAATTTAAGTTAAGTAGATAAGCCACAGTTAACATAAACAAACAGTGTAACGAAAAATATAGGTGGGCTTGCTTTCACAAGAACATATTGTATATCCAACCACATAAATAATATATACACTTTTATAAATTTTTCAAAGCAAACTGTATATAAGCAAAATTGTGTAAAACAGATCTCACGTAAATAGAGGATTTTTTTGCAATGCCAGTGGCATCGCGAGCATGCTGCTGTCCCATAAGGGTACAGGAACTTGGGTCACTAATGCCGGACCACAACACAAAGTCATTATGGCGGCATACTTAAGACCAAAGGTGGTTGCCATACAAACGGGCTTGGGGCCCTACCACATAGCTAGGATGGGTTGTTTTATTGACTTTTATGACAGGCCGACCCTGGCCACAGACGTCTGTTATTTTTCGCCTCTGCATGGTTAATTTATTTAAATATAGTAATGTATTTAAATAGTTTTACAATGAACAATTGATGGATACCACTAATTAGTACATATAAATAAAATATAATAAGTAGCCAAAATCAACAAAGCTAGAACACATACTGGAAATCAACATAATTTAGCTTTCATAAAACTTAGTCTCTAAAACTTTGATCTAAATGTGCTCAAATGGGTATGCTCATTCTATTTGACTTCTTCTTCTTGCAAGAGAGAGCAGAGTGAATCCCTTATCTACTGCATTCATATATTAATGCATCTCCACATTGGTTTTCAGAAAGTATTCCCAGAGATTACATATCTCACAGTTGTGCTGATTTTTAGCATTTAGCAGACCTCGCCTTCTGCACATCTGTGTGATATACAATCTCACAATCAATAACCATGGGTGATGAATGGAGTATGAAGTCCACCTTTTAGAACTGATATCTAAGATCACCTTAGATATGGTTAATAATGGTGTAATCCAGCTGTTAATGGTGCGAATCTTGTTATCACCTGAGAGGAAGCAGTTTAACACCTCTTTTAAACGGCTGAGGAATTTCTTCTGTACCAACTGTTTTATGTCATTGTCAAAGACACCTAGTGACTGTGATATTCCAAGGTATATGCAGGTGTCACCTTCAGAGAGAGATCTGAAGAACATATTTTCAGAGTTGTCATTTGTTTGAATTAACAACTAACTCCTGCTGTACTAGCATAACAGCACACTTATCTCTACTGAACAGCATTCCTATAAGGATACTAGTGCTGATTATTATTAGGTTAAGTTATAGGAATATATCAATACTTACACTTATGCATAATCTATTTGTGACAATCTTAGGACCATTACTGTAAGTGAATAATGCTTGGAAAATCTTATTTTTCAATTCTTCATGACTTTCAAGAGGTAGTTCATTCCAACATCTTAAAATTTTTGTATGCAGTGTTGTTGCAGCATAAAACTGACTCTCAGTTCCCTACAAAATAGGAAAATATTTATTGAGGAAAATATTGTCATAAAACATGGGAAATCAAGAAGTAATTTTACAAATGATTAGCAGCATTTAAACTGAACAGCTCTATGGATTGAATACTCATATAGATTAAGACTTTTCCTGGTAAATACAGGTGTTTAAATTGGTAAAAATTAAAATATCCTTCAAATTACCTTAGTTGTTTGTAGCAATTCCCAAACGAAATTCCAAGCTTCGGGAACCCTCTGAGCAACTGTCAACCATGCGTGGGCCTTCGCCCTTTCATCTTGGTCTCCGTGATAAAATACTGAAACGGCATGTTCCAAATTTTGCGCCGTATACTCCATCAGAACGGAAGACGGAATATATTTTATTGAATAACACACATGAAAACCAATCTAAATTACTTATGGAAGCTGTAAATAGTTCTAGATATCCAATCCCACGATTTTAGGAAATTTGTAAGTTTTCAAATTTGTAATTAATTACTAAAATAATATGTACTTATAATAAATTAATAAATAAAGCAAATTTTAGATTTCGCATACTCGAACCATGTTACATACTCTTTGACTCGAACGAGACCGACAAGCAGGGTTGCCAACCTTTGAGCATTTTTCCTCGAACAGAAGCAGATAAAAATCTCGTACATTGGCTTTCGAATCTCGTACATTCATAATGCGCGTAAAATGTAATTTTACAAGTTTGCTACAAATAAAATATCTCTATCTATTAAAAAACCATCTATTATTATAGGCTTAGTTTATCATCTCCAAATATGATATCGGGCGTGAGTTTTTAAATTAGATATTTCAGTGACCATTGATGACCCTAGGCAAAATGCGCATTTAGCTTTAGTAGCATCATTGGTGTCTGGCAAAAGCCAGTCCATAAAAGCAGGGTCCTTTAACCACTGCTGTCTAAAATTTTGTGGACGATGCTGCGATAATGTATTACATTCCTTTTTGCTGGTCCATCCACCTTTTTTGGGTAATTTTCTAGGCAGAGTCAGAGTAGGCGAACAATCACTGTCTTCGTTGCTCAATCACTCATTCTATATTATATTTCTAAGCAACGAATGACGCAAAGAAAATATAGAACTAACACCAAATAACTTCTTCTTATTACAAAAAAAAGAACTACATTTAACTAGTGCAATCGTGACTGTTGCTTTAACACATAAGGAACAGAACAAATAGAGAGAGAGAATAGTAAATATTGTATGTGTGATGTGACAGAGATGGCTAATGTGAAGAATGAAATGTTTTATTTCTCGGGGATTTCCCCGTTATAGACCGTTCCTATTTATTTTATTCATCCATATCATTCGTTCATATTTATTCGAGTGAGATATTCCTGCAATAATAATTGTTTTTTAAAGTTTCATAAATCAAAATCTCGTACATAAATTGTACGAGGCTAAGTCCTCGTACCTCGTACGGAAGACCAGAAATCTCGTAATTGTACGAGAATCCTCGTACAGTTGGCAACGCTGCCGACAAGGCGATCAGATCACAGACAATTTTTTTTTTAATTTGAGACCACTGGACCACGTTTAAATATTACTTTAAAATTATATTTATGCTACAATGTACACTGAACAACGCTCCAAGTAAGGACAGTAAGACTTGTACTTTTTCAAATTGAAGAGATGTAAATACTTTTTATAATAATAACTATAAAAACTAATTATTATATTATTATAAATTAGAAACAACTTCGTATGCGATTGCAGATTTAAACACGTTGAAATGTCAAGGACTATAACTATTTATACATACTTTTATTTAAAAATTATACAAATATTATATTCTAGACTTAAAAAGCTTGGCTCCAACGCCATGGGCATCGATTTGCCAATGTCAAAGTAGATACACTGGCAGATGTTTTCATTTTATATCATAACTGTCAGAGTCATTTGTTGCTGTGTCTGTTCTGCAGTATTACTGTTTTAGTGACTTTGTCGCTAGATTTAGCGGCTTTTGGATGTGTCTAGCGACATTTTTTTTCCATGTAGCGACAAAAATAAATTTAGCGATATCTAGCGACTTTCGATATTTTTAATTCGATCGGTTTTATGCGTCTCACTCTATCAAAAGATGTACAGATATAGCTATTTCTTTCTCATTCATTCATCATCCCGTTTATTCAAAGGAAGGAATGCCCGGTTTCTAAGTTAATTGTTACTTTTTCGCAGAACAAACCGGTTTTACATAGTGTCTATGTGTGTATTGTCGTCATTAATATCAAAATCATATTGTGGATATGGAAATTCCTTTCTAAAAGAAGGCATACGCTCAAAAGTATAGACCAGAATGGGAACAACAAGAAGAGTTTAAAATGTGGTTGAAACCTGTTATGACTGATCCAACTAAAGCTTTTTGTTCGTTTTGTCACAGTGAAATATTCGCAAATTTAAATGACAGAGTTGCTTTTATTTAGACCATATTTTTAAAGTTGAAGATTTTAAGATATTTAGCGATTTCTAGGGATTTTTTTGAGTACTTTTTTCTTAATATCTAGGGACATTTTCATTGAGGTCTGGGGACTTACTTTTTTCCTAAGCGGCAACACTGCTGTTCTGTATGTAAATTGTAAATTTAAATTTGTAATCTGTTGTTTGATCGTCGAAGAAAGCTAGTTGTTAGTCCTTAAAATAATAATAAAGTAATAAACTTAGTGCTATCTTGTAAAAATGAAAATTGAGGAAGTTAAAAGCACTGCGAAAACGCAGCGAATATCAGCTCACAGTCATATAAAAGGTTTAGGACTGGATGAGAATGGGGTACCCATCCAAATGGCAGCCGGTCTTGTGGGCCAGGAATCTGCTAGAGAGGTAATATAAGTCGTTTATAAATCATCTGGACATTTAAATCGTCTGTTAAATTGTTCTTCTATATTGTATTCCGTGAAACTGTTCATAATTTTTTTTATAAATTATACTATCGATCTAACTTTGAGGTTAGAACAGTCAGGTTGCCATGAATTTTATCGTTGTTTTTTTTAATTGTTTTTGTTGCTTAGTAACATATGTATGCGCAATTTGTTTTTTATTGTTATCAAATGCGCTAGGTATAACTATATCGTAATGTTTTATTAAATTATTTTTAGTTAATAATTTTTCATTATTCTAGGCTGCAGGGGTTGTAGTTGATATGATTAGAAGCAAGAAGATGGCTGGTCGTGCCTTGTTGCTCGCGGGACCACCAGGCACTGGTAAAACTGCAATTGCTCTAGCAATTGCACAAGAACTTGGTACTAAGGTGATACATTAGACTATGTAGATAACATTACATTAGAAAAGTTTCTAAAATTATAATACAGTGTAAACTCTTTATAACGTCACTCGATTTAACGACAAACTCCTTAATATGACGAAATAGCTTGTGTTTGGTTGGTTTACCTTGTTTTCTATACAATAATACACTCGAAATAGTGTTAGACTCACTATTTAATATCAAAAATAAGGCATTATAAATCACACTGAGGAACAACAAGTGGATGAAGAAGATGAAACAGATGATCTTGTCCCTCCACTAAGCATCAATCAAGCAATTAGCAAAACTATTAGAAAATTACTTTTATATAATCAAGTCGATCTGGCAGTATCTCAAGATATGAGTAAAATATATAAGAAAATCCAATTAAAATATTGGAGCAGCGAAAAACATCAGACGAAGATAACAGACTATAGACAATAAGTGTTGTTATTTGTATGAATAATAATGTTCATGTGTAAAATGTGTACTATATTTGTAAATACATACATATTATAGAATAGTAAAATAATATCTTCTTTAATATTTCTCTACATTTAACAACCACTGTCAATAATACTGAAAAATTAACAGTCTGTTGAGTGTCATAATATTTATGTATTGTTAACTCTACATTTTTAATATGTTTAATCTCATAATTAATCCAATATAATCAAAGATAGTGAGATAGTGTCTATTGAAAATATAGGAAACCAGATTTTATTCCTACACATAGTGTATGTTAATTTAAATAATTGTTTAAAATTTTATTGAATGTGGTCTTGTCAAGAATGAGACTACCTTTACTTACTACAGTCTTAAAAGGTGTAAAATGGATTATTCCTGTTGGGAGTACACAAGTAGTAATGGAAAGGCGGTGTCTAGCAGTTGTCTCAACATTTACAAATTTTAAGACATATTAATTTTCTTTCCTGCTTGGTTTAGGACAGAACATCTCATTAAAAGCAACCAAATTAAATAGGAATGTAGTTAAGTGTTACAATACTTAAAAAGATTTTTACTTAGGTCTCCAAAGGTCTTTGTATGCAAGCAGTATGAATGTAAATCGTAATTAAATTGTGGGTATATCATTTACTTTCATAGCCTTGCAACAGCTGTACCACTACCTCGTCATGAGCCTTCAAGCTTTGGTGTGTGCATCAATCATTTCCATTTCATAACAATAAGTACTACTGCTTATTTTAGTACCAAGTGGTGATGTGTGAATTGTTACATTAAATTTTTTATATGTTTCTAGGTTCCATTCTGCCCTATGGTTGGTAGTGAAGTTTACAGCACAGAAATAAAGAAAACTGAAGTGTTGATGGAAAACTTTAGACGTGCCATTGGTCTGCGTATTAGAGAAACCAAAGAAGTGTATGAGGGCGAGGTCACTGAACTTACTCCTGTGGAAACTGAGAATCCAGCCGGTGGTTAGAATATTACTAGTTTTCACATACTATAATATCTGCCCGTAGCATCTCACTATTTAGCCTGGGTCTTTCATTGTCTTACTTTCCCAAGATCCCTCTTGCGGGTGAAACATACCCATGATCTTGGTATGTAGGTTTCCTTACAATGTTTTCTTTCACTGTCAATAAATACATGGCAATTATTCTACAAAATGTATTTTAGGCGAAAAACTGCCTAAGCAGTGCATGCCACTAGGATTTGAACCTGGAGCCTCTATATTGGTCTCAGCTGCCAGGTACACTCGCATATTAGAGATTCTATTAATGTATCATTTTGAAAGTGATATTGATTCCATAAAAAATTGCATTTGTTCCATATATGCATTTAATGTCTACATTATTCATTAGCTTTAGGCTAGTAAAAAAAATTTGGTTCAAAACTGGTATTTCATCTATTGATGATAAATGATTTTCAGTGTCATAAGGTACAGAAAACAACTATTGTTATTAATTTGTGAATAAAAACTGCTTTGCTTCATTTATATTGTTTTTAGGTTATGGCAAGACTGTATCTCATGTGATCATTGGTCTGAAAACTGCCAAGGGCACCAAGCAATTGAAATTGGACCCTACCATTTATGAGTCACTCCAGAAAGAGAAGGTGGAAGTGGGAGATGTTATATACATTGAAGCCAACTCGGGTGCAGTCAAACGTCAGGGCAGAAGTGATACATTTGCCACTGAGTTTGATCTTGAGGTTAGTATTTGCAGCAAATGTGTAAAATAAATTTAGTAATGAAAAATTCAATAATTTAAAATGTTACCTACATGGGAAATTTATTATTATTACTTATATTCTACATCATATCATGCTGCAATAGAAAACATGTTTAGTATACAATAAGATGACATCTTTTGTTGTCCTATGTTTATCCCATAAGTGGGATTGTATCTGGATCTGCTCTAATTTGTTAACTATATTTGTACCCTCTTTATTTTAAACAGTATTTATTCCTTCCAATCCCTTCATTTGTAGAAATATCTGATCTATAAATCAGATATTTCTACTTTATTTTCTATTCCATTACTTTTACTGTCATTCTTTCTTCTTCATCTAAGCGTTGTATCCCGGTCGTAACCTAAACTTCTGTTTCGGTACCTGGGGTCCGCTTTCAGATTTTCTCCACTTCGCACGGTCTTCAGCATTCTTTAAGGTGACAAAAATTCACAAACATCAAATGATGTTTGTGAATTTTTATATATTATTATTTTATTCATTTGCGATAGATCCTGAGATTGCTATTGAATTGGTTGTGCTTTGCAATATGATTATTTAATGGTACATTCTGCACCTCCCACTCAGAAAACTATGAGGTCCATTTAGAGTTTTTAGACCATGACTGTTGGATCCTAGCATCTCAGCTCAATGGATTTGACAACATGGAAACTTTTTATAATTTCAGACATTTATTACAGCATCTCTGCTCTGCATAACATTCTTCATCCATATAGTAAAAGTCACTAGGTGTAATTATGTAAATTGAATATTTTGTTTACATACTAGAGAGCTATTATGTAGCAAAATCTTTTTTAGGCTGAAGAATATGTACCTTTACCAAAAGGTGATGTACACAAAAAGAAAGAGGTGGTCCAAGATGTGACCTTGCATGACCTTGATTGTGCTAATGCCAAGCCACAGGGAGGTCATGACATCATGTCAATGATGGGCCAGCTTATGAAGCCAAAGAAGACTGAAATAACAGGTGAGATCAAAACAGAACAATCATATTTTTTTGAGTTAAATAAAAGATTTTTGAAGATTTTTTTTTTTTCATAAAACTACAATAGCCTGGTTTAACTGGGGATAAGGGTGATATTAACTTAGCATGTTAAGCCATCTCAAGTGCATATTCAGTACATATTATTGTGAAAGCTGAAGAAAATCTGTTATATTTACATTATAATATAATAGATTTATTATTGTTTAATATATTTAACATTTTTGATTAAATACATTTTAGGTTATTTTTATTATATATTCTCTACATGGCCAATGAGTATTCAATTTTTATAATAAATTAAAAATGTGTGTGAACTGAGGAGTCGCTACAATAGTGTGTATACATATTTTTATAACTGAAAGTCTTATTATTAAACTTTAAAGTTTTGATTTAGATAAAGAATTTAAATGTGCTTTTATCCCCTTTTGATTTTAATTGAAATGGGTTATTGGTGTTGAAACAATGTAAAGATAGCCATTTACCGAGGATAGCCCACTTTGTTTTTATTTTTATTTGCTTTTATTTAAGTTTATAGACATGAAAGAATAAATTAAAAATGAATGAATCCTTCAATATATTTATGAATAATTTTATTTATATTGATTTTCGTTTTGCAGATAAACTAAGAAAAGAAATAAACAAAGTAGTAAATAAATACATAGATCAAGGAATTGCTGAATTAGTTCCTGGTGTATTATTTATTGATGAAGTGAGTATTGATTTATTTTTATACTTCTTGTTTCTACCCTTATTTGGCTATGTGGGGTCGGCACAATATGTTCCTTCCACCTCTATTAGTCGTCATTTGAACATTCACTCAACTCATTTTCTAGCTACGTGGTAGGGCCCCAAGCCCGTCTGGATGGCTACCACCTTTGGTCTTAAGTATGCCGCCATAATAACCTTGTGTTGTGTTCCGACATAAGTGACCCAAGTTCCTGTACCCTTAAGGGACAGCAGCGTGTTCGCGATGCCACTGGCGTTGCAAATACCCATAGGCGACGGTAATTGCTAAATTCAAGGCGGGCCGTCAGCCTGTCTGCTGTCCCACAACAATGCCAGAACACAAGTTTGTTATGAAGGTATAACTATAGACTGAGTTGCCATCTAGACAGACTTGAGGCCCTACCACCTAGTTTGTTGCTTTTTACAGCTAGCTTGTTTTATTGCTTTTTACGGCAACTGCCGAAGTCTTACTCCTCCCGTTTACGGGAGAGACGAATTAAGAATACCAGACTCCTGTTGTTGGGGTCAGTCTGTCGTAAAAAAGGTTTAGAACCCATTTAATTTTTTTTTCATATTCCTGTCTATGGATATAGTATACATGTCTATGGATTTCAGGTTCACATGTTAGACATTGAGACCTTCACTTACCTCCACCGCGCGTTGGAGTCTGCTATAGCACCCATCGTAATCTTTGCGACGAACAGAGGGCGCTGTCAAATAAGGTTCGTTTTTATAATTTGTTTTAGTCCAAAAATAATTTAAGACTAGACTATTTACTGGGTTGGTAAACAACTCAGCTCTCGTGATATGGATACTAGAGAACTGATATGCTTTCTTTATAAATTAATACATTTAGTAAATAAACACCTATTCGGGATGAGATACGAACCCGTGACCTCCGCAAGCGTTCCAACGTGTGTTAGCCGTTGCGGTAAGGAGATCTTCGAACCATAATGCGTTCCCCATTGGTTGAATCCATCGCTTGAGATAATATATTCTGATTTGGGTGAATGTGTATATCAATTGAATGTTATAAAATCTTCGAATATATTTCAGGGGGACTGAGGATATAATTTCACCACACGGCATCCCGTTAGACCTGTTGGACAGGCTGCTCATCATTAGGACCTTGCCATACAATAAGGCGGAGCTTTTACAGGTATGGTAAATGTACCATAAACAAATTGATTTATTATAAAAAAAATTCTTACAAAAAAGACTACATAAACATTACAACATTACTTAGTAATATCAATCATTTTTATACTGATGGTGATATAGAGTGACTGTGGATCAGAGAATGTAAGCACTAAAGAATTTAGAAGTCTTTTTTAACTTTTTCTCGTTACGCCTGATGATATATCATAATATGTCTGAGCCATAAAATGATATAATAATTGCCGATATAGTAGCAGAGGCAGGCACTGAACCGCCCTTATGGGTCGAAATAGCTTCTTCATGGTAAGCGCCAGGTGAAGAAATTATTCCTCGGCGCTCTTCCTGTCAGCTTGGGAATGAGGAGGGTAGTCACAATAAAGAACGTATGCTTCCTCGCATTATAGCAACCGGCGGTGGTTCTCCGAGAGATCGCCCAAAACTGCTGTCTATTAGATGTGATTTGACGTTCTCTAGTGCCATGATCAAGTCCTATCTAGCCGGTGAGAGAGTTGGCTAGCGAACTCACGTAACAGCTCCGCCGCCCTCCTTCGCAGACATGATTGCCTCATAAAAATAAGCGATAGTGGCTATCCAGTGCTGCCACCTACCAGATCTTTGAAGTCTTAGTTGAGTTCACCCAGTGGTGAACAGTATTTCTTTCAAGATCGAGACAGTGTTTGCTTTTATCCGTGCAGGTGCGGAGAAAGAATACTGACCTCTGCGGCCGGGGCCGGCCTGTCGTAAAAGGCGACGAAACAACCCAAACTAAATAGTAGGGCTCCAAGCCCATCCGGATGGCAACCACCATATATGCCGCCATAACAACCTCATGTTGTGTTCCGGTAAGTGACCAGGTTCCAATATCACTACGCAGATAGCAATAAAAAAATCATACCATCCATTTTTTTGGACGGAACCTTGTCGTCAAAGCGCCAATACTAAGCAAAGAATTCACGCGAAGTATGCGACAACTTTTTTTTTATGGAAACTTAGGACGCATATTATTACGATTATTACTTATTACGATGTCGTGCCAAACCCCACCTAAAGGGCGCCGACAGAATTGGTTCTTAGTCGTTTTTTTATGTTGTAGATATTAAAACTGCGTGCAGCTACAGAAGGTATTGCTATCGAAGACGAGGCGCTGGCGGCCCTCGCGGAGGTTGGCTCTAACAGCACCCTTAGGTAAGTTGCATTAATGTTGCAATAAGCTTTCCGTGCAGGGGCGGAGTACGAATACTAGCCCTTAGCTACGTGGAAGACCCCAAAACCCCGTCTAGATGCCACTCTCGTTCACCACTCTTGGTCTATGAGTATGCCACCATAACCTTGTGTTCTGTTGCGGTATTCGTGACCCAGGTTCGAGTACCTCTATGCGAGCAGCATGTCTGGTGTGCCCCTCGCGACGCAAACATCCATAGGCGTTACTGCTTCCTATTGGTTGGGCCGTCAGCCTGTCTATCAGCAATAAGTCTTGCCTAATTTAATATTGTTAATTCAGTTTGTCAGTTGTTTAATTCATTTGTTATATACATACGATATACCGGCCACATTACGGGATTAACATATATACTGCAACTGCAGGGCTGTATGAAGGGTTGACCCAAGAAGTGCTGGCTTGACTTCGTAAAGGATGCTATGCGTGTCAATGGTTTCATTATCAAGAATGCTAAAGCGGAGCAGAGAAAGCTAAAGCGGAATAATGGGTAGTAAACGGGATTTGCACGTCGGAACACCGGCGAGGGATATGGGTTTAATTCCTTTCCCTGTTCTGGGTTATGCACAATGTGTATTCACAAAAATATATAAGTAGTAAATCAGTATTTATAATACAAGCCCTGTGCTGTTTACTTTGGAACTAGATGGCGCTATGTGAATTGTCGCAGTATCCGTGCAGGGGCGGAGAAAGAATACTAACCTCTGCAGCCGGGGTCGGCCTGTCGTAAAAGCCCACAAAACAACCCACCCTAGCTACGTGGTAGGGCCTCAAGCCCGTCTGGATGGCGACCACCTTCGGTCTTAAGTATGCCGCCATAATAACCTTGTGTTGTGTTCCGGCATTAGTGACCCAAGTTCCTGTACCCTTATGGGACAGCAGCGTGTTCGCGATGCCACTGGCGTTGCAAACACCCATAGGCGACGGTAACTGCTAAATTCTAAGCGGGCCGTCAGCCTGTCTGCTGTTCTACAGCAATAAAAAAAAAGTACATTTATTGTTATTTCGTAGGTACGCAGCCCAGCTGCTAACCCCCGCATCGCTAGCGGCGCGCGCCGACGGCTGCCAACGCATCACCCCACTCCACATCCAATCCGTGCACACTTTATTCTTGGACGCAAAGTCCTCTGCGCGTATACTGACAGAACATTCTGATAAATTTATGAAATAATTACCTAAAATGGTCTTTTTTCCCAGTGTTGGGATAATAATTTCTCCATTTGTTTTACTATTCATATTATTTGATGATGGCGATACATTATAGACAATAGTGGGGTGGATTCGTCCCACAATTTGGTACAATAACGGTCCAGTATTAGTGACGCGAGTAAATAAAGTACATTTTTTTAATATGTGTAAGATAAATTGGTTCACAATAATTACATTGATTTAAACTTTAATGAGCAATGCTGTTAATAATTATGTGATATTGTCTTTGTAGTTGGTAATAATCTGTTAAACACGAAATATTCAATAAATTTGTGTTGTTTCGTTTTGCGGCGAATAAGATTTTTGTTCATATCATACATTAAAGTAATGTTAGTTATTTAGGAAATTTAAAGACGAAGTGTTGTAATAAATAAGTTTTATTTTGTAAAAAAAGCTTCTTATTTCTAAACATTTACATCTAAATTTTATTTACATAACAAGTTTGAAAAATATTAACGATGTAAAAATAAACAGATATCAAAAATTGCATCACACGCATTAGACGGATCTCTCCATAAATCTAATTGAACTAGAATTCAATTCTTCCATTTTTTTATATCTCCAATTGTGTCATTTGGTCTTGAGAAGCTCACGCAGCGCTAGGTTTCGCGTTCTGAGCCTTTGGGAATAATACTGGAATATATTTGGGGTCGACGTTCTTAGATTGGTCTGTCGAACTGGGAGTGGGCGTGGATGTCGGCGGAGCAAATGTGGGCAAGTCAACCCGCAGGTCTTTGGGCGCCGCCGTGTGCCGGTACAGCGCTTCGAACTGTAGTTCTTCGGGGAATGAGTGCGAGCGGATCTTACGCTCGTCTCTACCGTTGCTGGGGTACACGATCACAATCTTTTCACCGTCGCTGCGCAAGGCGACAGGTGGCAGCGCTGTGCTAGTCGAAACGGCGGGCCCCTGAACCACCTGAAGCATTTCACTCGACGCCGGACGGATCTTTTCAGTTGTTGTTGAGGGTGTTGTAGTGGTCGTCGTAGTTGTGGGAATTTCAGGGTCGTCGGGTACTTCCAAATCTCGCTTCTCGCCCGGTGGTCCCACAGTACGTAAAGTTTCAATTTTCATTTCCAACGTTGGTGTTGGGATTGTGACCGAAGTGGTTACATTTGTGTCATCAGTTGGTATATATCGGACAGTGGGTTTTGGCGCTTCTCTGGAGCCGAATATAGGCAACCGAGGCGCGTACGCCGACACTAGCGGCAGCAGCGTGTCCCGCGCGTACCTCTCGGCCCTCGATATGAATGAAGCTAATCGTGATGGTAAAAATTGCACAGCGAACCCAGTTTCCTCTTTCTCGGCGCGTTCGCCACCCGGGCGAGGTTCGTAATTGGCTGTCGTTGACATGTCGTAATTTTTAGCTCTCCGTATTGGTGGCGGGGATGTGGGTTTAGGTGGCTGGGTTGGTCTCAGCAGTGGCTCCGATATTTCCCTTTCGTCCGGTCCGTCCGCTCTTTGACGAGGGGTCTTCCTGAGTCTCGGCCTTAACACTGGCTCGGCGATCTCTACGATGCCACTAGGAGCTGTCCTGGTGTTGGTCATGCCGAACGCTCTTCCAGCGTTTTCGTTGTCTCCAGTCCATTCGTATGTATCGACGAGAGCAAACGGTCGCTGCGGTTCTTCGGAGACCTCATTTTCAAGAAGATCAATAGTGATCCCTTCTACTTTGGATGTGTTTTGTCTTACAGCGTGGATACTGGTTTCGTTTGGTAGAGGTACAGTGTCCTGAAATCGTATTATATGTAATTAATATAAAAAAAGTTTACACAATTGGTTTCTAGTCAGAATACGATTTCTTTATGGTAAAAGAGTTACCGGCTCTTGGCTGAGGGCGACCTGTCGTAAAAGGCGATCAAACCAACTTAGCCAGGAGATAGGACTCCAAGGCCGACTAGATTGCAACCTTTCCCTGGTCTCCAAATATGCCGCCATAATGACCTTGTGTTGTGTTCTGGTAACTGGTATCAGTAAACCAGGTTCTTATTCCTATTCGAGGTCGGCAGCGCGTTGGCAATATCTGTGGTGAAGGCGACGGTAATATCGGGCGGGCAATTTGGCCGCTAAGCTACATTTATAAAAAAAAAAAAGTTGGTGTTAAGAAAGAGAACTGATTTAAACAGACACGCCGTAGTTTAGTTTTGTACTAAGGTTATGAATGCAGATTGCAAATGTTTGAAAAAGAAGAAAAAAGGATGCGTAAATATTCTAGGTTACAAAGAAATACTTTCAAGTGTTCAAGTAGTATACCTCTGGAATTATGCAGTCGCCTGGATAGAGTGGTAACTCGACGGACTCGTCTGATAATAGTTGTATTCCTTTCTTACAAAATGATGATCTAGAAAAAGTACCAAATATTTAATAATAAGTCTTTATCACATTTAATGAAATAATATTTCTCATGGATACTAAATAGGTTAAACAGAGCAATAGGATAGGCGACCCCTCGGGAGAGGATTCGCGCCCGTACTTACGTTCTGGGGTAAGGTGACACACAAGAGCGCCGTGAGAGTAACTTTGACCAAGCGACAATTATGGAAGAGCCCTACCCTGATAAAAGGGGCGGGCCGGCGCCCGATATATTTTGTAGGTGGTCGGATGTTCACAAAGTTCCACATCGCCCCGACCCCCTGGGTCGGGTCGGGGACACTCGTCATTCTGAGTTTTCTCCAAAAAATAGGTACCAATTGGTAATTGTATAATGTATATTGTTGTATAATGTTATTTAAAAATGAAGAAGAATATTACTTCGAATCTTCAAGATGACTTACGTCTTAGCAAAACTGTCCTCAATGAGCACTTTGTCGACGTTTATGGCCTTAGCCCCCGCGCTGAGCCATCCAGAATACGCCACGTAGTGGACAGTGGCGCGGAGAGGGACGCCGAGGGCCGGGTGCGGTACTATCACCCGGTTGAATCTAGCGCCGCCCGTAGGAGTTAATTCTCGTCTAAGAAAACAATATAAGATTATTGTATCAGTTTATCCAGTAAAACGTCGATGTAAATTAATGATATGCGAACACAATAGTAAAAATATAAAGCGTGTATTAAGGCTTGTCTACGACATTTCGGGCTTCGTAAAGAGCACTCGTAAACATCTTTAAATCAAAGTGCGGCTGAAATATGCATTTCTGCGTGTGACCGGAAAACTTGCCGGGAGGTACAGCACGGATGACTGAACTCTCACCATTTATCTACAAAACAAGCGATGTGTCGAGTGGCTCAATGTAAATATTGTACCAATGAACGCGCGTATTCAACGCCCGTAGTGGAGCCGCGAAGTATATTCAATAGTATTTTATCTAAAATAACTTTTCTAGTCTAGTCCACACATAATGTAAACAATATAAATGTGAAAGTAACTCTTGTATGTCTGTTACGTTTTCACGCCTAAACCGCTGAACTAATTTTGATGAATTTCTGTATAGAGATAGATTTGACCTTGAGAAAGGACATGGGCTACTTTTTTATTTTTATGACAGAACAACATTTGCCAAGTCATCTAATAGATATATAAAGAAAGCTTATATTCATTTTTCAAATATTAAATGTTTTTCGTACTTGGTCATAGGGAAAGACTCGTTGAGGCCCGAATCACCTTGCAGTATTAGTGTTATTCTTCCGTAATTTGTCTTTTCGCCTGCATCGCCTTCAGCCCATATTGATACTCGATACTGATGCGCTGTAAACAAGCAGCATATTACAACTAGCCCAGCCATAAGTTTTGTTACAGATGATTTATTTTTGTGGGTTTTATGGATACGTTAATATCAAATGATCATATTTGGCTTTGAAACAATATTTTAACCCGTCTTTGCTTAATGTTTCTGTAATAAAATTAACCGCCAGTCGCTCCAGATATTTAGAATTAACAAATCTCACAGGAATATCCGTTGACCCCCTTAGAAAACCCTTAGAAAGGGGTACATTGTACCTGGCCCCAGATTAAAATAAAAATCTTACTTTGGCGCTATAATAAGTAGTGACTCCCTTTAAATGTACATTATACTATTTAACTCACTAGTGACATCACACCAATAAGAGTCTGGGAAACTGCTTCAAATTAAACTTTAAAAACTACAAACAATCCAAAATAAATTAATAAAGCTATTATTTCGATCTGATTATCTTACTTACTCCAAATAATAAAATATATGAAGATTTATTTAATCTCAAATCTACTTACCTCTATAAAAAATATTGAGTAGAGATATACACATGTATATATATATATATATATATATATATATAAATTAAGAACGCGATAACCCTAAGATATTAGAGCATAAATTGTATAACAACTTGTCTTGTGATATAAAAGAAGTAAAATCTTTTTCAATTTTTAAAAAAGTCCGACAGTCCATTATTTAAATAATTAATTACTCTTTGCTAGCACTATTAAAATTATGTATCTTACGTCGCTAAAGCCTTATTTATTTTTTGGTCTATATAACAAAATGCGCAAAATATGTTTACATTTTGTTATTTTTCAATAAGTGTGTTGATAATAAATGTTTCTTTTTTTTCTTATTTTTTTAGTTCAACTGAAGATTTGAAAGAAATATATCGTGTGTAATAAGCAAATATTTTTCTCTTTTTATCCGGTTCTTACCACAGAAAGGCTCCTCTTCTCTTGTGAGCAGATAGAGTTGTCCCCGACCGAGCGATCGATCCGCGTAGTACCCCATGTTGCCGCAGCGTAGACTACCGTCGCATGGGAAGCACCGTCCCTAAATTATAAATTACCCATAGATAATATACCTTAAATTTATATTATATTCCATTATATTATATTTATTTTAAAATTATCTACTTTTGAATATTATTATATCCCTCTCTATATTATATATATACTCGTATAACAACTTGACCATAAAAACCATTTGTACGTTTTATTTTGTATTCATAATGAAATCTGTATCGGGTCCAGAAACATTTATCCTGGAGACGGATTTTAAGAAAATATCTAAACTTAAGCGAATGTATAAAATACTTATTTGTACTTTTGATTTTATGTATCTCATAAAGTAAAGCAATTTTTTCATAATAGACAAAGCGAGCAAAATGTTTCCTAAATAGTTGTGCTAAATATTTTTAACAGATGGCTATGGTTTTTTCTAACTTTCATTGTTCATCACATTTATTTATATTGGTGTTTCATTTAGATCGAGAGGAACCTTGTAGGCATTGCCAAGCGGCTGTCGCCCCTGTAAAGAACAGATTGAGTCAAATATATGCTTTATATTTTGTTATACTAACAACTAAGGGATTTTTAAAATCTGATACGACTACACTGATTGTACAGAAAAAATATATGTATTGAACCTGATCTACCTCTAAGAACGTATCATAGTCTGAGCATGGGAAAGCAGGAAAGTGGCATTTTGGTGAGACTGAATCCGTGAAGAACTTGTAGGCGCGGCGGTGGTTGCACAGCGAGCGGCCCTCTGGTGATGCGGCCGCCCACGGCAGCACCAGATCTGACACGGCGCCTACGAATCTACAATTTATATAAATTCAATAAGCTGTTTCAATGTCAATGCTCAGCTGGTGCAAAGGACAGCCGGGATATTAAAATCCGACTGGGGTCTTTTTTGTACAAAAATTATGGAATGAAAGCTTAAGTTTACAAATAATTTCGACAACGCACATTCTGATAAAGCGATATGTAATTATATAAATTTATCGCTTGTATAAACAATATTTAGCCTGAACATTTACGATGAGAAGATTGCCGAGAAGAAGGTCTCACAAACGAATCTACGATAAATTAATTAGGCACCACTGATATAACTATTGCAAGTAATTTAATTGTCATACTCAAAATTTATCAAATAATATATATAGTAACAAATGGATTAGGAAAAATATAAGGTTACACTATCTGTTTACATGTAATGAACATGTAACATAATATTATAATATTATGTTACACACCTACATACTTCATAAATATAGGTTTACTTACAAGTTGGAACAGCCATGCTGGACTCTCCCCCCGTTAGGGTAGAAATCAACATGCCCCAGGGGTTGGGCGGCGCCCAATCCGCCCAGGATCAAGGTCTCCCCGTTCGAATGTATGACGTCAACGAACTTGGCATCAGATCGATCGAGGCGAGCTCGGGGATCTTGGAATTCGAAGAGGGGACCAGCTGGGTCTAGGCCTTGAAAAGAAAATGATATTCGTTAAATCGGTCTATAAAATAAATAATAATTTCTAAAACATAGAAAAGATGAAACGGCATCGGAATGATGACTTACTCCTCAAGGGAGGGATTTTTTGGCACTACCAAAAAATTGTGTGTTAATAGCACAGTTGTCAGTCACATAATGGGCATATTGTTGTAATTGTTGCATACATATAGTGAAGGAAATAACACGGGGAAACTAGCATACCAAGATCTCCTGTTTATATAACCCCTAAATCCAATTGAATTTGAATGTTGGGTAAGGAATCAGCAATGCGTTTGTATAGGCTATTATTATGTATTTATATAAATACACCTATGTGTATATATAAATAAATAAAAAATTTATAGGATTAATATGTTATTAGTTGGCGTTTACATTGTAAAATGAGTAATTATACTGAATTTCAAGTCAATCGGGTATGTAGTTTTAAAGATCTCGTGATGAGTAGTATTTCACTAATTTTGAATTATTATAATGAAAGTATTTTTACCAGTAATACGACTTATGTTTCGCAACTCTGAACCAGCGAAGCCTGCGACATGTGCCCCCAGACTAAATCCAATAAGATGGACATCTTCAAACCGTAGGTCAATATGTTTCGCCAAACCTAATAAATAAGAACAGTTATAGATTTTTGAAATTCACGCAGATGAAGCCTGCGGTACCTACAGCTAGTATCAATATAATCAGAAGAAATATTTGCGTACTCCGTGCAGGAGCGGAGTACGAATACTGACCCTAAGGCCAACTGATGTAAAAGGCAAAGAAAATCCCTAGCTAGGTGGTAGGGCTCCAAGCCCTCCTGGTCTCTAAATTTGCCGCCATAATAACCTTGTGTTGTGTTTTGCCATCAGTGACTCTAGGTTCCAGTTCCCCTAAGTGGACGGCTGCGTGTTAGCCTATGGCATCGCAAAAATCCATAGGTGACGGTAACTGCTTCCTACAATAGAACCTTGAAAGTCAAAAACCTCCCAAACTTGAACAAATGATGTTGTTACTTACCCTTCAACCTCCTAGACCTCCGTTACTCGATATCAGAACCCTCTATAAGTCGAAAAAATGAATTGGAACTCTGTATCTCGAACATAGCAATGATTGATTTTACAACCTTCACAAGTCTGAAGTTGGCTACTTAAGAGTATACCGATGTACAGCATTGTTTCTTATAGGTAGAATTATTATTTTATTCTTTCATATTATATTATACCTTTCCAACTCAAAATTACTTAATTGGAATAGATCTTAATTTCTACATGTCGAATGTTTCCTTACAAAATTGGTAGAAAAGTACTGTGTAACAAAAGTCAAAAACTCTATAACTCGTAGATATTATTTGGCGTTTCCCTTTAAGTAGACTTGAAGAGGTTCCCTGTATTAAATGGATCGTTTGCCATGTTGTTCCACAGCAATTAAAAAAGTGATTTATTTCTGAGTGCATGCGTGCCTTCCTTCTCCTAAATTTCGTTTTTGTCAAATCTGTGCTAGACATGTGGGTCTAAAGCATAAGATATTGGTGCTGATGAATAAATATGATGCGTTTAAAATAATAAAATAAAATTTTACTAGCTGTGTTGTAAAATCTGATAAATTGAGATTTATCTCTTCTTATATTCTATACGAAATTGTAGTGTTACCTTGTAACAGCATTGCAAGCTGTTTGCCCACAAGCCTCGTGTTAGCAGCCGCGCGAAGGTAGTTGGGCATCGACGCTCCCCCCTCCCAGTCAACGCACACCACGTTACATTCTTCCTTTAAGAAAAGAAGAATTCAAATTACGTTCTTCCAAAAATCCATTGCATATATTCCTATGTTTGGATGTAAGCTAACAATTAGGTACTTTTCCGTTAGCCGGGCGTAAATCCTTAAATTTGTGAACCAAACGCGAGCTAAATCGCCAAACAGGGAAGCGAATAACGCAATACGTTTCCGTTAGCTCGGTTAGCCGGGCGCAAGCGAAAAATCGCCAAATAATATATAATTCCCCCACATTTCTTACAATCATAAAGGCTAAGATTATGTAAACAATTAAGTATATAATCAAAGCATAAAGGGATTGTCTGTTTGAGGCCGGGCCATGTGCTCTATTTTGTTTAATATATACATTCAAAATAAAGTACATTTTCCTTTTTTCTTAAGCGTTAATCTTTGTAAAAAAAGATGAACTTTTGGGATTTAGTTCGCGCAATTATCCACACAGATATGGATGGTCATAAAAAAACCATAACCTACAAGCAGCTTGTGTACCGAACGTGCGTCCGTGCGTTCCGACACAGGCTGCTTGTAGGTTACGGTTGTTTTTTTATATTCGAATAATTTTAATAATAATAACATATAAACAAATGTTAATTAATAGTAAGCAACCTTACGCTTTGCGCCCGGCTAACGGAAAAGTACCTACAATTATAATCAATCTCAACAAATTGTTAAATATCGCGACGCAAAACGTCCGAATTTTTGCACCGGTTGTGCAAATAGGTACAATAAAATGATGTCTCTCACTCAAGTAACTATGGAACTTATTTTGCGAGTACACTGTTATTATGTTTCTTTTCAAGCGCCTATCATAAAAACATGCTGATAAAATAGTACCTTGTATTAGTACTGATTTAAAGGGATAGAAGACAACATCTTAACATGCTGTTGGTACAGCTGTTTATTGAACCGGCGCTCACCTACTGAGGCTCATCAATATGCTATAGATGCGTGTCATACATTTACTCGCCCTTTTTTTGTAACCTATTTGCATAGGGAATATACTCACAACAGCCATTAAGGCAGACCGCATTTCGTAGACCCAGACATTGTCGCAGTTGGAGCCGAAGCCGTGGACAATGACCCTAGTGGGCCTATCGGGGTCGAAAGCGCGCGCCGCCCAACCCCACGCTGCTGACATGTTGCTCGCAGATACAGCCAGTAATGGCTGATCACCTCTGAAAATACATTATATTTTATTTCATACAAAAATGTTGAGTAATATTCTAAATAATGATTGGTAAAATTTTTTATCGTAGCAAAGCTGTGCTTTCTGTGTGTGTCTAATAATTTTAACTATCGTCACATGTAGAAGCTAATTAGTTTACAGATATAGCTCCAAAATTAGTTGTTTTTCCACCAATGCTCAATTTAAATATGACACGTGGATTATATTAATAAACTTTGTTTCAAATACACTCAATGACACTCATCTGGGTCAAATACACTCATCACTATAACTGGGTTATCATCATAGACTCGGAGTGCCTTAGTTTTTATCTTGACTCTTTCATCTATTATTACAGATGAATGAATGAAACTTTAAGTACGTAAAGGTCAAGTTAGCATTTAACTGTCTTGTAGGTGACCAACGAATGACGTTTGTTCTCTACATAACTTGCCGGTAACTGTAAAATGAGGTCAACAGGACATTCTCCTGCTGCATATCTGCGATTTCACGGACATAGAGATCTTAATATTTTAGTTCAATATTTATTAATATATCGATGACTAATACCTGCTTACTGTGGAATATAAAAGGAAATGTGTTCCAACTTCCTGCGGCGGACTAGGCAACGTCTCCAAATATGCGAATGGACCGGAGTCCTCGAAGCAACCAAACTCGCCATAGCACACGTTTCCTTGTGACCGTTTCGTCCTAAAAAGGTAGAAGCATCAAATAAATCATGAATCAAATACAAAGGTATTTTTTGATAATTCATATTTTAGAAGTAAATAAATGTCTCCAAAGCGATTAACTTGAAAATTATTTAATTTGTATAGTCGAAAGTTCCAACACTTGTTTACTCAAACATTTAAGTGAAAGTTTAGCATTATATTTGTTTTACATAATTGACTCATTATGTTGGTATGCCCACGTAGCATAACTTTATCCCAATGGTTAGTACAGTAACTGTTTTTCCTGCTCTAATCTCACATTATATAAGGTCGACACAACGTTGTTACGCCTTCCACACTTCTCTGTTAGCTGTCAACTCAATATTCACATCTTATTTCACCATATTCATGCCTAGTAATTGATTATAAGATATAATAAATAGGGATTGCGACAGTTGCATCGCACTACACTTATAATATTCGCCCTCATACTGATGATTATGTGAAATATAAAGATGTTCATAAGGTATACATCAGATTTAATCATAGACTCGTCCTACCATATTTCAGGCTAAAATTAGACATCATCCTCCGTCCTGAGCGTGGGTATACATTTTGATATTGTAATAAAATCCCAAAAAACATTATTGACCTACCCTTGATCAAATTGAAGTCCTTGGTCAAAAGTTTCTATTACCCTTACCACAACCCTTACGAATTTATCTATACAAATAAATAACATTGGAGGGTCTGTTTGTAATATTAAAATAACCGCTTTTTAATAAGTGCATTCGGACGTATACACGGTACATATACCAAAACAAAATTTTTTACAATTTTTGTCTGTCTGTCTGTTTGTTCCGGCTAATCTCTGAAATGGCTGCACCGATTTTGACGGGACTTTCACTGGTAGATAGCTGATGTATCAAGTTTTCAAGTTCATTTTTTTTGTTAACGTTTTCCCTTCCCTCCCTTCCCCTCAATTTCTCACTCATGCTCTTTTCTGATCTCCACGTATTAAAAAGCGTGTTACAAGTTTTTGTTGAACAATACTCTCTGAATCCAAATTTGTTTTCGTTCCACAAGATGCTTGACTATTCTAAGAGAAGAACAATAACACGTAATTTAAAATAGATACAACCTTAAAACTTAACCATGGCCACGAATTATGAATTGTCAACGGTTACGGCTTAAAATGCATTTTAGTTTCGTTAACAGTCTCTCTTCAAATTATATAATGAGAGGAAGGACGACACAGTTTTCAATGGTAATATGTTGCGAAAGAGGAAATAATAAAATAATTACAGTCTTTTTATGTTACATAATTCGCCACACTTTGGAAAAGGTTATTATTGAGAATATTATTTGAGTAGTTTTCCGATTTATTTATTAGTGTTTCGACCTGATAAAGTTTTGAAAATAGAATATCAGAAAAAAAAACTACCTGATTAGGATAATTATTGTGATTATACTTTTTTAATTGTACTTATGTTCATAGAAATTTCGTAAATATTGTAGTTTCGCAAATAATAAAGAATTAATAAATATTGTGGTTTCACAGACTTGCGTTATTTTCTGATATTTGAGATTGGCTTTTAGAGCATAGAGAGAACATAAAGTGTTTACTTTTTCCTATTTTTACAATAAAATTAATTATTTTGTAATTTACTAATATTTGTATTATAAATTAATGGAGATTTTTTTTTTATATTTGTGTACAGTTTTCTATTAAAGCGTATCTATATAAATCTCTCTCTCTAGTCGGTCCCTCATGTCTGAGGATCGTGGTCAGCATCGGGTTGACATCTGGAGCGGATGATCTGCCTCCACCGGTTCCTATCCAGCGCGTCTTTCACGACCGCATACAATTTAGAGGACGATGAGTCTTTCACTTGATCGGTCCATCTCGTTGGTGAACGACCACGCGATCTTTTGCCTTCGGTGTTCCCAACGACTATCAGCTTTTCAAGACTCTCATCGCCTCTGCGCATTGTGTGTCCGAAATACGTAAGGATGCGTTGTTGGCATATGGTCGACAATCGGGTTTTTATTTTGAGTTGACTCAAGATAGATACATTGGTGCGTTTTGCGGTCCAGGGTATTCGGAGTAAACGCCTCCAGCACCACATCTCGAATGCATCTATCCTTTGTCGTTCTCGGGCTAAGATCGTCCACGTTTCCACGCCATAGAGGAAAATAGGGAACACTAGAGCTCGGATCAACCGCATCTTGGTTTTGATACTTATTCCTCTCTTCCTCCAAATGACGTTCAAACGGGTCATAGCGTCTTTAGCCATCCCGATGCGCCTTTTTATCTCAGGGACGCAGCTGCCATCGTTGCAAATTTGGGAGCCAAGGTAAATATAGTGGTCGACCACGTTGATGCCCGGAATGTTGCAGGTGACATTGGTTAGTGTTCCGGCACGATCCACCATCATCACCCTGGTCTTTGCTCTATTCACTATGAGACCAATATTGCCACTTTCAATCTCGAGTCTTCGGAACAACTCCTTCATATCGTCCATAGATGTTGCCAGGAGAACGGTATCGTCGGCATATCGGAGATTTGATATTCTCTTTCCACCTATAGGAAAACCTTTCTCCCAGTTTTCGATGGTTTTCTGAACTATGTATTCTCCGTATATGTTAAAAAGTGTAGGGGATAGTATGCAACCTTGCCTTACACCCTTTTTTGTCTGGAACATATTAGAGCATTCTGTACCTATCCGAATGAAGGAGCGATTTTCCATGTACAAGCTCTGTATTAAAGCGACAAGATGTTCTAAGATCTATATAAATAATATTTATTAAATTCAATTATTTTATACAACACGTCAGTTATTCTAATTCCAGCTTATATAATGTACAAGTATTGTTTACACATACCTCGTCCGAGATCTCTTTTTTATCCACTCTTGCATGGATGCCTTAACTGCAGCCAGAATTTCTGCGTCCCGCTTCTCATCTTGGGCTTCCTCGACCGCTGTGGCCGGCCGACCAGCGCCTCGCCATGGCTCTAACTCGGCATCTTAAAAATTATTATTACATATTAAAACCTAATGATAGAGTCTCTACCTAATGAGTGAAGAGTGGGTTATACTGATCCAGTCTTCATGTAATATGGCAAACCTAGCCGCGTAGGGTTGAAATAAGAAAAGGACCATCCCACGACTATTTTACGATGTCACAAAAAGTGACTTAATCTTTTTTTAATAGATTTACTAATAAAAATACTAACATTGAATTACTCTTTTTCACCAAAACATAATTTCTCATTTTAATACATAGGCAGCAAAATACATCGATCAGTTTTTGTCTTTCAGGGTTATGGGATCAAACGATAGGAACTTGTAAAAGCAAAATTAGCCATTGTATTATCTATTTGTAAAGGAAGTCTGGCGGATTACATTTTTTGTTCTAATACTAGTGACAAGTTACGAGCTTTGAAACTAATCTTCGTATGCATCCTTGATAATACGCTTAAGAAAGATGTGTCTTAGGTTGTACGTGCTTTATGACAGTTATAGTCTTGCTGGTAAGTTCACCGTACTTAGGTATCTAAAATGGATATTCCTTTGTAGCGATCACTCAGGTCGCACAACACATTTTAAATTTTTTTAATGTTCTTTACATTTTGTTTGACTTATACGACAAGACATTTTAGCATTGTTTCTTTTAAATTAAATATTACGTGTAAATATACACATCAAAAAAGTCTAAGCAAGATGTACTAATTTTTTTTTATATAGCTAGAGTTCAGCATACAGGCAAACGGCCCACCCTGACAGGTGGTCACCGTCGCCTATGGACGTTTGCAGCACCAGAGGCACTACCAACGCGCTGCCGGGCTCGAAGAAATTTTATAACGCCTTTTTTGAAGAACCCCATATCATACCACGCTGAGAAAACCTCAGCCGGAAGCTCATTCCAGATCCTGAGAGTATGCAACATGAACGTTCTGGAGAACCGTTTCGTACAAGAAAGAAGAGGCTCCAAGAAATGGGGATGAACACCCAGCCGATGGCAGGCAGTGCGGTGGTAGAATGACGACGAGGGCACCATTCTAAATAGTTCTTTAGAACACTCCCCGTTGTACAGACGGTAGAATACGCAAAGAGACGCAAAGTCTCCGAAGTCCAAGCGTGTCTAGACCATCTGTGAGTATGGGATCGCCAACAACACGAACTGCGCGCCGTTGGATCGAGTCTAGGGGATTGAGCTGACAGGCGGGTGCTCCAGCCCATAAATGTGAGCAGTACTCCATATGCGGTCTGACCTGTGCTTTATATAGCACAAGCCGTTGCCTTGGACTGAAGTACTGCTTGGACCGGTTTAGCACACCTAGCATTTTGGAGACAAGCTTAGCTTTACCCTCCAATTGTCCCCTAAACTGCACATCATTCGTGATGTCGACACTCAGGATCCCAATACTGCTTGCGATGGAAAGAGAGGTTCCTTGAAACTGTGGCGCAGGTGCGAACGGGGTTTTCCTGGCTGGCTTTACTAATTTAAATTTTAGGATGGTTTTAGCCGCTGTATGGATGAACTTCCTGAATGCACCTGAGCCTTTCAGTATTTTCGGGCCGACGGTACACTCGCACCCTTCTTGTATCAGGCCTAAACACGAATCGCGACTCATCGGAAAACATAATTTTATCCCATTGTTCCTGGGTCCATGTTCTGCGTTCTCTACACCATTCATTTCGACGAGCGCGATTCCCGTGACGTATACTAGGTGGGCACCTAATTGGGCGTCGAGCTCGTAGGCCGTACTCATGCAGTCGATTTCGCACAGTTTGGGGACTTACATCAATCAACACCGCTTGAATTTTGTAGCCTCAAACTTATCTCTCGAGCGGTTAACATCGGCTGGCGTCTTGCAGTCAGTTGTATGTACCGGTCTTGCCGAGTGGTTGTACGGCCTGGATGCTGTTCAGCGGGTTCCCTTGTATTATTGTAGCACTGCCAAAGACGACAAATAATATTTCTATGAATGCCAAAATGCCGAGATACCTGAGATTGATTACTTCCCGCTTGCAACATCCCTACAGCTCTTTGCATTTCATTTGCCGTCAAATGACGTCGCTCCATGACGTAAAGAATATGTAACAATTCAATTTTGTCGCTAACTTTATTTAAATGGTTGGTAAAATTATAAAATCAAGACTAAACGTAGCAATAAAAACGCACTTAAATTCAAACAAATTCCCTTTCACTTAATTTTATGAAAAAAAAACAAAATATAATCGAAAATTTTTTTACAACCAGCCAGTATGTCATCAATAAAAAAAGTTTACATACCTACGCACTTTGAGTGAGTAAAGACTTAGAAATTAATTAGTATAAATGGTAAATTTGTAATATCATGCATGTTGCTTAGACTTTTTTGATGTGTTTACTTTTTGGTTGCTCAACAAATCGTTTTTATCTGTATAAGTACTCATGACCGACGAGTATTCGAAATTATTATTCGATATTCGAGAAATTAAAAATAAAACACAAGATGACGCAATTCTCGAACTTTTTGAAAATCTGCTTGGAATTTCTTAAATGTAAACATGTCCATTATTGTAATATTTGTAAATATATATATACTTTAATATAAAAGATCCTGTTGTTTAAATACAAGAAATATTAAAGTGCAGACTACCATCGACGACGTTGCCAGCGGGTCGCCGAGCCTCAACATCCGATTATATCAACACACAAAAGTTATTAATTGGGGATTGACACCAACCCATCCTTAATTCAGCTTCAGAATTGTTTTTGATACACTTCGACTGTTTCTCATGAAACACATCCCACCAAACCACGATAGACGCACAATCATGACCAGGTTCTGCTAGTTTACGTTTTGCTTGTCGTAGTGCTATTGTTTTTTTTTTTCATTAGTAAAGAAGATAATTTTGTGCTTTACTGGATGGGCTTCGGTCGAGTTGCTCTCTTTAACGAAAACGATTGATTTATGGCATGATGTATATTTACGATGAGGACTTAGAGAGGCTTAAGATCTCGTTTTATTATACACTATTGATCACTAGCAGAAACCCACGATAAAATTTTCTTTTGGGGTTTGGTGAATTCTTAACAATATTAACGTGCTTTGTAGTTTTAACAGCATGACCGTCTTAATCTTTACGGTTTTTAACATGGAAAAGTCAATATTTTTTCGATAGTGCGTAATAAAATCTCATAAAATCTATTGAAATTTAAAACATTTAAGAATGTGTCAGATTGTATATGACAGTAAATAAAGAAGACGTTTACGTGGTCACACTTGTTATTTATTTATCTATACTACTATTAAAAAGAGGAAAGATTTGATTGTTTGTTTGTTTGTTTGTTTGTTTGCTTTGAATAGGCTCCGAAACTACTGACCCGATTTAAAAAATTCTTTCATTGTTGGGAAACTACACTATACCCGGGTGACATAGGCTATATTATATTTTCAAAAAAATTAGGGATCCTTACTAAAACTCTAATAATGTAACCCAAAGTGTAAAAAAATTACCTAAAATATTATTTAAATCACGTGCGTTGCGAAAACTATTGATGATAGAATAAAATAATGTACTACAATTTTGCAGAACACATCATTATTTACAAAAAGTGTCGCGACAGCATATGTCTAACTATTATAGTTATGCCACAATAAGTGTTCTTTTATTTTAAAAAATTAATTGAAATGCCGTCCCTAGAAAAGGCTCTTTATTTGGATCTTGGTATTAATCCTTATCCAAGTAAATTACTTCATATTCAAAACTGTTTCAATACCTATACATAACTTTTTGAATTATTCAATTCGGATATTCCATTCGAAAGATATCACGAGTTTAAAAATGTAAGTATTAGAAAAATGTTGCGTGGTAGCCGCTCACCCTGTTCGGCTAGCTAGGCAGCACCTTATGCAATGTAGGCGTGCGTCACTGGGGTTTTTACAAAAATTAGAATACTTATTAAAAAATAACGAAAAATAAATAAAAAGTAATAGCAAAAAAAATCATTAAAATAAAAGCTCATAGAAATAATAATATTCAAACTTTCTTTATAATTTTATTTTTTTAGTAACCTGACACAAATAGAAGGGTTTGCCCCCAGGGGCGCTCCTCTGTCCGAGGAGTGCACGGGTGTGCGTACCCGAGGTGCCCGAGCATCCGTCGCTTCACTCCCCTCTCCGTTCGAGGCAACAGAGTCCTACCTTTCTTTCCGTCTACCTCTTACATCCTTTCCAACTTAGCTCTCTGTTCGTGGCATGGTCCCCGATGGGATGGTTGCGAATACTGATTGGGGTCCCAGGTTCTACCCTGGGACCTGATTTGGTAGTCAAAACGATGCCTATTTCGACTGCGCCTGCACAGAGTATTCCCGGGGCGGGAATTGCATCCTCGCTGTCGTTTGGTCTTGCTGGGCCGGCTACGACGTCAGGCGACTCTGCTTTTTCTGGAGTGTCGTCTGGTAGTCGTACCTACGCCTGACTAGCACGCGACGGGGATGCGAGTCCCGTCCGGAATTGGCCGCGGACCTGTCGCTCCTGGCCCTGGTTCTGTCCATGGTCGGGGGCGATCCTGGATGGACGGCCGTCGCCTCCTTTTGCGAGGCAGTAGTGTCTGCAAGGGAGGCGGCGGAACGGGAGCGGGAGTCCGCTACCGCACTCCCCTCCCGCCAACGTAGGCCGCGTCGTCGGCGCCGGAGGGCGGGCAACGATCTCCGGCCGCCGTAGAAAGCGGCCGCGGGCGGCCCCTCGGGGGAGGATCCGCCGCCCGCACTATTGCCGTGAGGGAGAAGGCCGCGTGCTGTTCCGCAGCCCCCCTCAACTCATAGAGTTGTTACAAGAGAGCGCTGGGGGGACGAAACCCTGACCCCCTGGCGCCAGCACTTTAGAAGGGGCCCGCTTTAAGACAAAGCGTGGGCCGGCGCCGGCCCGGGCCACGAGATCGGCAGGCCATATATCCGTGGGCCCGGGCGTAGGCGATAGGAGAACAGTGGGGTTTTTAGTGGGTAGTCGGATGGTCGAACATCTTTTCCGGAGTCCCTTATATCCCTCGGTCCCCCCGGGCCGGGGGAACCCGTCAAGAGAGGTTTTTCCCCGAGACCGAAAAGAAATAGAAGGGTTTAATTTTTAATTTTTTGTTAAATACCCGTGCGAAGCTGGGACGGGCTGCTAGTGTATTATAAATGTATCTCAACGTATAAAATATATAAATCTCTGTATTACAACAAATCTAGATGAAAGAATAGTAGAAAGGTTGTTTTCTAGTTCCACTCCATCCTTAATCGAAGAACCTCTTTTTGTCAGTCCCCGAACTACAAGTCGGAAAGTAGGGTGTATCGTCTTGTGCCTGGGCCAACAAATAAATGACTTGACCAATACCGTGGCCCAGGTCGATTTATAATTGAACCAAAAGATCATGGTGACATAAGAATTTTATAAATACCTCTTACAATAATTGACTACGCAGATGGTCAAATCTCCAAAGAAACTCGCTGACTAAATAGGTCTAGTTTTTATTGTTTTGTTTTTACAAAACTGTAAAGAGGTACATGTTGCATGCTTTTAAGCATTAACACACTAATAGGTTAGCTTAAAGTAAATTTCTTTATTTGTATAAATATTGATTTTGTAAACATCTCCGTCATTAACAGGGTCGTCTAAACAGCGAGACCTTGCGCACAAAGCAGTTTAGGCCAATACAATATATGAGAATCATAAAAACAAATATTTATTCTTGTTCTATAAACCAAACTTCTATCTTTTTGGATTTATATTAAAGACGTTGGGCAACGGTTTAATATAAAGACAACTATAATTATAACATGAAACTTGATCATATATTGGTATAATATTAAAATATTAATCTTTGGTTTCTTAAGGACATTTCCAGTACGTGATAAGTGTAATAATCCGCACATTGGACTAGATATCGTGCATGTACCGTCTAGACTAGAAATTACTCAATTTAAAAGTACGCAAGAGTATTAGTGATGCCTGATGACGAAGGTCTTGATCCAGTGCGTTCTACCCGTAATGACGTACGGAGCTGAGACGTGGACACTTCGGTAGGGGAGGTCCACTAATTTAAACTCACCCAGCGAGCTATGAAGAGAGCGATGCTTGGAGTTTCTCTGAGGGATCGCATTCGTGATGACGTGTCCGTCGGAGAACTATAGACAACGACATCTCTTTTCAAGTGAGCAAGCTGAAGTGGTAGTGGGTTGACCATATCTGTCGTAGAACCGATAACTGTTGCGGTAAACGAATTAAAAGCTCTGCAAAGGTAGCGTAGAACAACGAGCGGCTAGATGGAGCAACGATTTACGGAAAATGGCTGGCAAAGGCTGAATGCAATGAGCTCAAGATAAAATACTGTGGCAAGTCTTGGGAGAGTCCTATGTCCAACAGTGAACTTCAATAGATTGATGACGATGATGATGATGATGATGAAGAGTATTACCCTGAAGTGTGAAATTCTAAAGCAATCCCAAATTCGTATTCATTATGTAGGGATGTGATGTTGTGTGTTAAGAGTAAATTGAATTAGACTATTACGAAACAAAGTTGCATCTCGGAATAGCAAACAGTGTATTGTTTTAGTATATTACCTAACAATGAGTAAATTTTATGTAGTCCACCTTGAAAGTGCGTGATACTTACTCGTATTCCGTAAAAATTGCACCTTCTGACAATGTTTTGTTTGTTGTTTTATGTTCTATTATGTTGTAAGCTTTTAAATGGCGTAAGATATATTGTGTTTTATAATTATATAATTTAAAAAATTTATACAAATTGAATGTGTGAAAACTATAGTTGTAAACTAAGGTTTAAACTCTAGTTGCAAACTAAGGTTCTATTTGAGAAACTCGGTTTTCGCTATTGAGTATTAGATATACAACTTTGCGTCGGTGCCTTTTGAAACACGTACCTTTCTAACACTTTATCGACCGGTCGTTTTTGAATCTGTTCCTTTCAAAGTACTGGCTTAGTCGCACACGCATTTACTCACAGTACCGGTCATTATGTTGTGCTTTATCTTTTTGTTTCAAAGGAATGTAATTTTATTGATATTTATACTTTCTTTTGCATTTATTTCATATGAAAGGGCCTCATAAACTAACACTCATAACATAAATTCAAGGTATCTAATAGTAAACCGTCGTTAGCTAAAAGCCGATTAATGACTAGCAATCGATAAAGTGTTAAATGTCCAGCGACCAACCTTGGAGTCACAGATTTGATTCCGCACCGCTTACATAGATTTTTTCTCGCCTAAATATTATGAGATAATTGCTGCGTACTGAAAATGTAGGGAAATATCTCAAGGTACACGAATCTGTCTCAGACAAGCGCGGCGGACATATTGTCCATTCCCTTTAAATGAATGCCATGGAAAATGGGAAAGTAATGTACTATTCTTAATCTTTGTTGTGTTGACATGTTCTCATCGTTCAAGATAATCCCGGTCGCAATCCAATGCATGCATTTTGGAGCTTGGAAACCATTATCGAGTAAAATCACAGGTCATAACTTCAGCGCACCTTTTTGTGTAGCCTACTTTTCTACGAACACAACATCTCAGATACACAAAATACAATAGAAACTCTTAAGACAACGCAAAAAAGCGATATGGATTAATTATATTTGTAAAGCGGCAACTACTGCCTTACTTATCTAAATAAACACTGATGTTAAATAGTTACAAATGTTTTTATAATTAATTTATGCTTTACACTCTACGCAATGCACACGGAATTAATTACAAAATAGAAACCATATTTGTGGTCTTGAAATATGAATAAATCATTCAACAAGTAAAACCTAGAAATTGAAATAGTTGGTAAATATAAATGCTTTGTTTTATAATTTTTTTAACATGATAGAAATATATTTTGAAAGGAGAATACTCCTTCCCTGGTTTATGGAATTTGAAGATAAAATGATTTAATGATGTACATGTAAAACTATTTAATGACTAGCAGCCCGTCCCAGCTTCGCACGGGTATTTAACAAAAAATTAAAAATTAAACCCTTCTATTTTTTTTCGGTCTCGGGGAAAAACCTCTCTTGACGGGTTCCCCCGGCCCGGGGGGACCGAGGGATATAAGGGACTCCGGAAAAGATGTTCGACCATCCGACTACCCACTAAAAACCCCACTGTTCTCCTATCGCCTACGCCCGGGCCCACGGATATATGGCCTGCCGATCTCGTGGCCCGGGCCGGCGCCGGCCCACGCTTTGTCTTAAAGCGGGCCCCTTCTAAAGTGCTGGCGCCAGGGGGTCAGGGTTTCGTCCCCCCAGCGCTCTCTTGTAACAACTCTATGAGTTGAGGGGGGCTGCGGAACAGCACGCGGCCTTCTCCCTCACGGCAATAGTGCGGGCGGCGGATCCTCCCCCGAGGGGCCGCCCGCGGCCGCTTTCTACGGCGGCCGGAGATCGTTGCCCGCCCTCCGGCGCCGACGACGCGGCCTACGTTGGCGGGAGGGGAGTGCGGTAGCGGACTCCCGCTCCCGTTCCGCCGCCTCCCTTGCAGACACTACTGCCTCGCAAAAGGAGGCGACGGCCGTCCATCCAGGATCGCCCCCGACCATGGACAGAACCAGGACCAGGAGCGACAGGTCCGCGGCCAATTCCGGACGGGACTCGCATCCCCGTCGCGTGCTAGTCAGGCGTAGGTACGACTACCAGACGACACTCCAGAAAAAGCAGAGTCGCCTGACGTCGTAGCCGGCCCAGCAAGACCAACCGACAGCGAGGATGCAATTCCCGCCCCGGGAATACTCTGTGCAGGCGCAGTCGAAATAGGCATCGTTTTGACTACCAAATCAGGTCCCAGGGTAGAACCTGGGACCCCAATCAGTATTCGCAACCATCCCATCGGGGACCATGCCACGAACAGAGAGCTAAGTTGGAAAGGATGTAAGAGGTAGACGGAAAGAAAGGTAGGACTCTGTTGCCTCGAACGGAGAGGGGAGTGAAGCGACGGATGCTCGGGCACCTCGGGTACGCACACCCGTGCACTCCTCGGACAGAGGAGCGCCCCTGGGGGCAAACCCTTCTATTTGTGTCAGGTTACTAAAAAAATAAAATTATAAAGAAAGTTTGAATATTATTATTTCTATGAGCTTTTATTTTAATGATTTTTTTTGCTATTACTTTTTATTTATTTTTCGTTATTTTTTAATAAGTATTCTAATTTTTGTAAAAACCCCAGTGACGCACGCCTACATTGCATAAGGTGCTGCCTAGCTAGCCGAACAGGGTGAGCGGCTACCACGCAACATTTTTCTAATACTTACATTTTTAAACTCGTGATATCTTTCGAATGGAATATCCGAATTGAATAATTCAAAAAGTTATGTATAGGTATTGAAACAGTTTTGAATATGAAGTAATTTATTTGGATAAGGATTAATACCAAGATCCAAATAAAGAGCCTTTTCTAGGGACGGCATTTCAATTAATTTTTTAAAATAAAAGAACACTTATTGTGGCATAACTATAATAGTTAGACATATGCTGTCGCGACACTTTTTGTAAATAATGATGTGTTCTGCAAAGTTGTAGTACATTATTTTATTCTATCATCAATAGTTTTCGCAACGCACGTGATTTAAATAATATTTTAGGTAATTTTTTTACACTTTGGGTTACATTATTAGAGTTTTAGTAAGGATCCCTAATTTTTTTGAAAATATAATATAGCCTATGTCACCCGGGTATAGTGTAGTTTCCCAACAATGAAAGAATTTTTTAAATCGGGTCAGTAGTTTCGGAGCCTATTCAAAGCAAACAAACAAACAAACAAACAAACAATCAAATCTTTCCTCTTTATAATAGTAGTATAGATAAGATAAATCTAACTTATCTTACGTAATAAAACATAACACATTTCTTCTTCTGATCATTATCTAGATTAAAGCAGGCCAGGACAAAACATCTCCTTTCACCTGTAAATCGCCATCACAATATTCGCATCTCTATTTGCTATATCATCTTTTACACAATCTATCTCTTTTGGCAGTTGAAGTACGGACGACATATCCTCCTGTACCCATCCAGTTTAATTCCTAATATTTTCCTTAGCATTTTTATTAAGCACCATCTCTTTGTATTACAGGTATGTATAGTCGCAGTCATAATTCCAGTAGCAGTTTCAAAACTCTATTGCAACAAAATACACAAACAAAAACTCTATTGCACCTATGACCTTTTTATCCCAAACATTTTGAACAAAACACAAAATCGTATATGCACTCTTGCATCATTACCTAGTCAGAAATAGTGCCATTTAATGATTATTTGTCTTAGTGACAAGCCTGTCATGTTGAAATCACTCACACATAATGTATACGCGCAGTACAGACTGTGCAGGTGAATACGACCTGACGTGCTACTAAATTTATGACCCTAGACTTTATCACGTAACTAACACCACGTTAGACTATTGCTATTAGTTTCATCAGACCGAGAGCCTTGTCCCAATCCTTTGGGAACGGCACACACTGTCTTTTTCTCATTCTTCATCTGTCACTTCACAAACCCTCATATCATGCATCACACATTCTTTTCATCGCTTTCTAGGTAGACCTAGGGGTATACCGCTACCCTTGCGCCCAACTACTTTCAGGTTCAACATTCTTCTGCTAACGTGGTCGGCATCCCTTCTCATTACATGCCCATACCATCCTAGTCTCCTTCCTCTCAGTTTATCTACGGAAAATTTACCATGGAGTGCTTTATTTTTAATTTAATTTTCATAATTCCATTATCATCATAATAAGCACAGTATCATTTTAATGGAATGACCTCGACCTTCATAGCCCAGAATTCCATTGCATACAATACCACAAGTCTTATATTTTAGTTTTTTAGTCCAGTCATTTCACCCATACTGAATTCACTCTTTGATATCATGGTTTACCTCGTCATTGTTCTGGTTTCTGGTGATATTGATTATTATTGTTATTAACAATTTCTAACAATGTTAGAAATCCTGAGATTGCAGTCGAAAGTAACACAATTATAATTAATATAATAATAAATGTACGTTTTGTTTGCTTATTAGTGTTGCCAGTTTCATGATTTATTACTTAATCTGTTTATAGATCTCATTTTAAATACATTGATTACTTTATCATTACGTTGATTCTCGATCAATAAATAAAAATTAACGCTGCGTGCAAATAATTACCAACAAACAATTACAACTTGCAAATGAATCGTGAGCTTTGCCCAGTAACACATCCTAGTAAGTTACTATCGAATATTGTAGGTAACCTAAATTACGATTAAAACTCGTACAGCAAATATCTCCGGGTACATATACTTTTTTGTCGCGTACGTGGCCTCGATATGTCGGCCTGTAGGGCAGTATGTTCCCACTATGGACGAAAGCAGGCCGATCCCAGTAAGCAAGTATAATGTGAAACTACATGCTTAATGGAATGTCATTCCTTCTTTCACAGAATTTGTGAAAATAAATGTAATGAGATTTATGCAAATAATAAAACAGATTTTTGAATGTAAGAAGTAACTTTGAACCATTATTGTGATTTTAGAAAGTGTGTGACATTTTCGGGTCTCTATATATTTTGAGTATTAAGTAAATGTTTCCAGACGTTCATACATAAAAGATATACACGAGGCAATCTTTATAAATTTCTTAAAATGGTCTAAAATATAGCAAGATTTTAACAATATGTTTTGGTTTACCCCTCGCTGCTGTAATAGACAGACAAGTCTGTTCAACAATTCTAATTCTTTAGAAAAAAGCTTTTATTCGTTTGATTACTAAACCATAAGTAGGCATAAGTCCACGAACTATTAATATGATAAACGATTTCTAATTAACGATCTAAAGTTATTATTATCCTCATTATATGATTATAATATTGGGAAGAAGTACCGGTCTAATCATCTAAAGTAGATTGCAAAAGATCGGCCTATAGATTTAACCAGTAAGTATGAGATGAGATGTTTACTTGTATTCTACGCGGGAAAAAATATTCAAAGAATGAGGTTCATTACCCATTGAGCAAAATTGCTTGCAATTATTTAAATTGGATAATAAGACCTCGGCCGAGGTTACAATCGTCTACTTCGTCCGCATATTCAACATCACCCACAACATTTCATTAAATTTTAACGCCGTTATGTTCAAAGGTTGGCACTTTTATATTATGTAATTAACAATACTTGTATATGACCATGAATTAAATAATTAAATCTGCTTAGACAAAATAGTTGGTAGGATATTGGCCGAAACTGGATCTTATGAATTGGAAAAAAACGTAAAACGTTTCTTACTGTTTTCTAAAGACTGTTTCTAATAATATTAGTTTTTGTGTTAGTTTCAAGAAAACAACTTACATTTAGCTAAGACAACTGTGGTGACAAGTAAGAGTAAGGCGAGCGAGCGCCAGACGTGCGTCGCCATCCATGCGGCCCAGCATTCACGATCACCTGTGGACAATCAAACGTTTATTGATCAAAGTCAATATTATTCCAGGTTTCAGTCCTGGTAAAATAAGTATCTTTAGGAGTCCTTATCATCGAAGAGATTATTTTTAATAGTTATCTTTTGTGTCACCACCAACCCCTATTTTTTTCTAAATTAGCTTAAAGGCTTATATTAGAAGTGGGACTATATCAGCTACCAGCTCAGCGGGAGTCATAAGCTACGAGACTACAAAGGGGGCATCACAGTAAAGAAATTGTGTCTCCTCTTCACAGAAAAGAACACCAAAGGCGCCCGCGGCCGCTGTCTACGGTGGATGGAGGACATTTGACGCCCTTCGGCGTCGTAGTCGAATCCTGCTTTGGCGGGATTGGAGTGGTCTGGTGAATTCCGGTTCCTGCTCCACCGCTTCGTCTATTGGATGAGTTAATTAGCAGATAGAGTAGAGTTACTTGAGTTTTTTTTATCTATTAGTCATTATATTACGTTTTTTTGTAATATTAGAGTGAAGATATTATGGCTTTTATTTATTGGTCATTATATTACGATTTTTAATTTTATTGCTTTATATGAACTTCGTTCCATCAGAGGATATTAGGTAATTGTAATAGATGCTAAATATTTAAGTGTATACTAATAAACGCAATACTAATAAATATTTCAATAAGTTACATGCATTGATATATTTAAATCTTTTAATAATTGTGTTTATAAAAAAGAGGTATTAATTACATAAAGACGAATAAACAATTTACAACTATAAGTGGAACAATGCTCATAATAAGTATATTATTGACTTCTAATTGCATCATTATATTGCCTGTTAATTATACCAGTGATGGACATATTGTTTGCCGTAATTAGAATGTTTTGTAATTCATGTCTGTGACATTGCGAATAAATTGCAGGAGTGTCGGCTTCGTTGGTACGGACACGTTTTACGGCAACTGGATGCGTACGTGGGAAACAAATGTCTGGCCATGCCACCTCCACCGGGCCCCGGCAGGAGGGGTAGACCCAAAAAGTGCTGGCTTGACGTCGTAAAGGGTGATATGCGTGCCAATGGGCTCACTACCAGGGATGCTGAAGACCATGCGAAGTGGAGAAGAAAAAGTCGGAAAGCGGACCCCGGGCGCCGAAGCGAGAGTTTGGGCTGCAACCGGGATTCAACGCAAAGATGATGATGATGATTGCCTGCTAATTATACCAGTGATGGACATATTGTTTGCCGTAATTAGAATGTTTTGTAATTGAAAATATTGTATAGGCGGCTAAAATCTATTTTTATATCATGTTTCGATTAGACAATCTTCTCGTTAACAAGATACCGGAAGTTGTAATTATTTATGCAAATAAAAAATATCTCGGAACTTGCCTCTTGGCATAACGAGGTTTTTAGTTCCTCGTTTGAATTTAGTAGAATATTAAGGATATATTAGTCTATCAACAAATAAATTATAAATTCCGGTTATATCAGACTACAGGTTTAATTTATATAAGTGGAACACTTTCAAATAGCTTTAGTGTGTGCAGTTGGACTTAATATTGACGATCTCTATGGTCAAGTGACTAAAGTATTATTTGTTCTGAGTCACTGAAACTCGTGGTACCGGGTCCGATTTCTGGCTAAGTGTATTAGGTAACAATCTTTTCCGTATTTAGTACGGGTTCTTGATTCGTTTTTAGTGATTTTCAGTTCTCATTCACCCGTGATACAAATATTTAATTATTTCGTGTAGTTACGTCTCTTTAACTATTATTTGAAATTATTTTCTTTAAGCTCATTGGCTGTACATATATTGGGCAGTATGTATTGTCATATAATTTTAAAATTAGTCAGTTTTAATGCAAATTTATTCTAACTTTTAAGGGTATATTTTTAAGAATTTGTGGTTTATTTCCAGCGTCTACTTTTATACTTTCATTTAGACAAGAAACCTAATATTTCAAAATAAAATTTGTAGTAAATTATATTTAAATAACCTGAATAACTAGCACGCTACATATCATAATTAAGACAATGAATAAATTCTTGCATGCAATGATAGATAGTTTTCTACAGATTTTTATTTATTTTAACATTCTATCAAATGTATTTGGTTACATAATTAAGAATATTTTTGATGGTATGTTTGTAATATCAGGTGATGGCTGATAGTACTATGATTACTCGTGGTTCATCTTTATTAAGTTTTGATTGATTTACAATATTTGCAGTCCCTTATAAATGTGGCCTATTTTTAACCGACGTAAAAAACGGAGGAGGTTCTTCTCAATTCAACGCGTATATATTTTTTATTTTTTTATGTATGAGTATGACCACGCATTACATTTTACAGATTAGTCCGATTTTAAAAATTCTTTAAAAGGGTATAATACCCCGAAGTTGATCCCATATAAAGTTGAGAAAAAAATTCCAACCCCAAGGGTACGAAAACAGAGAATGATTGATTGTTCACTCACTTATTATATCTATGACCACGTATAACTTTTGACAGAATTGATTTATTTAAGCATGTAGTAATTAGTAGAAAAAATTATAAAATAAAACCTTTTTTACAAAAAAATTAAACCGCCGAAAAAACTGAAAAGTAAAAAATAATAAACCTTCTTTTTATTAACCTTAATAACTAAGTTAAGAATAAACTAATGTAAGTATACCTAAGTAATTTTGAGTCGGCGCCAAACAAGCAAATTAATTAATTACGTAAAGCGTGATGCGCGGCGGCGGCTGCACAGGGTGACACGCCCCTTCGCCGGAAAATGCTGAGCGTTTACGAAGTTATTATCAGCGAGACAGCAACCCGAACGGGCACACACGTGAGGGCCTGGCGATAGATGTAGATGATATATTTCTTATAAATACATGTAATGAAATTTCAACATTATACAAATGTAAGCCGCAAATAATATATCCCGTTTAACTATTTTTATATTCTATAAATGTATTTATATTATATTCAATATAATTATAAATCACTAGCAGCCCGTCCCAGCTTCGCACGGGTATTTAACAAAAAATTAAAAATTAAACCCTTCTATTTATTTTCGGTCTCGGGGAAAAACCTCCCTTGACGGGTTCCCCCGGCCCGGGGGGACCGAGGGATATAAGGGACTCCGGAAAAGATGTTCGACCATCCTACTACCCACTAAAAAACCCCGCTGTTCTCCTATCGCCTACGCCCGGGCCCACGGATATATGGCCTGCCGATCTCGTGGCCCGGGCCGGTGCCGGCCCACGCTTTGTCTTCAAGCGGGCCACTTCTAAAGTGCTGGCGCCAGGGGGTCAGGGTTTCGTTCCCCCGGCGCTCTCTTGTAACAACTCTAGGAGTTGAGGGGGGCTGCGGAACAGCACGCGGCCTTCTCCCTCGCGGCAATAGTGCGGGCGGCGGATCCTCCCCCGAGGGGCCGCCCGCGGCCGCTTTCTACGGCGGCCGGAGATCGTTGCCCGCCCTCCGGCGCCGACGACGCGGCCTACGTTGGCGGGAGGGGAGTGCGGTAGCGGACTCCCGCTCCCGTTCCGCCGCCTCCCTTGCAGACACTACTGCCTCGCAAAAGGAGGCGACGGCCGTCCATCCAGGATCGCCCCCGACCATGGACAGAACCAGGGCCAGGAGCGACAGGTCCGCGGCCAATTCCGGACGGGACTCGCATCCCCGTCGCGTGCTAGTCAGGCGTAGGTACGACTACCAGACGACACTCCAGAAAAAGCAGAGTCGCCTGACGTCGTAGCCGGCCCAGCAAGACCAAACGACAGCGAGGATGCAATTCCCGCCCCGGGAATACTCTGTGCAGGCGCAGTCGAAATAGGCATCGTTTTGACTACCAAATCAGGTCCCAGGGTAGAACCTGGGACCCCAATCAGTATTCGCAACCATCCCATCGGGGACCATGCCACGAACAGAGAGCTAAGTTGGAAAGGATGTAAGAGGTAGACGGAAAGAAAGGTAGGACTCTGTTGCCTCGAACGGAGAGGGGAGTGAAGCGACGGATGCTCGGGCACCTCGGGTACGCACACCCATGCACTCCTCGGACAGAGGAGCGCCCCTGAGGGCAAACTCTTCTATTTCCCTCAGGTTACTAAAAAAATAAAATTATAAAGAAAGTTTGAATATTATTATTTCTATGAGCTTTTATTTTAATGATTTTTTTTGTTATTACTTTTTATTTATTTTTCGTTATTTTTTAATAAGTATTCTAATTTTTGTAAAGACCCCAGTGACGCACGCCTACATTGCATAAGGTGCTGCCTAGCTAGCCGAACAGGGTGAGCGGCTACCACGCAACATTTTTCTAATACTTACATTTTTAAACTCGTGATATCTTTCGAATGGAATATCCGAATTGAATAATTCAAAAAGTTATATAAAGGTATTGAAACAGTTTTGAATATGAAGTAATTTATTTTGATAAGGATTAATACCAAGATCCAAATAAAGAGCCTTTTCTAGGGGCGGCATTTCAATTAAATTTTTAAAATAAAAGAACATTTATTGTGGCATAACTATAATAGTTAGACATATGCTGTCGCGACACTTTTTGTAAATAATGATGTGTTCTACAAAGTTGTAGTACATTATTTTATTCTATCATCAATAGTTTTCGCAACGCACGCGATTTAAATAATATTTTAGGTAATTTTTTTACACTTTGGGTTACATTATTGGAGTTTTAGTAAGGATCCCTAATTTTTTTGAAAATATAATATAGCCTATGTCACCCGGGGATAGTGTAGCTTCCCAACAATGAAAGAATTTTTTAAATCGGGTCAGTAGTTTCGGAGCCTATTCAAAGCAAACAAACAAACAAACAAACAAACAATCAAATCTTTCCTCTTTATAATAGTAGTATAGAAGTATAGATATAGATATAGATTATACATCACACAATCACTTACATAGACACAGAATACCTATTTTTTCGACACTAATTTAGGTTAAGATATTATGGTATATTTAGAACATAACATAACCAACTGACCTAATTCTATTAACATGAGGTACCTATCTTTCTGATTGGCTTCATTATATTGATACATGAGAGCCCGGGCTTATACGTCGAGTAGATGCTAATCTTAGTAGTCATAAAGAGTGACGTGCGTGCCTATGGACTCACTATCGGGGATATCGAAGATCGTGTGAAGTAGAGCAGAAAAGTCGGAATATGGACCCTGGGCACCAAAGTGAAAGTTTAGGTTGTAACCAGGATTTAACGCTGATTGTGATGATGTTATTTCATGGGATTTAGATTCTTGTAAGGTTCCTTGAACACTTTTGGTTTATTCGGAATTCCGAGTTTAATTAAACAAGGAGTTTTTGGCTACCAAACTGAGGTCCGAATAGTAGTATATCTCGTCTATCATTTAATAGTGCATTATGCTTGTCTGGAATGTAACCAGGAGGTGTAGAGTAGACTACGAGACTGAGATGTTCCAAACCAAACATTGACTCCCCACTCTTCGTCTTAGTGTTAGCGTATTACTATGCTAACGATGAACGGACGAGTGCGGTTATGGATTTGCAATTTCAATGTCTGTGATCTGCATACTTGGCTACAATCTAATTGTAGTGCATGCTTGGGTATAAATTTAATACCGTTAAGCATGTATAATAATGTAGAACCACTTCGTGCGCGATATTCTTCAACTCATTTAATTGACGCTGCATTTACTCGGCCCTGGTTTGGTTATTTTGATCATTGCTGTCTCGTGCATGACACAAAAGTTAGGGCATGATAGTCATTAAGGCGTAATACACAGTAAGGAATGATAGATATTAAGATAAATAAGCATTAAGGCGTAACATATCTACCACAATATGACCTTTAGAACCTTATTCATCACATGCTTGATCCATTGCTTTTAACTCACAGTGATGTTTCAAATGTCATCCTAATAATCCTAATAAGGGTTGCACAATTATTCTTCTGGTATAAGTTTATAAAGTGAGAATAGAGGAATTTCAATTTATCACTCAAATCTTAATTATCATAGCGAGATTACATTAACGATCACTATTATGGATAAGACCGTTTTGCCTGTTGTATAACTACATAAATACCTATAACTATAATCTATACTTTTTCTATCTATTTTTATTATTATTACCTATATTTATTACTTCGGATAAAAAAGGGTTGCTAGATCTGTGAGAAGTGTGAGTACCATTCGATAGGCATGCAAGACAAGGTGATCCCCGATGATTGTGCAATAGTACGCTAGTGCCCATTTTCAAGAATACGGGGGATGTACAAGTTTGTAACAATTATAGAGGAATAAAGCTCATGTCGCGCAGCGTGAAGATTTGAGAGAAAGTAATAGCTAAGCGACTACGAGAGGAGAGCGAAATAAGGGAGAACCAATGGTTTCATACCCAGGCGTGGGACTACGGATACTATATTCGCACTTCGCCAACTGTGTGAGAAATACAGAAGTGCACATGGTATTCGTTGACCTCGAAAAGGCATATGATCTGGTTTCTAGAAAGGTTTTGTGGTGGGCTATGAAAGCAAAAGGAGTGCCTGTGAAGTACTTGCATCTGATTCGTGTGATGTACGATAAGGCAAGTACACACGTCCGGTCCCTATCTGGCGTCACAGACAAGTTCAATGTTACGGTGGGCTTACACCAAGGATCGGATCTTAGCCCTTATCCCACCTTGGTGTATGCTCTTTGCCGATGACATTATGCTGATTGGAGAAAATGCTCATGAGGTTCAAAGCAGATTGGCTAAATGGCAGTAGAGATTGGAGGGTGTTAGGTTGAAGATAAGCAGAACCAAAACTGAACATCTATTTTGCGACTTTGGTGGAAATTCCGCCTTCACCCCGATTACCTTAGGAGGCGAGAACATATATAGCTTTTGATGTCTTAAATCACCGGTTAGTAAAAAAATCTAGGTTTACTATCTAGGAAAACACAACGTAGGTGTCCTCCTAGCCGTAAAAGTGATCTTCGGTCTGAGTGTCATCAGAAACCATCGTTCATAGTATTCGGTGAGTGATAGAAATTAAATAATTTATTATTTCTATTTTATACAAAAATGTGTAATTTTCTCATCAAACAGGATTTTATATCTGTGACTGCTCATTTTATCACTTTTCTATTCAAGTATTTATATACGTAATTCTAATTTATTATTTCGATTAGGCATTACTAATCAAATCTCTCCGTAAATATATGTACATCGGTACATATACGGATTTATTATATTAAGTGTCGCGAGGGGGTGGAGGGGGGGGGGTTTCAGGTATTCAAAAGGTATAACAGTCTAGGGTGTTATGAGAAAAATTCGGAGGAAAGCCTCTCGCAGTAGTGGTAGAGCTGTGAGCACTGTGTGCTCATTGTTACTAACTCGGGTTTGGTTTCTGGACTGTTTTCTTTTCGATTCGTGACTGTGCTTGCCAATTACACTTTGATTTGTGTTTCTGATATTGTACTGTTGGACATGACGAGTTATAGGAACGAAGAATATGCGAATCAAAATATCAATTTTGGTTTGTTACGGGTACTGCTAATGCGATCCGCAAGAGCTTGTGAAGCTCATTATTGGGCCCCGAAAGCACTGGGAAATCCCAATAAGAAACGGATGAAGGGATCTCAAAGACGATTCAGTTCAAATGTGTGGATGGGTATTGTATCGAACTATTTGATTGTGCCCTACTTTCTCCCACACAATTTAGATGGAGAACAATATGAAAACTTTTAAGGCAAGATTTGATGCTTGAAGATTTACCACTCGATCCTATCTGAGACGTGTGGTTTCACTATGATGGTTGCCCTGTACTGCACTAATGTGTTCAGCCATTCTCTAACACTTCTATTGTAATCAGTAGAAGTGTTAGAAAATGACTGGACACTAATTATCATAATAAGTGGATCCGATGAGGTGGACTCAAACCGTGGCTGGCTAGAAGTCCAGATTTAACTCTCATGGACTTTTGCCTGTGGGGATACATGAAGTCTCTCGTATGCGAAGAGCTTCATCCAATAACATCTGTTGATGTCTTAGTACAAAAAATAATCGATGCGACGAATGAAATGAGAAGGCGTTTGAAAAGTAGTGTTGTAAAAAAGGGGTTAAGAAAATGAATTATAATACTCGTATGTATGCAAAACAGAGGTGGACATGTGAAACATTAATTGCAGATTAATGTTAAACGATAATAAATAACATTATGTACCTATTTATTTGCATAGCTTTATTTTGCGTTCTAGGGCCAAGTGATAAACTCTAAGTCTTACAACCCAAATTTATTCTATGAATTCTCGTAACACCTTAGACTGTTATACCTTTTTGGATAGGTAGTAAATATTTTCAAACATATCTGCAACACATTCCACATATTTCTTTAAAATTCCCCAAAGAAAAAACACTTTGTACAAATTTATTTCTTTGTTCGACAATCAATCATTTACTTGAACCCAGTTACCTTATTTTATGATGACGATAATTATAAAGCAACTTATCTACATAAAAAAATAAAAAATATCGACACATAAATCAGAAAAAATCTACGGAAATCGGCAATTTTAGAACAAAATTTGATTTGAACGGTTAGATTTAGGGTACCTATGGTGTTTCTTAGTCAAATCAGTCAGTAATGCCGGAAACTAAAAGTAACTCGACTTAACCTGTAACCTGTATAAATTATAATTTTCTATCTTTATGCTCTTGATAAAAAAATTTGAACTTGATCGGGATCATAATAGTCAAGATTTTAACCACGTTCATAGAATCCAATGTAAACTTTGTTCAGATTTGTGAACAACAACTAGAAAGTTTAATTTATTTTATTTGATGAGTTTAAATAGTATTTGTATTCGATTTTAGTGTATTGAGAAATTACTTTCAATTTATTATTTAAAACTATTGAAGAGATTCAAAGATTGAGTAGAGAGAAAGTCGCTCTAACATTTTATAATGTATACCGATTGTTTGTATGAAATCTGAACTGAAAGAGGTTGAAATCGAGTGTATTTATGAAAAAAAAAAATGGATTTAAACGACTTGTAAAAGCGGTTTAATTGTCATTGTAATATGATACTAATTCAATTGGTTTTGCTTGAAATGTTGATGAAAAAATTAATGTATTTTTAGGAAATGAATAGTAAATTAATTAATTGTAATTTTATTACAGATTTGGACATCAAATAGCATCTGGTAATGTGATTATAGAGTAGTATTTAAATTAATTTAATTAGTGTCATTCTTAGTTCTTAAATTATTATAATTAAAAGAATTTTCTTTCATTTTGGTTTTTAAAAGAAACATAATACATACCTAGTCAGGTCATAAATTCTGTCACATGTTTAATGTAAAATAATTGTAACAAGTTTATTAATTATGTAACCATTCATATACCAAAGTGAACTTAACAAAACATAGATTCTTATGACATTAAAGTTTATTCAAAATGACCTCCGTGATTTTGAATACAAGCCTTCAATCTGCGCGGCCAGTCGTCTATCGCAGCACGAACGAGGTCCATGTCAATATCGGCGGCTGCCTTAATCAAGGATGTCTTGAGTGACTCCAAATTGGGATGAGGCTTTGAGCACGCCTTTTCCTGCAAGTGTTGCCATATCTTGTAATCTAACGGATTCAAATCTGGACTGGAGGAGGGCCAGTCTTCGTGCCGGATGAAGTCGATTTCACGCGCCGCCAGCCAGTCTTGTGTGCTCTTCGCTCTATGAGCTGGCGCCGAATCTTGTTGGAATACCCAGTGCCTGTTATTGAACATGGTATGAGAAACAGGTTCCACAAGGTTCGTCAGGACTGTATTTTGATACACAACAGCATTCGTTTTTACACCTTTCTCACAAAAATGTACCTCTGTTAAGCCCCAATAAGAAACTCCCAACCATACCATGAGCGAGGATGGAAAATGACCTCGTTGGACACGCGGAATACGGTTGCTCGCTTCTTCACTACTGTGTGCGTACACCTTATCATTTTGTTTGTTGTAGCTCTCTTCTACGGTAAACATTTTTTCATCCGAAAAAAGAATTTCCCGATATTTTTTCCCGCGTACCGCTTCAACAAAGCGCGGCATCTCTTCAGTCTCAGGTCCATTAGACGAGCATTCAAACGATGTCCTGTTTTTCTTCGATATGCCCGAAGCCCTAAGTCTTCATTTAACACCCTTTTCACCGTGGTTCTGCTTAACCCCATCTGAAGGGCCAACAGTTTCTGCTTACGTTTGGGATTTCTTTGAATTCGTGCCTTCACAGCTTTTATCACTGCTGGAGTCCTAACAGACCGAGGGCGACCACTTCTTAACCTGTCATCTACACTAGAGTCTTCATTGTATCGTTTGATGGTACGATAAACGAATCTTTTGGTAATATTCAAATTTTTCAGTATGTTAAAAATTTGAATTGGCGCGTAACCGCAACGATGCAACGCAATAACTGCAACACGGTCTTCTTTAAGCGTCCACTCCATATTTAAAAATGAGTAAAATTCTAAAAGTTATACATTTTTATTTTCATGAACAATTCGAAATTCTAATTCAATAAACTTTTTTGTGGCCAGCATTCTAAAAGAAAAGTTTTTACTGTGTGACAATACTTATGACCTGACTAGGTACAATATAAATATTCGTCCTAAATTGTTAATATTAAGTATTTGTATGCAATAAAGAGTTTTTTTTACGAGCTGTTTAGTACTGAATAATAAAATATTCATGATATTTTCTCACAGCACAGGCTCCGAACATTGTCTCTTTCCATTCTTCTTCAGTAACCTGCGCATGGAAACATGTCGGTCATGCTTATTGACCTGTAACAGCTGGCAATCACGTCCTAATTTCACACATGGCTGCATTTCAAAGCCACGTCCAACTAGCCAGTTGAATGTACGTATTGTATTATTTCCACATTTCAATGGATTGAATATCTCATTACATTGAAAACACACATGTCACTATCTGAAATTAGAGCTCGTGGTTGAGCTAACAATATTTTTGATGTCATCAAAAAGGTTTTGATCGCCATTACTGATACCTCTTTCTCCCTACGTATACGAATTAAAACACGGGTAAACTACACATCAAGATCACTTATGTATATAACCTCTCAGTTCTCATGAAAAAAATTGTGGTGGATGTACTCTTCGATGCTCATGGGATAGGGAGATCGGCCCGGTGGGACGTTACCAGTCGTTATTGGATATGAATAAGTGACATATGAACAAAGTACGTTTTATTGTTTGCCAATATACAATATCACATATTTGATAGCAAGGGGAATAAAACGATAGCACCTAGAAAAAGTTCAGTAAAGTTCTTAAATTCATTTCTGAGATATAATATAAAGATCATTGAGGTCAATGCTAGTACTAATCATAAACAAATAAATCAATTTTGTATGTAATCTAGTCACATATTAAAATGTATTATGTTTATGTATTCACTTATATCAAGGACATTTTACACATTATTATTCAAATATTTTGCTTCTGTATATACTAGTAAATATTAAACAATAATAGTTAAATAATATTTTTCTTAAGTCTATATGAAGAATAATACAAGCACCAAAAATGATGTCAAAACGATTAAAAAGGCAGACCAGCGCTAAATAAGTGAAGTTGCGAGTTAAGCTAATACCTACTAAAATCTTTATAAACTTATGCAAGTAAAATTACACAATTAACTGGGTGAACTTAAATAGGGTTAATTCGATAATTAACTCAGAAATGGTGTGAGCATAATCGTCATTACTTTTAATTATTTTAGTTTTGAAACTAAGCATTTTGGGGCATAACTCGAACTCTCGAACTAATACATATATTAAATTGTTAAAATTTGCGATTCAAAGCATGCAAAGAAACAAATATTTATTAATATAGGTATTCGTAGAGGATAGAAATATTAATTTGTCATCAAGTTGATAACTGTGGTGAAATTAAATGTTATACTTAATGATTTTAATTGATGACAAAATATAATTCAGAGTATACATTTAATTGAATTCTGATATTTCATATATGTCAATATAAGGTTTTATTGTATATCATATTGTTTACCAATTTCCCATATAATATGCTAACTGATGAGAGCCCAAGGTACTTGAACACGTTAATTTACACCGTGCAGGGACGGAGTAAGAATACTGACCTCTGCGGCCGGGTTCAACCTGTCGTAAAGGCGACAAAACAATCCTAGCTAGGTGATAGAGCCCCAAGTCCGTTTGGATGGCCACCACCCTAGGGGCTGTCCATTAATCACGTGAGGCTCGAAAGGGGGGGGGAGAGGTCCATAAAAAATCACGAAATATCACAAGGGGAAGGGGGGTGTAATAATATATCACGTGTATTTATTTTTTCGGCAAACGCGTACAAATTCGAATTTAGCATTGTGCCAACAACTGACTTGCAAGATGCTTATCCAGTTATTGGTGTTGAAGAAAGTCTTGCTAATCCGTGGTCAGAGGATACTGTACATTAAATGATGTTCATTGTTCATGTGTTCGGCCCCCTAGGTATGTATACTTACGTAAGTAGTAAGTAAGTATGAGTAATACCCAGGTGCCTGTACCCCTGTGCGGACAGCAGTGTGTTTGTGATGCTCCTAGCGTCGCAAACGTCCATAGGTGGACAGTCAGCCTCCCTGCGTTCATTAGCAATAAAAAATATTGTAACAATGTACATTAAGCATTTAAATAATTAAATCGAAATGGATTTTTCTCTAAATTATGTTCTTATTACACAAACGTTAATTTCCGAATCATTATTAGCTATTTAAAACGATTATTTACGCCTTCCGTCTGGAATATAATGACTGCCATATAACGGCTCACACGTTCTACGATGGTAAACGTTAATGTCAAATGGAAAATTGTATAATTAAACATGTTGTTGATATTGCCATGTATAAAGCATATATTAAGTCTATTTATAATTGTAGACATTATTTTAAGTTGAACGTTTGTCTTATGCTTTGTAACCACATTCTGTTAACTAGGCAGTAGTCGATAGGAAAACAGCGAGGTTTTTGTAGTAGTCTCATGTAGTAGTCTCTCAGTACCGCATCGCAAATAATTTTTCCTCGAGAAAGTAATATATGTTATACAATAATTGCAAGAGACATCTATTTTTTCATATTGTTTAATTGGCCTACCAAAGTTTGCTGGGTGGTTTAAAAATGTACCTTTGTAATCGTGATAAATATGCATTTAAATAAACTCACGCAAAGTGGAGCAAAAAAATCGGAAGAGGACCCCGAGGACCGAAGCGGACTCAAAAGTGTCTGTAATACGAGTATGACCATACTTTACCTTTAAGTGATCTAAAATACAGCTGTAATTAAATTCGAATCTATCTCATCATTTATTTATGAGTTACCGATATCTAATATATCAATGTATCTAGTATTTAAAGTTCGACACGTTCGACCGAGAATGAAGAGATAATGATCCGTTAAACAGGAAGAAAAATATTTAAAAAGCAATGATTGAGCAAGATGTTATATCACAACAGTTAGTCGTAACATTTTTGACACGAGCCGTTGATTAAAAAAAAAACAAAAGCAAAAGCTGAGTTATTGTTTTTGCCTTTATCCAAGAGAATGGTGAATTTGAATGCGTTACAGCGCTGAGGTCGGTCGGCTGTTATGTAAATTGCATTCAAGCCGACTTTCTTTTGTTTGTCCTCGTAATTAGCGTGCCCAATTGAATTAGAAGCGGCTCAGAATATTTACGGACTTGATTCTTGGACTCTAAACATTTCGGATATAGTATACCTATATAATGTCTGCCAACAGAAGTGAAAATTAAAAACTAAATAACTTGTGAATTGTATCGTCGAGCTATTATATTATTTTCGGTTTATAAAAAATTGTATATGATCAAGCATTTTAAATTGGTCAATAACACTTCTTTACAAACCAAAAATTGTTCACCCAAAAAGTGCTCAACGCGCCTAAAGAAGTTTTTACGTCATAAATTCAACTGTAATTCTTTGTAATAAAGTTGTAATTCGAATAGATATATATATAAGTAATGCCATGCAATCATTTAAAAGTTAAATTATAAAATAAACCTTAAGTCATTATTAATAGGCTTGGTATTACTCGAGTAAAACTCCGTCTTACGCTTACGAATTTTTACGACGACGCGAGGTTTAAAATTTTTTACCCACCACAATGCCGCTAAAGAAGTTTTAACTTCAAAAATATGCCACTAGCGGTGCTGTTAAATATTTTTATTATATAATGTAAAATATAAACGATATAATAGCATTATTGTTTTTATATTTGTTTACTCATGCGAAAAGCATTGTTAAGTATCAGCCATCCATTCAGAACGAAATTATTTAGATAGGTTTAAATTGAATGCCAAATCCATAATACAATCTATTCGACAGGTTAATCGCATTTACTCACAATGAACAAAGCGAATGCTTTTACGTTCAATGTTGCCCGTGTCAAACACAATAATTCGATATGATGAGAAAATATGGAATAAAGATTATTTTCATTAAATTTATTTCCTGCTATGTATTTTTTTTTATTGCGTAGGACTTTTAGAATTTTAGAATTAAATGGAACTCATTTCGCGTTTAGACAAGTTTTATTACAGTATATTATGTTACGGCCAGTCTAGCCTTTATCTAGCGTTCATCATCATCATCCGAGCGTTAATTCCCGGTTGCAACCCAAACTTCCGGTTAAGTGCCGGGGGTCCGCTTTCCGGCTTTTTCTTCTCCGCTTCGCATGATCTTCAGCATCTCTGGTGGTTAGTCCATTGGCACGCATATCAACCCCTACGACGTCAAACCAGCACTTTTTGGGTCTACCCCTCCTGCCGGGGCCCGACGGTGGCGGCATGGCCAGACATTTGATCCCCACATATGCCTCAAAACGTGGCCATACCAGCGAAGGTGACACTCCTGCAATTTATTCGCAATGTTACGGACATGAAGGCTGTTTGCCGCGTTACTCCACACATCCACCGCAGCATATTCATCTCCATGACACGCAGTTCCTGCTTGTGTCGCTCTAGCTGTGGCCACATTTCACAGCCGTACAGCCCTAACTATTGTTTTATAGACAGTTTCATAGACCTGTCCCTTCAACTCAATCGGTATCCTAGGGTCACAAGTTACACCAGTCACCTCACACCATTTAGCCCACGTGGCAGCAATGCCGGCCCTGACGTTGCAATCGAAGTCACTAGACGCGTGAAATACAGATCCCAGGTATTTCACCTAATCCGTGCGCTCGACCGTGTCATCGACTATGTGTATAGGCCAGGGATCTGTAGAATTACTTATCTAGCATTAAGTTAGCTTATTATTTTATTATCGTTAAAATGAACTACAATAAACGGCGGAGAAAATCGAGAAAAAAGACAAAACAACTTTGAGAATATCGCCATTACCATGTTTACTCGCATTTTGCTTAGCCAAAAATATTTTTCTATTCACGTCAGCCACATGGTCGAACACGCTTTAGATCCATGTTATTATTAGTGGCCGTTACTATAACTATAAAGCTAATTAATATTTACGCCTTCAAGTACATACAATAGCTTCACTTTCATTTTTTAACTTTCTTCCTAAAATTAAACTTAATCCTATCATCAAATGCGTTGAATAATATCAACATCTTCATCTCAATGTTAATCCTGGTTGCAACCCAAAATTCTGCTTTGGTGCTCGGGGTCCGCTTTCCAAATTTTTGTTCTCCACTTCGCACGGTTTTCTGCATGTCTGGTAGTCTGTATGTCAGTCCATTGGCACGCATATCACCCTTTACGACGTCAAATCAGCATTTTAGGTCTGCCCTCCTGCCGAAGCGCGGCGAAGGTGTAAGATGACTGTAAGTAAAGAGTTATAATTTAATTTTATATCGTTATTCATTATGGCAATCTCACGAACACCACTTGGCTTAGAAAACAGTTTTATAGAGACTTTCACTTGATTCCATCTCGACACGACCTCGAGCTTTTACCAATAAACCGTGAAATGTACGAGTGTATAACATATTTGCTATATACATCGCTGTCTTATCATACCGTAAAATAAAATTTATACTTAGTACGCAGTAATGATTATGAAATGATTGTATAGAGTCGGTATGAATCAGATCAGGATACATTTTAGTTTAAGTGAAAGCTACATAACTGTCAAACGTTGTTATCGGTTTCATTTACTTTAATAAAGTTTTTATTGCGAGTAACTTAAATATTAATTATAATATATTTGAGTTGATGTTTAAATTTTTAGCATTATATGGTGTTTTCTATTGGATATTTTTTTGTCATATTTGTTGTATGTTAAATATATAAAAAGTTAGTTATACTTTGACTTAACTGACAAGATAAATAATAATGTGAAACAACTACACATTTAATTTTAAATAAATTGATATTAAAACTATTTTGTTGTAAACAACTATTACATAATAATAATGTCAAACATACATATTAAAATCATATTAATTATTATTATTTGATAGAGAAATAGAAAGAAAAATAGTTCAAGGACGCTTCGAAATCTATGAACTAGTGGCCTGGCTAGACTTCTAATCAAGAGGTCTTGAGTTTAAGTAAATGGAAATAAAAGTTTGCTTTTATCAGAAAATAACAGTATAAATTTGGATTTATAGGAAAAATAGCATGATTTTTTTCCAGACCCATTATAAAATACCCATTTGAAGATAAATTAATTTTTAGCACATAAAAGAAAATATAAAAAATATAGTAGGTTTATGGATCTTTCTGTTTATACAAAAGATTTCAACGCGCTTGAATATATAAAAAGTGCGAACCTAAATACTGTTGTAACTTTACCTGTCAGTTTTTAGGTAATTAATTAAACTCAGCCTCGAAGGAATATAAATAATACAATATACTTTTAAATAATATATTTAAATTGTTAACATATTTGACCATAGTTCGTTTATGGGAAATTTGGTTACTTTCAATTACATCGATATTTATATCAATGTCGTTTTGTCGAGTAGACGTAGAAACTAACGCTAAATCCACAATTTCTCTTCCTTTTTCCGTGCAGGGGTGGAGTAAAAATACTAATTCCTATGGCTGGGGTCAGGTTATCGTAAAAGGCGACCAAATAACCCTAGCTACGTGGAAATGCCCCAAGCCCATCAGGATAGCGACCATCTTTGGTCTACAAGTATGCCGTAATAATAACCTTTTGTTATGTTCCGGCATTAGTGACCCAGGTTCTTATACCCCTATGGAACAGCGTGTTAGCGGTACCTCTAGCGTCGCAAACATCCATAAGCGACGGTAACTGCTTACTATTAAACTGGCCGTCAGCCTTCTGCTATTCCTCAGCAATAAAAAATTCATGGTCACACAAGATGTTTGGAGATTCTAATTGTAATTTCTCTTAAATAAATCTAGAATGAGATAACTAGAAAAAAAAAACAGGGCAAAGCTCGTAAAACGAACACATTTGTCGAGCATTGGGTTAAAGAAATCATACAGTGAAGGCCGTTACCTTTACAAACACTATGTTAAAAGCCTTCTCGCACAGTAGACCTTAAAAAGGTAGCCGGAGGAAAAGTTTAGTGTTGTATATTACGATGTGTCGGTATTTGTGGAACCGTGTGATCAAATTGGTCCAAGTGAGACTGATGTTGGTAATTTAATAATATGACCTCCAATTAGCTTTCGTGGTTTGTGTTGACCTTGATTCCGATAGATAAATAAAGCCACTCTATTTTGTTCCTAAGGACCGTCCGGGAAACAAAGGGTGTCAGAGAAAATAACAAATAAATTTTTCCTTTTGCTAACTTACAGCTTACATTTAGATGACATTCATTTTTAATAAAATAAAATTAGTACATTTTAATGAAAAGAAAAAAAATAGCACAGATAAACAGATTTGGACTCGATATTGAACCCTGAGCTTCCGAGTGAAAGATTATTAAGTAAACGGTACGAATCACCATAAAGAAGGAGGAGAAATTATAACCCACACATTATGCTGTTCTTCTATCAATACTGTACTCGACGACAAAAGCTATTAGAACACTTTTTAAATAATTGTAGATAAACATATAACAAAAGTTTTGTTTTTGCTAATTAATGTTAACGATATTCACGTGCGAAAAACCGTGAAAATATATTTATAAACTGATATCATCAAAAGCTGTTTCATAATACATGTTTCGCAGTAATTTAGTAAACTTCCATGGAAGTTTTTAGATGTCAACATAAAGAACATTTTGTCATATCAGTGATGAGCATTACAAAACAACTGTTGTAAATACAATGTACATTATCACGTATTCAACAAAAGTGTGTCTCGATACAAATACAATGCAGTGATTTAGTAATTTCTATGGTTTTATATTCTGGTTGGAAGATAGCATTACTCGATCTCTTTGTTGATGTCTACTCATGATATTAACGTTTTTTTTTATATAATAGACGTGGCTACTTATGCAAAAAATAACAGAGCCGCCGTCCTGAAACAATCAAGACTAGTATTATAGGTATTCACACTTTACGTAGAACTAACATCAATTGTACTAGGATAATTTGAATTGCTATTTTTGGAGACGAATTCCCTTTTTTTCTCATCTAATTTTACTTTTTCTTAACCCCAAGTTATCCATAAAATGGTATTCTATATTTTTACTATCCGAATAAGACGATTAGTATTCCCCCCTTACCAACCAAGTACTGATTACGCCTAATATTGCTTAACTGCGGTGATCGGACGAAAATGGCAGTCAGCGAATTAAAAGATTTGCCATGATGTACTGTAATGATATTAGGAAATTAATTAAATGAAGTTCCGAAGGATACAAGAAGTAACACAAATATAAATAGTATAATATATCATATATATATATATATATATATATATATATATATATATATATATATATATATATATATATATATATATATATATATATATATATATATATATATATATATATATATATATATATATATATATATATATATATATATATATATATATATATAATATCATATATATATCATATAATATATCATAATTTAAAAAAAAATCTATCAATAAAAAAATAGAGTAATATTTTTTAATAATATATCATCGTTGTCAAACTAATATCTGCTATGTGCACTTTTTTGAGATATCAAAATTTTGACTTAACAGTCAAAATGTTTTAATTATGACTAGTTAGTCACCCAAAATTTGATATACATATAAAATCCCCTATGTGCTTCTTATCATTTTGTTCAATTGTTTCATAAACAATTTTACATAAGAATGTTTTTATTCCATATCTCAAAGTTTAACTTTTTGCACAATGCTTAAATTAGCTTAGATATTCATTTGACAACGACGATATGTAAATCGTGAACTTAAAACATGACTGATCATAGACTCGTTTCGTTCAGTTACTTCCAATTACATTGAATAAACTAGCTAGCAAGTTTTTAAAAGACGATAAGAAAAGTTATCATTCAAATTTTTGGCTAAATACATTTTATTTATTCCGTCAATTATTTTATTTGTTCTTGAAAATTATCTTCAATGTTATAGTAGTTTTTATAATAACGATTAAAGTAATGATGTCAGGTTCTTGTAATATCTTTATGCAAATGTTAACCGCCTTGACATATTTACCTTGTTTCATAAGGTTTTTATAATTATTACGAATACATGATTAGTAAACTTTGATGACAGTGAATTTATTTGATAAAAAAGTTTGTCACACGTTGACTCAAATGAGACTATCGTAAGTCTCAAATCAATATAACATTTAATTTTGTTAAAGTGTACTTCAGACGAATAAGACTGTTTCTGTGTCCCTTCTACCCAACTTTAGAACTTATAATTTAAAGACCTAAATTACTTAGGCGTGACTTTATGTAAGTAGCGACATAGAATAATTCCATCAGATGTAATGCAGTTACAAAATAGAAGTAGATTTAAATACAGTATTTGTAAGTACACATGTGTACAGTTGACAATATTATATGAGATTTCATATATTATTGTACTTGTCATCATTTAAATATAAATAAACTTAAATAAGAACTATAATTTAATTTTAATTAACAAAAGTATTATTTTTGTATTTTACATAAATACTTAGTGTTAAATAAGGACACAATTCTTTAATAGACAAAGGAATCAGCCCATCACATGTAAAGCAATGACAAAAAATCAGGTAATATTGTATAATTACGTATTTTTAAAGACATTTTATAAAGTTGGTCAGGCTTTTTGAAGGTTAGTTGTAGTATTCATAAATTTAATTTTGTAATGAGGCCAGAATTTAAACCGTTACATCGACCACCAAAGTATGGAGGCTGGACTTTCGTAAAATGTCAACTGATTGTTAAATACATCACGTATTATGTTTCATCATAGTTGGCATTCAGTGAATGGTATACATTACAATTATATTGTATGTTGGGAATTCGTTTTTTTTTTTCGACGGAACTTCGCTACAATCGAACAAGAAACCTATCAATACATGTTTTATAGTTCTTGTAAATGAATCAAACTCAACTGCTATTGTTTTACTTAATTACTTTTTTAAGTTAAGGGAATTTTACGGCATTGTTTACTTAGCATATAAAGATTGTTAACTGAAAAAGACTAAAAGGGAAAATGATCGAAAGTATAATCCCACGTTTTACGGAAACCAGCATGTGTGGATAAAATATTAAATTTCTTACTATGTTTTATATTTGTTGAACCCTGACTAAAAGGAGCTTGCTTGATATCTTAAAAGGAGATATGCTCGTTAACTCTTTTACGAGTATTACAAATACTTACATGGTTGTATACTCGTAAGAGGGGTATCCCTTAGGTGATGCGGAATGAAGGAATGAGTGATAAAATGGATTCTGAGCACTTTGAAAGAAATCTGAGATTTAAGTAAGGTTTATTGCTAAGGTGATAAGGCTAAATTCAAATTATTGGGGTCTGCAGTGATGACATAAAAAAATTAAGCAAAGTCTAAACCTGTTGATTGCTTTCAGGCTCTTAAGACCTATGAAATAGTAAACAACTGTTTTTCTTCTCCTTACTGCCCTTATCCTGATTAACTACCAGTGGATTGTAATTACGCACTTTTTTGCACTTTATTTGCTATTTTACAAACATGAAGGCTCACGCAATCCTTAGATGGGATTCAGTTGTACCTGAAATTTACTCGGGCCATAGGCAGCCCTGCGTTATTACCTACCTATATAATCCACTCAAGAATCGTTTAAAGAATCTTCTACTTGGAGGCAACTGGTTAAATTTAATACAATAGAACCCCAGTAAGTCGATACTCTAAAAGTCGAAAACTGCCCAAACTCGAAAAATTTTTGTTATTCCCTTCCCTTCAAACCCTTAAACCTCCGTTGCTCGAATTCTTAATCGACTATAACTCGAACAAATATTTTGTAGTTTTGTATCTTGAACATAGCAATGTTTGATTTTACAACCTTTACAACTCGATTAATTGAAAACTGATTTAAGGGTATACCGATGTACAGTATTATTTACTAGGATTTTAATTTATTCCACTCCATAAGTTGAAAACTCTCTAACTCGAATATTTTAATGTCTCCCTTCAAATTTGACTTACAGAGGTTCTACTGTACTTAGTTTAGCTACTTTCACACACTTTGGGCGTAACTAGATATGAAAATATTTATCAAACCTGTACTTAAAATCCTGTTTGGAAGACACCGGTTTGTTGCGATCAGATCACCTATGCATCCAATTGTATATGTATTATTTTTAATTAAAATGTTGAGTTTTTTTATCCAAAGCATGATTCCTAAAGAGTTTGAGTTTTTTCAACTTTGAACGAAATTGTAACTGATATTTATATTATGGTATTATAATATTAATTTAATAAATTAATTATTATAGATATAAGATATCAAGAAATATAGATAAAGTAGATCGGAGAATAAGTCTATCCTGGAAAAAGTTTTTGGGTCTTAAAAAATATTTAAATCCAATTTTCCTCTAAAACTCAAGAAAAATGTCCTGGATTCATGTATTCTACCATATTTGACAGTAAAGGTAAAAGACAAAGTGAGAAGTACTTCCACAACGCGATAAATCAAATTTATAGACGCTCTCGAATACGCTCAACGGTTGAAATAGAAGTGGGCAGGGCATATAGCATGGCTATTCGACAATAGGTGGACAAGAAAAATCACAACCTAGACAGGACCATTAGATCAAAGAGGACGAGGCCGACCTATAGAAAATTGGGCCGACGAAATATGCATACCGTGGGCTCAAAGGATGGAAGCAGCCAAAAATAGAAAAGAGTGGAAAACATTGGAGGTGGCCTTTGCCCAAAAAGGGGCCTTACAAAATAAAAGTACTGATAATACTCCACTTTATATACAATATTATAAGACACACATAAACAAATTAAAAACGAAATTATTTCAAATATAATATTATATAAATAAATTATAATCTGGTTTTATTCAAAAACTTGAAACGGTTGCCTGAACTTAATGATGGAAAACGGTGCCGTGGGATTTGGTAGTCGATTGTTCTTTCACAATAGGCACAAAAGAAATAGAGGACATCGACAATTGACACTTTATACCTCAGATAATTATAGTACTTACCGTATTCATAGATCTTACTTTTGAATATATTGTTGTATAGACCTTAATGTCTGGCGCTAATACTTCTTTTTCATGACCAAGAATATCATTAAGCAGTAATATGTTAGACGAGGCTAACATTTGTGATTGTCTTCTGATCTTCTAACCCCAGAGAAGTAAACAAAAAGTTGCTTTACTTTCGGTATACTAATAAGAAACGTTAATTAGTCATCTTTTACGATTCTGTTTCTCGTCTAAATGTACATATTATAGCAAGATTGTCACGTACTGATGATGAAGGAAAATGTATATTTAGTTATCCGCAGTAAATAAAAGAGCAGAGTGTTTTTGATTACCCCTAGAGAAAAGCTAACGCCCAGCTGTGTGAAGTTATCTGCTAATTCATAGGGACCTGTACTTAAATGAGCGTAGGTTCACATTCTATAACCAAAACTCAGTTTTCGACTATACTTGAAATATAACTCAAGCATTGTTTTTTTATATAAATAAATATACCATGATAATTCATATAGCGAATGCTAGTCACAAAGTAAGCAGCAGAGTGTTTTATGATTACTAAACAATTAATATACAACTTATTCACTTTTCAGTACATATTATACACACCAATTGAACTCGAGACGCTCGTAGGCGTTCTGACGTGCGAAAGGCTTACTTCGTCAAATTTATCTGAAGCATAATATTAGCATGTAACTAATCAGTAGGCACTTGACAAGATTCCGTTTCATTACGCTATCATATGAGTACTTATACGAGTACTTCAGAGAGCGGGTAGTAGTTATTTTAAATTATGGTATTCTTCTTGAAAATTTTATACATTTAAAATAGCTTTCAAGTAAAGTATTCATAATGAAGAAAAAAGTCATAATAGTATCTGCAAAATAAACTGGTTGGTCTTAAGTTTCAATTTAAATATGCTTCATCAGAAATTACCTGCCTATATATCTTATTGTCATGGATGTAAAGTGATCTCACTCAAGTCTTTGGGGTCTAAGTTAATATCGTCTGAAAACTGATGCGCTTATACAACGGACAAGGCGGATATGGTGATGTTATAGCTTCTTGGTATCACGCGATATGGACCCCAACTATGGCGTAGACTTATTATATGCATATAAAATCGTCATCGACTAACATTTAAATCAACTAGCGTTTGTGTGTAACTCGCCGATCCGACATAGAGAAGCGGGTTCACGGTATATAAACATACATTAAAATGAAAGGAATAAAGTAAATTTACTAATGCTAATTGTACTTAGCATACAAATTTTTGTACCTATTAATTAGTCCTGAACTGTGTATGTGCAATAAAGAAATATTATTATTATTAAATTTGAAAGAAAACCCCAATATAAATGTAATTTAAAACCAATAACCGGATATCGAAAGCATTTATCAATCAGCGTCGACTAAATCAAACTCAAAAAATTCAGAAATCTGTGCTATTCAATTATTTAATGTTTTCAATGGAGATATTCGACTAAAATTCAACATTCTAAAGATACATCTTTATTTTTTATTTGTACATAAATAAAAAATCTATTACAAATAAATTGTCGGCTCCAGGTCGACCTCATTTGGAAACGTTCCCAAAAACGCTGACTGTATAACCGCATTGAGGATATAGATAATAAACATTGATTAACAGCAAAACAAACCTTACAGTTACTCGAACTCTTCGTTTGCACACGATTGTTAAAATATTACGTTGTACAAGTTTCCTCACCCTATTAGTAGGTAAGTCTGAAAAAACTTTCTAACAAGCGTATTATTCACAAGCACTTTTAACGGCTTTTGAGCGAACTTTTCACTTTGATATTCCAATTTTAAAAGCTTAATCTAATTATCACAGTGTCGTTTATTAAAAGTTCGAGAATGGAACGTTGACGCGCGCGTTTCCTGACGGTGCGGCATCGACTGCGCCGGCGCAATGTATAGAGAGAAACTCGAGGGAAAAGTGCCCCCGTCGCCGCAGCCGCTGTTACATCAATGATCTTGTCATCAACATTGTTTTGCTGCAAGATGTTTTTGCCAAATTATAAATGAGAGGTTTAACTTGAGCGCGAATGGCGTCACTTCCTGTTTCCACAATTGACCAGTATAAAATTACTGTCTACATTGTTTTATTTATATAATTTTCTCAAACATATTGTTTTGTAAGACAATTACTATATTTAGTCTTTGGTCAAACAATGATCTTTGAGAAGTTGGAAAAGGCTAGGATCTCTACGAGTCACCTCATATAAACGACTATTAAAGCACCAAGTGTCAATATCAGTTTAAAAATATTTTATTAACTTTAAAACTCTTTATTACGACTCGACTTACACAACGGATTTTATCTGGCATAAAGCCCCTAAAATACTGAATCATCAAATAATAATTAAATCGAACAAACATGTAGTTTATTATTTGTTAAAACCTTACGATTGAGGTATTGACCATTTGGGCTTGATTATTAGTGGACGAATGATCAAGTTTGACTAACTTCCCAGCAAGACTGATGCCGTGCGAGGCGGTACTCACTAAACGTAGCGACGAAGTAGCGATAGTAGTGTGAATAAAGAGTAGGGACGAAACAACGCAATCTCATAAGCTAGCTATTAAAGCCAAGTCATAATTTGACTTGCTAAAATTTCGTCAAATTGTAAACACCAATATATCTTACCTGACAAAAACACTGAAAAGTAAACTTTAATCTTCTACATTTAAAATCTATTCTTAACTTATTAATGTTGATTTAATAAATGCAGTAAATGTATAAAATGAGTCAGGCCACTGTTAAGCAATTACAAGCTAATTGCATATTCCAGTGTCAACAGGGCTTCGCTTTCCAATTTTTTACGCTCTATTTATCCGCTGAGTAAAAGTATGAAACAAGAATCCATTGTCAGGTTAATCTCTGATGAAAGTACTTAGCATCGGGAAGGAATTTTATTGTTTATAGTCGACAGATTAAGAAAATGTAATTCTTTACATACTATGTCGGCTTCAGTTGCTAACTTAGCTTGCTAAATGAAATACTATACCATAAATTAGTTATTTAACTGTCATCTATGTTTAAATCTCTATTTTCGTTATCTGCTGTCTGAAATTAAAGAAGTCGGGCTTAATACGTAAATGAAAAAGTGTAAAGACCTTTTTTTGGTCTCGGGAAAAAACCCTATCTTGACGGGTTCTCTCGGCCCGGGGCCCCACTACCCACTAAAAACCCCGCTGTTCTCCTATCGCCTACGCCCGGGCCCACGAATATGTGGCCTGCTGATCTCATGGCCCGGGCCGGCGCCAGTCCGCCCCCGACCATGGACAGAACTATGTGAAAGACCTATTGAACTTTACTTAACTTCTTCTGAATTGAAAGGTAGCCTTAGAATTCCAATTTGATTTTTTTTTATTATTGCTGAGTCGTACCAGCAGACAGGCTGGCGACCCACTTAATAGTAATCTGGATCACTAATGCCGCAACACAACACAAGGTTATATGGCGGGCGGTATAAGTATAATCCCAAAAGGATATATTATATCAATTAAAGACTTAAAGATAAGCAAAACAAGAATCTTATAGAAAACTCACTAAGATGTTCAAATAGGGTTATGGACACATTATTCCGGTTAGAAATAATACAATACGGCCATAACATCACGTTCATAAATATATGTAAGAAGAGACGAATAAATACCCTTTTAGCAAATGATAGACAGAATGACACATTCTTGCGTCTGACAGAGTTACTTTTGTAATAAAAATATTAAGCTATATATATTCTATATATTTTCTTACTTGCACCAGAAGAGGATTTATCACGGAAGGGCAGTAAATAAAAGGCAGTCAATTTCCCCCTTGGCCATATTCAATATTGCACATCGGACTTTGAACTTTGGAATAAGATATAAAACTTATAGACGATGATGAACTCGTATTAAAGAAACGGATAAAGAAGCGATAACACACCAATAAGATGATTATTAGAATGCACATTTTCATAAGATATATACCTTCACACTCATAACATGTTCAAAAAATATTTGAAATATGTTTGTATTCGGCTCTAACGTCTTCGTCCGAACTAAGTTAGGACCTATAGGTTCAACTTAGCCTTTTTTGTTATCGTAGAATAACAGACGGATTAAATAATAAGCAGTTCCAGTTTTCTATGGATATTAACGCCACCAGAGGCACCACAAACACGCTGCGTCCACGTAGGGAGACTAGAACCTGGACCACTTATGCCGGAACACAACACAAGTTTATTATGGCGGCATGCTTATAAACCAGGGCTGGTTGCCATCCAGACGGGCTTGAAGCCTTATCACTCAGCTAGGGTTGTTTTGTCGCCTTTTACGACAGGCCACCCCCGGTCGTAGGAGTCTGTATTCTTACTCCGCCCTTGTACGGAGAAAAAAGAACCCAATATTTAAAAAAGAATTAAAAAGAAAATAATTTACATTATCAACATATAAATATTTACAAAAATCTATGATCATACTGAATACTATAAAAAATAGTATCCAGTAGCAGATGTGAGTCCCACTCCAAACAATCACACACAACAAGTCCACATCTAGCCAAGGTGAATCAAATAGTCAATTGAATAAAAAAAGTCCTATGAGTCATGTTTCAGATAAGGCAAGGAACTATCTATTTAAAAAAATACACAAAAATCTTTTTAATTTTTATAAAAATTGTGAATTAATATGATAAATTCATTCATGCTAGAAGCGGTTGTTTCCGTTGCATGCCTGCACGCAACGTGTGTATATTATTTGCAGACAGTAAACAACAGTTTTATTGCTTTCATAAACCGTTTAATAAATATGTAGTGCATTGCGTAAGTCTTATATTATCTTATCTATATTTAAATGCAGATTAACTGGGAAAGTTATGTAATTTGTTTTTGCATATTTGACAAAACACGCAATCAGTATATTTAAAACAATGGGATCCTTTCTTTATTTGCTTTAAGCAGTTTGTTGTTATTGAAGGGCCGGTGAAAGTGCTTGCGCAATAATGCACCTTACTATTGGAATTAATTATTATTGTTTAGGTTCTCTCCTTGCAGGGGCGGAGTAAGAATTATGACCTCTGCAGCCGATGGCAGCCTGTCGTAAAAGGCAAAACAATCCTAGCTATCTGGTAGAGCTCCAGTCTCAGTAGGATGGCTTAGTTGCCATCTAGATGGGCTTCCCTGGTCTCTAAATTTGCTGCCAAATAACCTTATGTTGTGTTTCGGTATAAATGACCCAGGTTCCAGTTCTCCTACGCGGACAGCATCGTGTTAGCGGTACCCCTTGCATGCCTGCTGTTCCACAACAAACATATGCACTGGCGATGATTACATATTCTTAGAAAAAGATAAACAAGGATAAGAAGGCGAACAAAAAGGCCTTCATCTTAATTATACACTCTGATAAGTAACGTAAGTTATATTATGTCAGAACTAACAAATTATACCAACATTAAAAAATACACCAGTAAAGTTATGTAAAAGGTGGAATAAAAAGAAGTTCTGTAAGAATATTTACTCAGAAGTGATCTAGAAGTATACGAAGTTTACTTTTACTAATGGTTGATTTAATGACAATGAAATCCATCGCTTCCTATTGATGTAATATTTTTAAAATAAGAAATATAAAAAAAATGTTAAAGGAGGAATTGTTACTTACGAATTCATTCGTAAAATATATTCTTTCTTTAATATTAACTGCATTAGAGAATATGGTTTTTCTAATTTTTAAATTTGGAAGGATATTTTTTTTTGATAAGGAAGGATATGTTTTTATTATTAATATTTTTTTTTAAATTTAATCTGATTGAATTTCATTATTTTAATCTGATTGAAGAATACTCTATTAATTTAAAACAGTTTCCATACAGTTTCAATACTAAACTTGAATATTAGAAGTCGATCAGCTGGATACTGCTGCTGGGACGCAGGGGCGGCATTATTGCGCAAGCACTTTCACCGGCCCTCACTGGCTGCTAACCACACACGCAAACAACGCTTGTCCGATGCCGGCAGCAATGACGCATGTATTACGTTACCTGTTGCCTAATTGATCATTTGTTATGTTCAGTGCTCCAGGGAATTCGAAAGTCGGGTTACGTCGAACAAATATGTTCTATAAATCAAGGATTTACAAACGGTTGTATTGTAAACAGATATTTTGAGGACAGATACTTAAATTTCTTTACATTAAAGTTTAAGAGCCTCATAAAACCTTATCAAAGTGTTCTTAGGATTTTGTTATATTCGGAAATTACAAAATTCCACGTTAGGTATTAAACCTAAAACATCAATTTAGGTGCGAAAAATGGACTATGTAAATATTATAGAAATTGAATATAATATGAAATTTGACTTTTTAAATTTGGATTTAAATTTGATTTAAATATCATAAACCTTCAAGTTATTGTTGAGTGTGGCATAAATTGCACAATGTCCGTAAACATATTGCAATAAATTTAAAAATGCGGATTACCAGGGCTGAGTTTTGGAAATATTCTGCTTGGATGGATGAGGCTTCAATTGCCGGCTACGATTATTACGATTATACGTAATATGATAAATTTTTCAGCAAATCTCTAAATCTATATCTAATCTCTAAATCTAATCTAATCTATCATAGCAAAACTCAAAACAATTTAAGTCGTTCATATTTTTGATATAATTACAAATCGTTTCTGTAATTCATTTACCTATCCAAAACATTTCCCTCAATTCCCGTAGAGTTCCCATAATCTAATTTGACTTTAAAAAGTATTTTATATATATATATATATATATATATATATATATATATATATATATATATATATATATATATATATATATATATATATATATATATATATATAAAAATACTTTTTAAAGTCAAATTAGATTATGGGAACTCTACGGGAATTGAGGGAAATGTTTTGGATAGGTAAATGAATTACAGAAAGAATATATATATATATATATATATATATATATATATATATATATATATATATATATATATATATATATATATATATATACTCTAAAAACTATAAAATGTTAAGAAAAAATATCAAAGTGTGACCTGAAACGTTATTGTTAACACAGTAATTTATTATTTAAATTTTAATATTCTCTTTGCAAATTGCAATTAAATCATCATTACTACAGACCTCAATAAAGAAGGAAGTCTTGAAACAATACTCTGGCTTTATACGGATGTAACTGCGTAACATAATGAGACACAATTTACAGTCTCCGGCTCGTAATATTTGGCAATGATTATCTTGTTGTATTTCAAAAGCTATTGAACCAAATCATTTTGTGTTGGTATTATAAATGTTAAAGTTATTGAAGTGATACTTCTTTTGGCGCGTTTGGAAAAAATTCAGCATTCGCAGTCACGCTGATCATCCGCCCTGAAACGGCGGAGAGGGGGTTCACCTATGGGGCCTCATAGCAGACGCCAAAGAGAAAGTGGATGTCACCGCCCTAGGGACTAAGGGCGGCCTGAAATTGAACATCGCGCGGACGGGGGCTCGCATGATGTTGCTCCCTGGCTCCGACCAGCGGGCGAAAACCGATTCCCTCGCCGCGCAGCTAAGGGATTTTTATCCGTGCAGAGGCAGAGAAAGAATACTAACCTCTGCGGCCGGGGTCAGCCTGTCGTAAAAGGCGGCAAAACAACCCACTCTAGTTACGTGGTAGGGCCCCAAGCTCGTCTGGATGGCGACCACCTTTGGTTTTAAGTATGCCGCCATAATAACCTTGTGTTGTGTTCCGGCATTAGTGACCTAAGTTCCTGTACCTTTATGGGACAGCAGCGTGTTCGCGATGCCACTGGCGTTGCAAACATCCATAGGCGATGGTAACTGCTAAATTTTAAGCGGGCCGTCAGCCTGTCTGCTGTCCTACAACAATAAAAAAGGGACAAAATTTCGAGGGCCGAGAAGTGCATCAAGGTGCGCATCTCGGGCCTCGACGACTGCACGATGGCGTGCGACGTGGTGGCCGCCATCTCTCGCGCTACAAGCTGCCCCGAGGACAAAATTACGTCCGGCAGGGTACGCGTGGAGCGCGATGGGACGGATACAACAAACGGCTTCGGCTCTCGTAGAAGTCCTTGACAAAAGAGAGCCGAGATGCTACAAGTGCCTGGCGGCGGGGCACTTGGCGACCAATTGTAAGAACCTGCGTGGTCTGCGCGGCGGCCAGCAGACCAGCCAATCACAAGGTCGGGGGTAGCCTGCCGCTGTGTACCTGCTGCCGCACCGGCTGACCGGCCAGTGCAATGGTCGAACAGAAGGAGGCAGAAGGACCAGCCACTTCGTGAGCAAAAGACAGGTAAAGGAGCGGCGGGAAAAGAAAGGAAGGAAGGGCCGTTGTGCCGAAGCTGACGCGGGGGAGATTATCTCCTCCAGAATGTGCCAATGCTCAGAATCTCATGGTTTAGAGCTTGACGCAATAGAACATAAACATCGCAGTCGCCGTCGAGCCGTACTACGTCCCCACCCAAGACGATTGGGTCAGGGACCTAGACGGCATGGTGGCTTTGCATTCCAGTTCCAGAGGTAGTAATCGTGGATGGCTACTTCTCCCCGAACAGGAGTCTCGCCGACTTCAAAGGGTTTATGGAGGAGTTGGGCAACGTGGTCCAGCAGTTCTTCCCGCGCCCTGTGTTCGTCCTCGGGGACCTCAACGCCAAATCACAGGCTTGGGGTTCCCCACTCAGGGACGCAAGGGGAGAGCTGATCGAGGATTGAGTCGTGGAGAACGGTATCAAGATCCTCAACCAGGGTCACGACCACACGTGTGTGAGGCAGTTGGGGGTTTCGAACGTCGACGAATTTTTCACACCGGCCCTTTTGGCCCGCCGTGTGCGAGGCTGGAGAATGCTCACGGACGTCGAGACGCTGTCGGATCATCGTTACATCCGGTTCAGTGTCTCCGCCCGTCAGCGAGAGCCTCCAGCCCAGGTGACCCCGTTGGGTGACTGTCCGCGCTGGACACCGGGAAAGATGAATCGGAAAGATTTCCGCGAGGCTCTGACCCGCGTTACGTGGTTAGGGTCAGGCGAGGTACCTCCCGATGACGTCGACGAGTAGGCGGAAAACCTGCGGTTGCTCATTATCGGCGTCTACCACGTGGCGATTCCGTTGTACTGGTGAAATGCGGAGCTCGAATGGCTCCGCAGAGCATGCAAGTACGCCCACCGCCAGTACACCAGGCTTTCAAGGCGGAGTCTCCGTGACGCGGAAAGAGCAGCCGCGGAAGCTCGGCTCTACGGGGAGTATCGGAGTGGCAGAAACAACCTCCACTTCGCTATTCGCGTGGCAAAGGCGGCGGCGTGGGAGGAGCTCTTAGCTAGTCTTGACCAAGATCCTTGGGGGCGACCCTACAAAATGGTGCGGGGAAAGCTCCGCTCGTGGGCGCCCCCACTGAGCGAAAGTCTCCCCTGCGCCAGGTGGACGGTTTTGTCGGATCTCTGTTCCCCATGAGGGTTGAGCACTCGCCTCCCGCCATGATCCCGCCTCATTGAGATCAGAAGAAGTCCAGCACGGCCGATAACCCCGTGCCCAACGTGCACTACCACCCTCGACGGCATTCCGGGGCGTGCATGGGTTCTGTCCCACGACGTCCTAGAGTCTCGACTCTTGAGACTCTTTGAAGCGTGTCTGCGGATAGGCCAGTTTTCCTGCAGGTGGAGGAAGACAGGGAGGCTAGTCCTGATCGCGAAGAAAGGGCGCCCGGCGGACTCACCGTCCGCCTACTGGCCCATCGTGCTGCTGGACGAGATGGGTAAGATCTTTGAGCGAATCCTCACAGACCGCCTAATCTAGCACCTAGAGACGGAGGGGCCGAACCTGGTGGAAGTGCATTTTGGGTTCCGCCAGGGGTGCTCTACTCTAGATGCAATCACTTATTTGAAGAGCCAAGCGGAGGAAGCGATGGCTCGAGGCGGAGAGTTGTTGGCGGTGTATGTCTACCCGGTCCAGGGTGGAGGGAAATGTCGGCGAGACGACGCGTCGTATGCGGTGTTCCACAGGGGTCGGTCCTGGGCCCCCTGCTGTGGAACATCGCATACGATTGGGTCCTGAGGGGGACGCTCCTCGTCGGTGTCAGCGTAATCTATTAAGTCGACACGTTTGTCACAGCACGCGGGAGAAACCCCCGCTAGGCGTGCATCTTGGGCACGGCTGGGGTGGCGCAGACAGTGGCGAGGATCTGGCGACTCAGCCTGAAGGTGGCCTTGCACAAGACGGAGGCCCTGATCTTCTACGGGCCCTGTCAGAGACCGCCACCGGGCTTGAGTATAACATTGGGAGGCGTCCGCATCGCCGTCGGGCGGTCCATGACATACCTCGGACTGGTGCTCGATGAGCGATGGGACTTTATGGGAAAACTAGTTCGGGCGGCTGCGGGACTCTCCCGTCTGTTGACAAACGTCGGCAGGCCGGGCGCAGTGTGCCGCGGGTTTTTTGAAGAGACTGTGCGGTCAATGGCCCTTTACGGGCCCAATCTGGGCGGATCGCCTGACGGCCAAAACGATAGCGCTGCTACCTAGGCCGCAGCGTATCTTGGCCGTCAGGGCGATAAAAGGATACCGCATGGTATCCTTCGAAGCGGCCTCCCTACTGGCCGGATCCACATGGGACCTCGAGGCTCATGTCCCGGCGCTGTTATACCAGTGGCGCCGAGACGTGGCCGAGCGTGGCTTTCGCCTCGCGCCCCGCGATGTTGCGGTAAAGCAGGCGAAGCTGCGTGACGAGTTGCTCATGGTGGAGTGGAAGGAGTGTCATGCGCATCCCAGCGTGACCATAGAGGCGATGAGGCCCGTCCTGGTCGAATGGATGGAGAAGCGCCACGGTGCCCTGACCTTCTGCCTGACGCAGGTCTTCTTGGGGCACGGTTGCTTCGGGAGGTATCTGTGTCGCACAAGCGGGAGACGATGTCGAGTATTATTTCTGTTTATGCTACTATTAACAAAAAATCTGTCTAGTAGCGACTTGATGTTTTACTAGACTAAACTTTACAGCTAGTGCCATCTGTTGTCTTTTCATACTTGTATTTAGTAAGTTAAAAGTGCCATCTAGTGGTACACTTATTACTGGAACAGATAAAAAAAGATGTCGTTAGTAGTTTTGTTGAAAAAGTTTCTTTGTATTTTCTAAAAATAACACCAGAGTTCGTTCCAAGCGCTATATTTAGTTTTTAGACATTTGTGACAAAAAAGATGGCAGCGATTGCCGATTGCTGTCCTTCGGGTTTATTGCGAAAATGGCGCATTATGTGATATTTTCACAGAAAAACTTAAATATAAGTGAAATATTGTGTAGTGCTGCTTTGTGATGGTGTGTTACTTTACATGAATGACAGTGTACTCGTGTGTAAATAGGTTTGCGACTTTCTTCTGGATATTGGATTACACATAAAATAAAGGTATTTACGCCTCCTACGCATGAACTATTACATTCAAACGTAGTTTGGATTGGTAGGTAATATTCCGTAGATCATGAGGAATTCAGGAATGTTGCTAAACAGGGAATATTACATAAGATAGTCCATTGAAAAAGTATCTATTGGTATTGTAGTGCGGTTTATGGTTTGGCATTTTATTTTTGTATACGTTATTTTGTGATACTTGGTTTATAAAAGCTTCTAGTCTCTTAAATAAATTCTCCAGAACTCGTGTCACAGTACTTAATATTGCCTGAAAAAAGTTTGCATGACATCAGCAGGCATTATCCACTGCTGTAAAGTTTAGCAGCATGATTCATCAGCGATGCTCGTCTCTATAGCTTCATGTGTAAGGTTCACATTGTTTAAAAATAAAATGCTTAACACAATATAGGTCAGCAAAATGATAAACCCATTTTTCCTTAAAAACCTCTATTAATACATTTTCAAAACATGTATTTCCTGCTATTTATCTCTGCTTAATATATAAATATAATATTTGAACTCCAAATAGATATTTATGTAAAAAGATACTGAATGTTACTGAAGTGCTGAAAAACAGCTGTTTCTACTTTATTTTTATTTTACAATCCTTGAATTCAATGCCTGCTCTCTCTCTCTCTCTCTCTCTCTCATTGCTTCTACAATGCACAATTTTATAATTTTTTAATTTGTATTGTGAGTTTTGACAAATATTTGTTTTTTTTATAAACCTTTATGGGAGTTAAAACAGATGTCTCGATAAAATAAAAAAAACAAGTTTTCATTTTGTTATATTTTAATAGTAAATGGTCTTGCAAAATGATTTGAAAACAAATATAGGTATTTATCAGTATTAAATTATATTTGTATAAACATGGTCTTAGATCATCTAATATGGATTTTATTTTACTACACTCAAATTATGTCTGGCAAAAGTAAGAAGATATTTCTTACAGACAGTAAGAACTAAATTTACTTTCTATATAAGGCTCAAAATAGTCTGGAGTTGGTATCCCCACAGATGATAGGAGTTCAGATATTCCTGTACAATATTGTTTCAAGGGTCTTAAAAGGCATACAATATGATGAATATGTGTGATTGATTGTTATTTATGTGCAACTTATGAAAGTAACATACTAACTTCTACCAGACTTCCGAAAGTGGATTAAGAATCCACATAAATGACTGGCATATCAACAGGAACCCAATGACATTTTTAAGTCTGTATCAAACAATCTCTTATATTTTTTACAAATTTAGAGGTTATTATAATATTTGGCTATTTTAATTTCATAATGAATGCATTATATATTTTGAAAAATATTCTTTTGATATTATTTAATTTTAGAAATAACCTATAATGAACTATTATATGGTTGACCTAAAACTACCTATAGTAGAACAAAAAATTCTATGGTATACAAAGACCACACAGTGTTAGCACAGGCACCGATGAACAAAAACCTAAGTGCTCATCATTTAAATTGCATAAACTCTCAGAACCTTACAAAGCAGCAACCTTACTGCTCGAACTGATGATGGATGCAAGTTGCACACTGAACATGTCGGCTTCGCCACACTTCACATATACTTTTGACTGTCAGAATAAAGGCTACAGATCAAAGTATAAGAGGTGACAAAAAAAAAGAAACAACCTGCTAGATAGCTATGCGAATCAGAAAGTGAAAAGAGGGTAATTTAATCTTAACAAAAACAATAATGTAATTATGTACATTGTATGTATTTACTACATATGTATTAATTTAAATATAAACTATTATAAGTATACAAAATAAAATATACAAAGTAATTTAAATGATTAACATCAGGGAAGTAAGTTAAGTGAAAGTTTCTGTATTCAAATGTGTAATAATTGGCTTATTGTGTGTAATACTTTGCATTGAGACCTGTATGCCCACATGAGGCCTTGTGGTTATTGCTTGTGAAAGTTTATGGTGAAATACTTATTTGTAATTAAATAACTAAAAACCACTGTGATATTGGCATTTCACTTCAGTATTAGTGATAGATATCTAATTGAATCCTTGTCTCTTTTATCTGTGAATTTTTATATTCCTAATTGAGGTGTGTAGTTGCAAAATCTGCTATAGCAATATTTTTTTTAAACTTTTAAATTGAACTAAACCCATGCTGACTTAGTGGCATTTGATTCGAAACTCAAAATAAATGGTTAAATATAATATTGGAATATATAGAATATAGAGGCATTTGTATAAAAGTTGATAGCTATGTAGATAGTTTAGAGTGTTTTAAAACGATATATTGTCATTTTTCCCAAAAACGTTTTAGTGGGTTTTGCAATTACACGCCTCAATTATCAATAAACAACTGGTATTTACAATATGAATAAAAATAAATAATAATGGCCTGATAGTATTGATAGTGATATACTATCCATGACTATCCATAAATTGAATGATAGTTTTTGTTTTTATTGGATAAATTAATTTAAAAAAACTCATTTATGAACAGAAAAATTTAGTACCACACGTGAGATATGAACCCACATCTATTGACGTTTCATTCCAATCGCGGTTACCAATTAGGCCAGTGGAGTAGAGTAGTAGGCTACCCATGCCATTTAAAGTGTTGTGACTATTTTAAATTTCCATTATACTGTTTGGTTCACAAATAAAAAAATATGGTAAAGAATATTTATAATTAAATATTAACATATTTTTAGAAATGGATTATAGAATTTTCTATTTCATTGTGGTTATACACATTAAATATTTTTGATAAAGCCTTAAGCTGTTCCCCTTTGGCTTCTTTCCAATAAAATGTTCTCTAGAAAAAGAAATGCATATATATTACACATGGTATTATTATTATAGATTTCACAATATGGAAAGTAACTAGTAAATACAAACAAAAAACATAGGTCTCATCATATTTTGACACATATACAATATTCAAGTACAGCAATTACTATTGTTACCTCTTCACATTAGTAAATAAAATTGTTGGAAACAGTCATCTGTTTAGGTAAATTAAAGTGTTGAAGGTGTTCCTTTACACATTGTCATGATTCCTTAGGAATCTCGGTAACTGGATAATTGGCCAGCCCATATCATACTACATGATCTTTTGCTTGTCCTGTGCATTTTTTATAGAATTATTTTTTATTTAGCTTTTTTTCTTTCAATGAGTTTATAATTTTCTGTGCCTAGGATATATATATTTTATTTATTGCTGTAAGACAGCAGACAGGCTGACGGCCCGCTTAGAATTTAGCAGTTACGCTCACCTATGGGTGTTTGCAACGCTAGTGGCATCGTGAACACGCTGCTGTCCCATAAGGGTACAGGAACTTGGGTCACTAATACCGGAACACAACACAAGGTTATTATGGCGGCATACTAAAGACCAAAGGTGGTTGCCATCCAGATGGGCTTAGGGCCCTACCACGTAGCTAGGGTGGGTTGTTGTCGCCTTTTACAACAGGCTGACCCCGGCCGCAGAGGTTAGTATTCTTTCTCTGTCCCTGCACGGATAAAAAAAATTTACCATCATATGTCTGGTAGTGAGTCTACACGCATTGATTGTTACGATAAAACACTTCTGCACCCTTTATGCGAGTAGACGTGACTTGACAGTTATTCCTGACGTAGCTAATCCGATTACAGTACATTGTTTATAATACCAGTACATAATGTCTGTGAATGTGACTTGCCTGATGTTTGTCCATTGCGATGCGTTTGGAGGAAGCCCCTGAAGCGCAAAATAATTAAATGTAATTAACATTCTATAAATCTTTGAAGAATTTAACTTGCTGAAGAATAAATAGCCTTTATTAATCATTTAATTAACCTCTTTAAAAACCTTTCGTGATCGATTTAAAATAATATCTTCTCGAGCCTTTATCGATTTGAGACCACAAAAGCACGTCTATTATATTCTCTTTTCGAAATCTTTAAGGACGAATGTTTTCGCGCCCACTTTCGCAACTATTATTTGTTTAAATATTAAAATTTTTCATTTTATACTTACATCAATACTACAGAAGACAACAGCCGAATTATTCATTTCAACGACCGATTCTACGAATAACTGTGTTGTCTTGCTTCTCCAGACAGATAAAAGTCGTTTCAAGGGTCGCCTAAACTAAATACATAGTGATCGTCCATTATGTCGCTTATATGAAGCTTTTAAACGCATACCCTCATACAGACGTAACAAATATGCAGTTATCAATACATTTAATAACGTGATCAATCACAAAGTGACGTCACAACGCCATAAGTCGTTTATGTGGACGTAGAAACGCAGATCGTAGATGCTAAAATTCTCTAATGTTTTCGAGACCTTATGTATTTTATTTAAACTATAGAAATTGGAAAGACCTTTTTACATTGATATTATTAGACAGATTTCAATTTTCATGAATGGAAATGAATTTTGAGTTTGATAAAAACCAAATATTGAATTCTTGTCATGATAAGCCTATTAAAATCAGATACGCCTTAGCTTTGTGTTGTGAGTATATAATATTGATTGTATGGATCACCATAGGTTTTACTTTGTGGATTACCGTTAATTCAATTGTCATCATCATCATCTTAGCGTTGAATCCCGGTTGCAGCCCAAATTCTCGCTTCGACGCCCGGGGTCCGCTTTCCGACTTATTCTTCTCCACTTCGCCAGCCAGTTGTGGTAAAACGTGGCCATACCAGCGACGGCGACACTCCTGCAATTTATCCGCAATGTCACGCACATGAAGACTGCCGCGAATGCGTGAGTTCTTAACGCGGTCCTTCCGTTTTACTCCACACATCCACCGCACCATTTTGTGTCGCTCCAGCACCGGCCACGCTTCACATCCGTATAAAAGGACAGGCCTAATGATGGTCTTATAGACCTGTCCCTTTAATTTAACCGGTATTTTAGGGTCACAGTTGACACCATTCACCTCACGCCATTTGGCCCACGCGGCAATACCTCAATAACGATAACTCAATTGTATACCTTTTTTATCCCGGAGAAACCGAATGACCAGTACCACGAACTCTGGGGCAAAGTCGACGGGATTATGTCAGCCTCACCGTTCTAACCCTACGTCGGCCGATTTCAAGCTGCTGGCCGATATGCTATTAACCAACGGCGGCCGCAACGGCATATCGACTAAGACCCCGGTCGCCACCCAAAGCCTTACCTACGTCGACACATCACAGGATCGACTTTTAGTCATTGCTCTATGAAACTAAATCGTGCCTATGGAATTTTTTATAGCTGTAGCACAGCAGTCAGGTAACGATTGGGTGACCTATTGAATCGATATTATCGCTACTTATATAATATGCTCTTGAGATTTATTTCAATTTGTTTTAAGAATTTTGGCCAAGGTTGTTGTTAGCATGTGACGTCTTTAGGAATGCAGTATTACTTTCGCTCTATTTAACAATTGTTTGATCGTCAGAGGTTAATTTTTTATAATACCGAATTATGTATAGTCCCCATGATCTTAAAATGATAAAGTAAGCTCTCTCCTACTTACTTAGGTTTTCATTTACACTGTTGCGTATATATCTTCTTCTTCCTTCCCTTATCCCATAGTATGTGGGGACGACACAATATGTTCTTTCCTTCCACTCTCCTCTATTAGTCGTCATCTGAACATTTACACCTTTTTTGCGATATCATCTTTTACACAATCCATCCATGTTTTCTTTGGTCCTTTTGTATCCACTCTCAATTCTAGCATTATCCTTGCGTATACGAGTATGTCTATAATATTAATATAAATCATTCTTAATATGAAATAATATGCAGTTTGTCTACATTTAATGCAAACGATTATTGCTCTAGAATAGCAGACAGGCTGACAGCTCACTTAATATAATAGTAAGCAGTTAACATCGCTTAAAGAAGTTTGCGACGCCAATCGCACCGCTAACACGCTGCCGTTCGCGTAGGGGAACTGGAACCTGAGTTAATTATGTCGCAATAAAACACGAGGTTATTACCTACGTCGGCAAATTTAGAGATCAGGGATGATTGCCATCCATCATCAAGCTTGGAGATCTACCACCTAGCTAGGGTTATTTTGTCGTCTTTTACGAGAGGCCGCCCCCGACCGCAGAAGTAGACATGGCTAGTATTCTTATTCCGCCCCTGCATGGAGAGTACACCTTGGGTTTTGTACTTTGTTCTCAGTATCTTAGCAATATATCAGTTGGGGTCAACGTCACTTCAAAATACACTGCCAATTAAATCTCAGCTTTTTATTTTTGTTTCTGTGTGGGCTGTAGTGTGTAAGTCGATTTAGTCAGTATAATTAAAGTCGTCGTACAGACAATACGTGTTTCAATTAACGACCTATACCCCCCACACCTCATGGCGACCCTGCCTTGCGCTATCGCCTAGGTATCGGGTTTCGCCCAGGTGCCGGGCGACGCGACGGCGCGACGGATAAATAAGCGAGATCAGCGAATTCCTGTGTGCCTCAGTGCACGAAGTTAAGACTTTTGAATTATAAAAATTAAAAAACATGATATAATGACGCCAACCACTGAACTGACAACGTCGTTTGAAGACAGAAAAATTATATATTATAAAAATTACAATGGGCAACGGAAACAATAAACAAGAAATAAAGGAGGTGATTATTGGAGAGAATACTATTATAGAAACTCATATCCAAAGAAACAACATCCTACTGCTGTCGGCCTTGGGATTAATCATACTTTTCATTTTGGTTGTACTTATTAAAAAAGTACTGGACAGACAGAAGAAATGGATAGATAAGAGAATTAATGCTGAGTTTGTCAGAAGAATGCGTATGCGGCTGTCCAAAAGGATCTACGGCGAAGGAGAAGGAGTTGAGGATGTGTAGTGCTTTTATTATTTATTTTTTTTAATTCTTTTTCTGTGAGCTATAAAACTAAGAGTACTATGTTTGTGTTTTTGTGCGCTACTTATTCCAGAACAAGGTGCCGTTACTGATTTTCTATTGAACTTTAAATTTAGTTAATAATTAGTGAGTATATTTTAACGTCATTAAAAAATCTATGGAAGAAAATGTAGAACAAATTTTATGTGAGTTAACTGACATACAAATATATTTAAGGAAATTGGGCTCTAAAAGAAAACAATATAAAATTATTGTAGACGAAAAAATATTAAAGGCTAAAAAGCTATATTCTTCTTATGAAAATATTATAAGTATTATTCCCGAGCATAAAATTTCTTTAGAATTAGATGAACTTATACTTGAAGTATTAGGAGAAAAAATTGAATTAGCTTACTCAAAAATTCTTACTTATAGTACTGAATCTAGCTTAAAATATAATAATTTTTGCAAAATGGAAAACTTTGAGATAAGAACGGCAACATCATTAATTCCTATAATGGATGGTTCTGAGGAAACAACAGAAAAAATTATTGACACTGTAGAATTGTATAGTGATTGTTTAAAAAATAAAGATCAGATAAAGTTACTAATATCTTTCGTATTAAAAACTAGGCTTACTAAATCTGCTAAGTTAAAATTAAAAGGTGAATATAATGATATAGAAAGTCTCGTAAAAGACATGAAATCTTATTTGCTTACAAAAAAATCTGCAAATTCTATTCTTTCTCAAATAAATAACTTGAGTCAAAATAATATGTCTATCAGTGAATATGGAAATAAATTATCAGAATTATTCGTAGGCCTGACTATCGCACAAGCTGACGGTAACGAAAAAGCATGTGAAATACTAAGACCTATAAATGAAAAACTTGCAATTAAAAGATTTTCTGATGGGTTAAGAAATAGGCGATTAAGTACCATTATTTCAGCACGTAACTATTTGGACCTCAAAGATGCGGTGCGAGCAGCTGAAGACGAAGAGTTGGCTCAACCTTCTTCATCCAGCAATATTTTCAACATGAGAGGTAGGTCAAATAACAGATATAATAACACAGGAGGTCGAAATAATTATTATAAGAATGGTTTTAATTCCCTAAAACCATTTGGATATGCTAATTATGACACAGTTAATAAATATAATAATTTTAAACAACAACATTTCAATAATAATTCCCGTGGTGGATATTACCGTGGAACAAGTAATAACAGGGGAAATAATTATAATTATTCTCCGACAAGATCTTATCGTGGTAGAGGAAATCGTGGTAGAAGTTCACAACATAAGATGTTCCCTGTTCAATTATGTGACAATACGGAAAAACAAAAAGAAAAATTGGAAAATGAAAATCGGTTTTTTCGGGGTTAAATATTTTAATATTATGACTTGTAATGAAAATGTTAGATATGCTCATTTTAATGTAAATAATAACAAATGTTCATGGCTAGTAGATACCGGAGCATCAATTTCAGCAGTTACCAAGAAAGTATTAACGGAACAAATTCCACTATTTAGAGACAACATCGAAATAAATGGTATTGGGGGAAAAACTCAATCTGAAGGTTTTGTTTATCTATCTTTATATGATCAAAATGGAACTTGCTTTAATCATAAATTTTATTTGTTTGATAAATTACCCTGTAAATCAGATGGAATACTTGGGCTAGACTTTTTATCAAATTATGATTCACATATTGACTTAGAAAATAATATATTAAAATTACGTAATGTGCACGAGTGTACCATACCACTTTATACGACACCAACTATTTCTTATAGCTGTCTGACTGTACCTGCTAGAAGTGAATCAATCCATTATATACAATTACAGAATAATAAATTGAACCATGATATTGTTGTTTTACCAAAACAGTTAAATGAAAATTTGTATTTAGCAGCCTTAATAGTTAAACCTGTTAACAATGTTATACCGATTAAAATATTGAATACCGGTGAGGAGTTAGTTACTATACCAACTTTTCAGCCAGAAGTACATTCGTTAAATGAATACCAAATCTGTCAATTTACTGCATGTAAGTCGAATGCAGAACGAGCTAGTACTTTGTTATCAACCTTGAATATAGACCATTTACACCCTACGGAACGGACGACTATAGAAGCTATTTGTTCCAAGTATAGCGATATATTTTATCTCCCAGGAGATAAACTTACTACTACCAATATATACGAACATAACATTTATTTAAAACCAAATACGAATCCTATTTATACGAAACCGTATAGACTACCAAATAGTCAAAAACCAGAAATAGATAAACAAATTAAGCAAATGCTAAAAGACGATATTATAGAAGAAACTCAAAGTGAATGGTCAAGTCCTATTTTACTTGTACCAAAAAAGTCCGACGATGTTAATAAAAAGTGGAGATTAGTTATTGATTACCGTAAATTAAATGAAATTATTCAAGACGATAAATTCCCATTGCCTAATATAACGGATATTTTAGAATCTCTTTCCGGTGCAGTTTATTTTAGTCATTTAGACCTTAGCCAGTCATATTACCAAGTAACCTTGAATCCAGAGTCTAGGAAACTTACGGCATTTACAACTAATACGGGACAGTACCAGATGAAAAGAATGCCAATGGGTCTTAAAACCAGCCCTAGTTCTTTTTCAAGAGCTATGACTATAGCTATGTCAGGATTAAACTATGAGAAATGTTTTATCTACCTTGATGACCTTGTAATTTTTGGACGTAATTTAGAAAGTCACAATAAAAATTTAACTGATGTTTTTGAAAGACTTAGAAAAGTAAATTTAAAATTAAATCCCAATAAATGTAATTTTTTAAAACAAGAATTATTATATTTAGGTCATACAGTATCAGCAGAAGGAATCTTGCCTGATAAAAACAAAATTAAAATAGTTGAGAATTACCCTAAGCCTAAAAATACAGATGAAGTAAAACGCTTTGTTGCATTTTGTAACTACTATAGAAAGTTTATTCAAAATTTTGCTGAGATAACTATCCCATTAAATAACTTGTGTCGTAAAAATGTACCTTTTGTTTGGTCCAACGAGTGTGAAAATTCATTTCAAATTTTAAAAAAAAAGTTGATATCACCACCCGTTTTACAGTACCCAGATTTTTCGAACAAAAATGAGTTCATTTTGCAAACTGACGCTTCAGGTATTGCCGTTGGAGCAGTACTTTGCAATAAAGATATGCGACCGATTGCTTATGCAAGTCGACCTTTAAACAAAGCCGAACGAAATTATCAAACAATTGAAAAAGAATTAGTTGCAATCGTGTGGGGAGTAAAGTATTTTAGGCCATATCTTTTAGGTAAAAAATTTACAATTATGACTGACCATAAACCGTTAATATATTTGTTTGGAATGAAAGATCCGTCAAGTAGATTACTAAAACATAGATTAACATTAGAACAATACGATTTTAATATCACTTATATTAAAGGAAAAGATAATTGCGTAGCTGACGCATTATCTAGGTTACCAACAAACACGGACGAATTAAAGTGTATGAACTCAATATTATTAACAGTAATGACTAGAGCACAAAAGAAAAAAATAAGCAACGTGGAAGATAATACAGAAACTCATATCAATAGCAATGACACGGACAATCGGACTGATCACCCGAAAGTTGTGGAATTGTTACGGATACCGAGTGACGCTGTAGAGATGGTTTTAATAGAAGGAAAGGAGATAAATAAACTTAAGAAACAAAATAATATAAATGTAGAAACCGAGTGTTTTGCATTTTCTCAAAGTAAGAAAACGTTATACATTAACCTTAATTTCAAAGCGCAATACACGCGAGCCGTTTTTGTGAAGAAATTAAGTCAGTTTTGTAAAAACATAAACGTTGATAAAGTATGTATAATAAAAGGAAATAATAACGCGTTATTTATTAAAGATTTAGTAGACGAAATTAAAAATGACGAAATGTGGACCGGTCCACGCATTTGTATTTTGCGAGGTGTTGAAAGAATTAATGACGACAATGATAAAAGATTTATTATTAATGACTATCATTTACTGCCCACAAGTGGTCATGCTGGTGTGCGCAGAATGATTAATAACATAAAAAGAAAGTATTACTGGCCAGAAATGGAGAAAGATGTTAGAGAATTTGTAAGTAAATGCGATAAATGTCAATTTTCAAAGTATTCAAGAAATACTAAGGAGCCTATGGTAATAACAACCACAGCTTCGTATGCTTTTGAAAAAGTTTTCTTAGATTTAGTTGGTCCACTGGACAAAGATATAGATAATAATAGTTATATACTTACATTACAATGCGAATTAACTAAATTCGTAGAGGCGTATCCACTTCAAAATAAGGAAGCTGTAACCGTAGCTAAAGCATTTGTTAACAATTTTATTTTAAGGTTCGGAATACCGAAACAGATAGCTACAGATAAAGGAACAGAGTTCATGTCATCTACAATGACAGAAGTCTGTACTCTTTTGGGAATTGAAAAATTAAATTCAACTTCATACCACCATGAATCAATAGGATCTCTTGAGAATGCACACAAACATTTAGGTGCATATCTGAGAATACAATGTGACCAATTTTCTGAAACTTGGAGCCACTGGCTTCCATTCTGGTGTTTTACTTTTAATAACACTGTACATTCTTCTACAAAATACGCTCCATATGAGTTAGTTTTTGGGAAACCTTGTGAAATCCCGAGTAGAATAAGTAAAAACATTGAACCTTTGTATAATCCAGATAATTATAGTTTAGAATTAAGGTATCGTTTGCAAGTTGCACACAAAGATGCTAGAAATAATTTGTTACAAAATAAACAAATAAGAAAATGTACTTATGATAAAAATAAAAAACAGGTATTATATAAGAAAAATGATTTAATATTGTTAAAAAATGAACCTGCAACAAAATTAGATAAATTATATATTGGCCCATATACTGTAATTGAAGATTTAGAACCTAATGTAAAAATTATGAAAAACAATAAGATAGAAATTGTGCATAAAAATAGAACTAAGTTGTTTAAAAATAATGTTTAATATGCTTAGCATTAATTGAATTCTAGTATTAAGTCACTATGTACATACTAATATAATACCAATTTTATTATAATAACTGTAAAAAAAAAAAAAAAAAAAAATGTTTAGGTTACATTTTTTTTTCTTGTACCCCGGTGGTGTAGTGTGTAAGTCGATTTAGTCAGTATAATTAAAGTCGTCGTACAGACAATACGTGTTTCAATTAACGACCTATACCCACACCTCAGGGCATTGTCTACTGTTTGTTAGAATATTCAGCTAGTTTTAATGTTTATGGTGTTCGTGTGACTGAGAAAGATGTCTAATTTGAGGTTAGTTTTGTATTTTTAAACAATTTTATGTGGCAATTTTGTGTATGAAGAATATTTCTAAAGAACAAAGGAACTTACATTTAATAGTATTCCAAATTCTGTCTTGTTATTTATTTGATTCATCCAAAGTGTTTTTTAAATAGGGCCTCTGGTGTGAAAATGTTCACAAGCATTTTAATGATCATCGTAAATTGAACACAATTTATTCTCTGTGTTAGCATGCTTTCGATTCATGAGGCTCATCATTCCACAGATAGGGAACATAAATCTACTATGGTATAGGGGTTCAAGACACATTGACTTCAAATTTCAAAATCATATACAATTCTTAGGAGATTTACACAAAAACGGTCCAGCTTGAATTTCCAATTCTCCATGTCATATAATTTTATCAAACAACAATGCTTTTGGTGATTTCAGTATTACAAAAACATTTAATTCGGTCAAATTCAGTACCAAACATGCCACTAGACTTGGTGAAGCCTCTTTAGGGTCATCCTACCCAGTGGGCCCGCCGAAAGTGGCGATATAATAAACATTTTGGTACCATGATGACAAATAAAAACAAAGCGGTAAACTTGTATGTACATATCGACTTTTTTAAAGCTCATACATGAAATTCAAATTACAAAAGGAAATGTTGCGGAAACGGATTATTGTTCCAACTAACTAAATGCTTCCGGTGCTTTTTTTAACGTGACTGTTTGAAACAAGCAAATAGAACAGTTATGTGTTGAAAAATCAAAGACACGCAAACGTAATACTAAAGAGGCATAACGTAATAAAATTAGTGAACAGAAGGTCATGCACGGTTGATCGTAATGTTTGGATGAGCTATGGCCGATGTAGTCGGATTCGTAGGCAAGTGCGAATAGTTGATTGGAGGTTATTCAACTGGTGAGTGAACAAAAATAGCGCGATCGGTGCGTCCGTGTCCGCTTGTCGGCGTGTGTCTGATGACGCCCGTACCAACCCGCCCTGGGAGTGGGACCGACTAACTGCTTCCGGGATACACTCCAAATTGGCTCAATATTCATTCGTGAATGACTAACGTCATATGAATGTTTATTTTCTAGCATGCTCTAGAATTGAGCCCTACTAACTATAAAGTCGTTCTTAATTTACATAAAATACACACACACTCACACACACACAATAGCGTTATTTTACTAATTTCCTGTCAAGTGAATAATGTTGCTACAGTGCTTCTATTAAAAGAGTAATGCCTGACTTTCATGTCAAAGACAACCGAATTCTAGGGCAATAAAATAAAACTAAACGTGGAATCCTAAATCAATATTATTTTTATGCATGCTTTTATGTAATTATGGTACGGTGTCTGGTTTTGTACCGGGCAGAGTCGGCGGCGGCGTGGCTGAGGTGGCCGTGTGCTATGCTCTCCGCGCTCGTGGTGCGGGGTGCCGTGGCACGGATCGCGGTATTTATAGAGGCGCCGAGCCGCCGGCCCCGCACTATCCCACGTGTTAATTGGCTACTTGCGCCACATTTTTCTGGACGCAGCCGTCCATTCTTGCAAACGCCAATGCCATCTAAATGATTACAGTATTTCCGACCGACAAACATTGACACCTAACTGGCCTACATACGAGATCGGTTAGCGCAAGGACGATGTCGGTGTGAGTGCTGATTCTATTACACGTGGAAATAACCTGATGACAGTTCAAGATCACCCCGCGGGGTCGCACTCGCGATGTTTTACATTTAGAAAAATATCATTTCTAATCATTCGACGTGATATGATTGATTGAACACGAGTCATGTGACTTTTATAAGTACGAACGTATAAGATCACAAAAAATAAATAATATGAAGGTGGATGAAAATAGAAAAATTGTCCGAGATGTAAAAGATGACTCAATGTCACATAGTTTTAGAATTGAATTGTTTTATGTTGGTCACATTGAACTGATCCAAGAATTCTGAAGTATAGAAATATAAATTTAAAAGCAGTATGTGTATATATCTAACTATATATATCAAACAATTAATTTATTGCGTAGAACTAGCTTTTGTCTAGATCTGAGAATGTGTAGGTGGGTCATTGTAATGTCTTTGAACGACGATATAGATCCGCCACCACGTGATACATTTTTAAGAAATATAATCTAGCTTAATTCGAAATAGTTGAGTCAAAATATCGATTTCTCTTTGTTTGCACTTGTAATCAACAACGCGCTCTATTATACTGTTTTTATTTTAAAATATTATTACGTATACATACATACCTAGTCAGGTCATAAATTCTGTCACATGTTTAATGTAAAATAATTGTAACAAGTTTATTCATTATGTAACCATTCATATACCAAAATGAACTTAACAAAACATAGATTCTTATGACATTAAAGTTTATTCAAAATGACCTCCGTGATTTTGAATACAAGCCTTCAATCTGCGCGGCCAGTCGTCTATCGCAGCACGAACGAGGTCCATGTCAATATCGGCGGCTGCCTTAATCAAGGATGTCTTGAGTGACTCCAAATTGGGATGAGGCTTTGAGCACGCCTTTTCCTCCAAGTGTTGCCATATCTTGTAATCTAACGGATTCAAATCTGGACTAGAGGAGGGCCAGTCTTCGTGCCGGATGAAGTCGATTTCACGCGCCGCCAGCCAGTCTTGTGTGCTCTTCGCTCTATGAGCTGGCGCCGAATCTTGTTGGAATACCCAGTGCCTGTTATTGAACATGGTATGAGAAACAGGTTCCACAAGGTTCGTCAGGACTGTATTTTGATACACAACAGCATTCGTTTTTACACCTTTCTCACAAAAATGTACCTCTGTTAAGCCCCAATAAGAAACTCCCAACCATACCATGAGCGAGGATGGAAAATGACCTCGTTGGACACGCGGAATACGGTTGCTCGCTTCTTCACTACTGTGTGCGTACACCTTATCATTTTGTTTGTTGTAGCTCTCTTCTACAGTAAACATTTTTTCATCCGAAAAAAGAATTTCCCGATATTTTTTTCCCGCGTACCGCTTCAACAAAGCGCGGCATCTCTTCAGTCTCAGGTCCATTAGACGAGCATTCAAACGATGTCCTGTTTTTCTTCGATATGCCCGAAGCCCTAAGTCTTCATTTAACACCCTTTTCACCGTGGTTCTGCTTAACCCCATCTGAAGGGTCAACAGTTTCTGCTTACGTTTGGGATTTCTTTGAATTCGTGCCTTCACAGCTTTTATCACTGCTGGAGTCCTAACAGACCGAGGGCGACCACTTCTTGACCTGTCATCTACACTAGAGTCTTCATTGTATCGTTTGATGGTACGATAAACGAATCCTTAGGTTATATTCAAATTTTTCAGTATGTTAAAAATTTGAATTGGCGCGTAACCGCAACGATGCAACGCAATAACTGCAACACGGTCTTCTTTAAGCGTCCACTCCATATTTAAAAATGAGTAAAATTCTAAAAGTATACATTTTTATTTTCATGAACAATTCGAAATTCGAATTCAATAAACTTTTTTGTGGCCAGCATTCTAAAAGAAAAGTTTTTACTGTGTGACAATACTTATGACCTGACTAGGTATATAGGTATTGTAGAAGAGATTATGACTACATCAAAGAAAGACCGATACCCGAATGTTATTTCAGTTTTTAAGTTAGGATTCTCACCAAAATTTATTGAATTTATCAAAATCTGTTTTTTGTTATCGTTAGCCGTGACTGTATAAAATATTCACAAATCATACTAGCAGCCTGATTGCGACACTTGTGTAAGTTATGCTAAGAATTGTGTCGAACTAATTACATTACGGACCCCCGCACTTTCATTCTGTTGATAAAACTGTTAATAAATTAATTGAGTTGCATTAGAGAACGATTCGTTGCGTCTGTTACCGCTATTGTTACGAGGCTTGAGCGTGTTGCCGAATCACTTTTCCTCAATCTATCACTGTCTGTTAGGTCTTAATGTTTTACTAAATTATTACTATGGTAGTTCCTGAAAGACTATATTCTCATGACCAAGCATTAATGCACCAGTGTAATTGAGGATAAGTAAAATATTGGAAAAAATTAATTGGTTTAATGTGCCTATAGCTCACTTAGTTTTAAAAGATTTTAAATCCTTTACATTACTGAAAACTATGTGAGACGCTGGTACAGATTTTGTTTCGAGTTTCTGTTTAAACTAGGGTTGCCAACCGTCCTGTTTTCCCAGGACATGTCCTAGTTTTTGTGGTATCCTGGGATTTCCTGGATAGTTTTTAAGTAGCATCCTGTTTTTTAATGTTCAAATACTTATTATTAAATAATATTTGTAACTAACTTTTATACTCTCCGTGCAGAGGCGGAGTAAGAATAACCTCTGTGGCTGGGGTCGACCTATCGTAAAAAGCTACATAACTCTGGCTACGTGGTAGGGTCACAAGCCCCTCTAGATGGCTACTATCCTTGGTTTATAAGTATGCCGCCATAATAATCTTGTGTATGTCTATGGGACAGCAGCGTGTTCGCGGTGCCCCTAGCGTCACAAACATACATAGACGATTGTAACTGCTTACTATTAAGTGGGCCGTCTGCTGTTCCGCAGCAGTAAAAAAACTAATTCTAACTAAACCTATTTAAGTATTGCAACTCTATTACTGCGTCCTGTTTTTAAACTAAATTGTCCTGGTTTTTCCAACATCATATCCTAGTTTTTTAAATTTGGGGTTGGCAACCCTAGTTTAAACACCATATTTCAAATAATATGACTATGACTTATAAAATATAGAAAAATTCTTATATAAAATGTAAAAAAAACTGGTATGAAAAAAAACAACAACAAAAAAACTGAATATCATCATCAATATTTTCTTTATTCTAGCTCTCGTTCTGTATCCATCTAATTTATTTCTAGCATTTTTCTTTTTATATAGCATTCTTCCCTTTGCATTATATGGCTCTGACCATGCTGGTCTGTTTCTTTTTAATTTTTGCAATCTGGCGCTTCTTTCACTCTTCCTCTAATATAAATACGTACCCTATTTAGCATATCATAATAACCTCATTATTTCTTGTAAATAGAACCTTTTATCCTTGTATAGATTTATTTTTTGTATTGAGAATACATGATGTCGACAAATTTTCAAGAACTACCTACACGTTTGTCAAATATTGTCACGTTTAGTGACAATATTTCAGAACCTTAAAAGTTTTTGCCATGAGGCTACTGGGTTTGCTACGTGTAAAAATATTTTCGTCAAACGGCCGAATATGTAGGTGGATTTACGACAAATATGTATCATGTTATTTGTACGAGAAAACTGTATTCATAAACTAGTAATGACTTTATTAATAGATGGCTGACGTGTGTTCCTCGCTTCTAAGGAGTTCTCGAGAGCTTTTTTGATGTACGATAGCTAACATTTGGTAAACGGATAATCCTGTGCACAAGTTGTGCATTTAATATGCAAAAACATCTTGTTTAATCAAACTATATTTTTTAGAAGATAAAAATTTTTGGTAAATGTAAATATTATTGGTTTTATATTAGTTTGTTTTCTCCTACTGTCTTCCATGCTATAATTTAATAATGAATTACTATGACAATTCACACAATGCCATCTAGTCCCGAAGTTAGCAACAGAGCGCTTGTGTTAAGGGTGCAACTGATATACTTCTATTTTGTATTTTTTTTTATAGCTCAGGAACAGCAAACAGGCTGACGGCCCACTTAATAATAAGCAATTACCGTCGCCTATGGATGTTTGCGACGCTAGGGGCACCGCGTACACGCTGCTCTCCCATATGGATACAGGAATTTGGGTAACTAATACCGGAACACAGCACACTGTTGCCATCCCGTCGAACTTAGGGGCACTACCACGTAGCTAGGGTTGTTTTATCGCCTTATACGCCAGGCCGACCGGCCGCACGTGAAGATGAGTTTTACCATGTTGGCTAATTTATATGACTAATCTACGAATGCAAACTAAATATAAAGCACAATACTTTCTACTTTGAATGGAAAGTCACGAGGATGTCTCGCGCGTGCTTGGAATGTGTTTGCCAGGCGACATCCGACATCGATAACAACACCGGACTGTGCACCGAGTATTCGTTCCTTGGTATTTAATATTAATAAGAAGTTGATTACCCTATACTGATGCCGCCGCATCCCTGTCGAGCTTGTTAGTATTCATTACTTGTTAGCAAATAAATCATATAGTCCCATTTGGCGGGGAGACGGCACTCGTTGCCAGCTTATAAACAAGCATGACAGTAACTACTAAACATTGCACCGCCTCGCCAAAGGGCTCTGGCCAAAAAGTCGGTTTAATTCCAATATGACTGTTGGGTGCTTCCCGAAATTTACGAATGGATGTTCCATCGGTACGAATTGTTTGATACAAGGTTTATTTATTTTATATACTGTTGAAACTTTTTATCCTTTAAAGGACTGTAAACATCTTCTTATCCGTGTAGGGGTGGAGAAAGAATACTAACCTCTGCGGCTGGGGTCGGCCTGTCGTAAAAGACGACAAAGCAACCTACCCTAGCTAGGCCATAGGCGATGGTAACTGCTAAATTCTAAGCGGGCCGTCAGACTGTCTGCTGTCCTACAGCGATAAAAAAAACAACTTAATCACTCCTAACAGTCACAGAGGTCTCAGTGAAATAATAGTAACAATATATTTTTATTATTAAAAATCTTTCAAATGGTTAAAGTTGAATTTCATCGTCACGGACAAATAATAATGAAGTATTAATTACCTATCATCATCATAATCATCTTGGCGTAAAGTCCCGGTTACAACTCAAACTTGCGCTTCGGTTCCCGGGGTGCGCTTTCCAACTTTTTCTTCTCCACTTTGCACGGTCTTCGGCATGCCTGGTAGTGAGTTCATTGATACGCATATCACCCTTTACGACGCACTTTTTGGGTCTACCGCTCCTGCCGGAACAAATTAGTTCTCGTAAGGCACACACTCCTGCAATTTATCTGCAATTATTAATTTATAAGTAATTACTTATAAATCACATGATATGGTGAATGGGTGAATTGTTTGTTACAGTCACAATGGTGGTGGGCGAGAGCAAGCGCGCCGCCAATATTATGGACGGCATTGAGAACACCGGCGACGTCCGTATGCACGACCACCGGCTGCGGTTAAAACAAAGGTAAAGTGAACTTTCTAATAGCCAATAAACAGCTGATTGGTATTATAATTTAAAGATAAGCGTTTGTGCCAGCGTTTTATATTTTATTGTTCAGGAACATCAGACAGGCTGACGGCCCACTTAATAGTAAGCAGTTACCGTCGTCTATGAATGTTTGCGACGTTAGGGTCACCGTGGACACGCTGTTATCCACATAGGGGTATTGTAACCTGAGTCATTAATGCCAGAACACAAGGTTATTATAGCGGCATACTTATAGACCAGGGGTGATTGCCATCCAAACTGGCTTGCTACCATTTAGATATGCTTGTTTTGTCGCCTTTTACGACAGGCTGACCCCGACCCCGGCCACAGGTCAGTATTCGGTAGACGTGAGAGAAAAAAGGAATTTATTCTGGATGATCACGTGGCGTGATATCACAGGCATATACGATATTAGGGTTTTGTATTTTTATTTAACAGCTACCGCCCGCCTTAACTCGCCCGGCTTTGTGCAGAAAAAAAATATAGCCTTTGCTACTCGCTAATAGAGAGAGAGAGAGACGAGGTTTTGATTGTTGAAGAAAAATATTATATGATTAAATCGTTAGTCTTTGAGCGTATCTAAAACAAAGAAAACATTGTTTTTAATTAGTTTAAGAAATAATATTAATTGTCTTCGTATGTGTAGACTTAAGTATTATTTAATTTGAGACTTGCATATCTTATTCATAATCATAATATTTTCGTCACAAAAGGCAAATTGATTTTTATAAAAGCAAGCTACACAGAAATATTCAAAGTCTTAGTGTGGTACTTCTAATAAAATCGTCGATACTCGTACTCCCTTTCCCTTGTGATTGTGAACCATTTCAGAAGATAGCGATATTTTTCTAATACAATACAAATCGAAATAAATAATGGATGTTAGATTTTTATTTTGTTGTCTAAAGAAGAAGGAGGCAAAGGCAATCACGTTTTTCGTGAAGTCCTTTTCCAAAAATCTTGGATTAAATCCGCTAAGATGATGATTGATTACCTATGTTTAATGCAGCGTACGATAGAATCGGACTTGTAAAAAATCTGTTTGGCTAACGTTAGCGCGATGTAATACGATTGTGTCGCCATCTAGTTTCAATAGTAGCAAGCAAACGCGTCTAATGTTCTGAAGTGGTAGTTTGAAAAGCAACTGTGATGGAATATTAATATGATTATGAATATTGTAGTAAGTAGTATATATTTTAATTGATTAAAACCAATAATAGTATAGTATAAAGTCCAAACAAAATGCACTTTAAAAAAACTGTCCTGACTAAGCTAGGCTATACATATATAGCCTAAGAGCTAAATAAGGTACAAAATTGCTCTTTTATTTTAGATTTTAAAGACTTTTTTCATATATATATCAATCTTTTGATCCAAGAATCTTATCCGTGCAGGGGCGGAGAAAGAATACTAACCTCTGCGGCCGGGGTCGGCCTGTCGTAAAAGGCGAAAAAACAACCCACCCTAACTACGTGGTAGGGCATCAAGCCCGTCTGGATGGCGACCACCTTTGGTCTTAAGTATGCCGCCCAGGGGCCCGCCTCAAGACAAAGGGCGGGCCGGCGCCGGCCCGGGCCACGAGATCGGCAGGCCATCCGTGACCTTTGGTCTTAAGTATGCCGCCATAATAACCTTGTGTTGTGTTCCGGTATTAGTGTAGTGACCCAAGTTCCTGTACCTTTATGGGACAGCAGCGTGTTCGCGATGTCACTGGCGTTGCAAACATCCATAGGCGATGGTAACTGCTAAATTTTAAGTGGGCCGTCAGCCTGTCTGCTGTCCTACAGCAGTAAAAAAAATCAAATAAAGATTTACGAGGAACCATTTTTTTGTGGAAAAATGTTTAAGAATAGAAAATTGTATATCTGAAGCTTCGGGGCACTAAGAAAAAAAAATCGCAGCGCTTTGAATTTTTCAGGGATTTTCCGAGATACTTTAACATTGAAAAATTACTGATGATATTCTTCATTCGTCCATTTTATACCAAGTTATGCAAATATCCTTAAATACGCGGATTTTTTATCTTTTTTCATTCAGTTCTTTTTAGTTTCGAAAAAAAATTCTTCAAAAGTCATTCATAGTATTTTATAGAAAATGATGTGCAGCTTTCAAAACATGGATTTCCTATACGATCATTATTTCCAGAATTATTGATTATCAAAGTTAAAACGAACTTTACGCATTGAATGACGATAACTTTACAGCTACGTCAAATACATAAAATTTCCTAAAAGAACTTTCTAGTGAAATTATAAAAACAAATTCTTTGAAGCCCGTCGTAGGCCTTTTATACGATGAGCGAAAATTGGGAATAATAAATTTTCAGTAATTTCCTTAGGATTATTCCAGAACAAAACATGATAAGAAAATTATGATCATTTTCCTCACAGTTACAGCTTGTTACAGAAAATCACCCAAAATTTTTGTGACTAGTGTATTTTTACCGAATACCGACAATTATACATTTGTTTAGTTTAAGTTTATGTTCATTTTATTTTATTATTTTCTGTGTGCAATAAAGAATATTCAATTCTATTTTTGTAATAATGTTTCGTGATAAAGCGAAGCATATGTTAAAAAAATGGCTTTTTGAATACATTTCAATTGTGTATCATCTATATTTGTCTCTTTGGGACGACAAGGTTGCCGACCACTATCCTAGACAAATGGCATAACACCCTATCTAAACAACAGGTCTTAAAATAAACATTTTTTGATAAAGTGTTGTTAAAAGTCCGCAAGCTGTTATCACATGCGTCAATGGCTGGCTTACTGTGGTATTATTTTAGAAACGGAACGCATTCGACTGGAAACATTTGTGTCGATGCGTTATTTTAATGACGTCATTAAACAATAATGACCGAGTGTGGGGTGTCCAATGCTCACCTACACGAGAGACACCGGAAGTCGGTGGGTGTAAAGGTTGATTGTTCACTGCTTATATGGCTTTGGATGATTAAAAAGGCAAATGTATGCCTTAAATCTGACTAATATAGTTAATGAATGATTGATGAATGATCGTTTGTGAAGACCAAATGGCGTGGCATCTACGCCACGGAGTATGTGCCGATTGGGCAGTTATAAGTATATATAGTACATGCTCAAATCTGCAAAGGCACATGTTTTTATTTGGTTGATAGTTTACATAAATAATATATAAGTTTTCTCGGGGTCACCCAAAGAATAGTAAATAGTAATAACCTATGGATGTTTGCGACGCCAGGAGCACATCTAACACGCTGGCATCCGCGTAGGGGAACTGAAACCTTGATTACTTATGCCAGAGCACAACACAAGATTGTTATGGAGGCATATTTAAAGACCGGGGATGTTACCTTGAAGGGTTGTTTTGTCGCCTTTTACGACACCACGCCCCTGACCGAATAAATAGGTATTCTTACACCCCCTACAGGGAGAAAATTGGCGGTAATCTGTGACCACCATGGCGTCAAATGTGTTAAATCATTAGATAAATTTTCAAGTCTAATTATGACTAGAATATGTTTTTGCTTCCATAAAACAGTAATATCAAATTTTGTAAGCGTGGTATGCATAAATAAATGAATAGGTGAATGTATTCTAAAAGCCGAGGCCACTTAACAGTATACTTTGTTGAAATCAACGTGCAATATCACATGCAGTCGGATGCGCGTGGGCCGCGATCGATGCCTTTGATTTCAAGCCAAACGACTAGAGATCAGTTACATATAATAAACATAAATCAAACAATCATCTCCTTTATTTTGATTTATATGGATGATCTACAACTTATGATATAAAGAAATCGACGAGTGATCGTCTGTTTTTTTATAGCAAGAGTTCAGCAGACATGGAAACGGCCCATCCTGGCAGGTAGTCAACGAGACATAACCAATGCGCTGCTAGCCTCGAAGTAATTTTACAACGCCTTTTTTGAAGAACCCCCCAGCTGACATATTATGTGGTCTGACCTGTGCTTTGTATAGCACAAGCCGTTGCCTTGGACTGAAATACTGCTTGAACCGGATTAGCATACCCAGCTTTTTAGAGGCAAGCTTAGCTTTGCCCTCCAATTGTCCCCTAAAGGCACATCATTCGTGATGTCGACACCAAGGATCTCAATACTGCTTGAGATGGAAAGAGGGATTCCTTGGAACTGTGGCGCATGTGCGAACGGGGTTTTCTTGGCAGAGAATACGCAGACTTGCGTCTTCGATGGGTTGAATTGGACAAGGTTTTGTCGTCCCCATTCAGAGACTAGAGAGTTCTCTACTTCAGACACAAGTCAGTGTTAACTTATAAAAACTTGCTTACTATAACATAACATCTCATTATATCCCATTGATGAGCTTAGTTCTCCTTAGAAGGAGTGAACAGTATCAGAACTTAATAATTTTAATATTTTGTGATTTTGATATGAGTGATTTGATGATTAGAGATGATGATGATACAGAGATTCAAATATTGTTAAATTTTGACCTTTTGTAACGCAAAATAAATAGAACTTTGATTTTGAAATAATGATCCCAACGTGCAGGTTGCTTGACCATGTTTTTGCGAGGTTGCTTCGCGAAGGGAAATAGGGTGAACGGTCAGAAAAACTGCCCAAACTGTGTATTCTATAACAGGGATCGAAGAAGGACACTAGTTGGTAACTCGTTTGTGATCTCAATAGAACAAATATAAAGTTTTAGTGCCAACCAGATTTAATAACTTTAATAACTAGGTTTTTTTTTATTACTGAGGAACTGCAGACAGGACAGATGAAAGAATGTTTATGACGCTAGGGGCACTGAAAACACCACGTAGCTGTTCTCAGGAGTACAGGAACCTGGATCACTAATGACGGAATACAAGGTTATTATGGCGGCATACTTATTGAGCATTGGTGATTGCAATCCAGACGGGCTTCGGCCCTACCACGTAGCTAGGGGTGCTTTGTCGCCTTTTACGACAGGTCGCAGGGGTTACTATTCTTACTCCGCCCCTGCCCGGAGGAAAATTAAATAATGAAGATTGAAGAGTTTCATTGCACTTGATTCAACGCTTCGAGTGTGTATGCTTTGCTGTGACGCATGTATTTGCCTGACCGTTTTGAACTTCGACGCTAATCTATTGAGTAAACTGGACAACTTTAGACGTTATGACAATTCATTTGTAAACTACACTTTGTGGTTGTGACGTGAGGTGAAGATTACTATGAATAAAACATGAATTAGCACCATTCAAATTGTTTATATCGCCTGTTAAGCAGATGTGTTAACTACGAGTTTGATTTCAGTAACAATATGTTTTACGGAATAATAGATAGATCGAGGTGTGAAAGGCTAATTGTTTTAAACGATAGTTTGATAGATATTGAGTTATATACATATTCGGAATCAGTGATTTTTTCTGCAAAACTCTAAATGACTCCTCTACAGTTTCAAAATGTCGCTTAAACAATCAGCCTTTTGAGCACGACAATCCAAAGTTAATGCTGAGGATTATGATATATGCGACGTGTCAATTCCTGTCATTTAAAAATGATAGTACTAGAAATGGCCATATTCTGCGATGATTGGCTTTGATGCAGATGTTTAATCTCTATGGCCATGAATCGAAAGATGTATATGCTGACTCATGAGACATTCAACTGTTGCTTGGTTCAGATATTAGACAATCGATATAATCATAGGTATATTATCTTTATATATTTAATTCTTCTGTGATTGTGTATGTGGCTGTATTTCTACAAATGCCGCGAACGATTTTGGTAAATTTTTTTGTTTGTGTTCAAATGAATTCGAGAATGGTTTAGGTTTACAATTCGATCCACTACATTTTTTAATTTTTAATATTTTTATTGCACAGGACAAAGTCTGTCGAGTTTGCTAGTAATTCTTTAAAATATGAGTTCGTACTTTTTTGTTCCGAAAGTAGAAAAATGCTCTTACTCACAATCAGTCGTGCGGGGCCACAACAGGCTTTTGTGCACAGCGTTGGCTTGTAGTGGACACGAGTCTCACCGTTTATTTGTATAAAAAATATGAATTTGAGCTTATATGCTTTAAAACTAAGCAATTTCTAAGTCAATTAGGTTCAGGTCTGAGTTAGATGAGGAGCAATCCCCTATGGTCGGCAAAGGTCCGAATGTTGGCGGGGCTGTGTGCAGGGTGCTTATTTTATTAAATGTCATTCATTCAGTCATGTATTAAAAGTTATTTACTAAGAAATTTTTCAACACGACGCAGGACAACCAAACAGGTTACCTTTACAAAACAAAAATTCTGAACGAATAATTGTTGTGTATACATATTTTCTGCAACTTCCTTTGCTTATAAGTACAAAGGCATAATATTTATTTATTGATTTGTTTTGTATTTCAGATTCGACATAGTGAGAAAACTAGGTCAAGGCACGTACGGCAAAGTACAACTGGGTATCAACAAAAAGACTGGTCAAGAGGTTGCCATCAAAACGATAAAGAAATGCAAGATCGAGTCAGAGGCGGATTTGATCCGCATCCGGAGGGAAGTGCAGATCATGTCCTCAGTCAGACATCCCAATATTGTACATATTTATGAAGGTGCGTAATCTATGTATATATATATATATACAGTCGAAATACCACTCATTACGAGATCCTTAAAACTCACACACCCGATTGACTTGAAATTTAGCATAGTTAATCATTTTACGGAACCGGTCGAATTTTACGGAAATCCCATCCTTTTTTATATGAAAAGAACAACGTTTACCGAGTCAGCTAGTACTGTATATAAAATAAAATATTATTTATAAATATTGGAATTAATCAAAGTATTAAATAACATGTACCCAATATATAACAAAGAATTCCATATTTGTAGCAACATTGGTTGAATAAAATTTATAAGCTGATGCAGAAATGTCAAATATCCTTCGGCAAACAGAATTGCGGGAATTTTTTTTTCGATTAATATTATAATTCTGCCCTAATTAATAACATTTTGCCTTTAATAATTACTTTATATTACCGCTTTAATAAAATTTCATCAATAAATCGTATTATTGCACTTGAAGAAAGCACTTCGTTTACTTTATCAAATTAGAGAATTACAATTCAAATTGTTCAAATGTCAATGAACTATGAACTAAAGACACTATTATATACACCATGTACATCAAGTATGACTATTAAACGAAATATGTTTTATTTTTCCTTCTTTTTATGTATCAGTAAGTTCACAGAGGATTTTTTTGGCGCATCCGGTGAATATGAGACCAAATATTATAAGGCCCTTAAAATTTTCAATTTTATTTATATTATGACGACCTCCGTCCTGATTCTGGATACCTATAACACGAGCGCTCTGTTGCTTATTTGAGACTAGATGGCGCTGTGTATTATATTTATTTCATTTTATATATCATAACATATTTCATAACATTTTTTTAGTTTATTGAGAATGTATTATACCAACCATATACACTGACGGACTCTAAACTGCATCAAAGTAATAGACGACTTTGAAATAAATATTTTAACCAAGTATGAAAACTTTCTATACATATTTAAATTGAAACCTCTAGATTGGTTCGTGAACTTTAAAACAGCGTAGGGTCATATCCTTAAGTTTACGTTTGTGTACTGGAAAGGACATTAAGACTTTTTTGAAGAAAAAACAGAAATTTAAGGAAAATTGGTTTAATTAAAAAATTGGTTTTAACAATAGACACAAACTTTATGCAAGGGTTTATTTATGTTTTAATAAGGTGTATTACCTCCACGTGCCCTTATTACGGATTCTAATCAGTTCCGCATAGATTTTATTAGGGTTATTAAAAGATCTTGCGGAATATTGTCCCATTCTTCTGAAAGTGCTGTTCTTAGTGCTGCCACTGTCGTGGGCAAAGGGTTTCTCGCATATACAGCTCTTTTTAAATTGTCCCAAACATGCTCAATGGGATTAAGATCCGGGCTGCGTGCTGGCTAATTCATTGTACGTATCCCAACCTCTTCGCAATATTGTCGAACTTGTGCAGCAGCGTACGGCCGGGCATTATCCTGCATTAAAGTAAAATTTTCGCCTATGAATCCCATGTAAGGTACCACGTGATCTTCTAAAATCTCTGTTATGTAGCGATGTGCAGTCAAACCCCCCCCCCCTCTCTATTACCGTTTTGACGGACTATGTCTATGAACACAAGTTCTGTTCGCTCGTTCATTGATATGCCACCCCAGACCATACACGAACCGCCTCCAAAAGGAACACGCTCCTCAATGCAACTTTGAGCATATCGCTCCCCACGTCGACGATAGACTCTTCTGCGACCATCTGCGCCGTATAAACATGTCCTACACTCGTCCGTGAACAATACGGAGGCCCATTGCTCTTCTGTCCAATTCAGGTGATCACGCGCAAATCTTAAGCGAGCTTGTCTGTGAGCTACAGACAACTTTGGACCATTTGCTGGTCTAAAAGGGGTGATATCCGCTTCCTTTAACCTTCTTCTTCTTATTGTTCGTGCACTCACGGTTACTCCACGCACTTCATTAAGCTCTGTTTTGATGTTAACTGACGTGAGGAAACGATTTCGCAGGGAAGTTGTGACAATAAATCGGTCATCACGACCGGTGGTTGCTCGAGTCCCGCCTGTACCACGTCTCCTTCTGTAAGAACCTATCTCCACAAACCTTCTGTATATTCTAGAAACCGTAGACTGGTTTAAATTTCTACCAATCGTTCATTGATCCAAGCCCTCCCACACCAATGCTACAATTTGAGCCGCTTGTTCGGACGAAGTATCCATATTATGGTTCAAAAACTCTCGATGAGTTAAAAAACTAAACCAACAATTCTGCTGGTAACAATAATTCAATTGACAAAAGAATAAAAAATCATTGAGAATCAATTTAAAACTGCTATAAATAACACGCAAATCTGATACTACGAGTAAATTTTCTTTTCCCGGCTATATTCATTTGTTTTACTGCAGTTCTATTTTTAAATTTTCCTTTTTTTTGAGATTAAGAGCCAGTCTCTCCATATTTTTATAATTTAATCTAAAAAGTTTGCATACTTATTAAAAAAAATAATTTCAAAGTAATCCTGAACTTTGATGCAGTTTATAAGTCCGTCAGTTTATAATATCCATCGATACAGCAGATAATGTACAGGGGGAGATATTTCTATTTTCAAAGATATAATAAATTAACGTTCAAGTACGTAAATTTCTCTTTTCTAAGTTTGTGACTCATCGTGGTTTTGAGGTTTAATGTACGCACTACATCGTCGTTCGCATATTCGCGCTTGCCAGCATAAAATTGTTTACGATCAGCGGTCGCGGATTTCGCTTCGAGAAGTACACGAATGACCTAATTAAAATTTGATTTTATGTATTACATTAGTTTTTTTACGGTAAATGTATAAACACGTAGTTTATTACCACAATTTTAATCAGTCTGAAATACTTGTACACGTTTTTATAGCACTGAAAACAAATATTCTAGTTTTCATACATAAAATAAGATATTATTTTTAATGTGGCTTAGATTGGGTGAAGTTTGAAGTGAAACATCGTTTATGACGTAACAGAGAAATAGATTACCTTAAATTTGACCTTCTGATGGTAAATGACCTCTACCACCCACGACTGGTCATTACCTACTACGTAATTAACGATTTTCATTTAATGCTAAGTCAATACAAAATTTCCAAGTCTTTTAATTTTTTTGTTATAATAAAAGATATAATGAAAATTAAATTTTATATATAACAGTAACACCTCATAACGTCCCGCTAGGGTAAATGGACAACCAGAAACACGGGTTTAAGGCAGATTGGTGGGTTACTCCTACCGGTGATTTCGGTATGTGAGTCTTCTCACGATGTTTTCCGTCACCGTTGGTATGTCGCCGGTGTCGTATACGTTAGGCGAAGAAAATAGCCTAAGCGGTATGTGCCATTGTGGGATTCGAACCCGGTAGTAGCTACCACGTTTACCATTGTTTGTGGCCCCGTTTTTTTTTAATGCTAAGGAACAGCAGATAGGCTGACGGTCTACTTAATAGTAAGCAGTTACCGTCGCCTATGAATGTTTGCGACACGGTATATTAACTCGGCCAATATGTACTCGTATATTAACTTAGTCATTGCGGAACATTATAAATATTATGTCTCGATCCAGTTTGCTCTCATATATATCTCTAAGTGTGACGTACACTAAAGTTTTGTCTATCTAATTTATCATTAATACTTATATAACAATAAAATACTTAATCAACCTTACCACCCAAAAGTAACCAATACATACCATTTGATTTTAATTGATAAGAATCATACGTCAATAAATGATGTTTTGTTTCCAGTATTTGAAAACAGTGAAAAAATGATACTGGTTATGGAATATTGCTCCGGCGGGGAACTGTACGATTACCTCAGTCAGAAAAAGGTGTTGCAGGAGGATGAAGCGAGGAGGTATGTTGTTGTTTTTTTTTATTGCTGTAGGACAGCAGACAGGCCTACGGCCCGCTTAGAATTTACACAACACAAGGTTATTATGGCGGCATTCTTAAGACCATAGGTGGTAGCCATCCAGACAGGCTAGAGGCCCTACCACGTAGCTAGGGTGGGTTGTTTTATCGCCTTTTACGACAGGCCGACCCCGGCCGTAGAGATTAGTATTTTTTCTCCGCCCCTGCACGGATAAAAATGCTCGACATATTGTATAGATTTATATAGTCTATATGTATTTTTTTATTATTCTGGAACAGTTGACAGGCTGACGGCCCACTTAATAATAGGCAGTCACCGTCGCTTATGGGTGTTTCCGAGGTCAGGGGCACCTGCTGTCCGTCTAGGAGAACTGGCACTTGGGTCACTTATAACGAAACATAACACAAGGTTATTATGGCGGCATGTTTAGAGACCAGGGGTGGTTACAATCCACACGGGTATGGGGCCCTACCACTTTGACAGGTTTGTTTTGTCGCATTTTACTGACTGGCCGCAGGGGTCAGTATTCTTACCCCTCTGGAAGGCAACCACTCCTGGTTTTAAAACATGCCGCCATAATGACCTTGTGTTGTGTTCTGACACTAGTAAACCAGGTTTTAGTTCTTCTTCGAAGCGAACAACACGTTGACAACACCTATGGTGTCATAAATGTGTATAGGTAGGTGATGGTGAGAACCTACTATCGGGTGGACCGTTTGCCTGTCTGCTGATCTCAGCTATAAAAAAGCTTCTTACTCTAAATACTACATTTAAACTTGTAATATATTATATTTTATGTACTACAATCATCAAACAGATATGGTTAATCATATTTGTTGTTGCATTCAGCACGTATTCTTTACAACATAATGAATGAAAACTCTTTATTGTTCACCTTAAATATATATACAAGAAAATGAAATAAACTTACAAGCTACTGAACAATGGGTGGCCTTATCGCTTAGAGCAATTTCTTCCAGGCAACATAGTTATTAGTATGAGTATAGACAGCCCAGACAATCAATAAGATAAAGACCTCGTTCTTTATTAGGCATAATTTGACCAATAACCGTCCATGCCTCCAATGTCACCTAACGTTATTAGTTTCATAGTATAATTATAGCAGTATTCCCATTTATGTTCAAAGTAATCTTTGAAGATTCAGTTTATTCGGAATGGTTTATATGAGAGATTCATTCAAAGGATTGAGTTATATACCATTGCCTACTAACCTAAATCTATCTTTTATACTGAAAAGATCTAAAAAATTATAAGCTTCTCCTAGCAACCTTGAAAGGACGTATACCACCTTGCAATATCACTTTTGTGAGATCCATTTTATAATTGATCGTTCTTTTGTTAATTGATTTGATTGATTTTTAATTGTTGTACTCTTCAGCTTCAGATCACCGTTCTCGAGCGACTTCGTCCACGCCTTCACGCGTTACTCTAACCTACCCCTGCCCGAATCCTCCAGCGCGATATCATCAGCGTACATAAATAACTGCCTTGGAGCTTTAATTTGCTTGCACCTTAAACACAATAATTAGTAACATAAATACGACTAGCTTTTGTATGACAGAAGGAACTGGTTTGACTAAACAACATTGAAAATAAAAATCGAATGGTGAACTTAATGTGCCGCTCATAAACTAGCAAAAGTAGTGACCCATTTGTTCTATTAAAAATGACGAGGATAACTTTTAGGGGACTCCTAGTATTATGAAGAAATTTTGACGTAATTAACCTATGATAACATTACATAGTTAGTAAGTATTATAGTAAAAAAAAATTTGAAGATGCCGCCTTGATGCCGCCATTTGTTACGTATGCTCCGGGTTTGAAATTAGTTTCCGGCTTATGTTTTCCCATCGCAGTATTTCAAAAGAGACGTTATAAAATTTCTTCGAGTTCGCAAGCACGTTGACAATGGCTCTATTGTTGCAAACGTCCATAGGTGACGGTGACTGCTGATTAAAAAATACTAGTACATAATAGTACAACGTTTTCAACAATTTAGGCAGATAAAAGTACTGTACAAATTTAAATAATACTGTGAAACGTTGATTGTATTGTCCGTACGAAGGGGAAAGTATTCCCAGATGTACTTTAATATCGATTCCTATCGACGTAGAATAAGGCAGAATATTATTATTATGGATAACTTCGCAGTAATATTTTTTGGTTCAAATATTAACATAGATTATCTATTTGGTATACTAGTAGTAAATTAATGTCGGCTCATTTTTCTAAGTGTTTAATACAGTCAACATTTAACACGGTTTCAATTTTACACAACAGTAAAAAAATTAATACTGATGGAATTACTTTTTCTTCTTGATTGGTGCTGCCGATTAGTGATCCTAGCCAATAGTTTCATTGATTAGTGTTCTCCCCGAAAACCCCTCGATGTAATTCTAGATGAAAATTATATCTAATTAATTGTTGTATTTTTTACGTGAATTAGACCTATCATAGAATTGTATGAAGGTAAACAGCATTTTGTTAAAAAAAAGCAGTAGCAAACAGGTTGATGGTACTTTAAGCTGTTACCATTTCGTCTATAAACATTTTTAAACACTAGAAACATTGGTAATTAGTAAGTGTTACCCGCCTTATAAGAAGGTGTATATATCTTCATATTTATGTTCGCACATAAAAGATCTTCTCACTTTTCTATAAAAGTCACAGTAAAAAAATAATGGTAGAAGAAATTAACATCGCGGAGAAGAAATAGACCTTCTGAACCCTTCCCTCAAACCTAGAAAGTACTAGCAAAGCCTACCGATTCACTTGTTTATTTATTACAAGAGCATCGAAAGAAAGAACATCTATCTGGCGAGTCTAACATAGTCAAATCAACATGCATGTCAAAGATTATTACCAAAAAACTGTCGATTATACATGACATTTTAATTGGATTAGCATTGTAATAGCATTTAAAAAATATGCGTGACTAAACTTTTTTCTTGTTATTATGTTTAATTTTTTTTTCAGGTTGTTCCGCCAAATTGCCACCGCAGTATATTATTGCCATATTCATAAGATATGCCATAGAGATTTAAAATTGGAAAATGTATTACTCGATGACACAGGCAGTGCTAAGGTATGTATGAAGTGTTATTGTTATTAATTCAGTTCATCACACCATTGTGAATGATTTCTATTATTGGCTTTATAATAAATAGAAAGTACTAGAAAATGAGATGCATTTAAATAGTACTTATCCTAAAGTGATTTTCTAATTTATTTTTAATGATTAACTGTTAATAATATCAACTGAAAAACCATGAAAAACCACTTTACGATGTTTGGGGTAATATTAATTACTATTTTATGCATAGTTTTCAATAAATATTATCTTCGTATTAATTTCAGATTGCTGATTTCGGCTTATCAAATGTGTTTAAAGAGACATCTTTGCTGTCCACGTTTTGTGGTTCACCGCTTTACGCATCACCGGAAATCGTTAAAGGAACGCCATATATTGGACCGGAGGTATGTACAGTGTATTCATACTTTTCGTGTATAAAACATGAAATATAATATTTAGGGAACAATTTCGTATTGCAATATTTTTAATAGTATCATATCTATTCTTTTTACCTTCAATTTCTAAATTTAATCCTAAAAATATTTACATTAATGAGCTCGTAAAAGTGAAAGAAATTTAAAGCTATATTATTGAGAAAAATTATTCTATCGTCTATTTAAAATTATTCTATTCATTTTCGAAATATGCCTACGTCTACATATGTTCGAATTTATATGCTATGCGGTGTTACTTTAATTGCAGAAATTGAATTTTATATTTGAGTTTCAGATTTAAACTATCAATAACTACGTGTTTTACCCTGTCAAATGAAATCTCTTTTACTATTTTTTGTAATCCGATTATTTTTATATCGATAAAACTATTTAATCTATATAATTTCGATTGATTTAAGGTGGACTGCTGGTCTTTGGGCGTTCTGCTGTATACTCTAGTCTATGGAGCTATGCCGTTCGACGGCTCCAATTTCAAACGTCTAGTCCGACAAATCAGCAACGGGGATTACTATGAACCGAGGAATCCGTCTTGTAAGTATTTTATTTTCTTGCACAAGTGTAATTTGTTTAAAATCAGCTTTAGTTCGTAATTTACCTTTTTTACTTGTCGTTTTCGTGATTTGTTAACGGTAGACATAGTAGTAGTAGTAGTACATAGTATTTTGGTATCAATTAGACGCGGTTTTTAGCGCTCAAACCTGTCTTCATAAATATACAAATTTGTTTTAAAAACTACGTCTTATTTAATATTATGACAAAAGAACATGTAACATTTTGGCTTGAACAGCCACGTAGACCCCGGCTGCGGCCTACTGGCATGGTGAGCCGCAGGACCACGGGTCGGAGTCTCTCGCCGATCTGAATGACCGGAGGCAGCTGGAGTAAGCCATATACAACTCGGCTACACACAGGATAAGACCGGCTCAGCCCGAACTGTATCAATAAAGGAACGTTGCGTTGCGTTTCCTTGTCAACTGTGCGTTCTCTTGACACTGCCTCGCTGCGAGCACCCAAACGGTGGGGTGTGTCATCAAGGGGCATCAAGCATTTCCATGTCAGTAAAAGGCCAGTATGTAGAATAATAGTAGTTTCACTTTTATAAGTGTATTTAAAGCGATAGTCGTATTACAGCGGCGTCGCCATTAATCCGCGACATGTTGACCGTGGACCCTCTGAAGCGAGCTGACATCGCCTACATCTGCGATCATTCGTAAGTACTATTAGTAATACACGAAATATTATTATTTCTCATAATTTTTTAAAATACAGTTCTATCTCTCTCAGTTCTATTTGAAACCCCATATTACAAGACTTTTTCGCAAATATACAATTAAAATACAAGGTTTGCGTAGATGTTTTTATTGTTAAGGAACAGCTGACAAGCTGACGGTGCACTTAAATTAGCAGTTACCGTCGTCTATGCTTGTTTGCGACGTTAGGACAACCGCAAAAACGCCGCTGATTATTAAATATAAACTAAAAATAACATTTATTACGTACAGGCCATATAAAATTGCCAAGATATTTTTGCACTGTGAGGGTAGATGTATTTATAACACATATACACAAAATTGACCTTACATTTCAATTAATACATTTAACGCCATGGGAATCACCAGTACCCTCAAGCGGTTCTTTTATTATACATTTTGTAAGACACCCCACGATAAATCCTTATAATTGGGTACATATCTTAAAATTCTTCAATTTAAAGACTTTAATTTTTTTTTATTTTCTGTAATAGCGATTAACGTCTTAACATAATTTATTCAGTATTCAGTGCAGATCTTTACACTGCCAATCGGTTAAACGTGTTTACGATTTAAAAGGGTATAAATTTAGTATATATTTTTGCTTAGATGGGTGAACAGTGGTTGCGAGACGTCGTGCCTGGAGATGGCGGAGGCCCTGGCGGCCGAGACGCCTGTCCGGCTGGACCTGCTGCTGTCGTTGGCGCCGGCCGCGCCCAGTCACTCCAACTCTGTCGTCGTACCACCAGAGGTAAATGGTGGTGAACTTAAATTATTTAACTCGAAACAAAATCACTAAATTAAAACTTTACACGCGCACTATACGCGCATCTGTTCTTTTATAATTAAAGCATACCCTATTTTGTATTGTCGCTTTTATGAAATCATGCAAAATATAACTTTTGTAGTTATTCATTGACGGGGTCTAGATAGCTAAAGTAACGATGTGGTTACCTTCTCGGATAACTGCTGTGTAGCAGTTATCATTACTGTTATGTGGGTAACCTTCAATTTTTGGACAATGTTATGGTGTTGTTGGTGTTGGTTTCATTTCAGGTGGTTTGGTCATGCGATCCAGTCATTGAGTTATTGTGTGACTAACATAAAGGAGCTACTTTTTGTTAACTTATTATTTAATGTATTACTTTAGTTATGATAATGTTGACATGTAATACTGGGATTTTTAATTAACGTTTTTTCTTCAGGCTGAATTAGGTGCAGAGGAAAACACGGATCTAACGAGTTCCGCGTCGATGGCCATCGAGCCGAGCAACTCGGCCGAGAAGAGAATCCTCGAGCTGGTTGCCGGTAAGTTTATGTTTCTTTACAATTGGTATTAAATGATGATGATGAAAACAGAACAATCCACAATTTTTTTTTATTGCTGCGGAACAGCAGACAGGCTGAAAGCCCAATTAATGTTAAGCAGAGACCGTCGCCTATGGATGTTTACGACGCCAGGGGCACCGCGAACCTGGGTCGCTAATGCCGGAACACAACACAAGGTTATTATGGCGGCATACTTATACACCAGAGATAATTGCCACCCAGACGGGCTTGGGGTGTGTAGAAATTTGAAAAGTAAACAAGATCACTTCAGAATCACTTCTTAATGTTCTTATATAATCATGTCGAAATTAAAATACGAATGTAACCATTACTTATTGTTTTTTATAATTCACATAGAGAAATGTCTTTAAATGTTTCTAGGTAATAAGGTATGAAATTTACTTAAATTATTATTAAAGTAACTAGATAAGTTTGTAGTTAGTGATTAGATAATTTAAGTACAATCATTTTTTAAGGTTAAAATGCTTAATGCAGATTTCATCGCTTGGAGGCTCGCGCCGGGGTAGCGAGGGACAAGCCGTGCAATGTTCCCCTACCGTTAAAAAGGGGATTCACGTCCCTGTTGTGACATTTTTTCGCATGCGCCTCTCGCTCGAATGGCTCGCACTTAAGAGAATAATAATATTTTATCCTTATTTACACAGAGGGAGGCGAAGACGCTATCAAACCATCGCCAACTCGCACGATCGTGTCTTGCGGTGACAACAAGCGGAAACTTGAGCTTGCGATGTCTGCCAGTGGCTTGCAGAGGAAGAAGGAGAGAGCTGCCAGGTCTCTTTTATGATTTACCTTATTTGAAGTACTCTCGGTGTAGCAGATCTGTCATTACATGTGTTCAAATCGTTTGGCAAGTCGTCTATACAGGTGTTTTTTTTTTTTATTGCTGACAAGCTGACGCGACGGCCCACTTAATATTAAACAGTCACGGACGCCTATGGATGTTTGCCATGCTCTGGGCATCTTTGACGTGCGACTACTGCATAGTGGTGCAGGAACCTACTCAGGTTCATCACTAATTCCGGAATAAAACACAAGGTTATTATGGTGATATACTTATAGACCAGAGGTGGTTACTCACCAGAAAGGCTTGGAGCCCTACCTAGCGTAATTTGAGCGATCATATCGGCTTTGTTTACTATTTTTATTAATTCTTTATAGAAGAAAAAAAGAAAGAAAACTTTACTTATGACATAAATATACAGTGTTACAAATGTTTTTTAATAATTTAAACCTAGTATCCTAAATTGGACCTAACTAAGCATAATGCTGGCTTAGGGAAAAGCCAGCGCGTATCTTCCGTCAGGCCCACTATACAGGATGACTTTGACAAAACCGTCCAAATTTTTTTTACAACATTTTCAACATTTGTGTCATGTTTGTATATAATAAAAGGAAACTTAACGCCGCAGTATTAGGCGATGGTAATTACATGATTTTTCCCGTGCGATTTCATAACACTTAGCATAACACCTTATTCTTTTTTTATTTAAAAAGGCAAAATAAAATGCATATGGCAAAATATGTTTTTACTGCGTTAAATGATACGGGTTTGGGGGACCGGAAACTGAAAGGTGTATAATTAATGTTGTTTAAGAATATGGCTCATCGAATTTGTTCTTTAATTATATTCTTATTTCAGTGTATTTTTATTTAGATGTTACAATTCCTTTATGTATTATTTCAATTGAATGTACAGTAGTGCAAGTCTGGCCACATCGCAGCCTGCTCTGCCTGAAGAGGCTGCCACCGAGATACTGCCACCTGACGAAACCGCTCCTGCTGCAGATGTGGTAAGGTTTAACTATGTTCAAGTCAATATTGTGCAATTGAATTGAATGTCAGATTTATTAATCTACCACAAGGCATGTAATACGGTGCTGAAAGTTGGGCCACTAAATTGGAAGACCAGGGATGAGATGTATCCATTCAGCTAAGATGAAAATGTTGAGATGGATCTGTGGAGTGACAAGAATGTATAAGGTGAGAAACAAGTAAATAAAGGGATCTCTGAAAGTATCACCCATAAATGGCAAATTGAGAGGAAGGAGATTGGCACGGTACAGGCATGTAATGGGAAGGAATGTCGACCACATTACCAGAAGAATGTTCTAAAGACAGTGAAAGCGATGAAATGAATGTGTGATGCATGATATGAGGGCTTGGGTTTGGTGACAGGTGAGGAATGCCAGGATAGAGTAAAATGGAAGAAAAAGGCCTATTGTTCAGAGCACAAACGATTGGAACAAGGCCAAGCTAATGAGAATTTTTACTACATATGCCTTGATCACACGTACCGAGCAAACGGGCGAGACAGTGCTCTCGGCCGAGTACTCGGGAGGGTGGACACTCGGCCTAGTAAGTAGAACGGAAGCCGAGCTACTGACTCGCCACTTCGTTCGGCCGAGCACTCCACCGAGCGCTCGGCGCTATGTTTATACGCACCGAGTACTCGGCCGAGAGCACTGTCTCGCCCGTTTGCTCGGTACGTGTGATCAAGGCATTACGTTTATGTACTCCAAAGAAGGTGCCATTTTCATGACGTCCGATAACATGGTTTTGGAGATTTTCATATTGATCATTAATATATTTTTTTCCAGGATACCCAACCATCGTTGAAATCGTCTGCGACCATGACAATATCACCCGCTCCAGTAGAGCTAGCCAAAGACAGCACCAAAGTCTTGGTCTGTGATCAGTCCGTCGAAGAGAACCAGGCTGGAGCCAAGCCCAGGGTTGTCAAGAAGACATCTACTGCCAAAGCCCTAGATGACACGCCCAAATCAGAGAAAATTGAAGTGAAGGTAGTGTTTCAATAAAGTTCCTTACTCCTGTTGTTCGTTACTATAAACAGGTGTTAGGAAATATTTTTGTTGCTTTTCGTACAATGACTATGAGATCCGGAGGTCTACTTCTGTATTTTATCCCCTTGTCTTCTTTACCTCCGCTCGTATTATTCTCTATTATTTTACTTATAATGTTGCAAACGTTTATAAGCTATTGTGATTGATGAACTTTAAATAGGCCTCGTGCGGTAAGTTTGCAGTGGAGCGCACTCAAAATAATTGCCCCTTACCAATGGTGAAGGAAAACATTGTGAAGAACCTGCATACCGGAAACACTGGTATGCGTGACTTGCCAATCCGTCTTGGTCAAACGTGGCATGACGAACAGTAGATCCATATCGTCTATAGGCGATGGTGACCGCCTGCTATCGGGTGGGGGGGCCGTTTGCCTGTCTCCCGAACTCTGCTATTTGAACAAAACGTTCTGCATTTCTACTAGTTTAATATTATATGTATTCCAACTTGTATTTCTGGAATAGCGCTGGACTTGTACAAGAATACCAGTTCTAGAAACGGATTTTTTTCTTATGTTCTTTGGTGATATATATAATAATGTTCTGTTTTGTTGCCAGGATGACACAAAAACATCTAACGTGGTAGCGAATGCTGCTGAAAAACTGACATCGCTCTCTATAACCCAGGCACCAGCGGCTAACCAGGCACCTGCCAAACCGAAGAAGTTGTCTATACCAGGTATGTGTCATCATTATTTATGATTCCACTTAGCTCTTTAATTTTTCTCCTTGTAGGGGGTGAGTAAGAATACTAACCTATACGATCGAGGTCGGTCTGTCGTAAATGGAGACAAAACAACCCTAGCTGCGTGGTAGGACCCCAAGCCTGGATGGTAACCACCTTTGATGTATAAGTATGCCGCCATAATAACATTGTGTTGTGTTCCGGCATTAGTGAAGAGGTTCCTGTATCCCTGTGGCACAGCAGCGTGTTCGCGGTGTCCCTGACGTCGTAAACATCCATAGGCGACGGAAACTGCTTACTATTAAGTGGATCGCCAGTCTGTTTGCTGTTCCTTAGCAATAAAAAATATCGGAATTGAGGTCCTGATTCCGCTCACCATGTTAGGAGGTCTTTTTTGGGCATTATCAGAATTTTCACATGAAATAGAAGATATCAACGTTCCAGTTCGAAGGCTCGTACTGCTTCTCTTGGAACTTCCCCAGCGTGTATCACACACCTGGTTTATAAATTAAATAATATAAATAATAAATAAATAAATTCAAACAATGCATACATAGATAACAAGTATATTAGTAATTGAGTACCCACATAACAAGTGCAATGCTACTTACTTTGGAACTAGATAGCGCAGTGTAAATAGAATAAAAAAAACTACTACTACTTTCTTTTGTAAATAAATACATTATTATACATAAACACCCAGACGTAGGACGAGAATTGAATCCATAACTACGGCAAGCGTACCCCTGTGCATTAGCCGTTACGCCACGGAGGTCGTCAAAGACAAAAATAAAATTTATATGAATAATATAATAAAGTATTTTATTATAGTATTTTTAGAACATTGTTCTGCTAATGGTCTTTGCAATTAGTGAATACCTTGGCTTCATCTGATCATTATTTATTTATATATTTTATCAGTATTTGATAAAATGAAACAAAATCAATGTTTATCTTACACTAGCTAGAAAATCCACACACCTACACATACGTAACACACACAAGCACGCGCACTAACGCTCGCTCGCACTCACGTATAATCACTCTTTTTTGTAATATATATAACGTTCATTTTTGCAGAAACTTTTTACGTCAATAACCACTACATCAACTTCCAATACATGTTGATTAGTTAATTAAAAATGAGAGACGGAGAGCAAGTGGCATTAATTATTTTATCTACTTTTAGTCATTTTATATAAGTTTGTAGTATTTATGTTTCACTCTTGTAATTTTTAGTTCAGTAAAGGAAATGAAATTATGGCGTTTATTTTTATTATATTTCAACTGTTGATTTTTTATGCAATGAATGTTTTCAGGTGGCAATGTGGGCAGTTTCAAAGACCAGTTCGAGCGAAGGGCCTCTATGACCTCTACACCAGAAATCAAACGTAACATTTCTAAACCAGGTATTTTATTATTTTTCTTTTAAGGTTAGGTTTTATTATTTTTTCATTACAAAATAGTGAAACAAATTATTGTTCATACATACAAACTGATACAAATATCGAAAAGGCAAAAAAATTTTTGGGTTTGTGTATATAGATAATGCATCTTTTTTCGAAGAAATTCTCCGATTGACGAGTGCCCCTAGCCCGGGGGATCAGGGGGTTTATTTATGTGACACTGGGGAAGGTGGTCGATATCTGACTAAACTAAAAATCCCTGCTGTCCTTCTATCGCCTATTGTCTGAGCCCACCCATCGCGTGGCGCCGGCCCGCCTGTTGAGATTCGTCCCCCCGCCCTCTCCTACGTCAATCTAGGATTGAGGTGAGCACGTGGAACAACGTGCGTGTTCCCCCGAATAAATAGATAGTGCATCGGTTCTATTATGAATATAGATACTTTTATAAGTATAATATAATAATATAAGTGAATAATATTAAAATAAATTGTTATTGCAGTAGTGTCGAAGTTAACAAAACCAAAAGCACAGAGCGAAGACAGGGAGCTGGCTGCCAAGTCGCCAGACAACGGGACAGTTAGACTGCAACAAATCGGAATTGAACCCTCGTCTGTAAGTTTTTTTTTTTTTTAATTTTTGTTGTTGATCATTTCCAGCAAACTGTACTTTTCAAATGATCAAGAATATTTTTTGTAAAACATACTTTAAGGGGACTCTTCTTGTAGTTTTTCTCTCCGATTCTTTCTCCGTGCATGTGCGTAATATGAAAAATACTGACACCTGTGGCATAAGACGGCTTCTCGTAAAAGAAGACAAAACAACCCTAGCTAGGTTACAGGCTTGCAGTTTGGATGGCAACCATCCCTAATTACCTTATGTTGTGCTCCGGGCCAAGTGACCCAGGTTCCAGTTCCCCTACGCGGACGGCAGCGAGTTAGCGGTGTCCCTGGCGTCGCAAACATACACAGGCGACGGTAACTGCTGAATATAAAGTGAGCCGACAGCCTGTCTAATGTTCCGCAGCAATAAAAAAGTCAGCACTGTTTCGAAGTGGTATATATGAAAGTATAGCACATGACGATCTTGTACCCAATATATCTTTTAGCACTATCCGGACATGATCCATTAATATTGATCTAAAACTCGTTGAGCGTTGTTATTCGTGCCATATTTCCATCGCCCACCTGAATTAATCATAACATTATTTATGCCAGTGTACTTCGTATGCACCGTTACGTGGGCACTTTAACTGAACAAATATGCGCTATGTTTGTCTTCGTGAGTCAAACTGTTGTGTGCCAACATTTTGTGGACTGCCCAAAACAGTTTATCACCAGACATGGGGAAGTAAATACGGTTGTATTGTGAAAAATAATAATAAACATCAGTCAAAACTTTTTACTTACTAATGCGGACTTAAATAACTGTTTGATTGTGTGAGTGAATTTTCAATATTTTTATAATAGTAAATTATAATTGATATTTTATTTTGATTTATCTTCTGTCTTAAATATTTTATTAGGATTTGAAAAAGTTACCTATATTCCAATGAAATGCGTTATCGAAGCTTTTGATTTTGTAACCGTATTTTAAAGTTCTCACGCAGTTATTAGAATCATTCCAAGGTGTTTTAATTTAATTATAGACGAGTGCGTGGTAATCAGTGGATAGCAGAAATATTTTCCTTCCGGAAGGAAATAGGCGGGGCTAATTGTGTCCTAGTTGTTTTTTATGTTTTGAAGTTACTATCACTAATTAATATACAAGAACTCATTTATACTAAAATAAAGTTAGTCGTGTCAATAATAATACCTGGTCCCGGAATGCGGATTTAAGTCTTTATTTATGAGACACCAACAATCGGTAAACATGCGCGCAATTTACAATCGGTAAACATGCGAGTTTAGACTTGAAGCTTAGCCTTAGCGCTAAGATTAGCAAACAGGATCACTCATATAGCTCACGAATTGGAATTCACGCGATCTTACTCTATAGTAATGAAGAAATGATATTTTTATGTCGTATACAGACGCCAGTGGAAGAAGAGCCAAATCGCGGTGGTGTTAAGAAGACCGAGAGTGAGCCCACGCACGGCACCAAGGCGGTCGACCCCTCGGTCCTTCTGCAGGACGCAAGAAGGTATTTTATATTTGTTTAAAACATGCATGATTTAAACTAAATCCACTGATTTTGCTCAACACTCAATGTGACGCAAAGACCTTCGCACGTCCAAACGCATGCTGCGATCACGGGTTGAATTCTCGTCCCGAGTTCAGCTGTTTGTGTAACATGCAGTTCTTACAATAAAAAAGAAAAATATGTCCGCTGCCTACTACTCGCACGAGCGTTCTGCGGCGTCGTGAGAATTGTCTCAGTATATTTATTCATTTGCCATCAATATTAAAATGACTCTATTCTCGATTATAGGAGTTTGCAGAACTCGATGGCCAAATTGGTGGAAGAGAAAGCCGGCGAGGAAAGCCGCAGGCGCGCCGCCAGGGACGTCATATCCTCGGCCATACGGACAGGTGATATTCTATCTAGTGCTAGTTTATTACATTAAACGTTTGCTTTAAAAGATGACTTATACAAGGAAATCTGTAAATTTTTTGATATTCCATCGTCACTAACTTAGTGTAAATTTGTGTTTATGTTGCAAATTTTTTTTTGCGAATTTTTGTTTTCTGCTCAATTTGATTTGATGTAGTATGTTGGACATTAAGTTGTCGTTGATTCGAAAAAAATCTGAAATTAAATTATACACACAAGTATAGTTATCGATTTAATACTATGAAAGTCTTTTCTCTAAGTGATTACTTTGGGATTTATACTGTCTAAAATTTATTTAGCGTTGAAACCCGATTATTTTTAAACACTAAGATTCAAAGAGAAGAGTTGGCATAAGCTTCTCGTTGTTTTAGGCAAGCCCCCTGTGCCTTACGGGAGGTCGTCGTCGGCGGGTGTGGCGGCGCTTGTGTCCCCACCGGGCACGCCTCCGCTGCCCCCCACTCCGGCGCCGCCCCGCGTATTCCGCACCGAGGCCCAGCACAGGATTGAAGATCATCGTAACAGGTATTATATAAGATAATGTAATTATAAGAAAATACTTGATGAAAAGTGTTATATAATTTTGGCGAGTGAAGGAGCGGGGGTCCGGTTGATTTTAATTAAAACGAGGAAAACTTAAAGAACAACCTGTAAAAGAAGTGTATTTGCTCTACTTGTAATTTTTTTATTGCTTTAGGACAGAAGACAGGCTGAAGGACCGCTTAGAATTTAGCAGTTACCGTCGCCTATAGGTGTTTGCAATACCGGAACGCAACACAAAGTTATTATGGCGGCATACTTAAGACCAAAGATGGTCGCCATCCAGACTGCTCACTTGCTAAGTTCCAGGTAAATGTCTCTGCTTCTTTCTGAGACGACACAAAATGTATAACTTCTGCTAAGTTATTGCTGATAGATAAAGTCTACCATTTCGGTTTTGCGTTTCAAAATGCCGACATGTTTATATTCTTGTACTAACTTTTCTTCTTCGTCGTGTTCTTCATTCCTGAAGGTCGTGCCCGTCTTGATAAGCCTTTACGGAGACGCTGACGAACTGCCTCCATACCACTCTGTCCTCGGCCTGTTTCAGAGCTGCAGGCAAAGTGAGCCCCGTGATAGCCTTAATTTGATCCGACCGTCGGGTTGGTGACCGTCCTCTGGACTTTTTCCCCTCTATTTTGCCTAGCACTATCAGTTTTTCGAGGTTACTACTTGTACTAATTTTTAACAGCATCATATTATTGACGGATTCAGATTGTATTATAAAGAGTTATTGATTGTGTTCATTTCTAACATAATAAGTTAACGTGTATTTTATGTGCTGTAGGGGTGTGTCAGTGGAACGTATCATTCCCATCCACATGACCCAGGAAGAGACGCCCACTTCGCCGCCGCCCCAACCGCCCCCACAGACTAAGGTCATGCCCACACCAGCACCGAGGCCCGCACAACTCACACAACCACCGTTGGGGTAAGTTTTATGCATGTTTGATTTTATATATACATAAAAAACTGGTCGTTAACAAGAATTACTTAGTTTACGTCTTAACTGTTCTATATCTTAAATGTTTGATACGATAAAATGCAAGTGTTTTGATATTATTGGAGAACGGATGCTATTTCAATTCCTCACAATATATCAACAGATAAAGAATAAGTGATGTAGTATGTTGTATGAATGTGTTAAGTCGTTGTATCGTACAATAATTTTACAAGTGTTTTATCCTTTTAGCTGTTGAATATAGGATATTCTCAGCACGAAACTCCTGCACAACTATTCGTCTGACTGCCTGGTCAGCTTTAAATAAAATAATACTATCCCTAATATAAAATTAAAATTTTAGTATATATACAATATAAATAAAAACACATCACCCATGTTAAGCAAATAAAGTGTTATCTTACATCAATATGTTATGTTTAGAGCAATACCCACAATATGTAGTGACTAAAACGAGGAAAATTATAGAAATGAAATTAGATGGATACAGGAGAAGAAGCAGACGTAGGTAGAGAAGTGATAGATGGATTACGAAAAAGATGATATGGCAAAAAATCTGTGGAAATAGAGATAACATCTTGTGCCGACCTCATATCGTGTAAGATAAGGGCAGGAAGTACAAGACATTGTACCTAGTCAGGTCATAAGTATTGTCACACAGTAAAAACTTTTCTTTTAGAATGCTGGCCACAAAAAAGTTTATTGAATTAGAATTTCGAATTGTTCATGAAAATAAAAATGTATAACTTTTAGAATTTTACTCATTTTTAAATATGGAGTGGACGCTTAAAGAAGACCGTGTTGCAGTTATTGCGTTGCATCGTTGCGGTTACGCGCCAATTCAAATTTTTAACATACTGAAAAATTTGAATATTACCAAAAGATTCGTTTTATCGTACCATCAAACGATACAATGAAGACTCTAGTGTAGATGACAGGTCAAGAAGTGGTCGCCCTCGGTCTGTTAGGACTCCAGCAGTGATAAAAGCTGTGAAGGCACGAATTCAAAGAAATCCCAAACGTAAGCAGAAACTGTTGGCCCTTCAGATGGGGTTAAGCAGAACCACGGTGAAAAGGGTGTTAAATGAAGACTTAGGGCTTCGGGCATATCGAAGAAAAACAGGACATCGTTTGAATGCTCATCTAATGGACCTGAGACTGAAGAGATGCCGCGCTTTGTTGAAGCGGTACGCGGGAAAAAAAATCGGGAAATTCTTTTTTCGGATGAAAAAATGTTTACCGTAGAAGAGAACTACAACAAACAAAATGATAAGGTGTACGCACACAGTAGTGAAGAAGCGAGCAACCGTATTCCGCGTGTCCAACGAGGTCATTTTCCATCCTCGCTCATGGTATGGTTGGGAGTTTCTTATTGGGGCTTAACAGAGGTACATTTTTGTGAGAAAGGTGTAAAAACGAATGCTGTTGTGTATCAAAATACAGTCCTGACGAACCTTGTGGAACCTGTTTCTCATACCATGTTCAATAACAGGCACTGGGTATTCCAACAAGATTCGGCGCCAGCTCATAGAGCGAAGAGCACACAAGACTGGCTGGCGGCGCGTGAAATCGACTTCATCCGGCACGAAGACTGGCCCTCCTCCAGTCCAGATTTGAATCCGTTAGATTACAAGATATGGCAACACTTGGAGGAAAAGGCGTGCTCAAAGCCTCATCCCAATTTGGAGTCACTCAAGACATCCTTGATTAAGGCAGCCGCCGATATTGACATGGACCTCGTTCGTGCTGCGATAGACGACTGGCCGCGCAGATTGAAGGCCTGTATTAAAAATCACGGAGGTCATTTTGAATAAACTTTAATGTCATAAGAATCTAGGTTTTGTTAAGTTCATTTTGGTATATGAATGGTTACATAATTAATAAACTTGTTACAATTATTTTACATTAAACATGTGACAGAATTTATGACCTGACTAGGTATAATAGGGACTGAATAATTGTATATTATTATTTACATTCTTTTTAAGTGGAATTTTAACATATTCTCTATTAATAATATTATATTGTAGTACACGAAAATATCAACTTTGATTTATATGGTTACAGCCGCTTGGCGTCTACGGAGTCGAACGCGAGCGAGACTTGCGCCAGTCCAGGAGAGCCGATCAAGAAGAGCGCCCGCGAGTTTATCATCCCCATCGCCGTGGAAGGCAAGGGATACGTCACTCCCCGCCAGCGCAGTCTCGAACCCGACACCCAGCCCACCACCAGACACACGCGCACCATTAAGCCTAGGAGGCTCAGGTAACTAAAGAGAGTGGATCGAATAAACCTCATCGATATTATAATAACGCGTTTTACCACTTCATCTCTAACATCAATATTTCCTACCTTATATCGAAGCCATAAACTATTTTTTTTTCTAATATCTATTATCGATTAACACCTATCTTTTTTCTGGACCAATATTTTAATTATAAAAACACAATTTTTTAAATTAGTATTTTCTGTAAATAATCGAAGCATTGATTACATAGTATAAACTATCGGGACCACTAGTGATATTGAGTTCGCTTCAAATCTCGTTTAATTCTTAAACATTTTAATATCAATTTGTAAAATACTACTACTATTTTGGTACATTTTGGTGATGTTGTATGTTTAGATATTGCCTAAAATTCAAACTATATCATTTTGAAATGCATTATAATTGTGTACGATTGTGTCCATATACCATCACGTAGACCGTTCACCTGTTCAGAACATCAAAAACGTAGACTGGTATTGGAATTGAGCCAGCGAGGGAAATGAATGTGAAGGGTGCTCACATTTCTCGTTAATTGCCCATATTTCGCGTGCGCCCACGGATTTTACACTCGTCAAAGTATTCAAAACACACGCAGCTGTTTATTTACACCTTGCTTACTTACTTAGTTTGTACAATAAGTAAGGCGCAACCGACGATCGCCGTACGGCCATAGACCTTATAATCATTTTTAAGTTGGTCGCACTTGTTTTGACAAGGACGGGGAGCGGACATTAGGTAAGAGGAAAAGGGACAGGATATAGCATCATCGCCTAGACCCATTGTAGCCAACCGGCGTTAACAGATATTGTTGTAATTGTGTGCGAGCAGTAGCCTGGTATCCGGTGGCGAGTCGGAGGAGGAGGAGGAGGCGCACATGCACCGGCTGCGGCCCAGCCGTGCCGCGCGCGCCGACTCGGTCAGCTCCGGCGAGGAAGATGAGGAGGACGAAGGATTCCACCTCCTCACCGCTGAGAACCTATTCTCCACTCTACTCCACAGGGTATGTTTTAATTTGTCAAAAATGAAAATCGTTTCCGTTTCATACAATCAATATAATTAATACAAACTATTATATATAGTTGTATTCAATATTAAACGTGGCAAAAGTCGATACACCATATTACAAATAGTTTCAGAAAAAGCGGCATATATTATTTTCCGCTAAGTTTTTGAGAAACTAGCATTTTACCTACGCCATGTCAGCCTGGCTCGATTGGACTTAAAGTACGTGCTCATTGCAGGCCTTCTAAGTCTTACCAAATCTCGTGCGGTGATCTAGTTCCGATGGTACATTTTATTTCCTGTCTTCCGTGTTTTATTTATATTCTCCCTCTCTTGACTAGGTTCATCTTCTTTCTCCGCTTTCCTTCTTCCTTCATAGATGGGTAGTATATATTTTTTTACTTAATAGTTAGCAGTTACCGTCCCCTGTGGATGTTTACCACGTCGGGAACACCTCTACCATCCGCCGAGGGGTACTGAAACCTGGTCACTTAGTCAGAGCAAAACATAAGATTACTATGGCTGCATATTTGGAAACCAGGGGTGTATGCCGTCCACTCAGGATATGAGCCCTACCACGTAGCTAGCGTTGATTTGTCGCCTCTTACGACAGGCCGACCCGGCCGCAGATGTGCCTCTTAGAAGAATGCCTCTGGCATAGTTCACATCTATGGGTGGCTTCTTATGTCTGTTTGTCGTACTCCAGCAAAGAAACCATATTTTCATAAAAATTAAATGACCAGGTTCGTGCGTTGACCCAGCGTCTCAACGGCGAGGAGGGTCCCGGGTTCCCCCAACACGCGCACTCGCTCTTCAACAACATGCAGTCGCCCTTCTTCAACAGGTCAGTCTCAGGTTTTAACATAATGTTTGGCTTACAACCATCAACTATTTGTGCTGTAATCAGTTTTATACCAGTAAATATTTCGAACAGAATTTAAGTCAATAATTTTCATGATTTCGCAAATAGTATACCCACCAAAGTGTTTGACTTTTTAATGGAACAATCTTCAATATATCGAGAATGGTCTCGAACGTAAAGAAATGAAAACATATTTCGTTTTGTTTGTATTAAGACAAATTGCTTGGGAAGTTTAATATAAAATGCAAAGAAAATTCTGTTCAACATGTTTACATAATTTGATTATTTCCCCTCTTAATATGAAAAAGTCATATCGTAATAATGGTTATACAACTAATTAACCGACAGAAATGTTTAAAATTACTGTCATTAAAAGCAAATAAAGTGCGTTTAAAAGTTTAGAAAAGGGTAAATTCTTAGTGAATTCAGCATTGTATTGTTCTATTGTTCCTAGAAGTAATTTCGATGACAACACTAAATGATGTTACAGACAGTACATTATTTATCATTCATTTTGCTGACGAATTCTCCAAGCATTGCCCGAGTCAGAATTATTATTGTAATTATAATATATAATAAAAACTCTGTGTTGGTTTTTAGTTCTTTAAACTCATATTTAGTATAATTTCCAATCATCAACAATAGTAAAATATATATTTTGATTCTATCCTAAGTGACTGCACTCCATGGCGTTTTAATTAATAGAAAATTCGATACATTTTTTTTATTTGTTAAAAAAAATATATGTATATATAATTTCAAAGTTTATTCTTGAATTAGCGGTTGGTGATTATATACAGTCGCTGACGTTTGTCATGATTATTCCCTTCGATTATATTTTTGTGTGACTATCCGACTAAAATGTTTTAATTTGTGCATGCAGCCCTCACTTACCGAGGAGACATCTGTTGTGAGTATTCCATCATTTATTTTAACACTCAATCACAATCACACTGAACCACCAACTCATACCATAGACAAAATTGTGTAATATGATCGTTATTTACACGCAGCATTCATAGATCTTCGGAAAGTAAACGAAGTGTGTCAGAGACGTGAGTTTAATATAGCTTTAAGCATTGTTACATTGCTTTCTTACATTTCATTCTGTTGTTATCATGAATTTAAACTTGTTGAGACGTTTTCAGTTCTAATAATATTATCATCTTTGGTTGGAAAGTTGTGCCTCGTCATCCACTGAAACCTAATTAGTTGCTTGGAATAATTCCTTTAAGAAGAATTCACAAGAAAAAATATGTTACATGTTAAATATGGTACAGGTTAGGGAGGAATTACTTATTATTACGGTCAAGTCTGTACTCTTAATTACGGTGCACTTATTGAACGCCGGATGAGACACTGACGTGGACTATTGCTACCGGAAATTACAAATTTTTGATGTTGATATTTAGGATGAATTACACATACGTTTACTTTTTAATTCCATGTGTGTTATATACTCTTTTTTTATACCTGGAATTGAACAGACAGACAAGCGGCCTACCCTTAAAGCAAGTGGTCACCGCCGACTATGGACGTTTGCAACACCAGACACATTTACATTATTATGTATGGGACTTGTTTCTGAATTAAATTATTATTATAATTAACGCGCTGCCGTACTCGAAAAATTTTTATAACGTCTTTAAAAAAAAACCCATGTCGTACTGTGATGGTAAAACTTCAGTCGGAAGCTCATTCCAAATCTGGAGAGAACTAAATCCTACATTTTTCTATGAATGCCACACCACACTACTCATATTAAAAGATTACATAAATTGTACTTATGAACTCAATTTGCATTCAATACTGACCTCTGCAGCCGGGATCGGCCTGTCTTAAAAGGCGACAAAACAACCCACCCTAGATACGTAGTAGGGCCCCAAGCCCGTCTGGATGGCGACCACCTTTAAATTGGTCATAAGTACACCGCCATAATAACTGTACTGTGTTCCGACATTAGTGACCCAAGTTCCTGTGAACGGAAATGGGATGATAATAATCTCGGGATGTTAATTTATTACAGCCTGTCTGCTGTCTTACAACAATAAAAAACACTGACCTTTAACACAGCCCCATCTAGTCCTAGAGTAAACAGTAGAGCGCTTGTGTTATCGGTACATGATATGCTATTTCTATACTTGTGTAAATAAATATACATGTTATACCATAACTGAGACTCAAGGCGGTAATCGAACTATTGAATGTCATATTCGTGGTATTGAACTCGGCCCTTCTGTATTTTGTTGATACTAATATCTAATAATATTGTTAATTTTATATTGATGTGATGATTTGTTATGTAGACGCGAAGGTTGGGGCTCGCGCGACCTGCACGCAGACCTGGACTCGATGTTCAGCAAGGCGCGCCCGCACATGCCGCGAGGTGAGTTCCGCACGCCCGTGCACGCGCACACGCCGAACGGGGAAAACGTTGCCGATCGCACCCGGCCCACAGCGGGCCCAGCTTATTACCACTGCACAATACTCATGCCACCATCGTAGATGCCACAAACATTTAACTACTTTAAAAATTAAATTAAAAATGTATTTGTTTCTTACAATTAATGTACAATTTTAAATTCCATATTATTTATTAAATAGGTTGACAAATGTATGGTAACCAGTTGTAAATTGCAATAAAATTGCAAAATCATAATTGAAAATCTCGAAAAGATTAATTTTCATAGTTGGAATAAGGTCGATTGAAATTAATGAAATATAAATCAGTAATAAAAAATGAAATCTGGTTACTTAGAACAAACAATCAATTTAATTACTTTCTTTCTGTTTGTCTCGGAAAAGTCTGAACTAATTGACGGGACTTTCACTAAACTATAATTAAAGTTATACGAACATGAGCTACTATTAGAATTAAATTTAGCTCGAAAATAAAAGTGAAATTATTGTTATCACGAATTGTATTGTAATTGATTAAAACATTTAAAAATCAATTATAATTAAACATTACGAATAACGCGTGAAATAATTTTTTTAATAATTCTTATATTTGCTATTTAATATTAAATAATTAGACCACTTCGTTGAATGAATTCATTGAAAAGCACTGTTAGCACGCTCGGCATGACTTCATAAGATGTTGCCGCGACGCACCGCACAGCAGTAGTTAGTGCCACCACGCACAGGCCGACTCACAACAAAGCCAGCTTCAACTAAAACAAATAAATTAACTATCAACCCATCTCATAGACATTCGATATAAAACATTAAGTGAGAAATAAGTTGCCTCGGGTATAATTAGCGGCGTTTTCCATCGTTGTTGTTTTTTTTTTCTATCCATTTAACATTTATTGTCATTACGTATAATAGACTATGAAAAAATATAGTCTATTATATAAAAACTGTGTGTATTTCCTTAGAGTTCATTAACATCGTTTTTATTAATGTATTTAACAATTTTTTGCCTTGTAGTGTTTTACTGTAATCGATTTGCATTCTTTGTGCAGGTGTTGACTTTCTCCTACCCGCTAACACTAGCAGGAAAATGTTGCGTTGCTCTAAGATATTGTAAATTCAGTTTGTAGTCATGATATTGCATGATTTTTAAAGAGAAGGCATTTCACGAGTCGCATCTCTTTCGGCAATGCAGTTGTACATATTATAATATAAAAAAAGTAGACAGATTGATTATTATTTATAATCATTGCCAATGTAATTTCAGTTTCGAGCAATGTTATTGTGATTGAAAGTTAATCGATTTGTTCGATGTAAGCGATCATCGCATAAATGTGTAGATAGTGGATGTGGTAGCACTCGATGTACGTTACGGTTACGTCGGGGATAGTGTTCATGTCACGTGTTCATTCGCTATCACACGCCTGGCCACCGGCCCACGACCCACGCCGACGTCTCGGCCGCACAACTTACTGCAGCCAGACTAGGACAAACCCACCGGCCGGGGGACGGAGGGTGGCGAGTGGGGGACGGGTGCGGGGGATAGACTTGTGCTGGGGCGGGCGGGCAGGGCTGAGCAGCGGTAGTGAGGTTGTGTTGGTGTGGTTGCAGTTGGGTTGCGCGTTACACTGCATGCTCCGACCAAATCTACACTTCACAGCGGCACCAGCGCCAACCACAAATCAGCCACGCAGGAATAGGTACTAAATCTATTATTATTTCTTCATTTATGTGTTTTTGTGTTCCGCACGGTGCGCAGCGGCTGTTTACCAGAATAGAGATGCCTCTTATAATATCAATCCGATATCGCTGAAGCCATTTTAGTTTGCATTCTGGTGGAATACTATCGTTCGAAAGCAACATTTTAATGCATCTTTGTGGTTTTGTTTTGCATTTTCTAAAGCTTTTCGTTTGACCTAATTCGACTAGCCCCTAATGCGCCCCTGTAGAACTTATTAACTTTTAACCAATATCGCATCGACTAGATAAATTTTGAAATTTAATTAGATTCATCAATCTTTATTTCATTATAAAAAAAATCTGAAAGTTTAAGTTTCAAGAGTCAGACGCGAAATATTTCTGTAAATAGACCATCAAAGCGAGCGTTCTGCATGATAGAAACGTGTGTTTTTTCGTTTAAATTTCAGGTAGTAGTAAGAAATGTAGCAAGAACAAGACGAAGAGTGAAGATGCGAAGGACGGGGTGGGGCCGGCGACCGAGGAAAGCGCGCTCGATCTATCGGACCTAGACCTGAGCTCCATTGCGTTCTCGGAGCGAGAGATGCGCGCGCTGTCGGGCCTTACGCCGGCGCTGTCTCGCCGCTTGCAGAAACAGCTGCTGGCGCACCTGCCACCGCATGCCGCGCGCACATTGCGACGTACACTCTCACTGCACAATGACGAACGCCGGCCCAAAGACAAGGATGGCTTCGTGCGCAGCCACTCCGCTACTAAGACCCTTCAAACCGATAGCCCCGACCCTGCCCCGCCAGCTCCCGATGCCGACAATTCCAAGAAAGAGACGCCCCCTTCGGAAAGCCCAGACACCGCAACCACTGAGCGCACACCATCCTCAGAGCCCGTTTCGCCCCAATACTCTACTTTGCCCCGACTCCGCCGCCGGTCGTCGCCACGGGAGAGTACGCCACCAATATTAGCCGCCGTTGATGCGGAGTGTTTACCACTAGCGGAAACGTCTGGAAGGTTCCGCGTCACGGCTGACAGGCCGCTGCTCAGTAAATATTTGACACCAGAGAAGCACCTCTCTTTGGATGAGCCATACATTTCGGACGGCGGCAGCATTCTTTCAGAGCCCAGTTATATAGCAGCATATGGGGCCCCAGGGGCGGGCGCGGGCGGTCTCGCCTTGCGTCGACACTCACTGCGACTAACCGGCGAACAGCCCAAGAAACGTTTTTCGCGATTCTTACGCTCAGATTTCTTCGATTCTCCCAACGACGAAAACCTCTATGCCAAACACAAAAAAGAAAAGGAGTTAGAAACTCAGAAAATCCTCCGGGAGATTCGAGAGAAGCGTAGCCGTGTTCTCGAGGCATCGACGATGAAATCGCCAGATATGATTGAATCTCCGGTTATTAAAGACGAAACAGGAACAAGAAAATGTTTATCTCCTGTTGGTATTCCCGCGGCAAGAGAAAGAAGTAGGTCTAATACGCCATTTTTCCCTATACTGGACAACATTAAAGAAACTAATCTAGATACACCTCTCTCAACTGCCGCTTTGAAGTCATCATTAAATTATGATAATTCAAAGAATAAATCAACACGTTTGGAAGACAGCTCAATTAACAGAGAAACTAGATTGATCAGACCTAAAAGTTACCCTGTCAAAACTCTCGATTCAATTGAAGAGCCGAGTGAACATGTTATGTCTGATAATTTACTTATCAAAGAAGATGAGAAGGATAAATCCTTACCTCGAGAATCGAAGTTAATCAGACCTAAAAGTTATCCCGCGAGCAGTCCATCACCAGAAAAGGTGCACGTTAAGCCGAATCTACTCAAAAAGCCTGAAAGTATTAATGCCGTTAAAAAAGAAGAAATCCCAAGTTCTAATATTAAATCTGATGTTGAAGTCAGTTTTAGTATTACGTTGCCTAAAAAAAATAAAATAGATATCACTCCAAAGACAGATACCGTCAAACTAAGTGATTTAACACAAGTTGGGGAAAAAGATGGTGAAAGTGACAAAAAAACTAGTGAAAATTCTTTAGTTTTGAAAAAATATAAAGTAGTTAATAAAAACGATGATAAAGAAAAGATACCTGATAAGAAATTAGATAATGGCAAACCATTAGCAAACGGGGGCCCTAGCAGTGAGGCGACTCTACCAAACAACGAAGAAGTCAAAATAAAAGTTAAAACTCAAACTTCTAAGTCCAAGGACGACGTAAAGGCGAAGTCAACTGAACAGGATACCGAAAAAAAAGGAACGATTAAGAAAAAGATAATCAAAAAAGTTTCTTCGAAGTCAAAAACCGATTTAGGTAGTAGTACAGAATCTACTGATGCAAAAACCACAAGTGAAAAGAAAAAAGTTATCAAAAAAGTAAAAGAAAAGACTGCGGACGATACTGCCACTAAAACCATTGCTGTTACAAAAAAGAAATCCGTTTTACAATCTATTGGTCATAAATTAGAAAAATTAGCAGCATCTAAGTCTAATTCTCCTGAAAAGTCGGTAGACTTGGGGAGCGAATCGAAGAAGGACACGTCCAAATTGAACAGGCTGCAACGCGAGCAGTCTGTCCCAGTTAGTATTGATCCTCCCACCACCGAATCTAATCTCATTAAAAGAGCTGTGACATTAACGGACGTCGCGGCTTTAGAAAATTCTAACACAAACCAAAGCAAAACCACTGTTTCCAAAGTTCTTGGTCTTTTCAAAAAGTTTGAGCCCAAAGAAAAACCGAAACCCAATTTCCAAAAGTCACAAAGTGAAAATTTAGAAGATAATTTAGGGGTAAGCGCAACCGAGCCAGTGGTTGATACAAGTTTAGAGAGTGCAGATAAAAACAAACCATGTAGACCGACATCGTTACTACTAAATGGACTAGGGCGCAAAAGTAAAAACACTAAGAATTCATCTGAAAGTGTTCCAGCATCTATAGAGAGCGAAGAACAAACAGTACTTAAAAAAGATAGCGATACAAAGAATTTAAGAAATAGCCTCAAATTAGATTTATCTAGATTGCCAAGAGTTAAAAAAATAGTTCCTACAAATTCTGTGATAGAGCCACAAATTATGAACGTATCTGTCGAAGACAACGAATCTGAAAAGAAGGAAAATAGAGATAAAAATGATATCGTCCTAGACGGTGCATCTAACGTAGAAAAAGTGGATTCGTACAGCCGAAGTCGATCAAGGAGCAGATCGACCGTGTCCAACTCGGATATAAACAGCACTGAAATTAAACGGACAGACAAAAACCCCACTTCACCATCTGACATCTCGACCACACATCCATTACGAAACCAGGAGCCAACCTCACCCGAAAAGGAAGATCTCATTGACAGAATACGTAGAAAAAGTTTTTACTCGAGATTCAATGAAAAGAAACAGCGGCGAAAGAGCAGCTTGGTTGGCCCCGGCGCGGCCGAGTACGACCCGCTGGCACGCATCCACGCGCCGCCTGCGGAGCCCAGGCTGGATGCGTCGCCTACCTCGCCGCTGTCCTACGACCTGTCCCCAGGCCTCTCTGCCTCGTCGGACTTGTCGCCCTCTACGGAACGCTACAGATCCCTTTTAGCTGACTTGCCCCTTACCACCAGAAATAGTTTAAGGTTCGACAACTATGGACTCAGCGATAAAGTGGACACCTATAGATCCCTCGACCGCAACGATTTCCGGAAGTACCCGGGGAATAGGAGCTACCTAGATTACGACCAGAGTCCCTCGTACGGCACACAACGGTACTCGAGAACGAGGTCCCTGTTGGAGAGCCCCGACAGCGCAGAGGACGGAAGCCTCACGCCCACTTTTCGAGAGCCTCATAAGTACAACAGGACTATCTCGATGTACTCACCGGGCAACTACGCCACGTACCGGCCGAAGAGGACTCGCAACTCCGCCATAATACTGAAAGAGAGCGAGAAGGAACCCAGCCCCGAGAACATTCTGGAAAAAATCAAGCAAAGGAAGAAGATATCGATCAGCGTGACGAGGAAGCCCGACCTCGAGAAGGACACCCCGCCGAGGTGTGTATACCCACTTCTGTATTACTTACGTGTCACGTAAATAATTCAAAGTAACTTTCCCGAACTGAAACATAATACGATTTTATTATGTGCACGCTTCACGCTTTCCGATTAAATTTTACAGCACTAATGCTTTTACAAAGGTTTTTATATCCTCTAGATTTAGCGAACGGAACCGTTAGATTGTATGATATGTACAGTCGAGGACCTTGTAGATAGTTCCCATAACGAACACTTCATTTTTGGAATTCCGGCACGACTTGATTTGTCAATTTTCTATCTATATTTCATACATATATGGAATTGTTTTAGCTCAGTATAAATTTCAATGGAAATAACGAATTAAAATGCAAATAGTAGTTAGATTTAGGTTGGATAGAAGTGCTACGTGCTAACTACCCACTTACGAGGGTGTAATATATGTTTGCTTGCAGATCCCCTTACCCACTTAAAGGCGAAGGCGACGGTGCAGAATGCCCTGAGAAAGTTGACTGAGAGAAACTATTAATCTCGCCTGGAATCGTTTCATTTTGTGATTTATCTAAGCATTTGTTATCACACCACATTTGTAAACGAAGTAGACACTATCTATGTATTTGCTTTCTTTGCGTTTTACGTCGTATTTAACTGTAAGTTAGCGACGCTAGCGGCGTGTTGGCGTCTTCAGTCGAGGCTGTACCATTATCTTGCCAAGAATACGGTTAATACCTGTTAAGGGTTGTAGAAATCTCATTGTTGACATTTCTTAATTTCTTCTCAAATCGTGTATTAAATAGGGAGGTATGCAAATTTACTGCCTACTGTTTTTTTAATGTTTATATTAGTTTTATGATCAATGATTTTTCTTAAACATTACTGTTTAAGATACTTCTTCCGATGGTAAATTTGCATGTCTCACATTACCGGAGATATAATGAAATATTTTATTGTTAAATCCAAGGAGTGGCGAAATATCGAATTGAAATTCACATTAGGCGTTAGAATCTCATGTAAATTACACACGTATTATTGATATAGTATTGAATCGAAGTATTAAATTAATTCATCTCGAATCACGCGAACGTATTTATTTACATCACAATAAACTCGATAAAGCTTTTGAGCTACGACGAATTGAATATGCCCAAAGATACATATATATTTTGCAGAATGAATTGTTTGATTGAATATTATAAATCTTATGTGCCTTTAAACAACGGTAAGTGACTGGATTTGATATCCCTTTTCATTGAAAATGAATAAACTGACACCATTTTATAGTGTTTTTTGCACAAATACGTTTTACTCAATATTATTATTAATAATGGTTTTTTATTGTTTTAATGAATTTACATTTTTTTATGCGACGATCTTAAGTCATTAAGTTTAGATGTTATTATAATCATATAGAATTGAATGCTAAGTCACGATTTATCGAATAGAATGGTGCTTAGATGATTTGTTAAAAGTAATTATTTATAGAATGGCTACATTATACGACTGTAATTTATATTTTTACCAGTAGATTGCGTTGTATTAGACAAATACTAATGTAAAAACTATTTTCTACAGTTTCATACATGATCAAGCAATAAGCGAGTCCGTTCATTTCATTCGTGTCTTTATTTATTAATTTAATTAGTATTGAAATTATTTATTGGTGTGTGTTGTTTATAATACTTTCGCGACCTGCGTTTACGCGTTCTCGGTTGCGTTTATCACAATTGCCATCACACACGTTTTGTATTGAATGTGAATAAATTATATAGTTGACATTTGTTTTTTCTTTTGCTATGAAGACCCACCCTTATTTAATATTCGCTGCGGATTCGTCTATGGTTTAACTTGTTGAATATACTGTAATCAATACGCTTCCTCGCGATAAAGTTAGAAATAATAGTCTAAGATCCGGGATTAGAAAATATACCCTCATCTGTTAGTTAGATGAAACAATTTTTCATAGGCTGCTACATATAAAAATACATAGTTACGTTTATCTACCTTTTCCCACCTGGCTGCATGGAAGTATAGCAATCTTAGAGATGGGTGCCAACTATAGTACATAATATAAAATACTGACGATTTTCGCTCACTACATATAATTAACATGAGAAGGTAAAAATTATAAATAAATAAATTGTTAATTATTATTAATTGCAGCAGACTTTGGTGGCAGAGGTTGTTTTCATAAATTCATAATATTGATATCAACCTATAAAAAATTGTTTCATCTAATTAACAGGCGAGGGTATATATTCTAATCCCGGATCTTAGACTATAATTGTGAACAATCTATAAGTGTAATAAATTTTATTATTTTTCTGAAATAATATTTTAAAATTCTTCTTGTTCTTATCCCAAACTATGCGGGGTCGGCATATTCTCATCTATTAGGAGTCATCTCAACATTCACATCTTGTTGCCATATCAACTTTACGATTTTAAGATGGATTATCTTTGGTCTACTTCTCCTTTTGTGTCCATCCATCCACTCTCATTGAAAAATTATTTATGGACATAAATCTTGCAAAGCAAATTTCTGTGCCAGGGGTCCGTTTTCTCACTTTTTTTATAATTAGCAAATAAATGCAGCTTTCTTTCTACACTGGGGTAATCAAATAATTATTAATATATAACCAAATTAATATAAAAATAATAAAACAATAGGTGTAAATTGTAAAAATGTAATTTACATTAAGTAAATAAATTTGTGTAAAAGTAAAATTACATATTTTCGTCTCATGGTGTTTTAGCGATCACATCCAATTCTTTAAAGTATTTGCTATCTTGATCGGCGAGTTTCTCCAAGATGTCGTCCACCTTGGTGTCCGGAAACCGTTCCACCCACGAGGCCACCATGCCTTCTGCACTTGCTGGGTATCGCTTTAACTCTACATCATCATCTGAAAAAAATATATTTATATTTCACCTAATCATTTCATCATTATACGATTCTTTTGCTAATACTTAAATTGTCGATGACTTAATCCATTAGTTGTTTTTTTTTTTGCTAAGGAGCAGCTGGCGGCCCACCTAATAGTAAACAGTTACCGTCACCTATGGATATTTGCGACGTCAGAGGCATCGCGAATACGTTGCTGTCCCATAGGGGACTATATACGAAACTGAGCCACTAATGCCGGATCACAAGGTTATTATGGCGACATACTTATAGACCAAGAGTAGTTGCCATCCAGATGATTTGTTTTGTCGCCTTTTACGACAGACTGACCCCGGTCGCAGAGGTTAGTATTCTTACTCTACCCTTGCACGGAGAAAAGTACCTGCTTTTTTCCTATATCCTTTTATTCGTGCAGGGGCGGAGAAATAATACTAACCTCTGCGGCTGGGGTCGGCCTGTCGTAAAAGCCGACAAAACAACCCACCTTAGCTACGTGGTAGGGCCTCAAGCCCGGCTGGATGGCGACCACCTTCGGTCTTAAGTATGCCGCCATAATAACCTTGTGTTGTGTTCCGGCATTAGTGACTCAAGTTCCTGTACCCTTATGGGACAACAGCGTGTTCGCGATGCCACTGGCGTTGCAAACACCCATAGGCGACGGTAACTGCTAAATTCTAAGCGGGCCGTCAGTCTGTCTGCTGTCCTACAGCAATAAAAAAAATGTTAGGCATATTTACAGAATATACACAATAAGAGAGTGAAGTAAAAGAAAAATGGGAAAAATATACTGTCAATCATTCCCAAACGGGATAATAGTATTTAATTGGTTAAGACACTATAATTTCCTTCAAAAAATGAAAGCTGTCCATTCAGCGTGGCTACGGAATGTATGTACGAGTGAGTATATACACTATTTAATCAAAACTCACTGGATCAATAAAAAAAATCTCTCACACAATCGTACCAATAAATAGTGACTACCATATTTTTGGCTCAAAGCAACCTAGAACGTGTGAAAACCTAAAAACGGCAGCCAAATGTTTGATTTAACCATATTCAAATTACAAACAAACTGCAATAATACATAAGCATATGGTAGCTCATTGGTATTACACCCGGAGACCAATCTAGAGGTGCCAGGTTCGAACCCCACGTGGCATGACCCCACGTGGCATGCACCACTTACGCAGTTTTTTCGCCTTATGTACGTATTATAGCATTATTACGTAATAATAAGTTTAAACAAGAAATAATGCTTATACTGCTAACCTTAATCTACATCAGAAAAACTAAGCTATTATAGTGCTTTCACATATTTAAATATTTAGCTAAACGCGTGGCCATACCCTTTTGGACGGTGTTGGGCTGAACGAATATGTTGCGCGGCTGCTTGTGCATCATGACGATGTCCCTCCAGCGGGCCCAGGGCTCCTCCAGGCGGCTGTACTTGTCGAATAGCTGCTCGCCCAGCGCCACGTCGCCGGTCGCCTTTATCGTTTGCAGCTTCACCAAGAAATCGCCTGTTGATCGTCATTCATAATTATTTTAGAATAACGGATAGCTATGTGCGGTGATACAATCATGCGTGTCAATTAACTGAAAACACTGAAAATTTTTGGGCTTATTTGGGAGAATGATAATCTTGTGTACGGGCTTAAAAATGAACTGAAAATATAACCATATACATAAAAACAAAATTCCTTTTGTTACACTTAATCGACCACAAGACTTAGTTTAGAGGCTTACTTAAAATTAAGAATGGAGTCTGGGGTATTTAGAACCTTTCTTTCAACATGAACATATCAAAATGATTAAATATGATACAAATTTAAACGATACAAATGTAAAATTGTAGATTTATCAATAATTATATTAATTTATTTATTGTTCAATATATTTAAATATCTCCAGGTGGATACTTAATGTAGCAAATATCAATACAAAACGAAAAAAGTAGACCCATAAATATAAGCCGTGTAGCGATTACGACAGTGGAGGCATCACATTTCGTTTCTATGGTATCGTAAAAGGCAACAATTAACTTCTATGCTAGCTCACAGACAAAAAGATATTATTTGGCTTTTCTATAGTTGCTTGGGGATCAGATGGCAGGAGTCCGTGTAAAAATCTATTAATTATAGCCACATCCATACACACTAGTCACAAACATTAAGCGATATAAATATAGTACACTCGCGTTAAGAAAATAGTGATTGGTCGGGGGGCGGCGACTAGGTCGGCGGACAACGATGACTCACTATTTTCTTAACGCAAATGGACTATAGACACTTGAAGCTACAATTTGCCTTTTTTTGCCTCACAATGAGAAAATTTCTCTAAATATGTTAAAAATCAACTAAAATTTTTATTTTTTTATATCCCTTAATTCTTGTTACTAGTATATTACTTTGTTACTATTTAATCAAAAATATAAATGCAAAATATTTACCTCTGAGGATAGTAAACAACTTAAGAAGAATGATTATAGAAGAATGTATGGTAAGTGTTTGGCTCACCGATAATTTTCTTTCCATCGGTAGCGAGACGATCCTTTCGCAGAGTGAGCAACAAATTCTTGCCCGGTTCAGACTCGGTCACCGTGAGAATGCCATCTCCCTCCAGCTCCAGCAAACGCATGAGCACGAAACGGGCTCGAGCGTGCGCCTACCAAAAACAATTCAACACTCGGTTTAGTACAGTACAATGTAAATGTAGAGACCAGGGGCTCTAAATATGCCGCCATTATCATATTTAAATATAGTATTTAAGATATTAGTAGTTAGTAACTAATTCCTTAACTTGAATTTTAACTCATGGGAAGACATTGGATGAATCTTAATTTTTTTATTTATCTCATTGTACAGAGTGATTGGTTTATAGCATTGCTGCCTTTTTATCTATTGAATAATTATCTAAAGATCTATTGAATTCCTACCTGGAGCCATGTCTTGGTGGACGGTTGATACATTTCCGTGGCCTTGGCCGCACCATTCCATAACAAACTTAACCAATTCACGTATGTCACGTTTTCCGCTTCTTGGCCTTCGTAACCGAAAATCCTGTGGGGGAACACATTCATTTTAATATGTTTATTTTACACTTTTAAAACAAAACCTGAATACTTTTATTTTATTTTTCGAATTAGCTTTTTCTATGACTTTTCTAAAACTTATCAAACCACCACTTATTAAAATTTTTCTATTAAACATTTGGATTCATAGTATACTAATATTATAAATAAAAACTATTTGACCTCGCGGATCAAACTCCACAATCAATGTTAAAAATGTCTAGGAGTATTTTCATTAAATGTGTAACTAATAAAGAAAAATGAAGATGATATGTTTTCCAGTATAAGGTAGAATAGAAAAAGAGAATGATTTTCATGCGATAGCCATATTTTACTTGATGAACTTAAAACCAATAAAACGAGAAAAATAAGAAAGAAAATTATGAGCTTACTTGAGAATTTCAGGTTCCAAAGACAGATACAGTCCAACGGCTTCGGCGCGACATTCTTCGAAAGCCGAGCCGAGGGTCGTGAACTTGCTGTCGTACGTTTCACCCTCTGTATACCAGGATTCTATGTCCTTGCCTGAAAAGTACAGTCGTGGTCATAAGTCCAGTAGCACTTTAACAACTCTTTCGCTTCAAACTATCTACCGTCACATTTACGATCTTATTTCTATGAGACAGCAGACAGGCTGACGGCCTACTCAAAAATAAGCAGTAACCGTCACCTATGAATTTAAGGACACGCTTGGAACCATGTCATTTATGCAGACAAGATAAAATAATTATGGCGGCGAATTTGGTAACCAACTCTGGTTGGCATCCATTCCAGACAGACTTGCGAGCCCTACCTAGGTAGGGTTGTTTTATCGAGTTTTATGGTAGGCCGCCACATGACACGCTTGCCACTGAGGCAAATCAAATGAGGCACTCTTTCTGACCATTTAGTGATGAAAGAGTATGTTATGTCCACATATACGAGATCATATATATGGGCAAAATGTTTATGATAAAAGCTTTTCTCTGTGCAGGGGTGGAGAAACAATACTGACTCCTAAGATCGGGGTTAGGCTGTCGTTAAAGGAGACTAAACAATCCAAGCTAGGTGGTAGGGCTCCAAGTTGCACTGGATGGCAATCACTTCTGGTTTTTAAATATGCCACTATAATAACCTTGCGGTGTGTTCAGACTTAAGTGACCAGGTTCCTGTTCTCCTGCACGGACGACAGCGTGTTAGCGATGCCCCTGGCGTAACATCCATAGGCGACTGTAACTACTAAGTGGTCCGTCAGCCTGTCTGCTATCCTACAGCAATTTAAAATATACGTCTGTATAAATATTATTATATTGTATATGTATATATTTATAGATGTAAAAAATATATAAGAAGTCTAGTTACCCACAACACAAACGCTCTGCTGTTTACTTCGGAAGTAGATGGCGCTGGGTGAATTGTTCCCGTATATTTATTATATTGTGACCGATTGTCGCCAACACATTCGACTGGCATCACTTTTTTAATTATGCTACATTATAAAATGAAATCCAAATACTAACCAGTTAGAGGATTCTTTACTTTGTTTTTATCAAAATTGAATGAGCCGTCGGCGTTTTGGCGCAGCAGCTTGCCACTGCCGTGACCCAGTAGCTCATGCAAGCCAACTTGAACCTGAAAAATAAAACTGTATTTAACCATATAGGTAGATAGGCGTTGTATTATACGATATACATATTACGGTATGTGTAATCCGTCATTCCGCCTCAGACAAGCGTGGCGCGTTAACTGTTATTCCCTCTAGGGGCAGGCCCGATGTTATTATATAGTAGGTAACACACAAATCTTCTTTTTTAAAGTTCAGATTGAATCTAGGTCAAAATAAATCTTTCTTTTTAACCACATAACAAAGGTTTAAGGTTAATTACAAAATTTACCCTCATACAGTTACAAAAAAATAACCGGACCATAATAACGAACCTCGGGAGGTCTAGGGTATGATGATGTATATACCAAAAAAAAAATTGATGATTGAAGAATGTGATGAAATCAACTCCCCTGGAATACATCTTTTCCTTTTTACCATTATTTGTATACAAGTGGACTCACTTCAAATGAAGCGACTCTATATTGTTCCAGAAGTTTCTTATCCTCCTCAGAAAGGAAAGGTATCACCGATTCCTTATACGCAGCAGGGATGACATTGCCCAGCGACACGTTCTTAAATCCCTCGTTTTGACGAATTTCATCATCTAAAAAAAGTTTTATTATAAACCTTAGGACTCGTCATCATTATTATCGTTACAAGAATGACTCATATTCCAGTCACGGCTTACTTTAATAGGCCGATATGAACCACGAAAAACTTAATGTGATTCTAGCATTCCTCTATATCTTTTTAGGTAATGTTAGAAAGGAAAATAAACATGGATATGGGTGGTCCTTAGCAGGGGTGTTTTCAAATTTATTTGCTCCCAGAGGCTGAAAAGCTTCCAAATTGATAAAAAAAAGCATTTCCTGAATATTCGAGCTCTTAATATTAACTCTAAGATAGTCCGCATTCCAAACGAAGTTTCTTATAGAAACAACATAAGAAAATTTTTCTTCATTCTTTACACCACTGAGACAAATGGATTTCTAATAACGAGTAATAAATATTATATAGAGAAATTAACGTTCTAGAAAAGTTTCTTTTTCTATGATTTCTGTTGGTTCAAAAAGTTATTTGAGCTCATAGTTTAATTTTTATAGGATTATCAAGTATAAAATAAACATTTGCTTAATGAAATGCATTAAATTTTCTATAATCTTTCTCCTCTTTGGGCTTTAATAACTTTAATAACGTAATATATGAAATGTAATCTATTTTTCTGAAGTTTCACTTCTGCCACATATGAATTGCACACATACACTTTTTTTTCTCTTATATTTTTAGTACTCACAATTAGGAATGTTGATGCCAGCTGGTATCCCACTCCCAGAGAACGTAAGGACATCTAAGCTAGTAAAGTCAGGTCTGAGAAATGAGTCTTTCTCCAAATCTTCGCCCCACGGCAGCAATTTAATGAACCGCTCTGCACCGTTTACCAAATCACCGAACTTCTCTGACATCTTCTTGTTAACCATGGCGACGAAGCCTTCGAACTCCCCCCTCTGCCCACTCGGGTCGCGATATGTCTCTATGAAACCTTGATATCTGAAATACGTATGAAATCTACACAAATTCATAATAATAATAGCCTTTATTAAGACACTTGTATAATTAACTCAAAGGTTTTTATAGCTAAGAAATTAATTTATCAGGTCCTTAATAGTATATTTTTGCCTTCTGAAAAAGGCATCATGCAACATACTCACACACACAATAATACACACAGTGTATCTGTAAGCAAATATATAGAAAAATATCTGGTAACCATATAATAATTAACCTAAAGTAAAAAAAAAAAAATAGTTAATGGAACTTAAAATATGCTTCTGGCTATAATTGAGTCCAAAAGTATGAGTTATCTCTGAATCTCAAACTAGGAACTGGCCTGTACTTTGAGTGGTTCAAAGGTAACACACACTGATTGGAGCAAAAACAAACAAATAATACAAACACCTTAAATGAACTAAGTTTTGTGTGTGTTTGTGTTTGAGACAGCCTCTCACACACAAAAATACAAAGAGGTAGAAAAGATGAATGTATATATATTATATAAATAGATTTTATCAAGTTATTCTAGTTAGAATATCGAGGAGAAAATCTCAAATCCAATATGACATATATTTATGTTTGGTATTACAAGTTAACGATTTTCAGCCAACATATGCCATAGAGGCCAGACATTTGTTACGCAAATGAAGCCAGTTATTAGAATATAGCTACAACTTACGTCTCAATAATAGGTCCTTTATCCTTAATCCAATAGCGACTGCCCTCCTTGTGTTCACTCAAATCACCTTCTGTGAAGCTATTGATGTAATGTTTCAACATATTCCTCTCGTTATCATTTGACGCGTATTGCTTTGCTTTTGCTAGGTTTTCCACTGCTAATTGAAGGAGAGGCGAATAGTCACCTCTCGTTACCTCAAAATAGGCACCCTTGTATTGTTCTTTGTCCATGGTTAGTGGTGGTTTCGGGGAGGAGTTTATACTGGCAAGATGTATTGTGTACAGTGGTACTGGAAGAAAACAATTTATGTAAAAATTGCCTAGTAGAGGGAGTTCCAAGCTTCAAGGCCTCACATGCCATATTCAAGGCGGAATTTCATACCTCCTGATATTTGTTGCATAATATAAAAAAAAGAACATAAATTTGATGCAGAATTTTTTAATGTTACGTATCAGATCAAATGAATGCATATGCCAACAAGAATAATAAGGTTGTAGGTTAGGTAGGTATTGAAGGATTCAGATAGCAGTCACACCTGTAAATCCCAAATCTAGCTAATTCAATCTCTTTTATAGTGCCTCTAAACTCATAGCAGACAACAGATGCATAAAAATTGCGCAACAGTTTTATCCTCTATTTCCATAGGCCATAAGCTCTTGGAACCGTACCAAAAATAAAAAAAGGTGTCTCACTTACATCCATCTTCTGCAGTGGTTTTGAATGTTCTACAAATATACGCCTCAATGCGTTTAGTTTTCATCCAATCATTGACCAGATTTGAATCCTCCTCAGTGCAATTGCTTGAGAAATATGTTGTCACACCCTGTATAAAGAACGTCATAATTAAATAATTAAACAATTAATGTGTTAAAAATATTAAAATACACACTAGCTAGCTTCTTTGATAAAATTTCCACATTATTACTTTCACAAACACTATAGACATCCATACACCGAGCAAAAGTGACGAGAGTCATGCACCGACGTTTGATTTATAAATTTTTCTGTAAGACATCTATAGTAAGGTTTCCTGTGGTTTTCCACAAGGAACCAGCTGATGTATGTTAACCGCAATAATTTGTGATCAATTTATCGCTAATAGGCGGACATGTACCTCGGCTTAGAAGCTGCCTGCTAGCAGGAACACTAAGGTGGTTTGAAATGACTTATATCACTTGTGGCTATCTGCCTTGGGGCATATTGCATAGGCTCCATATAGAAGTATCTTTTAATTAAATAGTGGGAAGAAACATAAAGACATACCTTATCAGCTAGCCCTAAGCTAGTCAATCTTGGCGAAATACTATAAACAGCATCAGAAACATGTTGCCACAATTTAGTAATATGTGTATTATCTTCTTCATAAGCTTTAGAGGATTTTACAATCAACTCAAATGTCTCCTTTGACAGATTTGGAATGAATTTCGTATCTCCGAAACCTTTGTAATTGCCGCTGTTGGCAAATATTCCTCCCGCATATACCAGGAAAGCCTGCAACAGCAATTGTTATATGAGTAATACAAGTTTAAGTGGTATGGACAAAATATACATTAGTTTCCAGTTATATATATTTATAACAATAACACTTTTAATTAATGTCTTGTACCCCTGTTATTAAAGGTGCAAGGTTCAAGGCTCATCATTATTCCAGTTGCAACCCGAACTTCAGCTTCGTATTTGTAGTCTTGACTATTTCATTTCCACTTTACATAGTCTTAAGCATCCCTGGCAGTAGTTGCATTGACTCCCATGTCACCCTGTACATCAAAGTACTACTTTTTAGGTCTCCCCCTTCAGCTGGGGAAGAAGCATGTCAAGAAATTTTTTCTGCATGTAAGTACCCATTTTATGATCCCACATTCCAGTCATAATTTCAAACACAATAAGGCCTAAACAGATGATGATGACAATACCATACTATTTGTTGAAAACAATACAAATACTGCATACTAATAAATCATGTAAATCAACTAAAATTAAAGCAGCTATAAAAATACAAAACAAAATAAGGTCAAATAAAATTCCTAATTATTACTCTAATATAAATATAAAACTTTCAGATTTAGTTTTTCTGTAATGAACAGCATCATTGTTAAAAATAATAATATTGTAAACAACATTTGAATTATGTCTGTAACCACATGTTGTGTATTTGAAACATTCATTGTGAATATGTGCTACAAATACCAGGATGTGGTTTGGGGCCCCATTTAGATCAATGTACTTTTACTAAAATACTTTATTTCACATAAAATAGTAACAACAATCATTATTATTATTTTATTTAATATTTTAACGAAACCGTTATGAACATCTGATTATCATTGGTCGCTTATACTCCAGAAGTGTTATGCTCCGGAAGTGATTCCCATTGATTGTCCGAACGTTAGATTCTCATTGATCGTTTATACTCCAGAAGTGTTGCACTCCAGAAGTGATTCTCTTTGGTTGTTTTATATATTAGTCAGTGTTGCCAATAAGATAATTTTGAGTTTGATATTCACAACAAATACAATTATTATTGTGAATGTACAAGTTCAAAGTACATGGTGCCTAAAATATTTGTCCTAAGGCCAGACAATGCTTCTCAATCTGGCAAATTTTGTTGCTGGGCAAGTTTCATTTACAAAAATTATATTATGTGCACCACAAAATCCTAGTGACAATACAATTGTTATTTAAACAAATAGAATAATAATAATATTTCTTTATTGCACATACACAGTTCAGGACTAATTAATAGGTACATAAATTTGTATGCTAAGTACAATAGGCAGTCTTATCGCTTGTAGCGATTTCTGCCAGACAACCTTTGGATGGACAGGATTTACAAAATTATAAAACGGTATGCGCTATAAAATAATCAACATATACTACATACATATATAAACAAATATTATAATTATACATACATACATATATACACATATACATATATTGCAATATATAATTCATGTAATATATAAGAAATAGATATGTAAAATAGTAATAATTTTATTATGACAAGAATAATCACAAGATAAATAAATAATGTAACTTTCTGTAGTGATAGTATATTAGCTTTTTAAATAATATTCTTTAACAAGTGTATTAAAGGATGATATAGACTTGGCTTGTTTTATGTCAGTTGGTAATATGTTCCACAGTCTAATTGCTTGTGCTGTAAAAGATTTGTCATAGAACTGGGAAGTGTTACTGGGCATTCTTAAACACAGTTTCAATGACGTTCTCAAGGCCCTAGAATGTCCATCCTGAAGAAACTGGAATTGCTCCTTTAAGTAATTGGGAGTTTTGGGATTAAACAAAATGTTGTATAGAAGGGAAATTATGTGAGCATTTCGGCGAGAGCGAATGGGAAGCCACTTGAGTTGTGCGCGAAATACAGAAATGTGGTCATACTTTTTAAGTCCAAATATAAATCGTATACAGAAATTCTGCTTCAGAACACAATAATAAGAAAACAATTCCTGTCTATAAATACTAGGGTTTGCTGTTAACAATTTGAGATACTTTTCCCTGTCTGTCAATGAAAATGGATTAAATTTGAATACATTTTAATTATAAACTAAATGAATGACTTCCACACAACTTTAAAAAAGTAATTAAAAAATCTCATATTGTATTTTGTCATACAAGCATGTAGACTATGAGTATCTTAATACAATATAATGTATGATATATGTCTTAATACCTTAGTATATGACAGCCAAGTGGTATCACACTGGGAGACTTATCTAGAGATGGCATGCACCGCTTAGACAGTTTTTCTGTGCCTAATGAATATCATAACATAATTACCACATATTGACAGTCCAAGAAAACGTCAAAAGGAAAACAGCTTACTAGTCACCATTTTTTTTTTTTTTTTTTTTTTTTATTGCGTAGGACAGCAGACAGGCTGACAGCCCGCTTAGAATTTAGCAGTTACCGTCGCCTATAGGTGTTAGCAACACCAGTGGCATCGCGAACACGCTGCTGTCCCATAAGGGTACAGGAACTTGGGTCACTAATGCCGGAACACAACACAAGGTTATTATGGCGGCAGACTTAAGACCAAAGGTGGTCGCCATCCAGACGGGCTTGAGGCCCTACCACGTAGCTAAGGTGGGTTGTTTTGTCGCCTTTTACGACAGGCCGACCCCGGCCACAGAGGTTAGTATTCTTTCTCCGCCCCTGCACGGATAAAACCATTATGTAAAACTCACCAATCTTTGCCTGTATAATGTCAATTCTCTCTAGGAGAATGCTCGACCCAGCAGAAGGATATTATTTCTTACATATTTCCTACCTGAAAATCGTCTTCACTAATATTTGCCTTCAGTGCAGATTCCTTCAGACTTGTCAAAGGTTCTGCAGAAAATATTCTATGCAGTAATGAAAAGATCTTTGGTGACTCTGGACTTGTTTGCATTAGAACTATGAGGCCTCCATTCCATGCCCCCTAAAAAATGGATGTTTAACTTTTATTGATGAATCTTACCTTATTCTAATATAATAATAAGGTAAAGGTAAAAAAATGTTTTATTTATGTTTATTATGGCAAATTATTTTAATTAAAAACAGTTCTTGCACTTGATGGAAACTTGTTCTAGACAATTGACAAAAGCATAGGTTGCTTGCATATTTCCTCACGCAATTTTGTTATTAGTCGTGCATACAAAGTCCCCATAATAGTGGCTCCATTATTAAGGTCCTCGATCATTACCATTGCTTGGCTGTCCCAAAAAAAAAACAGCCCACAGTCTTACCGGCAGATGTAATTGCCTTAAATTTCTTCGGAGTTGGAGATGTCTTCAAATCATGGGACTATTTTTTCGTTTCCGGTTCATAATGGTGAAGCTATGTTTCGTCGATAGTTATGAATCGAGCAATAAATCAGTCAAGAACTCAAGATCTTGTTGTAACAAACCCAAACAGCTGTGAAATTCTCAGTCTTGTTTGTTTCCTCGCGTCAAAAGCATTCTGGGCACCCAATGTGCCGACACTTTTTTCATACCTAAATGGTTGTGTATAATATTATGTACACTTCCTATAGAAATCTTCATTTCTTCTGTTAAATAACAAACAGTAACACGATGATCATCCAAGACAATGTTTTCAACTTATTTAATCATTTGTTCAGTCACTACCGATGTAGGGCTTCCCGTGCAGGGGTCATTGTTAATGGAAGTTCTCCTCATTTGAACTCAGCCAACCAACACGCAACAGGACACAAACAAAAGACTTCTATTTTTTAAAAACTAAAGAGAATTGATTGATTTTTATTATCATATCTAATGTCTGGGCTATGCTTGTTAGTATTTATTTTTTTCTTTCCAAGGAGAATGTATCGCATTATCACTATTTATTGAACAGCACTCGTATATGTAGAATATTAGTTATCTAGTACCCACTACACAAATGATATGCTACTGACTGAGACTAAATGGTGTTGTGTGAATTATCCCAGTACAGTTAGTATTTTTTTATTTACCTGGCTTAAATAATGTGCATACAGTTTCTCCTGTTTCGTCAAATTATTGAATGCCTGACTGCTGTCCAACTCAACAAATCTTTGATTGTTTGGCAATAAAAATATAGATTTATCTCCAATCATTGCTGCAACAAAGGGAAAATTATGGGAAAACATTAATAAATATAGAAGGCCGATAAGAATTTTACAAAATTCAGATGAAGTAACTACTGACCGGCAACTGATTTTGTATTAGACTTTGTCTGTATTGTTTTAGAAACTGTCACTCCAGAAGAATATTTGCCAATAAGTGAATCAGCAATAATGAGCCGCCGGCATTTTATAATGTTACTAGTCAGCGATCGCAACATCGAGAAAATAAATACTTAAATGCTGTAAATTTCAAAATGATATAATAAAAACACGACTTTATACTTACTAGTTGTCTAATATTATATAAAATTATTCAAATATTAAAAATATTAACAAGCCACGAATTTTGCGGCAGCTCTGACTCTGACAATATGTTACTTCGCGGTTAGTGATGGGCTGAGGCTGATGGGGTTAAGTTAAACGAAAAATCTTAATAGCTGCTTTTAAGGAAAAGCATAAATCGCTTTTCGTTTAAACGTTTGACGTACATACTTGTATACCTTTTTTGTTAGTGCTATAACATATATATAACACCCTGTTAGTATAGAAAAAAGATCTTCTGCCATCAAAGCTCCCTTTACTTTAGTGTAAAATAGCAAATCAATTATTCTTTTTATCACTACCAAGGTACATTATTAGATAGCTCTGTTGTTCTTCACTGATTCATTTTTGGTACCCTAAGGTCTAGGAATAAAAAAATTCGAGGATATTGTAAAATCTATAAAAATTGTAAATCGTGGTAGGTGACCTACCTTGGGCATTCCAGGTAGTCGTACTCGCTAAAGTGTACCGCCTGTACTCCGACGCTAGGGAAGGAGGCACCCGGTTGTGTCCAGGTGAGGTCCGTTAGGTCAGGAGCTTATTTCAGGAGGCAAGGTTGGTTACAGATACTGGGGCCTCCAGAATCAGGGCGGATTACAGTGGAGGCAGTCCACCTGCACTTAGTTGATTGGGGGACCCTGACATACAGGCTGATGCAGGTATTGACCGGACACGGTTGCTCTGGCAAGTAGCTTCATCAGATTGGTGAGAGCCCACTTCAGCCTGCTGGGAATGCGGCACTTTCATCGATACCATAGAACTTATGGTGTCGAAATGCGCCGCATAAGGGGTATGGGGAACCTTAACACTATATTTGTTTGTATCGCTGCCACCACGATACACAATTTCATCATCATCATCTCAGCGTTCATCCCGGTTGCAACCCAAACTTTTGTTTCCCAGACATTTGTTTCCCACGTAAGCATCCGGTTGCCGTAAAACGTGGCCGTACGAATGGAGCCGACACTCCTGCAGTTTATCCGCAATGTCACGGACATGAAGACTACCGCGAATGCGGGAGTTCCTAACGCGGTCCTTCAGCGTCACTCCACACATCCACCGCAGCATATTCATCTCCGTGACACGCAGCTCATGCTTGTGTCGCTCCAACACCGGCCACGCTTCACAGCCGTATAAAAGGACAGGCCTAATGATGGTCCTATAGACCTGTCCCTTCGACTTTACCGGCATCTTGGGGTCACAAATGACACCAGTTCCCTCACGCCATTTGACCCACGCGGCAGCAATGCGTGCCTTGACGTCGCAATCGATGTCACCAGACGCATGAAACACAGATCCCAGGTATTTCACTTGGTCCGTGCGCTCGACCGTGTCGCCGTCTATGCGTACGGGTGTGGGATCTGTGGAGTTACAGACCAAGTACTCGGTCTTCGCCACGTTGAGTTTCAGACCACCGTTCTAAAGCGACTCCTTCCACGCTTTCACACGTCGCACCAGCCTACCCCTGTCCGAATCTGCCAGCGCGATGTCATCAGCATACATTAGCAGCCACGGGGTCTGCTCATGTGAGTTTCTGATGCTGTCTGACAATACGTCTAATACCACGCTAAACAGAAACGGACTAAGGACGGATCCTTGGTGCACCCCGACGGTGATGGGGAAAGATTTTGTGTCGCCAACAGCGGTTCGAACTACGGAATCGGAGTCACAGTACATGTCTCGGATGATGTCAACATAGGCCTCTGGAATCCCTTTGGACCGCAATGCCCACCAGATTATCACGCGAGGAATACAGTCGAAGGCCTTCTGCAAGTCTAGAAACAGGCAATGCAGAGGCGTATTCTTCATCCTATATTTCTTCGCGACAGTCCTTAGGGCAAAAACCGGATCCATAGTCCCATGACCAATGCGAAACCCATACTGACATCCCGAGACAGTGCACTCCTGCCGAATCCGAGAGTCGATAACCCTCTCGAGGAGCTTCATGGTGTGGGACATGACCTTAATCCCCCTGTAATTACCGCACTCCTGCACCGACCCCTTGCCTTTGAAGACTGGAGTAATGATACTCAGTCTCCATTGGCTCGGGATCGTATCGGTGAGGAGTGTCCGGTTAAAGAGGTCGGTTAAGATGCCCACACCACGAGAGCCCATCGCCTTCCAGGCTTCGATGGGGACTCCATCGGATCCAACAGCTTTCCGATTCTTCATGCGGCGAAGACAATTCTGGACCTCTGCAGGCGTTACCAGTGGCACTAGTCCTTGATTCGGAGGAAGATCTGGCGGCTGCACCTCTTTTTGCTGCGTGTTCAGCAGCTCGTGGAAATATGAGCGCCATCTCTCCTTCACCGTGAGGTCCTCGCATAGCAGGTTGCCCACAGGGTCCTTTACACAACGGCACTTGGAAATGTCCTGTGACGCTTTGACCCTGGAGCGCGCCAACTTATAAATGAGCTTCTGCCCCTCAGACCATTCCAACTTGTCGTATAGTGGTTTTAAGTGGTCTCGTCTGGCTCTGGCTACAGCTCTCTTAGTGGCGCGCTTGGCAGACCTATATGCGTCGCGATCTTCAGGAAATCTGGACGCTTGCCACTTTTTAAAGAGGGCTTCCTTTGCTCTAGTCTCCCTCTGGACTGTGTCGTTCCACCACCAAGTCTCCTTGTCACATTTGCGACCACCCTTAGACACACCAAGCACCTCCCTCGCCGACCCAAGGATAGCTGCCTGAATCCTGTCCCAGTAAGCTTGAAGCGGTTCGCCCTCACCACCGGCGCAGGCGAGCTCTTGGGACTTGACTTCATCAAGCAGCCACCACCTGATTCGACGCTGAAGGCGATCGACACGTTTGCCTTTGGGCTTCACGCAGAGGTCCATGACAAGAAGACGGTGTTGTGCAGTGAGACTCTCACCGGGTATGACCTTGCAGTTGGCTACTTTGCTGATGTGGTGTCTCCTAGTGAGTAGGAAGTCGATTTGGGTAGCATTCCTCCCGCTCTTGTAGGTGATGAGATGCTCGGGTCTCTTTTTGAAATACGTGTTCACGATGACAAGGTCGGCAGCCGCACACGTATTGAGGATGTCCTTCCCTTCCGCGTTGCGGCTACCATACTCAAATCCACCGTGAACTCGCTCAAATTCCCCACATTCATCACCCACATGACCGTTTAGATCACGGCCCAAAACGATCCCATGTGACAATGGAATCCCACGAAGTACTTCTCCGAGTAGGTTCCAAAACACTATCTTGTCGGCGTCGCTACAACCGGCCTGTGGCGCGTAGGCGCTTATCTTGTGGCTACCCCACCAACAAGCACCCTCACAACCATAAGCCGATCGCTACAGCGCTTCACCTCCGAAATGTCGTCCTGGAGCTCCTCCGAGAGTACTATGGCGACCCCATTTTCCCCACCAGGTGCACCCGTGTAGATCAGCTTGTAGCCATTCCCAATGAACCGGGATCTGCTGGCCTTCCACCGAGTCTCCTGTAGGAACGCCACGGCTACCCTCCGCCTGGAGAGCACATCGGCCAACTCTCTTGCGCGTCCCGTTAGCGTGCCAATATTCCAAGTTGCGAAGCGGAGTTTCCTTTTGGATGGGGCTGGTGTCTTTAGCCGTGCTCGCCCACGGCACGGCAGCCCTAGTCCACGTGTCACAGGAGTCGGGCGAAGTTCCTGCGCGTCGTTATGCGGCGACGCTCTATCCGTGACAATACCTTTTCGTGTGCGTACCATAGTTTTTTGGCTTGTCTTGTACAATGTTGTTTACAGTAACACACGGTTCCACACATCTGATCAGAAAGCTATTGGTTACTATTTTGAGATTTATATATCACGAGATTAAGTCGCGTGGTCAATGCGTTATGCGTGACTGACTTCTCTGCGAAGGTAGATCGGTCGGTATGCGAGTGCCGGTCCGACTCCGTGAGCGCTAAAATGATGATATTTATTTATGAATATCCCACAGGGGTTCCAAAAAATGGAACTAGTGTCAGTGGGCCGGAACTTTCGCTGCGGAATCTAGTTTCACAAATACTCTGCAGCGAGGCTGGCTGGGAGGCAGCGGTCTCCTTCTGTGTGCGAGTCATGCGGCAGAAGGAGACTACCGAGAGAGCTAAGGAGGATGATGCGGCAGCAACACCTATTCTTCGATGGAGTACGAATAAAGGTAGGTGCCGGTACGCGTATCTCATGCCTACTTATGAATAAAAGACTGCCAATGACATTATGTCACTAGCCGGGAGGGCCGGGGGGACCTACCCAAAAGCAGCGGAGCGTGAGGGTGTCCCTCTTCCGATTGAGTGCTTCTCAATCGGTCATTCCTATAGGCGCCGCACGAGCCAGCGGTGTCAAAGAGCAATGACTAAAAGTCGATCCTGCTACCATCCAGAAAAACCCTCGGTAACGACCGGGGTTTTTAGTGAGTTTTTACGACTACCCTGGTTATGTTTTGCTAGTCCATGGAGTGGTTGCACTAGCAGGATGGAGAACCTCACATACCGACGCGACACTGTTAAGGTGCAGTTTCTCCCAGGCAGTAAAAGGACCCATAATAACAATACATGCATGCTTTATTTTAAAAGGAGCCTGCCGAAAAGCAGTTTTCTCCCTACTAGAGTGCCAGGAAATGAGAAAATATTACCACAATGTCAACCAGTGCCAAAAGCAATGCATGTATTTAGGAAAGTTGATTAATTCAAATAGTTTATAATTTAAATAGGTTTCATACTTCAGTGTTAATTGCTCATGCTCACTGTCAAATCTTACCTAACACTCCAGTGACTCCAGTCTCCATGGACTTATAATAAGTCCATGCCAGTCTCACACAGACGCATACATATCAACCATAGAAAACAGAGACAGTAACAAAAAAGGAAGGGATGGTCTTTTGGAGGGGTCTTAACGCTTTTTTGTTATGTGACGAATGTCCAATAAATAAATATACTGACACAAATCACACAGCCCAATCTATTCCCAAAGTAAGTAGTATAGCACTTGTGTTATGGGTACTAGAGAACTGATAAACTTCATATAAACTTTTTATATAAATAAATACATATTATACATCAATACAATACACCCAGACGCGAGACAGGAATCGAACCCATGACTTCCACAAGCGTATCGATGACTTAATGAAGAAACAAAATATAAGAACCTTCTCTTTCATTGAAGACGTTTGAAAGGAATCCTGAGTTTTACCCAAGAGAAGTGTGTAACGAAGTGTTTCGCTTTTAATTTGCCACTTCATATAAGAGTCAAAGCCACAAAAAGTTACGTGTGCATGTTAATTTACGACCGCACCTCAAAGATTTTCAAGTTTTATAAACGATGTATATCAAAAATACCTCTATCCAGTTCAATCGTGTTCCTTGTAATCAGTACCTGTTTATTGTTGTACAGTAAAAATTGCTTCACAAGGCTTAAATACTTAAAACAGATTTGTAGATATTGAGTGTCAGGTAAGATCTTTCTGAAAGGTAAGTTCGGTTCTAAAGTTCTTTGTCAATAACTATTAGACAGTAAATTATCCAATGGTTCAAGTGATCTTGGGATATCTGTGTCCCGTGACCTTAGCACTAAGGCGTGCGAAGGAACACCGAGGTTATTTTAGTGGGTATACCAATGACGTGCATCCTTGCATCCTAAAGATTGCATCCTGTGGACGCATTGTACGGGAGTCTCACACAATGCCGCCTCCCATTCCCATGTGGCAATGTGCGTTAAGCATTTTCATCATCAAAAAAGGGACTTGGCTGCAGTGAATTTCATTTAGATGGTCTGCGGCATCGTTTTGACTTTAGAAACTGGATGGATATCTATTAAGATAAATTGAAATAACTCCTAAAAATACATCATACAAAGACAGAATAGAATATGGTATATACATATTACTATTGAAATTATGTGCAGTAGTGGTAGCAGTACCCCTTTAAATGGAATTTAACGTCTCTAAATATTTATTTATTACATTAAGGACATTTTGAAATATAAAATTATTGAAAAAAGTATAGTATGTATTATTTTTGTTTCAAATAATAATTATCTTGATATAGTTAACAGAGGCCTTCCCACGATCCTCTCGCTATTTTTTAACTCACGCTGTTACCATGCTTCCTGCAATAAACTGAAGCAAAGTCGTATTTTATTATAAAGCCACAGGCGATCCCGTTAAGTCGAAAACATATAGCCAACTCCTACGAATACTTTGACGGCCATTTTTATCCACGTTCATTGTTAAGCACATGCATTCTTCGACAGCCGATCCGCTTAGCCAATTACCAACTGTTATGTTAAATGTTATATTAAATATATTTGTGATTGGATATATCATCAATAATTTTTTATATATTTAAATTAATTGATTACATTGAAGTACGTATTCTCGAGTCTTGACAGCCCCGCAGCGGCGCGCTGTCAAGTAAATGACATCACTATGTCGATTGAAGTAAACATTCAACATGGACGGTGTTCGTTTATTGCAGCTAATATTTTAGGTCAAATAAAGTGTAGGGAGATGCGTAAATGAAATGTAAATTAAAGTCGATGTTTTTAAGTGAAAATGTCATCAGAAAGGTAAATAACGGTTTTTACGCCATAAGTTTATTAGCGATAAATTGCTTCCGATATTCGTAGTCGAAAGTTGCAAAATCAATAAAGTACGCGGAAATCGCTAATGTCACGCCCTGGATTTGTGTTGAATATGTAATTTTAGTGCGAAGTTGTTGTGGGAAATTAAAAAGTAGACTATGTTCTATTCTAGGGTGGAATGGGTGGAGATTATCGAGCCGAAGACAAAGGAGCATATGTATGCTAACCTCACCACCGGGGAATGCGTTTGGGATCCACCAGAGGTAATATTAAATATCTTTGCAGCTCACTGGGTGTAAATAATCCGCGTGAACCTATAAATAGTTATCTTTTTAATTGCTCAAGTTCCTCACATTCTTATGAATATTAAAACTTTTTTAGTATCTGTTAATTTTATTCATATAATAAATTAAATTCTAATAAGTATTCATATTTTTATGCATTCATACACAGTTTTAAATCACTAATAATTTACAACAATATATTTCAAAATAACTAAAGTTATTCTAAGTTATCTAATGTTTTTTTTTATCTATCAATGATCTCATTAATTTTATGTGTCAAATCTATTTCAAATATTATTAACAATTATATCCTAGAATAAACATAAACTGTACAATAATAATTTAAAATTTATTTATTATAAGATTTAATTTAATTAAGATTATTTATTGATTATGAGAAGCATTACTAAAGTTTTCTGAATATCTCCAATAAGAAAAGTTATTTATGCGTTCAAACTCTTATAATATTTAATATTTGTTTAATGTTAATTATTATATTTCAAATTTTGTGCAATTCTATGTCTGTAAACATTCCCAGTTGTGTGCAAAAAGCTATAATTTACTATTATTATTGTCATAGTGCAAAGCCATGTATTTTATAATTTCTTGTCTTTTTCATCTATGAATAATCATACTATACAAGCACTAATCTTCAGAAGTATATGTAGGAAAATTTATTATGTAAATAGAGTAATAAAATGATTTGGTAAAATAATTTGTGGTGGTTAAATTGTGGTTTACCATCTATATTATTATTTGAAAACAGTTAAACTTTAAGCATCATAATTGATGTTTAGTATATGAATCAACTTCCCTTTCCAATTTTATATGTTGCAATACCTCATATCAGATATCCCATGCGAAGAAATAGACATAAAACAGATTGAAATATTCTTCAGGAAATGCAATAGTTAGGTAATTGTATGAGATTCTATCACATCTCAGACTTCCCAAACTGTACTGTAAATGTGGATCTTGTTGTCCTCTTATCTAGAGGTGATTGGCATTTCCTGTTAAAAGTTATCAACCTCCTGTTTCTTTTACGTTCCTTTGTTTAATAACATCATTGCTAAGATATGGATATCTGTGGCTGCATTAATTAATGTGCAGATATCTTTGTATTCCGATTCATAATTCCACAGAAAAAATATAATGAAATGTCTCTGTACTTCATCTTCAAACTAGCATACTTTTTTCGAGCAATACATTTTTTCCAGCATTTTATAATTATCACTTTACATACTAAACCTTACAATTTAAATTTAGGTGAATTTTTATGTTATTTTATTAAAATTTAATTATTTACTCCTCCATAAGTTAGACAGTTGTTGAAGTCATGGATTTCATTCCCTCTTATATTTATTTATTTATTTATATGTATGATCCACCTATGTGTCAACTTTTACCAAAATTAATGTTTATTTGAAATTTATTAATTTACTACACTTTTTGACTTTACTCATGGATGCACAGGATACATGTGTACTCTTACATGGTCTTAGCAGCTGCTTGATAAATTCTCTTCTTCCTCCTGCCCTTATCCCACATTATATGGGGTTGGCACAACATGTTCTCCTCTTCCACTCTCCTTTGTTAGCAGTCATCCCAACATTCACAGTCTTTTTTACCATATCCACTTTTATGCAATTCATCCATCTTTATTTTATAAGGGCTTGTCACTGGACAAGTAACTTGCACTGTCATTTTAAACATATAAAATATTGCCGAATGTCCCACATGACAGATTGCAATATATACAATAAAACAAAAAAAAAAATCCATCTTTATTTGGTCTACCTCTACTCCTGTGTCCATCCATTCTCATTTCTATAATTTTCCTTGTTATATGGTATTCTTCCCTGCGCATTACATGGCCAAACCACGCTAGTCTATTACTTTTAAGTTTCTCAATAACTGCTGCTACTTTGACACTTCCTAATATACTCATTTCTAATTTTTATCCATTTTCGTAAGTCCACACATTCATCTGAATTCTCTGAGAATACCACAATTTGTCACATCTCATTGTATGTACAGAAGTTTGGCTTTAGTATTCACATCAATATATTAATAGAACCTTGGCTCTAAAGTAAAAGCTTGGAATGCCGTAGAATGGATGAATATAATGAACTAAATATGATCAAAGTTCAGAGAAGCTAAAGCAAAATATCTAAAGAAAATATTTATTTGTCTATATATGATGATGATAGCCTCTGAATTATATCTATTTCATCATTTAAGATAATCTTCATCCAGATAAAACAACCTAGAAAAGAAAGCAATATCCTAAAAATGAAATAGGGTATTACTATCTCAGAGGTTTGACCAAGCGACCTAGATTGAATCATGTTATTTTTTAATCTTAGTTTTAAGACAAACACCTGCACTAGGTATAAACTGGAATCGCAATGCTTTTTTGCAAACAAATGGACACAGACCAGAATAACTATGTCCTCTGAATCTATGAACCTACAATCACAACCATACAGTGGAGGATTTACAGTCTTGATCGCCCTAGGCCCCAGGCCATGTAATAAGTACCAGCCATCCCTTTCTCAGCACCCATCCTATTGAGTACATAATGAGTTTACTTTTTTGCCAACTTTTATCGAAATCGATTCAGAAATTTAGTTAACTATAAGTTTGTAATATTTTCCGAGCTTTCAGGGATAATTGTACATTTAAAATGGTTTCATTCATTTAATGACAGGTTTATTCTCATACAAGATAAGATTTAATAAGTGATTTAGGGAGATTATTGTTATAAGATGTAGTGCATGCAGTGCAGCCCACCATAATGTGCATCATCAGTGAATTTTTTGTCACAATTGGCTGTCCCTAATATCTGGCCGCTCTAGGCCCGGGCCTCCTGGGCCTTAGGGCAAATCTGCCACTGCAACCATATCATATAACATGCATAGTCATTGAACCATTAGCATCATCAATTGCATCCTAATTTGCTTAAAACTATTAATACTTTTTTTTTTTGCTGAGGAACAGCAGACAGGCAGACGGTCCATTTAATAATAAACAGTTACTGTACTTTAGAAACTTGAAACATTTTTACATGATAATGACTAAAATGCATTTGTTTCAGGGTGTAAAAGTTAAGCGTACAGATTCTTCACAATGGTGGGAATTATTTGATATAAATACACATAGATTCTACTATTACAATGCATCTACGCAGGTTTGTATTTTAATTTTTACACAAGCAATCATTTATCAAGTGATAATATCTCTAAGTGGTAAGAGCATTTTCTACTTGGCACCATTCACCATTGTGGTTCGGGGTTTTGTTTCAGGGATAACTTTAATTCAGTGTAAATTTAAACTAGACTAGACCTCATTGCAGAGATTTTCTGGTTTACATTACAGGATACAAGCAGAGTTCCAATACTTTGTGTTATGATATTTTGTTTGTATAGGAATGTTATTTGTTTTACTTAATGAAAATTCTATCGATTTAAACGACTTTCTATTGTCTATTGCTCCCTTAAGCGCAAATTCAAGTGCTGTGATATTTAAAAGAGGAAATATTCTTTCTTATAGACAACCGTCTGGCACAGACCTACTGATTGTGATATAATCCCTTTAGCAAAATTACAAACTTTGAAGCAGAATACAGATCCTCAAAAGAGAAGGGAGACAGCGACACAGACAAACCAAGCTCTTCCCCAGGTAAAATAAATTAGCATAAGTTTATATTTCATTATCTCAATCTTGTAAGGATTTGTCCAATTGTTAATAGTTTTGACATTTTTAATTTGCATCAGGTTTTTTAACATTCAATAGACATAAGAACAAACACATAAAACATAAGCTCAGACTAAAAAAATAAAGTATTCGCATCATACACATATTTTATTTTCTGTGGGGTAGAACCGGTATAGTACAGCCATACCTGACCACTTATATAGCCACTGAGCCAGTTGTGTCAATTATCATCACGTCTACTGTTTAACTCCTGTTGCATTATTTTAGACTGGTTCTAAGGTATGACAAAGCGATGCTGACATGCATGTTTTGTTATTGTGTAATATAACTCAATATTCGTAATGTAGGATGGATGGATAGTTTTTTTTATATTGCTGCAGGACAGCAGACAGGCTGACGGCCAACTTAGACTTTAGCAGTTACCGTCGCCTATGGGTGTTTGCAACGTCTGTGGCATCGTGAATACGCTGCTGTCCCATAAGGGTACAGGAACTTGGGTCACTAATGCCGGAACACAACACAAAGTTATTATGGCGGCATACTTAGGACCAAAGGTGGTCGCCATCCAGACGGGCTTGGAGCCCTACCACGTAACTAGGGTGGGTTGTTTTGTCGCCTTTTACGACAGGCCGACCTCGGCCGCAGCGGTTAGTATTTCTCCACGCCCCTGCACGGACAAAATAGTCCTTACATACCTAATTAACTAATAATGTTTTTATTACAATAAACAGAAGTATTACTAAATACTCGTGTGTTTGGGTGCTTTCTGAACGTAATATAGATAATCCAAAAATGTCTTGCTGTTAAAATTTATTCTAATTTTTTTATTGCTGTGGTATAGCAGACAGGCTGATGGCTTACTTAATAGCAAGCATTTACCGTCGCATGTGGACGCTTGCGGCGCCAGGGGCCCCGCGGATACGCTACTGTCCGCAAGCCCTACCACATGACTTGGGTTATTTTGTCGCCTTTTACGACTCGCCGCCCCCGGTCGCAGGGGTCGGTATTCTTACTCCGCCCCTTCACGGAGATCTTTCTAGACATTCCTTTTGGAAATAAGCCTCTATTTCATACTCATGTGATCTATTTATAAGCTCAGTAAAAATACATTCCCTCAATAGTATTTTATTGGCCGCCCAAAGTAGGTCAAGGCATCTAGCTCGGCGTGCTCTTTATATTTTTGATTCAATTACAATTTATAGGATACATAAAGATGTGTTAGAGCTTTATTTTTTTGGTCACAAAAATACTCCTAAATATGCTTTGTATAGATTCAAGACCATTGGTTTTCAAACTTTTCTCGCTCGGCATCATTCTCGGTAAAAAAATAACAGTACACTAATCAGTTAATTGTCTTTAATTCGAGGAATGAACCTGTTTTGACGATTTTTTATATGTTCATGGGAAATTTTGTTAATTCTACCCTCAAATCATTAGAACCAAAAAATTTGTTTCTGTATATATTTTTTATGTACGCGTACTAATATTTACGCGATACCCCAGGGTACCACGGCACCGAGTTCGGGAACCTAGACTCTAGCTTTACATAATCTTAATATTCACTCGTGGGAACTACATTATAATTATTATTTATCTAAAATAAATGTGGCTTAAATACTAAAAACATCTGCTGACAGGGAAAGCACCATCTAAATAGATTTGTTTTGGAGAATAAACTTTTTAGTATCGAAATACTTTCACGTGAAGTTAAGTAAGAAAAAACATTATTCAGATAGTTTACTTTTATTTATTTTTATTCCTTAAGAACAGTAGATAGGCTGACGGCCCACATAACAGTAAACAGTTACCATCGCCAGGATGCTTTCGACGCTAATCACTGCGAACACGCTGCTGTCCACATAGGGGTACTGGAGCCAGGGTCACTGACGCCGAAACACAACAAGGTTATTATGACGGCATACTTAAGACCAAGGGCGGTCGCCATCTAGACGGCCTTGGGGTCGTACTATGTAGCTAGGGTGGGTTGTTTTGTCGTCTTTTACGACATGTCGACCCCGGCCGCAGGGGTCAGTATTCTTATCCGCTCCTGTACATATACTTTCACATAAATAAGTAAGATAAAACATTATTCAGCTAGTTTTAATTTAAATTATTACGGGCGTGAAAATTATTATACCTATTCACATTTTTATATTATGTAATGAATACATACAGACATTTAAAGTTACAATTTTATAATTTATATAATTTATATTTGCATATCCGCGGATATGAAATATATTGCACAACATCATATTTTAATTAGTTTTTTTATAAGTTATTTTATGTCTCCAAAATTTCTCCATTCTGGGGCGGAGAAAGAATACTAACCTCTGCGGCTGGGGTCGCCCTGTCGTAAAAGGCGACAAAACAATCCACCCTAGCTACGTGGTAGGGCCTCCAGCCCGTCTGGATGGCAACCACCTTTTTTTTTAAGTATGCCGCCAGAATAACCTTGTGTTGTGTTCCGGCATTAGTGACCCAAGTTCCTGTACTCTTATGGGACAGCAACGTGTTCGCGATGCCACTGGCGTTGCAAACACCCATAGACGACGGTAACTGCTAAATTCTAAGCGGGTCGTCAGCCTGTCTGCTGTCCTACAGCAATAAAAAAAATACCCCTACGGCCAGGGTTGGCCTGTCGTAAAAGGCGAAAAAACAAGCCAAGCTACTTGGTAGGGCATTAAGCCCGTTTGGATAGTAACCACCCCTGGTGTGTAAGTTTGCCGCCTTAATAACCTTATGTTGTGTTCCGGCATTAGCGACCCAGGTTCTTGTACCTATATGTAGACAGCAACGTGTTTGCGGTGCCCCTAGCGTCGTAAACATCTATAGGTGACGGTAACTGCTTATTATTAAGTGGGTCGTCAGCCTGTCTACTGTCAAATAGAAGAAATACAGATGATTTGATGAATATAAAGTACATGTATGTCAAATTTAATTTTCAACCTAATGTAGCAGTTGCCACAGATCGTGGACCCGGTCAGCAGTAACGGCAATAGTACTGTCGCGAGTGCGAGCAAATTGTCGCCGAGCACCGCGAAAAATGTCACCCTCACGCAAACCAGCCCCGTTAGGACGAGACGCACTCATTACCATAGGTGAGTTTATTATTTATTCATTACATATAATTGCGTTTTCGTGTTTTGATTACAGCTTACATTTAGGGCACACTTACTGAATATAATTTCGAATATTTTGTGTCATTTCAAATCGGATTTGTTGATTTAAATTTTCGGAATGCTGCATAGGTGATAATGCTAAGACGAAATGAATATTTATTTGTGAAAATGTGATTGCATCGCAAGTTTGAAAAAGTGATTGAGAAACGAAGAAGTTACAGAATAGTGTGATTTGGACATACGATGAGATTGGAAGAATATTATGTGACAAGAAAAATGTTAAAAAAGAAATTGAACTTCAAATGTTCAAATGGAAAAGAAAGAATACCAAAGAAATGATGGATAGATTGCGTAAAAGATTATATGGTATGGTGAAATAGGATTTGAATATTGAGATAACGGCTAACAGGTGAGAGTGCAAGGAGTGAGCATATTGCGCCGACCCCATATGATTTGGGATAGAACAGGAAGAAAAATAAGAATATTTAACTAACATTCTTTGAAAGTCATGAGTTAATTGTATGCAATAAGAATGTACAATTATTTAAACATTAATATAATACATTACACGCTCTAGAAAACTTAAAATAGGTATGTAAGTTTTCTACCAGTGAGTTACTTTCAGTTGGTTTTTTCTTAACTACATCGATAATTTTATCACATCAATTTTTATGCCTTCCTTTCTAATATTTTTATTAATAAAACTAGTACAGACGCTATAAAAATATTTTTGCAGTTGCCGGAAAACACTTAGGGCGCATTAGTAAATTCCGACAAACATTTTTGTAAAATAAATTTAGTCTCTTAATTTTATATTCCGTTATTTATTGGAGTTTTCGTTATTTCTGTAAATTCGCCGGACGTTTTATCTAAATTCAAAATTTGTGTAGTACATTGTACTAAATTGTATCAATTGGTTCGATTCTGATACAAAACTGCACACCTAACTGCAGTTTTTCTGCTGAATTTAGCAGTTTTTCTCATATACATTATATAATCTCAATAATAATAATAAAATATGTTTTATTGCACACATTACATTTATATCAAGTTTAACATTTAAAAGTACAATGGGCGGTCTTATGGCTGAAACTGATTTATTGGTGATTTTATTGCTGTAGGACAACAGACAGGCTGACAGCCCACTTAGAATTTAGCAGTTACCTTCGCCTATGGGTGTTTGCAACGCCAGTGGCATCGCGAATACGCTGCTGTTCCAGGAATGACAAAGGAACTTGGGTCACTAATGCCGGAACACAATACAAGGTTATTATGGCGACATATTTAAGACCCAAGGTGGTCGCCATCCAGACGGGCTTGGCGCCCTACTACGTAGCTAGGGTGAGTAGTTTTGTCGCCTTTTACGACAGGCCGACCCCGGCCGCAGGGGTCAGTATTATTTCTCCGGCCCTACATGGAGAATTTCACCTAATGTGCATGTTATAACGTAATTTTTACGTATTGACGCTGAAGGAATAATATCGTGAGGGAAACTGCATACTCAAAACTCAGGATTGTGTAACCCGTCTTGGATAAGCTCGGTACACTGTTCGTTCCCTACAGGGAGAGACTCGAGCCCAACAGCGATATTCGTCGTTCGTTATCTGTTCGTATCGTTATGACCTGTTATTTTTTTTCATAAACGGAAATGCCTTAAGAGAACTTGCACATCGAAATCATCAGAAAATTTTACCCGCCTATCCGCCATAATCAATTGTAATGGGTATAATATCCCTCTCCTCTTATATGCCTAAGCTTAAGAGTGTGATGATATGGACAGTCATTTTAGTTTTTTTAACCACCTTGATGTAGACATTAGTTGCGTGAACTGAAACACGATTTGAGCACATACAGCGATTAGGTTAGGATTATTCGTTTAAAACTGTTTTGTAAAATAAATCTCCGATTTTGCTAAGTAAACTTTAAAAAAAAAACACGAAATAAACTCCCAATATGTGCTCAATTCAGTCACTTATTTAATTAAGTAAAACATTTTAAAAACCTACTTATATAATTCATCATAAAAACTAAATACGCAAAATCCAGCCGCTACATTATTTGTCATTGAATCTTAAATTTTTCTTATTGCTGTAATTGTGGCTTCATTCACGGAAAAATTGGCATCATCTGTTACTCTTTCTCTATTACGTAAACGACCCAATATTTTTTTTCTAAAGATAATTTTTTCAAAATTAATATTATATTTTAAAAAATCTTGTTAAAAGCGAAATCATTTAAAACCTATGTACGAGCTTATGTATTTGGCAATTTTACAACCCATCTAAGCCTTTAAAGACGCTTGGATGTTGATAAGATACTCTTATATTTATGTCCGACGTTAATTACAGTGATGTTATAAAATATAGCCCCTGATGTAATGTTTGAACTAGTAGATGTAGGGTAAGCAGGTCGTCAAGTTTAAATATTATCCGTGCAGGGGCGGAGAAAGAATACTAACCTCTGCGGCCGGGGTCGGCCTGTCGTAAAAGGCGACTAAACAACCCACCCTAGCTACGTGGTAGGGCTTCAAGCCCGTCTGGATGGCGACCACCTTTAGTCTTAAGTATGCCGCCATAATAACCTTGTGTTGTGTTCCGGCACTGGTGACCTAAGTTCCAGTACCTTTATGGGACAGCAGCGTGTTCGCGATGCCACTGGTGTTGCAAACATCCATAGGCGATGGTAACTGCTAAATTCTAAGCGGGCCGTCAGCCTGTCTGCTGTCCTACAGCAATAAAAAAAAAAAAATATTAGTAACGGCACTTTGTAGTTGGAGTAATGCTTATTTATTATGGAAGTTTAGCTCCTTTATATGTACGAAGTTTAAGCTTTACTAGACATCAGTATAACTAGAGATTTAATATTTAAAAATGTTTATTATTTTATATTATTCGCATGGTTTCACAGACGTGGAGTTGTGTTAGTTATAAGTTTACAGATTTTTTTATAGTTGATATCGGTAAATTGGGCAGTTTGCCTACTTACCGAATAGGCAAACTGCCCAGCCGATTGTGATGAGGTAGTTTATAACACCAGATACATGGTCAACGCGCTTCCGGCCTCGAAGAGTAGGAGAAGAGAACCTGGTTTTCTAGTGCCAGAACACAACAAAAAGTCGTTATGGCAGCATCTTTGTCAACTAGGGGTGGTTGCCATTCCGTCAGGCTTGGAGCCCTGTCACCTATGTTCTTTTGTCGTCTTTCATGACCAACCGCTCTCGGCCGCAGGGGTCAGTATACTTCACTCCTGCACACAGAATAAGCTTATTGCTATAGCTGGATTGATTGGTATATTTACGTGTAAAATACTACATCGCAATGGCAAAGTGCACGGTTTGCGGCAAGTTTCTGGTAACTAAAGGAGCCGCTATGTGTTCTATGTGCCCTCTTATTTTCCATCGAGGATGTGTGTCGATCGCGGAAACCCTTATTATACCTAAGACCTGGATTTGTCCGGAGTGCAATAAGAAGGTAGGCAAAGGCGACACTAGTACCTCTACTGCCACTGGTACATGTGACAGCCTCCCAAAGGATAATGACAATGAAATTCGGGCTATGTTACGTGATATTGCGACCTATATGCAAGAACTACGCCAGTTTCGCCAAGAGATAGCAGAGTTTCGCAATTCCATGCCTGGTATAGGCCAAAGACTGGAGAGCATGGAAAGTAGACTAGAAATCTTGGAAGAAAGAGTAGAAGCGGTTGAGTCGAAGGATACCACACAGCTAGAAAGCGAGATATCAGACCTCAAAATGGAACTACAACGCCGCGATCAGGAAGCACTCTTATCAGATTTGATAATAGATTGTGCCCCCGAAGACGAAAGCGAAAATTTGTGTCGGGCCGTTGCGGTTTTGGCAACCAAATTAGGGGTAACCATTGAAGAGCGTGACATCGTCTTCGCTGAGCGCACTGGTGGGATTGGTCTGGATAAAGTTGCAAATGGAATTGAAAAGCGGGATCGTTCACGGCGCATAATCGTGCGACTCGTGCGAAGGCATCAGCGTGATGAAATTCTGCGCGCGGCACGTGGGCATCGCAACTTAGTTTCATCGGATATGGGATTAGCAGGGCAACACCGACGTATTTACATAAATGAGCACCTCACTCGATTTAACCGCCACTTATGGAACAGGGTTCGCGAAGAATGTAAAAAACATAACTGGCGTTACTGCTGGATTAGAAAGGGACGCATTTTTATTCGGCAAGATGACGGCAAGGAACCATTTTCAGTGCGCTCAGAAGATTACCTAGAACGTGTCTTTAAAAACTGTAGTGTTTGAATTATTTACTTTAATTATTTTTACTTTTAATTTTTTCCCTGCTTTTATGTTTATTTTTACTTTTATATCCTTTGGTATATGTTTACACAGAAAATTCTGTTGTATTTACAATTGTTTATATATAAAAATGTGCACAAAATGTACAAAATATGTCATCGGTAAACCTAAACTATATTATTGATGTATTTTAATTATTTTATAATTTTGTGGTCTGCCTATGCTAAATATAATTTACAGATGATTTATTGTTTTATATGTTTTTTTTTTTATGAATATTAGATTGGGGTTGTAATGACTTTACTTTGATATGCAAAGAATGTTGTGTATACCCAAATTATTTATCAAGATTTACACGTTAACATAATTGTAAAATCATATAAAATATTTTATTTGTTTTAAACAAAATTTGAGTCACTTTGTCACCTCACTAATGTATTTTTTTTTCTTGTCCACTTTTTAATTTTAGTTATTTATTTCATTTTGTTTTTAATACTGTATAATAATGTTTTTATAACATGTATTGTTATAGTGATGTATCATTTTGTATAGTGTTAGTTTGCCGCTTTTTCACGTCGGTACGCCCGCGGAGGTCACGGGTTCGATTCCCGTCTCGCGTCTGGGTGTTTATGTATAATATGTATTTATTTACAAAAAAAAAAGTATATAAGTAGTATATCAGTTGTCTAGGGCCCATATCACAAGTGCTACTTAGTTTGGGACTAGATGACGCTGTGTGAATTGTTACAAAATATTTATTTATTTATTTATTTTATAAATTATCAAGTAGGGTATTAGATTCTCTTTAGTTCTTTTATTTTATTTAGTTCTTTTATACGCTTTATTCTTTTATACCTATATATGTCGATGTCCGTAACATCTCTCTTCGGGCCTATTGGAAGAACAGCGCTGGTTTTTGTATAAAAACCAGCATTATGCTGAAATAGGTCCCATTTTAGGACTGTACAATACTTGTATATAATATTTTCTTTATGTTTTAATGTGTCTTTGTTATGTACTTGTCCTAAATAAATTATTTTCTTTCTTTCTTTCTTTCTTTCTTTCTTTCTTAAAGGGTTATGTAGGGCACTTCAAACATAATCATGATCTACTAGATTTACGTCGGTTGACTGCTTTAAATTTATGTCCACGATTTTCGGAAGACAGACGCAAGTAGACCACAGAGGCTTCTGAATGAATAATGATAATATTCTTATGTGATAAATACATAATTAATGATTAAGACAAAATGGGACAGATGAAGACCGGATTCCCAATTTAACGAAGCCCTCTTTATATTAATGAAACTTGGATAACTAGTTCGTGGATCAAGAATGTAATTGTCGCGCAGAATTTTGACATATCCGAGTCACACTACTACCAGTTTCTGTGATATTATATCATCATATAGGTCCACATGACCTGGTATGTGATAACATTCGCTCAAAAAAAGCATGTAAATTGCTTAACTTTGAGCTAATTGTGTTTTATACAGTGAAAGAGATCCTGATGGCCCGTTTACTTTCCTGTTACATTTCTTTCTTGTTCTTCGCTTATTCTTTCCCTTTCTTACTCGTATTTCTCCCCTTTTTGAGGTTGCGATTGTCTGGTGCTACAAATGTTAATGTGCATTCCAATACTATTTAACTATTTATTTCTATAGAAATAGTGGTGAGAGTCGTCGTGGAAGGTTGAGTGAGGATGGCTCAAGCCAAATGTGTCGTCACACCGATTCCGGACGATCTTCTGACAGTAGTATCAGCAGCGCACAGCGGCGGAAGCAGGTATATATACTTGTTTAATATTTATATACATTAAGTAAATAATAACAATAGTTGTATATGTTAAATATAAGGAATTTTCTATTGTTTTCTTAATTATTTTAATTATTCCAATACAACACTTCTTCTTCTTAATTGTACACTCTTGACAGAGTGGTCGTGGTCATGCATCGGTCAATTTCTGCGCCACCGTTGTTTTTGCGATGCGCCGCCATTCGCATCGATGTCTGGCAGAGCGAGAGCAATCATTGATGCCGGAGTGCGTCACAGATTTGATGATGTCTGTCCACCGTGTTGGAGAGCGCCCGCGAGATCTTTTGCCCTCGACTACAACAACACCCTTACGAATACAACACTACCCTCAATCAATTAATCAAGTTGTTTAATCAAAGAAAATGGAAGAGAATATCACGATATTTTTTAACGTTCAGGAACATATTAATTTCCTTGGACATACGTTTTATCAAGACATCCAACAAAAAATGACGATTAGGTAATAATAGAATAATCAATTACGAATTTTAAAGAAGGGAATATTTTATTGAGCGTCAAAAGGTTAATTCCTTTATAATTTTATTCCATCATTTCGTTGATAATATTAGCCACAAAACAAAAATAGCTAGTCTGAAATGCATTTCGTGCATCCTGTCCGATTAGTATGTGTAGTTCGTAATAGCGGTCGTAAATTGAGCGATTCGTACAAGGAAGTGCACATTTGGTGAGTTAATATTTAGTCATTCAGTGATGTTGCGAATTTTAAGTGTATTATCACGAGAATCGAGCAATAACCCCTTGATAGGTTAGTGGACAGTTATCCAAGACTATTTTTGATTAGCATATAAAATTAACCTTTCATAACCCCGCCTCCAGAGGCGGATCTAGCCTAAATACTGCTCGTGTGCAATTGATAACTTTGGCCTTAGTATGCACCCGGTTAAATTATATCAGTCAGATAGCATACATTAACTAACTGGCGATTACTGGAGAATGAATCAGCGAATCCTATATTTTATGTTGGCCATAACTCCAGGACAGTCGTTGATAGATGTCGCAAGCGAGGTGCTCTCTAAGACATTGTACCGCAAATATGGCGCGCAGCGTTTACGCTGTTTTTATTAACTTCCCGTTTGCAAAAAATGATTGAAAACCATATTATGATGAATTACTACGTGAAAACTAGAGCAGGAGAGGGGGGTGTGTCTTCGCATATACTACGTATTGTAAACGGAAACGAGGGGGGTAAAAATTTGACAAGTTCACGTGTTATGGCTACGTTCCCTTATTGATAAAATAGACAGCTCTCAATGCTTGGCCAGACTGCACACCCGGGCGCGGGGCGGTTGCGGCGCGGCATACTTAAACATACACATCGCCCGCGTGTGCAGTCTGGCCAAGCACTCAATAAAATATAATAATTTGTTGATATCACAAGCAGTGAAGACAAGACATTATTCGATCTTTCTTTATTTCATGGATGAAAATCACACAATACCCGGCATTATGAAAACAGAATCTTATCAAAGGCAATAACATATAGGTGTGGCTCAACTTAATAGATAAACAGGAAAAGGCTTATTAGCTTAATTTATTATGTCCTTTTGTTACAAGAAATGGAAGGGTTATGAGAAAGCATATGGTTGCAAAATAACGGCCTGAGTAATGGGATTTTACGCACTCATTGTAACAGAGGATGAGAAAATGGGGAGGGGGTAATGTTTTACGCATACACCGCCGCATGTAAACGAGCAATGGTGTAGTGTAGGACTTCCCCAGCAATGCGCCTCCGTCTCTTGGTAGGCGCACGTTGCTGGTGTAGTCGCGAAATCTTTTTCCTTCGTTCGCTTAAGAATCGGGACCGGATGTGACGTTAGATGGTCCTCGACCCCTACTGGCGCGACCTGTGACAATATTCCGCAGTATAACTTAGTTCCTGATGCGAAATCTTGATTTTCATTAAAGAAGATTGAGAACTGTTCACATTTCAGGAATTGAGTGCAGCCGCGTGCAATCCCCCCGTATGCACCCCTCAACTTAGGAAGCGTTGTAGCGGTGCGCAAGCGCATGAAGCCGATAAATGGTCCCCTCATTCAGGTGTGTTAGCTTCTTTCGAATATTGCGACATTTTCACACAACGCGATCTAATTTAAAAGTAAGTAACACTTGTGTTATGGGTACTAGACAACTAATATACTACATTTTTACTTTCTTTTGTAAATAAATATATATTATACATTAACACTCAGGCACAGGAATCGTACCCGTGACGTCTGTATGCGTACGTGTATATAAGCGTGTTTTTGGCGTAGAAGATTTTTTATAATGCAAAATTTCATGTTTAATAAAAAACAAAATTTAAACATTTAAAAATATTTTTATTTTGGTCATTTGTTATGATAATTTAATGCATGTTGAAATAAGTCTATCAGGTTAGAATTATTTAAACGTTAAGGGTATTCTTTTTAGGTTTGAATCGAAGCGGCAGTTTCGTGTCCCCTCGCAAAGATGCCTCCGACGACTCCATGCATGAGAAATATTTCAAGTCCGTCGAGAGCACACCGTTGACAAGGCGAAAGGTAATTTGGCATACATATCTGTATTCTTATGATTTTTTTTTGATGAGAAAAAAACGAACATTGGATCCTTCGTTATGTCATATCTACACTACTTTGATTCACACAATAATATTATAAAATTTCTGAGTACAAACGGAATAATGGTGTATTTGTTTGCAGTTAAAACAGCAATCGACGGGTGGGTCGTCGTGTGATTCCGCCTCACCTCAGAGTCCGAGTAGTCCTCTACAAAAACCAACTCCATATTTGCAGGTATTTGATACTGTTGAAAATTATTTTTCATCATTCCGAGGCCGAAAGTTCAATTTTCTTGCCTATTATGCGGGATAAAAGTGACACACTTCAGACCAATCAGAATTAATGTCAATTAGAAGCAACGTCGTTTTGTGAACTTTGGATTGAACATATAAAGGAAAGTAGCACATTTCAACGCGTTTTTGTCACAAACCGGCGCGGGTGTGTATTGTACTATTTCGTTATTATGCATAAAATTTTTGTTTTTACTCATAATATCAACTTGCTAAAGTCCACTGCTAGACATATACTGCTACACATTTCCCAAGGTACACATAGTCCGATCTTTGGCTTGCTGCATCCATTTCCTGCCAGTCGCTTTTCGCAGATCATCGCCGCACCTTGCTGGGGGACTTCCTATGTTTGCCCAGACGTCCTACGTTTGGCTCGCTATATTTAAATGCATTGATGTATTAGAAGCTTTGTTCTATATATTGCATCGCCAGTGGCATCGCGAACTCGCTGCTGTCCCATAAGGGTACAGGAACTTGGGCCACTAATGTCGGAACACAAAACAAAGTTATATGGCGGCATACTTAAGACCAAAGATGGTCGCCATCCAAACGGGATTGGGGTGCTACCACGTAGTAAAATGAGATAATTCTGTGAAAAATGCCATATAGACAGTTGATATCACATTCGAAAACGACCACAGGTCGAAACAAATCCATGTCATGCACCGCTGAGGCAATTATTCTCGCCTAATGTAAATACATATTATAACATAATTGATACGTACCGATGCTGAAATAATTTGCGAACCCCGTGCACCTAAGCGGAAGTTTGGGTTGCAACCGGGACTCAACGCTAAGATAATGATGATGACCGACGGTGTAGGAAAACATCGCGAGGAAATCTACACACCGGGATTGTAGGGTCAACGTCCATTCCTCGTAGGAGGACACTCAAGCCCTGCATTGGTATTTTATGAGCATGTAATAACAATGTGTGTGAAGTGGAGAAGAGAAAGTCGGTGATCGGTACCAGGGCACCGAAACGGAAGTTTAGGTGGCAACCGGGATTTTACGCTAGCATAATGATAAGAGCGTGAATACATCAAAATAATTAGAAGAATACAATGTTTAATTATTTTTAGACCACTGCAGCTAGACCTTCATTAGTATCTTCCATTTCGTTGGCCACTGATGCGGCGGGAGGTGGCTCCAGGGTCATGCACAGCTTGGAAAGACCTCACCAACTATCCAGACACTCTAGAGAAAGATATTCTGATAGGTTAGTCATCTTTTATACCTATAATTGAATTTACTTATAATCTTTATTTTATTTATCTTAATATTATTAAATATTGACGACTTCCAAAACGCCAAGGGATTTGATTCTCATCCCGAGTTTTGTTTGTAAGTATATAATAAAAGAAGAAGTATATTAGTTGAGTTGTCTAGTCTATGCCAAAAAACGAGTGTTGCGTTGTTTACTCTGGGAATAGATGGTGCTTTGTGAATTGGCTCCGTATATTTATTGAATATATAAGACTATAAACAATCCAACAACTCCTAAGCTCTCGACATTGGAGGAGAAACACAGATTTGTAAGTTGTCACCGTCGCCTGCGTCAAATAATGTTATGTTGCTAATCCATGCAGGGTCGCTCTGTCGTAAAATGCGACAAAACGATCCTACTAGCTACGTGGTAGGTCCCTTAGCCCTTCTGGATGGCAACTGCCCTTGGTCTATAAGTTTGCCGCCATAACAGCCTTGTTTTCCGGCATTAGTTACCCAGGTTCCAGTACCTTTATTCAAACAGCAGCATGTTCGCGATGCCCCTGACGTCGCAAACATTCATAGGCGGCGGTGATTGCTATTGTATAGTGAGCCGTCAGTTCGTCTGCTGTACCTCAGCAATAATAAAAAATATCATTTCAAATTCTCAACTCACTTTTCAATGCAAATGAAAATATTTCCAGGCATTTAGACAAGGACCGCTTAGCTGAATTCGAACGTATGGAAAGGTACCCCGAGAAGCAAGCGGTGTACAGTGTGGATAAACCTTTCCGGCAGACTAGCCTTGACCTTCGCCATAATGCACCTTCCGTTAATTGGCATCCCTCAAGAGATTTTACCAGGTATAGAATGTTACAGATTTTTTAAAATTATTAACATTTTTTGCACTATTGAAATTTATAACAGCGCGAGCGCATTAAATGCTCCTGCGCATCTTTTGAATTTGCTACTTATACGTCACACTTTGTATATCTTTTACACTTTCAAGTCCTCGCCTCACTCTTTCAGAAACATTCCGTTCCTTCGAATAATCTATTTGTTTTTTAGACGCCAGCATGCGGAGCCCGAACGGTATTCGTCAAGTAAGACGTCGGTCTCCTCGGGGAGCAGTAAGCATCGCACGCCGCCGCACGAACCTCACCATAACTTCATGAGACTCTCTTCAGCTAACGAACAGGATAACGTTGCTGCAGGTATAGCCGGTGTACAGTTTATAATTCCCCACTGCTGATCTCGGACCGAACCCCCAAAGAGCACGGACAGTATACCCAAGCTTGTCCAAGTTTGTAGCGCTCATGGTGTTTTTCTTCATAGTCGGTACGTGGCAGTTATAATATGCTAATTTGGTAAGAAAAACTGCCTAAGCAATGTATGATAATTAAATATTTATTTGACAGACAAAAATACCCTAAAACATGGGAGGAATTGGTTTCTTTTGATTGTACCAACATTCACCAAAGACTGGCTCAGAAATTGCGAGTGATCTATTTAACTTATCGCCGTTTATAAGACAATAAGTTGTATTTTTTTTCTTTATAGTTAATTATAAATTGAAATGTGTGAACTTGGAACCTCCCCTGACGGAGCCAAACCTTCAAAAGCATAATCAACGCCTAGAGCGAACCACTACGGCACCGAGGGATCGTACGAAATCTAGACGTATGTAAAGATTTTACAAATTGTTTTAATTTTTTTCTTGTAATGCAATGCAGCTCCGATTATTTTGTCACATGGAAGTCCAACTCCTTCGAACTATTTAGTTATAATAATAATAATGTCACATTTCCCGTATATTGTTTGACACTACTATTATTATTTGACAATCGCAATTGTCGCTGGCTGTTGTGCGCACGACCCGTTGCACTCGTCGTATTCGTCATTTCCCGCGTAGCTCGTCAGTTTTGTGTTCATTTATTTTTTCATTGCTGTAGAACAGCAGATAAGCAGACGGCCCGCTTAATAGTAAGCAGTTACCGTCGCCTATGGATGTTCGCGACGCTGGGGCACGGCGAACATGCTGCTATCCCTTAAGGGTACAGGAACCTGGGTCATTAATGCTGGAACTCTACACAAGGTTATTATGGTGGCATACATATACACCCAGGGTGGTTGCAATCCATACGGGTTTGGTACCTCATCACGTAGCCTAGGGTTGTTTTGTCGCATTTTACGACAGGCCGACCCCGGCCGCAGAGGTTAGTATTCTTACTCCGCCCCTGCATGGAGTTAAATCGAGTCGCTGACATGGAACAGGCTCGTTTACGCTCCCCTCGAATATATATCACAACGTTCATCATAGTTTCTCCTCGATTATTTTATATTTTTCCTTTCAGGACACAAAAGGCCAGTGGAAATAGATGAGTCTCCCATGGATGGTGAGGATGAAGACGACGAAGGCGGCGGTTCCCCGTTGTACTGCAACTGGGATTTGCGTGGTATGCAGCATTTGCTGCCTTTGCAGGACTATATTATACAACAAGCTAAATTGTCAAGTGAGTAGAGTTCATTTTATACCTCCGATAAAAACGACGGGTATTATACGTTCATGTGTGTTTTTGTGTGATTGTGAAGCTGAAAAGTAACATACTAACCTGGTATGGTCATATAATGCGAAGAGAATAATGTCATATAACAAAGAAAATGCTAGAAATGAGATTGGATGTTTTTTTTATGGCTGTAGAATAGCAGACAGGCTGACGGCCTCCTTAGATTTAACAGTTACCGTCGCCTATGGGTGTTTACAACGCCAGTAGCATCGTAAACACGCTGCTGTCCCATAAGGGTACAGGAACTTGGGTCACAAATACCGGAACACAACGCAAGGTTATTATGGCGGCATACTTAAGACCAAAGGTGGTCGCCATCCAGACGGGCTTGAGGCCCTACCACGTAGGTAGGGTGGGTGGGTTTTTTTGTCACCTTTTACGACAGGCCGACCCCAGGCCTCCCCAGACCCCAGGCCGCAGAGGTTAGTATTCTTTCCGCCCCTGTACGCCCCTGCATGGATACAAAAGGAGGGATAGAGCAAAGAAAAGATTGATATATTGTATAAAAGATGATATGGCATAAAATGTGTGAATATTAAGAATATTATAGGAGAATGGAAGAGAACATGTTCTGCCGACCCCACATATTGTAGGATAAGAGCAGAACGACGAAGTGTGTATTTGTGTCTGAATTGTGTGTGTGTTGTGTGACGAAGTGTGTTTTTGTGTCGGCTCTTAACACTGGATTTTAATTTTTTTTATGTAGTTAACTAATGTGAGAGTTCTTGGAATTAATCTGCATCAGCAATAAGAAAAATTCCAAAGATGCGTTTCAGTCAAAACCTCATCGCTTATATATTTTATTATTATTTTATATTGTGTCCTTTGACGATTGGTTAATTTTATAATGTATCAAACAGGCCGAGGTCGGTACGGCGGTGGTTCAGGTTCGGATGCGGAATCAAACTCGTCCCGATCCCGGTCCGGCTCGGAATCGCGGTCTCTGTCCGGCCACGAGCCGGACAATGAGTCGTCGGACGGTGGCGCGAGAACACCGGACGACGATGACGGGTCCGGAGTATACTTACCACATTCGTATGCGCACCATAGACCGGTAGACGTGGAGTACATGAATCATGGTGTGTCTTACTACAATACGTTTGTGGGGATAGACCGGGATAGGCAAACTTCACCTGGGATACACCGGGTAAGTGAGTTTTGATAAAAACTGATTAAAAAATATAAAGGAATGTATTCATATCGCGTGACTTATTTTTGACAATTTATTACGCCCCTCCCCCCATTGGTGACCATCCGTAGTTTATGAGGAGACCCCCCCCCTACCCCTTTAGTTTTTACACAGTAATCCATAAACATGGTTTTCAATATTTTTTTGCAAACAGAAACTTGAAGAAAGTTAATTTGAGTTAAGGTTTGTAAACATTTGTTTAATTTTTCCAAAAGAATATAAATATATAAGAATATAATATGTTTGTATTTATTAATTGCTAAACGCTGCCTGCTGATTTCCTTTACAGGATATTGACTATGTTACTAAAATCAAAGTCCCCCCCTTCCCCTTCTTACCCCGCCCGAACGGGTCACGTAATGTGGCTACATTCCTTAAATATATTCTATTAGGTGTGTGGAATCCAGCTTGCGATGCTCTCACATGGTTCTGGGTAGCCCGTGACCATATCCTAGCCATACCCTATAATTTACTAGGTAGCTGAGTGGTCATAGTAGGGTTAGGGCAGAGATCTCTACCTATGATGATCCTACCCATGTCGATGTCTCTCTTAAGTTCTGATGTGGCATTGGTAAACTAGTCTTTGATATAATAATTGATAATGTTACCTTTTTGTTTTGTTTGATACTTAAATACTTTGCACAGCGTCATCTAGTCCCAAACTAAGTTGCATAGCACTTGTTATGGGTACTAGACAACTGATATACGACTATACTTTTTCTGTAGTAAATAAATACATATTAAACACCTGTGACTTCCGCAAGCGTATCGAAGTACGTTAGCCGTTACGCTACGGAGGTCATCGAATGCAACATAATACTAAAACTGTTTTTTAGACGTCATCATTAGGTGGCGGGGGCACGAGTGCAAGTGTGCCTAACAGTATGGGCTGCGAGGAGTTGCCGGGCGCGCCCTCCCTATACAGCCCTGTGCGGTCGCATGCGCACGCGCACACGCCCAGGCAACCGCCGCTCGAGCAGGATATAGAGATATTCGCCAAAGATAACCTTAATTTTAATAAGGGCATATTTAGGAGAAAGGTGAGTGTTATGACTTGAAGTCTGGATTGTCATAAGTTGCTAAATTAATAATTGCACAACTTGTGTAACATCAAATTAAAAATGAATGAGCTTATCACCCATAAGTATTATATTTCATAGTTATCTAAGGCTCTGTCCGTAAGCAGCCAGATAATTTTGAAAAACTGGTTGTAGTTGGGAAAAGTAGATAGATGGCAAAAGACCATGTGGGCTGACCTACTCGTTGATCTGAACAAATTAAATTGATAACCGGGCTTACTGTTTCCACTGTCCTGAAGAAAGCCGAAGGCAGATTGATGTGGAAACAGCTCATCACCGATTCCATTAAAGCGTTTCAAGACAGTCACGACCTTCAGTAATGAAGACCACGAATAAAAAGAAGTTCTCTAAGAATAGGAAAAAACCCCACCCATTTATTAGTTCCGCAAAACAGAGATTACACAAAAGAGATCTGATGATCATTTTGTTTTTTATTCACAAATACCAGAGGAACTTTTGACTGTAAATTAAATACTTTTTGACTGTATTTAATTTAGTACTACAACATCCTTCTTAAAATTGGCCATACAACTAACCATTTTTATCCAAGTTACACAGCCTCTTTAAAGTTACCTAATATATAATAATTTGGAATCTTTAGGAATCAATCCCTTTATTTTCCGCAAGTACAAAATAATGTAATTCTCACTTCTTTGGTGACCTGTGAGAGGTTTAAGAGAGGTTGTTTGTTGTCCAAACGGTCGGTCTTGATGAAAGCTCACATTTTGGAGCTCTCGTACACGGTGATACTTATTTTCCTTGTACAATTAGGTATTTGAACAAATTTTTTTTTTGTGATAAATGAAAAGATCATATATAAGTTTTATAGCAAAACTATTTTTATTGCCTTAATAATACTAATGTGGTTTTATTTGATTTATACAGGGCTTTATTTTATTATGCGGTTATATTTTATTTGTTTATAAATTTTTTCCAAAGTAAGCAAAAGAGAGCTTGTGTTATGGGTACTGTTCAATATATATACTATTCATATTTTTTTTTTGTACATACATATTATAAAAAATCAAACCTGTGATCCTAACAGGCCGTTTTCACTGACGAAAATCATTATGAAACGGAGGTCGTCAATAATCAATGTATTATATTTTAGGCATCAGTGAGGGACATGTTGTCGTGGACATCGTCTTCTATCAGCGCCCCAATGGTGGGCGCGGATTGGGACAAGGCGCACAAGAAGGCCGCTATAGATCTATTCAGGCTCGTGCAAATATATATGGGCGATAGGAAGGCGAGGCCAGGGATGACGTTGAACTCTGTGGCCCAGGACATTTTGCATGCCACCTTCACTAATGAAAAGTGAGTTTCTTTTTTGCTATTAAATTTACTAATAGTTAATTTGAAAATAAAGAAAACAGTAACAGTTTTCTTTATAGAGCTTTCGACATTCGTTAGAGCCGATACTTCAATGTTGATGAAGAAGGACAAAACATCGTAAGATACGTGCACATTGAACTAGTATGGCGGGTGTGCTGTCTTTCTCCTCCCTGCCTAGGGGGAGGTGGCCAGAGACTGGAAATGAAACATTTAAAATTAGCCAAAACATCAACAACAAACAAATAATCATACATTTGAAATCCATTAAACTTCGTTTTCTGTATTTTTCATAACATTTCACAACATCCCACTGATTGGCTCAGGCCTCAGCCGAGAGGGACCGCCCACTATCCCGCCACGCTTGGCTTTGGCGGGTTACATATACCGGTGATTTTGGTATGCAAGTTGTAGTAGTAACTGGCCACACCTGTTTTCCTTCACCGCTGGTACATGGCATTTAAGTATGATACGCACATTAGGTGAGAATGACTGCCTAAGCGGTGCATGCTGCTGTGGGATTTGAATCTGGTAACCTATGGATTGGTCTACGAGTTTAATACTACTGACCTACCAGCTATCTAGGTTTTCTGTATGACAGTCATGAAAGCAATGAAATATTAATAAAATGTTTATTAAATTTTTTTTTATTGCTGTAGGACAGCAGACAGGCTGATGGCCCGCTTAGGATTTAGCAGTTACCGTCGCCTATATGTGTTTGCAACGCCAGTGGCATCGCAAATACGTTGCTGTCCCATAAGTGTACACGAACTTGGATCACTAATGCCGGAACACAACACAAGGTATTATGGCGGCATACTTAAGACCAAAGGTAGTCGCCATCCAGAAGGGCTTGAGGCCCTACTACGTAGCTAGGGTGCGTTGTTTTGTCGCCTTTTACGACAGGCCGACCCCGGCCGCAGAGGTTAGTATTCTTTCTGCGCCCCTGCACGGATAAAAATAACAATATCATTGTCCCATTAATTATGACTTTTTTATTACAGGCTTCGTGACGAGTTATACGTGCAGCTATGTAGACAGACAACAGAGAATCCCCTCAGGGACTCCCTACTTCGCGGTTGGGAATTGTTGGCAGTGTGTTTGGCGTTTGTGCCTCCTTCGCCGACTTTTCAACCGGCCCTCACCAATTACGTGAACAGGCATCGAGATCCCGCTTTTGCGGATGCTTTTCCTGAGGTAAGTCATTTTTCTTATAACTGATGAGGTTATTGAGTGTAAGGTGACCTGCTAACTTTACCTGCCAGGTATTTCACAAAAATATTTGACAAGACAAAAGTATAGTGCTGAATATACGGATAAGTGTATAATATTATGGACACTTCCTATAGAAATCTTCTTTTCTTCTGTTATAAAACAAACAGTAACACAATGATCTGCCAAGATAATATTTTCAACTTTTTTAATAAACACTACCGATGTAGGACGTCCCGTGCGGGGGTCGTCGTTAATGGATGTTCTTCCTCGCTTGAACTCAGCACACCAACGCACAACCGTAGAATATGGAGGAGCATGAACCCCTAATATTGCTCTCAAGTCTTGATTTACCAGCTCCGTAGTAAAAAATTTCAAGCAGAGATTTTACTACCGCGCGAACTTCAATTTTATCCATTTTTAAGAACACGTTCCGACATGACGTAAACCCATGACTTCTACTAAAAAAAAAAAAGAATTGTTTTTTTGCTACTATTATATCTAATGTCTGGGCTATGCTTGCCAGTATTTTTTATTTTTTTTTCCAAGAAGAATGTATCGTATTATCACTATTTATTGAACACCCCTCGTATTGTCTATAGGTTGGTAAATGGCCGATCCACGTGCAAGTGTCGCATTACGCGGGCGTAGCGTGTAAGCGTTTGGAGAGAATAGGCGCCGGTGGCAAGAGGCAACCGCGGAAACCCAGCACTGAAGATATTGACCAGGCTAGGGTGAGTATTACGAAATATATATTTTTTATTAAATTAACCTTTTTTGAATCCTTATAATTACAGCCTATAATACCCGAATTGGCGGCTTGGACCTCCATCTACAGGAAAAGACTGTATAACCGCCATACTAGTTTACTAGTTTCATTTGCGATTTTTTCCTTCACTGACAGTATCTTGTCTTGTTTCGGGGCCGAGAAATATCTCGGACACTTCGACCCAATGGGATCTTTTGTGTTCCCCTAGATAGCAATCACTCCTCTCCAATCTCATTGAAGATTTGCTTCATGAGCCTAACAATGAGATATGGAGATAGGAGCCTGTAGTCTTCCGGTGTTGGATATTCTACTCCCCAAAAGATTCATTCGCTTCCTGGCCAATGCATCGCATGTACACAGTAGGTGTTCCATGCGTTCTGTGTGTTCCCCACACAACCTGCACATGGGTGTCGCGGTTAGACCCATCTTCATGAGCATGTTATTGGTTCCAAAGTGCCCAGTAAAGGCCCCAAGCAAGTAGTGTATTTGCCCCCTGCTCATGTGCCAGATGGATTCTCGTGCTTTGTACGTGGATCCCAAAATTTTTTTGGAGTGTTCCAGACCGATTCTAGTCAGCCAGTGTTGTTGACTGCGGTCTGCAAATTCCCTGAATGTGGCTTTCACGAGGCTAGTCGGAATGCCTACATATGGTTCTGGACCCATAAAATCATTAGTCGAGCCCTATCTTGCCAGTTCATCTGCCATGTGCATGGTTTTACTGACAGTAAGGAATAATTATAATATCTATATTAGGCAAGATAAGAGGCGTATGCTGTCGTGGGAATCAAATTCGTGGACTGAGATGGGTTTCGAGTGATACTCTTTAGCTACCACGTACTTACGTGGAATTCGTATCTTTACTGTAATTTAATAATACAAAATACTTTTTGAATTCCTTTAAATCAACAATGTACATATTGCAAGTATTAATAAAAATTAATAAGTAGTATCTTGAAAAACTTTTTTTTGCCATGAATAGTTCTTACTTAGCCTATTAACCTCTCTGTTTAGATTGCCGAAAGGGATTTTACTATCGTTTAGTCGCCATTTAATTACATTTTCATACGATTGTACAGCGGGGAACGAGGCATAGTTATGAATGAAGCCTTCATGGACATTCTAACATTGTCTGGGCGTTCGTTCTCATTTCCAGAAGTCATTTCATTCCTGTACAAAATGGTTATCGAGAACGTTTATATTACGTACGCTCCAGATTTTGAACGAGTTACAGCTGGGGTTTTCCCAGCACTGTAAGATATGAGGCTTTATAAAATTACTTCGAGGCCGACAGCGGCTTGGCAATGTCTCTGGTGTTGCAAACGTGCAAAGGTGACGATGACCTCCTACTGTCTGGTGGGACTTTTCTGTCTACTTAACTCCAGCTAAATAAAAAAAACGAATAAAATTTTTTTTTGGTGTTCAGACTAACTATATTATATTTATTTTGACAGATTCAGATATTCCGCCAATCGATGTTCGGCAACACGTTATCCGAAGTGATGACGTTACAAAAGGAGCGCTTCCCGAACCGACAACTGCCGTGGGTGCAGGTAGCCCTCTCACAACAGGTCCTGGCACTGAATGGACGAGAAACTGAAGGGATATTTCGTGTTTCCGCTGATGTTGACGAAGTGAACGCTCTGAAAGCGAAGATTGACAATTGGGAGTTACCCGATGCTTCTACGTTAACTGGTATGTTATTTAATAGTTTTGTTAAAAACAAACTAGTATGTATATCAAATCGATTGGTTGTCTAATCGATTTAAAGTCGGATTATTAGGCGGCTTAATATATAAAGTTTTCAAGATTTTAGCTTACAGCTGAATTTTTAGTGCTCTCTAGATCGTTCTCAACTCTATGTATTTATTTGGGGGTCTTAGAGTGAATGAGATAAGAGTGTTATGATATGGCAACTAAATTAAATGATTATAGAAATTAAACTAGCTTTGTTGGATTAATATTAATAATTAATTGAAAAGAAGTAATAATATTTCACTTATGTTCATATTTGTTTACTAAATGAAATGATAAAATACGTTTTCGTACTAGACGCGCACGCGCCAGCCAGTCTACTGAAGCTGTGGTACCGTGAGTTGTACGAGCCGTTGATCCCGGATGCGCTGTACGGCGCGTGCGTGGCTGCTGGCACGGACTTCGCAGCGTGTACACGCGCCCTACATAGGTTGCCGCCCCTGAATAGGCTTGTGAGTACCGTATTGTTACATAATAATACTCAATTAAATTTGTTAAATCTCAAAATATCCTTTTTCGATTATTATGATAAGGTTTCTATAGTAATAAATTAAGAGGAATTTATATAGACAGATATATGTTTTTATTTTATTTCTGGGGTGGGAGACAGATGAATGGCAAACTTTATAGTAAGGGTTAGGTTAAGATATTATTATTGGGTTGGATTAAGATCCGTCTACTTATCTGTAAGCTTCGAGAGGAGATCGCCAAGGTGGTAATTCATAAGTTATAAAGTGGACGGGAGAGTCATGTTCGTATTCTTTGAGAGCGTGTTGTTGCCAGGTCTTTGACAAATGTCAACAGATTGTCATCGTCTAAAGTACTAAGTAAAGATACTGTTTCCAATGTGACTTTTCGTTGTACGCTCATAGTATTTTACTTGCTGAATTTGTTTTTTATTGCTGTGGAACTGCAGATAGCCTGGGGCCATTAAATTAAAGTTTACGACGCCAGGTGTAACATGCTGCCGTTCGCGTATGAAAACTAGAACTTGGGTCGATTATGCAAACATCTTAGAACCCTAGATCAGGGAATGTACCAAGAGGAATGTATCTGATCTATATACAACGTCATATTCAATACCTCAAAAAAAAAAAAAAACTAGCTTAGTTACAAACTCAGTTTTTCCCCATTAATACATGTAAAATTCCTGGTATTGATATTAATTTATATTCTAGTGTGACCTTTTTATATAAATTATATGTTTTCATGCAGGTACTGACATATTTAATAAGTTTTCTACAAAAATTCACCGCCCCCGAAGTGGTGAGTCAGACCAAAATGGATTCCGCAAATTTAGCCATGGTGTTCGCGCCAAACTGTTTGCGGTGCACCTCGCACGACCCTCGCGTCATCCTTGAGAACGCTCGCAAAGAGATGACCTTCCTAAAAACGTTGATCACGAATCTAGATACATCCCACGTCCAAGATCTTCTGTGACCGATGAATCTCAGCTGTTGTAATAATAACCTCATCAAAGGGAGGGTTACAGACTTTTGACAATCGAATCTTGATGTAGTCAGGCACAATTGTACCGAAATGTTGTTCTTGAATCTTCTATATTACTGTATAATTAGCAACTATGTAAAGCAACTCTGAGGAGCATATAAATCGCTTTCGAAAGGGCCTCTCTTGAATATTTTTTTTCATAAAGACAATATCAAGCCGAGTTAAGCTTCATTGGAAGTTAGGTTCATGTTGTGACTACATTTTGAAAGTCATTTAAGGCCCGATCTGAGGCGATAAATTCGTCTTCATAGCTCGAACTGCCCGTCGAACGAAAAAATATCTCCAGATCGGCTGAGTCATATCTATTAACGAATGCCACGTGCTAATCGGCTTTCAGCCTTTATACACTCAGATCTTTGTGCTCCTTTAGGGTGCTATCATTAGGTGATAACATTGCTGTATAGAATATACAGAAATTTTTGTAAAATTTTGTAGTTGAAGCAATTTGTTTTGTTGTTAATTAATTTCTGTTTATTCTGTGTAGATTAAAGTGACGAGTGTTGTTAGAATTTTTTTGTTTAGTTTTATATTTTCATTACTTTTCAACAGGAAGAGCGAACTATTTGTTAATAGTTAAAAATAAACACTCGCTTAATCGTAATAAACGTAATGTTTTTACGATTTTTTAAAATTTTATCTATAGTACTTTTAACATTGATGAGAATTTTAAATGCGATTTTGCCATTTAGACTTCAAAATTTGCGATCATATTAAGTATATATAATATTAAATAAAAAAATACATTATTCTAACAGCGCTGCGTAACTTTAAATCGGTTAATGTTTTTCACCTAAAATTCTCTAGTCTGTGCGAGCCCTATTATAAGAATTTGCTATCCAATCATAAAAAGGTGACCATGGAGATAATTGAGAAAGCGTATTTATTGCTTTCTTATTAAATGTGTTTTATAAGTAACGTATTAAGCACAACTTCGAGCCTTCAGCTTGGGTAGGGGCTTTCGGCTATAACTTCCCTAAGTTTTCCTGTCATTCATTCTGCAATGCTTAAAGACAAAGGTTTGTGGATCAATGCTGCCAGTAATTAACAAAGTGGTTGATACGTAGAGACGGTACAACTGAGGCGTACTTTATGGAATCTGATGTACGCTGCTGATTTCAAGCTAACCTGGTTTTCGTGGGTATACCAGCGACCTGCCAAGAGATGGAATTGGACGGGAGCATTGCGTGGGTAGTCCTACGCTATCATGCCGGACGTTTCCACGCGGCGGGGTAACGCATTTCCACACAGAAAAAAGGCTTTTTTGCACCTATTAGCGTGAATACCACGTGACGTGACACTGCTTTTTCATGCTTATAATTCAAGGTATCATCCGTAAATACCACGTGACTAATTTTAGACAACTTTTACTCTCTTCCCTTGAGTATTCAAGTAGTGATCCCCCCCCCCTTCTCATCTAGTTTTCAAATAGTAATTCATAAATATGGTTTTCAATCACTTTTTGCAAATACAAAGTTAAAAATAATATTTGGCTCATATTCGTCTTTATTAATACAATGCTTGCCGCGTGACTACAAAACTGCATGCATATCAATAGTTACAAGTAAAAACTAAACACTGCGTGCCATTAACTACGTGACGAAAACCTAAACCTCACGTCATGACAAACAACTAAGCGTGGTATTTTGAATATTTCGACCCCCCCTAATGGGTCTTATAGCATGGGTACGTTCTCTAGTCACAAGACTGTAGTCAGTGAATGTAGTAGGAGTGAATACTGAATATGCAGGGGTAGGAAATTCGAGTACGGTATTAATTTCAATAGATAATAAAAGATCAACTTCTATCATTTAGTCCACACGCTCTATCTACTAATGAAAAGTTTCTAAATGTTCAGTGAATCGATGACGTATTGTTGAGTGAAATACGTTCTGTAATCGAAAAGAAATATTCGGACGAATCGGGTAACGCGAAAATAAAAGCAACAAAACCTCATGTATATCGCGCTGCATTTAATAAGTAATAAATACGCATTTTAACCCATTCGAGACCGATTATACACCATGTGTGCAATTGATTTCAGAGGTTATAAGACCGGTTGCACACCATGTATTCGATAATAACTCTAGTAGAACCTCTGAAGTCGAACTTGAGTGGAGACACCAAAAACTTCGAGTTTCAGAGTTTTTGACTTACGGAGGATTTCGACTTATGCGAATTTTGTAAGGAAACATTCGACTTGTAGAGGTTAAGATTTATTTCAACTAATATTGAGTCAGAGAGGTGAAATAAATAAAAATCCTAGTTAAAAGAGACAATGCCGGTATATCTTCTTAAAGTCGGTTTTCAAATAATCTGTAGTTGGCAAACATTGCTATTCGTATGTTCGAAAGAGGTTCTACTGTAGTAGTGAGCAATTATTAATTATTCTTAATAAAGTAGTCGTCGAATACTTTTTTGAATTAACAATATCTGCAATCTAATGAAAAACTAAATTTGGCATTTTATTTAAAAAAACAACATAAAAATGACCGCCTCAAATGGGTTAAAACATTACGAACGGTGTTTCTTTGGGCTATAAAATAGAAGGCTCGCAGTGTGATATGGTACGTCAACTTAAGAGTATTCGAAATCAATTAATAGTTCATCACGTGTAAGTAATTTTTTTTGTAATTTTATATGCTATAATGATAATTTTATTTGGTCGTATCCAAAGATATTTAATGAGATGTGATTTTTTTATTATAATATTTGAGCTTTACGAAAGTGTAGAAATGTTTGCACGAGTTTAATATAATGAGTATGTTAAGTTGTGAATATGTAATTATAAGTTTTGTTTAAATTTATTTTTTATATCATTTACTATGTCATTGCGACCTTCCTATAGTGTTCAGTAAAATTTTTCTCATTATATTTAAGATTTTATGACCTGATAATGTAATTAATGGCAGCATACCAATTTATATTTCTACTTTAATTATATTTAATAGAGTATATACAGCAGCTTTAAGCATAAACGAAATGAGGAACAATAAATATATTTCATAGTCATATAGATGCATACTGCTCAGTTGCTCTATTATTTTTTTACGCCCCTTGCTTGTTTTAACCCTTTCCCTACCGCAAGCCCCGCGAAATGTACACGTTCATTAACTAAATTAGTAGCACTCTCAGAGGAATTAATGCAATATAAGTCGTGATATCGTTTAAATTGGGCACTGAAACACATGGATCGTCAAATGGATGACGAATAAATTCGGTGCTGGTAATGAAAGGGTTAAACTGTATCATAGATTAAGCAGCGCACGCGTGGATTTTGTCGCCGTTGCTTGCGTCACTCAACTATTAAGATAGGCAAGTGACTAAACAGCGTGACAAAAGTCAAGCGTGTGTGTTAAGCCTAAAAAATCAGAAATTTTAGGCAACTAGATATTAAAATTGAAATAGTTTGTAATTAAAAATTCTAAAGCTTAGAACAGACTATATAAAAATAAATTACGCAATATCTGCTATCTCCCTAGAATTAATATGGAATTATTTTATATTATTTTTAGCGAAATCATTAAATATCACAAATATTTTGTATTTAATTAAGTTATAATTTTTTATTCAGACGGACGATTTGTTTTAAAAGTATTTTATTTTTTTTACCAAAATATGTACTACCAATTTGCATTTATTGTTTAAAATTTTTATTCTAAAAAAGATAGATATCACAGTGATGAAATAAATTCATTCATCTTGTTCTTTGTATAAAAATGAAGTGCTATTGAGGTTTTTACTGTCATATTAAAATGTAGATATTTAGCTTAGATAAAGAAATTTTCATAAAATATTGAAAAATATCAGACATAGTAATATTTAGGCGAAATTAATATATTTAAATTGAAGAGAAACCTTAAATAAATACATATATAAATAGCACGTTCGATCGATGTATACTTTTTTCAAGTTATTAACTTTTTAATACTTGGCAGCGCGTTTTGTTTCCAGTTGCTAAAATTTAAATTTATGAAAAAACGTGATAATTCTATTCAACTGAACATTGGCAGCAATTTTTTATTTAATATTAGTATTTTTTTAATTAAAAAGGGCTATGAATTTTCAATCCACAACTCTATCCACTAAATACAATTTTAGTCAACTTTAAAAATACTATTTGTGATTTTATTTTTTCATATTTCTATCGATCTCTTTGCATTTTAATCTGTCATTTGTACTGAATGCAAGTCAATTTTCATTAAAATTTATATTTTAAAACTCCATAATTCTGTGTCGGTTATTATTAGAAAATTTAAGTTGAAATTTCTACTAACATGATGTACTCACTACTAACTGTTGCTAGTTGTTTCAATTAGTTCCTATAAGGATTTACACGTTCCTACGTAACTTGCCAATTTTACAATCCGTTTGATCGGCACCTACGATGAGAATAATATCCCATCGGGTTACCTGAGTGAACGCGACAAATAAGATATTGCTCGCTCACTTGTTAGCTTACAGGTAATAAAGGTGATACTCAACAGGAAAATCATCGGTATCTTCTTTCGTTATCCAACAGAATTTTCCCCGCATAAACAAAATTTACTCGTACATATTTTGAAGCGCTTCTTTATTACGGATATATCTTTTTAATGACGCACTGAAATGTCTTGTGACAATATTGAATAGTAAACCATTTTTAAATTAAAATTTGGAAACTGTTTGGATGAATGGTCCATGAGTTTTCAATCCACTAAATATAATTTTCAATCCACTAAATACAATGTTTGTTTTCTGATTAAAATAAACAATGACAATATTTTGAAGTGTTGTCATCAGCGCTTTATAAGTTTCTACCTAATATCATATTAGTTAAAACTGAATATAGAAAAATGAAACAAAGTAATTAAGAAGATGCACTATATTGTCAAGTATTGAAAATAGTAACAGGAATCACAGGAACACATCATATGAGGCGTGTAGTTGCAAAACCCGCTATAATAGTTTTAAAATTAAATTAATTTTTTTTTGAAAATAGGTAAATTGAACTTATCCATGCTGATTTAGTGGTATTTGATTCCAGACGCAAAATAAAAGGAGGTAGGGGCGGAGAAAGAATACTGACCTTGCGGCTGGGGTCAGCCTGTCGTAAAAGGCGACAAAACAACCTACCCTAGCTACGTGGTAGGGCCCAAGCCCGTCTGAATGGCGATCACCTTTGGTCTTAAGTATGCCGTCATAGTAAGTCTGTGTTGTGTTCCGGAATTAGTGACCCAAGTTCCTGTACCCTTATGGAACAGCAGCGTGTTAGCGGTGCCACTGGCGTTGCAAACACCTACAGGCGACGGTAACTACTAAATTCTAAGTGGGCCTTCAGTCTGTGCTTTCCTCCAGCAATATTAATAAAAAAAAAGGTTGAATATATAATAATATTAGAATATATAGAATATAGAATCATTTGAGCAATAAAAAAATTATAGCAATATCGATAGTTTAGAGTGTTTTCTAACGATATATATTATAGTCATTTTGTCAAAAAACGTTTTCGCGGATTTTGCAACTACATGCTTCATGTATGGTAAAAAGAAGTAGGTCACAAAATACAATACGATCTTTAATAAAACTAATGGCGTTCGCGATATGACGGGCGCCCAGCCTTCCGTCTTGGCATTCGGTAAACGACTGCTGTGGCGAGCGAACGAGCGATTCCGAGTGAGCTCCGTCCAACAGTACAGTAGTAGGTGCCGCCCGCGCCTAACGGTATTCAACCAATTACGGCGGCGAGCGATGTGAACCGATGCAAGCGATAGTGTTTCTGTTAACAATTTCAAGTCTATACCTACACTGTTTAAGATATTAATTTATGAATATGTTTGTCTCTTTCTGGTATCGCTTTTTCGTTTCATCGTATTTTCAAATCTTAACGGCGCTGAAGAAGTGTCACTTCATAAACTAAAGGTATATTGTGTGTGTACTCAACACTAAATAAATAAATCATTGTCAAATTATGTAAAGAACATCTGAGAATTTCCATAATATATTATGATAATACTTCGATTTAACATGTTGCATATAAACATCAAGTTACCACATACAGTATTAGTGCCATAATAAATACACATTTATTTTACTATTATTTATTGATTGTCTAATTTATAAATGAACTCCTGCTAAATATAATAGCGGCTAAATAGCGATTTCTGACTGCCCACTTAATAGTGAGCAGTTGCCGTCTCCTATAAATGTTTGCGACGCTAGGGGCATCGCGAACACGCTGCTTTCCCATAGGGGTACAGGAACCTGGAACTTCCACTATTGCGGCATTTTGCGACTATACACATGAATGTGTGTTTAAGCTTTCTCGGTAGGGTTCATTTTAAGTTTAGAACATGTATTAACCAGTAATTTTTATAATAACATTTTCTCTTCTTCTTCGTCGTGTTCTTCATTCCTGAAGGTCGTGCCCGTCTTGATAAGCCTTTACGGAGACGCTGATGAACTGCCTCCACACCACTCTGTCCTCGGCCTGTTTCAGAGCTGCAGGCAAAGTGAGCCCCGTGATAGCCTTAATTTGATCCGACCATCGGGTTGGTGACCGTCCTCTGGGCCTTTCCCCCTCTATTTTGCCTAGCACTATCAGTTTTTCGAGGTTGTCTGACTCCTTTCGAGCGATATGGCCAAAATAGCCAAGTACTCGCTTGTAGCAGGTCGTGGACAATCTGGTTCTGAATAACATTTTACATAATCATAAATAATGTTTCTTATTTGTTTAATTTTAAGGTCTAAGTGGTAGGCCTCCAAAGCCCGACCGGATGACAACCATCCCTAGTTTTAAAACGTGCCGCTATAATTACCTTGTGTCATGTTCTGGCACTAGTAAATCAGGTTCCTCTTCAAAGCCGGCAGCGCTTTGGCAATGCCTCTGGTGTTGCAAACGTCTATAGGCGACGGTGACCATCTACTATCGGGTGGGCAGTTTGCCTGTATGCCGATTCTATTAAAGAAAAAAAGTTATAAAATCGTTTGATTTTAATCACAAGGATTTAATATGAATTATTTATATCAATATAGGACTGGCTGAATTAGATTATTCTGTGGTCCATTCACCAGAAAAGACGTTTAAATTTTCAAATTGTTTGAGTTCGCTAAACAAGATGGCGCTTGGTTTTTTGTTAGAAATGTTTTATGGATAAAACAAAGACTTGATTAGTAAGGTTGGCATTAGAAAAAAATACCAATGAACTAAAAACTACGTGTCGTAATAAAATGACCACCAACATATTTTTTATTAGCAACAATTCTAAATTAATCTAATATTCATTATTTATAAAATTGTTGGATTATTTATTTTACATACTTGGCCCTTTATACATGTATATGTTATTTGTTTATAAATATATAAATGTAGAGGCATTTTGAGACTTCAAGAAATATTCTACTTTTATATTCTATGTGATAGGTCCAGTAAAGTTTGATTCCTATAATACATAACGGTTCATCGAAAAGCACAATTATATTTTGTAATTATAAATAATTTAGTTAATTAAAATATTTTATCCAATTGTAAAGCACTAAGCGACGGCAGCAAAATTATGTAAGTAATATACCGACGTGCTTGTAATTTCTATTGAATTATGTAAAATTGTATAGTGCTAATAAATAATTCCGAAAGATTAAATGAGTTCACATACCTTTGTATATAACATAGCTAACTTTGTTTGTTATTCATGACAATATAATGCCTATAATGTTCATAATGTAGATTATCACTGTAAATGTGAAAGAAATAAATTACTGATTATCCAATGGATAACTGCGAATACCACAATTTAGTTTAATTTTCCAAGTGCCTCCTATTTGATAACTCGAAATTAAATTTTATATTGTACACGAACATTGTACATACACGTTTTCAGGAATTTGGATATTTCGATTTCTTTTTGTTCAAGTATTTGGATTATGTTCGGAATAATGAGAGGTCTGTTCAAGAGAACTACCACCAAAAGGTATAGCAACCTAGTAGAAGCGTCGCGTTCTTCAAGATTTGTGAGTGAAATATCAGGTATCGCGATGTTCGTTTTAAAGAGTACCCCAGATAATCGAATAGTGTCGTCTTTTAGCGTATTAGGTTTCATAGGATTCATGTTTTGGTATGGCATATTCTTTTACTGTACTTTAGAGGCAAATCTGAAAGATCAAACGATTCTAAGATCAATATATAACACGAAATTGGACCGTTACGGTGACGATTTTGAAGAAATTGTTTCAGTAACTTACGTTTTGTACACAATGATCAAAATACCTATACGCATAAATGGTAACACCCAATTCATGCGAGAAATTGCCGCATTGGACAAAGCATTAGAGAATTTGGGTGAAATAATGGACTACAACCACAACGCTTTGTATTCGTTATTGATTGCTATTGGACAAATCGTGGTGTATTTAGCTCGTATGGTTTGTATTTGGGTCTCATTGCACAATTTGAATGTCGCTGTGCCGACAGAAAGATTGTACCAAGTCGTTTTTACTGACGGGTCGTCTCTGATTATATCGTCGTATTTCTGCTATTACTTGACGTTGCTGCGGGAAAGGTGGAAGAGAATCAATAAGTGTTTAAATGAAATCAAAGATCAGAATTCGTGGGAATATAAATTATTCGTCCGTAGCAAAATTGTGGCGAATATGAAAAAGGTGGAGGAACTACAAGAACGACAGATTTGCGAGAAGATTCGACAATGTGCCAAGATATACTCAATGCTATATAAATCGTCCAAAACTCTTAACGATTTGTTTGGATTCGCTCTGGTGTTGACGATGTTCCTTTATCTACTGTACATAATTTTGTACATGTTTTATTTTATGGAAGCGACTGCATCGGGACTGTTCCACGAAGTGACTAAATTCGTAGACTTTTTAATTTACGTGTTTTGGCAAATGTCGCATGCCTTCGGTATTATTTACATTAACGTTTATTTCGTGGAAGAAACCCTAAAGGAAGTAAGTCGATCATTATTTTTTGCTTTTAAATCAAGTTTATTGCAAAATGCCTGATTTATGTTCTTCGTCACGATTTGTTTCAGGCTAAAAATACGGCTTATATAATACATGAAATAATAAACAGTGACCTTAGTTCGGCGATTAATACTGAGGTTTGTTTTTATTTACGTTTTTGTATCTAAACCTAACGAATTTTCATATTGTTATTGGATAATATGGGATGTAGCGATGGTTTGTTGGTTGTAGTGATGGCGTTGCTGATTTGTAGTCTGTAGTTGCTTCTTAAGCTGATCAAGATACAGAGTAATTATCAAAAGTTGACTCTGGGCTCAAATAAAGACCCAAGGGGGGACCGGGACTTTTGATGGGCATGTCGTCGTGGCCACATATATTATCATTTGTTAACCAGTCGAGAGATCACAGTAGCAGAGCGGAGAACCCTATATATCGCACTAATTAGCTCTAGTTTTCCCGATGGAGTTTAGTTACTGGAAAAAACACCGCGAACTTTTTCCGAGAATCAATATATCATATGCTATAAAAATTATTTACCATTTCGTATAGAATAATAAAATAATTATAAAGAAATTCATGAAATAATTTCAGGCATTACAATTCTCTATTCAACTTTTGCATCAAGTACCCAAATTTTCACCATGTGGACTTTTCAAGCTGAATTATGAATTAATACAATCTGTAAGTGGTTTTAGAAAACATCTAGTTATATTGATAAAGTTCATTTGACCTTTGGCCATGTAGTCTCAGTTTTGAACTCAAGTTAACTCAAGTTTTACCTAGTAAGAAGTTTATCTTTTGGGGTTGGAGCAAAAGATGGTCGTGACAGCCTGGATAGCTCAGTTGCAAGAAATAATATAAAACGTATAAAAAAGAAAGAAAATATTTTATTGATGCATATTGGTAGAAAAATCTATGAATTTTTCGTGTATCTGTAAAATTTTCGTGTATATGTAAAATATTATAAAATAGAAAAAAAAAATCAAGACAACATTATACACTTTTGCAACATTTGCCACATTTACTACTGCTGCTTTATTGTTAAAATAAATACAATACACCTGTCCCAATTCACACAATATGCTAAATCCCATACCATTAAAGTTTCATGAAATTTATATTTAAGTGAATGCAAGCATTAGTATACTAGCCATACTAGATAAATAGTTGGTACACAAAGAAAACTAAATATTATAATAATTAAATAATGTCAACTGTACCGTGACAACCCTACAAGTCCATACCTATACATACTTAAGTGTTTCTATCTATCTAATATCTCTCGTTCGCGTCCCTTTTAACACTGACCGTTCCTATTCATACTTGACACGTTCCGATTCATCCCAAATAATAACAAATTTTTTGCATCTATCTAACTAACCAAAAACCAATATATTAATAAAACCAGTTTTGTCCCTTTAATCCCTATAGAGTGACCGTTTTACGATACGTAAACGTTCCAATATTTTAATTTCTGTTTCCAAAGAAAAGTTTTTATATAATAATGTACTACTTAAATAATAATGAGTAATTCTAGGTGACATTAAATTAAAAAAAATATACTTTTTGGATAGGATTTCCGTAAAATCCGTTCTTAGTGAGCTCCTGCATCGAGAAATCAGTAAATGTGGTATTTCGTTTTTGAAAATTTTATTTCATTAGTTTTATCTATTTCGACAAAATATTATTTATAACATTTATTATCAATAATATCTATGTATGATATTCCAAACTTCCATGAAAGAAAATGTCATATCCGTTGCAGTAGTACCTATGTCGTGCATGACGAATTATTTTAAGATACCCGGTTAACAGGTTAACATTGTGCTTCTGATTTAAAGTACATGCTTTGAAGCAAGACTACTGTAGTCAATTTAATGATTATGATGACATTGTATTATTTTTGTTTTATATAAATCAGAAATAAAATAATATATTACAGATTAATCTTTTCGCAAAATTATATTATGACGATACGGTAATAGTACCGTCGCTAACGACCTATTAATCGGCTTTCAGTTAGCTTAAAAGCCGATTAATAGGTTAGCGGTCGATAGTGTTAATTGAATACCAACGATTATGCATAATTTTGATATGAATTAAATAAAATCAAATAAATTCATTTAAAAGTCAAAGTAAATAATAACAAAAGAATTAAAACAATAATAGTAACATAAATATTAGTGTATGTCAATTGAATAAATATGCAGCAAGAAATTTGGCAGACTAAGCTTGTTCTTCCACACTACTACACACTATCCGTATGATGATTGGTGTAATTTGTGTATTTTCCAGGGCGCCCGTTCCGTAACTACGTACTTGGTTATTGTTCTACAGTTTGTGACCGAAGGAGCCACCTCCAAGTATTCGACAAATGCTCGAATCTCATCCCTCACAGACAACAGCACAGCCCGCTTTATGTAGCGATCGGGAATCCTTATTATAAACTGTACAAGGATTATCAGGGTGGCGGCGACAATTAAGACACTTTATATCCACACGAAATAATATATTCTCTTTAATACACGTTAGGGCGGGTAGAATAAGAATGAAAATGAAATATGCTAACCGCCGGTATTTATACAATCACCTTGAACTATTTTAATACACACTTAATAAAATAACATAACGGTTTTGTGCGCCGGAAGCTGTCAAGCGGAAGGCGCCAATAAAATATTATAACTATAAAGAAAATTAAATATGAATCAACTATTTATTTGATTTAAAAATTACTAATTATATTATAAAACAATAATAAGTTCTATACATTGCCTAATCATTAGGATGTATCTGAACTAGTTTGTAAATCAGGCTCACATAATGTGAGGCCGGAAGTGTTACTCGGTAACAAAACATAATTCTAGCAACGTGAGGGCAGTAACTGTTAGAGATAGTTATTATACAAAAAAGTGTGTGCGTGTGTACGTGTGTGTGCAATTCACATACGGCAGAAGTGAATCTGAGACCTCAGATTACATTTCATATATTAGGGTACATAAGCTACGAAAGTCCGAATTAAGAGGAGTCGAAGATTATAGAAAAAAATGTATAATTGTATTCTATATGACGCGCGAGTCAGGCGAGAGGTCGATGTGCTCTCCAGGTGGAGGGTGGCCGTGGCGTTTCTGCAGGAGACTCGGTGGAAGGCCAGCAGAACCCGGTTCATGGGAATGGCTACAAGCTGATCTACACAGGTGCACCTGGTGGGGAGAATGGGGTTGCCATAGTGCTTTCGGAGGAGTTCCAGAACGAAATTTTGGAAATGAAACGTTATAGCGACCGGCTTATGGTCGTTAGGGCGGTTAGGGCTTATCGATGGGGTTGTTACCCACTTGATAGGTGCCTACGCGTCACAGGCCGGTTGTGACGACGCCGATTAAATAGCGTTTTGGAATCTACTCGGAGAAGTACTCCGTGGAATCCCATTATCACAGGGGATGGTTTTGGGGGGTGATCTGAACGGTCATGTGGGTGATGAATGTGGGGAATTTGAGCGTGTTCACGGTGGATTTGGATACGGTAGCAACAAGGAAGGGGAGGACATCCTCAATACGTGTGCAACTGCCGTCCTTGCCATCGTGAACATGTTGTCGCCTCCTTCGCGACGTGATTTCGGCGGGGGTTTTTTGAGGCCAGTGGCAGGATGTTATCGCATTCCTCGCGACATAATTTCAGCGGGGGTTTTTTGAGGCCAGCAGCGGGAGGCACACTTGAATTTGGAGTCCCGAGGAAGTCGGTCATAAGATATCTCAATAAACGTGAAATTTATAAAAATTGTAATTAGTAAACAAAATAGTTAAGAGTGTTCAAATAATAAATCAGTGTATAAGTTACTCGGTTTGTTAATATAAGAATCTGTCTATAACAAACACGTATTTCTAAAAGGGACCCGAGCATCTTATCACCTACAAGAGCGGGAGAAATGCTACCCAAATCGACTTTCTACTCACTAGGAGACACCACATCAGCAAAGTGGCCAACTGCAAGGTCATACCCGGTGAGAGTCTCACAGCACAACATCGTCTTCTCGTCATGGACCTCTGCGCTAAGCCTAAACACACGTATGCCGAGCGCTTTCAGCGCCGAATCAGGTGGTGGCTGCTTGATGAAGTCACGTCTCAGGAGTTACCCTTAGCCGTCGGTGGCAAGTGCGCCGGTGGTATGGGCGAACCAGTCCAGGCATACTGGGACAAGATTCAGGCAGCTATCCTTGGGTCGGCTAAGGAGGTGCTTGGGGTATCTAAGGGTGGTCGCAAGTGTGACAAAGAGACATGGTGGTGGAACGAAATAGTCCAGAGGGAGACTAGAGCGAAGAAAGCCCTCTTTAAAAAGTGGCAAACGTCCAGATTCTTGAAGATCGCGACGCATACCGGGTTGCAAAGCGCACCACTAAGAGAGCCGTTACCAGAGCCAGACGAGATCACTTACAACCACTTTACGATAAGTTGGAATCGTCTGAGGGGCAGAAGCTCATCTATAAGTTGGCGCTCTCCAGGGTCAAAGCGGCACAGGACATTTCCAAGTGCCGCTGTGCAAAAGACCCTGTGGGCAACCTGCTAAGCTAGGACATCACGGTGAAAGAGAGATGGCGCTCGTATTTCCACGAGCTGCTGAACACGCAGCACAAGAGGTGGAGCCGCCAGATCTTTCTCCCAATCAAGGACTAGTGTCACTGGTAACGCCTGCAGAGTTCCAGAATTGTCTTAGCCGCATGAAGAATTGGAAAGCTGTTGGATCCGATGGAGTCCCCATCGAAGCCTGGAAGGCGATGGGCTCTCGTGGTGTGGGCATTTTAACCGACCTTTTCAACCGGTGATAAGATAAGAAATAGTGAGATAAGGAAACGTTGTAGTCTGAAAGAAGATGTAGTGACAAAAATTGAGAAAGGTATGCTGAGATGCTTTCGCCATGTCGAGAGAATGAATGAAGAACGATTGACGATAAAAGTGTATAAGGCGAGTGTGAATGAAAGTGTTGGAAGGGGTAGACCTAGGCGGACGTTTCAAGACCAAATCAGGGACGTCTTGAAAAAAGGCCAGGTCAAGAGTACCCTAAACCGAAGGGCACGTATGAAGGGAATAATGAAAGTGGACGAAGCGAAACAAGTATGTAAGGATCGTAGCAAGTGGAAAGAAGTGGTCTCTGCCTACCCCTACGGGAAAGAGGCGTGATTATATGTATGTATGTATGTTTATTTATTAGTCGGAATCATGTCTGACAATTATAAATGGGAACCGCTTTATTTCTATTCTCAAAATTAAAACCAAGTATGAACTGGTTTATTACATTAACTATAATTACATTAAAAGATATGGAATTTTAAATGAGTTCAGAAATTAGAGTCACATTGTTTTTGTAAGTTCCCATGACATTGACGTCCTATACGCCTGACAAGCGTCCGTCGTGACGTCACTTTAAGTTGTCAAGGCACCTACGATGGCTCATGAAAGTCAAACGTACTTGACGTTAATTATTTAAAACACACGTCTATACTGCTATTTTATAGAGGAAAGATTTGATTGTTTGTTTGTTTGTTTGCTTTGAATAGGCTCCGAAACTACTAACCCGATTTAAAAAATTCTTTCATAGTTGGGAAGCTACACTATCCCCGAGTGACATAGGCTATATTATATTTTCAAAAAAATTAGGGATCCTTACTAAAACTCCAATAATGTAACCCAAAGTGTAAAAAAATTACCTAAAATATTATTTAAATCGCGTGCGTTGCGAAAACTATTGATGATAGAATAAAATAATGTACTACAACTTTGCAGAACACATCATTATTTACAAAAAGTGTCGCGACAGCATATGTCTAACTATTATAGTTATGCCACAATAAGTGTTCTTTTATTTTAAAAATTTAATTGAAATGCCGCCCCTAGAAAAGACTCTTTATTTGGATCTTGGTATTAATCCTTATCAAAATAAATTACTTCATATTCAAAACTGTTTCAATACCTTTATATAACTTTTTGAATTATTCAATTCGGATATTCCATTCGAAAGATATCACGAGTTTAAAAATGTAAGTATTAGAAAAATGTTGCGTGGTAGCCGCTCACCCTGTTCGGCTAGCTAAGCAGCACCTTACGCAATGTCACTGGGGTTTTTACAAAAATTAGAATACTTATTAAAAAATAACGAAAAATAAATAAAAAGTAATAACAAAAAAAATCATTAAAATAAAAGCTCATAGAAATAATAATATTCAAACTTTCTATATAATTTTATTTTTTTAGTAACCTGACGCAAATAGAAGGGTTTGCCCCCAGGGGCGCTCCTCTGTCCGAGGAGTGCACGGGTGTGCGTACCCGAGGTGCCCGAGCATCCGTCGCTTCACTCCCCTCTCCGTTCGAGGCGACAGAGTCCTACCTTTCTTTCCGTCTACCTCTTACATCCTTTCCAACTTAGCTCTCTGTTCGTGGCGTGGTCCCCGGTGGGATGATTGCGAATACTGATTGGGGTCCCGGGTTCTACCCTGGGACCTGATTTGGTAGTCGAAACCATGCCTATTTCGACTGCGCCTGCACAGAGTGTTCCCGGGGCGGGAATTGCATCCTCGCTGTCGGTTGGTCTTGCTGGGCCGGCTACGACGTCAGGCGATTCTGCTTTTTCTGGAGTGTCGTCTGGTAGTCGTACCCACGCCTGACTAGCACGCGACGGGGATGCGAGTCCCGTCCGGAATTGGCCGCGGACCTGTCACTCCCGGCCCTGGTTCTGTCCATGGTCGGGGGCGATCCTGGATGGACGGCCGTCGCCTCCTTTTGCGAGGCAGTAGTGTCTGCAAGGGAGGCGGCGGAACGGGAGCGGGAGTCTGCCACCGCACTCCCCTCCCGCCAACGTAGGCCGCGTCGTCGGCGCCGGAGGGCGGGCAACGATCTCCGGCCGACGTAGAAAACGGCCGCGGGCGGCCCCTCGGGGGAGGATCCGCCGCCCGCACTATTGCCGCGAGGGAAAAGGCCGCGTGCTGTTCCACAGCCTCCCAAAACTCCTAGAGTTGTTACAAGAGAGCGCCGGGGGGACGAAACCCTGACCCCCTGGCGCCAGCACTTTAGAAGGGGCCCGCTTTAAGACAAAGCGTGGGCCGGCGCCGGCCCGGGCCACGAGATCGGCAGGCCATATATCCGTGGGCCCGGGCGTAGACGATAGGAGAACAGCGGGGTTTTTTAGTGAGTCGAACATCTTTTCCGGAGTCCCTTATATCCCTCGGTCCCCCCGGGCCGGGATAACCCGTCAAGAGAGGTTTTTCCCCGAGACCGAAAAAAAATAGAAGGGTTTAATTTTTTGTTAAATACCCGTGCGAAGCTGGGACGGGCTGCTAGTATTTAATACACATTAAATGTGTGTCTTTGCCAAAATTATATCCTATCATGTCGGATGTGAAAAAAATTATGTAGATTGTTATTCTCTGCTAGGCCATAACAATCTAAGTAATTTTTTAGGAGGTGGAAATGTTGACGCACACCTCGCTGCGTGGGAACGGGTGGCGGGGTAGTATGGAACTCCCTGTGCAATGTGCCCGTACGTCCCTTCTCTAGGCTGATTGATGCACGTCGCTGGTATACCCACTAAAACCATCCCGGTGTTCCTTCGCACGCCTTAAGTGCCGAGGCCGCGGGACGCAACGAATTAGGCCGCGGCCTCGATTAGGGCCGGTCCGCTTTCGCGGGCCTCTTCAAATCCAAGGCAGTGATGAGCCCAGGCATCTTCTTCTTTACGCAGGGGTGAGCGGGGCGCGCGAAACACCCGCGCGCGCCTCTCGGCCATGTGTGTGTGGGCGGCCCTTTCCCAGCTGGAGCCGGAGCGGCAGCCGAAAGTCTGTCGGCAACCTCTGGCGACGACTGGCCCTAGTGAGCGGGAGCGGAGCCTGGCGCGCTCCCTTTCCCTCTCTGCCGCCTCCTTTGCGAACATGACTGTCTCGCAGGTGGCGATGGCGTCCCATCCGGCTTGGCTTCCGACCATCGCTAGGATGATGGTCGGAAGAAAAAGCAAAATAACAATCTACGTTAAGGTTAACGTAGTTCACGCCTACGTTATAAAGAAATGTGAAGAAATCTGTAGAAAATATTTTTGGAAAGACATTTCATTAATACATGTAAGTCTGAAATAATAATACCTTAGTTCACAAATAGCTTCACTAACACACGGTTTCTTTCGGATCTGTTACACGGCAGTTGCTCCCGTTTTACATTTTACATTTAATCAAACTTTTTCTTGTACTTTCTTGGTCTAGAAGAGGAAAATCACTGATAGTTAGGAGTAAAAATCCGCGCTGAAGTTTGACTCTGTGACAATACTTAACAAACAATATAAATAAGTAAAAATATTGGGATGCCAAAAAATGTCGATATTTTTTACACTATGCTCAAAATATCACAGAAGATTTCTTAACAAACACTCTGTCGCAAGCGGTACTCATAATTTTAATTTTAAAATGTCCTTCATCGACCCCAAAATATACACATCAAAAAAATCTCAGATATCTCGGCATTTTGGCATTCATAGAAGTGTTATTTGTCGTCTTTGGCAGCGCTACAATAATACAAGGGAACCCGCTGAACAGCATCCAGGCCGTAAAAGGAGTACGACCACTCGGCAAGACCGGTACATACAACTGACTGCAAGACGCCAGCCGATGTTAACCGCTCGAGAGATAAGTTTGAGGCTACAAAATTCAAGTGGTTTTGATGTAAGTCCCCAAACTGTGCGAAATCGACTGCATGAGTACGGCCTACGAGCTCGACGCCCAATTAGGTGCCCACCGATACGTCACGGGAATCGCGCTCGTCGAAGTTAATGGTGTAGAGAACGCAGAACATGGACCCAGGAACAATGGAATAAAATTATGTTTTCCGATGAGTCGCGATTCGGGTTTAGGCCTGATACAAGAAGGGTGCGAGTGTACCGTCGGCCCGGAAATACTGAAAGGCTCAGGTGGATTCAGGAAGTTCATCCATACAGCGGCTCATCCACCACCCTAAAATTTAAATTAGTACATGTTGCTTAGACTTTATTGATGTGTGTAGTTCTTTTGAAATAACATAAAAAAAGTTTTTTTTGTTAATTTATTTTGTCCTGCAAGTTATATAATTTTTTTATAAAAGAAACCAATGGGGGGCTGAATTTTGCACAAAAAATGTCATTGAGCTAAATTTTTATCATCACAATTGTGCTTTCTACAGAGTAAAAAACTTTTATTTTCTGCAAATTTTGCATTTTTTTGCATTTGTTAATTAAATTATTGAAGTCAAATGGAAATTGTGTAGTTCATCAGACGACCTGCAAAAAAATCTACAAAATATTTTCTATTATACATATTATCATTATTTACAAAGTTACAGAGACCCTACAATTATATTTTTGTCAAACTCGTTTGTTTATTTTATATAAAAAAATTCTAGATAACTTGCAGGATAAAATAATGTACAAAAATCCGTATCTTTGTTATCCTAATCGAATAACAATAATATATAAGTAAGGTATTGTAAAAAATAAATTGTAAAGTAAAGAAATAGAAGATTATAAATATATTGGGATAGTTCACACAACGCGATCTAGTGGATCTGTGAATCAACTAGTTGCGTTATACTTGTTACTTGTGTTATTGGTTAGTACCAACCAGTCTAGTGACAACTAATGTACTACTTGTAGTTGGTATACTTTTTTTTCGTAAATAAATACATATAATTTATACATAAACACCAGGATGCGAGACGGGAATCAAACCCGTGGCCTCTGCAAGCGTACCGAAGTGCGACAACCATTACGCCCTAGAGGTCGTCACTTTTGTCTATTTATAATATAATATGCATGCAATTAGGGAGTGGACCGGTATAATCGTCGAACAACTGTTTCATCTCGTTGACGATAAAGATGAGTACAAGCTTACGGCCAAGCACCACGAGAGGAAGAGGCATTAAAAATAAACCAAGTCTATTAGACAGTTAACGCTACGATACTAAAAGTATAAGTTAGTCAAGTGATATCGAATTAAGATAAATTTTAATCTTGATCCCTGGATTCTGTATTTAATAATTCGGGTGACATCGATTTTAATGTCAACTAGGATTGCTGCTCTATTGAAGAAATGCAATAACCTTTAAAAATAAGTTACTAGTGAAAACTGCATCAGTGCCGTGTTAGAAATACACGGTTAGCCAACGCTGATATGTGTGGTACTCCACCTTGCTATCGCAACTATTAAGCTGGAAGACCCGGAAGTGGAAAGAGACGGGGATATTAAAGAAGAAAGGGTAAGCACTCCTCTGCCTCTGAGGGAATAAGGCAGCGGTTGTTCGGGCACCTCGCATTCTCACACCCATCTATTTCTTAAAGAGAGCAGTATCCATGAGGAGAGAAATGCAAGCGTATATGACGTGACTCAACTCTCTTCAAACGAATGTCACGCAGGCCAGTTTGTGAACATCTTCTTTGTGGCGTGAAGGTTTCTCGATACCTACCATGAAGTTACCGACCCCACATTACCGGAGTATTATAGCGTGAATTCATGACGGTCGTATGAAGGAAAATGTTATATAAAACAGCCCGGCATTTACTCGCACTGTCTTGCTGGCAGCGCGCGATTGCGAAAATACCTCAATTTTGTTAAAATCGAGGCAATTTACAAACAAGTCGACCGTGCCTAAATAATATTCTTTAACCGTGCTGCTTTATACTGGTATCCTTTAAGGAGAAACTGTTGCATAGAACAGTTGTAGTATATTAATTATAATATTATTTCTCTTGTATTTTCGATTCTTATTGATTTGTGTGGTTTATCATTGGTGAATATGATAATGTGGCTGCTTTTCTTTATTGTATTGGGCTGGACTATTGTCTTTAAATATAAAAGGAGAAATATGTATAAACTAGCGGCGCTTATTAAAAGTCTGAAGGGAAATTTGCCAATTATTGGTGTCGCACATAAAATGGCTGGAGACACAGAAAGTAAGTTATGTGATTCTATTTGTAAAAATAATGATATTTTTAAAATTTATTTTTACAAAAATATTTCACAAAACAATGAAAATTGCTAGACTGTACTGCTGTTTGCCGGCAGCTTTCTCCTGGATACATACTTATGCATTTCAGTACTTATATTTTCTCCTCTGTGTTATATACGAGTAGTGTAAGAATATAATGTAAAACTATATTCTCTTAGAATATTAAATATTAGTATTAAATATTGTCTTATGAAAAGTAAATTTATTGATAAATCTAATTAAATATACATAAAATAAATAACAAATAATAATGTGAAAATAGATATGTAAAAATCTAAGATTGAAAGTGCTATAGTACCAATAAAATGGGAAAATTATAATTAAGTATATGAATTTCATTATTTAGAATCAGAAAACACCATTTTTTTGCAATCGGATTCTGTAAAAGAAATTTAAAAAATATTTTAGGGCATTCGTAAAATTGTTTTTTAATGTTTTTATAAAAATAACAATACGCAGATAATTTATCTACTCGTATATAGTACAAAAATTATTAAAAATCAATTACAACGACTTTAATAGAAAATTACTGAGGCTAGTAAAGAAAACAAATACTAATTGTGTTTCATAAATAGAGTTCATATATATTTTCTATTTGATGATGTTAGTCCTAACAAAGATAATATGTATTCGTGTTATTTTTAGAAATCATGAAATTATTACAAGAGTTCAGCTATGAATCTATAGATAATAACGGAATCATTTCAGGATGGCTTGGACACGTCCTATATTTTAGTAAGTAAACAGTTTGTACGTACTAATCTCTTACAAAATAGTAATCACGGTGCACACGAGCAAAGAGTCCTACGCAAGCCGAGCGCTAGAAATTTAGATATTTAATTAAACTCTGACTCATCCAATATTAACATCATTGCACCGTTTTGTACACTTTTTTAAAAAAATCGTAAAAGTTAGTATAACCTTGAAAATTGCGTGAACGTGTTCCCATGGCCATATTTTGTTTGTGTGACAAAGAAAGTTGAATGTGAGCGAAAGAGAAAGAGATGCTTAAATATCAGATAAGGTGCTGTCTATTAATCACGTGAGGCTTGAAGGGGGGGGGGGAGGGGTTCATAAAAAACACTAAATATCACAAGGGGCAGGGGTGGTGTAATAATATAACACGTGTATTTATTTTTTCGGCAAATGCGTACAAAATCAAATTTAGCACTGTGCCAACAACTGACTTGTAAGATGCTTATCCAGTTATTGGTGTTGAAGAATGTCTTGCTAATCCGTGGTCCGAGGATACTGTACATTAAATTATGTTCATTGTATTAGTATAAAAAAGTTTTTCGCATTTCTTTCATTATTTTTATGTCAGTCAAAAACAACCTGCAACCTTTCTGTCTACCTCTGAACGTTATTATTGTAGTCTTTAATTTTCTATAGTAAAATTAATATCTTTTGTAAGAACTAAAAAATACACGTGATATAGGAGGGGGGGGGGGGGGTTAGTCTTAAACCTCACTATGTATCACCAAGGGGGAGGGGGGGTAAAAATTAAAAAAAAAACATCACGTGATTAATGGACGTCCCCTAAGATGAGGATTTAGTGTGTCATTCGACTTTCCCTGTATATTTATATATGCGGTATTTATCCATTTGCTTTTCTTTGTGGTTGTGTATCATAGTTAAAACGACAACACATAAATGCTGATCTTAGTAGTCGTAAAGGGTCATCACCCTTACCGTGCCTATGGACCCACTATCAGGGATGTCGAAGATCGTGCGAAGTGGAGAAGAAAGGTCGGAAAGTGGAACTTGGGCACTCCCAATCGATAGGAATAGGCGTATCGCCAAAGGTAAATGTGGTCTTCGATCTCGTACAAGCGCTGTTCACAGCTTGGGAAATTTCTCGCGTTGCATTGTATAATTCACTTATTCCTCTTTTCCCCAAGAAATTATACTACAGAGTTATATTGTGGGACACTAAATGTAGAAGGTTAGTGTCGCATTTTCGCGGGGTTTTCAGGTGGTGGGTGACTTCAGCGGGCAACATGTTTTGTTGTAGAGCTTCGGTTTTACAATGAAAAATGAAATATTCCCGATTCGCGGTCGTGGTTAGATTAGCACTATTTGTAGTAATAAAGCTACTAGAATTACTTTAGGCTAAAGGTTTATTAAAATCATTACATATATATATATTATGCTCGATTCTCCGTTAAGTCCCATAGATATAAGTACGTAGATGTATTCCAACATATACAGCTTCCGATGTCTCAAACCACCGCTAGGTTTACTATTTTGGGATATATAACACAATGTATGTGTCCTAACCATAAAGGCGATCTCCGGCCAAAGTATCATCAGAAACCGCCGTTAATTTATTAATTTATTATTTAATTAAGAAATTAATTAATTTATTATTTCCATTTTGTAGGAAAATGTGTAATTTTCTCATAAAACAGGATTTTATATCTGTGCCTGCTCATTTTACTACACTTCTATTCAAGCTATTAAATACGTAATTATAATTTAAGATTATTTAATTTTGATTAGTCATTAATAATCAAATCTCGTAAATATATGTGCATTGGTACATATACGGATTATATTATATACAAAGCGTCGCGGGGGTGAACGTTACACCATGTCCAACAAGTCGCTTTAAAAATTAGGGAACGGCGTTATGCCCAATTGCTCAAAAGAGCGTTCATTCGAAGGAAGATGCCTGTATCAGAGTCGGTGGGAAACAATGTCTGTTATAATGTATTCATGTACGTCAAATACGCAAATTTAAATGTGTTAGTTTGTTTTTTTAGAAGCCCGTATGCTTCAGTACATTTTTAGACAAGAAACGATCAGTTTTTATTAATTCTGTTGTTTAAGTCTATTTACCCCTTCTGCGCATTAAAAGCAAAAAATTTTTTGTACATTAGGTAAAAAAGTGAATTATACCATTTTAAAATTTATATTAAACACGCCTTTTTTCTTAATAGTTGGCTCTATAAGCATTCATATTTTTTGTACACCTTAAACACTTAAACTTGTACATAAAAATTAATTTCCCACATTAATTTCATGGAAATTAATTACAGAATTTTTTTCCTAAATGTGAAACAACTACTCATAAATATTATAACGTTTCTGTTAGTGTAGTCTATGATGAATATTGTGATACCAAAAAATAAATGCATTTCACTTATTTCTAGCTGTGGTGATTATAAAGGTAAAAAAAAAATACTTTTTAATTTTTTTATTGTTCAGCTTAGCTATTACTTGAAATAGAATTTTATTTTTACTCGGTTTTAAGCACCCGTCAGCTCTACTATAACGTGTTTCAGGCTTATCCATTCTTTCCTGGACACCCTGTATAATTACAACAACAGCTTTAGCTTTAAGAAAAAAAGGGGACCGAAATCATTTCCACCCGCATTCTTGCGGAGCACACATTTACCCTTATTTAGCTAATTTGCGAAAGAGTAAACGGGGGTGTGCACCCTTGTTAAACGACCCGAACTCTACCTAACCGATAATGCCAGGGATCTATCCAGGCCTTACTGCTAGCAGAGAACAACCCCTATTATTTATACAATGGAAATTACTAACTTTAACTAATTAGATAATTTGCTCCCATTATATTTCCTAAGGGATGTGTTAGCCATATATGGCTTCATTATTATGGGTACGTAGGGGAATACCCCTACCAGTGCCGGATTAAGCAAGCGCGGGGCCCGTAGCAAATCTTTTCAAAGGACCCCGCACCTGGGCGCAAGTGTGCTTCCATACCTCAAACTATAGCACCAACGTAAAAACTACATCATCTATGAACTTGTCGCCGATGGCTCAAGCGAGCTCCTGGGACGTGACTTCATCAAGTAGCCACCACCTGATTCGGCGATGGAAGCGCTCAACACGTTTGTCTTTGGGCTTCACGCAGAGGTCCATGATATGAAGACGATGTTCTGTAGTGACAGTCTCGCCGGATATGATCTTGCAGTTGGCTACTTTGCTGATATGGTGTCTCCAGTCTACAGGAGAACTTGAGTCGGTCCGCGGCCCGATAATGAGCTCTAGCTCACTATCGGACCGACTCAAATTCTTCACATTTATACGAGCGACTTTTTGTAACGTGTGCTTTTATCGTATGAAATTCTGTTTTAGGTTCGCCAAGGAAATAATGGGAGTTACCGCTTGTATGACGTAGATTGTGTTAGTAAGAAAAGATGTAACGTTTCACCTTTTTGTGACATCAAATAAATTCAACATATTATGTTACCACGTGTTAATAAGTTTCATTTAAAAATTAAGCTCAGGTCGAGATGAGCAGGTTTAAATATGCGGGGCCCGTAGCAATTGCTACTCTTGCTAAGTATGTGGTTAATCCGGCACTGACCCCTACGTACCCATAATAATGCACATAGGTCTAACACGTCCCCGAATAAACCGCATAAAAATTCAGTTTTATTTTTTATAAAATTACGTAAATAGCAATAAATCGGTCACTTTTACAGATATTTTGACATTTCATATCTAATACTAGGTTATTTTTAGGTCGTCCGATCCAAATTTACAATCAGATTTTTGATATCTTCGTTATTTACAAAGTTACATTTTTATTATATTAGAGCCGCGCTGCGGTTGCGCGGAATTGCCTTCGACTAGCTTATACTTTGTTTACGAACTTTATTTGTCGTGAACATCATCACTGTCGAAGTATACCAGGGATTCGTCCTTAGTCCGTTTCTGTTAAGCGTGGTATTAGATGTACTGTCAGACAGAATCAGAAACTCACATGAGCAGCCTCCGTGGTTGCTCATGTATGCTGATGATATGGCGCTGGCAGAATCGGACAGGGCCATGTGTGAAGGCGTGGAAGGAATCACTTGAGAACGGCGGTCTGAAGCTCAATGTGGCAAAGACCGAGTACTTGGCCTGCGACTCCACAGATTCAACACCCCTGCGCATAGGCGTCGATACGGTCAAGCGCATGGATCAGGTGAAATACCTGGGATCTATATTTCACGCGTCTGATGACATTGATTGCGACGTTAAAATACGCATACGCCAAATGGCGCGAGGTGACTGGTGTCATTTGTGCCCGCCCCCAAAATACCGGATAAATTGAAGGGACGGGTCTATAAGACCATCGTTAGGCCTGTCCTTTTATACGAACTGCGTGTCACGGAGATGAATATGCTGCGGTGGATGTGTGGACTAACGCGGAAGGACCGTGTTAGGAACTCTCGCATTCCCGGCAGCCTTCATGTCCGTGACATTGCGGATAAATTTCAGGAGCGTTGTCTTCACTGGTATGGCCACGTTGGTAACCATCTACTTATGTGGGGAACAAATGTGGGGAACAAATGTATGGCCGTGCCACCTCGGCCAGGCCCCGGCAGGAGGGACAGACTAAAAAAATGCTGGCTTGACGTCGTAAAGGGTGATATGCGTGCCAATGGACTGACCACCAGGGAAGCTGAAGATCGTGCGAAGTGGAGAAGAAAAAGTTGGAAAGCGGACCCCGGGCGCCGAAGTGAGAGTTGCAATTGGGATTAAACGCCAAGACGATGATGATTCATATGTACATAAATATATGTAATATTATACACATAAATAAAAGCAATATTTGCTTAATTAGAACGTACTCCAACGCCTATTGATGATAATTTCATTGTGACAGACGGATTTGAAACTTTTTTTTAATGCCGTAGGACAACAGACAGGCTGACGGCCCGCTTAGAATTTAGCAGTTACCGTCGCCTATGGGTGTTTGCAACGCCAGCGGCATCGCGAACACGCTGCTGTCCCATAAGGGTATAGGACCTTGGGTCACTAATGCCGGAACACAACACAAGATTATTATGGCGGCATACATATGACCAAAGGTGGTCGCCATCACAACGGGCTTGAGGCCCTACCACGTAGCTAGGGTGGGTTGTTTTGTCGCCTTTTACAACAGGCCGACACCGGCCGCAGAGGTTAGTATTCTTTCTCCGCCCCTGCATGGATAAAACTAAGTCGAAGGTTTCACGTACCACTGTCTGTATAAAGGGGATGGATTAATGAACTATTTGCATTAAGCCATGACACAAATGTTTCGTTTTCGTGTTCTATACACAGGTAAAATCTTTTTCAATTTAAATCTATATTTTAAAGTGTAAGTTGTGTACCAGAACTTTTTATTCTAATTCCAGGTTTAGAAAAGAAGCTTGAAATTGCAATGATACGCTAAGAACAAAAAAATGGCTGAGCTGACCCCATTCTTAGAACCAAAGACTTGGAATATTCAATTAAATTCACGTTAATTATATTAATAATACATCAGTTTATTCCCTGTTTCACAAATTAACACATTAACACTGAAGCATCTCAATTTATAGCAAACTTTCAACATGATTATTTTATGTTATCGGCATTAAAAAAATTGCGTCGTCACATATTCCAACATAAAACTTTACCTGAATCCGGGCATTTATAACATGAATTGTTTTCGGTACCATTGAAAAAAAAAAAACAAAAAACTTTTTGAAAATGGTTTTTTTTTATTTATTATGTTTAAATCGTCCATTTTTTCATACAAGTTTAATTCTTCTTAATATCATAATTTTCAAATACTGAGGCCGACTTGCACAACCAATCACTAAACCGATTTAGCGCTAAACTTATTTAAATCGTCATTCTGTCCCTGTCACATTGACAACATTTGACAGGGACAGAATGACGATTTAATAAGTTTAGTGCTAAATCGGTTTAGTGATTGGTTGTGCAAGTCGGCCTTAATCTCATACAGAATTTTAAGATTCTAAGAAGCTTAAAATTTTACGTCGGAATATGTGACAACTTTTTTAAATGCCGATAACATAAAAGATAATCGCGTAGAAAGTTTATTAAAATTGGGCTGCTTTAGCGTTAATGGGTTAATATAGTTATTTGGCCCTACTGCTGGAATTTCTTCCAACTTAGACGTTCACATCAATAAATAGTTGGCTTCTATTCCAAAATCTAATGAATGCTTTTATTCTAGTTGCCACCGATCCCGTAGATTTGGAAATGATTTTAAAAGCATGCATGGAGAAAGATGATCTACACAGATTTATTAGAAACGTTATAGGGAATGGTGCTATTTTTGCTCCGGGTAAGCACTAACTTTTCATTACATATGAAGATATAACAAGAGAAATTAATTATATTCCTGTAGACAATAGGTGCTTTATACAATAAAGGTATTAAGATATAAGTAACATAAGTTTTATCTCTCTTCCAAGAACGTCGAGACTTGCTAATTTCGTATGCCTACTTGAGTGAAGAGACGACAATGAGGATCATTCGTGGTCATATAATGGCCTTTACTACAAAATTTGCTATTCCTAAAATATTTTAGAAATTAGAACTAGAATATTCTAGTCTAAAAGAATTAATATTTTAATTAATTTACTGACCTCTCCGGCCGAGGGCTTCTCTTAAAAGGCTATAAAACCACTAAGAGATAAGGCTCCAAGGCCGACTAGATGATTAACTTGTTTTAAAATATGCCGCCAAAATGACTTTGTTGTGTTCCGGCACTAGTAAACCAGATTCCTCTTCGAAGACGGCAGCGCACTGGCAACGCCTTTGGTGTTGCAAACGTCCATAAGCGACTGTGATCTCCTACTATCGGGTGGGTCGTTTGCTTGTCTGATGATCTCAGCTATAAAAAAGATGTTATTAGCTAGTGACCACACATTTGAATATATTTTGTCAAAAACTTAAAAGTCATAAAGTGTTCAAATGACCAGGTAGTGACTGCTAAGGACATCTAACTCCCTTAGATGATTATTGAGAACGATCATATAAACACAGTCATCCATATGGAAACAATGTGGTGAATGAGTTCGCTAATCAACGAATAATATACTAATTTGGATGTATTACACTGCTTCTCGCACGAACACATATAGTGGTTATTGTTTAAGCAATTTCTAGGATATTCACACAACAGAAGTATACTGGCATAGAGAGATCGTTTAGAATATGTTCCTCTCTTTGATATAATTAAGTAGAAGTAAAATATTCCTCAAAGAAATTAAGTGTGGGTAATAAACATAGCAAAAACTAACTTTTTTTGAGACGGAAGTCTGAATTAAGGACGACGAATTAAGGAAGACGGAATTAAGGAAGACGGAATTAAGCTAGTCAGGGATTTTGCTGCAGTTTGGCTAATAATATTATCATATATAAGTAAATTCTTATCTTAGACTGATTATATAGGGTAAAACCAGCGACTATTCACTGTGATCCCCCCGTGGCGTTAATTCACTTGAGCTATATCCCGCGGGTAGAGCTTTCCTATAAGCTGAGCGATTGTACCCAGAGCGTTTTCGACGCATGAGAGGCACCCCAGCATCCCTCTCCTGTTTTCTGTCAGTGGCCTCCTTTCTCGACATAACTTCCTCGCAGAAGGAGGCCATTGCTGTCCATCCTCTGTCGCTTTCAATCATCTCTCACGCAAGATTGGGTAGTAATATAATACAGCATGGGGCCCCCACCACATGGAAAACATACAATGTATTCGTATTTAGATTTGCTTATTTGAATCTGAACAACGGTTTCTGTAGCTAATCTATACATAAAAATAGAATACAGAGTCTAAGAATGACGAAAACTTTATTGACTTTTATTACGATGTTTAAAATTAATCATGCATTCACTTTATCTTTTGTCCATAATTATGCGGTGGAGCGGGAAAAGGTGTAGTGACGCTCCTTTCCGCCAGGCCAGCAGCAGAGAATCGCTATTAATCTCTAGAGGCGGATTAAACGTTGAGAGCGCCGTAGGCAAGCATCTCAACGGCGCCCCTATATTAAAAATAACTCGTACTATAGTTTCACTGAAACCGCTGTAGCGCACCTTAGGAAAACGTGGTGAGATGGGGGCCTAGGAAAAAAGAGCATGAGTTTTACATGAGATCGATATTGTCGGACAGATCTTATGATTTCGGTTTACAATATTTTAAAGGTACGACTGGCATGTAAACCCCAAAATTACGAAATTCCCTACAAAATAATTTCTGGATTTACACGCCAGTTGTATGAATTAAATTATTGAATAGGATAAAAAATAAATTAAATCAGTATCTAATATTTCATTTATATACTTAAATAACTTTAATATACAGTATTATTATAGTTACTTAATTCGACCTCGATAATATAATTATGTATAGGTATAGTGGCCTAGGCGTCTGCCGTTAGCGCGGAAGGTCCCGGATTTCTTTCTCGATCGGGGAAATTTTGGAAACGAACGTCGCCGTGAATTGTCTGGCGCTTTCATTAATTTTAAGAATTTATTAATACTTGGTAAATAAAAAAATCAAGTTATGAATTATTTATTTAAACACTGATACAGGGTGAAATTTTACCACTATCTGAATTTTTATGTATACTTAGAGTGAACTTAAAGGCACTCTGGTAACTTAAAGTTAAGATATACTTTGAAATAATTGAATTATTTGCAGAAATTATTTAAAGTAAAAAATAAAATAAAATTATAATGGTATGTATGTAAAAGCCATTCAGTGCAATATATTCTTGTGTTTCGTTATTGCTATCTCACTTGACTGGGTCACAATTCACAATAAACAGTTTATTTTGCGACTGCCTCTCAACTTCTACTGCTGGCGAAGTAGGCAACGTAGGCACGCACAAATTTTATGGTTGTTTATAACTAGTAAGAATTTCTCATTACATAGAGTCGGCAGCAGACACACTTTGGATTGCCTTAGAAGATTCAGAATCATCACTTTAATTTTATTAAAAATGTCTCAATATTTTTCGTGTGTTTTTTATTACATTTTGATGTTTTTCTCCTTAGCCTTCCTTTTATATTCTGCACCACTAGGGTTTTCTTTAATTCATTCATTCTTTGAGTAATAAACAAAAAATTTATGGACTAATTAAAAACACACATAACATCGCAGCGAGATCGTAAACAAAAAGCGCGCGTAACCAACAACAAAAAGTTGAAAGTCGTGTTACTCCCCACTCATTCCTTCGCGTCGGACCACATAGCTCACGCCCCCGCGCCGCTCCCTCGTCCCCGCAATTTTAGAAGCAGGAAGAATAGTTTTATTGTGTAAGTAGGTGGCTTACTTACTGCCGCAATTTATTTTATGATATTTTGTTTTCTTATTTTTTACAATTCCGCCCGCGCGCCCCTTTGTACCCTCGCGCCCCTAGGCACATGCCTAGTTTGCCTTAAGGATAATCCGCCTCTGTTAGCCGTGGCGGGCCTGAGATAGGGCCTTAGGTTTTTCACCTCTTTAAAGGGCTGGAGGCTTCCTTTTTCTGAGAAAAAACCCTCCAGATGTGTGAAATGAATGTGCCTGAATTTGTTTTTTTGACACCCTGTGAGGAAAACCCGCTCCTAGAAAATAATAGATCTCCATTCTTCTTGTTGGTTGGAAGCACACAGCTATAACGCTATGCTCATTACCTTACAAATATTTTGTAGACGAATAATAATTTTAATTGAAATCTAGTTATAAGTAAATTCTAAACAAATAATTAAAGTGTTAAAATAATTATGTATAATTAACATATCTTCAGTTATAATGACGTTATGTTGTGTTCCGTAAGCAGTACACCCATTTCCAGTTCTTCTTCGAGGACGCGTTGGCAATGTCTCTGATGTTGCAAATCTCTATACGTGTATATATAGTATATACGTACGTATCGGGTGGGCCGTTTGCCAGTCTGCTGACCTCAACTATAAAAAATCGAGATCCTAAATTGTGAAGTTCACGCGAATTTTACAGACAATAATCAGTATTATGTCTAAGCAGGACTGTGTGACTTACTAATTTTATTATAGCATTATTATGATACTCTAAAGAAATATTATTACTTTTGATACAGTGTCCATATGGAGAAAACGACGAAAAGTGTTGGTACCAGCATTTAGTCCGAAAATTGTAGAAAATTTCGTTGATGTCTTCTCAGAGCAAAGCGAGAGATTGGTTCAAAAAATGATACAACGTGTTGGGAAGGAGAAATTCTGTTCATGGCCATTCATAAGCTCATACACACTTGACTCGGTTTGTGGTTAGTATTCTTATATTTTAAATTTAACTACTTACATGGATTTAAAAGTATGATTATCTCTTTAAAATTTTTAATGTATTGAACATTGCCCCAATTGGTCGAAGCTTTTGAGGGAAGACATTTTTCGTCGAGCTTAGAATGCTTTATATCCATTGTTTAAAAGGATAACAGTGGAAACATTCGATTGTTTAGACTTCTTTGGTCAGCTACAGGGGAAAGAGGGATTGTTATAGATCTTATAGATCATCCTGCTATATAACGTAATATTTTCAGATTTTGTGTTTTAAAAAGATGATTAATATTCCTTTTTTTACCAGAAACGGCAATGGGTATAAAGATAAATGCTCAAGGCAATCCGAACTCACCATTCCTGGTGTCTATTAATCGAGTATTAAATTTGGTTTGTAAGAGAATGTTGCACTTGTGGCTGCAACCAGACTGGATTTATAAATGGTTTCCAGAGCACAAGGAGCATGATCAATGTATAAGACATATGCATGCGTTTATAGATAACGTAAGTGAAGTTCTGTATAAGTAATATAACGCTTATAGCTTAAGAGCCAGGGGCCAGTAACCTAAAGGTAATTTTACCCAGACAGTCTCTCATACTTGTAACCAATGAAGTGGGGTCTTGCTAAGCCAGGCGAGGTAGACTCAGTTACTTAGGTGCGCCAGTTATAAAAATCTCACCAACTTTAAAGTATTTTATAAAGACTGCCGTTTAAAATATTTAAAATTTAAAAATAATGGCAGAAGGTTATCGCTCTTCTTCTCAAAAATATAATATATACATCCATATTTGGAAATAATACAATAAGTATTTATCTTATTTAACTAATATTTTCTTTTATATTACGCATTCTATTCTAGAATAACGTTATCTGGAATAGATTGTATAAGATCGTCCATTGTGTCACTACCCGACCTCCGTGGCGTAACGGATAACGCACTTCGGTACGCTTGCGGAGGTCACGGGTTCGATTCCCGTCACGCGTCTGGGTTTGTATAATATTATGTATTTGTTTATAAAAGAAATGTATATATATAAGTGGTATATCAATTGTCTAGTACCCATAAGACAAGTGCTATCCCACTTTGGGACTAGGTGGCTTTGTGTGAATTGTACCAGTATACGAGTATTATTTATTTACTGTTAGCTATTTTGTTTCAGATCATCATATTATAAGTCAAGTGGCATCACACTTTGAGACCACCTTTTTTTATACCGTCGCCTATGGATGTTTGCGAAGCTAAAGGCATTGCAAACACGCTGCTGTCCCATAGGTGTACAAGAACCTGGGTCACTAATGCCGGAACACAACACGAGGTTATTATGGCGGCATACTTATGACCAAGGGTGGTTGCTATCCTTACGGGCTTGGGGCTAGACCCCATAGCTAGAGTGGGTTGTATTGTCGCCTTTTTTTATTTATTTGGGAAACAAACAATTACAATACATCACAATATAAATAATAATACTACTTTAGACCCCGTAAAGGGTGATATGCATGCCAATGGGCTCATTACCAGGGATGCTGAAGACCGTGCGAAGTGGAGTAGAAAAAGTCGAAAAGTGGACCCCGGGCACCGAAACGGAAGTTTGGGTTACAGCCGGGATACTACGCTGAGGGAGTCGATTTTTAGACCTCGTCAACCCCCAAAATCAGTTTTCGTTTATGTCGACCGAATAATAAATCGATATCGACCGCAATAGGTTTATATCGACCACTTTGGGAATCCTTGGTCTAACGTATAAATAAATTTCAGATTTCGATATATATAAAAGGAAGACGTTTCTTGATCTACTCATATTACATTCTGGTGGAGAGAAGGGGTACACGAACGTAGAATTACGCGAGGAAGTGTTGACACTCATGGTCGCAGGAACTGATACGTCAGCTTGCGCCATCGGTTTCACTTTGAAACTGTTAGGCAAATATCCTGACATACAAGAAAAAGTTTATCAGGAGTAAGTAATCACTTGCTTTATAAATATAAAATGTATATTTTATGGGAAGTCTTCTTATTATTTAAAAGTTCGATAATATTGAAGAAAAAATGAGACATGGTTTAATATATTGTATGCATAAAAACCATTAAATATGAGATGATAGCTTATCAATTCATCAATGACTGAGTAAGGAGAGAACAGGTTTTGTCGATTTCACATAGTAGGGGATAAGTGCTGGAAATAGTAATGATGCAAAACTAAATGAAAAAATATCCTATCTTTCCTTCCTTTGCGGTCTGGACCTAAAATCTGTTATCCCATCACGTTCCAAGGCCATCGTGATAGTGAAAGTGATATAATATTACTTTCATTAGCAAAGAATCTCGGAATCGGCTCCAACAATTTTCATGAAATTTAGTATACGGGGGGTTTCGGGGGCGATAAATCGATCTGGCTAGGAATAATTTCTAGAAAATGTCATTTTATTCGCTTTTTTTTATTGGAAGAAAAATAACAAAAAGGTGACTCTTCCTGACATCTATCGGCGAATAATAATACTATTTTTTTTAAATTGCTTTAACGACACAACAACACTAAAGCTATTCCAGCAGATGGCGTTGTTAAGTAACACGAAGTCAATGAGTGTTTGCTTTGAGGTTAGACTAAGAAAATCAATTGTTAAGGTTCGGTATTGGGAGTGTAATTTCAGCAACACAAATGCACGACCACTTACCTCTGTCTTCGTGCTGCTGAGGCTCTTCGATTATGGCTGTAGGAGGCACTGGCACGAACTACTTTCGATTGCGAAAAAATACCGAGCAAAGCTCCGTCATCCAGCTGGTATATATATATATATATATATATATATATATATATATATATATATATATATATATATATATATATATATATATATATATATATATATATATATATATATATATATATATATATATATATATATGCTATTTTATACATCTTCTTGATAAGATCTTGAAAGAAGATGTAGTGACATAATTTGAGAAAGGTATGCTGAGATGGTTTGGCCATGTCGAGAGAATGAATGAAAAACGATTGATGTGAATGAAAGTGTTGGAAGGGGTAGACCTAGGCGGACGTTTCGAGAGCAAATCAGGACGTCTTAAAAAAAGGCCAGGTCAAGAGTACGCTAAACCGAAGAGCATGTATGAAGGGAATAATGAAAGTGAACAAAGCGAAACAAGTATGTAAGGATCGTAGCAAGTGGAAAGAAGTAGTCTCTGCCTACCCCTACGGGAAAGAGGTGTGATTATATGTATGTATGTATGTATTTTATAGAGAAGATTACACTGGCCCCTGAACTAATAAAGACTGTATCATATAAATGGGCCAGTACTCCTCACTTCTTATAGTTAATGTTTAACTTTATTACTTTTTTAAATATAATAGAATATGGATTAGAATATATTATCCGTGCAGGGGCGGAGAAAGAATACTGACCTCTGCGGACAGGGTCGGCCTGTCGTAATAGGCGACAAAACAACCTACTATAGTTACGTAGTGGGTCGGCCCCAAGCCCGTCTGTATGACAACCACCTTTGGTCTTAAGTATGCCACCATAATAACTTCGTGTTGTGTTCCGGCATTAGTGACCCAAATTCCTGTACCCTGATAGGACAGCAGCGTGTTCGCGATGCCACTGGCGTTGCAAACACACATAGGCGACGGTAACTGCTAAATTCTAAGTGAGGCGTCCGCCTGTATGCTGTCCTACAGCAATAAAAAAAAAATGAGTTAGTTACATATTTAACTTTTTCATACCCACCAAAAGAATATTTGAGTCTTTTATTTGTGGCACATAGTATAGATTTCACAAGAACGATAGTAAGCACTTCCATTCCGTCATCCTGGTTTCCATCTGTTAGCAATCTTCGACAATAATACTCAGTATTGTATGTTAAAGAGTTTCAAGTTCTATGGACAATTAAAAATGAAAATAGAACACGACAAAAGAAGAAAGAACTGTGAAGATACAAGCATATTGAACAGTATTATTTAATGTAATTATTTTTATAGATTGCAAGAGGTGTTCGGCGATACTGATCGTTCTCTTGTGAAAGAAGACTTATCAAGATTGAAATATTTAGAAAGAGTTGTGAAAGAATCTCTTCGACTGTACCCGCCAGTTCCTTTTATAATACGAAAAGTACTAGAAGATATTAAATTACGTAAGTATTATATGACTATCAATGTATAGCCTAGGGCCATAAATCCAGGGGCATGTCAATGATCGTATTCGCCTGCACAGTACTGCGCGTATACGTATGTTGAAATGTAGATGAAATTTGTATGAAAATTCTAAAAAACTGTTCAAAATTAAAATCTATGTTTAAATAAAGAGCCGTTTTTAAATCTAATGTGGTGATAATTATTATTATATTTTAAAATGGTTATATTTTTAGCATCAGGCCGTGTTTTACCTGCTGGCTCAGGTGTCGGCGTATCAATTTGGGGTGTGCATAGAGACCCCAAATATTGGGGTCAAGATGCTGAGGAGTTTAATCCTGATAGATTTTCACCTGAGCGCTACAATTTAAAATATCCATGTAGCTATATGCCTTTTAGTAACGGTCCCAGGAATTGCATTGGTAAGTTATTTTGCAAATCATTAGAATTTTATAATAGGCTGTGTGGAGACCGCGAAAACTTTCGAACCCGAGGTAAAGACATTTCCTACGTTAGTGAGGTTAGGTTAGTACGGTAATTAGTTGCTCGGGAGAAGGCACGGCTCCCTGTCGTTTAGGTTGACGCAGGTGCTGTCGGGGCATGGCTGCTTCGGCAAGTACCTGTGCCGCATAGACAGGGAGCCGGACGCTCGGTGCCACCACTGCGTCCATTGCGGGGAGGATACGGTGCAACACACACTCGCCGAGTGTGTAGCTTGGGAGGAGCAGCGCCGTATTCTCATAAATGAAGTAGGAGGCGATCTGTCGCTGCCGGCCGTAGTGCGGAGGATAGTCGGTAGCGCAGAGTCGTGGGACGCGGTGGTGTTCTTCTGCGAGGACGTGATGTCGCAGAAGGAAACTGCGGAACGGGAGAGGGAGATCTCGACTCCCTTCCCCGGCCGCAGAAGGCGCACCGGGCGCAGGGGAAGGGCGGATAACGCCCTTTTCCGGCCCCCATGAATGGGTCCAGGGGCGAGGGACTTGGGGAAGTCCCCGCCCCCTATTCGATGGACCCGAGGCGGAGGCGCGTGCGGGTGTCGGCGCGCGCCTCTGAGGCGATGCACGGGGTAGCTGAACACCTCATTACCCCGTGCAGGAGACGAGGCCCGGACAGACCGGGCCAGCACGAGTGTGGGGCTGCGGAAGAATTTGGATTCCCGCGGCCCCACGCGCACGTGTGAGGAGACACCGGGGTGGTGGTTTTAGCCGGTAAGAGTCCGGCACGCCCCTCCGCCTTTCCCCAGGCGGAGGTAGTCCATGAGGATTTCCCCCCCCCCTCCGTAAAAAAAAAGTACGGTAATTAGTTAGTCAATGTTCCCTTATGGGGTTCTGATATTGGGCTGTTCTAACTGCTGACGTATTCAATCAGAATCTTAGGTAATCAGAATCTTCCGGTTCTAGAAAATTTATTGGCTTAATTTTTTCTGACGTATTTTATTTTTCTTAGTCAGTCAGTACCTTATTATATTATTAGTAACCGAGGATTGCTAGGAATCCAACCATAATTTAATGCTAAGATGATTACGATAAAATGGATGACATATCAGCAGGGGGCGTACGGGAGCATTACTTGGGACTCCCACTTTATCCAAAACAGGGTTACGAGAAAAGCATTTCCATCTTGTTAAAAAATGTTATGGTGTGGTTTTAATAGCCTGAACCTTTTTATAAAAATAAATTAACTGACATCTTATAAATGGTGTCTTTTGCATTCAAATCTCGAACGGCCGCAATTAAAGGTTTAATGACTGTAATAAGAACCCTGATAGAGGTATAGATTAACATCGCACGTGCTTCATTCTTATGAGGGAATCCCCTATAATTCCTATTATAGAATTTCCATTACATAGGTTTAAAAAAAACTTCAATTAGATATATAATTGCTAAATACAGAAAACTAAATATAAATTTTGTATTATTTTTAATACGTCTTCACTGTATAATATATGTACGTTACTTTGTGGGACGGGTAAGGTTTTGTTTTCGCCGCCCACGATTTGACGACCTCCATGGCGTAGCGGCAAACGCACTTCGGTACGATTGCGGAGCTCATGGGTTCGATTACCGTCTTGCGACTGGGTGTGCTTATATATGTATAACATTATTTTTTACAAAAAAAGTAGATAGATAGATAGATTATTCTTTATTGTCCACCAAAAATTATATACATGCAAAATAACTTAATATTAAACTTATAACTAGTGCACAATAGGCGGCCTTATCGCTAAGAAGCGATTTCTTCCAGACAACCTTAAGGTCGGAATACAATCAAAAAGAAAAAATCCTTTTGCTATAGGTGGCGCGCTAAAAGTAGTATGTAATATAATAATATATTACAAATAAGATAGCAAGGCTGCCAATGATGGTAGCTTGGGTTTTGTCAGGATTAATACAAAGCCCAAAAGAGTTGCTCCAACGACAAATATGTTCTAGATCTAAGTTAAGTTGTAAGATTGCTTTTGCCATATCATTGGCTGGAGTTTGTATGTAGATCTGCATGTCATCTGCATAGAGGTGATAGGATGAAACAAGTTGATTAGAGATAGAGTTAATGAAAATAGAAAACAGAAGAGGAGATAAAACGCCGCCCTGTGGAACACCGGCAGCTAAATCACACCAAAGAAAGGGAAGGATGGATATTGGACGAAATTGAGAGTCTGTAGTAGGATTAGGTTTTTTAGGAATTGGTATTACTTGAGCTTCCTTCCAAGATGCTGGGAACTTACTAGAAAGTAAAGATGCATTTAGGATGTTAGTTAACAAAGGCGTAACGACATCCAGTATAGGGGAATCATTATTCGACTAATGACGTCGCATCCGACACCGTTTGAGGTAATAGATTTGATAGCACTCTTAACATCACAATCAGTAAATTGATTAAGATAAAAGGGAGCATGGTTTGGAGTTGATAAACAAGAAAGATTTCGTAAAGTATTTGACTTAATTAGCGTGTCAATAACGGCTGTAGTTGAGAAGTGCTGATTGAGAGCATCAACGTCTAATTTATTGGAGATAGAATTGTGTAAAGAAAACATCGCCATGGTCAAATTATCATTTTCAATATTGCTATGAACAAATTGTGATAATAATTCTGCAGCCTTTAATGCCTCTTCTGCGGTAGGCTCTTCCTCGACTTCCTCTGCCTCATCACTTTCGCGTTGTTCATTAGCTTAGTTAGGTGTTAGGAATCATGTCGGTCACTCTAACCGGACATAATTTCTTAAAAATGCGTTTTAATAAGCGTCATTTCACTACAGGCGAAGTCATTAAATCCGAATTTGTTAACAATTTTATATAAAAACCAATTACACAGGGAAGTAATAACTTCATATTAAGCGGTTGGTTAATGTAGGCGGAGTCATAATAAACGGATTCTACTATATATATATATATATATATATATATATATATATATATATATATATATATATATATATATATATATATATATATATATATATATATATATATATATATATATATATACCTAGTCAGGTCATAAATTCTGTCACATGTTTAATGTAAAATAATTGTAACAAGTTTATTAATTATGTAACCATTCATATACCAAAATGAACTTAACAAAACATAGATTCTTATGACATTAAAGTTTATTCAAAATGACCTCCGTGATTTTGAATACAAGCCTTCAATCTGCGCGGCCAGTCGTCTATCGCAGCACGAACGAGGTCCATGTCAATATCGGCGGCTGCCTTAATCAAGGATGTCTTGAGTGACTCCAAATTGGGATGAGGCTTTGAGCACGCCTTTTCCTCCAAGTGTTGCCATATCTTGTAATCTAACGGATTCAAATCTGGACTGGAGGAGGGCCAGTCTTCGTGCCGGATGAAGTCGATTTCACGCGCCGCCAGCCAGTCTTGTGTGCTCTTCGCTCTATGAGCTGGCGCCGAATCTTGTTGGAATACCCAGTGCCTGTTATTGAACATGGTATGAGAAACAGGTTCCACAAGGTTCGTCAGGACTGTATTTTGATACACAACAGCATTCGTTTTTACACCTTTCTCACAAAAATGTACCTCTGTTAAGCCCCAGTAAGAAACTCCCAACCATACCATGAGCGAGGATGGAAAATGACCTCGTTGGACACGCGGAATACGGTTGCTCGCTTCTTCACTACTGTGTGCGTACACCTTATCATTTTGTTTGTTGTAGCTCTCTTCTACGGTAAACATTTTTTCATCCGAAAAAAGAATTTCCCGATATTTTTTTCCCGCGTACCGCTTCAACAAAGCGCGGCATCTCTTCAGTCTCAGGTCCATTAGACGAGCATTCAAACGATGTCCTGTTTTTCTTCGATATGCCCGAAGCCCTAAGTCTTCATTTAACACCCTTTTCACCGTGGTTCTGCTTAACCCCATCTGAAGGGCCATCAGTTTCTGCTTACGTTTGGGATTTCTTTGAATTCGTGCCTTCACAGCTTTTATTACTGCTGGAGTCCTAACAGACCGAGGGCGACCACTTCTTGACCTGTCATCTACACTAGAATCTTCATTGTATCGTTTGATGGTACGATAAACGAATCTTTTGGTTATATTCAAATTTTTCAGTATGTTAAAAATTTGAATTGGCGCGTAACTGTAACGATGCAACGCAATAACTGCAACACGGTCTTCTTTAAGCGTCCACTCCATATTTAAAAATGAGTAAAATTCTAAAAGTTATACATTTTTATTTTCATGAACAATTCGAAATTCGAATTCAATAAACTTTTTTGTGGCCAGCATTCTAAAATAAAAGTTTTTACTGTGTGACAATACTTATGACCTGACTAGGTATATATATATATATATACCTAGTCAGGTCATAAGTATTGTCACACAGTAAAAACTTTTCTTTTAGAATGCTGGCCACAAAAAAGTTTATTGAATTAGAATTTCGAATTGTTCATGAAAATAAAAATGTATAACTTTTAGAATTTTACTCATTTTTAAATATGGAGTGGACGCTTAAAGAAGACCGTGTTGCAGTTATTGCGTTGCATCGTTGCGGTTACGCGCCAATTCAAATTTTTAACATACTGAAATATTTGAATATTACCAAAAGATTCGTTTTATCGTACCATCAAACGATACAATGAAGACTCTAGTGTAGATGACAGGTCAAGAAGTGGTCGCCCTCGGTCTGTTAGGACTCCAGCAGTGATAAAAGCTGTGAAGGCACGAATTCAAAGAAATCCCAAACGTAAGCAGAAACTGTTGGCCCTTCAGATGGGGTTAAGCAGAACCACGGTGAAAAGGGTGTTAAATGAAGACTTAGGGCTTCGGGCATATCGAAGAAAAACAGGACATCGTTTGAATGCTCGTCTAATGGACCTGAGACTGAAGAGATGCCGAGCTTTGTTGAAGCGGTACGCGGGAAAAAAATATCGGGAAATTCTTTTTTCGGATGAAAAAATGTTTACCGTAGAAGAGAGCTACAACAAACAAAATGATAAGGTGTACGCACACAGTAGTGAAGAAGCGAGCAACCGTATTCCGCGTGTCCAACGAGGTCATTTTCCATCCTCGCTCATGGTATGGTTGGGAGTTTCTTATTGGGGCTTAACAGAGGTACATTTTTGTGAGAAAGGTGTAAAAACGAATGCTGTTGTGTATCAAAATACAGTCCTGACGAACCTTGTGGAACCTGTTTCTCATACCATGTTCAATAACAGGCACTGGGTATTCCAACAAGATTCGGCGCCAGCTCATAGAGCGAAGAGCACACAAGACTGGCTGGCGGCGCGTGAAATCGACTTCATCCGGCACGAAGACTGGCCCTCCTCCAGTCCAGATTTGAATCCGTTAGATTACAAGATATGGCAACACTTGGAGGAAAAGGCGTGCTCAAAGCCTCATCCCAATTTGGAGTCACTCAAGACATCCTTGATTAAGGCAGCCGCCGATATTGACATGGACTTCGTTCGTGCTGCGATAGACAACTGGCCGCGCAGATTGAAGGCTTATATTCAAAATCACGGAGGTCATTTTGAATAAACTTTAATGTCATAAGAATCTATGTTTTGTTAAGTTCATTTTGGTATATGAATGGTTACATAATTAATAAACTTGTTACAATTATTTTACATTAAACATGTGACAGAATTTATGACCTGACTAGGTATATATGTTCGATCCTTGCATAAGGGTATTTGAAATCCCGCCACCTGATTTTTGTAATCTACCCTCACTCTCGGTGAGGTAATAATGGTAAGCGAGGGTGGGACGGAAAAATTGGGCTTCTTGTGTCAACGTTTGGCATGAGATAACCGCTTTTTGCACCGTGTGCGATAATTATAAATAACTGGACGGGACGGTCGACGTTCGACCTCCCTGGTTACTCTAATTGGCCGTGCCATTAAATCTGTGTGTGTTCAGTGTTGTGTATTTAGCTGGTGCCGTGCAGCAGTTCCTCAACGACCTGAACCGAACCGGGAAGGGGTGAAAACAAGGTCAGTGCGCATTTCTTTGCCCGTTGCAAAACATCGGGTCTCTCTTGCCACCGCTCCTTCCCATTCCTCTCCCATACAGTCCACTGCTCTCGAGCAACCCTTCTTGTTCCCGTACGGTGCCATCTAGGTCCGTGACCGGCATCGTACAATTCTTTTATGGTCATTCGAGCCTAGATCAATCTTTTTTGGTCATTCGAGCCTAGATAAATTTCTTTTTTGGCCATTCGAGCCTAGATCCTCTCTTTTTGGGCCAACGCAGCCTATATAATTCTTATAATATACTTATATTTATTCTTATTTCTTATAAAAATATCGGAAGGTATTTTTCTTAAATTTCTTAAATTCCTAAAACTTATAATTAAATTATAAAACTATAATATTTACGTTTATTTAATCTTATTATAACATTATAAACATACTATTCTATTTTATTTATAAATACATTTATTTGTAACATAATATAAATTACATTTAATATATCGCGGAAGTAGGTAGATAGATATACTTCATTATGTCTAAAAAGCGTGTGGATGAGTCTCCTACTTCTCCTGAACTTAAACTATTAATTTGTCAGAAAGAGAGAATATTCGAAAGGCTACAAAAAATATATAATTTATCAATCAATCTCATTGATAACGATTCTGAGCGATTATTCTTATTACAATGCTCAGAAATCGAAGACTTAAGATTAAAATTTGAAAAACAGATATTTCTCATTTACGAGTATGAACTTAGTCATAACCCTACTGCATTGATGAATACACAAGAATTGGACAGTTTCGATGAAATTTATTATAAAATAAAAATTTGCGCTTCCAATTGTACGCCTTTGAGTAGTAGTAATAAGGTTGACATTCCCATACAACAATCTCGCCCTCATCTGCCGAAGTTAGAATTAATTACATTTGACGGCAATATTGAGAATTTTACCACCTTCTACGAGACATTTTGTTCGTTGGTACATAATCAATCTAGCATACCGCAAATTGATAAATTTCATTACTTGTTATCGTGCACTAAGGGTTCTGCTTTAAATATTGTTAAAAGTGTGCCAATTACCGCTACTAACTATGACGTTGTTTGGCAATCTTTACTTAATAAATATTATGACAAAAGAATGCTCGTCGATAGGTATTTAGATAAAATGTTAAATTTTTTACCTCTTAATAAGGAATCTTCTGTTAATTTAAATATGTTTTTAGAAACATTTGAAAATTCGTACAAGGCGATTCAAGCTTTAAAAATTGATAATTTAGGCAGTTATATCCTGTGTCATGTCGCCTTGAGAGCCTTAAATATAGAAACTCGAAAGTCTTTCGAACAAACTCTAAACCAAAAATCATTGCCAGAATTTTTGGATCTTATTTTTTTTATACACAACCAAATAAAAATTCTTGATCATAGTGAATCTTATATAAACAGTTTTAGTTCGAAGTATCAATTATATAAATCTCAAGTAAACAATAATTTCAATAAAATTAAATTTAATAAACGTGTTTCGAACACTACTTCTTCGCGTAAAAATATTACGCTTTGTTTACATTGCGGTGAATATGATCACTTAATTTATCGTTGCGACAAGTTTAAAGATTTATCAAATAAGGAACGGGTCAGCCGTGCTGCCGCTCTTTCTTTATGTTGCAATTGTTTAAAGCCTAATCATAATGTAAACAAATTCACTAGTCGTTTTAGATGTTTGGTGTGTAAAAAACAGCATCATTTGTTATTGCATACTGATAACAGCGAGTCTACTGATAATATAAAACCGACACGCAGTCGCACGCTTTCGTCACCGATTGCGTCATCGTCGCCCGCTGTTTTAAGTTCGTGTTCGCGTGCATCGGCTCAGAGCTATAGCAGCGTAGTTATATTGGGGACCGCGCTCGTTAATGTTTTTGATGCAAATAATGAATTGCAATTGTGCCGTGTTTTGATTGATTCTGGCGCTCAGTCTAACTTTATTTCGTTGTCTTGTTTACAACGTCTCGGCTTATCTCAACGTAAATGTTCCTTTAGTATTTACGGATTAGCTGGAGAAAATATTAAAAATTATGGCATGACGTCATGCACAATACAACCTCGCGATAATCGTGAGTCATCCTATAATATTGATTTTGTTGTTCTACGTAAATTAACTTCCGATTTGCCTACTATTCAAATACCGGAGCAAGTTGTTATGCAATATAAAAATTTGAATTTAGCAGATCCTTTCTTTCACATTAAATCCCCGATCGATATGATATTGGGTAGTGATGTTTTTCCTCATATTTATGATGGAAGGAAATTTATTTTTAGCCGCGACATTCCTATTGCGCTAGGAAGTATTTTCGGTTTTGTTATCACTGGAAACTTGACCGTGTCTCACTCCAGTGATAAAGTGGATTGCCACGCAGTTGCGTCCACATCCTTAGTGTCGTACACTACTCAGGATAATCTTATTAATGAAACTCTCAAACGATTTTTTGAGTTGGAATCTTCGCCGTGCGATATTCCTTTAAGTCCAGATAACGAACTGGCAGAAAAAATATTTATTAAAAGACATTATCGTGACCCCACTGGCCGATATGTCGCACCTCTCCTTTTAAATCCCAGTCATGAACCGCTTGGCGATTCTTATGAAGTAGCTTATAAGCGTCTCATGCAAATTGAGCGACGTCTCGCTCGGACTCCAGAATTAAGGTCTTCTTATGTTGATTTCATGAAAGAGTATGAATCCCTAGGACATATGGTACCTTACTATGGTACTGAACCCTCAAAATATTTTATCCCACACCACTGTGTGCTTCGTCCAACATCGACCACAACGCCCTTGCGTGTAGTGTTTGACGGCTCCGCGAAGACTAGCACTGGAACGTCACTTAATGATGTGCTCCTGACGGGTCGCAAGTTACATCAGGACATCATAAAAATCATTACACAATTTAGACTTTATGACGTCTGTTTCACTGCTGACGAGTCCAAGATGTATCGAGCCGTGCTCATTGACCCCTCAAAGCGAAAGTACCAACATATACTTTGGCGGGAATCTCCTGACCAGCCTGTGCGTACTTACGAACTTAAAACGAATACCTACGGACTTCGTAGCGCTCCCTTCATCGCTGTTCGCACCTTGCATCAGCTCGCCGCAGACTCTCCGCCTTCTGAAGCTTCTCGTGTACTTACACAAGGCTTTTATGTCGATGACTTGTTGTGGTCATGCCGTTCAGTTTCTGAAGCTTGTTCCCTTCAGGATGAGCTAATATCACTTCTGAAAAGCGCAGGTTTTGATTTGCGCAAGTGGGCTAGCAATAAACCTGAGCTGCTTTCTAGGATGTCTGAAGACCAGATTACTAGTATAATTTTTCAAGATGATGCGTCATCATCTTTGAAGGTTTTAGGCCTGACTTGGCTACCTTCATCCGATTCTCTTTCTTTTAATTACAACATAATAGATACAAAATATACAAAGCGATCTGTGTTAAAATTACTTGCAAGTATATTCGACCCCATAGGTCTTATATCACCATGCACTTTTGTTGCCAAGTGTATCATGCAGGATTTGTGGAAGCTAAGTCTAGGTTGGGACGATCCAATCCCGACTGAATTATCCAATAAATGGATGAAGTTTTTCACCAAACTACCTTGTTTATCTGACCTCCGCATAGATCGACATCTTCTTATTTCTAATTTCGTTGACGTTCAACTAATTGGGTTTTGCGACGCATCCTCTCTAGGATATGCAGCTTGCTTGTATTTCAGAAGTGTCGATACACAGGGTCAAGTTAAGGTTAGGTTACTAATGAGTAAGTCCAGAGTGGCTCCAATAAAACCTTTGCTTTCTATACCTAGATTGGAGCTGCAAGCGGCCGTGCTGCTTTCGAAGCTTGTTAGTTTTGTCGTACAAAACTGCAAGGACTTTAATTTTTCTATAGTCGCTCTTAGTGACTCAACTATAGTTTTATCCTGGCTTCAAACACAACCTTACAAATTAAAAACGTTCGTTGCTAACCGTGTTAGTGAAATAATTGAATCGGTGTCACCCAACTGTTGGCACCATATAAGAAGCGAAAATAATATCGCAGATATATGCTCTCGTGGTCTTCTCCCTGATCAATTAGTAGATCAGTCCAGAGAGTGGATCCATGGTCCCGTGTGGCTATCAGATAACTCTGAAAAGTGGCCTATTAGTACATTTATTATTACGGATAAAACCGAAGTCCCTGAGATGAAAACTTTAGTTGACGCCTTTTGCTTTAACTCGTCCAATGAACAAATAATAATTAATGATTTAGAATTAACATTTAATAAATTTTCTTCATTTAATAAACTCACTCGCGTTATAGCCTGGTGCGTGCGGTTTAAAAATAATATAAAATTGAAAACTGGTGAACGCCTTTTCGGACCCTTAACCACCAGTGAACTGGCACAGGCTCGTGACATTATTATTCGTTCAATTCAAATGAATCATTTTAACTTAGAAATTAAAACTCTAATTAAAACAGGCAACGTATCTTCACTGCGTAAGTTGCGTCCCTTTATGGATTCTAATAATTTCCTCAGGGTGGGGGGCAGACTTTTACATTCTGACCTTCCATATAATACGAAACACCCAGTTTTACTTCCGAAGAAATGTCATGCCACTAACATGATAATCGAATATTATCATAAATTATATTTACATGTAGGGCCACGTACGTTACATGGCATTTTATGTAAACAATTTTGGATAATTAATGCTCGAAACGTTATTCGATCAGTTTTATCCAGGTGTCCTAATTGTTTTAGGTTCAACCCCAGAGGTTCTCAACCTTTGATGGGTCCCTTGCCTGCCGCACGTCTAAAACCTGAAAAGGTTTTCAGCCACGTTGGCTGTGATATAGGCGGTCCGTTTCTTATTAAGGAAAGTTTAAGGCGTAATGCAAAGGTGCACAAGGCCTATTTAAGTCTCTTTGTTTGTTTCTCAACAAAGGCTGTACACCTGGAGCTTCTCTCCGATCTATCTTATGATTGTTTTTTTGCCACATTTGACAGGCTCGTAGCTTGTCGTGGTCTTTGTAAGTTTATATATTCCGACTGCGGACCTAATTGCATGGCATTCGGTAAACATTTCAAAAAAGTTACAACTACTTTTAAACTTAAGTCTAATTTAAAGGAGCCTTTACAATGGCCCTTAGGAAGAATAGAGGAGATTCATCCAGGCATTGATAATATAGTTCGTGTTGTAACTGTGTGAACTAAATCTGGTCTCTTTAAAAGACCTGTGAATAAAATTTGTCCTTTGCCCTACATTAATTAATTTCATTATACACTTATTTATTTATTTTATTAGTTGTAGGGTATTAGAATTAATTCCTATGTATTACACTCTTATTTATTTATTTATTTATCTCAACGTCTCAATCCCATTCTCACCTATTTCCTGGAAATCATCATAATGATTTCGGTGGGGGGCATGTTCGATCCTTGCATAAGGGTATTTGAAATCCCGCCACCTGATTTTTGTAATCTACCCTCACTCTCGGTGAGGTAATAATGGTAAGCGAGGGTGGGACGGAAAAATTGGGCTTCTTGTGTCAACGTTTGGCATGAGATAACCGCTTTTTGCACCGTGTGCGATAATTATAAATAACTGGACGGGACGGTCGACGTTCGACCTCCCTGGTTACTCTAATTGGCCGTGCCATTAAATCTGTGTGTGTTCAGTGTTGTGTATTTAGCTGGTGCCGTGCAGCAGTTCCTCAACGACCTGAACCGAACCGGGAAGGGGTGAAAACAAGGTCAGTGCGCATTTCTTTGCCCGTTGCAAAACATCGGGTCTCTCTTGCCACCGCTCCTTCCCATTCCTCTCCCATACAGTCCACTGCTCTCGAGCAACCCTTCTTGTTCCCGTACGGTGCCATCTAGGTCCGTGACCGGCATCGTACAAAATATATATATATATATATATATATATATATATATATATATATATATATATATATATATATATATATATATATATATATATATATATATATATATATATATATATATATATATACATATATACGATGATAGCAACCGGTTAGATTCTTAGGGAATCCCAGGTGGTAGGGTCCTAAAACCGTCTGGATTGCCATCCACTACCCTTGGCCTGTTCCTGTACTCCTAAAGGACAGCAACGTGTTCATAGGCGACGGTAACTGCTTATTATTAAGTGTGCCGCTAGCCAGCCTGCTGTTCCTCAGCAAAAAAAAGTACACTGAAAGGCGACAAGTTTAAAAAAATTATGCTATTACAACAAAAACATACTAAAAACCATATTATAACTTACTTTATATTTCCAGGTTTTCAATATGCGTTGATGTCCGTAAAGACATCCCTGGCTAGCATTCTTAGGAGATTTAAAGTAATCGACGAACCAGAGACAAGTCGCGTTCCAAATTTAAGAGTTAAGATTGACGTGATGTTGAAAGCTGTAGATGGATATGAAATTACATTAGAACCTAGAAAACTGGAATAGACTTTAAGTTTTGAATCAAATATTCTTTAATTTTTTTATAATTCCTTAACCTTGCTGTTATTTTTATCGGAGATGACGAACATAAAGAACTATAGATGTATAGGACCGTAGCATTTCATATAGCAAAATAATTATAAAATAAGCCGAATTCATTAATAAATACAATTTACTTATAATCCTTCTCGTTTTATTTTTACATCCTAAAATCCATAATTTTTTGAAAATTTCTTTTTGACATAATTTGAAGAAGTTCGTGTAATTGATAGCTTTCTGGTTATTTTATGAATATAAGTGATATTTATTTCATTTTAGCGGTAAATTTCAGTAGCACCCCAAATTTCAGCGTTGGCGTCTCCGAGTTGGTTGATATGATTTACGAATACATGTTTCTTGTACAAATATACAATGCTAATCAAAATATCATTAAAAATCTCATTCATATTACCTATATTAATGATTATTTTTCATTGCTACCGAAAAATTTACTCATAATCTTTATTTGTTAAAATGCAGGTCTGTTTACAAATGATGTCAGTTTATAAATTCTTCCCAGTGCATTTTTGCCCCCAGGCGTACAAATATATATTATTTGGGAAATTAATTAACTACTTCACAATAAATTCTTAATTCTAAAAACTTTCATAAATTATTAATTTATATTAATTAAAATCGTCATTCAAAAATTCCATTAAAGTAGTTATAGTAACATTTCTCAATTAAGAATCATTTTAATTTTCTTTTAAAATTTGCCATGTCAAGATTTTTAAAACTATTGGGTAATTTATTAAAAAATTTTGGTGCCATACCAAATATATTTTGCTGGATAGGGATGTATTCATTGAGTTTGTTATTAACTTATTTTTATATCTTTCATTATATTTTTGTTGATCTCCGAATTTCGGAAAGCTGTTTGGATTACATTTAACAAGTAATGCTACCTCATATAAATATAGACCAGTTAGAGTTAAAATATTCATATTCCTAAAATGGGATTTACAGCTATCGATAAGTTTAACATTACATATTGCTCTTATGCACCTCTTTTGTGATCGAAATACATCTTCTTTGTTACTTGAGTTGCCCCAGAAGATTATACCGTAGCGCAGTATAGAATCAACACTTCCGTAATATGCTGTCAGAGCTGTATCACAATTGACTACTTTTCTTAGGTGATAGAGAGCATATGAAAGACTATTTACTCTCTTAGTTATATTATTTGTATGCTCGTTCCAAGTCAACTTTCTGTCAATGTGTATTCCTAAAAACTTTATAGAATTAATTTCATTAATTATGTCATCACCATAAATTATATCAAATTTTGAATCATTAGTGCGCTGTTTAAAGTGCATTATTTTAGTTTTATTTATATTTATACTTAAATTATTCCATTGCAGCCATTTTATTATGTCAATTAATACATTATTTATAATTTCTACATAGTCATTGTTTTGTTTGTGTATAATCACTGTACTGTAATCTGCAAAAAGAGTCATAGGGAATTCAGTGCATTTAGGGATATCATTAATATAACATAGAAATAGTAGCAGTCCCAATACACTTCCTTGGGGTACTCTATATAGAATTATACGAGATTTGGACTTATACTTTCTCTCTATTCTTTTCTTTATATCAAGTCTTGTTATTTCAGTTATTTTTTCCTATTAGATAGATATGACTTTATTAAGTCTAGTGCATTTCCTCTGATTCCGAACTGCTCTAGCTTATATAAGAGTGTGTTACGGTCTACACAGTCAAAGGCTTTACTCATATCCATATACATAGCACAAACCGGTATCCTTTTGTTAACTTTTTCAATTACCTTATACAAAAACTCAAATATTGCTAGATTTGTGGATTTTCCCTTACGGAAACCTTTTTGTTCCTTGCTTAAAATTTAATTTTTTTCTAGGTAAGTATAAAGTTTTTCATAAATACACTTTTCAAATATTTTAGAGAATATTGGCAATAACGCAACCGGTCTGTAATTACTTAATGTCTCTTTATTCCCTTTCTTATATAAAGGTTTTATAATAAATGTTTTCAATTCTTCTGGAAAAGTACCTTGTTCCATACACAAATTAAATATGTGTGACAGTGGTAAACTAATAATTAAATTTGATTTTTCCTAAGATGTAACATATTAATTTAATCAAAATATTTACCCTCATTATCTATACATTCCTGCCATTCATTTATGAATTTACGATTGAACTCTGTACAAACTGTGTGAAAGCATGTTTACTGCCTTTTTTGATTCACGAGTCGGGGCTGTTTCACCATCAGTTTCGCCATTGTTGTTCGAAGTTTGGCACAGTAAACATCTGCTGTTATTGCTTGACTAGACCTGAGAAAGCTATAGTGAATAATACCATGAAGAGACCACTAAACAGTTACCATTATCGTTTTATTGGTAAGCTTTGCTTTAGGGCAACGTTACGGTTTTGGACCTGAGCTCAATCAATTTTCTTTTACGGTTATCGTAAAGAATCCACTGTTTTTCACATGTCACAATTCTATCCAATATTCCTTCATTTTTGTATCGATTCAACAAGGCAACTGATTCAAAAAACAAGTTTCAACATGCATTTTTTTCTGCAGATCAGTCAAGTCACGAGGCACGCATTTTTCATATTTTTTAGCTTATTGTATTGATGCAAATGAGTCAATATTAACATATTGACTCATTTGTGTTATACATAACGAATACAATAATGGTAGGGTAACGTTAAACCATGTCGCTAATTCCTGGGTAGTTGACTCAGATGGGCTTCCATCAACTCTTTCAATTCAGCGTTATTCATATTTGTGGGCGGTCTTCCACGTGGTTCATTCTTCAAGTTTAAGTTTTCATTACGATTTCAGCTCAGATTACAGAATGTTTAAAAAAACGCACGGTGCGCTAATTAGCAGTATCCTCTCCGAACGCAGCGTTCATATTGCGAGTCGTTTCGGCCGCGTTAGTTCCGCATCGTAACTCGTATTCAAAAATGACTCGGATTTTGGAAGTATCCATATTTCAGGTCTAAGTTGAATAATAAAAACAAATGAAAGTCAAAAATCAAATGTTGCGCATTTTTTTAAAGAAGAGCCTATAGGTATCAAATGAAAACATTATCACTCGAAAATCTCACACAATGAAGGTTTTATTTGGTTTAGGTTTAGGTTAAGTTAAGGTTTAGGTTGTTAATTCAAATTATCTATTATACTTTAAACCCTATTATTATATTGTCAGTGTAAACACAATTTAATCATACACATTTTAAATCAAGTTTCAGCATCGAGTATTGATACTAGTCATGCCTTTTAAGTTCTGACGTTTTCATATTTCCCGGCAATTTTGAATTTGGAACTGTTCTATATTCGAATGTGTTTAAATTGTGAATCTCAAAACAGTTGAAAGTATTAGGATTAATGCTATTATTTAGTCACAGCGTCGATTGGAATCTGTCAGGTCACTAGTCTAGTCAACACGTTCAAAAACGTGAAAAATAGAGATAAAGGTCCCAAAAATATGAGCGATGGCTCATTTGCTTCGGAATCACCTCTAAAAAAATGTTTTTGAAGAATTTTGGTGCAGGTAAAAAATTACAATTGTTATTAACAAAATAAGATGAAGAAAAATTACACTCCGTTTTATGTTAATAACTCGAAAAATATTAATATTTGAGCAATTTTGAAAAAAAAAAACTCCTTAAAGAGGAGGAAATTTCCAATAAATAAATCCTAACTCCCGGAACTCAATCTGCATTATTTATAATTTTAATTTGACGTTGAAAATAGGGCTCCGCGCGGCTGTCACGGCATGCGCGCGCCGCCGAAAAAGAGAGTTCTGCAATAAAAATAATTTTTTTATAACATAAAATATGATTTAAAAAATTTGAAAAAATTCTGGTATCTCTTAACACTTGAAAGAATCGGGCCCTGAAGAAAAAAAAGTTTAATCGCCATTTGTCAAAAAATTATTTAATTGTTAACTAAAATTTTTTTCCCAATCTCAGTTGGCATAAACAATGGGATGAAAGGTATAAATAATTGGCCTATAAATTTTAAACTTCGTGGAGCCCTTTTGATATAATATACTTCATAAGATCCTGCGATAAATTTTCATTAAAGTTTATAATTTGTTAATTATGATTTTTTAAAACTATTGAAAAAGTACAAATTTATTCTTTATAATTTTCTTTTTTTAGTAACCTGACGCAAATAGAAGTGTTTTATGTATGTGTTTTTAATTTTGTTAGTTTTGTTAAATACGGGCCGCTAATCTATACATCTATACAAATAAATAAAATTGGAGGATATGTTTGTAATATTAAAATAACCGCTTTTTACTAAGTAAATTCGGACGTATACACGGTACATATACCAAAACAATTTTTTTTTCAATTTTTGTCTGTCTGTTTGTCCCGGCTAATCTCTGAAATGGCTGGACTGATTTTAACATGAAAAAAAATGGTTTTAGTTAAAAGTGGTCAGTTTCGGATTTTTTTAATCCAATTTAAGTTGACCTCGGATTTATATCATCAATCATATAAAATAGGGTTCCGCTTAGGCTGGACTTTGCAGGTTCGAACGCAATTTGTATATGTATTTCATTAATTTATATTTTAGGGTTTATGGGGTTTGTAATCCAAAACAAACCATAAGATATATCCAAAAAAATGCTGCCCAAAGTCACTATTTTACGCTGACGGAGTCGCGGGCACAGCTAGTTATACATAAATACGAGGATGCGAGACGGGAATCAAACCCGTGGCCTCTGCAAGCGTACCGAAGTGCGATAGCAATTACGCCCTAGAGGTCGTCACTTTTATCAATTTATAATATAATATGCTAACAATCAGGGAGTCGACCGTTATAACCGTCGAACAACTGTTTCATCTCATTGACGATAAAGATGAGTACAAGTTTACGGCCAAGCACCACGAGAGGAAGAGGCACTTAAAAATAAACCTAAGTATTAGACAGTTAACGTTACGATACTAAAAGTATAAGTTGGTCAATTGATATCGAATTCAAAATTTATCTTGATCCCTGGATTCTGTATTTAATAATTCGGGTGACATCGATTTTAATGTCAACAAGGATTGCTGCTCTATTGAAGAAATGCAATAACCTTTAAAAATAAATTTCCAGTGAAAACTGCATCAGTGCCGTGTTGTAAATACAGGGTTAGCCAACGCTGATATGTGTGGTACTCCACCTTGCTATCGCAACTACTAAGCTGGAAGACCCGGAAGTGGAAAGGGATGGAGATATTAAAGAATAAAGGGTAAGTACTCTTCTGCTTCTGCGGGAATAAGGCAGCGGTTGTTCGGGCACCTCGCATTCTCACACCCATCTATTTCTTGAAGAGAGCAGTATCCATGAGGGGAGAAATGCAAGCGTATATGATGTGACTCAACTCTCTTCAAACGAATGTCACGTAGACCAGTTTGTGAATATTGCATCTTCCTTGTGGCGTGAAGGTTTCTCGATACCTACCATGAACTTACCGACCCCACATTACCGGAATATTATAGCGTGCATTTATGACGGACGCATGAAGGAAAATGTTATATAAAACAACACGGCATTTACTCGCACTGTCTTGCTGGCAGCAGGCAATTGCGAAAATACCTCAATTTTGTTAAAATCGTCGCAATTTACAAACAAGTCGAGCATGCGTAAATAATATTCTTTAACCGCGCTGCTTTATAATTGTATCCTTTGAGGAGAAACTGTTGCATAGAACAGTTGTAGTATATTAATTATAATATTATTTCTCTTCTATTTTCACGTGATTTGTGGTTTATCATTGGTGAATATGATAATGTGGCTGCTTTTCTTTATTGTGTTGGGCTGGACAATTGTCTTTAAATATAAAAGGAGAAATATGTATAAACTAGCGGCGCTTATTAAAAGTCCAAAGGGAACTTTGCCAGTTATTGGTTTCGCACACAAAATGGCTGGAGACACAGAAAGTAAGTTTTGTGATTCTATTTGTAAATATAATGATATTTTTAAAATCTTTTTTTTTAAATATATCTATAGAAAAATATTACATAAACAGTGAAAATTGCTGAACTGTAATGCTGTTTGCAGGCAGCGCTCTCGGGGTTCTCGGAGTTACATACTTGTGCATTTTAATTACTTATATTTACTCCACTGTGTTATATACGAGTAGTGTAAGAATATACTGTAAAACTATATTCTCTAAGAATATTAAATATTAGTATTAAATATTATCTTATGAAAGGTAAATTTATTGAAAAATCTAATTAAATATACATAAAATAATTAAAAAATACTAATGTGAATATAGATATGTAAAAATCTAAGATTGAAAGTGCTATAGTACCAATAAAATGGGAAAATTATAATTAAGTATATGAATTATTTAGAATCAGAAAACACCATTTTTTTGCAATCGGATTCCGTAAAAAAAAATTTAAAAAATATTTTAGGGCATTCGTAAAATTGTTTTTAATATTTTTATAAAAATAACAATACGCAGATAATTTATCTACTCGTATATAGTACAAACATGATTAAAAAATCAATTACAACGACTTTAATAGAAAATTACTGAGGCTAGTAAAGAAAACAAATACTAATTGTGTTTCATAAATAGAGTTCATATATTTTTCTATTTGATGATGTTAGTCCTAACAAAGATAAAATGTATTCGTGCTACTTTTAGGAATCATGAAATCATTACAAGAGCTCAGCTATGAATCTATAGAGAATAACGGAATCATTTTAGGATGGCTTGGACACGTCCTTTATTTTAGTAAGTAAACAGTTTGTACGTACTAATCTCTTATAAAATAGTAATCAGGGCCGGCTTTACCCAGGGGTTCATGGTGCACCCGCACGGTGCACACGGGCAAAGAGTCCTACGCAAGCCGAGCGCTAGAAATAGTCTATAGTTGGCTCTCTAAGCTTTTATATTTTTTGTACACCTTAAACACTTAAACTTACGCATAAAAATTAATTTCTCATATTCGTAGTCTATGATGAATATTGTGATACCAAAAAATAAATGGATTTCACTTATTTCTAGCTGTGGTGATTATAAATGTAAAGTGAGGTGCAAAAAATACTTTTTTAATTTTTTTATTATTCAGCTCAGCTATTACTTGAAATAGAATTTTCTTTTTACTCGATTTTAAACACCCGTTAGCTCTACTATAACGTGTTTCAGGCTTATCCATTCTTTCCTGGACACCCTGTATAATTACAACAACAGCTTTAGCTTTAAGAAAAAAAAGGGGACCAAAATCATTTCTACCCGCATTCTTGCGGAGCACACACCTATCCTTATTTAGCTAATTTGCGAAAGAGTAAACGGGGGTGTGTGCCCTTGTTAAACGACCCGAACTCTACCTAACCGATAATGCCAGGGATCTATCCAGGCCTTATTGCTAGCAGAGAATAACCCCTATTATTTATACAATGGAAATTACTAACTTAAACTACTTAGATAATTTGCTCCCATTATACCTAGTCAGGTCATAAATTCTGTCACATGTTTAATGTAAAATAATTGTAACAAGTTTATTCATTATGTAACCATTCATATACCAAAATGAACTTAACAAAACATAGATTCTTATGACATTAAAGTTTATTCAAAATGACCTCCGTGATTTTGAATACAAGCCTTCAATCTGCGCGGCCAGTTGTCTATCGCAGCACGAACGAGGTCCATGTCAATATCGGCGGCTGCCTTAATCAAGGATGTCTTGAGTGACTCTAAATTGGGATGAGGCTTTGAGCACGCCTTTTCCTCCAAGTGTTGCCATATCTTGTAATCTAACGGATTCAAATCTGGACTGGAGGAGGGCCAGTCTTCGTGCCGGATGAAGTCGATTTCACGCGCCGCCAGCCAGTCTTGTGTGCTCTTCGCTCTATGAGCTGGCGCCGAATCTTGTTGGAATACCCAGTGCCTGTTATTGAACATGGTATGAGAAACAGGTTCCACAAGGTTCGTCAGGACTGTATTTTGATACACAACAGCATTCGTTTTTACACCTTTCTCACAAAAATGTACCTCTGTTAAGCCCCAATAAGAAACTCCCAACCATACCATGAGCGAGGATGGAAAATGACCTCGTTGGACACGCGGAATACGGTTGCTCGCTTCTTCACTACTGTGTGCGTACACCTTATCATTTTGTTTGTTGTAGCTCTCTTCTACGGTAAACATTTTTTCATCCGAAAAAAGAATTTCCCGATATTTTTTTCCCGCGTACCGCTTCAACAAAGCGCGGCATCTCTTCAGTCTCAGGTCCATTAGACGAGCATTCAAACGATGTCCTGTTTTTCTTCGATATGCCCGAAGCCCTAAGTCTTCATTTAACACCCTTTTCACCGTGGTTCTGCTTAACCCCATCTGAAGGGCCAACAGTTTCTGCTTACGTTTGGGATTTCTTTGAATTCGTGCCTTCACAGCTTTTATCACTGCTGGAGTCCTAACAGACCGAGGGCGACCACTTCTTGACCTGTCATCTACACTAGAGTCTTCATTGTATCGTTTGATGGTACGATAAACGAATCTTTTGGTAATATTCAAATTTTTCAGTATGTTAAAAATTTGAATTGGCGCGTAACCGCAACGATGCAACGCAATAACTGCAACACGGTCTTCTTTAAGCGTCCACTCCATATTTAAAAATGAGTAAAATTCTAAAAGTTATACATTTTTATTTTCATGAACAATTCGAAATTCTAATTCAATAAACTTTTTTGTGGCCAGCATTCTAAAAGAAAAGTTTTTACTGTGTGACAATACTTATGACCTGACTAGGTATTTCCTAAGGGATGTGTTAGCCATATTATTGCCCTACGTAACCATGATAATGCACATAGGTCTAAAACGTCCCCGAATAAAACGCATAAAAATTCAGTTTTATTTTTTACAAAATTACGTAAATAGCAATAAATCGGTCACTTTTACAGATATTTTGACATTTCATATCTAATACTAGGTTATTTTTAGGTCGTCCGATCCAAATTTACAATCAGATTTTTGATATCTTCGTTATTTACAAAGTTACATTTTTAATATATTAGAGCCGCGCTGCGGTTGCCTTCGATTAGCTTAAACTTTGTTTTACGGACTTTATTTGTCGTGAATCACAGGGATCCGTCCTTAGTCCATTTCTGTTAAGCGTGGTATTAGATGTACTGTCAGACAGAATCAGAAACTCAGAGCAGCCTCTGTGGTTGCTCATGTATGCTGATGACATGGCGCTGGCAGATTCGGACAGGGGTAGGTTGGTGCCATGTGTGAAGGCGTGGAAGGAATCACTTGAGAACGTCTCAATGTGGCGAAGACCGAGTGCTTGGCCTGCGACTCCACAGATTCCACACCCCTGCGCATTGGCGTCGTTACGGTCAAGCGTACGGATCAGGTGAAATACCTGGGATCTATATTTCACGCGTCTGATGACATTGATTGCGACGTCTAGGTACGCATTGCTGCCGCGTGGCCAAATGGCGCGAGGTGACTGGTGTCAGTTGTGCCCGTCCCCAAAATACCGGTTAAATTGAAGGGACAGGTCTATAAGACCATCTGGTGAAAGTATGATTAATTGATACGGTGTGAGGGCAAGGAAGGAAAAGGACTTACCCGGCCTTTGATCCTCGCTCTTGAGCCCCGCTTTAGTTGGTGATTTGTTTCTGTTTTGAGATGTGTTCACGCACGTACGGTTGCCGGTAGAGAGATGAGAGAGTACCTTTTTCTTGACGTTACTTAAAAGTGACAGCTGCTGTCATTTCTTCTTCTTTTTTATCTTTTTTTTTGGTTTTATTGGCCGAGTGTAATGGTTTATATGGAAGTTGGATAGGAGGATAAATGAAGGAAAGGTTCAAGCCTAAACACCATCATTAGGCCTTTCCTTTTATACGAACTACGTGTCACGGAGATGAATATGCTGCGGTGGATGTGTGGAGTAACGTGGAAGGACCGTGTTAGGAACTCTCGCATTCGCGACAGCCTTCATGTCTTCATGGGGAACAAATGTATGGCCATGCTCCTCGGCCGGGCCCCGGCAAGAGGGACAGACCCAAAAAATGCTGGCTTTACGTCGTAAAGGGTGATATGCGTGCCAATGGACTGACCACCAAGGAAGCTGAAGATCGTGCGAAGTGGAGAAGAAAAAGTTGGAAAGCGGACCCCGGGCGCCGGAGCGAGAGTTGCAATTGGGATTAAACGCCAAGACGATGATGATTCATATGTACATAAATATATGTAATATTATACACATAAATAAAAGCAATATTTGCTTAATTAGAACGTACTCCAACGCCTATTGATGATAATTTCATTCTGACAGACGGATTTGAAACTTTTTTTTGAATGCTGTAGGACAACAGACAGGCTGACGGCCCGCTTAGAATTTAGCAGTTACCGTCGCCTATGGGTGTTTGCAACGCCAGCGGCATCGCGAACACGCTGCTGTCCCATAACAGACAGTAACAGACAGATTTGAAACTGAGTCGAAGGTTTCACGTACCACTGTCTGTATAACGGGGAATACCCTAATGAACTATTTGCATTAATGCCATGACACAAATGTTTCATTTTCGTGTTCTATACACAGGTAAAATCTTTTTCAATTTAAATTTATATTTTAAAGTGTAAGTTGTTTACCAGAACTTTTTATTCTAATTCCAGGTTTAGAAAACAAGCTTGAAATTGCAATGATACGCTTAGAACAAAAAAATGGCTGAGCTGACCCCATTCTTAAAACCAAAGACCCCCATCTTGAAATATTCAATTTCACGTTAATTATATTAGTCCATCAGTTTATTCCCTGTTTCACAAATTAACACATTTATTTATTTATACATGACATACAAATTTTAAAAATAAAAAATACATAGCACAGCAGTTCATGTACAACAACTAATTTGACTAGAGAAAATCACACTGGCCCCTGAACTAGTGAATACTGTATCTCATTATACATTAACACCAAAGTATCTCAATTTTTAGCAAACATTCAACATGATTATTTTTATGTTATCGGCATTAAAAAAATTGCGACGTCACATATTCCGACATAAAACTTTACCAGAATCCGGGCATTTATAACATGAATTCTTTTCGGCACCATTGAAAAAAAACCAAAAAGTTTTTGAAAATTGATTTAATTTTTTTATGTTTAAATCGTCCATTTTTTCATAAAAGTTTAATTCTTCTTAATATCATAATTTTCACATTCTTAATCTCATACAGAATTTTAAATGCCGATAGCATAAAAGTTTATTAAAAATTGGGGTGCTTTAGCGTTAATGGGTTAATATCGTTATTTAGCCCTACTGCTGGAATTTCTTCCAACTTAGACGTTCACATCAATAAATAGTTGGCTTCTATTCCAAAATATAATGAATGCTTTTATTATAGTTGTCACCGATCCCGTAGATTTGGAAATGATTTTAAAAGCATGCATGGAGAAAGATGATCTACACAGATTTATTAGAAACGTTATAGGGAATGGTGCTATTTTTGCTCCGGGTAAGCAATAACTTTTCATTGTATATGAAGATATAACAAGAGTAATTAATTATATTTCTGTAGACAATATGTGCTTTATACAATAAAGGTATTAGGATATAAGTAACATAAGTTTTATCTCTCTTCCAAGAACGTCGAGACTTGCTAATTTCGTATGCCTACTTGACTGAAGAGACGACAGTGAGGATCATTCGTGGTCATAAAATGGACTTTATTACAAAATTTGCTATTTCTAAAATATTTTAGAAATTAGAACTATAATATTGTAGTCTAAAAGAATTAATATTTTAATTAATTTACTGACCTCTCCGGCCGAGGGCTTCTCTTAAAAGGCTATAAAACCACTATTTAAGAGGTAGGGCTCCAAGCCCGACTAGATGATTAACTTGTTTTAAAATATGCCGCCAAAATGACTTTGTTGTGTTCCGGCACTAATAAACCAGATTCCTCTTCGAGGATGGCAGCGCACTGGCAATGCCTTTGGTGTTGCAAACGTCCATAAGCGACTGTGATTTCCTACTATCGGGTGAGTCGTTTGCTTGTCTGATGATCTCAGCTATAAAAAAGATGTTATTAGCTAGTGACCACACATTTGAATATATTTTGTCAAAAACTTAAAAGTCATAAAGTGCTCAAATGATCAGGAAGCGACAGCTAAGTACATCTAACTCCCTTAGATCATTATTGAGAACGATCATATAAACACAGTCATCCATATGGAAACAATGTGGTGAATGAGTTCGCTAATCTACGAATAATATACTAATTTGTATGTATTACACTGCTTCTCGCACGAACATAATATAGAGGTCATTGTTTAAGCAATTTCTAGGATATTCACACAACAGAAGTATACTGGCATATATAGATCGTTTAGAATATGTTCATCTCTTAGATATAATTAGTTAAGTAGAAGTAAAATATTCCTCAAAGAAATTAAGTGTGGGTTATTACCCACACTTAATTCTTAAATAAACATAGCAAAAACTAACTTTTTTTGAGGCGCAAGTCAAATTAAGCTAGTCGAAGATTTTGCTGCAGTTTGGCTAATAATATTATCATATATAAGTAAATTCTTATCTTAGACTCTGATTGTACATATGGGGTAAAACCATTATGGTGGTGGAGGGCCATAGTTTTTTTAAAGCATAATAAAACGAAAATATTTATGTTATAATAATTAAACTCTTATTTCTAAAATAAACATCAATAATCAGTCTTCGAAAAATCAACACGAAATTAAGATTTTATAACAAAAATGACATATAATATTTTATTAAAAAAACGTAGCTGGCCATCACACCGTCACATCAGGGGGATTTGGCGTTAGTAGTACGGGATAAATGGCCATTGCTAGATTTGCCTTTTTCCCTTCCTATACCAATATTTTTTACTTCGTTGAGATAGTTTTTCTCCTTTTGAATACGTGTTCTTAAATTCTGTACAATTTTCGTGTATCCACATTTGACAAATTAATCATTGAAGTAAGACGTATTTTATAATAATTTTATCCGTTTCATTCTCTATATCTTCTTCGTTTGAAGTATAATATATCATTGGTTCATTTTCACTTTTGAACTTATATGAGTCGTACAATGTGTTAAAATAGCATAGAAGTATTTTATTACACATTTTTACCACCCACATCCACCTACAGCAACCAAACTCCCCAAAGTTGGTCCCATATAAATTTGGGAAAAAAAATTCCAACTCTAAGGGTACGAAAACAGAGAATGATTGATTGTTCAGTGACTGATTATATTTAAGACCACGCATAACTTTTGACAGAATTGATTTATTTATAAGCATGTAGTAATTAATAGAATATAGCCACAAAAAATTATAAAACGCCGAAAAAACTGAAAAGCAAAAAATAATAAACCTTTTTTTATTAACCTTAATAACTAAGTTATTAAAGTAATGTAAGTATACCTAAGTAATTTTGAGTCAAATAAGCAAATTAATTTTTTCGGCGGTTTATTTTTTTGTTATTTATCATTGTTATTTTTGTACTGTTTTCAAGTGTTTTACGATGTACGAGTATATTATAGATGAGAAAAGCTTTGTTTACAGACATTTTTCATTTTTCATGCAGTTAATAGCGAATTTCAATGAATCCCCATTCCAATTGGCACGAGTAGCAATAACCTTCCGTAGACATTTATTTGGCATCTGTAACAAACAATCATACCATTAAATAGTGAAGAAAATAACACGAAATAATATGGCCATCTAAGCCGGAGTGCATATGGCCATCTCTCCTTTTTTGTAAGGAGAGATGGCCATACCGAATATTAAAGTAATAAAAAATGGCAGCCATTTTGTGGTTAAAACGGACACATGTCAATACAAAGTTTTGACGATCTGTGTAGCGTAACGGATAACGCACTTCGGTACGTAGTACGTTTGCGGAGGTCACGGGTTCGATTTCCGTCTCGCGTCTGGGTGATTATGTATATGTATTTATTTACAAAAAAAGTATACATATAAGTAGTATATCTGTTGTCTAGTACCCATAATACAAGTGCTATGGTACTTAGTTTGGAACTAGATGGCGCTGTGTGAATCGTCACAAAAAAAGTACAAAAAACGCACAAAAATAGTAACTAATTGAAAATATACAAATTCATGTTAAATATCAATCTACTATAAAATTTTAGTTTATTAAATCCTTATTTACTTACTTTTTAGTTTATTTTTGTGCGAAGTTTTGATTATTTGCTGTTCCCGATCACTGCACGAAGTGAACTAATTACAATATAACACCAAATAACGAATATTACTGGAAAATATTTCGACTGGCCATCTCTCCCGTACGACTACCTCTAACGGTTTTACCCTATTCAAGACGTACAAGACAACGCATTTTTGCGACATTTTCTTTTTTGAATAATTGAATTCAAATTATACTTTATTCTATCTAGTGATTTTTTTCCATGAAAAATTTATTATTAATCATATCATTATCATTTATTATTTATTAATATTGATACTTTTCCGTTAGCCGGGTGCAAAGGATAGGTTAGGATTTATGTTCATTATTAATTTACATTTCTATAGATTTCATTATTATTAAAATTACTATAACTGCGCGAATAGCCACACAGATACGGGTGGTCATAAAATAAAATAACAAACGCAACCTACAAGCAGTTTGTGTCGGAACGCACGGACGCCCGTTTACATTTCAACACTAAAAACGCTTTCCTGGCAACTAGTGATTTCGTAGATAGCCGTTTGTTCTTTGCTGCCATAGTATATCATTTAATTTAGCACGATTTATGTTATCACGATATAAAATTATTTAATTATTTTATATTATATTTGTATTTAAAATAATTTAGTAAAAGGTCTTTATCTTGTCTTGTATACTTATGCAACTTTGCCATTTTGTTTTTAATATTAATCACATGTTTAATATTTGACCTTAAGTAATTATTTTTAACACGTTCCTGGAATGTCGTTAAGAATGACTTTGCAACAAGAAAAGGCATTCTAATATTCGCAACTCTTCAGACCTTCGTACATTTTTATCACATTTGGCATTCAAGGTTATGCAAGAGACAGAATTGAGAACAAAACTGAGTCAACATGTCCAATATTTGGAGGTAAACAGGAAAACTATTATATCCACACGTCTACGTGAGATGGAAAAAGTAAACGTGTTACCAGTTTAAATCGCCTTACAAATGCGCAACGCGTTTCTTTATGTGTAATATAACTCACAAAATTCAGGTTTACCTCATGGTTTTCTCATTAAATACTGGTCATGATACGTGGTTTTACATGTGTAATGATTTTTAAACATATTATTTTTATTGCTGAAGGACAACAGACAGGCCGAGGGCCCCTTTAATAGTAAGCAGTTAAAATTCCTTTGCGGATATATCACCGGGGAGTGGTTCGGCGATAGTTATCGGTGCAGAGGCGGAGAAAGAATACTAACCTCTGCGGCTGGGATCGACCTGTCGTAAAAAACGACAAAACAACCCACTCTAGCTACGTGGTAGGGCCTCAAACTCGTCCGGATGGCGACCACCTTTGGTCTTAAGTATGCCGCCATAATAACCTTGGGTTGTGTTCCGGCATTAGTGATCAAAGTTCCTGTACCCTTATGGGACAGCAGCGTGTTTGCGATGCCACTGGGGTCGCAAACACCCATAAGCGATGGTAATTGCTAAATTCAAAGTGGACCGTCAGCCTGTCTGCTGTCGTACAGCAATAAAAAGAAAAGTTATGTGGAACTCTCGCTGGCAGCTAGCACCCTAAAAAGAGCACTAGTGAAATGCTGGCTGAGTATCCCCAGTTACCAATTTACGCCATTGAAAGTTAGAGGGCATTGCAGGGGCATTATTCACTGACGCGACTATTCACTGTGATCCCCCGTGGCGTTAATCCACTTGAGCTGTATTCCGCAGGTAGAGCTTTCCTATAAGCTGAGCGATTGCACTCAGAGCGTTTTTGACACATGAGAGGCACCCCAGCATCCCTCTCCCGTTTTCTTTACGCGGCCTCCTTTCGCGACATAATTTCCTCACAGAAGGAGGCCAGTGTTGCCCATCTATAATACAGTGTCAGATATAATACAGCGTGGGGCCCCCACTACATGGAAAATATACAATGCCTTCATATTTAGATATGCTTATTGGAATTTGAACATTAATCACAAAGATTTCTGTAGCTAATCTCTACATAAAAATAGAATACAGAATCTAAGAATGACGAAAATGTTATTGATTAATAATTTGCTTATTGCTTTTATTACGATATTTAAAATTAATCATGCATAATTGACTTCATTTTTTGTTCATAATTATGCTGTGGAGCGGGAAAAGGAGTAGTGACGCTCCTTTCCGCCAGTCCAGCAGCAGAGAGTCGCCATTAATCTCCAGTCGTCGCGGGCCTGAGATGGGGCCTTCGGTCTCTCACCACTTTAAAGGACTGGAGGCTTCCTTTTCCTGAGCAAAAGCCCTCCAGATGAGTGAAATGAATGTGCTTGAATTTGTTTTTTTGACACCCTGTTAGGAAAACCCACTCCTAGAAAATAATTGATCCCTATTCTTCTTGTTGGTTGGAAGCACACAGCTATAACGCTATGCTCATTATCTTACAAATATTTTGTAGACGAATAATTGTAATTGAAATCTATGTATAGGTAAATTTTAAATAAATAATTAAAGTATTAAAATAATTATGTATGATTAACATATCTTCAGTTATAATGACCTCATGTTGTGTTCCGTAAACAGTACACCCGTTTCCAGTTCCTCTTCGAGGATGCGTTGGCAATGCCTCTGATGTTGCAAATGTCTATGGGTGATGGTGACCACGTACGTATAGGGTGGGCCGTTTGCCAGTCTGCTGACCTCAACTATAAAAAATCGAGATCCTAAATCGTGAAGTTCACACAAATTTACAGTCAATAATCAGTATTATTTCTAAGCATGACTGTGTGACTTACTAATTTTATTATAGCATTATTATGATACTCTAAAGAAATATTATTACTTTTGATACAGTGTCAATATGGAGAAGACGACGAAAAGTGTTGGTACCAGCATTTAGTCCGAAAATTGTAGAAAATTTCGTTGATGTCTTCTCAGAGCAAAGCGAGAAATTGGTTAAAAAAATGATACAATGTGTTGGGAAGGAGAAATTCTGTTTATGGCCATTCATAAGCTCATACACACTTGACTCGGTTTGTGGTTCGTATACTTATATTTTAAATTTAACTACTTACATGGATTTAAAAGTATGGTTATCTCTTTAAAAAATTTAATGTATTGAACATTGCTCCAATTGGTCGAAGCTTTTGAGGGAAGACATTTTTCGTCGAGCTTAGAATGCTTTTTATCCATTGTTAAAAATGATAACAGTGGAAACATTCGATTGTTTAGACTTCTTTGGTCAGCTACAGGGGAAAGAGGGATTGTTATAGATCATAGAGATCATCCTGCTATATAACGTAATATTTTCAGATTTTGTGTTTTAAAAAAGATGATTAATATTCCTTTTTTCACCAGAAACGGCAATGGGTATAAAGATAAATGCTCAAGGCAATCCGAACTCACCATTCCTGGTGTCTATTAATCGAATATTAAATTTGGTTTGTAAGAGAATCTTCCACTTGTGGCTGCAACCAGACTGGATTTATAAATGGTTTCCAGAGCACAAGGAGCATGATCAATGTATAAGACATATGCATGCGTTTATAGATAACGTAAGTGAAGTTCTGTATAAGTAATATAACGCTTATAGCTTAAGAGCCAGGGTCCAGTAACCTAAAGGTAATTTTACCCAGACAGTCTCTCATACTTGTAAGCAATGCAGTGGGGTCTTGCTAAGCCAGGCGAGGTAGACTCAGTTACTTAGGTGCGCCAGTAATGAAAATCTCACCAACTTTGTTTTATAAAGACTGCCGTTTAAATACTTTAAAATATACAATTATTATTATTTAAAAATAATGGCAGAAGGTTGGCTCTTCTATGTATATTTGGAAATAATACAATAAGTATTTTTCTTATATAACTAATATTTTCTTTTATATTACGCATTCTATTCTACAATAAGGTTCCAGATGAATAGATTGTATAAGATCGTCAGTTGTGTCACTACCCGACCTCCTAACGGCTAACGCACTTTGGCACGCTTGCCTTAATTGGAGGGAACCCGTGAGGGTTCGATTCCCGTCTCGCGTCTGGGTGTGTATAATATGTATTTGTTTATAAAAGAAATGTATGTTAGTGGGACTGTGGGACTAGATGGCTTTGTGTGAATTGTCCTAGTATACGAGTATTATTTATTTACTGTTAAGCTATTTTGTTGGGGTGTAAGGGGCCCTACCAACATCTTCGGGGCCCAAGTCAACCTCACCTGCAAGTCGGCGCACCCTGCTGAATAACGGACGAGGCTCTGACGACGGCTTTCCTTTTGGGGTTGGGGGGTCAGACGGCAGTCGCCCCCGTAAAAGCCAAAGTTGCCAAATCAACATGGTGAGAACAAGATTACGAGATCCGCTAAGGGCTAGGGCGCCGCCGCATAACGGCGCGCAAGAGCTTCGCCCGGCTCTTGTGAGAAGTGGACAAGGGCTACCGTGTCATGGGCGGGCACGGCTAACGACGCTAGCCCCATCTCACGCAGCCCAAACATCTCGAAAGATCCGCTTCGCAACATGGAACATAGGCACGTTAACCGGACGCGCGAGAGAGTTGGCCGATGTGCTCTCCAGGCGGAGGGTGGCCGTGGCGTTCCTGCAGGAGACTCGGTGGAAGGCCAGCAGATCCCGGTTCATTGGGAATGGCTACAAGCTGATCTACACAGGTGCACCTGGTGGGGAGAATGGGGTTGCCATAGTGCTCTCGGAGGAGTTCCAGAATGACATTTTGGAAGTGAAACGTCATAGCGACCGACTTATGGTCGTTAGGGTGCTTATCGATGGGATAGTTACCCACTTGATAAGTGCCTATGCGCCACAGGCCGGTTGTGACGACGCCGATAAAATAGCGTTTTGGAATCTACTCGGAGAAGTGCTCCATGGAATCCCATTATCACAGGGGATCGTTTTGGGGGGTGATCTGAACGGTCATGTGGGTGATGAATGTGGGGAATTCGAGCGTGTTCACGGTGGATTTGGGTACGGCAGCCGCAACGCAGAAGGGGAGGACATCCTCAATGCGTGTGCGGCGGCCGACCTTGCCATCGTGAACACGTATTTCAAAAAGAGACCCGAGCATCTCATCACCTACAGGAGCGGGAGGAATGCTACCCAAATCGACTTCCTACTCACTAGGAGACACCACATCAGCAAAGTAGCCAACTGCAAGGTCATACCCGGTGAGAGTCTCACTGCACAACATCGTCTGCTTGTCATGGACCTCTGCGCTAAGCCTAAAGACACGTATACCGAGCGCGTTCAGCGCCGAATCAGGTGGTGGCTGCTTGATGAAGTCACGTCCCAGGAGTTCGCCTTAGCTGTCGGTGACAAGTGCACCGGTGGTATGGGCGAACCAGTTCAGGCTTACTGGGACAAGATTCAGGCGGCTATCCTTGGGTCGGCGAAGGAGGTGCTTGGGGTGTCTAAGGGTGGTCGCAAGTGTGACAAGGAGACATGGTGGTGGAACGACACAGTCCAGAGGGAGACTAGAGCGAAGAAAGCCCTCTTTAAGAAGTGGCAAGCGTCCAGATCTCCTGAAGATCGCGACGCATACCGGGTAGCAAAGCGCGCCACTAAGAGAGCTGTTGCCAGAGCCAGGCGAGACCACTTACAACCACTTTACGATAAGTTGGAATCGTCTGAGGGGCAGAAGCTCATCTATAAGTTGGCGCGCTCCAGGGTCAAAGCGGCACAGGACATTTCCAAGTGCCGCTGTGTAAAAGACCCTGTGGGCAACCTGCTATGCGAGGACCTCGCGGTGAAGGAGAGATGGCGCTCGTATTTCCACGAGCTGCTGAACACGCAGCACAAAGAGGTGCAGCCGCCTGATCTTCCTCCGAATCAAGGACTAGTGCCACTGATAACGCCTGCAGAAGTCCAGAATTGTCTTCGCCGCATGAAGAATCGGAAAGCTGTTGGATCCGATGGAGTCCCCATCGAAGCCTGGAAGGCGATGGGCTCTCGTGGTGTGGGCATCTTAACAGACCTTTTCAACCGGACACTCCTCACCGGTACGATCCCGAGCCAATGGAGACTGAGTATCATTACTCCAGTCTTCAAAGGCAAGGGGTCGGTGCAGGAGTGCGGTAGTTACCGAGGAGTTAAGGTCATGTCCCACACCATGAAGCTCTTCGAAAGGGTTATCGACTCTCGGATTCGACAGGAGTGCACTGTCTCGGATTGTCAATATGGGTTTCGCCCTGGTCACGGGACAATGGACCCTGTTTTTGCCCTAAGGACTGTCGCGGAGAAATACAGGGCGAAGAATACGCCTCTGCATTGCCTGTTTCTCGACTTGCAGAAGGCCTTCGACTGTATTCCTCGCGCGATAATCTGGTGGGCATTGCGGTCCAAAGGGATTCCAGAGGCCTATGTTGACATCATCCGAGACATGTACCGTGACTCCGATTCCGTAGTTCGAACCGCTGTTGGCGACACCAAACCTTTCCCCATCACCGTAGGGGTGCACCAAGGATCCGTCCTTAGTCCGTTTCTGTTTAGCGTGGTATTAGACGTATTGTCAGACAGCATCAGAAACTCACATGAGCAGCCCCCGTGGTTGCTCATGTATGCTGATGATATCGCGCTGGCAGATTCGGACAGGGGTAGGCTGGTGCGACGTGTGAAGGCGTGGAAAGAGTCGCTTGAGAACGGTGGTCTGAAGCTCAATGTGGCGAAGACCGAGTACTTGGCCTGTAACTCCACAGATCCCACACCCGTACGCATAGACGGCAACAAGGTCGAGCGCACGGACTTTGTGAAATACCTGGGATCTGTGTTTCATGCATCCGGTGACATCGATTGCGACGTCAAGGCACGCATTGCTGCCGCGTGGGCCAAATGGCGTGAGGTAACTGGTGTCATTTGTGACCCCAAGATGCCGGTAAAGTTGAAGGGACAGGTTTATAAGACCATCATTAGGCCTGTCCTTTTATACGGCTGTGAAGCGTGGCCGGTGTTAGAGCGACACAAGCAAGAGCTGCGTGTCACGGAGATGAATATGCTGCGGTGGATGTGTGGAGTGACGCGGAAGGACCGCGTTAGGAACTCCCGCATTCGCGGCAGCCTTCATGTCCGTGACATTGCGGATAAATTGCAGGAGTGTCGGCTCCGATGGTATGGCCACGTTTTACGGCAACCGGATGCTTACGTGGGAAACAAATGTCTGGCCATGCCGCTTCCGCCGGGCCCCGGCAGGAGGGGTAGACCCAAAAAGTGCTGGCTTGACGTCGTAAAGGGTGATATGCGTGCCAATGGTCTCACTACCAGGGATGCTGAAGACCGTGCGAAGTGGAGAAGAAAAAGTCGGAAAGCGGACCCCGGGCGCCGAAGCGAGAGTTTGGGCTGCAACCGGGATTCATCGCTGAGATGATGATGATGAAGCTATTTTGTTATCAGATCATCATATTATAAGTCAAGTGGCATCACACTTTGAGACCACCTTTTTCACTGCTGAGGAACAGCAGACAGGCTGGTGGCAGTCATCCCTGGTCTATAAGTACGTCGCAATAATAACTTTATGTTGTATTCAGGCATAAGTGCCCCAGGCTCCAGTACACCTACGCGGACGGCAGCGTGTGAGCTATGTCTGTGGCGTCGCAAACATCTTCAAGCGGCGGTAGTTGCTTTTAAGTGGGCCGTCAGCCTGTCTGCTGTTCGTAGCTATAAAAAATGATCACGTTTTATAAAGAATATTATAATGTTTTTTTAAATTCCAATACAAATTACGTAAATTCTTTTATAGGTAATCAAAAAGAAGAGAGAAGATTTAAAAAGTGAAAATAATCATAAAACAGAAGTAGATAATCAATTTGGTAAGTAATAGATTATCGAGAATAGACTCATCCATGCAGGCCAAATAGCCGTGGGCCCGGCGTAGGCGATAGGAGAACAGTGGGGTCTTTTAGTGGGTAGTTGAATGGCAAAAAACATAATTTGCGGAGTCCCACATATCCCTCAATCCCCGGGGCTCCGGGGGAACGCGTCAAGAATAGGGTTTTTCCCGAGACCAATAAAAAAGAGACCCCCATTCTCCCAATATCGAATTACATACACATTTTAACTTTAATAACTTTATAAGATATTGCAATAATCTTTTAGACAAGGAACAAGTGTCTAAGAAATAAAACTTAGAAGATTTAATTGAAAACGATCCAGTAGATCTGCTGTGACGCGCGCACAACTGCAGACCTCTATCATTTTATTTTTATATAAGAGTATTATATATAATTCTTTAAAAAAATACTTATTATACATATTCATCATTAGATTAAGGACCATAAGCCAGCCTGTACCCAACGAAAACGTCCCCACGTACGAGAGCTGTTACGTCACGTACGTCGTTGATAATAGCGTCTAACGCAGAGATTCCCAAACAATTTTGGACAAGAGATCTCTTTTCCAAAACAAACTGACACCTCATCAAACCCCCATAGCATACTTTAAAATCATATATTTAGTTTTTTCCATTGATACAAAATAATTTCTTTACTGTCGTAACCTCATGACTGAGGGATGTGAGTGTGGTGCGTAGTTCCCGCCAGCAGCTCCCTCCAGGCACTTCTGCCTTGCGCCATCCGGTTGGCGGTTTGAAGGGTGGCTCCCGTAGCGTCCCGAATCGTGTGTGTCCAACATGTAGGAGTGCGCCCTCTGCCCTTCTTCCCCTCGACACAGCAATAATATAAATAATTACCAATTTAAAAAATTTGCGGTTGGTTAAGTGAGTAAATTTGACATAATTTTCTCATCAAAATTTAACATAATAAATAATACACATAACATTTGGTAAATATCAAGTATAATTAAATGTTTAAATTTTATCATTTTAAGTTTATTAACATGATTAAAATATAACAAATATATTGACGCACATCTTCAGTGTTAAGTAAATATTAAGAGATTTGTTTAATAATTAGGGTTTTGTTACGTGGTAGAGTTCCAAACCCAGTCGGGTTTGGAGCGGCATGGCACTCACCTCTGGTCTATAAGTATGTCGCCATAATAATCTTGTATTGTTAAGAAAAAATAATTATATTTATCAATTATACTGTATACCGTACCGGAAGATGCAATGTTGGTAGGCCCCCCACAAGATGGACCGATGATCTGGTCAAGATCGCTGGAATAGGTTGGATGAGGGCAGCGCAGGACCGATCATCGTGGAGATCTTTGGGGGAGGCCTTTGTCCAGCAGTGGGCGTCTTCCGGCTGAAATGATGATGATGATGATACTGTATACAATATCTTGAAAGTTTCAAATAAGAAATTGTGTTAATTACCATAATAGGGCTCGATTTTCAGACCTCGTCAACCCCCAAAATCAGTTTTCGTTTATGTCGAGCCCGATAGGTTAATATCGACCACTTTGAGAATCCCTGGTCTGACGTATAAATAAATTTCAGATTTAGATATATATAAAAGGAAGACGTTTCTTGATCTACTCATATTACATTCTGGTGGAGAGAAGGGGTACACGAACGTAGAATTACGCGAGGAAGTATTGACACTCACGGTCGCAGGAACTGATACGTCAGCTTGCGCCATTGGTTTCACTTTGAAACTGTTGGGCAAATATCCTGACATACAAGAAAAGGTTTATCAGGAGTAAGTAATCAGTTGCTTTATAAATGTAATATACACATCAAAAAAGTCTAAGCATATTACAAATTTACCATGTATACTAATTAATTTCTAAGTCTTTACTCACTCAAAGTGCGTAGGTATGTAAACTTTTTTGTTATTGATGACATACTGGCTGGTTGTAAAAAAAAATCGATTATGTTTTGTTTTTTTCATAAAATTAAATGAAAGGTAATTTGTTTGAATTTAAGTGCGTTTTTATTGCTACGTTTAGACTTGATTTTATAATTTTACCAAGCATTTAAATAAAGTTAGCGACAAAATTGAATTGTTAGATATTCTTTACGTTATGGAGTGACGTAATTTGACGGCAAATGAAATGCAAAGAGCTGTAGGGATGTTGCAAGCGGGAAGTAATCAATCTCAGGTATCTCGGCATTTTGACATTCATAGAAGTGTTATTTGTCGTCTTTGGCAGTGCTACAATAATACAAGGGAACCCGCTGAATAGCATCCAGGCCGTAAAAGGAGTATAACCACTCGGCAAGACCGGTACATACAACTGCCTGCAAGACGCCAGCCGATGTTAACCGCTCGAGAGATAAGTTTGAGGCTACAAAATTCAAGTGGTGTTGATACATCCCCAAACTGTTCGAAATCGACTGCATGAGTATGGTCTTCGTAGACCATACTCATGCAGTCGATTTCGATCGAGCTCGTGCTCGAGAACATGGACCCAGGAACAATGGGATAAAATTATGTTATTAAAAGAACTTATAAAGACAACAGCTGTTATTTTTACATCATAGGACCCTAAAAATATTATTTTAAAAATAAAATACTACGTTATATTGTGAAAAAGCATCCTATAATTTAAATTAGTACATGTTGCTTGGCTTTTTTGATGTGTGTATATTTTATAGGAAGTCTTTTTTATTATTTAAAAGCGCGATAGTAAAACAATGAGACATGGTTTATTAAATTGTATACATAAAAAACATTTATGATGAGATGATATCTAATTAATAACAGTGTAAGGAGAGAACATGTTTTATCGATCTCACATACTAGTAGTAGGAGATAAGTGCCGGAAATAGTAATAATGAACAATACTAAATGAATAAAATATCCTATCTTTCCTTCCTTATGCGGTGTGGACCTAAAAGCTATCATCCCATCACGTTCCAAGGCCACTGTAAAAAGGAATATATATATATATATATATATATATATATATATATATATATATATATATATATATATATATATATATATATATATATATATATATATATATATATATATATATATATAATAAATAAAATAAAATAAAATAAGCCTTTATTGCTGTATCCTAATCCTAAATATATCAAAACTTAGATGTGTAAAAATTAGACGTGCTTAAAACTACATTAATATTAATATAAATCTAATTTAAAATTAATTCTAACTTAAGCTAACATCTGCCACTGGTTTTTCTTTTACAGCTTGTCCTTCGACAAAGGCCTCCTCTAAAGCTTTCCATTTGGTCCTGTCTTTGGCAGTGCGTGTCCATTCCGACCCTGCCATCCTTTTCATATCATCTTCCCAACGTTTAAACTGTCTACCTCTGTTTCTTTTTCCATCCCGTGGGTACCATTCTGTCACAATTCTTTCTCAACAATCGGTTCTCCAGAACGTTCATGTTGCGTACTCTCAGGATCTGGAATGAGCTTCCGGCTGAGGTTTTCTCAGCGCGGTATGATATGGGGTTCTTCAAAAAAGGCGTTATAAAATTTCTTCGAGACCGGCAGCGCGTTGGTGGTGCCTCTGGTGCTGCAAACGTCCATAGGCGACGGTGACCACCTGCCAGGGTGGGCCGTTTGCCTGTCTGCTGAACTCAAGCAATAAAAAAAAAAAAAAAATTCTTGTCCACTTTTCTTCCTTTTCTCTTAACATATGTCCCGTCCATCTCCATTTTAAGCGTTTGTAGACGGTACATATGTCTTTAAATTTAGTTTTTTCCTTGATAAGTTGTAGTCTCACCTTGTCTCTTCTTCTAACTCCAATAACACTTCTTTCCATCCCATTTTGGCATATTTGTATTTTTTTAAGTTCCTGTTCATTTAGTGCCCAAGTCTGGCATCCGTATGATAAGCATGGAAGAATACATGTGTCATAAAGTTTTCTTTTCTCTTTGATAGACATATCTCTGTCCTTCATGACTTCACTCAAAGACCAAAACCGTTTCCAGCTGTTTGTAATCCTTCTGTCTATTTCCTTTTGCGTTGTGTCTTCGATAGATATTAGCTGGCCCAAATATATGTACTCGTTGACATACTCTATTTGTCCAGTATTTACGATAATGTCCATTTTTAGTGAGTTTGTCATTATCTTCGTTTTTGAAGTATTCATTGATAGGCCTACTTTAGCACTTTCATCTGACAGTTGTTGTAACATGTGTGTCAGGGATTTTGGATTCTCAGCAAACAACACAATATCATCTGCGAAACGTAGATGGTTTAGTTTTACGCCATCGATATACAGACCATTTTCTTTCCATTCTAAGTTTCGAAAGATCATTTCTAGCACTGCAGAGAACAACTTCGGTGAGATAGGATCCCCTTGTCTTACGCCTCTTTCGATAGGAAATTCGTCTCCTGTTCGTTCCAGTCTAATTTCAGCAGTAGTCCCCGAGTATATTCCTTTTAGTATTCGGATGTATTTAGCCTCAACTCCTTGACTTTCTAGTGCCTTCCAAATGCTATCGTGAAACAAAGAATCAAATGCTTTATTAAAATCTACGAACGCTATATAATAAATTTTGTTATATTCTTTATATTTTTGAAGCACCTGTCTTACTACGTGGATGTGGTCTATAGTCGAAAACTTACTCCTGAAGCCGGCTTGTTCTTTGGGTTGATTCTCGTCAAGTGTAGTAGCGATCCTGGACAAAATTATTTTTGAGAATATCTTATAGATGTTAGACATTAAGCTGATTGGTCTATAGTTGTTCATGTCTCCTTTGTCTCCTTTTTTGTGAATCAATACTATAGTTGATTTTGTCCAATCGCTTGGGATACTTTCAGTAGATATAATGTCATTGAATAATTCCGTAAGTATCGGGGCAATCACTGGTGTTGTATGCCTTAGTAGCTCATTTGATATTTGATCTGTACCTGGCGCTTTGCCTAGTTTTTGTGTATTTATTGCGTTTACAATTTCTGTTTTTAATATTGTTGGTATTGGTTTTGAGTCGTTCGTTATTTGTTGCCTTTCTTCTGTTGGTGTTGTTTGTTTCTGGTAAAGGGTTTTATAGAAATCTGTAGCAATTTTCAGTATCTCTTCTCTTTTACTAGTAGAATTTCCATTTTTAGTTTTTAAGTTTGGCATATATATATATATATATATATATATATATATATATATATATATATATATATATATATATATATATATATATATATATATATATATATATATATATATATAATTCCTTTGATAATGATAGTAATATACGTTTTAGAAATTCTATTTCGATTCAATCTACTACTATTAGGTCTTTACCTATGAAATTGCCGTTTTGTATGAAAAAATTTAACGAATTTTTTTCATGTATTTTTTATTTGTATTAATCGAAGTAATCACCCATGCAATCAAAGCATCTTTGCCAACGCAGTGGCAGTTTATTGATGCCCTTCTTAAAGAAATCAGCTGGACGGGAGGCAACAAATTCTTCAAAGGCATTTTGTACTGCCTCTCGGGTATGGAATTTTTTTCCCGCCAAGAAGTTATCCAAATTCTGGAAAAAGTAGTAGTCTGTAGGCACAAGGTCTGGTGAGTAGGGCAGATGACGGAGAACTTCCAACCCTAGTTCTTGCAACTTGGAGACCGTCTGCTGTGCAGTATGAGGTCGCGCGTTGTCGTGCAGGAGCAGCGGAAACGAGCGTTTGACCAATGCTGGTTGGAGATGTGCCAGCTTCTCCATCATTGTGTTCGGTTCTTCACAGTACACATCTGTAGTAATGCTCACCCCATTTGGTAAGAAGCTGTGACGAATCACACCGGCGCTAGACCACCAAACAGTGACCATCACTTTTCTAGGGGTAAGTTTTCGTTTAGGGCATCGTTTAGGTGCTGAACCAGGATCCAACCAACTTGCTGAGCGCTTGCAGTTATCAAACAGAATCCATTTTCCATCGCAGGTAACAATGCGGTTTAAAATTCCTTCATTTGTGTGTCTGTTGAGCAGTGCAAGGCACGTCTCGACGCGTACTTCGCGCTGGCGATCATTGAGTTCGTGGGACACCCATTTGTCAAGCTTTTTTACCTTGCCAATTTGACGCAAATAGACCAATATTATTTTGACGCTAACGTCGATAGCTGCTGCTAATTCAGCCGTAGATTGTGTATCATCAGCTTCCACAATCACCTTTAATTCGTCATTGTCGACCAAAGTCTTCGGACGACCGCGAGGTTCATTTTTCAGGTCGAAATTCCCACAACGGAAGCGAGCAAAGTAATAACAGGTGGTGCGTTGGTTTGTAGTGTTAGCTCCGTAAACGTCGTTGATGTTGCGTGCCGCTTCTGCCGCGTTGCTGCCACGACGGTACTCATATTCCATAATTACTCGAATTTTTAACATATCCATGGTGACGAAAAAGCGATGAAAAATGCTGTTGTGTATCAAAATACAGTCCTGACGAACCTTGTGGAACCTGTTTCTCATACCATGTTCAATAACAGGCACTGGGTATTCCAACAAGATTCGGCGCCAGCTCATAGAGCGAAGAGCACACAAGACTGGCTGGCGGCGCGTGAAATCGACTTCATCCGGCACGAAGACTGGCCCTCCTCCAGTCCAGATTTGAATCCGTTAGATTACAAGATATGGCAACACTTGGAGGAAAAGGCGTGCTCAAAACCTCATCCCAATTTGGAGTCACTCAAGACATCCTTGATTAAGGCAGCCGCCGATATTGACATGGACCTCGTTCGTGCTGCGATAGACGACTGGCCGCGCAAATTTAAGGCTTGTATTCAAAATCACGGAGGTCATTTTGAATAAACTTTAATGTCATAAGAATCTATGTTTTGTTAAGTTCATTTTGGTATATGAATGGTTACATAATGAATAAACTTATTACAATTATTTTACATTAAACATGTGACAGAATTTATGACCTGACTAGGTATATATATATATATATATATACCTAGTCAGGTCATAAGTATTGTCACACAGTAAAAACTTTTCTTTTAGAATGCTGGCCACAAAAAAGTTTATTGAATTCGAATCTCGAATTGTTCATGAAAATAAAAATGTATACTTTTAGAATTTTACTCATTTTTTAAATATGGAGTGGACGCTTAAAGAAGACCGTGTTGCAGTTATTGCGTTGCATCGATGCGGTTACGCGCCAATTCAAATTTTTAACATACTGAAAAATTTGAATATAACCAAAAGATTCATTTATCGTACCATCAAACGATACAATGAAGACTCTAGTGTAGATGACAGGTCAAGAAGTGGTCGCCCTCGGTCTGTTAGGACTCCAGCAGTTATAAAAGCTGTGAAGGCACGAATTCAAAGAAATCCCAAACGTAAGCAGAAACTGTTGGCCCTTCTGATGGGGTTAAGCAGAACCACGGTGAAAAGGGTGTTAAATGAAGACTTAGGGCTTCGGGCATATCGAAGAAAAACAGGACATCGTTTGAATGCTCGTCTAATGGACCTGAGACTGAAGAGATGCCGCGCTTTGTTGAAGCGGTACGCGGGAAAAAAATATCGGGAAATTCTTTTTTCGGATGAAAAAATGTTTACCGTAGAAGAGAGCTACAACAAACAAAATGATAAGGTGTACGCACACAGTAGTGAAGAAGCGAGCAACCGTATTCCGCGTGTCCAACGAGGTCATTTTCCATCCTCGCTCATGGTATGGTTGGGAGTTTCTTATTGGGGCTTAACAGAGGTACATTTTTGTGAGAAAGGTGTAAAAACGAATGCTGTTGTGTATCAAAATACAGTCCTGACGAACCTTGTGGAACCTGTTTCTCATACCATGTTCAATAACAGGCACTGGGTATTCCAACAAGATTCGGTGCCAGCTCATAGAGCGAAGAGCACACAAGACTGGCTGGCGGCGCGTGAAATCGACTTCATCCGGCACGAAGACTGGCCCTCCTCCAGTCCAGATTTGAATCCGTTAGATTACAAGATATGGCAACACTTGGAGGAAAAGGCGTGCTCAAAGCCTCATCCCAATTTGGAGTCACTCAAGACATCCTTGATTAAGGCAGCCGCCGATATTGACATGGACCTCGTTCGTGCTGCGATAGACAACTGGCCGCGCAGATTGAAGGCTTGTATTCAAAATCACGGAGGTCATTTTGAATAAACTTTAATGTCATAAGAATCTATGTTTTGTTAAGTTCATTTTGGTATATAAATGGTTACATAATGAATAAACTTGTTACAATTATTTTACATTAAACATGTGACAGAATTTATGACCTGACTAGGTATATATATAGGGTTATTGGTAATTCGACGTATTCCCGTTAGGAGGTGATCTTCTTCTTAGTCGTTTCACTCTTTACAGAGCGGTCGTGATCAACTGGTAGTACTATTAGAGGCAGATATTGTTCGCTGTATGATTTTACGCCATTTCTCGTGATTCACAGACATTCTGGTGGACTCATGCAAAGGTCCGCCCACAACCGATTTGATCTGGTCAGTCCATCCAGGAGGTGATAGGGGGTGATTATTTGCGATAATTTTAACCCTGCATTTTGCAAACCATTTTTGAGTTATCATGTTTTTTAGCTTTTTTCTAAATAAGTCAAAATGTAACATCAAGAATTTATTTAAAAAAAGTATCAATTTCAATCATATTTTTTCTTCTGATGTATTAAAACTGGTTATTTATCAATATTAAAACAACAATTATCGATCCAAAATTAAAAATGCGAGACGAAAAACTATATTATTTCAATATTTTTTTGAGATTTTTTCCACCAAAATGCCTTAAAAACAATAAAACGATATGAAAATTGGCTTGCAGATTATTTTTAAAACATAACCGTTTTAAAAATAATCTGCAACAATGCATAACAATTAGGAACTTATTCCAAAGAAACTGAAAAACAAATAATTAATTCGAAATTCGTATTTGAACTAAACCTAAGGTCGTTTTTTAAAATTTCCATAAAATTAATTAAAAACAATATTCTTCTTAGTAGAATTCTTCATTACTGAAGGTCGTGTCCTTGAAAATCAATCGTGGCCTGTCTCGTAAGCAGTTTCCACTTCATCCGGTCCTCAGCTTCTCGAATAGCTATTGCTGTAGGGAGTCCAATGAGGGCGGTTACCTGGTCACACTAGCGGTTAGGTAATCGGCCACGGGGTCGCTTTCCTTCCACCTTGCCCGTCACGATCAGTCGTCGGGCAATGTGACCAAAGTACCCAAGAATATTCCGATAACAGATTGTTGAGAGCCTGACTTTAATGCGAAGCTGGTCCAGAATAGATTTATTTGTTTTTTGGCCATCCAAGATATACGGAGCATTCATCTCTAACACCACATTTCGAGTGCATCATTTTCTAGCGTTGTGATGCCCTAATTGTCCATGATTCTGCCTCGTAGAGTAAAATTGAAAAACCAATGTTCGGACTAGTCTCATTTTGGTCACGTCGGAGACCTTTGCCATATATATGTCAGCTTGGTGATTGCAGCTTTGGCCATTTGTGGTCTTATTTTGATCTCTGATATACTTCCTCCTTGGTCGGTCAATAGGGATCCGAGATAAACAAACTCGCTGGTAAATCTAAGTCCGAGAGTTCTCCAGTTTTAGAGAGTCGACCAGATCTGTCCAACTGTCTGACTTTCGTTTTAGATTTATTAATGGAGAGTCCCACCAATCCACTTTCATACTCCACTCTGCGAAACAATTCAGCAAGTTCCTTCTCCGACGATGAGAAAAGTGTAGTGTCGTCCACATATGTCAGATTACTAATTTTCATACCACCGACCGAGATGCCCCCCTCTCAATCTTCCAAGGTTTTTCTCATTATATATTCACCATATACGTTAAAAAGAATGGTAGAAAGAATACATCCCTGTCTTACTCCCTTTCTTGGCTTGAAATATCCTGAGATGAAGTTATTCACCCTTACCATAGATTTGCCATCTTGGTGTAAGTTAGCTATCAGCGACACGAGGTGTTGAGGTACGCCCACTTCAAGCAGGATGTTCCACAAACAATCCCATCGAACTTGTGTTCAAACGCTTTCGTATAGTCTGTGAAGCACATAAGTATTGGTGTGTTGAATTCCTGACTCTTGTCGATTAATTGCCTTACATTTGCAATTTGTTCTCTTGTGTCCCGACTCTTCACAAAATCCCCTTGTTCACTAGGTATCTGCAACTGAATAAAGAATTGTAGCCTACCGTTAATTACATGAAGCATTATGTATCTTGCTCGCATGCGATATTAATGCCACTCTACGGTAGTTGGTACATTGCATCGTTGACATATTGAACAGTACTATAAAACAGGATTCTTTTTATAGATTGCAAGAGGTGTTCGGCGACACTGATCGTCCTCTTGTGAAAGAAGACTTAACACGATTGAAATATTTAGAAAGAGTTTTAAAAGAATCTCTTCGACTGTACCCGCCAGTTCCTTTTATAATACGAAAAGTACTAGAAGATATTAAATTACGTAAGTATTGTTATGTCTATCAATGTGCAGTTTAGGGCCATAAATCCAAGAGCATGTTAACGATCGTTTTCGTCTGCACAATACTGCGCGTATACGTATGTTGAAATCTCAACATGACAGCCTGCCAATAAGACACATATTCTGTAAATGTAGATGAAGTTTGTATGAAAATTCTAAAAAAACTGTTCAAATTTAAAGTTTATGTGTATATATAAAGAGCCGTTTTTAAATCTAATGCGGTGATAATTATGTTTATATTTTAAAATGGTAATATTTTTAGCATCAGGCCGTGTTTTACCTGCTGGCTCAGGTGTCGCCGTATCAATTTGGGGTGTGCATAGAGATCCCAAATATTGGGGTCAAGATGCTGAGGAGTTTAATCCTGATAGATTTTCACCTGAGCGCTACAATTTAAAATATCCATGTAGCTATATGCCTTTTAGTAACGGTCCCAGGAATTGCATTGGTAAGTTATTTTGCAAATCATTAGAATTTTATAATAGATTGTGTGGAGACCGCGAAAACTTTCGAATCCGAGGTAAAGACATTTCCTACGTTAGTGAGGTTAGGTTAGTACGGTAATTAGTTAGTCAATGTTCCCTTATGGGGTTCTGATATTGGGCTGTTCTAGCTGCTGACGTAACCAGAAACTTTCGGATCTATAAAATTTATTGGCTTAATTTTTTCTGACGTATTTTTTTTCTTAGTCATGTACTTTATTAGTAACCAAAGATGAAGTACAAACGCGAATCTTATGCTTTTAGGAATGCAACCATAATTTAATGCTAAAATGATTACCATAAAATAGATGACATATCAGCAGGGGGCGTACGGGAGCATTACTTGGGACTCCCACTTTAACCCGCATTTCTCCAAAACAGGGTTATGAGAAAAGCATGTCCATCTTGTTAAAAAATGTTATGGTGTGGTTTAATAGCCTGAACTTTTTTATATAAATAAATTAACTAACAACGCACTTCGGCACGATTGCGGAGCTCATGGTTTCGATTACCGTCTCGCGAATGGGTGCTTATGTATATCACGTTTTTTTACAATAAGAGTATATACATTTTTTTTTTAAATTTAATAATATAATAATTTATTCAACAACAACAAAATATTGACAATATAAAATACAATATCAATTACAGTTACAATTAATTAAGATAAAAATAGCAATAGTACTTTAAATTAAATTAATTAAAATTAAATTAAACATTATGACGGTGAAACTTAAATACTCCAAACTTAAATAAAATGACTAAAAGTAGATAAAATAAAATAATTGATTCCACTTGCTCCAGAACTAGATCTATCTGTATCTCTGGGGCAAGTTTATTCTCCCATTTTTAATTAACTAATTCTGCTTAAATGAATATTATATATTTTACAACGTTAGTTATTATGCGCGAGTGTGAGGAAGTGTTTGTGCGTGCACGTGTGTGTGTGTGTGTGTGTTTGTGTGTATATGTATGTATGCGCGTGTGCGTATGTGTAGGATACATATATATATATATATATACCTAGTCAGGTCATAAGTATTGTCACACAGTAAAAACTTTTCTTTTAGAATGCTGGCCACAAAAAAGTTTATTGAATTCGAATTTCGAATTGTTCATGAAAATAAAAATGTATAACTTTTAGAATTTTACTCATTTTTAAATATGGAGTGGACGCTTAAAGAAGACCGTGTTGCAGTTATTGCGTTGCATCGTTGCGGTTACGCGCCAACTCAAATTTTTAACATACTGAAAAATTTGAATATAACCAAAAGATTCGTTTATCGTACCATCAAACGATACAATGAAGACTCTAGTGTAGATGACAGGTCAAGAAGTGGTCGCCCTCGGTCTGTTAGGACTCCAGCAGTGATAAAAGCTGTGAAGGCACGAATTCAAAGAAATCCCAAACGTAAGCAGAAACTGTTGGCCCTTCAGATGGGGTTAAGCAGAACCACGGTGAAAAGGGTGTTAAATGAAGACTTAGGGCTTCGGGCATATCGAAGAAAAACAGGACATCGTTTGAATGCTCGTCTAATGGACCTGAGACTGAAGAGATGCCGCGCTTTGTTGAAGCGGTACGCGGGAAAAAAATATCGGGAAATTCTTTTTTCGGATGAAAAAATGTTTACCGTAGAAGAGAACTACAACAAACAAAATGATAAGGTGTACGCACACAGTAGTGAAGAAGCGAGCAACCGTATTCCGCGTGTCCAACGAGGTCATTTTCCATCCTCGCTCATGGTATGGTTGGGAGTTTCTTATTGGGGCTTAACAGAGGTACATTTTTGTGAGAAAGGTGTAAAAACGAATGCTGTTGTGTATCAAAATACAGTCCTGACGAACCTTGTTGAACCTGTTTCTCATACCATGTTCAATAACAGGCACTGGGTATTCCAACAAGATTCGGCGCCAGCTCATAGAGCGAAGAGCACACAAGACTGGCTGGCGGCGCGTGAAATCGACTTCATCCGGCACGAAGACTGGCCCTCCTCCAGTCCAGATTTGAATCCGTTAGATTACAAGATATGGCAACACTTGGAGGAAAAGGCGTGCTCAAAGCCTCATCCCAATTTGGAGTCACTCAAGACATCCTTGATTAAGGCAGCCGCCGATATTGACATGGACCTCGTTCGTGCTGCGATAGACAACTGGCCGCGCAGATTGAAGGCTTGTATTCAAAATCACGGAGGTCATTTTGAATAAACTTTAATGTCATAAGAATCTATGCTTTGTTAAGTTCATTTTGGTATATGAATGGTTACATAATTAATAAACTTGTTACAATTATTTTACATTAAACATGTGACAGAATTTATGACCTGACTAGGTATATATATATATATATATATATATATATATATATATATATATATATATATATATATATATATATATATATATATATATATATATATATATATATATATATATATATATATATATATATATGTATACATTGGAATCCGTTTATAATAACATCGAAGGGAAATGGCAAACTCGTCATTCTAAGCGGACGTCATACAAAGCATTTTGTAGAAAATAAACAACCTCTTGGTTTTATTACGTTAGGTTTGGTATTTATTTTAATAGAGAGAAACACAGTACATTAAATAAAAATATCTAAAAATTGTATTAAAATTAAGTATTTTTTCATTTTTTATATAAGAAATCATTAATGTTTGTATATATATATATATATATATATATATATATATATATATATATATATATATATATATATATATATATATATATATATATATATATATATATATATATATATATATATATATATATATATATATATATAGTTAGATTCTTAGGGAACCCCAGGTGGTGGGATCCTAAACCCGTCTGGATTGCCATCCGCTATCCGCTCCTTGGTATGGTTTCTAGAGCAGGTTCCTGTACCCCTATGGGACAGCAGCGTGTTCATAGGCGACGGTAACTGCTTATTATTATTATATTATTAAATGGGCCGCTAGCCAGCCTGCTGTTCCTCGGCAAAAAAAAGTACACTGAAAGGCGACAAATTTAAAAAAATTACGCTATTACAACGAAAACATACTAAAAACGATTATATAACTTACTTTATATTTCCAGGTTTTCAATATGCGATGATGTCCGTAAAGACATCCCTGGCTAGCATTCTTAGGAGATTTAAAGTAATCGACGAACCAGAGACAAGTCGCGTTCCAAATTTAAGAGTTAAGATTGACGTGATGTTGAAAGCTGTAGATGGGTATGAAATTACATTAGAACCTAGAAAACTGGAATAGACTTTAAGTTTTGAATCAAATATAATGTTTAATTTTTTATAATTCCTTAAACTTGCTGTTATTTTTATCGGAGATGACAAACATAGAGAACTATAGATGTATATGATCATAGCATTTCATATAGCAAAATTATAAAATAAACTGAATTCATCAATAAATACAATTTACTTATTATCCTTCTCGTTTTATTTTTACATCCTAAAATTTCTTCTTAAGTCGAAAATTTCTTTTCGACTTAAGAAGAAGTAAAATTTTTAATTTAAGTTTAAAAAAGTTAATTAGCTTAGTTACATTAAGGTAAATCCGTCAAAATTACCGAAATTCTATTTTTATTGCTGTAGGACAGCAGACAGGCTGTCGGCCTGCTTACATTTAGCAGTTACCGTCGCCTATTTGTGTTTGCAATGCCAGTGGCATCGCGAACACGCTGCTGTTCCATAAGGGTACAGGAACTTGAGTCGCTAATACCGGAACACAACACAAGGTTATTATGGCGGCATACTTATGAGTAAAGGTGGTCGCCATCCCAACGGGCTTGAGGCCCTGCCACGTAGGGGGTGGGTTGTTTTGTAGGCTTTTATGACAGGCCGACTCCAGTCGCAGAGGTCTGTATTCTTTCTTCGCTCCTTCACGGATAAATTCTAGTGGAAACTTATTTATTATGATATAAAATTTACAAAAGAAAAATAAGTAAAATCTAAATAAAAATGGCGTGCTTTTACCCTGAAGACTGCGAGGAATTTGCAGTATGTCCGATGTTAGTGGCCCCTTGTCCAATAACGTGCTGTGAAGATCCACCTATGTGCTATCCCTGCTCTCCACGATGTCCTACGCCGAAGGTTATGTATTGTTGTGAAAAGAATCCGCGAGTTTCAAGGCCTCTAACTTACCAAGAGGAAGATTGCTGTGAGCCACTACCAAAATATATGAAGATGGACGCATTGTGCGCAAGCTGCCTGTGTCTGCATTCAAGCGCAACGGAATGCAGGACCAAGAGCATTCGAAGACGCTTTGCACTGCGAATTTCCTATTTAGAAGCCTTCGTGATGTAGTTGTCGAATGTGAATTGTGCACGGACCCCGTAAAAGTCGGCGACCTTACAAAAGTCCGCATTCTCTCTCGTGCTCAAGGATCTTGCATTATGTGTGCGAAACATAAAATTGTGACTAATTTTTGCGACTAAAGCGAGTGGCACAAATTGTGACAAAATTTTGACGATTTTACTAACATTAAATTTAGATAATAACTCTATGACATGTATTGTTTGATTTAAATAAAATTACTATTATTATTATTATAAAAATGCCACCTTGCACACCTAAACCGACACTTGGATATTGTTTACTCAAGATGAAACCAATAAAAGTGTCGCTTGAGGATATATTAGATTAGAGATTAAATGTGAAACAAGAAAAATTATTTATCCGTGCATTTTTATCCGTGCATGGGCGGAGAAAGAATACTAACCTCTGTGGCCGGGGTCGGCCTGTCGTAAAAGGCGACAAAACAACTCACCCTAGCTACGTAGTAGGGCCTCAAGCCCGTCTGGATAGCAACCACCTTTGGTCTTAAGTATACCGCCATAATAACCTTGTGTTGTGTTCCGGCATTAGTGACCCAAGTTCCTGTACCCTCATGGGACAGCAGCATGTTCGCGATGCCATTGGCGTTGCAAACACCTATAGGCGATGGTAACTAGTAAATTCTAAGCGGGCTGACAGCCTGTCTGCTGTCCTACACAATAAAAAAAAATTATATAAAAAGGATTTTTTTTCTCTTTATTGAATAGGGTTTTGCCGCACAGCGGCAAGGTCACCCCGTAAATCATATTAACTTACTACTACTTAATTACAATGTGCAAAAAACGAATAATATAGTCTGCAAAGCTTATTGACCTCCTCGGACAAAGAAGATGACAATAAGCCATTACAATCTCCCAACATGGATAGACCATGAACTCCAAATAGCTGAACTCTTAATTGAAAATTGCGAGTACATTCTGTTAAAATATGAATAATGTCCTCTGGTTTATGACATTTACTACAATTTGGTGACTGTATCATTTTCATGAGAAATGCAAACTTATTTGATGGAATATGTCCAGAGCGTAGTCTCAAAATAGTTACTATATCTTTTCTTTTCATGTTGCTCTGGTCTATCCACGTTTTACAAGAAATTTTTTCGAAACTAAATACCGTTCTCCAGGGATCTTTTATCGAAATGTACCTTCCAAATATCTGCACACTGTATTCTAAACAACGATACGTAGTTGGAATATAAAGGCATTACTGGGAATGGAATACCCTCAGATGAAGCTTGTTTAGCTAACAAATCCGCTATTTCATTTTCAGGTATTTGAGTATTCGCTGGGATCCATTGCAGATTTATTTATGACAGATTTTCCCCCAAAAAGGGGTTAATGTCAGGCAGGCGCCGGTTATAAAAACTAAGCCACAACTATTACAACATGTAACGTGTTGTGCCTCCCCATAGAAAGTGGGATAAGTGCAGGAGGAGGAAGAAGAAGGTATTTAGCAATAATTTATTGCAATCAAATTAGATTAAGGTAAGAAATTATAAAAAATATTTAGCCGTATGGCATTTAGGGATTGCAAACTGTTAAGTAAGATTTGGAATAATAAATAATGACCTGTCAAGTTCTGTGCGTAATGCGCCTAGAACTTGAATATCACGACCTCTGGAGTCATTTATAACAATGACAAATAAGCATTTCTATTAGCGTGATTGCACGAAGTTCGGAATCAAACAAATTACAAGTATTTTTTATTCTGAACTGCTTTCGTTCACAGTAAGGTCTCCAGACAACTATTTTTAGATAATGTTGCAACTTGTGCTGAAACACAACTCGTGTATAGACTGAGAATAAAAGTAGCGGATAGAAGTGGAATTACCGATGTGTATTTATAAAGTCGGGTCAGACTTTTGTCTGAAGTAGCGAACTCTCTAGAGAGAGTAGAGGAATGGGGACGACAAAACCTTGTCCAGTTCAACCCCTTGAATACGCAAGTCTGCGTATTCTCTGTCAAGAAAACCCCGTTCGCACCTGCGCTACAGTTCCAACGAACCTCTCTTTCCATCGCAAGTAGTATTGGGATCCTTGGTGTCGACATCACGAATGATGTGCAGTTTAGGGGACAATTGGAGGGTAAAGCGAAGCTTGCCTCCAAAAAGCTAGGTGTGCTAAACCGGTCCAAGCAGTACTTCAGTCCAAGGCAACGGCTTGTGCTATACAAAGCACAGGTCAGACAGCATATGGAGTACTGCTCACATTTATGGGCTGGAGCACCCGCCTGTCAGCTCAATCCCCTAGACTCGATCCAACGGCGCGAAGTTCGTGTTGTCGGCGGTCCCATACTCACAGACGGTCTAGACACGCTTGGACTTCGGAGAGACCTTGCATCTCTTTGCGTATTCTACCGTCTGTACAACGGGGAGTGTTCTGAAGAATTATTCAGAATGGTGCACTCGTCGTCTTTCTACCTCCGCATTACCCGCCATCGGCTGGGTGTTCATCCCTATTTCTTGGAGCCTCTTCTTTCTTGTACGTAATGGTTCTCGTTGTTCATGTTGCGTACTCTCAGGATCTGGAATGAGCTTCCGGCTGAGGTTTTGTCAGCGCGGTACGATATGGGGTTCTTCAAAAAAAAAGGCGGTATAAAATTTATTCTAGGCCGGCAGCGCGTTGGTAATGCCTCTGGTGCTGGAAACGTCCATAGGCCACGGTGACCACCTGCCAGGGTGGGCCGTCTGCCTATCTGCTGAACTCTAGCTATATAAAAAAGTATTGTTCTGTTATAATTAATGATTTTGATGACTCGATTGACCGCCATTACAGAGGTCGTCTTATATGGTCATTTTTGTGTGAGTGTAGGTACACTATACCCTACCCCATGAAAGGCAAATAGTTCTATGATACGAATTGTTCTTTCTTTTATGCTTCTTAATAAATTACGTCATACGAATTTTAGTACTTTTTAACTCCTCCTCCTGTCCTTGTCACAATTTGTCACATTTTTAGAATTCCCTGCTTCTGGTGTGACGTCACACATTTTTCAATTTTATTCTTCTTTATTAAAAATAATCAAAATAAAAAGTTATTTTAATTTTTTTCATAGCCAGTTAATATTAATACTATATCGAGTTCACAAATTTTTAAAGTTTTTTATTCACGTATAAATTTCGCGTTTTAGTATTTTAAATCTTAACATGTGACGTCACAAACCTTTTGACCCCCTCTGTCCCTTATCACACAATATCATTCCGTTGATACCCTTCCCCCCTTTTACGTGTAACTAATTTATGGATAACCCATAAGTAGCCTTTTTATAGAGTAAATAAAAAGATATTGTAATTCATTAATATTTCGAGTACAAAAAGACTGCTTTTACATAGACGCTTGGTGTCTGTCTGGTCCCGAATATGTGAATTTACTGCCTCTTTCCATTCAGTTTCCACGGCTAATTTCAGAGATTTTTGGGAGATACAATTTCGGCTTGCATTTTAGATTCGGCATATTTTTCTACTCGCCATGCCATCTGTTAGGAAACATAATTATATGGACTTTGTCAATAAGTGTCATTTTTAATATTACAAAGAAGTATGGTAAATGTGATATTTTCTATTCTTGTACAAAAAAATATATTTCCTTCATTGGCTATGGTTTTTCGTATCCTTATTAAAATTCTTGCTTAACTTGGTAATCGCACACTATAATTGAAGACATATTTGGTAAGAACTTGATCATATATATTAAAATAATTTAAATAATGTTTGTATGATAAGGGACATAAAATTTAGGCAATTGTAGATCAAGATGCTTTATGTTCTAAAAGCCAAAATAAACGACACAAAGATGGCAGAAATTTAGAAAAATACTACATCAATCATGTCTGAATGCCAGGAAGTGGGTTTAATTGTTATAAAGCATCTCTAATTTGAAGTTTTTATCCCATATTTTTTTTTACTTTTTCTCTATGTAGAACAAAAAGGGTAGACAGTTCAGGTAGTAAAGTACCTTACATCCGAAGCTTAATTTATAGCATGAGATACATTGCTGTTTGTCATTAAGCTAAACACGTGCACTTCCTTCGACAAAAGCACAATGCGAATTCGCAAGATCATGTTATATTAAAGATCTATGGTAGTTGTTTAGGGATCGAATGGTCCTATCTTTTTATAACTCGACGGAAACTGCCTAATCGGAATTTCGGGAAGAAACCAACGCGGTTATGTGGCGTTTTCCGTACTCTTATATTGCGACTACTCGGCTAGCTAGTAAACGATAACCAGTGGCAGTTGCAACAGATCCAGTAAGGCCCCGGTCGTTATTTGAGCCTTTGGAGAGTCGCAGGTTCGAACTTTGGTCACTGCTCTGCGACCATTATGTAATCTTCAATAAAATTTATGATATGATTTCGCAATTATAATTGTGAACATTTTCGAATCTATGGTTTTAATGTTAAATTAAAAACCTATCATTATAGTAATTTGTTTTTATGAATTAAATATGGCGTTGATATGGCGACTAAAAGAGGATAGTGAAAGAAAAGAACATGCTGTGCCGAACTTACATAATGTGGGATAAGGGCAGGAAAAATAAGAATAATTAGATATAGGGTTGTTTCTAGGCTTAAAACATGTACAAAGACATCAAATAAGATTAAAATTAGTTAATGGTAACTAATTTTATCAACATTTTAATCAACCGAGGTGACGAAGTTCATGAGCGGAGTCAATAAGCACATAAAGGTTGATAAATATAAACCGCCGTGTCATTAGGCTGACAAAATGCATTATTGTCGTTACGTTGCTTTTTACAAAGGCCCTGTCACGAATGGCTGGCTATAAATCACTAGGGGTTGCTTTACCCTGCCCTGATGTTCAAGGAGCAGTATTAGGCGGGCGGCGACGGCGGTTGGACGGCCCGCACGAACGCTGCGAAAGTGTACGATATTATGAAATGTTGCAATGAACGTTGACATGCGATTCAGTAAACGACTAAATCCCCAACCCTCATTGTATAGACTCCATTGAGAGCGGAACAAATCTTAACGTAAATGTATACGAACATAGGGTTACCATTGTTTTGTTATTTTCTGTTTTCGTAAGTTGATTGTTATTGAAAGCTGAATTTTTTAATACTTTTGTAATGGAAAAATAGAATTTAAATCGTGATTGATAGAAAAGTACATTTGCAACTATACCACACAACTTTATACTGTACTATCCATGTTTAATTACTGTGAATTGAGTTTTGAAAAGTATTGTATGCTATAACCGTTTATGATACAAAAAAAGCAAAATAACATCTTTTTGGTGAAAGAGTTACTTGAATTAGAACGTAAAGTATCAGAAATAACATTTATATTTTATATATATAAATATATTATATATATAAAATATATATAATATTTTCGTATATTTTCTTTAAATATTTAGAAATCCAATATATTTAATTTTATATTGACATTTATCTAAATTCGGTTTATTCTAAAAAATCATAATATTTGCTCTTTGTTTACACAAATACTCTGTTTAGTACAAAACAATAAAAAATAAAATAAGTATTTTGGTAACTAATGTTAAAATAAATAAAAATAATTTATTTTCAAACTAGGCAAACCATCATTTAATATTTATGAGAATGTAACATCCCGTGATTGTTTTTGAAGTCACTGGACATCTACGAATACAAATGCTATAATGTAAAAAAATATTCTAAAAAGAAATTTTTAACAGCTTATAGAATTGAATATCTATTTCAGGTGAAATTTGTAGATATGGAGGGATCTTACGACAGCGACGAGCCCTTCATTTATCGATTGAATGACAATGGGACAGGTCCAAGTCTACTTATTAAGGTATCGTATACCACTCTTAGAGCAAACGTAGTGTAGAACGCCCTAACATGCAGATTTCAGCTATCTCGACCTTAATGAACAGCAGCTAGACAAACTTGAGCGATTGCAAAACTTTTGCATCCGATTTATCTTCGGCTTACGTAAGTATGACCACATTACGGAATTTCGCAACAGACTTAAGTGACTTCCAATATGCCTTCGTTGGAATGCATATAATCTTTCTCTTCTATACAATGTTTTGTACAACCCTAAATTACCCTGTTATCTTAAATCCCGTTTCCAATTCTTCACCGACTGTTATTTGAAAACCTTGAGGCCATCACTGTATCTACGACTGAGAATGCCTGCCCCTGCCCACACGACTAAATTTTATAGTAAGTATTTCATGGCGCAAGCAGTAAGGTTGTGGAACGATCTACCACATAATATCCAAGTCACTAAGACCGTAAATTCATTCAATAATCTTGTCAAGGAGGACTATTTGAAGCTGTGAACTGAATTCATTTTTTTTTGTTTATTATTTTGCATATTTTATGCCATAGCTGTGTGTATATATAGGTAATATAGACTATAATTCTTTAAACATTTGTATATCTAATGTATTTTATTTTATATTTAATAGCATGCAAAATTACCTTTTTCCTTCTTAACTGTATTTCTATCCATCCAAAGGTTGTCTGGTAGAAATCGCTTTCAGTGATAAGACCGCCCATTGTGCTTTTACGTATTGCTTTAATGTAATGTGTGCAATAAAGTATATCTCATTTTATTATTTATTTAACAATAGTCCGACAATCAACATTTGTCTTGGATGGGGAAAGAAAACGTGTATATGTGCCATAATCTTAGCCAGGTCTTTGTTAAGTAGCGGATTGGTGACAAAATAGAGTTATTATTTTATACATAATACCTAATAGCAGATACAAAAATTGTGGGAGTTCCTAAAAAACTACCTTGGTAAAAATAGCTGCTAGCACTTTCCAGCTGTTAACGTTAATGACGTAAGATTGATAAAAAATATAGGTCAAACTTGAGGTTCAACACGTGGCAATGAATATGCAGTTTGCTTACACATCCAAGTGGCATAACTTATGGTTTACCCACTTGTTTGCCCCTATTATATTACTTAAATTGTCGATTATTATTAGTTACGTAACAAGATACTTGTTGTCACTTTTATTTATTTTATCGTTTCATCATATTTAAATCTAATTATCAATATGTTACTGACAAATGAAATATAAAATAAAATCAAATCTGATTATTTCAATCAAATTTATTTGTATAACCCGGGGCTAAAACCGGCGTATTTGTATATTTCAAATACATCTAGAAAATCAACTTATAAAAAAGAAATAATTTCAAGCTATTAACGAAGATAGAAGGTATTTTTATACAAGAAAACAAATACATATTTTATTAAAAACACAAAAGAAAACGTACAAATGGCGGTCTCATCGTTGAGGGCGATGTTTTCCATCTTTCTAAATGATATGACATATTTTCAACAAACTATTACAGATTTTTTTTATTGCGTAGGACAGCAGATAGGCTGACAGCCCGCTTAGAATTTAGCAGTTACCGTCGCCTATAGGTGTTTGCAACGTCAGTGGCATCGCGAACACGCTGCTGTCCCATAAGGGTACAGGAACTTGGGTCACTAATGCCGGAACACATCACAAGGCTATTATGGCGGCTTACTTAAGACCAAAGGTGGTCGCCATCCAGACGGGCTTGAGGCCCTACCACATAGCTAGGGTGGGTTGTTTTGTCGCTTTTTACGACAGGTCGACCCCGGCCACAGTGGTTAGTATTCTTTCTCCGCCCCTGCACGGATAAAAATTAGATACGGATAAGAATTATTATTATCTTAGGGATTGCACACCAAACGCTGTCGCTGTGTGATCCAATACGATGCAGAATAATTTGACTACTTCGTTAGTTGTCACAACTCAGAAAAAGAATGCGGCTTTGCATACGCAGTAGGAGAAGTCACTTCGAGCAAGAACTTTGATTAGGCTAAATTACAAAATTATCTTGTTATTTTTATTGTTATTGGGATATATTAGATGATTGATGTTAATTGTTATTAGGATATATATGATGAAAAAAATTTAAATGAGGATGACAGATTTTTCCTCAAAAAGGGGTTAACGTCAGGCAGGCGGCCGGTTGTAAAATCTAAGCTATTACAACATGTAACATGTTGTGCCGACCCCATATAATGTGGTATAAGGACAGGAGGAAGAAGAAGAAGTTAATTGTTATTAGTAAACTGTTACTGGTTCAAAATTGTATTTTAAATTTTTATTTTATTTACATTGGGTATTGTTTTAAATTAATTTTGTGGAAATTTTAAAGATCGACCCTAAGTTTAGTTCGAATACGAATTTCCGCCTGCTTCTTTGTGATTTTTTTTTCAGTTTGTTTGAAATAAGTTCCTAGTTGTTATGCATTGTTGAAGAGCTAAGTAAACGGTTATGTTTTTAAAATAATCTGCAACCCAAGATTTATCACGTTTTCTATAAGAATTTTAGTGGAAAAAAATCTCAATAAAATATTGAAATATTATCGTTTTTCGTTTCGCATTTTTAAATTTGAACCGATAATTGTTGTTTTAATATTGATAAATAGTTAAGTTAGTTAGAGGAATCGTTTTTTATAAATTAGAAGAAAAACTGAGATTTAAATTAATACTTTTTTAAAGAAATTTTTGATGTTGCACTTTGGACTTATTTTGAAAAAAGATAAAAAACATGATAACTCAAAAATGATTCACTTTTGCATAATGCATATTGGGGGGCTAAAATTATCGCAAATAGTCACCCCTATCACCTCCTAACGGGAATACGTCGAATTACCAATAACCCTGTATATATAGTTCAGCAGACAGGCTAGTGGCCCATCCTAAAGCAGGTTGTCACCGCTGCTTATGGACGTTTGTAACACCAGAGGCATTACCAATGCGCTGCCGGCCCCTAAGAAATTTTGTAACGGCTTTTTTGAAAAAACCCATATCGTACTGCGATGGTAAAACCTCAGTCGGAAGCTCATTCCAAATCCGGAGAGTACTCAACATGAATGTTTTTGAGAATCGGTTCGTACAAGAAAGAAGAGGCTCTAGGAAATGGGAATGAACAGCCAGCCGATGACGAGCAGTGCGGTGGTAGAAAGAGGAAGAAGGCATCATTCTAAACAGCTCCTCAAAACACTCCCCGTTGTACAGACGGTAGAATACGTAGAGACGCAAAGTCTCTTCAAAGGCCAAATATGTTTTATTCGCCCATAAAAAGTGCACGCGTTGATAGGATTATGATTTTTATGATTTGCATTTTATGATTACAGGAATAACCAGTGTTCTTGTTATTCATACGAGCGAATATTATTGATCTACAAACTCTTAATGACACATATAATTGCAGGTCACTGGTAAATATGTATTGTATAATTATCAGTAAGCAATGTAATACATAAGAGTGTATACCATCCTTGTATAGTGTTGTACAATTGGCTATTTTTAAACACAATAATATTAGTTTTTTTGAGAACCTTCTACTAAATGCTTTATACGCAAAGGTCTATAAAACCAAATAATTTCTATATACGAGTATTTGGCTTGAATACGGGTTAAATTTATAGAAACGTCCTCAAAACGCTTAACAATGTCCAAGTGAGGCACTCGCCGATGTATACCTGTATGCCACAAAGTGTATGCCAACCACATTTCTTCTTTCTTATTTGTGGCTCCGATACTTTAAGACACTGACTGATTTTGCCAAATCAGAGTAAAGAAATGGGTGAGTTTTGTTACTTAAATCATCAGAATTTATGACCGGTTAATTATTTTTCTAAATACTTACTTAAGGGCTAATCGAAATTGTAACACTAAACTACGTTACAAGAGAATGTCATTTAGATTTAGAAAACATTCGCTTTATTTAAATTTAAAAAATCGCCCACAACCGCTCGTGGTTTTCGTGTCACGACAGTCACAGTGACATCTTTGCGGTTTCACGTCTAAACTGCTGAACTAATTGGAGAAGAACATAGGCTATTTTTTTTTAATTCATATCGCAGAACAACGTTTGCCGGGTCAACTGGTTACATAAACACTTGTGTGTACATAAGTATGCTTCAAATACATGCAATAGACTAAATTGCGTATACTAGAGCCACTAATCTGGTCACTGCACCAGTGTCGTCATAGAAATGTTTTAAAGTTATGACAGACAAGCTTGAACGATAATTGTACAGTCCGAAAAGCCTTTTTGAGACCTTTTTGGTTCAGTTTACATTATATTGCTATTTTCCATGACAAACATGGCATATTGGAATTAAAAAGATAAATAATTATAATAGCTATAAATAAGAAATGTTATGGAGTTTCGTAAGCGTAACCGAATCTGATATAAAAGTTTCAAATAATTTCGGATTCTAAATGAGTTACGTTATTACATATTTTTGTTTTTGCCTAGCTGAATCTACACGCATGCATACCGTCACGCAGTTTATTATGTTTATTGCTTCCAGCTGACCTGTTAGATGTTGTTTTGCCATAATAAATAGTCGTTGTTCTTCTCCAGGGTCAAATCTACCTATATTTATCCCGAACTCTATAAAAATTGGTTCAGCGGTTTAGGCGTGTAAACGTAACAAACAGGGTTACTTTCACATTTATGTAATAATATTAGTATGGATACACAATCAGTCATTTGTATTTTTCTTTTAACATTTTCTTCAATATCTAATAGCCGTAACTGAAATTATCCGAAATTAACGAATAGTTCGAATTAATCTGTCATCATAATAATCGTCAACGTACCTGAAAAGGATACGATATAATATTATCCAGATCCTAATTAACGTTTCCATAATATCCCTGCTTTAAATTTATATTTACTAGTTTATATATTTAAAAAAAAAATTGTTTTAAAAAACTAAAAGTAAATAATAATTCTTAACATAAGAATAAAATGACTGACAAGAAAATTAAAATTACTGCCCTAAAAGCGTGTATTTTAATACTAAAATTTATTGCATCTAAGTTTCGTTGGACGATGCTCGGTTCCCTTCAAGATTAGGAAAACAATATTTCACATAATGCCATCCAATGCATGGCATCTTGATGTTCCACCTGGCACATGTCATCACCTGCCATGAGTGCTTCAACCGGTATAAGCGTCAGGTGGCGTGGCGCTAGCCGTCGTTAGGGTGCCACCACTGTGATATCAGCGTCGAGGATAAGATGGTACACAAGGAGACACGAGGAGCGCAGTGCTCTCGGTGTCGCAGTGGGCCCGGACCTGTATCTGCCGGTCTTAGTGACAACCGTGGTCGGGAACCAATGGGCCTCGAAGGAGGCGGTGGAACGAGTAAACGAGCGCAGAAGTAACGCCCCTTCCCACTGTCTTTTAAAAAATGCCATGTAATAGATGATAGTTGTCCATGGTGTGAGCGGTTTCTCATGTTTAATATACGCGTTTAAGAGTAACGAATGTCCTAAAAATTATATATAAATATTTAAAAGCTCTAAATAAGAAGAGATTGATGTTTTATTTTTTTACCAATATTAATTTTATACAATATATCTATCCATTGCGGGAAGCTATTTAAGAAAAACCGAACTAACTTGTATGGTACTCAATTTCTATGAGAAAATCTGTCTGCGAAAAGTTCGTTTAAATAATGTGTATTTATTTAAAACTATTCTTAAACATTCATAACATAATGTGTAACTGTGGTAAAGACTATTAATTAAATTAAATACTTACATCTGGTGACCAGATTTAGAAAATGATATCTCTTCATTTCTTACGACTGTTACTTGAGGAGAAGTAAAACTTTAAAACAGATTGAAGTAATGTTCTATTGTAGTGAGCTTGAACGTTTTCATTTTAAATACAAATATGTAGCTGTACTTATTTCTTAAAATAATATGTATTAATTAGGTTTAATTAACTTGAAGGTATGCGCCGAGCGGGGTTGGCGCATGTATCAGGGTTACAGCGGTGGTGAGGATCGATGGAATCTGTGGTGGAGATCAAGTGCTTTTCCTACAGCCTGTTATAGAACCCTCGGAGATTGGCAGGTCTCATTTTCATTTGAAATTAAGATGCAGGCGATATGGTCGAGCACTTGCGAATTGCGTGGCATTGTCGGCTCGGATTAGCTGGTTCGTCACACGAATCTCCGTTGGTTTCTTTCTTTTATTCGCAACGTGTACTTTATTATTAGGATATAAAATTCGACTGGCTATTCTTTATTCAATTTGATTTTGAAATTAATATTATGTAATATTGAATTAATTTACGTTTGAAATGTATATACTAATTCATACAGCGCTATTTACCCCCAAAATAAACAGCAGAGCGTCAGCGCTGATGTTATCTATGTTGATGATGTACCAGACGACTAATACACTTCTTATATACTTTTCTTATGTAAATAAATATATGTTATCTATAAATATCCAGACTAGGGACGGAATCGAACCGAACAGATATTATGTATATAATTTTTTAAATTAATTTTCCAAGTTAGTAAATGTGATAATAATGATATGTTTCTTCGTGAATGCCTAATGACGGTGATTATACGTAATGAGAGTTTAAAACTTTGATTTTAGTTCATGAATCACATACCGAAAGGCGGATCGATTTGCCGTAAGGACAATTTGTCGCGACTACTCAGATGTATGCGGAGACTTTATGGACCTATATACGACTTCAGGTAATTGATACTTATTTTTAATATTCATTCACCTAATATAATAATTATTTGTTGTAGGTTAAATACAACATCGCGTTTTATTTAATTTCACAATACAATGCAATTTAGACATAATTGCAGTTTCCGTCAATAACATTAGCTACGTTGATGATATGGTATTGCTGAGCCCATCAATCGGTGCCCTGAGACGTCATATTTGTGAACTTTACACAGAATCTCATGGGCTCAGGTATAATGCCAAAAAGAGTGAGTTGCTGGTTTTCAAGGCTTGCTCCAAGATATGCACTTCTGTGCCAATAGTTTAAGTTGGTAATACTCTTCTTAAACGTAATTCGCAGTTTAAGTATCTGGGCCACTGGCTGACCGAGGATCTAGGTCTTTAGCTGTCCAATGCAATATGTTGGCTCGCAGATTTGCAAGGTGTGGATGGGAGGTCAAGCTGGCTTTGTTCAAGGCTTATTGCCAAACCTTCTACATCTGCAGTTTATGGCTGAGGTACATGCGGGTGGCAATCGATGCCCTACGAGTGCAGTATAACGGACACCCTCAGGATTTTGTTGGGGTTGCCTGCATCAATTATGTTCGCAGAAAATGCGATTGACAGCTTTCAAACCCTCATACGTAAACGTTGGGCAGCAACCTCAGTTAGGGTCCGTGATAGCCTCACAGTATGGTGGGAGTTTTGTGCAATCGGTGGGATAGCCCAATGATGCGCCACTGGGTGCACGCACCTGTCGCCACATGAACATTTTAGTTATTTTATATTTGTATTTACTAAAAATAAGATTTTAACATACTTTTTCGATCTTTTTTTTTCGTTTGGACCAATAAGGGACGATTGACGTAAAGATATTGAATATATTTGACAACTTACCTCGTCCTTTCAAGACATCAAATGCAATCTGCATAAAACACCTGTAATATGAAGATAATATCGGATTGTGTAAATCATATTTTAATGATATGTTTTGTGTGATTTACCATATTACTCGAAATGATGGCAATTTAACAGCGAAATATCACTTTTTGGATTTCGATTATGAATTTAATTTATCATAAGTCACACCATAGGCGAACGTTCCTTTTAACGCTAGTTTATTTTTGAAGCTTGAGATCTTATATCATGCCTTGAATAATAAAAGCCCATTACGTCCCACTGTTGGGTTCGGGTCTCCACCTAGAGGGAATGGATGATATATCAGTGATCGCGGTATGCAAATTTTCCTTCACCGTTGCCATTAAAATATGCTCTGTACTAACGTACACAGCATATTTTAATAAGTAGGCGAAAAAATAGCCTAAAAGGCGTATACCAATATGGAAATAATCTCTGAATGCGACACCTCTAGTTTACCACACATATCATTTCAACAATATAAGCATAACAATTAATTATAATCAAGATATACGATAACCTAATAATATAATCACGGAATAATAACTGCATTAAGCAAATAAATAACAATCTTGTAAAGTCAAGTCTAATAAATGCTATAACTTGAGTTTGTTAATTTTACGATTAGTTCTTGATGTTTTATAACGTATCATTAGAGTTCACGGTTTTGTGCCCTCAATTACTTGTCTCCTTGTCATTTACCTTTTGCATGCAGTTAAACTGTTTTACTTTGAGTACTGGGAACTCTTCTAACTGGTTATGACTGTACATGTCGTGCCGCGGAAGTAGAACTACGGTACACTTAGTTTCATAATTATATTTGTAAGGACACCATATACGATTCAAGGTGATTAAATTATTTTACTCAAAGGTAGAAATTAGAAATAATTTTGGAGTTTACTCCTTAAGAATCTATTTTCATATATAAGGCGCCCGGTATGAGGAAAATGTGAGAGTAAAATCTACTAATGAATGACCTCGTTACGTTTTTGGTGCGCGTGCACCGGAACATACTAAACAAAACAAAACGATGTATCTCTCGAGGCAAAAATTACTTTATTTGTTATAACTTAAGGTTGTAAGGTTTTCACATTAAATGTTGTTTAACATATGTATTTTCATTTGTAAGTGACAAGATAAGAGTAATTTATTGCTTTGCTCATTTTATATGGCGAATAATCGTAAGTATTAGATAATGTTTTGGAGATTTGTGACTTTATTACTAGGTGCCATAGTTGTAATTAGGTTGAACTTAAAACTGTTTTAAAACTTTTTTTATATATGTATATTATTTTCATTAATTTGTTAATTTACCCTTTCATATGGTATTTTTTTTTTTTATTGTTGTAGACCAGCTGATAGGCCGACGCCCCACTTAATAGTATAAAGTTACCATCACCTATGAAAGATTTTGACGCCAGGCGCGCCGCTAACTGCGCTTGGCAAACATCTATAGGCAACGGTAACTGCTTACTATTAAGTGGGCTGTCAGCCTGTCTGATGTTCCTCAGCAATAACAAAGTACCCATAACATAGGCGTTCTGCTACTAAGTTTGGGAAATGGCGCTATGTGAATCGTTCCAGTGTATTTAATATTTTATTACCAATAGTATACTATTATTTTATCCGTGCACCGATACGAATTAAGAAAAAATCTAGCAATGAGTGGTGTACAAACAGCGGAAGAAGCTATGAGTGGTGCAGGAGCTGGCGGTGAGCCGCATACTCCCGATGAACTTGCAGGCCTCACACCCGAGCAAGTGGAGCAGCTCCGCGCAGAGTGGAGCCGGGAGCTCGCGCGGGTCGAAGACGAGATCGCCACGCTTAGAACAGTCTTGCAAAGCAAGATTCGTCAAAGCTCTGAATTGAAACGAAAGCTTGGCATCACAGTATGGAAAGAAATTACCGAAGACGTCAACCAGGGTCTCAAAAATGTTAAAGAAAGCCAAGTATACCAAAAAACGGAATCTGTGATAAAGACAACGGCGGAGAAAACGACGTCGATCCTGGGCGGCATCACGGCGGGCGTCTCGCAGAAGCTGGGCCAGATGCGCAACTCTGACTCGTTCCGCTCCATCGAGGAACGCGTGGGCAGCGCCTACGAGAACGTCAAGGGCAAAGTGGCGTCGCGGTCGCACTCGCAGCAGAGCTTCGACGAAGCGCTGCGCGACGCCAGCCGCGCTGCCAGCGGCGCCGCCTCGCCCTCCATCCCCGAGGAGAAACCCCTCTCTTAATCCATACGAGTCCACTCGCTAACCGACACGTCCATCGCCACAACATTCAACGCTCACTTCTGGATACTCAAAAATTTATTCCACTTTGACCATAATTAACTATATTACCTAATTCTACAATTCTAATAGATCTAGATAATTATCGAATTTAACTTCGTTTTCTTTAATTTTGAATTATAAACTAAATGAGTTTTTCATTAGAAGAGTATAAAATAAAATAATTTTGAAAAGGCAAATGTTTATCTCAATTTTTCGTTCTTTTAATTATTTCGTATTTTCAAATAGTTGTATAAAATGTTAATGTATCCTCCCACTTATATCCCTGGGATATAAGTGGGATGTTTTGCAGTGGAATCTTGCAGAATACTACCGATCGATCTGCATCGCAGATGGTGGATTCTGTCTACATTGTAAATATTCCACAAATCTCTTTACTGGTGGCTCCAAGTAGCTGTTGTGCATGCAGCGGCCGTGTCCCGGCAAACCGTGTCGATCCACGGGCTAAATCCAGTGAAGGGGACTGAGTTTCACAAACTTAGTTTAATGGGCTGATTCCCTCATAAATTGCATAAAGTCTGCAGCGGCTCGGAAGGCGGACACCGTCAGTATGGCTTCAAACCCGGCGACCGTGGCGCTGCAGCAGGGCACCTGTGACATGCCTGATAGGGCGTATGTCGGGATCCAAGAGATATGCGGCCAGTCACTGCATCTTCTAGTGCTAATCAGTCGTAGCGGACTTCCGCCCCACTGGTAACAAGGACTGGAAGACGAGAGAGTGGGTTCGTGTATGCGCAAATGCTTACCCACTTTAATATATTCCCGCGCTGATGACCCCTGGCTCATTACTGGACGGAGAGTGCAAGTCCTACGGCGATGAGGACTGGCGGTGGGGGCTGAGCGGGTGAGTTTGGTCCCTAGCTAGATCTTTGCACGTACGGCGGTTGGGTGGTGATGGTCGTATTGGAACTCACTAGAGGCGAGAGAACTGGTACGGCAGCTCACCCGACGACAAAGCAGCCCTATTTAGGGATCGCACTGCTTTCCCCAATCCGGGGAGGGGCCTAGAAAAGGTGGCCTAAACAAAGCTCGCCTCACTGCAACCCAGGTGGCTAACCGCGGTCATCTGGTCGCCAATTAAAAGCGGTCGAAAGAGACATGATAATAGATTAAATGCATTCTTAAATTTAGCTGCGTGGAATGTAAGAACGTTACTGGACAATGAAAACAACCTCTGTCCTGAGCGGAAAACTGCACTCATAGCGCGTGAATTGTCCCGCTATAACATTGACATAGCCGCAGTCAGCGAGGCACATTTAGCGGATAGCGGTGAGCTCTGTGAGGAATTGGGTGGATATACGTATTACTGGGAGGGTAAACCTGCAAGTGAACGAGCCGCAAATGGTGTTGGATTTGCGATCCGAAACAACATCGCTAGATCGCTAGTGGAGCCTCCAAAAGGGATCAATGACAGGCTCATGACACTACGACTCCACATAGCTCCCAGGAAATACCTACATCTTGTGAGCGTGTATGCGCCTACTATGACAACACCTGATGAGGACAAACTTCAATTTTATGAGAATCTGCGTGATGTTTTGCTGGGGATTCCAGATTGTGACAAGTTGATTCTGCTGGGTGACTTTAATGCGCGTGTTGGCACAGAATATATTGCCTGGAAGAACGTACTGGGGAGACATGGAGTAGGTAAGTGCAACACCAACGGTGTTGCTCTTCTGACGTTATGCTCCGAATTCAACCTCAGCATAACAAACACATTCTTCAGGCTACCCGATAAATACAAGACATCTTGGATGCACCCACGCTCAGGGCACTGGCATCTTCTTGATTACATCATTGTACGCAGGCGAGACCTGAGAGATGTACTTATTACAAGAGCAATGCGTGGTGCCCAAGGCTGGACTGACCATCGTCTTATTAGATCCAGGATGAGGCTTCACTACAAGCCTCCGCGTAGAGCAGAACACAGGATTCCGGCTAGACTTGCTTGTGCGCGTTTGGTGCGTGATGAGGGACTGTGTCGTGAGCTAGATGCGGAATTTGAGGCAGCGATGCCCGGCACTGATGACAATACCTCAGTAGATGCCGGGTGGCGTACTTATTCCAGGGCTCTCTATGGTGTTTCTCAGCGAGTTATTGGCACACCACATAAAAAACATCAAGACTGGTTCGATGATTCTGATGTGGAAATACGGCAGCTTGTTGAAAACTATCGTCTCGCTCTAAGAGGAGTCGTCGGTGCAGGGCAGCGCAAGTCTCTTCAGCAGGATCTTAAAGCAAAGATCCGAGAACAAAAGGATAGTTGGTGGCGCCGTAAAGCCGAAGAACTGCAATGGTTAGGTGACACTAGCCAAACAGCAAAATTTTTCGAAGGGCTAAAATCCGTTTACGGACCCCGCGCTAAAAAGACTGCCCCTGTTTACTCGCGAGATAAAGCTAAGAAGTTAACAGATCCAAAAGAGGTTCTTCTTCGTTGGGCTGAACACTTTAATGAAGTGCTCAATCCCGGTAGTCAAGGAGCAGATCTGTCTTACATTAATTCACTTGAGAGCTTGCCATCTGCTTCGGGCTTGGATGACCCGCCTTCGTACGCCGAGTTCGTTACTGCGATCAACCGCTTAAAAAAATGATAAATCACCTGGTTCGGACGGTTTGTCTTCTGAGATTTTCAAATACGGTGGACCGAGTATCAGGTCCGGACTTTTTGAACTTATCAAACTGATTTGGGATGTTGAGATGGTTCCACAGGACTGGAAGGATGCTTCTATTAGCAAGCTATATAAAGGCAAAGGGGACCTCTCTGATTGTGGATCGTTTAGAGGCATTGCATTGCTTTCCACAGCTGGCAAAATTCTGGCGCACATCATCAATAGTCGCCTTAGTAATTTAGCTGAAAGCTTCCTTCCGGAGACCCAGTGCGGGTTCAGACCTAGAAGAGGTACGGTTGATGCCATCTTTGTAGTCAAGCAACTTCAAGAAAAAAGTTTTGAACAACACCGCGACCTCTATTTATGTTTTGTGGACCTAGAAAAGGCCTTTGACCGTGTTTCCAGGACCGCCCTCTGGATTGTTATGGAAAAATGTGGCTGTCCTGCAAAGTTCGTCAATTTAGTGCGCCAGTTCCACGAGGGCATGACAGCCCGTGTGCGTCACGAAAACAACTTTACAGACCGGTTCCCGGTCACTAGCGGTGTCAAGCAAGGCTGTGTAATGGCTCCGACCCTTTTCGCTATCTACTTCGCTGCAGTAATGAATGACGCTCTTAAAAGCTGTAATGGCAAGATTACCATAAATGTCCGCATGGACAAAAGCGTTTTCGACCTCGCACGTCTCAGAGCAAAACGCAAAATGGACTCTGTTTCAGTAATAGATGTTCTGTACGCCGACGATGTCTGCCTTATGGCTGACAGTTTGGGCGACCTACAGAGTTTTTTGGACTAATTAGATGAGTCCTGTCGTAAATTCAGCTTAGTAATCAGTGCTTCTAAGACCCAGATTCTAAAACAACCTGCGAAAGGTAAATCTGCGGACGATGGTGTTGTTTACCTACGAGGAAAGCCACTGCCGGAAGTGGGTACCTTCCGGTACCTTGGAACTATTTTGCGCAGTGATAATCGTCTCGAGTCTGAGATCTCTGCGCGAGTCGCCAAAGCAGCTGCGGCTTTCGGTGGTCTTAACCGACGGGTTTGGAAATCACATGACCTGAAACTCCACACAAAATTCGCTGTCTACAGGGCCATAATCTTACCATTGTTGCTCTATGCCTCGGAGACCTGGTGTCTTTACAAGGGAGATATCAGACGCCTTGATACCTTCCACATGAAGTGTCTTCGGGCGATTCTTCAGGTGAGATGGCAGGATCGTGTGCCAAACTCGGAGGTTCTACGTCGAGCTAAGCTCGCTGGAATGGAGTGTATGCTAATGAAAGGCCAACTACGCTGGTGTGGACACCTTGTACGCATGGAGTCTTCCAGATTACCAAAAAAGGTATTTTATTCTGAGCTTAGCTCAGGTAAACGAAAGCCTGGAGGACAGTTTCTGCGTTACAGGGATGTCTTAAAACGCCACTTGACTGCAATTGGCATGTCTAGTGAGTCATGGGAGGAGCTTGCAACGCAGAGGTCGGAGTGGCGAACTGCTGTCAACACGGGTATAAAAAACTTTGAGCGTTCCCGTCTTGAAAACCTTGACGCCAAACGCCTGATCCGAAAAACTCGACCCAAGCCCTCCTACAACTATACTCGCAATTCAAGTGGGTCTCTTTACTGCGCTTCTTGTAATAGGACCTTCATAACAAAATTTGGTTTTGCGAGTCATGCTCGCGCTCATGCAAGAGTCCAGGCAAGGACGAGCTAAGGGTGTCGCCGTCGACGGATACGTCTGGGAGGACATCATCATTATTTTATCCGTGCAGGGGCGGAGAAAGAATACTAACCTCTGCGGCCAGGGTCAGCCTGTCGTAAAAGGAGACAAAATAACCCACCCTAGCTACGTGGTAGGGCCTCAAGGTCGTCTGGATGGCAACCACCTTTGATCTTAAGTATGCCGCCATAATAACCTAGTGTTGTGTTCCGGCATTAGTGCTCCAAGTTCCTGTACTCTTATGGGCCAGTAGCGTGTTCGTGATGTCATTGGCGTTGCAAACACCCATAGGCGACGGTAACTGCTAAATTCTAAGCGGGCCGTCAGCCTGTCTGCTGTCCTACAGCAATAAAAAAAATATTATAAATGGTTATTGTTCTTTATGGACCTTTTGGAGTATGTATGTATTTAAAAGCAGGCCTTTTAAATTCATACCCATTACTTGTAGAGTAAAAACTTAGAGATCTACTGGCTATAATATGCTAGCAGACCGCGGGCTTTGACAATAAATATAGGAATGTAACAGAGTTGATCAGCTATTAGAATATTAAACTAAGAAAATAAAATAGCCTGTCAAGGAAATGTGCTTTATAATAATTTCCCAATTCACACAACATTTTAACACGCAATCCCAAGAAGTCGTATTGCGATACGTAAAAGCGATTACACTATAATAAATTGGCTCAATTTTCTTTATATCAATTTTCTCCATTTAGAGAAACAAGTTTAACGAAGTTAATATGTTGGACTTTAAAAAAAATTAATTAAATTAACATATAAATAATAATTTGAAATTAAGAATTAGTTAATTTAATTAAATTAATGATTATAATTTATAAATTAATTAACTCTTATAAAATTTGGCGGTCAAAGCGTTTAAGTTAGAATTCTTTGGTAAATTTTATGCGGGGATAATACACACAGATCCAACTAGTCTTAAAGTAAGTAGCGTAGTAAATGTGTTACTACATATACATATATTTCTTTGTAAATAAATACATATTATTCACAAACAACCGTAACCTGCGCAAGAGTGCCTAAGTGCGTTAGCAGTTACGCCACGGAGGTATAATTAGAAAAAAATGTTGTATGTAATATAAACGTTAGTAAATCATAGATACAATATTCAATTAGATTTATTGCTAATTTCATTTATAATCCAGACAATCGTCTGCCTGTTAGAAATTGTTGTTAGCTATTCCTATGATTTAACCACACTGTGTTATATTCTATTAAATAATATAATATTGGATTCTATAATGACGACCTCCGTGTGACCTTTCTCACGTCGGAATACTGGTTTAATATGCGGGTGTTATTGAATCGTCTGATCCTGTGTCTGGATGTTTTTTTTTATTTCCAAGGCCAGACTACCAGACTGGCTACCGCCCCACTTTATAGTAAGCAGTTACTGTCGCCTATATGTTTGCGACGGTAGAAGCACCACGAACACGCTGCTGTCCACTTAGGAGTACAGAAACCTGGGTTACTAATGCCAGAACACAACGCATGGTTATTATGGGTCCTACGACGTAGCAAGGGTTATTTTGTCGCCTTTTACGTCCGGCCGACTCCGGCTGCAGAGGTTATAATAAAAAAACAGGGGTAATAAATGTGTTTATGTGTTATAATTTAAAGGGTGTAAAAATAATACACAAGTTGTCTATTACCTATAAGACGAGCGCTCTGTTGCCTACTTTAGTACAAAATGGTGCTGTGTGAATTGTCACACTATAAATGTTTAATCAATTTCAATTGTCATTTAAGGCTGTTTTATGTTATGATGCGCATAATTTGGCAAAATCTCGCTGTTTTTTCACATATTTTCATTCGGTACGAACGCTGCACGTTTGGGCTCAGAGTAGCATAATTTCAATAACATTACAACTACATCCAATATTCAAATTTAAATGTTATTTAGAAAACTTTTACCTTTATGTTTCGTGAATGAAAATGTATTTAATAGCCGAGATTAAGACTCGTTTTAACAGATTTGTAAAAATAATAAAAATAATTTTCGGACACGCGACAAACAATCGTGCTGGTTAACCGTTACGGGATATAAATGACTAATTTCGTCCAAATGTAAATTAACAAAAGAAGGGGTTCACCAGTTGCACACAGAATTAATAAATCTGATTTATTATCATCATAAAATGATGTTTAACTTGTTTTTTACGTCAAATGTAAATTACTTTCGTTTTCGTCTCCCGTGATGACTTGCCTAAACAAAAAAAGCAACAAAAAGAAAACGAAACACAACATGATGAAGAAATCTAATACGAAAAACAAACGAACTTCTGATCTAATCAAAAAATAAGGAATCAAATTAAATAGTACAAAAATAGCGTGGATTTATTATCCGATGCTGTTAGTTATATTTTCCACACCAGATTAGCAATATTTTTTGGCAATCTCAAAAGCCCGATTTTTATTACCCTATTATATAGCTTTGATAGTTACAAATTTGGAATGGTAGAGGAGTCTTATGTGCTTTTAATTTTTTTTTAGATATCCGGCAAGGGCATTATTGATATTGCAATACAGCTTTGTTAGATGTGTTTATTTTAAAAGTCTGACTTCATGAATATTAATTAACATTGAATAGGCGCTCTGGGGATAATCCATACCGTCGTTATCACGTCACAGTTGAAGTTTTGTTAATTAATGCTTAATTCCGCATTAAAAAATCAGTTACCCACACATTTTGACAATTTTGTTGCTTGTCCACAATTTTCATACGAAAACTGCAAAGTAGTCATGATGTTACGGAGAGCATACAAGTTTTATTATAATATTATTTTTATATTTGTTTGTAATTTAACTTCTTCACTATGTTCATTTGCAACATTAAGCCACGGAACAATGGATTTTATTTGATTTTCATGGCGATGTTAGATGTGTTCTCCATTATATAATACTCGAATGAAAATGACAATAATGGGACCATGCCATGAAATATTGGTGGATCAAGGACCTTATAAGTCACAAATTGCCATAGCGCTATCACTCGTAAGTTAAGTCAGGTCAAGAAAGAAAATTCGAAGTTACGTTTATTTACTACGTTACATTTCTAAGCTATTTTTCGTGCGTGAGACCTTTAAATGTATGGGCACATACTTAAGTATAAATGTAATTACGCTGAATAAATTCAGTTAGTTTGTAGAATATAGAAACAACTTTTACAAGACGTATTGAGTTTTATAAAAGCTCAGTTAATATTTTTATTTAACATTTATGAATTAATTTTGTTTGGAAAGCAGTTACATTGTTACAATTTATAATTATAATATCTGAACACCAACTATTTACATATAATGATACTCTGTGGAAGCGTATAGCGCATAAATAAACATAAATCATATTTAGTTCCAGTAAAAAATTGAATAGGGAATCTCGTAATTTTTCTAGAGATTTGTAAAAAGTGACAAATCGTACTAGTTAGTACTGTTATTTCTTTGATATTTTGACAACATAGTTCGGATTAGAAATAGATCATTCTTGTCAAAACATTTTAATAAAAGTTTGGTATCTATTTTCTTCTAAGTATTTGCATTAAAAAATTTCGATGCAATATTGTAAAATGTAATGAAATTTTTAAGATGCAAATTTTAGACGGTTATGTATGTAAAGATTTAACATTATTTCATTTTTAATAGCATTTTTTATTCGTGCAGGGGTGGGGAAAGAATACTAACCTTTGCGGCCGGGGGCAGCCTGTCGTAAAAGGCGACAAAACAACCCCACCTACGTGGTAGGACCTCAAACCCGTCTAGCGTCTGGATGGCGACCACCTTTGGTAATAACCTTGTGCTGTGTTCCGGCATTAGTGGCCCAAGTTCCTGTACCCTTATAGGACAGCAGCGTGTTTGCATACTGTCAAACTGTTCATCCGATAGAATATTGTCACTGACTCCTATAGACAATTGCAACACCAGAGTCATAGTCATCGCACTTCCTGTCTAGAAGAGGAACTGGAACCTGTTTGAAATTCTAGTGCCGATACAACATAAGCTCATTATGGCTGCAGGTTTTAATATGAGGGGTGTTTGCCATCCAGTCGGGCTTGGAGTCCTATCTCGTTAGGGTTGTTTTGTCGCCTTTTACGACAGACTGCCCCCGGCCGCTGGGGGCAGTATTCTTACCCCCTGCACGTAGATGTCAATTCATATTGTCCGTACATTTAGGCAATCACATTTGTTATGTACAAGTTGCAATGGTAACTATCCGAGTACTGACACGGGCACACGAGTCAATTGCTACACGTCACCGATTATTTGAATGAAGCCACGCGCTCTTTTGCGTGTCGCACGACATTACCTTGCATTCAATATTTTTATAGCAACGTATACTGAGCGAAGGGGAATAAACAGAGCTATATATAGAAATTAGTTACAAAGTAATTAGATTTTTTGGTTTAAAAATAACTGAGATAATAGTCTTAATTGGTTATTGGTTTCGTTTTCAAATCAAATTTTCAAATGTCAAATCAATCAAGTTAAATCAGACACACATATTAAGTATGCTCTTTGACAGAAATAAATAAATAATAATAATAATAAATAAATATTTTGTGATAATTTACACAGCGGCATCTAGTCCTAAACTAAGTAGCATAGCACTTCTGTTATGATACTAGACAACTGATATACTACTTATATACTTTCCTTTTGTAAATAAATACATATTATACATAACACCCAGACGCGAGACGGGAATCGCACCCGTGACTTCTGCAAGCGTGCCGAAGTGCGTTATCCATTACGCCACAGAGGTCGTATAATAAGATATAGGGATTAGTACCTAGTCAGGTCATAAATTCTGTCACATGTTTAATGTAAAATAATTGTAACAAGTTTATTAATTATGTAACCATTCATATACCAAAATGAACTTAACAAAACATAGATTCTTATGACATTAAAGTTTATTCAAAATGACCTCCGTGATTTTGAATACAAGCCTTCATCTGCGCGGCGAGTTGTCTATCGCAGCACGAACGAGGTCCATGTCAATATCGGCGGCTGCCTTAATCAAGGATGTCTTGAGTGACTCCAAATTGGGATGAGGCTTTGAGCACGCCTTTTCCTCCAAGTGTTGCCATATCTTGTAATCTAACGGATTCAAATCTGGACTGGAGGAGGGCCAGTCTTCGTGCCGGATGAAGTCGATTTCACGCGCCGCCAGCCAGTCTTGTGTGCTCTTCGCTCTATGAGCTGGCGCCGAATCTTGTTGGAATACCCAGTGCCTGTTATTGAACATGGTATGAGAAACAGGTTCCACAAGGTTCGTCAGGACTGTATTTTGATACACAACAGCATTAGTTTTTACACCTTTCTCACAAAAATGTACCTCTGATAAGCCCCAATAAGAAACTCCCAACCATACCATGAGCGAGGATGGAAAATGACCTCGTTGGACACGCGGAATACGGTTGCTCGCTTCTTCACTACTGTGTGCGTACACCTTATCATTTTGTTTGTTGTAGCTCTCTTCTACGGTAAACATTTTTTCATCCGAAAAAAGAATTTCCCGATATTTTTTTCCCGCGTACCGCTTCAACAAAGCGCGGCATCTCTTCAGTCTCAGGTCCATTAGACGAGCATTCAAACGATGTCCTGTTTTTCTTCGATATGCCCGAAGCCCTAAGTCTTCATTTAACACCCTTTTGACCGTGGTTCTGCTTAACCCCATCTGAAGGGCCAACAGTTTCTGCTTACGTTTGGGATTTCTTTGAATTCGTGCCTTCACAGCTTTTATCACTGCTGGAGTCCTAACAGACCGAGGGCGACCACTTCTTGACCTGTCATCTACACTAGAGTCTTCATTGTATCGTTTGATGGTACGATAAACGAATCTTTTGGTAATATTCAAATTTTTCAGTATGTTAAAAATTTGAATTGGCGCGTAACCGCAACGATGCAACGCAATAATTGCAACACGGTCTTCTTTAAGCGTCCACTCCATATTTAAAAATAAGTAAAATTCTAAAAGTTATACATTTTTATTTTCATGAACAATTCTAAATTCTAATTCAATAAACTTTTTTGTGGCCAGCATTCTAAAAAAAAAGTTTTTACTGTGTGACAATACTTATGACCTGACTAGGTATTATAAAAAGTAGTAAAATACGGTAAATGGATTTGCATTTTAGTGTACGAGTGTAGGGGTACCGTTGAATTTATAATTTAGAGGTCTTCTCTTCTGGAGAAGGAAATGCCCTTAAGCATTGTTTGCTACGCGAAGTCGCAACAGACTCTTGTAGGACTCGAAGGTAACAGCGCTACTATGGCTGCCTATATTGGAGGTGCCGTGTAGTGGATCGAGCTAGGGACCACCACCCCGAACAGCGCTGGATTATATTGAGCGCTGACGTTTCTTTAACATACCTGGGGAAATTTCTACACCCACCAGGGGCCGGTGAGACCCCCAGATTCTTCTTCCCATATAGAATAGGTTGGTACGCGGAGCCCCGTCGTACCTTTTTTATTGTAAGTAAGAAGTTATCGTCACTTATGAATTTTTCAGGGGCACTGCGAACATGCTGCTGTCCCATAAGGGTACAGGAACCTGGGTTACTAATGCCGGAACACACAAGGTTATTATGGCGGCAAACTTATAGATCAAGCGTGGTTGCTATACAGACGGGCTGGGGGCCCTATCATTTAGCTAGGGTTTTTCTGTCGCCTTTTACAACAGGGCGACCCCGGTCGCAGAGATTAGTATTATTATACCGCTCTTGCACGGAGAAATCCTCCTCTACTAGGTCATGGTATCACTTCTATATTAATCAAATTAATCTAAATTTTATTTCATATTTTTAAGTGATTCTTTGTTTATTGAATGGAATAAAGAGGTATCAAGTATTTGTGTAATTTTGTGTCATAAATATCTAGAATGTTTCCTAAATTATATGAATTTTATTATTTAAGTCGCATATATCTTTTATAACGAAAATATTCTTAAATATTAATATATGTAATTTGAAAAGCTTTTTTTTAAGTTCATTCAATTTGAAAACTACTTTTGCAGCATTGCGATATTATTTATTATATACTACTTATAAAGTAACCAAATTAACCGAATGTTTTATAATTTATAAGAAAATTTGTGACTATCTTCATTTTACTGCATTAAAAGTATTTTAGAATTGCATTTAAACATTTACGAAGCTCGAAAAGGTCGTTTTAAAATTAAGGTGAAAGTTCACGGTTGTATTAATTTATTGTTTGAATATTAAAGCAGGGGTACTCTAATTACAGACCGGTACCGGAGTTCGCGTGACGGTTGCACCAAGAAAAAGGAATCAATGTCCTTGTTTTATTTGGGGTGGGTTTATTAACAATCATTTCTGAATCGATAGACACGAAATGGTTTGATTTTGAGATTTATAGCAAATATTGAGGCGTAATTCTATTTGAAACGAAGTCATAAATATTTAATTACATAGACAAGATTGCAAAAAAATTCACAACCAATGCGTTTGGCGTGATATTAGGTCGGCAAGAAAATAATATCAGAATTTCGGTTTTTAGTGTGAGATAAAACTCAATTATTTTTATACAAAATATGAACTATAATCAGAAAAATATCTTCCTTTCTGTTTAATGACCTTATGCCATCTTTCTGGTAACTTAAACAAAAAAAAATCTGACATTGACAAAAGAATAACTATACAAACATGACCCTCTCTACTAACCCAATAAAAAAGATTGTTATCAAAGCAAAGAAAAATACATATAATAAGCTTAATGTATATACAAGTATTATACACAAAGAGTATGTACACATAAGTATTATACACATTGAAGATTCGTTATTTTTATATACAAAACTCATCATTATCCATTATTATTCCCGATTCCCTCAAGCGTTTGTCTCAAGCTAAATTAGTGCGCGTTATGTTTGTAGACATTCGAGACCGTTACCTTTTTGTGACAATAGATACCAACAAACAGATGATATACATGTGTCTAAATTTAATTTCTATAGCGATTCTTGTCCTCCAATCCCTGAAAGGTTATCCACCCTTTTTTTTTTTTTTTTTTTACGGGGTGGGGAAATCCTCATGGACTACCTCCGCCTGGGGAAAGGCGGAGGGGCATGCCGGACTCCTACCGGCTAAAACCACCACCCCGGTGTCTCCTCACACGTGCGCGCGGGGCCGCGGGAATCCAGATTCTTCCGCAGCCCCACACTAGTGCTGGCCCGGTCTGTCCGGGCCTCGTCTCCTGCACGGGGTAGTGAGGTGTTTAACTACCCCGTGCATCGCCTCAGAGGCGCGCGCCGACACCCGCACGCGCCTCCGCCTCGGGTCCATCGAATAGGGGGCGGGGACATCCCCAAGTCCCTCGCCCCTGGACCCATTCATGGGGGCTGGAAAAGGGCGTTATCCGCCCTTCCCCTGCGCCCGGTGCGCCTTCTGCGGCCGGGGAAGGGAGTCGAGATCTCCCTCTCCCGTTCCGCAGTTTCCTTCTGCGACATCACGTCCTCGCAGAAGGACACCACTGCGTCCCACGACTCTGCGCTACCGACCATCCTCCGCACTACGGCCGGCAGCGACAGATCTCCTCCTACTTCATTTGTGAGGACACGGCGCTGCTCCTCCCAAGCTACACACTCGGCGAGTGTGTGTTGCGCCGTGTCCTCCCCGCCGTGGACGCAGTGATGGCACCGAGCGTCCGGCTCCCTGTCTATGCGGCACAGGTACTTGCCGAAGCAGCCGTGCCCCGACAGCACCTGCGTCACCCTAAACGACAGGGAGCCGTGCCTTCTCCCGAGCCAGTCGTCGAGTACTGGCCGGATCGCCTCGACGGTAGCGAGGCCGGCGGTAGGGCGCAGAAGCCTTTGCCGCCATTCCGCCACCAAGACCTGACGGAGCTCCTCTCGGCGCAGCGCGATCTGCCGCTGCGCCGGCCTCGAGCCCCGTGCCCGCTCTTCCTCGCGCCATCGATATAATGACGCGAGTACTTTCGCCTCTAGGTCCCAGGGCGGGGATCCGGCCAGGACGCAAGCCGCCTCGTAGGAAATCGTGCGATACCCGCGGACGACTCTGACGGCCATCACCCTCTGCGGCTTGCGCAGAATGGCGAGAGTGCTGGCCGTCATGTCCAATGCCCAAACAGGGGCCCCGTACAGGGCCATGGACAGCACGATTCCCACGTACAACCGCCTACAGGCGGCGCTCGGGCCCCCCAAGTTGGGAAGCAACGTCGAAAGCGCGCCCGCTGCACCCATCAGCTTGGGCGCCAGCCGCCGGAAGTGGGGCCCAAATTCCCATCGGCTGTCGAGCACCAATCCCAGATACTTCATGGTGGACTCGACAGCTATTCGGGCCCCACTGACCACAATGTGTGATCCCGGCGCCGGCGCACGTCGGGGGCCATGAAACACCATGGCCTCCGACTTGTTAAGGGCCACCTTCAGGCCCAGGCGCCGGATGCGGTTCACCACCTGTGACACCGCAGCCGTGGCTATCAACGTCGCCTCCCTGTGCGAGCTCCCCCGGGCATTGACAAGCGTGTCGTCCGCGTAACACGTCAAGTCGGCGCCCGACGGGAGCTCGCCTCTCAGCACCCAGTCGTAGCCGATGTTCCACAGGAGCGGTCCCAAAACCGATCCCTGCGGAACACCGCACGACATGAGGTGCCGACCGGCACCGTCACGTCCCCGATAGGTGACGCATCTACCCTCCAGATAAGCCCCTACAATACGGCGGAGGTAGGGAGGCACGCGATGGTATTTCAGAGCCTCCCGAATACAACTCCAGGGTAGGGTGTTGAATGCGTTGAAGATGTCTAAAGACACCGCCAGCACCACCCCACCCCGGGACACCGTCTCCTCCGCCAGGGCCCTCACGCGCATGATGGCGTCTATGGTGGAGCGCCCCCGACGAAAACCAAATTGGTTGTTGTCCAGGTCCGGCCCCTCTTTGCACAAGTGGCTGACGAGGCGATCTGCGATAATGCGCTCAAAAAGTTTGCCCGCCTCGTCGAGCAGCACTATGGGCCGATACGCGGACGGCGAGTCCGCGGGGCGCCCCTCCTTCCTGAGCAGGACCAGCCTCCCCTCCTTCCACACACTGGGAAACTGACCCTACTTGAGACATGCCGCGAAGAGCCCCCTCAGCTGGGGCTCTAGCTCCTTCAGAGCCAGGACGAGAGCTCGACCAGGAACTCCGTCGGGTCCGGGCGCTGTGTTCTTAGCCCGGAGTCGCGACACGGCCGCTCTCGTCTCTGCTTGCGTCACCTCGGGGACATCGGTGCTCTCTTCCTCTGGAGAGTCTGTGGCTGAGGGCGAAGCCATCGCCGGGGGAACGTGTCCCGTTCGCTCAGGGAAGAGGGCCGATACCACCGCCTCTAGCAACTGGGGTTGCATGTTTTGCGCCAGTGGAGGCGCCCAGGGACGTAACTTGCCCCGTGCCCAACGGTAGGGGCGCCCCTACGGATCCCGATCTAGGGACCCCAGCAGCTCTTCCCTGGCACGCGACTTAGAGTCGCCGATGGCCAGCCGCAGAGTCTCCTTGGACGCGCGGTACACCTCATACAGCGCGTCTTCCTCGACGGGATCCCGTCGACGTCGTCTCCGGTATCACGTGTACTGACGGCGAGCCGCAACGCACGCAACGCGCAGCCGCGCGATCTCGTCGTTCCACCAGTACACCTGGCGCCTTGCGGACTGTTGGCGGACACGGGGCATGGACGCATCGCAGATCCGCGTCATCGCCCCGCGAAACCACAGCGCCACCGCTTCGACGTCGACGGGGCCGTCCGTCGTCGACTCCCAAATCCAGGACTGGACTAAAGCAGCTTCCTCGAGTAGTTCCTTGTCAAATCTACAGCAATAAAAAAAGAAGCAGAGTTTAGGACAAAGCGTTACTTGAACGAATTTATTCTATCAATTCAACATTTAATTAATCATCTCAATTCGATGCTCAAATGTGAATTAACGTACTTGTATTATTCTACGTGCATGCTCTAGAACTCATTGTCACTTTCATCGCAATTATCAGCTATAACAGGGTTCAAATTCCATCGAAACCATCCAAACAATTTTTATTAATAAACAAAATTTGTCATTCAGAAAGAATCCTTTCATTGTTCGTTGCGTTTTACGGGTTTACCGCGTGACACAGTAAATTTTACGCGAATTATTGATACCTCCGATTGATACCAGTATACGACGTGAGTGTTCGCAAATAAATTCTTATCGCCAAACATCCATTGAATTTTTACTACCTGCTATATGCACGTACTACAAAGCCTTTTTAGCATATTTGTATTTTCTTTGAACCAAAGTGTGCTTACATTTAAGAACGATTACGAAAATAAAAACGAAACGAACGAAAGAAGAAACGAAAGAAACGAAAAAAACTTTTTTTCTACATTATATAAAATTTGTTATATGTTTCAAGGCGTAACTAGTTTTCTTTTTCATTCATTTTTTTTTGTTTGCATCCCAAACAATCACTTCGGATTCTAAGCTTTGCTGAGTGATGTAATGGCCTGAATCTTCTGTAATCTTTTTGCTATTTGTGCCCGATATTCTTGTGCAAGGAGACACTAGAAGACAGTCGCTGAATTTGACGTCTCAAAATGTAATGTCTTGAAAAGAAAGAAAGAAATGTTAATGAAATTTTGATATATTGTCTATTCTTAAACAACACTTACACATAGGACATACCGATAATTATTACACAGGAAATATATACGCGTTACGTTTGGACATCACCAAGAGACAGTCGTTGACAGAAATAAGAATTGGGAATTTAGATAAGGAGGCGGAAAGGCGATAGAAGGGTAGCACTTTATACTAAATCATAGACAAGAAGGCAAGGATACTATTTGGTTTCCCTTTCGGGGTTGGAAGGTCAGATTGCAGTTGATGGGGGGGGGGGGGGGGGTTATTGCCTTAGAACAGCAACTGACGGTACACTTAGAAGTTAGCAGTTTCCGTCGTCTATTGATTTTGGCAGGAGCACCGGTAGTACCTGGTTCACTCATGCCGGATCACAACACAAAGTTATTGTGGCTGCCAATAGGCATCGCTCCTGCGAATAAACTGTAGGAGTGTCGGCTCCGTTGGTACGGCCACGTTTTACGGCAACCGGATCTTACGTGGGAAATAAATATCTGGCCATGCCGCCTCCGCCGTGCCCCGGCAGGAGGGGTAGACCCAAAAAGTGCTGGCTTGACATCGTAAAGAGTGATATGCGTGCTAATGGGCTCACTACCAGGGATGCTGAAGACCGTGCGAAGTGGAGTAGAAAAAGTCGGAAAGCGGACCCCGGGCACCGAAACGCAAGTTTCGGTTGCAACCGGGATGAACGCTGACATGATGATGATGAATAGGTATCGCTCTGGTCACTAAACATAGAAATCCAGGGTTGATTACCATCCAGACGGGCTTGAAGTCCTAGCACCTAGGGTTGTTTTTAGCCTTTATAACAGGCCGCCCCCAGCTGTAGGATTCAGAATTCCTATTCCACTGAGAAAAAGGTTAGATATTCGTGGAACAAAGTGTTTTGGAAAAGTGCCATATTATTATATAACAATACTGAGTATTACGTACCTTAGATTTTGTGGTATAAGCCTTAGATGTGATATACTTACGGAACAAAATTCGTGATCGCAGTTAAAAACTATCTATTATAAATAGTCAAGAAGTTCAAATGTTTCGTTTTTCAGCCCACCATGTTACCACTTACCCCTGGAATATGCGAAATTGGTATCAGAATGCTCCCGACTTCGACGTGACGAGGGTGTGAGTGGTTCAAGTGTTGTTTGGATACACAAACCTGTGGCGCAGAGTCAGGGTCGGGGGATATTCTTATTTCGGGTGAATATACATATATTTATAAACATACCTTGTTTTCCAATTATAGAGCATAATGCGACTCAGTGGCGCACAATGCTGAATTATGCTTATGGTTAATTGGAACGTGAATTAGTTTTCAAATGCACCAACAGAGTGCACCATCCATGATTATATTTATTTCTTTAACACAGTTTGAATTAACTTTGATTATTTCCAAAAAACTACGACGAAACGAAAGTTTTGTAAATTTTTTCAACAATAAACAATATTACTAACGATAATATATAATTAAAATTTCGATCAATGCTAACTTAAAGAAAAAAACTTGTTAATTTTCTGCACGCATCACTTTTGAGAGTGCTCGATTGTGCAAAGCGTTGCTGTAGTTGAAACATTCAACGTTGAGTGTTATGTCGCACAATGCGCTCTAGTGCTGTAATTGGAATACAAGGTGAATAACGTTTTCCAAGTAAATATAATAAGAACTCTTAACATCCCACTGCTAGGCTCAGGCCTCCCCTTATAAGCCACGGATAGTATACCCGCGACGCTTGTCCAAGGAGGAACCTGCATACCTATGATCTCAATATGCAGACGAGAAAAACTGCCTGAGCGGTGCATGCCACATGTGTAGGGTTCGAACCCGGGGCCCCTAGATTGGTCTCCGAGTGTAACACTACTGAGCTATCAAGTACCTAATAAATAGTAAAGTAAATTATATAACTGTAACTCCCACTCATTACAAAGTTGACAGTCGGGAGACTTACTAGACAGGGCTTTGTCCTTCTGCGAGGGTATCAGTTCCGCAAAGGACACTAGATGAGAAAGGACACAGGTTACAGTCTCCTACTGTACTAGTACTATCACGGAATATCAGCGTTAAGTATTTTATACCCCGGTACGTACGCCGTACCCCGGTGTACGGTGAATGAGACTTATAAGATCTTTTTTTTCTCTGCACCTATTTGTCTGCTATATTTCGACTCCTATTTCTTATTCTATTTTTACACTCAATTCTTTAAATAAATTGTATTTATTTGATTATATATACATTTTTTCCAAGTTTTTCTTACTGTAATTTTTCTTACAGTATTTTTTTCTTCTAAAACATATTGTAATATTTTTTACAGAGCGTATGTGAAATGAGTTGCAGCACTGCAGCGGTGGTGCAGCGTTACATTGAGCGACCCCTCCTGATTGCCGGCTACAAGTTCGACCTTCGGCTGTACGTCTGCGTTCCTAGTTATAGACCTCTCACTGCGTATATGTATGCTGAGGGGCTCGCCAGATTCGGTTCGTTCTTTTGATTCGAATTGATATTCTAGACTGATTGGTTAATTTAAATGTATAGTAATTTCACTTAAATAAAAATATAATGAAAGAATGAATAATTAAAAATAAAATTGACATTACTTAATATGCGAAAGCTTAGATCCGATAAGGCCTATAAGAGAATGAATAAACGGATGATTGAATATATAATCTTTATCTGTATTATTTCTGTATTAAAAGATACGTGTAAGCCGTATTTGTGTTATAAGAAATCTATCTTGACTAATAAATGTGTTTGCTTGGAAATAAATGTGTTAATTATTTAGCTCAGAGTTAAACTAATTAGTATATATATACATACCATCATACATGTATACTGGCTAAATACGTTTTACACAATAAATTATAGTAGCTTTCACAAAATTCAAGTAAAAGAGAGTCTTTATTGCAGGTACCGATAAATACACGTTATCAGACATCCACAACCCATATCGGCATCTTACAAATTCATCACTGAACAAAACAGGGCCTCGCTTTGCGGAATGTAAAGACAGGATAGGCAGCGGTAAGTAGGGGAAATCAGAAATTAGTGAAATAGTATTTGAATGAAAAGATAGATATTAAGTCATACAAATACATACAAATTAAATTGAAGGACTTTAAATTATAATATTATTATGGTACAGATAATGCTTTGAGGAACTGTTTCGAAAGGTGCCTTCGCTTCGTCGTCTTTCACACGTCTTTCGCACTACCCGGCAACGGCTGGGCGTTCGTTCCCAAAACCAGAGGCCCTTTTATTGATCATAACCCAATAAATTTGTTTTCTGTTTACAGGCTGTAAATGGACTTTGAAGCAAGTGCGAAGAGCCTTAATGGGACGGTGGGGCGCAGTTGAATGGCTGGTTTGGCAAAAGATAAGGGCCCTAGTCACACTGACACTACTGGCACAAGCTGCTGGAACTCCGCCAGCGAGGAACTGCTTTGAGTTTTATGGTTTTGACGTATTACTCGATGATTCCTTAAAGCCTTGGCTGATTGAGGTGAGTCATTTTATCATTGCTGTATATACAGCAATAATAATTTAAATATTTAAAAAAAATTGTTACTGTATAATACTTGGTACTTGTTCTACTAGATTTATAAAACAAAGAACAAGCTACAAATTGGTGCACTTTTATGAACAATATACAAGGTGCTGGTTGGAAAGAAAGGACCTTTAAGAGTTGAAATCCAGATAAATTCACTGAAAAGGAAAAATATAAAGTTCATTGAAATTACGCTAAAATTAGTCGGTTGGTTTATTAAAATTAGGTGGTTAGTAATGGCCTTTTATACGGCTGTGAAGCGTAGCCGGTGTTAGAGCGACATAAGCAAGAACTGCGTGTCACGGAGACGAATATGCTGCGGTGGATATGTGAAGTGACGCGGAAGGACCGCGTTAGGAACTCCCGCATTCGCGGCAGTCTTCATGTCTGTGACATTGCGGATAAATTGCAGGAGTGTCGGCTCCGTTGGTACGGTCAAGTTATACGGCAACCGGATGCTTACGTGGGAAACAAATGTCTGGCCATGCCGCCTCCGCCGGGCCCCGGCAGGAGGGGTAGATTCAAAAAGTGATGGTTTGACGTCGTAAAGGGTGATGCATGCGGGTATGCGTGCCAATGGGCTCACTACCAGGGATGCTGAAGACCGTGCGAAGTGGAGTAGAAAAAGTCGGAAAACGAACCTCGGGCACCGAAACGGAAGTTTAGGTTGCAAACGGAATACAACGCTTAGATGATGATGATGATGAGTAACAGCAAATTATGTTGATACCGCAATACGATATTATTCTTCAACATACAAGTTTTCAATTACGGTTACTTCCGACGCTTACTGAAAAACTTCCATTAAAATACATTTTACTTACATAAAAATTTTTTCAGGAGCGGTTCGTTTGCTGTCTGCAAATTAATAAAGGCAGTAGTACCTTCTTCGTCTTTTACAACTCACTTCCTAAGAAAGTAAACGGGAGGCGGTAGCCCTATATTCTATAGCTGACCATACAACCGCAGTTAGTCGAGAAGAAAGTCTAATTTCTGTAATAAAATTCTAGTTAATGTGCAGGTAAATCTATCACCAGCATTAGCAGCAGACTGCGAGGCTGATGTAACAGTGAAGCAGCCGATGTTACACGAGCTGTTCGACTTATTAGGACTACCGATGAAGCATACTGGTCTGTCGCTATTACAAGGACCACCTACACAAGTTAATAGGTCTGTAGTAAAAGCTTTATACCGTAAAGCCAGCATTTTTGAGCCCACCCTTCCTGCCAGCAACCTGCCATAGCTTCACTATGATGCGGCAAATTTAGACACCAGGGGTGATTATCATCTAGACGGACTTGGAGCCATATCACCTAACTAGGTTTGTTTTCTGGCCATTTACGAAAGACCGCGGGAGTCAGTATTCTCACTTACCACTGCACGTATTAAACCTGTATCTATATTTATAAAAATATTGCCTATATTTCAGTAGCAGTTCAGAAGATGAGAATGGCGCTTCGAGTGGCACGAAGTCGCGCGTGCATACTGCAGCGACGCGTCGTGTTCAGCGCACGCGCAGGCGTCGCGCCATGCCCATTCACTGCGTCAACATACAAGCACCGATGCAGGATAGATATACGGTATGATAAATGTTGTTTGAATTTTGTATCATGGAGAATGAAACATCATTTCATCCTTCCCCTTTGTGGCCCATTACGATCCGTACTACTCAAACAAAATAATTAGTATTGTAAGAGACATGAATTTTGTACATACAACAATTTTTATAGTCGTATTACTTACTGTTGCGGAAAAATAGGACCAATATTGTTTAAATCATTATACGATACAATTGGCTTAGTCAGTTGGCATCAGTCCAATAAGATATCGGTACAGTCGATTTCAACATTGTAAACAACTGCTTGTAATAATTTTATAATAAGCAGTGAAAACCACAAAACTAATTCTTCGTGCAGGTGCGGAGTAATAATACTAACCCTTGGTCTATAAGTATACCGCCATAATGACCTTGTGTTGTGTTGACCTAGGTTCTTGTATCGTGCCCTCAGGGGCGCTCCTCTGTCCGAGGAGTGCACGGGTGTGCGTACCCGAGGTGCCCGAGTATCCGTCGCCTCACTCCCCCTCCCGTCCGAGGCGACGGAGTCCTACCTTTCTTCCCGTCTAACTTCAACATCCTTTCCCAAATTCGCTCTCTGTTCGTGGCGCGGTCCCCGGTGGGATGGTTGCGGGTACTGATTGGGGTTCCAGGTTCTGTCCCGGGCCTTGATTTGGTAGTCGAAACCATGCCCATTTCGACTGCGCCTGCACAGAGAGTGTTCCCGGGGCGGGAATCGCGTCCTCGCTGTCGGCTGGTCTTGCTGGGCCGGCTACGACGTTGGGCGACTCCCTGGTTTTTCTGGAGTGTCGTCTGGTAGTCGTACCCACGCTTGACTAGCGTGCGGCGGGGATGCGAGTCCCATCCGGAATCCTCCAGCACTGTGGGCTGGGGCTGGGGGACCTATAACAGCCCACCCGAAGCCTAAGGTTCCGTGGCGCGCCGATGGGCTGCATGGCCAGGGGGGAAAACCTGGTCCCGAGCGCCACACCATATAGCAAGAAGAACATGCAGTCGCTGAATGGAAAAAAACTACCCCAGGGAGGTACCACCCAACAAGGTGGAGAATCCTCCCCTGCGCCTTCGGGCGTAGGCACGGGCCCAGCGTATTCTGGGGGGGCCCACATTCCGCGAATGTCTGACTCACTCACTGAGAGAGATTTGTCATGCGATCCGGCTGACACCCGGCGCTCGCAGGTACCCGGGCCTGCGAGTGATAAATTGGCTACCGACGGACGCACAGGGGTAGGCAACCAGGCCCCTGTTGCTGATAACATTACTGGAGGCAATAGTGACGGAGGGCCGCGTAGACCGTCCTCCGTTAGGAAACGTCCACTCGACCCTGCTCTGGTGGGAGGTGGGTCGGTGGATTTGTCCTCAGATGAGGAAGGCCTGTTGGCCCCGAAGTTGCCGACCGCGAGGAGAGGTCGGCAGGCTACAAGAGGGATGAGTGCTTCACGGCCGCGGAGGGACGCACAGGATAGGTTCGTGCGCTCCAATACTCCGGCGGCCAGTGAAGCAGAAAGCGACATGCGGGTCTCTACTGAGGACCTTGGTGGCGAGAGTTGTGCCTCGCTAGGGAGCTCAAAGGCAGAGCTCAACGCCACCAGAAGAGAGCAGCGCAAAGCCGTCGCGGCCGACGAAGTGTCGGATATGGCCCGACGCGCACGCGAGCGACGCGCTGCTCTAGCGGCGGAAGGGGGGGAACCATCTGCGGTGGCCCTGAGTCGGCTTGCCTTAGACGGGGTGGACTTAGTCTTGAAGGTTGCCACCAAATCCGGCAACCTGAAGGGCACGTTCACCCGCGGCCTGAAGGAAGCTGCCGCGGACATTAAGGAGGCGGTTGGCATCCTCCTAAACAGGACGGCCTCAGACGAGGTCGTGAAGTTACAGGAGGAAAACAGCCGTCTCCGAAATGATTTGGAGGACCTCCGGCGACAAGTCGCAACGCTGAGCGAGCAGCAGCAGCGACGCACGTCCACTGATGACGCATCGGTAGTGGCCCCGGCTCCCGCACTGAGACCGGCAAACACTCATACCGACGACGAGGTCGAGCGCATTGTCCGGCTCTGCATGCTCCAGTGCGGGAGCATGGTAAATGCTCGTATGGAGGCGATTTCTCGGCGCCTCCCTGCGGAAATCCTCCGTCCGCCTCTAGCGGCCGATACACGGCGGAGGGCTGAGGAGCCGCCAAGACCTGCGCCTCGGAAGGGGAAGCCCGCGGAGGGTGCTAAAAAGCCCGTGAAGGGAGCCCCATCGAATGATCAGCCCACGACTGCCGGGTCTAAGGGTGAGACCTGGGCGACAGTCGTGGGCCGTAAGAAGGCCCGCAAAGCCGCCAAGGCGGCCTCAGCAAAAGCGCGCGCCCCCGGCCGAACCGCAAAAACGGTTGCGCAGCCTGCGCAGCGGAATGCCAAAGGCGGTCGCAAAGGACCGGCGATGCGTGCTCCGCGTTCCGAAGCTGTGACGCTCACGCTACAGCCCGGAGCTGCGGAGCGCGGCGTAACGTACCAGTCGGTCATTGCCGAGGCCAAGGCCAAGATCAAATTATCAGATCTTGGTCTTCAGTCCGTCAGCCTCAGGCAGGCTGCCACGGGCGCACGGCTTTTCGAGGTAGCTGGTGCTGCGAGCGGCAGTGCCGAAAAGGCGGACGCTCTGGCCGCCAAGATGAGGGAGGTCCTCAACCCTGAGGACGTCCGGGTCTCCAGGCCAATGAAAACCGCAGAGGTGCGGATTGCTGGTCTGGACGACTCCGTGACCTCTGAGGAGGTGGTGGCGGCCGTTGCCCGAAGCGGAGAGTGTCCGCCGGACAAGGTGCGGGCCGGCGATATACGCACCGACGCCACCGGACTCGGCGTGGTCTGGGTTCGGTGCCCTGTAGCGTCGGCGAAGAAGATCGCCTTAAGCGGCAGATTGCTGGTTGGCTGGGTTGCAGCGAGAGTGAAACTCCTGCAGCCCCGGGCGTTGCGGTGCTTCCGGTGCCTGGAGAAGGGGCACGTCCGGGCAAAGTGCACCGCTGAAGTTGACCGTAGTGACCTCTGTTATCGCTGCGGTCAGCCCGGCCACAAAGCGGCCCAGTGTTCCGCGGCGCTCAACTGCAGCTTATGTTCGGCCGCAGGGAAGCCAGCGGGACACAAAGTGGGCGGAGGGGCCTGTGGCGCGGCTGCCAGCAAGGCCAAGAAGAAAAAGAAGAGGAGCTCTAAACCTGCCGGGGAAACCTCGCCGCCCCCACAGGCTAGTAGCTCCGCGGCCAACTCCCGGCCCAGGACCGTTGCCGAGGGAATGGAATGTCAATAATGGCACAATTCCATTTCCTCCAGGGCAACATCAATCACTGTGCCAGAGCTCAGGATCTTTTACTCCAGAGCATGGCAGAGTGGTCGATCCACGTGGCTGTGGTCGCCGAGCCGTACTTCATCCCCGCCCGTGACAACTGGCTGGGGTGCGTTGACGGCTTGGTGGCCATTATTGGCGAGACTCTGATCGACCCGTCTCGGGGCCGCGGCTGGGTTGCTGCGGTCTCGGGCGGCATCGTCATTGTGGGGGCGTATTTCTCCCCCAACAAGAGTCTCGCCGACTTTGAGGGTTTCCTTGTCGAGTTGGGCGCCGTTGTAGGCCGCTATCACCCTCGTCCCGTTCTGGTGCTCGGGGATCTCAACGCCAAGTCATCGGCGTGGGGATCTCCGGTCACTGATCCTCGGGGCGAGGTGCTGGAAGAGTGGGCGGTGACGACTGGTCTGGTCGTCCTGAATCGGGGTTCGGAATACACGTGCGTGCGGCAGCGGGGCGGGTCGATAGTGGACGTCTCGTTCGCTAGCCCCTCTGTCGCCAGCCGAGTCCGCGACTGGCGTGTCGCCGTGGGGGTGGAGACGCTGTCGGACCATCGGTATATCCGGTTCGACGTCTCTACCCAGACTGCGAGCGGCCGCCATCCAACAACCCCGATTAACGACGGCCCGCGTTGGGCGCTTAAGCGCATTGACAAGGAACTACTCGAGGAAGCTGCTTTAGTCCAGTCCTGGATTTGGGAGTCGACGACGGACGGCCCCGTCGACGTCGAAGCGGTGGCGCTGTGGTTTCGCGGGGCGATGACGCGGATCTGCGATGCGTCCATGCCCCGTGTCCGCCAACAGTCCGCAAGGCGCCAGGTGTACTGGTGGAACGACGAGATCGCGCGGCTGCGCGTTGCGTGCGTTGCGGCTCGCCGTCAGTACACGCGATACCGGAGACGACGTCGACGGGATCCCGTCGAGGAAGACGCGCTGTATGAGGTGTACCGCGCGTCCAAGGAGACTCTGCGGCTGGCCATCGGCGACTCTAAGTCGCGTGCCAGGGAAGAGCTGCTGGGGTCCCTAGATCGGGATCCGTGGGGGCGCCCCTACCGTTGGGCACGGGGCAAGTTACGTCCCTGGGCGCCTCCACTGGCGCAAAGCATGCAACCCCAGTTGCTAGACGCGGTGGTATCGGCCCTCTTCCCTGAGCGAACGGGACACGTTCCCCCGGCGATGGCTTCGCCCTCAGCCACAGACTCTCCAGAGGAGGAGAGCACCGATGTCCCCGAGGTGACGCAAGCAGAGACGAGAGCGGCCGTGTCGCGACTCCGGGCTAAGAACACAGCGCCCGGACCCGACGGAGTTCCTGGTCGAGCTCTCGTCCTGGCTCTGAAGGAGCTAGAGCCCCAGCTGAGGGGGCTCTTCGCGGCATGTCTCAAGCAGGGTCAGTTTCCCAGTGTGTGGAAGGAGGGGAGGCTGGTCCTGCTCAGGAAGGAGGGGCGCCCCGCGGACTCGCCGTCCGCGTATCGGCCCATAGTGCTGCTCGACGAGGCGGGCAAACTTTTTGAGCGCATTATCGCAGATCGCCTCGTCAGCCACTTGTGCAAAGAGGGGCCGGACCTGGACAACAACCAATTTGGTTTTCGTCGGGGGCGCTCCACCATAGACGCCATCATGCGCGTGAGGGCCCTGGCGGAGGAGACGGTGTCCCGGGGTGGGGTGGTGCTGGCGGTGTCTTTAGACATCTCCAACGCATTCAACACCCTACCCTGGAGTTGTATTCGGGAGGCTCTGAAATACCATCGCGTGCCTCCCTACCTCCGCCGTATGGTAGGGGCTTATCTGGAGGGTAGATGCGTCACCTATCGGGGACGTGACGGTGCCGGTCGGCACCTCATGTCGTGCGGTGTTCCGCAGGGATCGGTTTTGGGACCGCTCCTGTGGAACATCGGCTACGACTGGGTGCTGAGAGGCGAGCTCCCGTCGGGCGCCGACTTGACGTGTTACGCGGACGACACGCTTGTCACTGCCCGGGGGAGCTCGCACAGGGAGGCGACGTTGATAGCCACGGCTGCGGTGTCACAGGTGGTGAACCGCATCCGGCGCCTGGGCCTGAAGGTGGCCCTTAACAAGTCGGAGGCCATGGTGTTTCATGGCCCCCGACGTGCGCCGGCGCCGGGATCACACATTGTGGTCAGTGGGGCCCGGATAGCTGTCGAGTCCACCATGAAGTATCTGGGATTGGTGCTCGACAGCCGATGGGAATTTGGGCCCCACTTCCGGCGGCTGGCGCCCAAGCTGATGGGTGCAGCGGGCGCGCTTTCGACGTTGCTTCCCAACTTGGGGGGTCCGAGCGCCGCCTGTAGGCGGTTGTACGTGGGAATCGTGCGGTCCATGGCCCTGTACGGGGCCCCTGTTTGGGCGTTGGACATGACGGCCAGCACTCTCGCCATTCTGCGCAAGCCGCAGAGGGTGATGGCCGTCAGAGTCGTCCGCGGGTATCGTACGATTTCCTACGAGGCGGCTTGCGTCCTGGCCGGATCCCCGCCCTGGGACCTAGAGGCGAAAGTACTCGCGTCATTATATCGATGGCGCGAGGAAGAGCGGGCACGGGGCTCGAGGCCGGCGCAGCGCCAGATCGCGCTGCGCCGAGAGGAGCTCCGTCAGGTCTTGGTGGCGGAATGGCGGCAAAGGCTTCTGCGCCCTACCGCCGGCCTCGCTACCGTCGAGGCGATCCGGCCAGTACTCGACGACTGGCTCGGGAGAAGGCACGGCTCCCTGTCGTTTAGGGTGACGCAGGTGCTGTCGGGGCACGGCTGCTTCGGCAAGTACCTGTGCCGCATAGACAGGGAGCCGGACGCTCGGTGCCATCACTGCGTCCACGGCGGGGAGGACACGGCGCAACACACACTCGCCGAGTGTGTAGCTTGGGAGGAGCAGCGCCGTGTCCTCACAAATGAAGTAGGAGGAGATCTGTCGCTGCCGGCCGTAGTGCGGAGGATGGTCGGTAGCGCAGAGTCGTGGGACGCAGTGGTGTCCTTCTGCGAGGACGTGATGTCGCAGAAGGAAACTGCGGAACGGGAGAGGGAGATCTCGACTCCCTTCCCCGGCCGCAGAAGGCGCACCGGGCGCAGGGGAAGGGCGGATAACGCCCTTTTCCGGCCCCCATGAATGGGTCCAGGGGCGAGGGACTTGGGGAAGTCCCCGCCCCCTATTCGATGGACCCGAGGCGGAGGCGCGTGCGGGTGTCGGCGCGCGCCTCTGAGGCGATGCACGGGGTAGTTAAACACCTCGCTACCCCGTGCAGGAGATGAGGCCCGTACAGACCGGGCCAGCACTAGTGTGGGGCTGCGGAAGAATCTGGATTCCCGCGGCCCCGCGCGCACGTGTGAGGAGACACCGGGGTGGTGGTTTTAGCCGGTAGGAGTCCGGCATGCCCCTCCGCCTTTCCCCAGGCGGAGGTAGTCCATGAGGATTTCCCCACCCCGTAAAAAAAAAAAAAAAAAAAAAAAAAAAGGTTCTTGTATCGTGATAGTAGCGTGTTCACGGTGCCCCTAGCGTCGAAAACATCCATAGGCGTATGGTATGGTATGGTAACTGCTTACCATTAAGTGGGCCGTCAGCCTGTCTGCTGTTCCTCACCAATAAAAAAACCAATCAACTTCGTACAGCTAGTTGGCTATGGGGTTATATACCGGGTTTTTAGTGAGTATACGGCCGCGACCACCCTGACTGTTTTTTACTAGCTAGATGAGTGGTCGCAATAGTATAGTGGACAACCTCACATACAACTCGACCAAGCTAAGTTTGCACCTCGCGTAGATTACGTCACACTGACGCTTAGGTCCGGTCTGCAAAAAAGGATTCGCTATGACTTTAAAAATGTAAACAAATATTTGTTAGATTTTACTTTGCATTTATTGTTTTCAACAATATATACATTAGAGGGCGCCGTATTCCAGCAAGGTGCAAACTTAGCTTGGTCGAGTTATACCTGTGTCGGCTTCCCCCGGACTTTTGAAGCGGGATTATTGAGATGCAGTTTTCTCCGGGTAAAAAAGGGGCTTCTGGTTGACGAGTAGAATAGGGTTACCGCATTTCATTATTAAAACGGCGTTAAAGGCATTAAATTGGTTACTTTTATAGTTCATAAACAGCAAAGGAATGTTTGGATACAAGTCTAGGTGTGTATGTATTATATTTATTTACAAAAAAAATATGTATTATATATAAGTATATCAGCTATCTAACATCCGTATTAACACAAGTGCTCTGCTGCTTACTTGGGACCAGATGGCACTGTGTGAATTGTTACCATGTATTTATTTATTTTATTCATTCTGATAGCTTGTGTCTTTATGGTCAAGAAAATAAGACAGTGACAAATTGACGTGTTAAATTTTTTCCAAGTGTAAAGTAAAAGCTTCGGGGGATTCGATTGGAGTGAAACGCTTGCAAGAAGATTCTCACAGATAATTGAAGCTGTTTTTTTAGCTTAAATTAGATCCTATTTACAAGCTATCCTGGTTGAATTCCAAGCTTTGACTTTGCAGATAATATGCTGTGAAATTTCACAGAACATAACTTCTGTAGGACATAGATGCTACTGCATCTATGTCCTTCTGTAACACTTCCTTCCTATGTCCTCCTTATTTTACTTAATTTTACTAGCTTAAGTCTATTTTATGGTGTTTATTTTTTAGGATTCATCAGAAAAAAATAAAGAAACCACTGGCATTAGATCGTATCATAATACAAAAATAGCAGAAGTTTCCGAACAAAATCGTTTCAAGTCAGACAATTGTGATGTTCAGGTATTTGCAGATATTAACTAGTCTAGGTTGTTCTATAAATATCTGAATCTATAATTAAATAGGAAAAATTTGTATTTCATTGAACGCGATACATTTATTAGATTTATACATGAAAAGAACGCTTGTTCGATAGTTTCAGTATACAAATGATCATGAAATTTTATAATTTAGTTTTACATCATGTTTCAAATTTAAATTTACTAATCGGTTAGTTGGACGTAAGGTCCCACTGCTGGGCTCAGGCCTCCCCTTAGAGGGAAAGGGCAGTATAACCGCCCGCCACTTAAGTAAGTAACCTAAAACCCTCTAGCTTAAACGGAAATTTAATATTTTCCACGGAGGTAAAATACCTGGGAGTTACTATGGATCAAAACACACGTGGAATCAACATGTGGAAAAGGTAGGTCAAAAGGCTAAAATAGCCTTAGGAATCGGCCGTCGTCTGGTTGGGAGAAGGTGGGGATCACATCTAAAACTTCTCTTCTGGCTGTATATAGATACACTGCCATTGTGAGGCCAACAATTGCGTACGCTTCTGTTGTGTGGTGTAAAAAAGCTAACCAAGGGACAACTTTGACAGGTTAAACAGTCTGTAGCGTACGGCATGCATGGTGGTAACGGGGGCCATGATAATTACTCCTGGAGCAGCTCTTGATGCATTGCTCAGCCTACCGCCTCTTTCGCTGTTTATTCAGTTTATGGCACTGGCCTGCATGCACAGGATAAATGCACAAGAGTCGAAAAATTGGCTCTCATACACGCTGAGGACCTTAAGGTCCTTAAGGAGTCCTTAAGGACTCAGTAGTTACGCACTCTATCCTTGGCATGCTATTAGACAATATATATCCACAGATTGTAGGACCAAAAAACTACAATAAGAATTTCCTTCTAGAGAGTACTGGTTGCTTAAGAATATCTCTTGGAAGAGCGGTAGCCTTTTATGGTACACCGATGGCTCCAAAATTAGACATGATGTAGGCTGTGGTTGGTGAGCGACCAAGCTTCAAGAGCAGTCAGAGCCTGGGAAAATATGCCTCCATCTTCCAAGCAGACGTCTATGCACCTTAATGACGGCGCTAACCGGACACTGTTGCTTTGAATGTTGATTTGAATGTACCTGATCTACCAAGCAACAGATGGAAGAAGTGTATGGAATGCTCGTATAATATGTAATAGTTTCCCTAAATTACAGTAAAATGACGACCCGATAAATTTTCACGATTCCTAACTGTAATTAGACACTTTTTTCAAGAAAATAATACGCAAGGCTGGCGTAAAAAAGGTGAAAATACTTTTTTTTGTTCGTGGCTGTAAAAAGGGCATAAACTTTTCACTTTTGGTCACCTTGCTGAATAACAGACAAAGATTTGATGTCAACTTTTTCTTCGGAGTTAGGGGATCAGGCTAGCTTTTAAGCTAAGCTATACAGTTATACGTAGCCATTACGTAGCCATTCTGGGGCAGCTTAACTTCTCAAAGTCCCAACGTTTAGATTGCGTTCCTCTACTTCTTTTATTTTTTTTTTACTTCTTTTATTTTCTCACGGGTACCATTTCGTAATAATTTTAATCCATTTCTTAATCTTTTTTCCTTTAACATATGCCCAGTTAATGCAATTTAATTTTCTATAAATTGTTTGTACTTTTTCAAACTTGGGTTTTCCTTTTATTCGTTTTAAGTTTATTCTATCTCTTCTACTCACTCCCAATACACTTTTTCCATTCCATTCTGACATATATTTATTGTTTTGATGCTGATCAGTTAGGGTTCATGTTTGGCATCCATCAAACATGGCAGAATATAGACGTTAAAAACTTTTCGTTTTTCCGTCTACGTATTGCAAAATATAGAAAATATTGGAAAGCCTTAGAGGAGGCTTTTGTCGAAAGACAAACTGTTGTAGAGGACATGTAATAGATGGTTGCGTAAAACTAGTTTTTATTTATATAAACAAAAATTGTTAACAAGACAAACAGCAATAAAGGCTTATTTTATACAGTTATAATCTGGATAAAAAGACACGCATCATCGAGCTGAGGAATTTATATTTCAATAAGACTTGAAAAAAAACTCAAATCACCGTTAAAGGTTTTACATATTACTTCGAGTCAAGCCTAAGTTCCAATTCCTTCACACAATTTTCTTTCCAGTAATTATATTGTTCCAGTCAACATCAAATGTGGCGTTGTCATCAGAAACGGACGAGACTTGGCGCGGCGGTTACGCCACTGCAGCTTCACGGAAGCGAATAATGTCCGCCTGCTCGTGGGGCAACGGAGTGAGATGGGACAAAGCTGTCGGTCGAGTAGGGCAGTGGGTGCGGATATATCCGCATTTCTTACCGGATGACAATACGGTAAACAGGACTACAACATCCTTAAATCTTCCAATAATCACAAAATCCATAATTCCCCAGCTATTCATTATTAAAGTTAAAAAGGACTTTATTGTTTTGATTAGAGATGAGTCCATGGCTAATTATCGTATAGATATTTCAATTAAGTCAAATTGAAGGGCATTAAATTGACTAAAAACAAATTAGTGGAATAAATAAACAAATTTTGTATATATTTTTTTTAAGATTTCTCCAGAATTGATCATGATTAAAAAAGTTACGACCAGATAAAAAACTGAGCTATAATTGTCTTCTTTTATACGATCAGTCCTAATAATTCTACTTGGAGTAATACGGAAGGTCCGCGTTAGGAACTTGCGCATTAGCAGCAGCCTTCATGTCCTGTACGCGATGGTACGGCTACATTTTGCGGCAACCGACTACTTACCTAGAGAAAAAAGTCTTACCATATCTCTTCCGCCGTGCAGGCCCTGAGGCTCTGGCAGGAAGGGGAGACCCAAAAAGTGCGGGTTTGACGTCTTAAAAGGTGATATGCGTGCCAATGGACTCACTACCAGGGATCCTGCGCGGCCGTGCGAAGGGGAGTAGAAAAAGTCAGCAAGCGGACCCCGGGCACCGAAGTTGAAGTTTAGGTTGCAATCGGGATGATGATGATAATTTCAGTCCTAATAATTGTTCAAATATATACTATTTATAAATAGATTGTACACTATTTATAGGTACGCATGCAAGACGTGCGCGAAAGTGTAGCACAAGTATCGAAGTTCATCCGCACAGCGCGAGAAGTATGTCGCGAAGGGCGCAACTTACAAGCAGCGCGGGAGGCCGGCCGAGACGCTATCTTTGAGGCCGCACTCTGCAAAAAGCTGGAATGTGGAGCCCACTTCCAAGTGTGGCATCCACCAACCTGATTTGTTCAGTGGAGTACTTTAGTTTTAAGCAAAACATGAATGAATAAATGCTTGCTCAAAATAAATTGATTTTTTACTTTGATAATGTCAGTCTGCTGAATATACATATTTATCTATCGACCTATATATTTATCTATCCGTTTTACCAAAAAATAAAATGTAAACAAATCGTAAAAAGGGTTTTTTGGATGTCGATTTTACAATAATCAACATGATATAAAAATTAACATAGCAACTTTTAATTATTTATTAGAAATATCTCCTATATTCTAATTTTTTTATATTACTATTCCTTACTTTTAGAAAAAAAACATAAAATCATTTTATTTTTACAATTATGAACGATAAATATAATGCATATAAACTTTACAACATTAATTGTAATCACTAATTTACATTATGAAGAACCTAAAAAGATAATGTTTCCAAATCTCTTATTGGTTTTATATGCTGGTAATTATAAGTGTACTGTTCAACGTACTATTGTCGACTGGAAGGAGTGTTTTATTATTACGGTCGGATCATACCCGCCATGTTGTTTTTATTCTAGCTTTGTTGAGAAACATTTGGTTTGTTTGTTTACATTTTATTTTTTGGTAAAGTGGATAGAGTATAGTCGGATAGCTAAACATCGTTCCTGGAGTCCCATATATCCCTCAGTCTCCCCGGGCCTGGGGAACCCGTTAAGAATAGGATTTTTCACCGAGACAAAAAAATGGGGGTTAAATAAAGTATGAAATTGCCGACTTGTACTAAAAAATTGAAACCTGTTTTTTTCTAAGATGTAACATATGTATTTGTATCCGTGCAGGGGCGGAGAAAAAATACTAACCTCTGCAGCTGGAGTCGGCCTGTCGTAAAAGGCTACAAAACAACCCACTCTAGCTACGTGATAGGGCTTCAAGCCCGTTTTGGTGGCGACTACCTTTGGTCTTAAGTATGCCGCCATATTAACATTGAGTTGTGTTCCGGCATTAGTGACTCAAGTTCCTCCTGTACCCTTATCGGACAGTAGCGTGTTCTCGGTGCCACTAGTGTTGCAAACAAGGTCTGGAGAATGCGGTGGATGATGTATGGTCTCTAAGTGCAGCTCTTTTAGAGTTATAACAATTTCTTGTGCAGTGTGAGGTCTTGTGTTATCATGGAGCAATAACGGTAAAGATCGATTCACGAGTCGGGTTTGTTTCACTGCCAGTTTCACCATTATTGTTTAAACTTTTGCTTGACCAGACCTGAGAAATATGAAGTGAATAACACCACAAAGAAACCACTAAATAGTTACCATTACCTTTTTATTGGTAAGCTTTGCTTTAGGGCTCTGTTGCGGCGTTCGACCTGGGGTCAGCCATTGCATTTATCACTTAAGATTATTGTAAAAAATCCACTTTTTGTGATATGTCTCAAATCGATCCAATATTCCTTCATTTCTTCACTGATTCAATAAGGCAACACAAGTTTCAACACGCATTTCTTTCTGCAGATTGTTCATGAGGCACCCTTTTTGCATATTTTTTGTGTTATGGATCTGATAGAAATGAGTTCATATTGTAGGTAGGGTAACGTTAAAACATGCCGCTAATTCCTGGGTAGTTTGACTTGGATCGACTTCCACCATCTCCTTCAATTCAGAGTTATTCATCTAGGTGGGTGGTCTTCCACGTGCATCGTTCGTCAAGTCAAGGTTTCCATTACGAAAGCGTTTAAACCCAAAACGCACAGTGCGTTCATTAGCAGTCTCTTCTCCAAACGCAGCGTTGATATTGCGAGTCGTTTCTGCCGCGTTAGTTCCACGTCGGAACTCGTATTCAAAAATGACTCGGATTTTTGAATCTTTCAGATCTAAGCTGAATAAAAAAACAATTGGAAGTCGAAAATCGAATGTTGCACGCCTATTTATTTCACATGTTACCTCATAGGTAGCACGTGAAAAAGGTTTCACTCGAAAATCTCACACTATGAAGGTTTTATGTCAATTCAAAATATATATTGCTATACAACGGCAATTTCATACTTTAACTTTAAAATTTATTATCATGTCAAAACAACTACCTTTTTCATATAAGGTGTGTATATTAAAAAGTACAGAAAAAGCTAGCATGACCGTACTAATTGGGCTCGCAGGTCACTGACATTATAGGAAGTAATTAACCGACGAGCGAAGTAACTAACTTTTATGTAAGAAAAATCGTTGAACGTTTTAGCTCATTAACTTTTTTATTACTGGAGTTCAGAAAATAGGCAAACGGTTGACCCGATCCACCTGCCATGGGCTGGACAGTATTTTATGCTTTAAATATTGGAAACACCAGAGGTAACGCTCTACATCGGCCTTAAAATTTATAACGCCTTTTTTTACAAATCCTATATTGTATGATGTGAAAACCTAAGACGGAAGCTTATTTCAAATCCGGAGAGTAACATGAACGTTCTCGAGAACCATTTCGTATGGGAAAGAAAAGGCTCCAGAAAATGCGGATAAACGCTGATAGTGGGCAGTGTGGTGGTAGAAACATGGTGCCTTCGTCCCATTCTAAGCAGTTCCTCAGAACATTACCCGTTGTACAGACGGTAAAATATAAAGAGACGTAAACTCTGTCCAAAAGCAAAACGAGTCTAGACCGTCTGTGAGTATAATATCGTCGACAACAGGATCTACGCACCGTTGGATGGAGTCTAGGGGTTTGAGCTGACAGGCGGGTGCTCCAGCCAATAAATGTTAGCAGTACTCCATATGTGGTCTGACCTCTGCTTTGTATAACACAAGCTGTCGCCGAGTTAGTGGCTGGAACCGGTTTATCATCATCCTTTTTTTTCGTTTTATCATTCACTATCACCTTGCCTTTACCGCCGCAATAAAGGATTTTCTTTGGTTTTCCTGTCAGGATTCGAGTTCACTGCAGTCCTGTAAAATACAGTATTAACTTTTGTCAAAAAAATGAAATAGTCAATGATAGACGCCGATGTATAAAGCCTTCCCGATATGTGATCTTGTATTAGTACCTAACGACTTCGGGATTTAGTGGGATTGCTTTGGATACTTAGGGAAAAATTGAAATTAAAATGAATTAAGTGCATCCTAATATTATAAATGCGAAAGTGAGTTTGTTTGTTTGTTTATTACGCTTTCACGCCTTAACTGCTCAACCAATTTTGATGAATTTAGGTATAGTCATAGATTGGATTTGGAGAAGGACATAGGCTACTTCTTTTTTAAATTCATATCGCAGAACAACGTTTGCCGGATCAACTAGTCAGGAATAAATTGATGCGTGATAAACTAGCGGTTTGTACAATTGTATTCATGTACGATGTATTTAATTTGTGAATAGTCTACAATTATTTAAGTCATGTCATTAGTCAATTATCATAAGTGTGGTAAGCTTAATCAATTATGTGTTACACTAATTAACTTGTATATCTTTTTTCATGAAATGCCTTTCTACAGCGTGTTTTTCTGTTACAGTTTACATATTTTCAATTAACATGAGTATATGGAAGTCGACGTAGCACGCCCCGTCGAAGGATGAACTAGTCTATTTTGCTATATACATTTATTTATATTAAAATACAAAAATAACAAAAATAAATCTAAGTCATGCAGATTTAGATTTTTTTTCCGACATAACAACCATTGGCAACACATGACACACGTCGCGCAGGCGTAGTGGAGCCGCTAGGCTGCCACAAGTACTTAAATCAAACATTTTATTAATTATGGTACTGAAACTAATATTAAGTACTAACTTCTGCTGGACCTGATTCCTGAGCCTCCCCTAGTAGGAAACCAATGTATCAATGCTAGTATTTAGTTATTGTATTGTACATGTAGGTATATTGGGCAAATAAAAACTACCTAGCAGGTGCATGATATGATGGAAGCCCGTGACCGCTAGGTGGCGTCTCGAGTGTGGTACCAATTGGCTGTTTCTTACGAAAGTTGTTTATTATGGCTCCAAGTTAGTATATTTTAATTTTGTTTCAAGTTATTTAGTATTTCTTACTATGAAGTAAGTTTAGGTTGACTATAATTTATAATATTGTTTTTATTATTATTTTGTCATTCTCTTTTTCACCTTTAAAATTATTTTTAATGTAAAAATGTTTGTGTGAGCACTTAGTTGTCTATTGTACTCTTTCATATCCAAATATATGTATATAAAAACATAGTATATTTATTTGCTTTCGTACATTTCAATGTATTAATAGTGATAATGATAATAAACCTTTTAATATTGCAATTTTAATAAAATTATACTAACAATTTAAATAATTAAAAGAAAAATCAAATACACCTTGTACATTACGTGGATTAATTACGTCTAATAAAATTTTCTGTATAAAATATTTCGTAGATCGTAATACTAATTGCCTCATTAATAATTAAGGTATTCGCTTTATAAAACTGTCTATGTCTAATATGTAAATGTTCACTTTGGCCTGTCATTTAAAAACTGAATTTTCCGAATATGTTTACATCTAAAGTAAAACCTTTTGATTCGTTCACAGAAGTCTATAAAATATTGTACTGGTCTGGGTACTATAAACCATTAGAACAACCCAGAAGTAAATTTTGGAGGATTAGTCATCAAATTTACAGACCCTTCGCCTTCTTTGTGGCTTTTACCTTCAATTTGATGCATTTAGTATTTGCATGGCAGGTTAGTATTTTTATTTACTAAAACTAATGTTCTATCATAGTCATCCAGTTATATTTAACATAGTGGATGTAGTTACTATAATTAATGACCGTAGTCTTACAACAACGAGTCTGTCTATTTAGATTCTATTCGCACAAATAGCTCTTTTACAGTTTTGTTCCGTTTTCAACTTGGAATTAGGGATATTGTTTCAGGTCGAACAATGATAATTGCGTATTTATTTGCGTCACTGATATGTTGTGAAATTTAAATGACTGTATTCTTACCTCCTTACCTCTCAAAAATTAAAGAAATAATAGAATGTTTAATAGAGGAGTGAATAAATCCAGTGGCGTGGCGAGCTTAACTCGCGCCCGAGGCACAATACCTTTTAGCGCCCCAATTCGAAAACCATATAATATTATATGTAAAATATACTCGCAAAGTAATAAATAAATAAAGTAAAATAATTAAAGTCATAGACTCTAGCTAGGCTTTAAATTTGAGACAAAAATGTAGTTGAGAAAAAAAAACTAGATTTAGAAATGTATCGTCTAGAATTAGTTCAAAGAAGAAAGAAATTAGAATTAGAAAAGACGTGCCAATTCTATTATGAATATATCATTATAGTTTGATTTACACTATTAGTGTTCCTTTTTTCCTTTTTATTTACGAATTAACATATATTATATTACACTGGCACTAAATTTAAAATATATTTTCCAGAAATCAATTATAATAAAAATAAAAATTATCCAGATTTTTTTGTTTTGCTGACCATTTGACGCCCCTTTGTGAGTAGCGCCCGAGGCATGATGCCCCCCCCCCCTTGCCCACCCCTCGCTACGCCACTGAATAAATGGTCCCGTTGTTTTTTATTTGAGACCATATAGCCCGGAATAATTAAGATAATATAATCAATAGTCTTCAAAGTATTAGTTTTATGTGATATTAATCTGCTAATCATAGGCTTGCAATAAAAAATCACAGGAATAAACATATTGACGGCGAGTTTCTTCCAAACAAAAAAAAAAGCGACCAAAAAACTGTCAGCAAAATAGCTAGTAATTTCATATAAACTGTACGAAAAAAAGAAAGAATTTCAACAATATTATAAAAAGTCTGTTAAACATGTGCATAAAGTAGATAATGTAGATAGGCGCGTAAAAAAATTGAATAACTCTCTCTCTTAGTTTATAAAAACTAAACCACTACATGAATTGAGGAATAAAAGTATTTTACTTATACCTATGTTAAAAGAACATTTGTTTTATGTATATTTATAGCATCGTGATGACATGGATGAGTTATTAGAGAATATGATAATAGAAATACCGCAACTTAATCTTCTTACCAAGTTAATACCATTTAACTTTCAAAATAAACGGATTGAAAAACTCAATACACTTTTGAAAGGTAAGAAAAATTATATAATAAAATTATGGTTCAAAATAGTGGTATTACTTTTTCATACAAAAATGTGAAACAAAATTATATAATACTTTTTTAATTATAATAATATTCCACTTGGTTACTTAGATCCTACATTTGCCGCTAACAATGAAAAAGACGAAGAATTATTGACCAATGAAAAAAAAGAAATGCATCGACTTTCAAAAGTTCTGAATATAGGAGTTACATTCACCGGACTAATATGTTGGCCTCTTTCGTTTTTTGTTCAAAGATTGTACAACGAAAATGCTGTTATACCAGCTTATGTGCCTTTTGAAACTACATCTTGGAGTGGGTAAGATTAATTTCATAGAGTAACATCATTTACATTGTTATTAGAGTTATACTCAATAAATAAATGTATTTCTTTTTAATTTTGTCCTTTCTTGATATTGTCGTAGCGAATGGTGGTGGTCACAAAGTGATTATGTTTACTACATGACCAGTTCAGGGGGAGGGAGGTCTTCAAAATAACACGCTTAACCACACTTGATTACAGGAAGAAGGGGGGGACTTAGGTTTTCGTTAAGTAATCAATAACCTCTAAAGGAAATTTCGCGCTTTTCGAGCTATTTTCAAATATAGCGCGTTCAACATTTAGTTTATACTTGTAATTATAGGCATGCGTGCAATTTTGACATCACCCGGCAAGTGCTTTACTAATAAAGCCAAATATGAGCCAAATTCATTATATAAACTATCTGTTTGCAAAAAATTATTGAAAACCATATTTATGATCTATTTATGTGAAAAGTAGAGGAGAGTCTTCTCATATACTACAGATGGTCACCAGGGGGGGGGGGGGGATCACGTAGTATGGGTACGTTTCCCTACTTGTAAATCATGTAAATCTTCTTTTTACCTTTGGTAGAATGACTACACTATAATACTATTTTGTAGAATAGACACCCTTAGATGGAAAAGGTGGTATTTTTCTCATTAGCCAGAACTACATAACATTTTATTGACCTGATGAGTCTGTTGGATCTGTCACTGGCCTGTAGAACTGTATCCGTGGCCTAAACCGGACGAGAAAACAATTGTGAATGAAATAATTTATTTTGTTTTATGTGTAAATAGATCTTATGATATATGTCACAAGCCTTTTGATAACAAAAAAAAAAACATGTGTGCGTTATGCACGTAAGAAGTTATACTTATCTGACGCAACAGAACAAAAATAGTTATAGATTTTATCCCGTTTGCCACAAATCTTTGTTATAGTGACTGTGAGAGACAGTTATCCGCTAACTTCATTAGGTTGCTTTTTGGTTGTCGTTGTGTGAGCGCATCGTAAAATTTGTACTGTCATATTTTTTTCCAAATGCGTCAAAAGAAGTATAAATTCAAAAAAATATTGCTTCAAATCTTTTTCAGTTTCTCATTGTCAGTGGCCGCGGAAGTGGTCCCAATAATTTGGACAGGCTACGGCCACATAGCGCTGGACTGTGTTGCAGTGACATACTACTCACAGATTTGCATCCAATTACAAATCTTGAAGAATAATTTAGAAAATTTATTTGATACTAATATTGCTGTTTCAAATTGCGACTATAAAGATGTAATGGATAATAATTTGCATAGAAAATTTGCGTATAATATCAATCGTTATGAAAAGCTTATTTGGTAAGTATTAAGGTTCATATTAAATTTTAAAGTTGGAGACAAGCAGACAGGCAAACAGCCCTCCTACCTGGTCAGAAGTGGTCAAAGTCGCCTGTAGCCGCTTGCACTGGCTACGCACGGCGTCTAATAAATGTAGTTTTTTTTATTACTGTAGGACAGCAGACAGGCTGACGGCCCGCTTAGAATTTTGCAGTTATCGTCGCGTAAGGGTTTATGCAACGCCAGTGGCATCGCGAACATGCTGCTGTCCCATAAGGGTACAGGAACTTGGGTCTCTAATGCCGGAAAACAACACAAAGTTATTATGGCGGCATACTTAAGACCAAGGTGGTCGTAATCCAGACGGGCTTGAGGCACTACCACGTATTTAGGGTTGTTTTGTCGCCTTTTACGACAGTCCGACCCCGGCCGCAGAGGTCAGTATTCTTTCTTCGCGCCTGCACGGATAAAAACGTATAACGGTTTAAAAAAAATTCAGTGTGGTTTTAGAGAACTTACCACGCTAATCTGTTACTTTTCGTTTGGAAATGGGGAGCTAAATTTAACCCTTCTCACGATCATCAGCGGGTAGTTAAACCTAACGCTCCCAGTTCATTGAAGAGCACACGGGGGAAAATTTCAGCGCGCTTTTTGTTGAAAGTGACTTATATGGGGAAAATTTTGTTCTCATAAGCTGCCGTTAACTACCAACCCCCAAAGGAGAAACCAAAGGGTACTCTTTACTATCTGTAAGCGAGGAAGAAATAATCATTTAGTCACTTTTTACGGCTCCCCGGCAGGTGATGGAGGAAGTACAATGTACACTTTCTTAATTATCATATTATTATTATGTGGTATAAAGTTTTGAATTATATAATATAGTTATTTGACCTTTTCAGCTATTCAACAGAAGTAAACAAACTGTTCAACTTTTCAATGTCATTTCAATTCATTACATCTTCGACAGTTCTTTGTTCTCTCATATACAAAATCAGTAAAGTAAGTAGCCGTAAATATAAAGAATTATTTCAAAATTTTTTTTACCGTATTTTAAGATTTTGTTTTGTACTGATGGTTTGCCCACTTTTTAGCAGTTGAAAAATTTATTTGTAAATATTAAAATCCAGTTTATTCTTCCATTCCAGTTTATTTTATACATAAATGTGCCTTTAGTACTATTACAGTGCTACTACTACAAAAGGTACTATTAAAAGTTATTATTATTACTTATGAGCCTAAGGTGTGCTACTATCATAAGGCTCTGTGCCCTTTTTTGACTTGGTCGACGCTACCGTTCAAGCAAAGAGCCACAAGAATATTAATGAAAATCTGACTAAGTTTGATTTTTACTGAGGTTTTTTACGATTACAGTTTTTCTCCATGCAGAAGGGCGGAGAAAGAATACTGACCTCTGCGGCCGGGGTCAGCCTGTCGTAAAAGGCGACAAAACAACCCACCTTATAGGGACCTAAGCTTGTATGGATGGCAACCACCCTTTAAGTTTTAAGTATGCCGCCATAATAACCTTGTGTTGTTTTCCGGCGTTAGTTACCCAAGTTCCTGTACCCCTATGGGACAACAGCATGTTCGCGGTGCCCCTAGCATCGCAAACATCTATAGGCGACAGTAACTACTTATTATCAAGTGAGCCGTCAGCCTGGCTGCTGTTCCTCAGCAATTAAAAAAGTTATTATTAAATAATTAAATAAAAAAATTGAAAAACACGCTTCAATGATAAATCGAACTAAACAGTCATCATCATCATCCCAGCGTTAGTCCCGGTTGCCACCCAAACTTTCGTTTCGGTGCCCGGGGTCCGCTTTCCGACTTTTTCTACTCCATTTCGCGCGATCTTCAGCATCCCTGGTAGTGAGCCCATTGGCACGCATATCACCCTTTACGACGTCAAGCCAGCACTTTTTGGGTCTACCCCTCCTGCCGGGGCCCGGCGGAAGCGGCATGGCCAGACATTTGTTTCCCACGTAAGCATCCGGTTGCCGTAAAACATGGCCATACCAACGGAGCCGACACTCCTGCAATTTATCTGCAATGTCACGGACATGAAGACTACCGCGAATGCGGGAGTTCCTAACGCGGTCCTTCCGCGTCACTCCACACATCCACCGCAGCATATTCATCTCCGTGACACGCAGTTCTTGCTTGTGTCGCTCTAACACCGGCCACGCTTCACAGCCGTATAAAAGGACAGGCCTAATGATGGTCTTATAGACCTGCCCCTTCAACTTTACCGGCATCTTGGGGTCACAAATGACACCAGTTACCTCACGCCATTTAGCCCACGCGGCAGCAATGCGTGCCTTGACGTCGCAATCGATGTCACCAGACGCATGAAACACAGATCCCAGGTATTTCACATGGTCCGTGCGCTCGACCGTGTTGCCGTCTATGCGTACGGGTGTGGGATCTGTGGAGTTACAGGCCAAGTACTCGGTCTTCGCTACATTGAGCTTCAGACCACCGTTCTCAAGCGACTCCTTCCACACCTTCACACGTCGCACCAGCCTACCCCTGTCCGAATCTGCCAGCGCGATATCATCAGCATACATGAGCAGCCACGGGGGCTGCTCATGCTCTGAAATCGAACTAAACAGTGATTCCTAATTAGGAATAAGATAATGAATAAAAAATACTAAGATTAATGTCAAAACAGCGTGGGGCGCTTTGCGCCAATCTTTCGTACCGTTTTTGAGCTAATCGTACCGATCGAAAATTTTCGAGAACTGATTTATCGAGTGCTTTTTTCACAATAATACTAATATTTTTCAATCATTATTTTATTCATATATTAAGAATTATTTTTCACTTTTTAGTTGAATCTATCATTAAAGCGTATTTTTTTAAAACACGCTTTAATGATACGCTTTTATTTTAAAACCATATTTATTCTATTAGATTTATATACTAATATAATTATATATATATATGATCGCTTGTCTACAATGTCTATAGACTAGTACAAATTTAACAATAAAACAATATTGAACTTAATAATTTTGTTAAAGTTAATAGCGCCTGATATCAAATTTTAATAAAATTATTGCCATAATATTTTATCAGGCGTTTATAATACGTCACATTTTTTAAGGATAATGAGATAATCTTATCGAATTATTATGTTATCAACGGCTCTTGATAAATCTACAACATTTAAATGAAATCTGACCACTAAATTTAGTCAAAATCAAGTTCAAAGGAGCCGGTTACAAATAAATAAACCCACAAACAAACCTAAAAGTGAAATTAATAAAAGCGTGTTTTTCTTTTCAGACACAAGTTTTATCAGCGCCCTTCATGTTTCAAATACTTTTAATGTCACTACTGCTAGCGCAGGTGTTCCTATATTGCTTTTATGGAAATCTCGTCCGTTATGAGGTACGAATAAAATTTAATCCAACCGATACCAGGTAGTTACTATCGCATTTAGACGTTTGCAACACAAGAGGCATAACCAACACGCTACGAGTACCGACTGCAAAGAAATTTTAAAACAAAATCTTATCTAATCGAATACTACCTTATGAAATTTCAAACCATTTTCATTAATTTTATTTCAGTTTATTTCAAAAATGTCAAAATATAAATTCAGATTTTTAATAAAATGATAACTCTTTGTGCAAGAAAAAGGTGATTTCAAATGGAAGTTTCTTTCAGCTTATCTGTATATATATATATATATATATATATATATATATATATATATATATATATATATATATATATATATATATATATATATATATATATATATATATATATATATATATATATATATATATATATATATATATATATATATATATATATATATATATATATATATATATAATTCTTCTATACGTATGGATGTGACTGAATTGTGGTGTGTGTTCAATTAGATTCGAAAATGGTTTAGATTTAGTTTTTACTGGTTGACCCGGCAAACGAACGCAAAATTTTCGGCATAAAAAGTAACCTATGTCATTCTCCCAGGTCCAATCTATCTTTATACCGAAATTCTTCAAAATTGGTTCAGCGGTTTAGGTGTAAAAAAGTAACAGATAGAGTTTTTTTTCATATTTATAATATTAGTATGGATGGCAGAACAACGGTTGTTCAGCTACTTCTTCTACAAAATATTATAATAACTTTTACAGAGCGAATCAGTTAACCGGTCTATATACTTGAGTGATTGGTCTGCAGTGTCTCCATCCTTCCGTAAACAAATACTAGTTGCAGTGACGCGCTGGTCTGTACCCATTGGTCCAAAGGTGTGTGGAGTCATACCTTTGTCGTTGCAGACGTTTACTACGGTAAGGTTCTTTCTTTTTTAACGTAAATAATAAATTACACAAGGTAAGGTAGGAGACATGCGTATACACACTACATGTCGATCGAGGTCACTGTAGGCTTGTGTAGGACGCAGAATAGTGTCTTCTACCTAACCTAATACCCCCCCAGGCTCCTCCGTTTTCTTATGTACGGGGTGCCGAGAAATGGCACGAACCGACTACCGTCACCTGCACGGCGTTGGTCCATAGTGGGCATGACCCTCGCAGTTCCGGAGGAATTTGACCCACGCCACCAGAGGCTATTACTACCAACAATACTTAAGATTTTCATGTATTACTGGAGTTATGAGACACGTCCAGGCAAAAAATTTTAACTGACCCTAATTAAACCTTTGCTTGATTTAGTTCAGGCTCACAAGATAATGATTTAATAGCAATACGATACGAGAGAAGTTATAATAGTTTGATCGAATATATTTATTTTATCTTTGCGTATTAAATACTATTATTTAAAAATTCATAGTTAAATTATAAGAAAATGAAAACATATTGAAGCCACTTGCATATTACTGTTACTAAATATTTATTGTGTATAAATTACTATTTTGCATTATTTGAACTTAATTTACTTTCAGATTTTAAGGTCATCTTACACCTTATACACAGTGTTAATTACGAAGAAAACTTAAATTATGTGGGTAGATTTTGATGTACATTTTTATAGCACGTGTAATGTAGAAAATAAATTCATTATTTCTAAACACATAATAAGTAAATAAAGTTACCAAAATTTTGAAAATGGTCGATATTTTTAATTTACTTATTTATAAACTTATTTATTTTATTAAATATAATAACAGCCCAGAAACATCTCACTGTTGAGCTCGGCCTTTCTTCTAGAGGGAACGTACAACATATGTGTAGTGCAGATTGGCGGGTTACACATGCCGGTGATATCGGTATTCAAGTTTTCTCGCGATATTTCCTTCGCGTTTTTTTACGGATTACGGATCCTACATCTACAGATGGATATCCAAGTGTGAAACTATTTAGCTACTTCGTAGCTACCTTATACAAGTTTCTAACTTCTCTTTCAACGATTTCTACTTTATACTATAAAATACTAGATGACCCGGTGAACTTCGTATCATCTACATAAATATATTTGTTAAAAATGTGGTCAAAACTTAAGCCGAACAAAACGAATTAATAGTGTAACTGTACCAAGTTAATACAACTATTTTATACTTAAGCGATACTATAAAATTAAGGAAGACGTCGATGTTATTGGACAAACTTGTTTGTTGGGCAGAAAACTTCGGGGATGTCCTCTCTGTTTACTCACACATTCTACAATTTTAATCTGCCAACAGCACTTGAGATTCCTGAACGTGTGTTTGTTGTTGTAAGACACAGGACAATGGAGGAACACTATGGCAACTTCATGTAGAAGGATGGGGCAACGATTCTGCAAGTCTAGAGCTTGGTTGAAGTCTAAGTCGTATTAGATGTAAATGTGTTAACAACTCTGTTTAACAACTCTTGATGTTGGACGATGTAGTCATTATCTATTTGGTTTTTCTTAATAAAAATAACAATGTTGACATACTGTAATAGAATTTTACTGTGGCACGTACCGCAATGTTTAGCATTTTTTTGCTATGGCGAGTGGACGAAAATAGTTAAGGGTAAGGTAGAAAATAGTTATTTGAAATATAGTTACGGGATTGTATTGGGCGAGGATATAAAGAATGGGGTTGGAATGGTGGGGGACTCGGATTCGGGATGCCGCAAAGAGCGGATCAGCGAAATGACGATTCGAAGGCAGTAGCAACAGCCGGAGAATAACTTCAAACTTCACATCGCGTGATGTTTGTTTCTATATAAAGGATTGATTATGGCGGTTTGCATTGTGTTGGATCCCGCGATTCGCGATATTTTAATTTTCGTGAAACTCCAACGTAGGTATTACTAGAGCCAGTGTTGTTTCTCCTTCCGCGATTTAATTTAATAATAACTCACGGGTGTGCATCTTTATTTCTGGAACTAGGGTCCAGTCGAGTCAACGTTGTATTAGCTCAGCTATTACACGAGTAAGTCTAGATGGTTCAATTATTATTTTGTGTAATTCTAAAATAGGGTTTAGCTTAGAGTTAGTCAGGTTCAGTCCAGAACGGAGCTTTTGGACTGCCAACTAAGTCAAATAGGTTTAATAAATTATCAACTTCATGGTTTTCCGATTCCTTTGTTCCATTTTATACGAAATATTCGATTAGAAGTTAATACTTCTATAGATGTAGATGATATATCTCTTATAATTACAAATCATGAAATTTCAACATTATATAAGTCACATATAATATATCCCGTTTAACTATTTTATTTTCTATACGTATTTATATTATATTCAATATAATTATACATATAAATCATTACACATCACAAAATCACTTACGTAGACACAGAATACCTATTTATTTCGACACTAGATTCGAGAATAGAATATAAGAAAAATCAACTGACCTAATTCTATTTGCATGAGGTATATACGCTTTCTGATTTGCTTCATTATATTGATACATGAGAGCCCGGGCTTAGACGTCGAGTAAATGCTAATCTTAGTGGTCGTAAAGGATGACGTGCGTGCCTATGGGCTCACTATAAGGGGTGTCGAAGATCATGCGAAGTGAAGAAGAAAAGTCGGAAAATGGACCCTGTGCACTAAAGTGAAAGTTTATATTGTAACCGGAATTTAACGCTAAGACTTTGATAATGTTATTTCATGGGATTTAGATTCTTGTAAGATTCCTTGAACACTTCTGGTTGAATCAGAATTAAACAAAGAGTTGTTGGCTACTAAGCTGAGGTCTGAATAGTCTATCACTTAATAGTGCATTATGCTTGTCTGGAATGTAACCAGAAGGTGTAGACTACGAGACTGAGACGTTTCAAACTAAACGTTGACTCCCCACTCTTCGTCTTATTGTTAAAGTATTACTATGCTGACGATGAACGGACGAGTGCGGTTATGGATCTGCAATCTCAATGACTGTGATCTGTATACTTGGTTACATTCTAATTCGAGCATGTGTAATAATGTAGAATCACTTCGTACGCGATATTTTTCAACTCATTTAATTAATACTGCATTTACTCGGCCCTGGTTTTATAAAACTAAGGTTATTTTGTTTTTGCGCTCGTACATGGCACGTTAGATAAGACATGATAGGCGTAATATACTTACAGTAAGGAATGATAGATATTAAGACAAATAAGTAGCATTAAGGCGTATACTGAAGCATGATATATATATATATATATATATATATATATATATATATATATATATATATATATATATATATATATATATATATATATATATATATATATATATATATATATATATATATATATATATATATATATATATATATATATATATATTTTTATTGCTGTAGGACAGCAGACAGGCTGACGGCCCGCTTAGAATTTAGCAGTTACCCTCGCCTATGGGTGTTTGCAACGCCAGTGGCATCGCGAACATGCTGCTGTCCCATAAGAGTACAGGAACTTGGGTCACTAATGCCGGAAAACAATACAAAGTTATTATGGCGGCATACTTAAGACCAAGGTGGTCGTAATCCAGACGGGCTTGAGGCACTACCACGTATTTAGGGTTGTTTTGTCGCCTTTTACGACAGGCCGACTCCGCCGCAGAGGTTAGTATTCTTTCTACGCCTAGCCTCGCTCCCTCTTTCTAGCATAATATGATCTTTAGAACCTTATTCATCACATGCTCGATCCATTGCTTTTAACTCACAATGATGTTTCAAATGTCATCCTAATAATCCCATTCCTCTCCTATCTCCGTAAAACTGTACTGAAGTTTAGTGCACGTTTTACCCTAGTGAAGTAATAAAAAAGTAGCTTTGATTTTGCCGCCTGCTGTTGCCACCTGGTTTGCACAATTATTCTTCTGGTATACGTATATAAAGTGAGAATAGAGGAATTTCAATTTATCACTCAACTCTCAATTATTATAGCGAGATTGCATTAGCGATCACTATTATGAATAAGGCGGTTTTGTCTGTTGTATAACTATATAATATCTGTAACTATAATCTATTACTTTGATACAAAAGGGGTTGCTAGATCTGTGAGAGGTGTGAGTACGTGGCCTATAAGGCCGAACAAACATATGCTATCCACATACCATTAATGGGCTGATTCAATGTAATTTCAATTCAATTTCACGCGTTGCATTATATAATTCACTCATTCCTCGTTTGCCCAAGAAATTATGTAGAAGATTAGGGTCGAATTTTCGTGGGGATTTGAGGCGGTGGGTAACTTCACCGGGCAACATATTCTGTTGTAGAGCTTCGGTTCTACAATAAAATATTCCCGATTCGCGATCAAAATTCGTAATTAAAATTTGTGTAAATTCTATGACGTCCACGATTTTATGATAAACTAATAAGCTATAAATAGATAGAGCTAGTTCTGTATAATGAGTACACCAAATAGAACAGCAAATATCTAATGTAGAATTGCTCCCCATAAATCCACACCTATCAATTCTCACCTGTTCACAGTAAATTACACGGCAAATCCAGGCACTAATTAAACAACATGTTGCCAAGTTCCGGCCATGTATTCGCAATGATGCTCGGATAGTGGAATATACCCGCAAACAATGAAATCACGTTGTTTCCGGCTTTCGAATTTGCACGGCAAATGATGTTTTGTTTGTGTGGCAGGATCATCTTTCGCTCATTCACTGTCCCGTATTCTGACCGTATTCAAGTCATTTACCTTGTTCCAATTTTAATTTTCTATGTGCATGGGCGGAGTAAAATATTGACTCTTGCGGCCAGGGTCGGTTTATCCTAAAAGGCGACTAAGCTTTCCTAGCTGATGATAGGGTTTCAAGCCAAATAACTTTCTGTTGTGTTCTGGCATAAGTAGTTCTAGTAATCCTTTACGGATGGCAGTGTGTCAGCGGTGCCCTTGGCGTCGCAAACATCTATAGGCTAAGCAGACAGGATGACGGCCCCCTTAATAGGCTAAATGTTAAGCGAGTTGTTAGCCTGTCTGCGTTTGTAAACGTATTTTTTTTTTAATATTATTTATTATAGGAGAGGCATTGAGTGATCCAAACTAAAATATCCGTATTAAATAATACAAGTTTCACGAAAGTGCATATTTTAAATAATTTTATATTAATATTCTTCACATGATAATATGTAATTGAGTAATAAGGAATGTAAATTAATTTAGTTATTATTCTAATTAATAATAGGTCTTGTTGATGTTGACGTTTAAGTTAGAAGAATTGTGAAGAAGAATAAATTAATCATAAAAGTAACATAAAATCTGATAAATATACAGATTTTAATCTAAGTAACTCAAGTCAAGTGGCTGAAGTGACAAGGCAAGACAGAAATAAGTAAATAATAAAGACAAGATTTTATACTTCAGCAAATTTATAAGATGTATTTAATAATAATCAGAACTAAAGCAGCCATGCAAAGGTCTGTGTTGATTGACTTACCTGTCAAACAGCCTATTTAATTGACGTTGAAGAGTTGCCTTAAGCAAAATTCAAGTAGTTTTAAAAACGCAATAATGTTTTGAAACGTTGAACAAGAATCAAAAGTTGTTTCTGATCTCCTAAAATTTCTCATAATTCAAATGAAAACTTATTCTGTACATTTTTACAAGTTTGTTTCACAATGAATATGTCGTTTATACAACATTTGGTCCAATAATTAAATCCTAATTCATGAAATTTTAAAACTACAGGGTTTTGTTAAATGGAGGCGTATGGGCAGTCATAATAATCTTAAAATTGCGCCATTTATGCACTGTAAAAAAGCAAGTTACATGATGATAGTTTCGCGAGCTCTGAATTTCCATTTAGCCGGGACCATTTAAGAGCGCTGAATGGTGTCCATTGTGCCGAACCCATTGTGTTTTTTCATTGATCCACTCGGGTTATGCGTACGAATGGTCCGTTCATGGATTCCAATTACTGTACTGACATTGTTACTGGACTTACTGGATTAGTTGTTTTAATTGGAGACTATTCAGGTATATTTTGGAACTCATAAAAATCAAATACTCATAATACGAGTATACGTCCGTCTGAATCATCGCCACAATTTTCAATCATGTCCACTGCTAGACATAGACATTTTCTAAGGTACACTTAACCCGATATTTGGCTTGTTACATTAATTTCCTGCCAGCCGCTTTTAGCAGGTAATGGCCTCATTCTGCTGGTTGGCGTCTTAAGCTAATTTGCCAAAATGTGGCCGCCATTCTAGAACACGTTTACTCCAACGGTTATCGGTTTTCCGTCAGATTCATCGGTTTTTAGTTTAGTTTATAGCAAAGTTTACAAAGGTCAAATTGAGATATATATCCATCATGGAATGAAACTATTCATGGTGTAATGTAATGTATAATGATTTTAGTTACATATGCGGGTTAATATACATGGTAGGATATAAGAGAAGTTTAACAATGCAATACCTCTTTTTCTGCACTAAAATCACGTTAGGTACTTAGTAGAGGAGAAGAAGAAGGTGTACTTACTGGGAACCGTTTGGCGAGTTGGCAAACCTAGACTGGTGTTTGGTTGATTTTATTGCATATTTATCTTTATTTGAGGGTGTGAGTTGGTGGATAATAATATAATAATAATAATAGCCTTTATTTAACAATCTTACAATATAGTTACATTATTCCTATTTAATCTATTAATTGTTTGACACCGGTACGTGAAGATTGTCTTGCTGTCCAGCATAGGCCTCCCCTAGAGCTCGCCACTGAATGCGATTCTGCACTTGCCTTTTCCATGTGTGTCCCGCAATTTTTTTGATATCGTCTTCCCATCTAGTGAGTTGGTGGATACTTAGAAAAAACTCCAGACTCGTACTCCTTTCATTTACGGTCAGGAGGCTAGGAAGTGGCAGGAGCCGGTTACAGCTACTCCTAACGTGAATATTTCGCTTTTTAATCGCGTTTGAAACATAAATTCGATAATAACACAATAATAACGATTGTAATACAAGTACGACTGTCCTGTTTTTTTTTTTATTTAGCACTCGTTCTCAAAACGATGCTGGTAGTTTTTAGTCCTTGGATATCTTATAAAACGTTCATTGAAGCGATATCTTTGGCCTAACATCATCTAGCGCCAGTATGCACAACCTGGGCACATTTAAAAATGAAATATGGAATTAATAAATAAGGACAAATGTAACTTTAAATGTCTTAGCTACTCAACCAAAACCAATACTTTATTCCAATAATATTATCGTGAAGGTAGATATAGTCTAAAATTTATTAGGTTTATATTGGTTACACCAAAATTAATACTAGCTTGATTATGATATAAATTACACCAAAAGAAAAATATGTTATTGAATGATAATGAAAAAAAAGTTAAAGCACTGATTTCTCAAACGCTCAATGCGGACTAGCGCCGTAAGGAGTAGCGGTAGCCGCTTCCCGCCACTTCCTATTATCCTGACCGTAAATGAGCGAAGTAAGAGTCTCGGGTTTTTTCTAAGTATCCAACTCACAACCTCAAATATGTGAAGATAATTTTTCCCTTACGATTTCCACATATTACTGTTAGTGCACAAAAGCATTTTTCTTTCCCCGGATAAAAAGTACTTTACTATGAAAGCTATAAATTTTGAAAGAAAAAAATGCCATATGTCAATAATAAAACATATACAACAAATAATAAAACAAACCAAAAATCCCAAAGCATTCAGGTGAACATATTATCGTTAAACTCAATTAAAATATGAAAAGAATTCGTATTATTTTATCAATCCCTTAGAGGAGTTTAAAAAATGTATTAATTATTAAAGCCCATATACCATATGAAAGTTTTCCTAGTGCTTGGAAGAAAATATAAAATAAATCATGTTTTAAATCAATAAGTGTGGTTAATGTTCCCAGCCAGTATAATATGCGAGCACTAAATCTCACGTGTCTCTTGAAAGGCAGCCTCAGATTAGGGCGCTTATTGAGTCGTAGATCTTGTGACGCTGCCGACGTCTCGCCGCCTCACTCGCAAATAACCTACAGGCTTTATTTTCTTCTTGGATAAACACAAATGTATTACATCTCATGATTTATGAATGTGAAGTATTTTTAATGTTAGAGTGGAGAAAATAGTCGAGGTATACCTAAATTTTAACTCTACATTATAGGATTGCAAGACTTTTTTAGATACAATGTCGTATCTAGCGGACCCTGGGCGGCGAAACGAGAGTTTGGGTCGTAACCGGGATTCAACGCTAGGATGATGAGATACAATGTCGTATGATGTAAATACTTTTTTGTAGCTGGAGTTAAGGGGATAGGCAAACGGCCAACCGATAGTAGATGGTCACCGTCGTGCATAACATCTGCTGATGTTAAAAGTTTTCCATTTGTAAGAATCTTATTAAAAAAACGATCTCTCGGAGTGATAATGAATCACTACTACTTTTTCCTTTCGCTCCACATATTATCATAATCATTCATTGATAACTTGATAGGAGTTACCCCTGTAAAACGAAATGTACTAATATTTTATTATTTGTTGGTTTGTCTAAGATAAAGAAAAGTCACGAATAGGCACAGACACAAAAAGGGCAATAAATATTTTCCATGTAACTGTGTTCATTTATTCTATAGTTTGTAAATTTTTGTATTTTTATCTCTTTTATTATTTTAGATGTTTTTGGTGGACCATAGAGTATACTATACTGGCGTTTTTCAGTAACAAACTTTGGATACGATCGTGATCAAACGCTCGAATGATGATGGCGTCCTTATTTCCTTGAAAACTATTTTGATTAATAATTTTGTGATCAATTCATTATACACCACCACATCATAATGTGGCATATTAAATGGAACTGACGGGTAATTTTGAATTTGTAATGCAAAATCAAGTGAGGGTACCGCAGGAATTAGTAGGAGTGGGCCTCGTGGGAGTTCTTTGCATGTTTGACAAACTGTTTTGTCAAATACTAATCATTTATTCAGGTGTTTCGGCTCCGTCGGACTTCGAGTAACTGTCTACACGGATTCAGAAAACATACACGAAAATTACTGATGATTCTTATATCTCTTTGAGAATTAGAATCATCAGTGGCGCACTGCACCCTGAAATACATTTTAGTATAAAAAGTTTAAGCGCTGTATGAGAGATGTTAACAAAATAGACATATCAAACGTTCGAACTAAATATGCTAAAATAAGCAATATGTTAAGCAATTTAATTTTTTGTGTGTAATAGATGTCGTCCAAGTTCTATTCAGACGCTATAATTTTATATACAAGTGAAACTTAAGATCAATATTATTGAGCTATGTTTATATGAGCAATAAAACTCTAGAAACTAATGATGAAATAAAATGGTATCAAAATCCATCCTAATACTAGAAATCCATAAGCTGTAATAAATATTGATCTTTGAATAAGTTCTCCCTGTATTTCTTTTCACAAAAAATGCTTTACTTTCTCGAAAAATATAAGGAATAAAAACATTTCAAAGTATTTTCTAAGACTTATGTCCACATTCTACAATGTTTCTGTCAGTAAATGTATTCCGCGTGGGAACAAAGATATTTAGTTTTAATATATTATACAGAGCTTTAAAGAAAAATCGCCTGCTATTTATTATTGAAGATTTGTAAGGATAAACAGTTTGTAGTATATTTTTGAGAGATGTTTAAATTTTATGTTATCCTAAGAAACCGTGAAACACTGGTGAACTCACAGAAATAGGCATTTTTATTAGTCAAGAAAACAAGAAATAGTAACTTTCCATAAAATGAAAAGCATTTGCAACATTAATAAGTGTCAACTTGGATTTTTTAAGGACCATTACCTACACTCGGTTAAAACCTATATTGTAGAGAACTTTACAAATATTAGATTTTTTTATTGCTGTAGGAGTGCAAACAGGTGACAGCCCACTTAAAATTTTGCAGTTACAATTTAACATAAGGAACAGAAACGTTTTACAGAAACTTGGGTTTTTTTTTATTGGTCTTCAAAACTGAATACATTTACAGGCTTACTTAAAAAGTCGCTAATGCTAAAAATTATATAATGATAAAATATATTCTACAAGATGAAGACACAACTTCGTTATGTAAGCTAAGAATACCCATACATTAATTATAAATTAATCATAAACATATTATAACAGACTGAAAATAATAATAAAAAAATATAAAAAATATCTTAATTTATATTTTATAGAGAGAATAGAACCAAAAAAGATATCGATTTCATTACATAAAGCATTGTAGCTGGAAATAATTCTATATACTGGAGAGTGTTGGCCAATATTTGTTTTGCATAGTAGAAAATGTTCTTCTGTTTTCAAGTCTACTACCTGCACGTAGAATGGCGAATGTTATTTTTTCTAGTATGGGAGAGGAGAAACCATTCAACAATTTATATAGTAACATGATGTCCGCAATCTTCATACGGCTCGCCACAGAAGGTACGTGATAATATGCGAAACGGCTATCATAACTTTGAAGTGTGCGACATTTATTGTCAGAGTAAGTGACATGATACATGAAACGCTTTTGGACACGTTCCATTATGGCGGCATACTTAAGACTTAAAGGTGGTTGTCATCCAGACGAGTTTGGGGCCCTACCGTAGTTAGGGTGGGTTGTATTGTCGCCTTTTATGTTACGACAGGCCGAACTCCGCCGCATAGGTCAGTATTCTTTCTCCGCCCCTGCACGGATTATCAGACTCATACACCCAGACTAGAAAAAAACTGAGTGCAACATATAAATATTTTAACTTCCGGGGGAATGATCCCACAGACACTTATTAATTTATATGTATACCATATTAATGCTTTAAATATTTAAAGGTTATTTGTTTCACCGCTGTTCGTGAAGGTGCTCCCTTATTTGATCGCACTGACCTGCGCAAGTTTAAATTGTGCGCATTCAACGTCATCTGTATGGATAAATGCTTCATTTGCACGTTAAATGTTAATATCCGATTGCACGAACGCATTCTAAATTTATGTTCTGACGTCAGTCCATATCAGGCGTTATCAAATCTCTATACAATTAATAAAAATAATTATGGATTATCTATAATAATCAATGAGTACACGTATCTAGAACGAATCATTTGCCTGAGTAGGAAGAAGTTTGAGAGGGAAGCTACCAGGAGGATTCAAGCGGGTTGAGCAGCATTAGGCCAATTACGTCAAGTCTTCTCGTGGCACATCACACTGCAAGACATGAGAACAAAATTCTTCAATCAGTGCGTCCCACCTGTAATATACGTAGCTGAGATGTGAACATTAACGGCGGGACTAGATCTAAAATTTAAAGTCGCTCAGCGAGAGAGCCATATCTCTCAAGGATCATATTCGAAACGAAGTGATCCGTCAGAGATCCCAATTGACCGATGTTGCTTCTCGGATAAGCAACTGACATGGCAGTGGGCTGTTTATACATTCTGGAGTACCGATAACCGTTGATGTAAACGCCCTGCAAAAGTGGTTGGCAAGAATTGGATGTAACATGCCAAAGATCTTTGGACTTTAGTATGCTGCTAGGCCTCTCCTGCTGCGCTGTTAAGCCAAAATTACTCGTAGTAAATCATTATATTATATTTCAATCTATCTTTGTACAAATCATTCGTCAGTTCTCATCCAGTCCGTTCCTTTAATGAGTGTTATTTTGTATATTAGATCTAATCTTATCTGGTTGCCCGAAATTGATTCAAAAAATTTAATTGTAGACACCCAAATCTTGATTGCATACGAAATTTCCGCTTCGGCTTCAGCAGACATTTGTTCTCCACGTAAGTAATCAGTTGTCGTAAAACATGTCCATGTATACGCAAAGACAAAAACAATAGACTAAATTATACACAGTAGTTTTAGCTTAAGAAATAGTGTACCTACATATGTAAATAAGCGAGACACGTTATCTACAGTTCGAAATTGATTTTAGGAGATTGATTTTAGAAACATTGATTTTAGAAACATTGTCGTGCGTCTGAAGCCGGGATTTAGATAATATTAGATAGATAGAAAAGTTTTATTGTTCACCAAATAATAAAAACTACTTAAAACATAAATTTACAAAAAAACATGGAACAATCGGCGGTCTTATCGCTAATAAGCGATTTCTTCCAGACAACCTAACGAGGATTGCATTAAGGAATATATAATGGTGGTGTACATTAATAATATTATATAACGATGTATAAAAAAATAGAAAAAAAGTAATAAACAATAAAATTACATGCGACAAAACAATTTATTTGCTGAGGCAATGTTCTTTGACCATATTTTTTTAAGATAGGAAGTGATTTAGCTTTTCTGACATCCACGGGTAATAAGTTCCAAAGATGGACAGCCTGTACAGCGAAGGAATTGAAGTAAAATGATGAAATGTGTGCAGGCGTCTATAATAAGAGATTTTCAGAAGAGCGCATAGAACGAGAATGAGTTTTATAAACAAATATAAAACTTATCTTTAGATAAGGAGGGGTAGATGGAATGAATGGTACCCAATAAAGCAAACTTATAACAAATATTAAGCATGTGATCGGTATGTTATTCAAATATTATGATAATTTTGGTACAAATACTAAATATTTCTGTCATTTCATATTAAATATCTCTAAAGTTTGATTTTTCTTGTTTAAAATGGTTCGGTGACATCATTAGATCAGAAATAGCATCATTTTTTTTTATTTGTAATAAATAGTTTTGTTATGGTTTTTAATTATAAATTTCACCTAACTATCTAACTCCCGTATGGTCTAGTGGCTAGGATACCTGGCTTTCACCCAGGAGGCTCGGGTTCGATTCCCGGTACGGGAAATTTTTTTTCTAAAAGTTTAACGTTATTTTACTTTTTTCGGTAAAAATTAATTATATTACACATATATATTTTTTAGGAACCTAAACATATCTTAAATTTTTGTATAGCTCATATGGTTAAATGTCTGATATTACGTAATACCATGTAGCAATCGATTACTTAGCTATTTCAACAGCGACCTATAAAAATACCTATGCCATTTACGTGTACGTGAAATTATCAATTCCATACGTAATAACCGTGTCGTCCGCTCATCGCACCGACGATCGCGCCAATTGAATGAGCGGCGACCGGACGGCGCGTTCGGCCGACCAATCCATTATGCAGATTGCCACCCCGATTGCAGCATTGTCGTTGGCCGCTTCAGAATTGCGTGCAGAACGCATCGCGACAATCGCATATGCAATTTCATAACTATGCATGGATCTGTAAAAGGAATAAGGTTTTTTTATTCATACATAGATCGTACACGTAACTTGCTATAATTTTTGAATGAACAACATCATTAAACGCTTTGAGATAAAAAGTATGAATTTGAACCACTAGACCACTCTAAAACTTGACTCTAGAACTACTCTGTATCCATCACCTCTAATGCGCAACGCTTTCGCACGTCAAACACTCATAGGCAACAGTAACTGCTAAATTATAAGCGGGCCGTTAGCCTGTCTGCTGTGCTACAGCAATAAAAAAAAGATGCCCAATTCTTGAATATAAAAATATTATAAACACGAATGCATATTTATTATAGAATCTGTTTCACACACTCGCACACTCACTCACACATAACCCCTAACCATATGTATATATATATATATATATATATATATATATATATATATATATATATATATATATATATATATATATATACACATATATATTACTGTGTCCAAAAAATAAGGTGACATTTGAATTTAAACTGCGCGCGAAGGATTTGTAGTTTTTTTTTAGGTTGAAAGTACTGTCAAAATATTCATTAGTGTTTGAGATACGCGTTGTTTTGTGAGTTGCTAAAAGTGAGTTTTTCGTTTTTTGCGATGTCGAAAAATTTGCCATACTGCACTCGTAATTCTTGATCATTTCGACAAAAACTCAACCCATATCGTTCCGCAACCACCGTATTAACCAGATCTGGCGCCGTGCGACTTCTGGCTGTTCAGCAAGCTCAAAAAATCGCTCCGGAGACACCGTTTTGATAGATAGAGGAGATTCAAGCCGCAGCGAAGACAGCACTGAAGGCCATCCCGGAAAGTGACTCAACTTACGAAATGTATCATGGAAGGACGTTTGGGAAAAAGACAGTTTCATCATATGTGAGATAATTACTATTATACTATAGTTATTTCTTATTTCCACCAAGAATGTTATTTAAAAACTATACGCCCTTCAAGGAAATGTTAAAAGAATGTAATGTCGCGCTCGCCTCAGCATCCGCCTTGCACGTAGCGCCAAATCATCAAGGCAATTTTATGGATATTGCATCGACAGATTAATCTATTGATTGATGACTCGCACATGCAAGAGAAAAGCCGATTTGTCTTATTTAGTTTGCGTTAATTGAAACTGCAGTGCTCTAATATTCTGCAACAGATCAATGGCTGTTAAATTTATTGATAATGTAATCCACATTAATATTATAAATGTGAAAGTAACTCTGTCTGTTTGTTACGTTTTCATGCCTAAGCCGCTGAACCGATTTTGATGAATTTCGGAATAAAGATAGATTGGATCATGGAGAAGGACATATGCTTTTTTAAATTGATAAGTTAGAACAACGTTTGCCAGGTCAGCTATTATACTCGTAGTATTTTATAAATACTGCTCCCAGAACATACGCTATATTTAGTCATTTTATAGTAAAATGGCTGCCCAGCCGTTGCTGTAGCTCATTAAAAATAATTCTCGAAAAATTTAAATTGTTATGTCGTGTGTATAAATTATTATGATGTGTAGTAGAATGTTTTAACTAGAAATTGAAACAACGCCATCTACCGAATATCTACACAACCTAGATGTTAAACTATACTATAGAACTGTACGAAGAATTAACTTACATCATCATATTAAAGATTTTTTTATTTATTTTTTTTATATATATATTTTTTTAATGTACATTTAGGTTATTCTCAGATGTATCCTATTAAACGCTTGCATTTCCTCGGCCTACTGACAAATAATATATCAATTTCGTGTTCTATAATTATGTTTTTATATACTTCATATTTATAATATATGTTTGTACAAAATACATCCATGGAGTTTCTTGTCTGTTCTTCTCCATAGGATTCACTTTTGGAACAGACATCTAGCTTTTGACATTTTAAAAGTGCTTGTCACTCAGGCCTATTTAAAATAAAAAATTTTGACTTTGACTTTGACTTTGATCTATTAGAAATTCGTAGAACTAACTAAATACACACTATTATCGATTCATCATCATCATTATTTCAGCCGGAAGACGCCCACTGCTGGACAAAGGCCTCCCCCAATCATCTCCACGATGATCGGTCCTGCGCTGCCCTCATCCAACCTATTCCGGCGATCTTGACCAGATCATCGGTCCATCTTGTGGGGGGCCTACCAACATTGCGTCTTCCAGTACGCGGTCGCCATTCAAGGACTTTTCTGCCCCAACGGCCGTCAGTCCTTCGAGCTATGTGCCCAGTCCACTGCCACTTCAGTTTTGCAATCATCCGGGCTAAATCGGTGACTGGTTCTCCTGCGAATCTCCTCATTTCTGATTCGATCTCGCAGGGAATCTCCGAGCATAGCCCACTCCATTGCCCTCTGAGCGACCATGAGCTTTCTCATAAGGCCCATAATTAGCGACCACGTCTGCGTTCCATATGTCATTACTGGCAACACACATTGGTTAAAAACCTTCGTCTTGAGACACTGCGGTATTTGGGACGAAAAGATTTTACGGAACTTCCCGAACGCTGCCCATCCGAGTTGGATTCGACGAGTGACCTCTTTCGCGAAATTGGACCTGCCTAACTGGATCGTTTGACCCAAGTAGACGTATTCGTCAACAATTTCGAGCAGTTCCCAACTGTTATTATTATCGATTAATAAAAAAAAAATTGCAATCAAATGACATATTGTAATTGAGAAAAAAGAAGAAAAAGTATCCTTCTTGTCTTTTAAGTTAGACTAAATTAATATAGATATTGTTAAATTTATCAAAAATCAATCAAACACCAAATGGGTTCAGTAGTTTCAGAGTTTTTCCTGAACATACATTATGTCCGAAGACTTTTATAAAGATATGCACGTTTCAATGCACAAATAAACAAGAGATTTTGCCAGGCATCGCGTTACGCGGGCCACTGTGAAATGTATTGTTACAGGCTAAATACTTCCGAAGCATAATTAGTCATTATGTTAATATCTTTAGTTTTTAAACATGTGAATGACATTTGAATTTAAAATCAAAAGGATGTTTCTGAGCAGGGACTTCATTCGTATTTTAGCTGGGCCTACTAAGCCTTACCCGGGCCGGAAGGGCACGCAAACTCATATCTCTCCGTCAGGACGTCGAGCAGTTGAGGAACACTGGGTTGGTTTTAGTAACCAGTCACGTGCGTCCCCTTTTCAACTGTAGAGTGCACGGCTGCATTGCTCGAGAATACCAAACTACCCCCCCCCCCCCCACCGCGAGTCCCCATAGCGATGGGAAGTGCATGAAGCATTTGCAAGTAAATAAAGCATGCACCAGGTAGCAGCTAGGACTAAAGTCGAAAGAAAGGGAATAAATGTAAAGAAATAAGAGTAATAAAGTGGTTTAAAGTTGTTAAATTTTAATTAGATTAATTAATGATATCGCGTCTAATTACCCCCAAGGGACAAAGTTTAAGAGTAACTTCACTTCCCGAAAAGTTTTTGTTCCCAAAATCCCAGTGCGGCCTTTGCCTCACAGAAATCTCTTATATTAGTATAAGTTTATTTTACCTATAATGTTACAAAAATTTAATAAATATACGAGGATAAGTCACACAACGTAATTCAGTACCAAGATAAGTTGCAGAGCGCTTATTGTTCGCTGGATACTTCACGCCCAGTACAAAGAACGCAATCTGGACGTCGAGTTCACTTCCCCGACTTCTTTCGACCTTAACGGTCTCCTGGGGCTGATGTGGCGCGCATCAATTCACACCGCTCGCCACCATAGAAAATACCGTTAGGCACGGACACCACCCTTGGCTGTCTGAGGAAGCTCATCTGAGGGCTCACGACAGTCAGTACGTCGTCCACCGCACGTCAAGACGGAAGGTTGCGCTCGCCTAGCGCCCACACTGCCACTGTCGTGGGCAAAGGGTTTCTCGCATATACAGCTCTTTTTAAATTGTCCCAAACATGCTCAATGGCATTAAGATCCAGGCTGCGGGCTGGCCAATTCATTGTACGTGTCCCAACCTCTTCGCAATATTGTCGAACTTGTGCAGCAGCGTGCGGCCGGGCATTATCCTGCAATAAAGTAAAATTTTCGCCTATGAATCCCATGTAAGGCACCACGTGATCTTCTAAGATCTCTGTTATGTAGCGATGTGCAGTCAAACCCCCTCTTTTACCGTTTTGACGGACCATGTCTATGAACACAAGTTCTGTTCGCCCGTTCATCGATATGCCACCCCAGACCATACACGAACCGCCTCCAAAAGGAACACGCTCCTCAATGCAACTTTGAGCATATCGCTCCCCACGTCGACGATAGACTCTTCTGCGACCATCTGCACCATATAAACATTAGGGTGTCCGTTATTTATCCGTTAAAATCGTTTCTTTTTGACCTAATAACAATTTCAGAAACAAAAAAAATTTACGATCCCGTTAAACCCTGCCTAAATAACGATACTTTTCCCATTTAATTAACATGGGATTTTTGCACTTTTTAGCAAATAATTTTTATTTCGCTCATTATACATTATACTCTTTAACTTACCAACAATGCTCAATTCTGCTTCTATTATGATCCCTTTAGACGGGTAAATTTTCATATTGGCGCAAAAAATGTGCCACGTAACCTTTGAAATAGCCAACTTGGTAAATAACGGACACCCTAATAAACATGTCCTACACTCGTCCGTGAACAATACGGAGGCCCATTGCTCTTCTGTCCAATTCAGGTGATCACGCGCAAATCTTAAGCGAGCTTGTCTGTGAGCTACAGACAACTTTGGACCATTTGCTGGTCTAAAAGGGGTGATATCCGCTTCCATTAACCTTCTTATTATTGTTCGTGCACTCACGTTTACTCCACGCACTTCATTACGCTCTGTTTTGATGTTAACTGACGTGAGGAAATGATTTCGCAGGGAAGTTGTAACAATAAATCGGTCATCACGACCGGTGGTTGCTCGAGTCCTTCCTGTACCACGTCTCCTTCTGTAAGAACATGTCTCCACAAACCTTCTGTATATTCTAGAAACCGCAGACTGGTTTAAATTTCTACCAATCGTTCGTTGATCCAAGCCCTCCCACACCAATGCTACAATTTGAGCCGCTTCTTCGGACGAAGTATCCATATTATGGTTCAAAAACTCTCGATGAGTTAAAAAACTAACCCAATAATTCTGCTGGTAACAATAATTCAATTGACAAAAGAATAAAAAATCAATGAGAATCAATTTAAAACTTTGCTATAAATAACACGCAAATCTGATACTACGAGTAAATTTTCTTTTCCCGGCTATATTCATTTGTTTTACTGCAGTTCTATTTTTAAATTTTCCTTTTTTTTGAGATTAAGAGCCAGTCTCTCCATATTTATATAATTTAATCTAAAAAGTTTGCATACTTATTAAAAAAAATCATTTGAAAGTTATCCTGAACTTTGATGCAGTTTATGAGTCCGTCAGTATATAATCTTTTGTAAAAAAATTTCACTTGCTCATCTTTTCTAACTAATAAAGGGTGGATTGAATTCTGATTAATAAAATGTCCTCATAGACTGCAACTTTAAGCTCGTTCTGTCAATCCTCGCTTATTATCTTACCTAACTTGGGCCACTTCATTCCAACGGAGCCTAGAGAAGTCCTAGAAGGCCCAGAAGTCTTTATCCGTGCTAGGGCGGAGAAAGAATACTAATCTCTGCGGCTGGGTTCGGCCTATCGTAAAAGGCGACAACACAACCCACCCTAGCTGCGTGGTAATATGCCGCCATAATAACTTTGTGTTGTGTTCCGGCATTAGGGACCCAAGTTCCTGTACCCTTATGGTACAGCGTGTCCGCGATGCCACTGGTGTTGCAAACACCCATAGGCGGCGGTAACTGCTAAATTCTAAGCGGGCCGTCAGCCTGACTGCTGTTCTACAGCCATAAAAAAGTCATGAATTTATAGTTACTTCTAGGCTATTAATATTTTTACCCGCCTCCATGGCGTTGATTGCCTTATGAATTTATTACTAACTCAGCTATAGACCCTTTTCGCTTTCAGCTTTAGACCTTTCTTACCAAGAACAGATACTTCATTAAGGGCTGTTCAATATTTTCAGTTCAATTGATTATTTATATTCGTATTTATTTGAATCGATTATAATGTGAATTGTTGTTCAAAGACCATGTCATCTTTACAATCGAAGCGGCAATTGAATATTTATAAACGTCATATGTATATTATATATGCACTTATAAAATATGCCTTTTGTTTTTTTTTTTTGTTAAATTTGTTCTTCCGTAATCATTCGTTTAATTTTTTATAAGATTTTTGTGGCCATAAAAATTAAGTTGATAATCTTGTAAAATTGTCATAAATGTAACATGACATGATGTAATGTAACATGAAACGAATCGATCGTCAAAAAAATCGGTTCAGATCAGACATCCCTTTACCTGTGAATTATGAGTCAACAGATTTTGCTAATAGAATATTTTATTTGCCAACCACTCTGCCGAGAAGTAAGCGGATTTATTTTTCGCGAAAATGTATGAAAATACAAAGCGTTTCCCTCTAAAAGGTGTGCAATATGTTTCGATATTAATGAACTGAAAATGTGTAGAGTGTGGGTGTTAATAATATATATCGTTACTTTGAGAAAGAATTACGTGAAAGCGTTTTTTTTTATTTAAAATTAAATGTAACCCACATAATAAACTTTTCTTAGAATAAATACGCAACCTTTTATTTATTTATGATTTCGGCTAATAAACAAGGGGCCTTCGTATTTAAAAGAAAGAAAATATATTTATTGCTATGACAGGACATACACCAAACATAGAGATAATGCATACACATGTTAATATACCTTTACAAGATAATAAAATTACTACTACTAAATACAAAACCACATCATTCATGTTTACAGCATATTGCTGCATCCGCAAACACGCACTAGTTTTCAGTTACTGTTTCCATTAAAAAATTAAATTGCCGCAAAATGCAGTATAAAAAAAAACTTTTCAATAGGCAAAGGTGAAATTCTATTAAAGTTCTTTCCTTTCTTCGCGACAAATGCATTACTTTTTTATTAGATGGGCGAGACCCTCTTTATATAAAACAAAATTTCACATATTGTTACGGACACTGTTAACTGAGAGAAAATGGCCCTTAAATTTCTATCTGCAAGTGGTGTCCGATATTAGCGCACCCATTCCGCTAATGAAAGCAATCCACAAACATTGCATGCGGCTGTGTTGTCTGTTTATCAGTCAAATGTGTGCACTTTGCACGGAGCCAATCGTATGCACATCAAGCCCAATTCATTGAACAGTATTCTGTACGGCTTACGGACGAGGCTTAAAATTCAAAATATATTTCAATTATTTAATATCAGCCTACTGGTTAACGGGATTGCCTCTTTGCATTTTGAACTCGGGTTCTATTGATTTACCAGGAATATAGCGAGTACATTCATCTTTTTGATGACTGAGGTATAAGAAAATAGCTGAAGTAGATTTAACAACATATTTCATACTGGCGCTATTCCCCCATCTTGGAAAACACAAATTATTATCCCCATTTTAAAACCAGGTAAAACTGTTCTGACTCTAATTCATACAGACTCATCGCTCTGTCCTCCGTTCTTGCGAAAATTATGGAGCTCCTAATTAAAAATCATCTAGAATGGATGATTGAGAATCGCGGCCTTCTCCCTCATAGTCAATTTGGGTTTAAAAGAGGAATGGGCACTATTGATAGCTAAGTTTGCTTACTTCCAAAATTAGGGCTGCTTTCTCACGTAATGAACATAACATATGTTCATTATTCGGTGGGTCTTTTTAGACATTTCCTCCGCCTATGATAGTTTCAACCTCTCCATACTCAGGGACAAAATGCTCTAGCTGAATATTCCAGAGAAGATTGTACAAGTTATTTGCAACATGTTTAGTGAGCGCTCAATTGCAGTCCAGTTTTTGTGGTGAACTTCTTCCGTTACGATCTGTTTGGGTTGGACTTCCTCAGGGCTCAGTACTCAGTCCCATCTTATATAACATGTATACAGCAGATCTTCCATCTTCCGTTAGTTGTTTCACTGAAATCTTGCTATACGCAGATGACATTTCTTTGTTTTCAAACTCATTTTTAGATGCTTGCTCTCGAATGAATTCTGATCTCTATTGCCTTAATCAATGGCTCACAGAACATAGCGTCTCTCTTTCACCACCTAAAAGTAATACTATAATTTTTTCGCGTATAAACTCCGATCTCAACCTTGATATAAATGTTAATAATCAAGCTATACAGTTAGTAGATAAAGTTAAATTCTTAGGTGTCTATTTAGATCACAAACTTTCTGGCGTCAGTCATCTAAACCATATTTGTGAGAAAATTGAGAAAAATATAAATTTACTTCGGGCCCTCTCTGGTGTGGAATGGGGATCCCTCCCTTATTCCCAAAAAATGCTATATAACGCGATTATAAGAAGTCACATTGATTATGCTAGCTTTTTACTAAAGACTTGGAATGATTCCTATCAAGAGTCTCGTTTAATAACTGGTAAACAATACGGTCAAATACAACCAAATTTAAATAATTACTCCTGGTTTTTTAAATTTCGGCACCAGTATTTTTAGCTAAAATTATGCGATCATTCTCTGTGCGAGTATGATTTAGATGAGGGTTCTCTCGAACATATTTTTTTCCATTGCCGAAATACTTCCACTCCTTTATATGACATCCTGCCTCTATCTATCCCCCGACCTGTAAATATCAATTATCTCCTCACCTTAGTTTATAGTAAACATATATACTTTCTTTCCAAATTTTTATATATAAAGAACGTTTTCTTTTAATATAGCTTAACCTAACATTTTTGCTTGGCCCTTAAGTGTTTAGAAAAATAATTTACCGGTCATAAAGTTTGTTTATTTAAGTAAAAAAAAACCCACCTGTTTCCTTACCTTGACATTGGCAAAATCAGTGCCTAAAGCACTGGAGCCACGAATAAAATAAAGAAGAAAGATTAAAATTATATTATTGAAACATTACGTAATTCTTAATTTATGTGATACTTCCAGTATTTAATTAGGCGCGAACAAATACGTACGTTAAGCAAACACGGCCTGCGGCGTGGTTCCTTTGTCTTTTGTAATGAATTTAGCAACTTTCTTGCGGCCCAAACGCTTGACTTTGAGACTGCACCGTGAAACGGTTTAATTTTAATAATTTAATGTAAAACTGCCTACATGTAGCCCATTAGATGGAGTTCGTATAAAGGTAAATATGTGAGTAGCGGAATAGTTGCAGTGAGCTGCCTTCTGAGCACATACTGGGTTTTGTTTACAGACTTGTTTGATACCTACGTTCTATTTTTTTGTAAAGCCAATCTACTTTTATGAAGTTAAAATGTTACGTAAGAGTAAGTTCTCAAGTATTCATTTTCCTTAGTTGTAAAAATACTCGTATTTTATGCAAGACAGTTAAAATAAGTAACTAGCAAGAAAAATCTTGCATTTTAATAAAACACAATTTTTATCATAATCCCATGCATGGATTGAAACCGCCTGTTGTGTTGTATTTTTTCTCCTTCTCTTTTTACGTCTCCTTCTTATAAGCATTCTGTCCCGAATGCATTTTCCGATGCTGTTCTGTAACTAAATACCACTGTTTCCTCATCTTTTCAACCGTGTCTTCTTTTATATATTTGTTAAGATGTCTTTGTTTATAAGCTGACTTAATAAGCAATATTTTAAGTTGAAATATGTAAATGTTAAATGACAGTAAAGCCTTGAAATTGCCACATCGAAGGTCGCCAATTGTACCAACCCCTTTTAGTAGTTATTTGTGTAAGTCTCGTAGCTTTGTTTTATTATAATTCCATTTGGAAACGTGCTGGTAGGAGGCCGTAACTAGTTTAGTTTGCGGGTACCAGGCTCCCCCGAGGCTATACACCTCAAACGGAATGCTTTGTGAATTTAACTTGCGTTCCAAAAGTAAACTCAGTTAATTGAAATATATATTTGAAATAACATATTCGGACAAGTTTATAGTTTGCTTCATGTGGGTAGTGCTATAATTAAAATTAAATTTTCATGAGCTTCTGTTTTTTAAACTACTTACAATATGTACATTGTAAGTAATTTAAAAAAAATGAGAAACATGAGACTGTATTAAAAACATTATCGTTCTTAATTATGTGAGTTTTGGGCACAACTTTGTTTTCTGGTGTTAAATGCATAGTAAATTCGCAAGTGCATTTCAATTATTTTATATTGATTTACTTTGATACTGAATGATCATCATCATCATCTTAGCATTGAATCCCGGTTGTAGCCTAAACTCTAGCTTTGGCACCCGGGGTCCGCTTTCTGACTTTTTCTTCTCCACTTCGCACGATCTTAGCTACTTAGGTCCTGAATAATATTTAGAATATAGTTATTTCGAACATTATTTACTGCAATTAATTAATTTTATAATAAATTATAAATAATTATTATTATAAATAAATAATTATAAATATACTGGGACAATTCACACAATGCCATCGAGCCCCAACCTAATTAGCACAGCACTTGTGATATGGATACTTGAGATCTAAAAAGGTTCCAGAGGCCTATATTGACATCATCGAAGACATGTACCGTGACTCCGATTCCGTAGTTCGGACCGCTGTTGGCGACACAAAACCTTTCCCCATCACCGTCGGGGTACACCAAGGATCCGTCCTTAGTCCGTTTCTGTTTAGCGTGGTATTAGACGTATTGTCAGACAGCATCAGAAACTCACATGAGCAGCCCCCGTGGCTGCTCATGTATGCTGATGATATCGCGCTGGCAGATTCGGACAGGGGTAGGCTGGTGCGACGTGTGAAGACGTGGAAGGAGTCGCTTGAGAACGGTGGTCTGAAGCTCAATGTGGCGAAGACCGAGTACTTGGCCTACAGGCCAAGTACTCGGTCGAGTTGTAACTCCACAGATCCTACACCCGTACGCATAGGCGGCGACACGGTCGAGCGCACGGACCGAGTGAAATACCTGGGATCTGTGTTTCACGGGTCTGGTGACATTGATTGCGACATCAAGGCTCGCATTGCTGCCGCGTGGGCCAAATGGCGTGAGGTAACTGGTGTCATTTGTGACCCGAAGATGCCGGTAAAGTTGAAGGGACAGGTCTATAAGACCATCATTAGGCCTGTCCTTTTATATGGCTGTGAAGCGTGGCCGGTGTAGGAGCGACACAAGCAGGAACTGCGTGTCACGGAGATGAACATGCTGCGGTGGATGTGTGGAGTGACGCGGAAGGACCGCGTTAGGAACTCCCGCATTCGCGGTAGTCTTCATGTCCGTGACATTGCGGATAAACTGCAGGAGTGTCGGCTCCGTTGGTACGGTCACGTTTTACGGCAACCGGATGCTTACGTGGGAAACAAATGTCTGGCCATGCCGCCTCCGCCGGGCCCCAGCAGGAGGGGTAGACCCAAAAAGTGCTGGCTTGACGTCGTAAAGGGTGATATGCGTGCCAATGGGCTCACTACCAGGGATGCTGAAGACCGTGCGAAGTGGAGTAGAAAAAGTCGGAAAGCGGACCCCGGGCACCAAAACGCAAGTTTGGGTTGCAACCGGGATGAACGCTGAGATGATGATGATGATGATTGTGATATGGATATAGATAACTAAAATATGATGGCTGTTTGATAACTCCGTGACTTTGTCAATTTCTCGCGCAGTAACTTTAAATGCAACACTGCTGCCGTCAACCACTATCTTTTAATAGACTACTGTCAAATTTGAGCAAGCTGAGTCATTTAGTTTATGTTTGACAGCCATTAAAAGCAGACAACCTCGTGAATTTTAACAAAAATGGAAAAAAGTTAATTTGATGTGTTGATTAAGCATTATTTTTTGCGTAAAAAAAAAACAATCACTGAAACCAAGAAAAGACTAAATATATACTATGGTAACTCTCCACCATCGATTTCAATGATTAAGAAGTGGTTTACTAAGTTTCGTTATGGTCATACCAGCACAAGTGACGCCGTACGTTCAGGTCGCCCAAAAGAGGTATTCACGCCAGAAATCGTCAATAAAAAACTGGGAATAATATTGGAAGATCGGAGAATGAAAGTAAGTGAGGTGGCTGAGGTGTAGGTATCTCAAATGAGCGAGTACATCACATTTTTTATGAATATTTGGATATGAAAAAGCTATCCGCGAGATGGGTGCTGCGATTGCTCACATTCAACCATAAGCGCAACCGTGTTACCACTTCAAAGGAATGTTTGGCGATGTTCAACTGCAATCCGGACGAGTTTTTACGCCGTTTTAAGACCGTAGACATGACATGAACATCACAATACCCCAGAAACCAAGGAACAATCAAAACAGTGGATTTCACCGGGTGAACGTGCACCAAAGAAGGCCAAGGTGGGTCTGTCAGCCAACAAAGTAATGGCCACAGATTTTTGGGATGCACGTGGAGTCATTCACATAGACTACCTAGAGAAGGATAGAACTATCACCAGCGAATATTATTCAAAGCTTTTAGAGAGATTCAATATTGATTTAAAGGAAAAACGACCACATTTGGCGAAAAAAAGTGTTGTTCCATCGAGACAATGAACGAGTGCACACGTGTGTAATCACTATGGCGAAAATCCATAAATTGGGCTACGAACTGCAAGTACGAGTAGCAACTCCATCCAGCATATTCTCCAGATTTAGCCCCCTGCAAGAAAACCAATTATTTGGAAGGAATAAAAAAATTGGAAATTATGTAGAAAAATAAAACGCTTATTAGACGAAAAAAAAATGTTTACTTAAATAGTCACGGAGTTTTCAAACAGCCCTCGTACTTTTTTTTGTAATTAAATACATAAACATCCAGACGCGAGACGGGAATCGAACCCGTGACCTCCGTAAGCGTACCGAAGTGGGTTAACCGTTACGCCACAGAGGTCACCAATAAATCAGATATATTAATTTCAGTCTTTTCATAAATCACCTGTTTTAATAATATCAAAGGCCTCCCAGCCAAAAACTGGAGCCGCTCATAGCCGGGCCCACTCCAACCAAAGGGGCGTGCTTGCGCCGTAATATTGGCAAGTACCATCTATCCATTGGCTTTGGTAGTAAGGGATGGATGGTCACCGGGTAAGCCTTAAGATTTCCACATATCACTGCCTCAATAGTCAAAGGGAACCCGAAAAATATGTACGAAAAAATCTCTCTGCTAAAATAACATAAGGAATCTTAAAAGTTTAAACTCTTTTAGTGTCTTAAAGAATTTCCCAAAAATTATTTAATCAATACAAAATGCTCATTATCTTAATAATTCGTTACTGTTCAATGTTTGTATGCATAGTGGTTGAATTTCGAGTTATGAATCCACAAAATGAACGTAGTTCCGCGATCAGATTTGGTTCCGGACCAGTTTGCCCGGGGCAAATAGTCCGGCCCGACCAATCCCGGCTATTGTTGCAAATAGAAATATAACGATTGTTTGTAAACGTAACAAAGAATTTACTCTATTCAATTGCTAGCAATCACTGCAGTCCGAACAGCGGCTAATAGAGTTGTTTGACTGAATACCTGCTCCGGTCAATGTACGGTACGGTTATGTTTTAGTTTTTAAAGATTTAAATATATTCTAAAATAAATTAATGAGTTCAAATTACTCTGGACTTAGGTAGTAAACATTATTCGCTAAAGGAAGTCTAAAGGAATTTAAATCGGTTGATTTTTTTAAGCAATACCAACAAATAATATTTATAATATTAGTGTACAATAACTAGAGAATAGTTATGACTGCAACTGTAGAGAAAAATGATAAAAAATTGTGATATAACAAAAACAGCCCACAGCTGGGTTTAGGGCTTCTAACTAAGGATGCGGATACTAACTGTACTTGTACTTGTCCAGGCGGCAGCATCGGCCATACCACCTAGGCCCAAGCAGCCGCCGCCGGCTACTAAGAAGAGGAGGAAGAGGGGTCCCCGCAAACTCAGGGCCCCGAAATCCGCCGCTATCACCCTAACCATCCGCCCTGAAGCGGCGGAGAGGGGGGTCACCTACGGGGGTCTCTTGGCGGAGGCCAAGACCAAGGTGGACATCGCCGCCCTTGATATCCAGGGCGGCATCAAGATGAAAACTGCGCGGACGGGGGCACGCATGATGCTGCTCTCTGGCGCTGACCAGGGGGCGAAAGCCGATGCCCTCGCCGCGCGGCTGAAAGACGTCTTCAAGGAGGAGGACGTCAAAATAGCGAGGCCCGAGAAGTGCGTCAAGGTGCGCATCTCGGGCCTCGACGATTGCACAACGGCGAACGATGTGGCGGCTGCCATCGCTCGCGCCATCGGCTGCCCCGCGGAGAAAGTGACGTCCGGGGGTATCCGCATGGGGCGCGACGGGACGGGCACGACGAACGTGCTGGTGCCGGTGGTGGCCGCCAACGATCTGAAGAGGTTGGGCCACATTCTGGTCGGCTGGGCCTCGGCACTCGTCGAGGTGCTGGATAAGAGGGAGCCGAGGTGCTTCAGGTGTTTGGCGCCGGGTCACCTTGCGGTGAATTGCAAGTGCCCAACGAGCCGCAGCGACGCCTGCTACCGCTGCGGTCAGCCAGGGCACTCGGCCGCCACCTGCAAAGCCACGCCTCATTGCGTGGTCTGCGCGGCGGCCAGCAGACCGGCCAACCATAGGGTTGGGGGAGGCCCGCCGCTATGCACCTGCCGCCGCACCGGCCGACCGGCAAATCCGGCGACAGAGGAAAAGGAAGTAAAGAAAACCAGCCGCTTCGTAGCGAAACGCCAGGCGAAAAAGCGCAGGGAGAAGGCTAGAAGAGCAAGACGCAGGGCCGAAGCTGCCACGGGGGAGATCGCCCCCCCGCAGGCGCAGGCCCCAGCGGCTGAGGAGATGGATATCTCAACCAAATAATGGATATCCATCTCCTCCAAGCGAATCTGAACCACTGCGCCAACGCTCAAAATCTAATGATTCAGAGCTTGGCGCAGTGGAACATCAGTATCGCCGTTGCCGCCGAGCCGTACTACGTCCCCACCCGAGGCGATTGGGTTGGGGATCTGGACGGCATGGTGGCTATACACGCCAGGACCGCCGCGGGTACCCCGCTCCCCGCGGAAGTGGTGAGGGGCAGGGGCTACGTCGCGGCCAGATTCGGGGAGATAGTGGTCGTGGGCGGCTACTTCTCCCCGAACAGGAGTCTCGCCAACTTTGAAGGGTACATGGAAGAGTTGGGCAACGCGGTCCAGCGGTTCCTCCCGCGCCCCGTGCTCGTCCTCGGGGACCTCAACGCCAAATCTCAGGCCTGGGGTTCCCCGCGAACCGACGCGCGGGGTGAGCTGGTAGAGGACTGGGCCGTGGAGAGGGGTCTGGAAATCCTCAACCAGGGTCGCGAGCACACGTGCGTGAGGCAGTTGGGGGGGTCGATCGTCGACGTGTCGTTCGCGTCGGCCCTCCTGGCCCGCCGTGTGCGAGGCTGGAGGGTGCTCACGGGCGTTGAGACGCTGTCGGATCATCGCTACATCCGGTTCAGCGTCTCCGCCCGTCAGCGAGAGCCTCCAACCCAGGTGACCCTGTTGGGTGACTGTCCGCACTGGATACTTGGAAAGATGAATCGGGAGGTTTTCCGCGAGGCCTTGACCGTCGCTACGTGGTCGAGGCCGGGCGACGTACCTCCCGATGACGTCGACGAGGAGGCGGAGAACCTGCGGTCGCTTATGACCGACGTCTGCGACGCGGCGATGCCGAGGCGGGGGCCACACCGACCCCCGCGCCAGGTGTACTGGTGGAATGCGGAGCTCGAGCGGCTCCGCAGGGCGTGCAACTACGCCCACCGCCGGTACACCAGGCTCCGAAGACGGAGTCGCCGCGATGCGGACAGAGCGGCCGCGGAGGCTCAGCTCTACGGGGAGTACCGGAGCGCCAGAAACGACCTCCATCTCGCTATACGCGAGGCAAAGGCGGCGGCGTGGGAGGAGCTCTTGGCCAGCTTAGATCAAGATCCTTGGGGGCGACCCTACAAAACGGTGCGGGGCAAGCTCCGCCCGTGGGCGCCCCCGCTGACCGAGAGTCTCCCCCCGCGCCAGGTGGATGGTTTTGTCGGCGCTCTGTTCCCCACGAGGGCTGAGCACTCGCCTCCTGCCATGGTCCCGCCTCATTGGGATGAGAGGGACCCTAGCGCGGACGACGACCCCGTACCCGACGTGGACCGGGCAGAGCTGGGGGCAGCGATGTTGCGGCTGAAGGCCAAGAACACGGCCCCCGGCCTCGACGGCATACCGGGGCGTGCGTGGGTTCTGTCCCACGACGTCCTGGAGCCCCGACTATTGAGGCTCTTCGACGCGTGTCTGCGATCGGGCCGGTTTCCCCGCAGATGGAAGACGGGGAGGCTGGTCCTTATCGCGAAGGAGGGGCGCCCGGCGGACTCACCGTCTGCCTATCGGCCCATCGTGCTGCTGGACGAGGTGGGGAAGATCTTCGAAAGGATCCTCGCAGACCGCCTCGTCCGGCACCTAGAGACAGAGGGGCCGAACCTGGCAGACGAACAGTTTGGATTCCGCCAGGGGCGCTCCACTATTGACGCAATCACGCGTCTGAGGAGCCAGGCGGGGGACGCAGTTGCTCGAGGTAGGGTGCTATTGGCGGTGTCACTCGACATCGCCAATGCCTTCAACACCCTGCCGTGGAGCTGCGTGCGGGAGGCGCTCAAGTACCATCGGGTGCCTCCCTACCTCCGTCGCATAGTTGGGGCATATTTGAGTGATCGTGCCGTCGTCTATCCGGTCCAGGGTGGGCAAAGTCGGCGAGACGTCGTGTGCGGTGTTCCACAGGGGTCGGTCCTGGGCCCCCTGCTGTGGAACATCGCATACGACTGGGTCCTGAGGGGGGCACTCCTCCCCGGCGTCGGCGTCATCTGTTACGCCGACGACACGCTCGTCACAGCGCGCGGGAGGAACCCCCGCCAGGCGTGCCTTCTGGGCACGGCTGGGGTGGCGCACACAGTGGCAAGAATCCGGCGACTAGGCCTGGAGGTGGCCTTGAACAAGACGGAGGCCGTGATATTTTACGGGCCCCGTCAGAGGCCGCCACCGGGCCTGAGCATAACGGTAGGAGGCGTCCACATCGCCGTCGGGCCGTCCATGAATTATCTTGGACTGGTGCTCGACGGGCGATGGGACTTCGCGGCACACTTCGAGCGCCTGGCGCCGAGGCTAGTTCGGGCGGCGGCGGGACTCTCCCGTCTGCTGCCGAATATCGGCGGGCCGGGCGCAGTGTGCCGCAGGCTCTTTGAGGGAACCGTGCGGTCGATGGCCCTTTACGGGGCCCCGATCTGGGCGGATCGCCTGACGGCCAAAACGACGGCGCTGCTTCGCAGGCCGCAGCGCGTCCTGGCCGTCAGGGCGATAAGGGGATACCGCACGGTGTCCTTCGAAGCGGCCTCCCTGCTGGCCGGATCCCCACCATGGGACCTCGAGGCCCGGGTCCTGGCGCTGTTGTACCAGTGGCGCCAGGACGCGGCCGAGCGTGGCTCTCGCCCCGCGCCTCGCGAAGTTGAGGCAAAGCGGGCGGAGCTGCGCGACGTGGTGCTCATGGTGGAGTGGAAGGAGCGCCTCGCGCACCCCAGCGCGGGCCTCGCCACCATCGAAGCGGTGAGGCCCGTCCTGGCTGAATGGTTGGAAAGGCGCCACGGCGCCCTGACCTTCCGCCTGACGCAGGTCCTCTCGGGGCATGGTTGCTTCGGGAGGTACCTGTGTCGCATAGGGCGGGAGATGACGTCAGGGTGCCACCACTGTGGCGCGGGCGACGAGGAGGACACGGTGAACCACACTGTCGCCGTGTGCCCTGCGTGGCGTGAGGAGCGCCGCGCCCTCGTCGCCCAAATCGGCATGGACCTGTCGCTCCCGGCCCTGGTTCTGTCCATGGTCGGGGGCGATCCTGGATGGACGGCCGTCGCCTCCTTCTGCGAGGCAGTCATGTCCGCAAAGGAGGCGGCGGAGCGGGAGCGGGAGTCAACCACCACACTCCCCTCCCGCCAACGCAGGCCACGCCGGCGGCGCCGGAGGGCCAGTAACGACCTCCGGCCGCCGTAAAAAGCGGCCGCGGGCGGCCCCTCGGGGGAGGACCCGCCGCCCGCACTATTACCGCGAGGGTGAGGGCTGCGTGCTGTTCCGCGGCCCCCCTCAACTCCTAGAGTTGTTAGGAGAGCGCCGGGGGGACGAAACCCTGACCCCCTGGCGCCAACACTTTAGAAGGGGCCCGCCTCAAGACAAAGGGCGGGCCGGCGCCGGCCCGGGCCACGAGATCGGCAGGCCATATATCCGTGGGCCCGGGCGTAGGCGATAGGAGAACAGCGGGGTTTTTTAGTGGGTAGTCGGAAAAATCCCGGAGTCCCACATATCCCTCGGTCCCCCCGGGCCGGGGGAACCCGTCAAGAGAGGTTTTTCCCCGAGACCAAAAAAAAAAAAAAAAAAAAACTTGTACTTGTCTATGTTTAAAAACATATCAAGCGAGAAATTCGTACGAATATTGGTAAGCTACTGATAAATAATGCAACGGCTAAAACTAGAATTTATAATCAATTTTCAAACTAAACAATATTACAGGCAACGCCCGTCCGTAAAAGCTGCGGCAACGGATTTGCCCATTAGCCGATATGAATTCATTATGTAACTGAAAGCTCTCACGTATAATATAGATAGATAGATAGATAACACTTTATTGTAAACCAATTATATAAACACAATGAAACTTATTTACACAATCAATATGTACTTGACTTACAATGGGCGGCCTTATCGCTACAGAGCGATCTCTTCCAGGCAACCCGGAAAATAAAATATATTATATAATTATATTATATAAAATATATTTAGTATACAATTTTTTTTACTATTTCACGTTTCTTACACGTGTCTCGTTTCAATAGCAGCCGAAACGTAGTAATTCGGGCCCAAGGTGCGCTACTACTCCTGGCGTAAAACTTTATTTATCTGAGCAAAGAATTATAAGAACATACACATATAAGAATTTGCCCCTAGCGTCGCAAACATCCATAGGCGACGGTACCTGCTTACCATTAAGTGGGCCGCCAGACCCTCTGTTGTTCCTTAGCAATGTACCTATATATAAATTTCAAACATATATGCTTCATTATTATCGATAATGTTTCGCTATTTTTTGGATAGATCCATGATCGTATCGGGGAGAAACTTCTGGGGTTTTTGACTAATTTAGTTTGGGTTTAATAACATTGAAAGAGCTCAAAAAATGTTAGAACAGATTAGATCAGAGGATGGATGGATCAAAATTTCCCAAGTAAATGCTTCCAATTCTCGAAGGGCCTTCAAAAAAGCAACAGAGGTACCTACCGTAACCTACACAATTTGATTTAGAAGAGGAAGTAACGGAGAAGAAAAGAAAAATCTAGAAAATGAAGGACAGTAAAATGCTCACTAAATAAATAATACAGGAAACATGAAGATAAATCACATAAATTTTAAAAAGGAATTTATTAATGTATTCGTATCTCAATTTGCATAAAAATTTATGCTCTCATGTTAAAAAGTATAATAAAACAAAGGCAACCATTAACATTGGCAAAAGGTTTATTCAGGATGATCCGAGTTTTGGAAGAAGCAATTAGCGCTTGTGAATCATTGAGTAGGCGACGGCTTAGTTAAGCTTTTAGGCGAACCTTCCGACTTATTTCAGTGCCTAAATTATAACGAGAAAATATGAAAATTCTGTTGTGTAACTTAAAAACTAAAAACAGATAATCATCAAGTGGTTATAGTACTCGGTGACTAATCTAAGGATTACGACTTCGATTATCGTGATGTATGTAACGCTTAGGCAGTGTTTTTCGCTTAATGTGTAAATTGTATAATTGCTATGTACCAACCTGCATATTGAGATATCCAGTGTGTAACCCGCCATGGACAAGCGTAGTTGGTATTCTGTTAGCTCCCTAAGACTCGAACCCTGCAGTGGGACGTTTTGGCGAACATAATTATATTTAGGCAAGCGTCGTATGCCAGTTCCTTGAACAGTTAACACATATAATGCCTCGTCAGCCACATATGGCTGACATTTTTCAAACCAATTGGACCGTGTGAGCCATATGTGACAGCCACCTTTTATTTATTTACTTTAATATTTACCACCATTTATTTATTTACTTTAATATTATAAAATGTTACGTTAATACTATAATGAGACATTTCTCACATTCCATGGATATATTTTACCAAAAGAAACAACAGTTAGTTCATATGTTAATACGGTTATATTATATGTGTTAAGGAACGATGATAGATTATCTCAAAAGCGAAACTTGTGCTGATGTTTTGGAAGTTAAAAATGAGACATCATTCCTTTTCTTATACATAAAGCTAACATACAACAGGAGATGTGGTAAAATTTAATTTTGACTTCTGGCTGATTCGGCTAATTGTGAGCTAATAGATAAGACTCCTTTACGGTGCCTTATGAAAAAATGATACCTTTGGCCAAAAACATTAAAAAACAATTTTGCAGTAGGTGTAGTTGTGGCCAGATACTAGCTTTTCAGTCCGAAGTCTGGTGTCCGTTTCCTGCGGTTCGTAAAAGACGGTGTGGTAAAAGAGTAGCAGTGCCAAAAAGTACAGTCACTTAAAACTGACTTCTAAAAGATGTTTTCTCTTCAAAGAGTTGCAACTCTTTGCACATACAGCTATTTAATAAACTGCATTGAAAAAGAACTACTGAAAATAAGTATAGTTTAAGTTAACTTTTAAACTTGAGGGCATCTGTTGAACACTATTGATGAACTGGAGATTTGGTACAAATAGCGTTTTTATGTCGCCGTCCGTCGCGGTAGCACTCAATTGCCTTCGACTGGCTTTCTGTTTCCGGAAGCCTCCCTCAGCCGAGGCTACTTATGGTTTAAGATCTCGAAAGTTCTTAAATATATAAAAATTCTATTTATAACAGCGAATAATTTATGTATGATAAAATATAATAAATTTTTATTTATTGTTAAGTAAATATATTATATTTATCAAGCGAATTATTGAATATGAACATCTCAAGTTTAAATTACCAGGTCTATCTATATCTAAGGTTCGATTTAAGCTACACTACTGTGGGTACCTGTTAGGATAATGAAAGTATTTTAACTATGCAATAAGTAAATAAACTATAACAATTCATATAGCGCTATCTAATTCCTAAGTAAGCTACAGAGTTCTTGTGTGATGGATACTAGGCAACAGATATACTACTTATATATACATTTATTTTGTAAATAAATATGAACATATTATGCATAAACATCCAGACAGCGGAATCGAACCCACGAACCGTTCGCCGTCTACATGTCACTACCACATATGAATAATATGATAATATAATTTATTGTATACATTTTAATACATGGATAAACCGTTTAAAAAAAGTACGTCGCTAGTAGGCTTCACTCACCAAAGTTTTCTCCAACGAAGCAAAACGTTTTATTCGATAACCGTAAAGTCTTTTACCAAAGGACCATGTCTTCGAGCCCTTATATCTTCCACCCGATCACGCAACCGAGAATTCGTATGAAAGTAACGTCAGAAACTAAAATAGAATTTGTGTTTTATATTCGGCCTGGTTACAAATAAATAATTAATTAAATTAAAAATAAAATTGTTGCCATACTATCGAATTTAGATATAATTGTACTATAACTGTTGATAGCATAGATTTTAAGAGTATGTTACCTGCATCAATTATATCTTATCCTTATATATTATTATCGCTATCTTATTAAAAAATGTTTACTTCAGTATCATAAAGCGTGACGACAGCATGAGTGAAAAGATAACGAGAGTATTATGGTTAAGCTCCGCTAACTTGGATCACCTAGGTCAGTCACGGATTACTAATAAGTATAGATAAAATAATTATAGATAATTATTTCTATCTATAATTATTATATATCTATAATTATTTTTTACATATGTTTGATTTATTAAAAATGGCTCTTTGAATAAATTCCAATTGTATATTATCTATATTTGGTTCTTTTGGATGACAAGGTTGCCGACCATTTACCTAGGTGACCATAAAGCTGAGTCATTTATTTTTATTATTTCCACACGTTTACATTTTTTGTTACGAAAAACCAATCGAGAACTCGTAGTAGCGAAATAACAATTCCATGAAACTTTTCAATCGTTAGATAAGAGGTTTGCGGCTTCCTTCGATATTTATTTACTACCACGGCGCCGGCGATCGCATCAGGTTCAAGCCTTCCTTTGTAAAATACGAGTAAATTGCTTTTATTCATTATTCAATTGTTACTTTACTTTGAAACAACGCGGTCGTAATGAGCTTAGCGATTTTTGCGGTTCTTCAATATTATTTTGTTAAAATGCTCTTTTAAAAGTTTTTGTTCCGTAAAGCCTTGCAGTCAGTCTATATAATAAATTTTGAGCGCATTTTTGATACATTGGTTCCTTTCTAACCTTAATGATATTAATGACAATAATGTTAATGATTGGTTATTGGGTATAATGTTTCGTTAATGTTTTTGTTACTTATTTATTTGTAACTTTGTGAGGTGTGTAGACTTTTGTGACCAGAGATGGCTTCCCATATACGGAACGAAAAACATATCTGACATGCGTCTTCAAGAAGCGTTGCAGACAAATGTGATCTCATTGTGCCGATTTCCTTGCGATGTTTTACATCATGACATTGATTTGACTGATCTGCAGAAAAAAATGCGTGTTGAAACTTGTGTTGCCTTATTGAAACAGTGAAGAAATGAAAGAATATTGGATCGAATTATGACATGTGACGAAAAGTGGATTTTGGATGACACCAAGTCAAACGCTGCAACAGGGCCTTAAAGCAAAGCTTACGAATAAAAAAGGTAATGGTAACTGTTTGGCGGTCTCTTTATGGTGTTATTCACTATAGCTTTCTCAGGTCTGGTCAAGCAAATGTTTACTATGCCGAACTTCGATTAATGATGGCGAAACTGGCATTGAAACAGTCCCGACTCGTGAATCGATCTTCCACATTATTACTTTATGATAAAGCAAGACCTTACACTGCACGATAAACCGTTGTAACTCTACAGGTACAGTTAGAAACCATACGTCATCCACCATACTCGCTAGACCTTGCTCCAATAAACTACCATTTTTTTTTTGTGATTTGAACAATTTTCTACGTGATTAAAATTTTCTTCCCAGGATGGACTACAAAATGCTTTCACACAGTTTGTCGAATCTAGATCCCCAGAGTTCTATTGTAAAGGCATAAAAAAATTTATAAATATTTTGATTAAATAAATACTAGCTAGCATGTTACATCTTAGAAAAAAACAAGTTTCAATTTTTCAGTAAAAATCGGCAATTTCATACTTCTACTTAGGTTAGGTATTTCATGAAAAAGAATTCCTGAAAAGGTTCTGGCGTGATCAGTCTATGTCGACCGCCGCATTGTTATCGCCTGGGAGTAAAATGCAAGCTGCATTCGCCATTTCAAAAACCTTGAGTAAAAGCAATTCCTTCCATTTGTTCAGTAAATTGAAAGAAGTTTTATTGTTTTTTGAATGTTTATCAAAGTATTGATTTCTTTAAAATCAGTTGTTTTTTGTAAGCTGTTAGTATTGCTTGTCGTCCCGGCCCAGTATACAAGTGGTTTGGTACAAATGTCTGTGGTTTCGATTCCCATGGAGGACTATTTTCATCGAACTCGCGCAAATTTTCTTTTTTTCGCTGAGGAATGGTAAACAGGCTTACGACGGATCAATGGCGACGCCAAAGGTACCGCGAACACGCTGCTGTACTGCCGTAGGTACTGTAATTTCGGTCAGTAATGCCAGAACACAACACATGGTGGCATACTACTAGACCAGAAGTGGTTTCCATCCAGACGGGCTTAGTGCCCTACCACCTGTGAGGGTTGTTTTGTCGCCTTTTACGACAGGCCGACGCCGGCCGCGGGGGTCAGTATTCTTTCTCCGTCCCTGCACTGAAATGTAAATAGTTTGTTCTGAACTGGGTGATTCAAATGGATGTTTGTGAAAAATTTCTGCGATATTGCGATAATCACTATGTAAAAATACAATCTTATCTTCAATCTAATAATCAATTTTATCCGTGCAGGGGCGGAGAAAGAATACTAACCTCTGTGGCCGGGTCGACCTGTTGTAAAAGGCGACAAAACAACCACGTGGTAGGGCCTCAAGCCCGTCTGGATGGCGACCACCTTTGGTCTTAAGTATGCCGCCATAATAACCTTGTGTTGTGTTTCGGCATTAGTGACCCAAGTTCCTGGACCCTTATGGGAGAGCAGCGCGTTCGCGATGCCACTGCCGTTGCAAACACCTATAGGCGAAGATAACTGCTAAATCCTAAGCGGGCCGTCAGCCTGTCTGCTGTCCTACAGTAATAAAAAAAATTATATAGTGCATTAAGGCTGGAAAATCTATTAGGAAAATGTCCTATTAAAATTATGTATGAATATTAAGCATCCAGGAGTTAGAAAAAGTCTAATCACATGAATATTGTCTTTATTAAGGATATTGAAGATCGTAAAATACAAATAATACGAGTGGATCCAGGTAGCAATGCAGAGAATTGAGATATATCTTACCAAATTCATTTCCATTCCTATTAGGTACTATTAAGAAAGAAATTTTGATAAGTCTTAACTATAACTTTTTATTTTGAAAATAATTTTGTTTATTCTACAGGAAATTGAGCGTAAAATTTAGCTGCAAGAATCACCTAATTTGGTATAGCCACGTTTTTCAGCCAACGAGCTAGTTGCGTGGAGACAAACGCTCACAGTATCCCAGCAAGAAATCTCATGAGATCAGGATGTAATGAAATACCTGAACTCCTGACCGGGCATTTCATAAAATACCCGGATTAGCGTCGAGTTATATTCTATTGGGGAATACATAAGAAATAAGCGGAGAAGAGAAACTATAATTAGAGCACAGATGTAGAAATTTTACTCGTAGTACAACTACAGATTGTAAGAACGATTAAAAAGCTTGTTATTCTTTCTTCTGCCCCTATCCCAGATTATATAGGGTCGGCACAACATATTGTCTCCTTCCACACTCCTCTGTTAGCCGTGATCCTAACGTTTTATTTTCATTTTCGTAACTCTCTCTCCGCTTTCGTAATTCTCATCTCCGCAGCATGTAACAACACCCTTTCGTCTATTCCCTTTATGGCCCAGCATTCCGATCCATACAATACGACAGGCCTTATTACGGATTTATAAATTTTACCTTTGAGTTTAAGTGGCATTCTTGGGTCACAAATTGTTCCTGAGACCAGTCGCCATTTCAACCATTCTACATTCACTCTGTTTTTCACGTCACGGCCTATCTCACCGTCGTTCTGGATTAATGATCCGAGGTACCGGAAGTTGGAGCAAGTTGGCAGCGCCACGCCTCTTAAGGTAATCGGGGTGAAGTCGGATATTCCACCAAAATTGCAAAATAGATGTTCAGTTTTGGTTCTATTTATCTTTAACCCAACACCCTCTAATCTCTCCTGCCATTTAGTCAATCTGCTCTGGACCTCGTGGGCATTTTCTCCAACCAACACAATGTCATCGGCAAAGAAATATTGTTATTATACTCACCCTAAATATCAACTTATTTCAAATTTGTTTTTATTAATAAAAACACCATTGCATATAAATAAACGCCATCTGTAAAATTCAATTGGAACTAAAGTAGCCTACGGCTTTTAGTTCGTCTCATAACATGAATGGTAGTTCTAATAAATTTTACACTAGATGGCGTAACTTGTAATTTAAAAGAATTGTTTAAAAATTAAATTTACAATCGTTTTTACAAGCGTGATAATATCCACTAGTTATGATGCCGAGTTCGTAGACTTTAGTACAATATAATATGTTGGGCCTATGTGGCGATCCATGAAAATATATATTAACGGGTTAATTTATATATATAATAATAAAAATAAATCTAATAATATATATACTTCAAACATTTCTATATTCACACTAACTTAAAGACGCGTGTCCCTTTAAATATATATTTGAAGATTTTCTTTTAAAATTAAGTTGGCCATGATACATATTATCATGGCCAATCATAATATGAAGGAAGGAGTTTTTATGTAATGAAACTTTTTTGATACATCCATAGGCCTATTTAAATAGGTATATATTTGGTGTGATATGATTGGTCTTGAGCTGCCAGTTCGTATGAGAATCGTAATAGTTGTTTACTCTTTCCTTTTTTGTTTCCTAATTCATTTTTCTCCCCTCTGTTCTAATCTTTTTAAACTCCCTTCTCCATTTAAAACTATTTGTTATATCTTTTATAACTATATCTTTTTACTCTTCAAAACAACGATTACCGCTGAACATAATTATATCCCATATTGTAACGCTTGTTGATGAAGCAAATTTACCATTTGGGGTTACTTTGAGGTTGGGAGTCAAATAAAAACTGTCTTTTTGCTTCTAATAAACCAAATTTAGCAATATTCATTCAAAACTTTTTTCATGTGCTTTCTTAACCAAGAAAGAAGGTGACATTCACGTAAAAGAACTGTTAGAAGTTTAGCCCAGGGCTCCTAATTATATATAAATATAGATAATGATAATAATAATTTAAAAAAGACTTACTTGTGCGATTATTCTTTATTTCACGTTGACATATAATTTTCTTATGATTTTACCCGATATTTAAGAATGGTTATTATCAAGATCATCGAAAGACAGAAATCAAAGCAAAATAATTTATTTCAATATGAGATCTTACAGATCACTTACTGAATGTCAAGAATCTACTACTACAACATTTGCTAATGCATTCAAGAGCGTACTGTCTAAATTATTATGAAGAAACTACCTCGCACTTCGGAAAAAATATTTCTATTCAAACGTACGGCGAGTAAGTAAGTAAGTTGAGACAAATTTCGGTTTCTCCAGTTATAATTTTTGAAGTGAAAACTTCTTTATCGGCGTTGAGCACTTTTTGGGTGAACAATTTTTGGTTTGTATAGAAGTGTTAATGACCAATTTAAACTTTAATCCTTGATCATAAACACTTCTTTATAAACCGAAAATAATAATCAAATAGCTCGACGATACAATTCACATGTTACTTTGTTTTCACTTCTATCGGCAGTCCCCAAAGACTGCCCCGCATGTTTTTTTTATTGCTGTAGGACAGCCTACAGGCTAACGGCCCGCTTAGAATTTAGCAGTTGCCGTCGCCTATGGGTGTTTGCAACGCCAGTGGCATCGCGAACATGCTGCTGTCCCATAAAGTACAGGAACTTGGGTCACTAATACCGGAACACAAGGTTATTATGGCTGCATACTTAAGACCAAAGGTAGTCTCCATCCAGACAGGCTTGAGGCCCTACCATGTAGCTAGGGTGGGTTGTTTTGTCGCCTTTTACGACAGGCCAACTCCGGCCGCAGAGGTTAATATTCTATCTCCGCTCCTGCACGGATAAAACGGATTGTTGGCTGGTTGCGCTCACTGAAAGCATTAAAATATAAATTACGTTAAACTAAATATGGAATAAATAAATAAACGAAATAATATACTTATAGAAAGAATAAATGATAAACAATAAATTTACATATATGCTTGTTTGCAAATAGAATTTACTTTCTCAACGTAAATTTCTATAACCGACTCTTTGAAAGAACCGTGAGGTCCTTGGCGTTCTACGGGGCGCTAATATGGATAAATCTCTTGACAGTTGTTGTATGTTAACCGTCAGGACAATAAGAGAAAACCGCATGGTGCCTTCGCAGCGGTCTCTCTACTGGCCCTATTCCCGGCATGAGGATGAACCCTACGTCCTATTGCTACTCTACACCTAACTCTCTAACGCCGTGCTTCTTGAAGAAGAGACAAAGTGGGTGGAGTTACAAAACGAGGTGCTCACTATGGTTCGTTACCATAGAGCCGGACCATCATAGACCAGTTCTAAGCTCTTGTCTGGACAGGCACCACTGCGACTTAACCTTCCACTTGACGCAGATCCACTGGGGACACGTATGCATCGTTAAGTGTCTGTGTCGCGAAGGGTGGGAGTAGACGTTAAAATGCCACCATTGTTGTGTTGTCAACTAGGAAGACACGGCGGTCAACACGGTTACTGTGTTTATAATTGCACGAGCAGCGCCGCTCCCTCATTGCCCACATCGGATTTAACCTCTCAGCCTTGTTTCTGACCATGGTCGAAGCGAATACGAATGGGCTGCTGTCGCCTATACAGGACGCCGAAGGGCATTCAGTAACTCCAACCGCTGTAGACAGATACCGCAAGCGGCCCCTCAGGGGCGAGTCTGCCACCCGTATCCACGACGCGAGCCAAGGAAACACTACAATATAATAATAAATTGTTTATTGACATATATAAAAATCCATAACAATTAAATCATTGGTCCCCAAACTAGGTTGACCTGTATCTTGGGGACCCGATTCCGATTGTTACAATATAATCTATGAATTTACGTAAAACTAAGCTTATTTCTTATTTCTATGTTCTTATTCTAAAGGTGCGTGAGTGCGTGCGTGCGTACGTGCGTGCGTGCGTGCGCGCGTGTGTGTGTGAGAGAGAGAGAGAGAGAGAGAGTGTGAGTGAGTGAGTGTGTGTGTGTGTGTGTGTGTGTGTGTGTGTACGCGCGCGTGCGTGTGTTAATAATTCATACTCTCAAAAATATATACCTAGCAATAATAATACACAAGCACATCTCACTTATAACTATGTAGTTCCAAACCTGCCTTGGCTGACACCGACTCCAAAAATAACAATAATTGTAACTACTTAATATTGTCGTAATATATATCACACCTATATATTGATGAGTAGAAAAAGTAAGTTGATTTTTAAGTGGTAGAAGAATATGCAATTATTTTTTTACTTTTTAGTGCATATTAATTTGTTTTCGAATAGTTTTTTTTGAAGGCGGTTTTTTTTTGTAAAAATTTTTGTTTTAGTGGGTAGTTTTACAGAGTTCCACATACCCTCCGACACCCTGGCGGTCGATGGGACTTGGAAATGAGCTATTCCCGGAAAGGAATCCTGTAAATGATTTATTTATTTGGAAATACATACAAACTCTAAGATGATGACATACAAAGCCAATAAATGTTATATCCTTTAAAACCATAGCATTTGAGATAACACGGCATGTTTCTCTAGCGTCTCATTGAGGTGCATGCCAACTTTGCCAACCGTTTATGACTGCACGCATGGATTATCTCGAATGCGATGCACACTCGGACGAAGAAAACCATAGAATTTATTGTTGCTATTATAAAAATCTGAAGTAAGCGTAAGCGTTGCGATCTAACAAGTATATTTAAGTTTTACTTAAACTTTTCTAACTTACACTATCTAACTTTTTGTACAAGGTTGTGTTTATATCGTGCTGCCATACGTTGCCAATCGCCAATTAATTATAGGCCAAAAATTTAAAAGAGGAAAGAATTTCGGTGCGAAATAAAAAAAATGTATTAATCCTTTAAACATGAAATAATTTAGGCATAAACTATTATTTATAAGTTTTACTTATAAATCATGGTTATTTATTTCTTGAATATTTACAGACTTCTGGCTACGAAAATTACTATTTATTTATTAAAAATACTATTTGTTTTAAAAATTTACAATATTAGGATGACATGACATGAAAATTAAATCCCAATAATACACTCTTTTAATTCATTTCTTATTATAAGCCGGTTATTTTGAGAATCATAGCATATGATGTGCAGTTTAGGGGACAATTGGAGGGCAAAGCTAAGCTTGTCTCCAAAAAGCTGGGTGTGCTAAACCGGCCCAAGCATTATTACAGTGTGCTAACTAGCACGAAAAATAGACCGGCTTGCGATTTAGTAGCGTGCTTGTTCACAAGCATGCTCTTTTCGTATACACATGCTAATTGTATGCTATTAAGTAGCATCTGCTCGAAACTAGCATGCTTATGTGCCACTACGTAGCATGTGTATTCCAGGCTTATAGAATTCCACCTCTACAAAAAGGAGACACCGATAGCAGGTGTGGTTGTCTTAAGCCCCGTATTCATTGTAAACATTTGTTGCGCAACTGTTTCTCAACACCAAAGTTTCTCGACATCAGAATTGCTGGCAACAATGTTTACAGCCATACTTCCCGTCCACACGCCAGTCAACGTTAAAATGTTGCCCGAGGAAGTAGTATTGTTGTGTTCCGCGTATCTTATAATGAATCTTTCTATAAAAAAAAGAAAAAAGAAGTGATGGATGCGAAAGTATCTGATGCAAAGAGAAAATTTGATGAGTGATCTTACGATCCTTTATTAACTTTATGATGATGTAAAAAGTTATTTTGAACATCTTTTAGAGTTAATTGGTACGTCAATAGCTAAAAGAGCAACAAATTTTCGACAGGCAATTTTACCTCAAACAAGACTAGCTGTAACATTACGGTATTTTAGATTCTACTTCTTTTTTTGGAATTATTAAAGTTTCAGAAATTTCGTTCCATGCATCGTTTTTCTTGTTCTTTATAGGTTTTATTCGAAGAATCCCACAATATTGTTTTTTATTGAAATAATTCTATCAACTTCATTATTTTGTCATTGGTCCTCACTACTGCCATGTTTAAAACTGTTTATAAACTCGTCCACACACGTCAACATTTGTTTATAAACTAATGTTTTCGCTCGCCGGGCGGCAACTCTGCAACATGGCATGATCAACTCCGCAACACAAATGTTGCCCGCAACATGTTGACCGCAACTCCGCAACATGTTTATGCAACCATGTTTATAAACAAATGTTTACAATGAATACGGGGCTTTAGCCTTCAAATTTCCTATTAGGTTCTTTGTACTCCAATAAACAATAGCTGATACGTTACTTCATATTTCATTATATGAAATAACATTTTTTATTTTTTTATTAAGCTATAGTATATTCCATAGTTTTCGTGTTCCATTGGTTTATTTACCTGCCGCACAGTTTTAAGCGTCGCTGTCGCGGCTTGGGAGGAATGAGTGCGCTTTGTGTGACTCCACCGACCCAATCCAGTCGACTTCATTATTTACTCAGAGTCACAAACTCTTAAACATTTATTACTATTTATATTGTAATGACTCCATGTTTTAAGGATGCTTATAGCCTTGTATAATATAGCTGTTGCTACAAATTGTGCTACGGCAAGTATCCGCTTATGAGACCTAAGATATCAAAGGTCCATAAAGTTCGTAAGAAGGTCGCAAAACCGGGCTAACAACAGTCGGGGTCGTAGCTAGACTAACGTCACATCCCGCAGCCCTGTAGCTCCAGGACAACAAAAGATCACCGAACTGGGTATACCAACGACGCGCACTAAATTACCAAAATACGTACGCACTGGAAGTACCACACTATCCTTCCACGTTCCGCGACGGGGTGTGTATATAGTGTATTTTCACTTCAAAAAACGGTCACCTACTTGTCTAGCAAATACGTATGGCAACTGATAATATTCTCATATTGACTTGTTCTTAATTATGATATTATCCAATAAATCGCTGCATTAATCAATACATTTCAGAATAAGTGATGATTAGTGATAAACAAGGATAAATTTTATCCGTGCAGGGGCGGAGAAAGAATACTAACCTCTGCGGCCGGGGTCGGCCTGTCGTAAAAGCCGACAAAACAACCCACCCTAGCTACGTGGTAGGGCCTCAAGCCCGTCTGGATGGCGACCACCTTCGGTCTTAAGTATGCCGCCATAATAACTTTGTGTTGTGTTCCGGCATTAGTGACCCAAGTTCCTGTACCCTTATGGGACAGCAGTGTGTTCGCGATGCCACTGGCGTTGCAAACACCCATAGGCGACGGTAACTGCTAAATTCTAAGCGGGCCGTCAGCCTGTCTGCTGTTCTACAGCAATAAAAAAAAATAAAAAAATATTGGGCCAATTTATATATCGCCATCTACACACAAAGTAAGTAGTATAGAACTTGTTTTAAGCGTTGAGAATCGGACTCGTGACCTTCGCAAGCGTATGTTACGCCACGGAGGTTGTCAGAGAACCAGTAAGCGCGTTTTCTACGTGATAGGGCCTCAAAACCGTCTGGAATGCGACCACCTTTGGTCTTAAATATGTCAATGTGTTCCGACATTAGTGACCCAAGTTCCTGTGCCCAAGTTGCAAACACCCATAGCCGACGGTAACTGTTAAATTATAAGTGGGCCGTCAGCTTGTCTGCTGTCCTACAGCAATAAAAAAAGCAAAATCCGAACAACACTTAGTATCATCACAAGCCAAGAAGTCTTTAGAAATTAATATTAGAGTGTTAAATGTTAAGTGTTTTGACGGCACAGCAAATTAATTAGTGCGTCTTGCATTGAAGTCCAACTCACCGTGATGTAATTCATCATTCCGTTTGATGTAATCTCATAATTACGTTTCACAGTAACTTCCTTCATTACAACCCGGACAAGTAGGGTAATTATTATGAAGATAGTAGTCGCAATAATACATTTCTTTTAAAATTACCTAATTGGTGTAATCATTACAATAAATGCCATCAAAAACAAAACTTGTAAAAAGCCAAGTCTCGCAACTCACTTCTTCTACCGTAAAAAGTTGTGAGATCCATGTAATACCAAGTTGGTTACTTTATAAATCCCTACTTAAGGGACCTTCTGTCTTAAGTTATTACTTAATTAGCTAACCTAACAACATCTTCTAATGACCATATCAATATTAAAAATCTTATGTTTTAAATAAAATAGAATGACTTGGCAATATTGATCTATATTAAATTTACCATCGCGACGTTTTTGTAGACCTTTTTAAGGTGTACAATACTGTAGTACATTATTTTGATCTATTTCGTAGGGTTCAGCTATCGTTTTCAATGTAAGCGCAAAAAATGTGTTTATTTACATCACATTAGAAACCTTTAAAATTATCAGTGTTTCTTTTTTTTATTGCTGTAGGATAGCAGACAGGCTGATGGCCCGCTTAGAATTTAGCAGTTACCATCGCCTATGGGTGTTTGCAACGCCAGTGGCAACGCGAACACGCTGCTGTCCCCAGTGGCGTAGCGTAGTGAGGGCGGCAGGGGCGGCCCACCGCGGGCGCCCTTTTTAGGGTAGCAAAATTTCGCAATAAATAACATAAATTTAAACCATTCCATATTGATTGAAAAGAGCACGGAATTTTTCTTTACTTATTCTGTGACGAATTCGGGGGAGTCCCCTTTCTTTGAATGATATTTTGTAGCGACCGCTGCCAAAACCTGACTGACTGACATTCCGACTTGCGGGGATTCCCCATAGTTTATTTTGTCCTTGAAATGTTACCCCCTACAACGTCACAAACACAAACTTTACCTCTTTATAATATTAGTATTGATATAGTATGCATTAAATTGAAATACCTAAATAAAAGGGTGGCAAAATTGTCTTCCGCCCCGGGCGGCCGTCACCCATGCTACACCGCTGGCTGTCCCATAAGGGTACAGGAACTTGGGTCACTAATGCCGGAACACAACACAACGTTATTATGGCGGCATACTTAAGACCAAAGGTGGTCGCCATCCAGGCGGGCTTGAGGCCCTACCACGTAGCTAGGGTGGGTTGTTTTGTCGGCTTTTACGACAGGCCGACCCCGGTCGCAGAGGTTAATATTCTTTCTCCGCCCCTGCTCGGATAGTACTATATTATGCATATAAACTTTTTCTTCTGCTCTAAACTTCTTTTCTTGTTATGTCTTCGTCTCTTATGTTATGCATGTATTATACATATAAACCTTCCTCTTGAATCAATATATCTATTAAAAAAACCGCATCAAAATCCATTGTGCAGTTTTAAAGATCTAAGCATACATAGAGACAGACAGACAGCGGGATGACTTTGTTTTATATTAAGTACTGAAACCGACAGATCTAAAATATTCGTACAAAGGATAAAATATACGGTACATTATTCATACGTTAGTATTACACTTATCTTTGGGGGAGGCCTTTGTCCAGCAGTGGGCGTCTTCGTGCTGAAATGATGATTATCACACTTACTAAAATGTATTTCGAAAATTCCATTTTAAAACTACACCTACTCTAAATCTAAAATATTATTTACACATCCATAAACACCTGGGCTCAGAACAGGAATCGAACCCGTGACCCCTGCAGGTGTTCCGACGTACGGAAGCCGTTCCACAACGGAGATTGTTGAATTATTTATTATTCAATTATAATATTGGAAACATATAGTTCTGTTGATTCATATGTGATCGGGATAAATAAAGCATAGTTCGTCTTAAATGAAAGATAATCTACAAAACATGTTTCATACTTACGATCGAGGTTCTGAGTGTATTTTTTTTAAATAATAAGGCGTATACTGAAGAGCTCTTGTTAAAGTAATAGAGCAATAAATTCATTAAGAAATAGTTCCATCAAACAAACTTTATTTCTTTCTTTCTTCTTTTAATATTTTTGAGTAACGGGTGCTATTTTTTTAAACTACAAACTGAAACATAAGTATTCTTTTGGCCGCTAACCGTTTACTTTTTAATTAACCGTTCGTACTTGTAATTTTATATTAATATAAATTCTGAAATTATGTTAATAGTTACATTATAAGACTCGTTAAAACATTTAACCAGCCATGACTCGTATGGTGCATCCACTTTGTAATCGAAGACTATAATTATATTTCATTATATGAAACAATATTTTAAAAGTAAAACCGTATGTTGTTGCGATTGGACGCGGCCGGCAGTCGTCGACCCATCATTTGTCATAGCATTGGGGATCTGTGACGGATTTCAATTACCTCACCCCTATCTAATGTTGCTAGGTTTTAGGAAAATACTGAGAGCATTCAAAAAAATACTACCAAAACTTTTCTAGTAGAGGTAACTTCTTTTGGTTAGACGTAGTTTGGGATTAGATGGTGTTTTGTGAAATGTCCTAATATATTTATTAATTTTTATATTATACTAGCTGACCCGGCAAACGTTGTTCTGCCATATAAATTAAAAAATAAACTATGTTCTTCTCCAAGTTACAATCTATCACTGTTACCGAAAAGAGTTACATTCATATTTATATTAGATGACCCGGTAAACTTCGATCTTCTTCTTCATCTAAGCGTTGTATCCCGGTCGCAACCTAAACTTCTGTTTCGGCGCCCGAGGTCCGCTTTACGACTTTTTCTACTCCACTTCGCACGGTTTTCAGCATCCCTGGTAGTGAGCCCATTGGCACGCATATCACCTTTTACGACATCCAGCCAGCACTTTTTGGGTCTACCCCTCCTGCCGGGGCCTAGGGGAGGCGGCATGGCCAGATATTTGTTTCTCACGTAAGCACCAGGTGAACTCCAATATTTGTGTAAAATGTGGTCAAAAATTAAGCCGAAAAAACGAATTAAAGGGCTAAACTACATAAAAATCAAGTGAAGCACAAATTAACATCAAAAGGGAAATTCGTCACTTCATCACTCTCGGAGGGAGTAAGTTATCCGGTTTTACATTAGTAGAAGATATAGTTAGAAGAACTGTAACTACCAAATGTGCATTAGAAGTAAATCATCAATTTTTATTGTATTTATGGTTCACTGTTTATTATAGCCAATATACCCCATAAAATGGGGCGTACCCCATAAAATATAGATATATGCTGTCGTGGACGTTTTCGTAAGACTATTTGAGATAAACATTTCCATTATATTATTATATAAAATGTGTCTCTAACGGTTTTTGCAGCGCACCACAGAATAGCTGCCGATAGAAGTGAAAACTAAGTAACTTTGAATTGTATCGTCGAGCTATTAAATTATTATTCAGTTTATAAAGAAGTGTTTATGATCAAGGATCAAATTAAATTAGTCATTAACACAAACCAAAAATTGTTCACCCAAAAAGTGCTCAACGCGCCTAAAGAAGTTTTCACTTCAAAAAAGCTCAACTGTAATTCATTGTAATAAAGTCACAATTCGAATAGATACGTAAAAGTAATGCAATTCAATCATTTAAAAGTTACATTATAAAATAAACCTATAAGGTTGTTTATAATATAAATAACATTTGTATGCTTTTATTAGAAAATTGTCATGCGTTATGAAAACTAACCCTGATTATATAGTTAAAATATCGTACTTATTATAATAGATAAATATCTTCTACACAGTGTGAATTCACCCTAATAACAAATCAAAGCCTCGAAATAAACCTTACGTCATTATTAATAAGATTGGTATTACTGGAGCAAAACTACGTCGTACGAATTCTTGCGATCAGGACACGTGACCTGATGCGAGTTTAACATTTTTTACCCATCACAAAAAAGTACACTACGCCACTAAAGAATTTTTCATTTCAAAGATTATATTGTGTATTAATATTGTATTCTTCTTTATATCAAGCCAATCAACAGTCTAATAAAACCTACAAAAATCTCTATATTAAATTGAGCTTTCAATATTAGGCGTGATTGCTCTTAACTTACCGTGATGAATAAACACTTCTCAAAAACTCACTGTATACTTGAACTGAAACTACACGAAATGATAAATTAATTATTTATCAACGTATCTATCTGTGTTAAACAATATTTGCAGCGCGCATCCTGTCAATCGCTGACAGTTATTTCATACAACTGACAGCTATGTCAAAAAACTCATAGTTATGTAAAATTATTATTGTCGTTAATTTTTCTTAATTTTTCTTGAAATTTCTAATGTTCCGCTCAACTTTCTTAATATTTTCTTCCATAAAAACCTTCCTCTGACATTAATAAATACAACAAAATAAAGAATAGCGAAATTGTTCCATCCGTTCACGCGTGATGCGATGACCAAGGGAAATAGAGATTCATTTTTATATATATATTTTTTTATTGCGTAGGACAGCAGACAGGCTGACAGCCCGCTTAGAATTTAGCAGTTACCGTCGCCTATAGGTGTCTGCAATACCAGTGGCATCGCGAACATGCTGCTGTCCCATAAGGGTACAGGCACTTTGGTCACTAATGCCGGAACACAACATAAGGTTATTATGGCGGTATACTTAAGACCAAAAGGTGGTTGCCATCCAGACGGGCTTGTGGCCCTACCACGTAGCTAGGGTGGGTTGTTTTGTCGCCTTTTACGACAGGCCGATCCCGGCCACAGAGGTTAGTATTCTTTCTCCGCCCCTGCACGGATAGAAGATATAGAAGATATAATTAGATAAAAGTATGCACTTTTTAATTAATTTTCTTTTGCATTATATAATGTATATATTGTGAAATAATCTGTATGTGAGGGATACCGAAGACCGTGCGAAGAGGAGAAAAATTCGAAAAACAGACCCCAGGCATCGAAGCGGATATTATAATAATATAATAAAATGTTTATTTACTCCAACATTAAATATTTACAATAACTAACGCGCAAACTAGGCCAAGCACAGGTCCAAAATACAGATAATTTAATTCAGACAGAAAGGCTTGAGATACAGATTAAAATACAGATTTTAGACACTAGTACCTGCATCTGTTGTTATTCATACATATGAGCTAATATTAGATATAATTAAAGTATCTAATACATACGTATCTTAAATATTTTTCGGTTGTTTGTCTTCTTTATTATATATTACAATATATTAAATTTAAGTAATTAAATTTTAAAACAATATAATTAAAATAAAATTGGTTTTCGTAAAATTTGTAAAATTATGATGATTAAACAATTTGTAAATAAAATATCGCTAACTAAAATTATAAACGTATCAATGAAAGTTTTTTTACAATAGAATCGCGTGATATTTTAATGTGTTGTACTTTTGTTACAAATATTTTCACATAATATTTTATTATTATTATTATTTTTAGGAAGCTTGAATGATACATAAGTTTTGGGATTCTAAAATCTTTTAACTTACAATCATTCCGTCGTATCGTTTAAATATTAGTACGAGTATTATGTTCATTAAGTTATAATATTTTTAATGTAACGTGTTTATTTTATTATTCAGTTTCGGTAATCTGATACCTGGCAACTCCTAACTCGTAGACCCCGAATGGTCGGATACAAAAGCTGTTCCCTATCTATCTAAGATATTATTTTGTAATTTGTGCCTGTGACACTTCATTACAAAGAATGATGTGGTTTTTAAATGTTTTCTTTGAGCAAGAAGGTATGTAGTTTATAGGGCAACAATATCAGTTTTTTTATATAGAAAAATATCTTATGTTATTTTAAATAGGATTAAAAGTAAACATCAAATCGGAAATTAGTAATCACTAATAATACCTTAAATATCAACAAAAAAATATTTGACATCGTTGTAAATAGTCGTATAATATTTTTTTTATGACTGTAGAACAGCAGACAGGCTGACGGGCCGCTTAGAATTTAACAGTTACCGTCACCTATGGGTGTTTGCAACGCCAGTGGCACCACGAACACGATGCTGTCCCATAAGAGTACAGGAACTTGGGTCACTAATGCCGGAACACAATACAAGGTTATTATGGCGACATACTTAAGACCAAAGGTGGTCGCCATCCAGACGGGCTTGAGGCCCTACCACGTAGCTGGGGTGGGTTATTTTGTCGCCTTTTACGACAGGCCGACCCCAGCCGCAGAGGTTAGTATTTTTTGTCCGCCACTGCACTGATAAAAATGAATCTAATATTAGACTAAGAAAGAAGTAGAAATAAAATAAGTAATTTTAGATATTTACTATATGTTAATGTAAACAAATCTCTGCTTTTAATAATTCTTTATAATACGTATATAAACTAAATCATATGTACCAAAAAAAAAATATAACAAATAAAAAATACAGTCAGTAACGCTCCCAAAATCTTAGCTATGTTAGTTAGTAGATAACTAACCCGCTTCCCGAAATACACTTCAGCTTTTAGGTCAGATGATACCTATCAAGTGTGTTGAAACCGAAGAATCTCGAAAACGCCCCAAGAGCCTAGAGCTTCGACGCAAAAGCCGTAGAAATGTACCCATTGCAAATGGAAAGAAATGAAAAGATGATTCTAAATCTTATAAAAGCAGCTGTTTAGCCAAATGTTCCCATAGGATTTCATAACCTAATTAAATTTGACATTCAAAATATACGAGGAATTATAATAATCTCGGTAACATTAGCGTTACAATGCTTATTGTTTTAAGCCAATGTTCCTAAACTTTTAAAGAAAACTTTTAATAGGCATGAAGTTACGAGGAATTGTGCACAAATTCGTTTATTGTTGTATTGAAACCATCACTGAGGTAATAAGAGCTATAAAACAACTTTTTTATTATTTACAAAATTATTATTAAAGGTTTTGTTTGTTAATAAACCTGTGGTAGCCTGCCGGCTTCACTAATACGCCTGTGCGACGTGTGTCATGCGTTGCCAACGGTTGTTATTTCTGAAAAAAGAAAACTAAGTCGTGAATGTGAAGTCGTGCCACTAATTTATTTTGGTGCTGGTTGGAGAAAACGCTCACGAGGTTCAGAGCACATTGGCTAAATGGCAGGAGAGATTGGAGGGTGTTGAGTTGAAGATAAGTAGAAGCAAGTCTGAACATCTATTTTGTGACTGGTGGAATTTCCGCCTTTACTCCGATTACCTTAGGAGGCGTGTATCTGCCTACCACAAAGGGGAAAGATGAAAGATTATTGCACGCAGCAAAGATGCAAATGTTGATGGATGAGCGGAGTTACAAAAATGGATAAAATTAGAAATGAGTATATTAGGAGAAGTTCGAAAGTAGCGTTAGTGATTGAGAAGCTGAAAGTAATAGGTTAGCCTGGTATGGCCATATAATGCGAAGAGAGGAGTATCATGTAACAAGGAGGATGCTAGAAATGAGAGTGGATGGATACAAGAGGAGAGGTAGACCAAAGAAAAGATGGATGGATTGTGTAAAAGATGATATGGTTAAAAAAAGGTGTGAATATTCAGATGACGGTAGAAGGACAGGTTGTGCCGACCCCACATAGTTAAAAAATATGTTTCTGAATACGATTTATATAACACATTTTAGTACATAAAAAATAACCATGGTTTGTTATTTTGACGGTTATAGTTATCGTTTTTAGTGGTTAATTGTGAAAATAAAAAAAAATACTTGTAATAATCATGTAGAAACAGTACACTGAGAAGTGCAGATATAAGACAAAAATAAAATAATTAGCTCACGCATGCCTTAAATACTGTCTGGGCTGGTTATGTAAAAGATTATAGACATTATGAGTAACTTCATGAAAGGGACCAAGAGGAAATATAACACAAAAACTTTATCGTTGGTATAATTTAAACAGCCGGGGAAGACTGGTAGATCATTGCCAACTAAAACTCGTGAAAGAAGTTGGAACCGGCTTACATTTAAAAAGGAGGCCATCTTAAAACTACTAATCTACTACTAATTATGGCCCTTGCGGAAGACCAGCGCTGGTTGTTAAAACTAGCATTTGCTGAGCTTGGAGCGGATTTAGAGCTTACTACAACTTGCAATTGTAATATTTAATTTAGTTGTAAGTACATATTCTTGTAAGTAATTTTTATAGTTATATGTATTGCTTATAGCTCTAAATCAGTGATTCCCAAAGTGGCCTATATCGACCCCTAGGGGTCTATGACAACCTGCAAGGGGTCTACGTCAGCGAAAAAAAATTTGGGGGTCCATGAAATGAAAATGGGGGTCCACGATAGTGGATCTCAACACATACACTATAGTACCTATTTACTTACATCATACTATCTTATAATATCAAAACATATACATTATTTATAAAAGTACCTATGAAGTAAAAAATTTATTTTATGTTTATTTAATGTTACGTATATTTTACATAACAGATACAAAATTTTATTTTGAGTAGTTTTAATTTAAATTCAATTAATAAATGTATAAATTAACATGTGTTTTTACTTTAAGTTTTTAACACTAAACTTCACTACAGTTAGAAATTTACAGGAAATCAATATCAGGTAAGTAGGGGGTCTACCCAACACGGATAAACATGGCAAGGGGTCTACGACACAAAAAAATTTGGGGATCTCTGCTCTAAATAAACATCTTTTTTTCTTTCTTTCTAATCAAACACTTTAAAATAATAACAACATTTTGCAACATCCTACTGCTTGGCTCAGATCTTTCTTTAAAAGGATCTGCTAATATATCCACCACGCTTGTACAAGGTGATACACAGATTTCCTCGGGATCCTTTACCATCAATACGTGATATTTATACTATAATATGTATCTTATTTATTAGAGCGAATTAACAATTAACTACTAACTTCTTCCTGTTCTTATCTCAAACTATATGGGGCCGGTACAACATGTTCTCTCCTTCCACTCTCCTTTATTAATCGGCATCTCAACATTCGCACCTTTTTTACCATATCTTCTACACAAGCCATCCATCTTTTCTTTGGTCCACCTCTCCTTTTGTATCCATGCATTCTCATTTCTAGCATTATAATTTCCTCAAATATCATGAAAGATTTTAAAACGCAAATTTACTTACTAATCGATTAACATATAAGGCTATGATAACCATAGATTATTTCACTATGATAGTTATTTTGTCACCAACATCGAAAGAATTACGTACCTCACCAACTACATGCCTTGCTGGTGAAATTTGTACATCTGTAGATACAGCGACAGAGGCTTTACCTTAAGCCATGCTAAGTGAACTACGGAAACTACATTTTGTGAGCTTACAGTGAGATTGTTTCCTTGTATCACGCCCCAATACTGATATATCAACCATGAAACGAGCTGTGTATTTACAACTAATTAAACGCAATACATAACTAGTAGGTTAGAAGTTCCACACTCAGGAACAATCTAAAGGTCACGGATTTAAACCTTACAATAAATTCACCGCTTAAGCAGTTTCTTTTTTTATTGCTGTAGGACAGTAAACAGGCTGGCATCCCACTTAGAATTTAGCCGTTCCCATCGCCTATGGGTGTTTGCAACGCCAGTAGCATCGCAGAGATGGAGAAAGAATACTAACCTCTGCGGCCGAGGTCAGCCTGTCGTAAAAGGCGACAAAACAACCCACCCTAGCTACGTGTTAGGGCCTCAAGCCCGTCTGGATGGCGACCACCTTTTAGTCTTAAGTATGTCGCCATCGAAACACAACACAAGGTTATTTATTACCTTGTGTTGTGTTTCGGCATTAGTGACCCAAGTTCCTGTACTCTTATGGGACAGCAGCGTGTTCGCGTTGCCAATGGCGTTGCAAACACCAATGGCCACGGTACTAAATTTTAAGCGGGCCGTCAGCCTATCTGCTGTCCTACATCAATAAAAAAAATGCTCTACTGTACCTTTTTCAGGGAATAATTTTCACATCTCTCTCTGCAGTATCAGTGGTGCACCTTGATTTAATAATCTGCCTCCATTGGTGCCTATTCATAGCGTATCTGACGACCGAGCAAAATTTGGATGAGGTTGAGGCCTTTACTTGATTGCACCATCTGGTTGAAGACCGTCCACGGGCTCGTTTACGCTCTGTATTTCCGACTACAATTAGATTTTTTAGGCTGTTATCAGCCTTTCTCATTATGTGGCCGAAACAAGAGTCTGCTGACAGATTGGTGAGAGGTGTATTTAGACACGAAGCTTGGTGCGCCCAGGCGCATTAGTCCATTAGTCTCGAATGCTTCGATTCTTTTCCTTTCACGGGCTCGTATGGTCCACGTTTCCGCTCCATTTTCATGTACTAACTGCAAAATACTTTTACGTTTGTATGATTATCAGTACTTGTTTGTTGGCACGCAACACCCATTTAGCTAAAACTGTGACATATTTAATAACTTTTTTAGGTAAACATGGCTGAATCTAAGAAGAAATGTTGAGAGTATAGTGTTGATTATTTAAAATTTGCATATTGCCCATATGCATTTTATGCAAGAAAGTTTTGAGCAATGACTCTATGAAACCATCAAAGCTCGATGATCATCTAAGAAGATGTCATCCTGATAAAATAAATAGGTAAAGAAACCCGTATGTTCGCTTTAACATCTGAAAGTAACTATAGTAGCTTACAATATCTCATTATCGAGAACAGTTAATTTTACCCACTTGAAGAGGTTTTCATGATGAAGTCTTCATAATTCATGAAGAGCTACTACTATTCGAGAAAACTTTGGAGATGGACACTAAAGGTGACATAATATCAATGTCCTGAGTGATTTTTTTAAGGAAAAATCGATTCCATTCACAAACGTTATTTTAGTGGTAACAGATGGAGCTCCTGTCATGGTAGGGCGATATCGTGGGGTTATAAGCCATCTTAAAAGAATTATATCAGAGGTAACATTAACAGGTACATTAACTTATAATTACAAAGGGAAAGCCTCAATTTAATAAAAACAAAGGGTGTAATTTCAGCTTTTCTTGAAAAATAGAATGCCTTGATGAGTATATTCAGACACACGTTCAATTTTTAATTGCCCTGCATGATGACTTGAAGATATTCTGACGATGTACCAGCATGGATCATAAATCCATTTGATGAACCGGAAGTGGCGAATGTTATATTACAAGAGGAGCTACTCGAGCTTAGCACTAATGAGGAACTGAAGGTGAAATTTAAAAGAGGGTATCAAACATTTTGGCTGCAGGCAGATATACTCGAAAAATATCTTGGACAGTGGGGAATTGCGAGAAAGCTTTTGATAACGTTTCATTCGTCATATCTTGTCGAAAAAAGTTTTAGTGTCGTTACAAACCTTTTAACAAAGAAAGGAGCAGATTGAATATCACGGAACGGGAAGATTTGCGGTTATTTCTTACGAAACTGAAACCAAATATTAATTATTTGCTGTCAATCCATCAAGTATATCCCTCCCATTAAAATTACGACTATTTTGTGATTGTCATTGTAGAAGTTACGTTATTAATGTTTAATTTTAATTATATTACGACTGTTATCATATTACATTGTAATAAAAAAGTAAACAATGTAATATGATAACAATAATAATTAATAGTGTAATAATTACATTATATGAATAGATAAGACACAAAAAATATTCCATTTTTCTTTTTATTTTTAAATGAAACAAGTGAGAATTGATTGGTTCCTTGTGCTGTGAGTAAATATCAAAAAAGTAAAGTTGGATGGAATCACTTTTTTGATTAGCCAACTTTTTGACATTCACTCATAGCACAAGGAACCAATGAATTCTCCTTTTTTCGTAACTATTAAATCTTGGTTGTTATTCAGCCGCAACGCAAATTTTCATAGTAAGATTTAATCTTGAAATGTAGCAAAAAAAGGAGCGGAACCAGCTAAATTTTGAAAGTGGTCTATGAGAAAAAAATTCTGGGAACCTCTGCTCTAGAGAATATAACACCAAGGAAATAAGGCTGGATAGATCTAAGTAGATGTCGCTGGTATCTAATCATCTTGTTCATATACATTGGTTTTAATAGGTATGACTACTCTTTCGACGATCTCCGTGGCGTAACGGTTAACGCACGTCGGTACGCTATCGGAGCTCACTGATTCAATTCCCATCTTGGATATTTTATTTCTAAAAAAGTAGGTATATTATGTACTATATTAGTTGTGTAGTACCCATAACACAAATGCTATGCTACTTACTTTGGGACTAGATGGTGTTGTGTGAATTGTATTTTATACATTTTTAAAATCTACTATGTTGCTTACCAAAGAAACCGGGACTAGTATAAAGTATTCACGGAACGAGGCTTGCAGTCACATAAATCTTCGTGTTACGAAGGAAGGCAATTATCTTGTTACGTTTCGGTAAGGTACTATAATATTACAGACCCGTGTATTTCCGTGGCTGTGATTCGGCCTACTATATATTTTACATGCTTATAATGAAGGAAATAGGATTACCTGCCCTTATTAGGGACTCTCTAATAATAATAGTTAGTAAACGGGCTTATAGCTAAGAGTCTCGACAGACACCAAGAGAAGCTTTTGCTAGGTAAATGGGTGAAGGATCGGCTACAGAAGACGGTTCTCCTGGACGGCACGTATAGTGAGGCGACTCCTGTCTCTGGGGCCCTAACCACCGGTAGCTTGGGAACTTGGCCTCGCTTGCAGTAATACACAGCTTATTATATTTAATTTACTTGTAAGAGTTCTTTTATAAAATAATGTGATTTTAATACTATTTTTTATAAAAAATATGTCTGACATATATAAAAAAAGAAAAAAAGAGAATAATAATGAATATAAAAAACAAGTAAAAGACTACTAGTACTGTTAATCCGTAAATAGTAAATTATATTGGCGCTGTTTCTTTTCATTCCATCACAACTGGCGTAATAGCTTTCGCACGTCGAAACGGTTACGGCTTCAATTCTCGTCACGAAACTGGGTGTATAAATACACATATTATGTGTTTATTAACAAAATAAAAGTGTCAGTTTAAGTATCAGTTGTCTAGTATCCCCAACTCACGCCCTGCTGTTTACTCTGACTCGGACTGCGTGAATTGTCACAATATATTATTGTTCTATTAAACTTCTGTTAATTCTTGTATATAAAGTAAAATTCGGTTGTTATATATGACTGTTATGTAACCCCTCAAATCTGAAAAATTAAGAAATGGTTGTAGTACTGACAGTCCATAAATGCCAATTTAAAATATCTTATCGACTTGCAGAAGTCTTATAATTAGTCTAAAGGATTGCATTCCTAATAAAATTATCTAACTATCCATATGACATCTCCAATTAGCTATTTTTGCTACTTAAAGCAAGAGTTAGAGTTATTGTTTGTCCTGGAACAAATAACTCTTGAAGCAAAAAATTCTCAGGTAGATCAATTTTTATTGCTGTGGAACAGTAGGCAGGCTGACGGCCCACGTAATAGTGGGCAGTTACCGTCGCCTATGTATGTTTGCGACGCCAGAGGCACGACTAGACACGTAAAGGAACTAGAACTTCGATCAATTAAGCCGGAACACTACACAAGGTTATTATGGCGGCGTGCTTAAAGCCAGGGATCAGCCACGTAGCTAGGGAGGTTTTGTAGCCTTTAAAGACAGGCTGCCTCCAGCTGCAGGGGTAAAAAATATTAATCGAAATCTACGAAATGTCTCAGGGGTGGATCACCAATCTGTAAAAGTCTTTTGAATGCTATTATATATAAGTTAGATAAGATATATCTTACTTAAGTATGCCTTAGAAAAGAATATGGCATACTCGCACAAACTGATGATAATAAAATGTTATTAAATTTAAGGCCAGACGAAATGTTAAAATAATCGATAACAAAACAAAAAATGCAACTTATAATAGAAAAAAAATGTAACGCTGATTCACACAACAAATACTAACACAACATGCTCAGGTGTAAGTTCGCTGTCTCTAACAAGATGTATTGCGATTATGCCAATTTCAGGAATGACAAGCTTTTTTCTCTAAGGGACGTTGTCCTTGCGAAAGTAAAATTGCATGCTATCCATAAGGGTATATAAATAATGGCTCGTTAACACAAGATTAAGAAGTAAGTTTAAAATAGATTTTTTATAGGCTGGTCATGTTTTCTTTTAATGATTTATGTTTCTCTGTATTTGTGTTTCGATACGTAAAAATTAGGACTACCCATTTTTTGCAAATTCACTATCTACAAAGTAGTCCGTACAATATAGGAGAAGTTAATGCTACTTAATACTACCTTGATTTAAAATAGAAAATAAAACAGGCATAATAAATACTATAAAAATATAGTCAAAAAAGAGCCATCAACAATTTATATGTATGATATAGCAAGTAAGACGATAAAAATAAAATTGATAATAATAAAATAAAATTGAACTAAATACTGCTATTCTACAGCAATAAAAAAAATTAAAAATTATAAATGATTTACATGTTGTAATTATTATTATTACAACAAGTAAGTCGTTTATAGTTAACAATTTTTTTTATTGCTGTAGAATAGCAGACAGGCTGACGGCCCACTTAGAATTTAGCAGTTTCCGTCGCCTGGGTGTTTGCAACGCCAGTGGCATCACGAACACGCTGCTGTACCATAAGGGTACAGGAACTTGGGTCACTAATGCTGGAATATAGTAAGATAATTTTAAATGCAAAAATTATAAAATAAGCCCTAACTCACTGTCTGGGAATGCCAACTGCATTATTAATTATATTATCTATACAAATAAATAAAATTGGAGTGTCTGTTTGTAATATTAAAATAACCACTTTTTACTAAGTACATTCGGACGTACATATACCAAAACAACATTTTTTACAATTTTTGTCTGCCTGTCTGTCGGTTTGTTCCGGCTAATCTCTGAAATGGCTGCACCGATTTTGACGTGACTTGCACTAGCAGATATCTGATGTAACAAGGACTAACTAAGGCTATTTTTATTTCAGGAAAGAAAATAGTTTTTGTTAAAAATGATAAGTTTCGGAAATTTTAAATTCCAATTTAAGTTGACCTCAGATTTATACCATCAATCATATGAAATAAGGTTCAGTTTAGGCTGGACTTGGTAAGTTCGAACGCACGTATTCCGGAGGCGCATGGCGTAGTTAAATTCGATAACACTGACTGTTTGCATTTATTTGTATTTTAGGGTTTATAGGGTTTGTATTCCAAAATAAACCATAAGATATATCCACAAAAAATGCTGCCCAAAGTCACTATTCTACACGGACGGAGTCGCGGGCACAGCTAATCTAAAATATGATAAAAAGTCCAAGAAAATTAAACATATATTTCACGTGTAGATACTAATATAAAATCCGGAGTGCGTATAACATTTTCTCGTTCAGTAATGTGGCTTACAATGGCCCCTATGTATTCAGGTTGGCTAGCAGGAGGGCGGAATAACCTCTCGTGATTTCTCAGGAGATGCCTGGTGAATGGCGGTCGGTGGGCTACTGTACCGGCACCGGTTGTGCAGTATGAAAACGGATTTTGTGATTGCTATACTGTGTTGCGAAACGGTTCTCGATAATCTTCATGTTATAAACTCTTCGAATTTTCAGTGAGTTTCCTGCTGAGATTTTCCCATCCTGGTACATTAAAAAGGCGTTATAAAATTTCTCCGTGGTCGATCGCACGTTGGCAATACCCCCAGTATTACAAACGTAAATTATAGCCGACACTGATCATCTGCTATCGGGTGTGCCGTTTGCCTGTCTGCTGAATTCCACCTATAAAAAACAAGCGAACAGGTTGTTTGTCAAATTGTTGCATAAAAAAATGAAACTAGTGCGATTTTTTACAAGGATATCCGAAATTATTTTATGGGTCCATACCCATGCATTTTAAACAAAAATTAAGACTTTTTAGTTAGGTTCTTAGAAAGAGATGATTTTTTTTATAAATTTGTACAACTTTTTCAGTTTAAAGAATAAACATTCGTTACCGACAAACCGATTCGTTTTTATATGCAATTAAGATAGTATATTATATATTAATATACTTTCTTCTAAATTAAGAGTATAATACAATATGTTTTTAAATTGTACAATAAAATACAAAAAAATCATAAATTAGTTCTTCTCCATACAACCGTTACTCGAACAGCTCACGGGGTTCCCGATTTCTTTGTAAAAGCCCACGTATTAGGGGAAGCTCTACCAAGCAGTTAATTTTAGACGAAATTTACCAAATTTAATTACATTAATGAAGTGAAATGCGTTTATCAGTGCCCACGAGTGTTCTATTCATTCAGGAATTCATTTGTTGGAAAGTACGCTTTTGATGTTCAATTTAAATTAAATGTATAAATGTTTTCTTTACATCTCTAAAGATGTTTGATTTTAAAGGACGTTTTAGTAAGTCATCGTAGATAAAAGATATATTTTAAAAAACCTGTGTAACTCTAATTGACGTCATTCGCAAGTCTATCAAGATTATATTAATGATATTGAATCAAATAAACACTCTTCTTGTATTTTGTTGCATTTCCAATGTGTTATTGAACTTTTTTTATTTCTATAGACCAGTGGTGCGCAAACTAGGGGTCTCGATCCCTGTGGGGGCCGCCAGAAGTTTGTTCGCGGTCGCCAATTTTGTAATTGTTCGATAAGGTTCAAAGTTATTCCTGAAAACGATCTTGCCTGGATTCGTGATCCATTTTCCTATGACATATGAAGTTCAACTATTCAAGTTAGTGAAAAAGAGCAACTGATAGATTTGATTAGTGATGGTACTCTTCGAAATCAATTTAAGACTCAGTCTTGCCAAAAATTTTGGTTATCCGTGGCAAAGCAATATCCCGTTTTAAGCAAAAAGGCCATCTGAGTTTTAATACAATTTGCATCAATAAAAACTAAATACCGCTCGCGTTTAAGACCTGAAGATGATATGTGACTTGTAATTACCAAGCATAGATCCGAACATTGATGAAATAATTACAAACTCCTAACATCATATATCTCATTAAAGGGCAGTTTAACTGATATTTTATGTTATATAAAAAGTATTTTCTTAAAATTATAAATAAAATTAATATGTGTTGGATATAATGATGTTTTCATTCAATGAAAAAGAAAGAAATGCGCGAAATATACAGGTACATCGTATTTGTGGAAATTTATCTACTGAAAGGGTCGTAGTCGAAAAAAGTTTGCGCACCACTGCTATTGACCACCAGACCGGCAGACAGCGCACTTAACAGTAAGCAGTGACAGCCGTCTATGGATGTTTGCAATGCCAGTGGCATCGCGAACACGCTGCTGTCCCATAAGGGTATGCCGCTATAATAACCTTGCGTTGTGTTCCGGCATTAGTGGCCAAGGTTCCTGTACCTGTATGCGGACAGTAGCGGTGGTCCTAGCGTCGCAAACGTCCATAGGCGACGATTAATGCTAACTATTAACTTAAGTGGACCGTCAGCCTGTCTGCTGTTGCTAACAATAAAAAAATCTAACTATGTTTTTTTTTATGTACAATATTATTTCTGTATGTGAAAATATTAGCCATTGACGTCTGAGATTTCGAACTTAAATAGAGCCTTTGTTTTTAAACATACTCGTGCGTTCTAGCTAGCAGCAACAAGATAGACTTACAATAGACCGCATAGTCAAAATATCCTAGTCAATATGTAACATTTTCATAGTTAATATTAACAATATTTTTTCATTTACAACATACAAACTCTATATTTTTAATGATTTAGCAAATTGTGAAAAGTCAAGGGATATTGAATTTCAAATGTTCGGGTATTAATATAATTTTTAATAATTGAAGTCTCCAATTGGTGGGACTACCTCATTTATTTAAGGCGAAGAAGAAGAACAAGATTCAAAGGTGAATTGACAGTTACACACATAAGTTATGTCAGGGTGTAGATTTCTTCTTATGTCATCTTTTTAGCGCTGAACGTTTAATAACGAAGCACTCGTTAGTATCGAAAGTTTCCTATATTATTCTTATATTGGTTATAAACATCTATTGAATATCATATTATTAACTTACAAACCGCACACCAACCATCCTGATATCTATTATACTTTGAGAAATTCAAGCAAGATCTCCCGACTTTGGCGGCGACTTATGGAAATCTGTTTTCCGTCGGTTCAGCCTCAGATCATAGACTTTGGTCTGTGGCGGACGTGCTTTGAGCAGAAACTAATTGCAAGAGAGCCATACAACGCAGATGTAGGTTAACTGGAAATGAAACTTTATTTCACAACATTATAAATAAATCCTTGTTAAATACTAACACTAAGCTATTTTGTAACAAAAATATGTCATTCAATTAGTTTGTTATTCAATTGGTAATATTTTTTGTATGAGGTCTCACAGTTCTGTTTATGTTAGAAGCCTATTAGACTATCCGATACTTGTTATTATTCATAAAAATATAATTATTTTGATAGCAAAATATGCATGCTAATGTGACAATGGGCCGGTTCCGTCTGTCGCAAAACCGATGGGCACTGGAAAAAACGAGTATTGTGGTGGAGACCGTTGGCAAACGTAGTGTCGGTCGGAGCTGGAAGGACAACCAAGAGACAGAGATTTATGGCGCAAACTTGGGGAGGTCTACGTCGAGCTGTGGACAACAATTGGCTGACGACGATGTCGATATAATGGCCGTCAGTAAAGACAATAAAGATTCGGTATACAACTTATGTTCCTTATAACTATTATAAAAAAATGTTTTACTCAAAAAGCACGCCGTCATCCCGTGAAGCACTTCATCGTGAAGCTACGCACAACTCCCCGCTTTCCACGCCACCTCTCTCTAACGGTTTTTGAGAAATCAAGTGTTGCTAATTGCAAAAATTTATGGCCCAACCTGTACTAAGAGAACAACAAATAGTTTTTATAATATCATCTATATATACTTCATGATGACGAACTTGTAAATTTTTTTTACAATACAAGGTTATTATGGAGGTATACTTATAAACCAAAGGTGGTTGCCGTCGAGACCAGCTTGGGATCCTACCACGTAGCTAAGGTTGTTTTGTCGCCTTTTACGACAGACCGACTACGTCCGCTGAGGTTATTATTTTTATTCCGCCCATACACGGAGAAAATATAATATTAGAATTAATATTATTTTGTTTAGTCCTGCACTTCCAGTACTTTAAATCCAAATAATAGTCCCCAGGATTAAGGCGAGCAAAGATGTTTACTGGACTGGGGTCCAGCTGGGGCTCTTGAATATCTAGACGACGTCTGTATTCCGTTTGTAACAGTGTGACATGTATTGCCGGATGTCCACCAATGAGCCATTAAACTTCTGAAAACTGAGACAAATCTCTTGTAAGTATTAGGGAACACACTTACTTACTTTACTATTTGTTTAATTAATTTAATTAGCATTATTTGTCATGTCATCCGTTAAAATTATCAAAGTTCTAGTGGAAATTTATTATGATATAAAATTTACAAAAGAAAAATTAGCAAAATCTAAATAAAAATGTCGTGCTTTTACCGTGAAGACTGCGAGCAATTTGCAGTATGTCCGATGTTAGTGGCCCCTTGTCCAACCACATGCTGTGAAGATCCACCTATGTGCTATTCCTGCTTGCCACGATGTCCTTCGCCGAAGGTTATGTATTGTTGTGAAAAGAAGCCGCAAGTTTCAAGGCTTCTAACTTGCCAAGAGGAAGATTGCTGTGACCACCACCAAAATATATGAAGATGGACGCATTGTGCGCAAGCTGCCTGTGTCTGCATTCAAGCGCAACGGAATGCATGATCAACAGCATTCGAAGACGCTCGGCACTGCGAATTTCTTATTTAGAAGCCCTCGTGACGTATTTGTCGAATGTGAATTGTGCACGGACCCTGTAAAAGTCGGCGACCCGACAAAAGTGCTACCCTGCACACCAAACCTACACTCGGATGTTGTTTACTCAAGAAGAAACCAATAAAAGTGTCGCTTGAGGATATATTAGATGATTGAGAACGAAATTTCGTGTCCTACTTTCAATGTGAAACGAGAAAAATAATTTAAATAAAAAGAATGACAGGTTTTTCCCCAAAAAGGCAGGCAGGCGGCCGATTGTAAAAACTAAGCTCCAACTATTACAACATGTAACATGTTGTGCCGACCCCAGTGTCGGATTAAGCAAGCGCGTGGCCCGTAGCAAATCTTTTCAAAGGACCCCGCACCTGGGCGCAAGTGTGCTTGCTTCCATACCTCAAACTACAGCACCAACGTAAAAACTACATCACCAATGCACTTGTCGCCGATGGCTCAAGCGAGCTCCTGGGACGTGACTTCATCAAATAGCCACCACCTGATTCCGCGATGGAAGCGCTTAACACGTTTGTCTTTGGCTTCACGCAGAGGTCCATGACATGAAGAAGGTGTTGTGCAGTGACAGTTTCGCCGGATATGATCTTGCAGTTGTCTACTTTGCTGATGTGGTGTCTCCAGTCTACAGGAGAATTTGAGTTGGTCCGCGGCCCGGTAATCGCCCGATAAATTAATTATCAGACCGAGTCAAATTCTTCACATTTATACGAGCGACTTTTTGTAACATGTGCTTTTATCGTATGAAATTCTGTTTTATTTTCGCCAAGGAAATAATGGCGGTTACCGATTGTATGACGTAGCTTGTGTTAGTAGGAAAAGATGTAACGTTTTACCTTTTTGTGACATCAAATAAATTCAATATATTATGTTACCGCGTGTTAATAAGTTTAATTTAAAAAATTACGCTCAGGCTGAGATGAGCGGGTTTAAATATGCGGGGCCCCCTTTACGCGGGGCCCGTAGCAATTGCTACTCTTGCTATGTGGTTAATCCGGCACTGGCCGACCCCATATAATGTGGGATAAGGGCAGGAGGAAGAAGAAGGAAGAAGAATTTAATTAGCATGCACCTCTTAGGTATTTTTGAATTGATATTTCTTGTGGCGCATTTTGAAAAAATATGAGAGTAAAATTTTTTCAAGTTTCTGTGAAAACTCGTAACTATAGTCACAGTAGTTTCTCAAATATTCACGAATTTACGACAAGTGTTTTGTATAGGTGGAGATAAAAATACATATACCTAGTCAGGTCATAAGTATTGTCACACAGTAAAAACTTTTCTTTTAGAATGCTGGCCACAAAAAAGTTTATTGAATTCGAATTTCGAATTGTTCATGAAAATAAAAATGTATACTTTTAGAATTTTACTCATTTATAAATATGGAGTGGACGCTTAAAGAAGACCGTGTTGCAGTTATTGCGTTGCATCGTTGCGGTTACGCGCCAATTCAAATTTTTAACATACTGAAAAATTTGAATATAACCAAAAGAGTCGTTTATCGTACCATCAAACGATACAATGAAGACTCTAGTGTAAATGACAGGTCAAGAAGTGGTCGCTCTCGGTCTGTTAGGACTCCAGCAGTGATAAAAGCTGTGAAGGCACGAATTCAAAGAAATCCCAAACGTAAGCAGAAACTGTTGGCCCTTCAGATGGGGTTAAGCAGAACCACGGTGAAAAGGGTGTTAAATGAAGACTTAGGGCTTCGGGCATATCGAAGCAAAACAGGACATCGTTTGAATGCTCGTCTAATGGACCTGAGACTGAAGAGATGCCGCGCTTTGTTGAAGCGGTACGCGGGAAAAAAATATCGGGAAATTATTTTTTCTGATGAAAAAATGTTTACCGTAGAAGAGAGCTACAACAAACAAAATGATAAGGTGTACGCACACAGTAGTGAAGAAGCGAGCAACCGTATTCCGCGTGTCCAACGAGGTCATTTTCCATCCTCGCTCATGGTATGGTTGGGAGTTTCTTATTGGGGCTTAACAGAGGTACATTTTTGTGAGAAAGGAGTAAAAACGAATGCTGTTGTGTATCAAAATACAGTCCTGACGAACCTTGTGGAACCTGTTTCTCATACCATGTTCAATAACAGGCACTGGGTATTCCAACAAGATTCGGCGCCAGCTCATAGAGCGAAGAGCACACAAGACTGGCTGGCGGCGCGTGAAATCGACTTCATCCGGCACGAAGACTGGCCCTCCTCCAGTCCAGATTTGAATCCGTTAGATTACAAGATATGGCAACACTTGGAGGAAAAGGCGTGCTCAAAGCCTCATCCCAATTTGGAGTCACTCAAGACATCCTTGATTAAGGCAGCCGCCGATATTGACATGGACCTCGTTCGTGCTGCAATAGACGACTGGCCGCGCAGATTGAAGGCTTGTATTCAAAATCACGGAGGTCATTTTGAATAAACTTTAATGTCATAAGAATCTATGTTTTGTTAAGTTCATTTTGGTATATGAATGGTTACATAATGAATAAACTTGTTACAATTATTTTACATTAAACATGTGACAGAATTTATGACCTGACTAGGTATATTTATTCAAATGTGTGTATGTGATCTTAAATTATATTTGGCGGTGAGAGGCCATTGTAAAAATTCGTGATGAACTTTTATCTATAAAAAATTTTTAAGTACATTATAGATTTGAAGTCAATTGTCGGTATGTATTATTTTAATTTGTTTACATTATAAATTATTTTTTATTAATTTGTCAGTCCTTTTACAAACAAAGAGTTGTGGCATACAGGATAAAATCTTTAGTTACTTTTATTCTATTACGACAATGAAGTATAACTTCTTACATTCGTACATAAATACACACATGTTTTTTTTTTTTTCAGTTAAAGTACATTGTCACGTAGTGAATGTGTTGTGGAGATCGTTGTAGTGCTTCTTTACTACAATAACTTACAAATTAAAAATCAATTTCTATTAGTGGTCTATTTTTATATGCACACATAATAACAGTTAGAACCGTTGCTGGACTCCAGAATGTTCTCGTTCAACTTCTAGTGAAATTGCAAACATATCTTGGTGATTTTCCCTCTCCGGTGACTGGGACGTATATAGGTTATCACACGATGTTTTTCTTCTTCCAACTCGAATAGGCTTTTTCAAATTGAAAGGTGTACTCTGACAGGTACCAAAGTATAAATCATGATAGTTTAGAATCCGATTAGCCTTTTCTGCCTTGGAAATACGCTAAATATCATCATAATTGAGTCATTAACTTATTATTAAAAGCGTATTGAGATTTAAAATCTTTTTGAAGTGAAAACTTCTTTAGCGGCGTTGTGCAATTTTTTTGTGATGGGTAATAAATGTTAAACTCGCGTCAGGACACGTGACCTGATCGAAAATTTGTAAGACGGAAGGAGCTATACTCCAGTAATACCAATCTTATTGATAATTACTTAAGGTTTATTTTATAATGTAACTTTTAAATGATTTCATTGCATTACTTATACATAACTATTCAAATTGCGACTTTACTAGTATTACAATGAAATACAGTTGAATTTTTGAAGTGAAAGCTTCCTTAGGCGCGTTGAGCACTTTTTGGGTAAACAATTTTTGGTTTGTAAAGAAGTGTCTTTGATCATAAACACTTCTTTATAAACCGAAAATCTAATCTAATAGCTCGACGATACAATCCACAAGTTACTTAGTTTTCACTTCTATCGGCAGTCCCTAAAGACTGCCCCGCATGTTTTTTTTTTATTAACATAAATGCATTAAAAAAGCTGCACATTGTATTTGAAATGCCGAGAGCAGTCGATTTATTAAAAATGTATCGGGAAGCCGACACGGAAAGTTTTACGATAATCCGACGAAGCAACAGGCAGCCATCATAAATATCGATTCGGAATATTGTGCTTGTAAAAATACTATTCGAAGTAATTAAAAGTTTTATTACGTTACTTGTCGACTTCGTTATGAACCATGTTCAATGGAAATGGAAGCAATATGGATGCTGTATAGAATAACACCTACAGTAAAAACAAACACAAATCATACAGTGCCATCTTTTTTTTATTAATGAGGAGGAGCAGGAGGAGTTACTACTGTAACATAACTATAGAAATTTATTTAATTAACCATGGACGGAAAATTGGAAAGTGGGAAAATAAATGGATATCTTAAATAAGACAAGGGCTACTTCTTGTTGTGTAAATGATATAGAGGAAGTGATATAGAGGTGAACGTAATTAAGATGTCGCTGTATCAATCGTTACAGTATATAACAAATTAAGAAACTTACACAATACTAATTGAGCCGGCAAATGTTGCTCTACCATATGAATTTTAAAAAAAGTAGCCTTAGTCCTTCTCCAAGGTCCAATCTATGACTATACCGAAATTCATCAAAATTGGTTCAGCGGTTTAGCCGTGAAAGCGTAACAAACAAACAAACTCACTTTCGCATTTATAACATTATTTAGGATGTCGACAATTTCACTCAAAAATGTTCTAAAAATACCATGTGCCGTTTTAATTTACACCTAAATATGTAAACAATAAAACTTACATTAAATACACGTGACAAGATTGAACGCGTACACATTTCGGAATAACTGTCAAGTATAGTTATTACACGAACATACATTATCCAAAATTAATTACGGAAGTTGAGTTCCAATACACCGGTGTGCTCGACGCATAGGCTTAATAATGGTTACATCATAAATACCTAATGTTACTCCCCTATTGTTAGGAACACGTGTAGATATTGAAGGTGTTTACTAGTTTATGTGTGTTGGGTTCCATCAACGTACACTAGAATGCGTCGCTATATATAATTCAGGATTTCTTACAGCCCTTACAAAGATGAAACAGCTTTTAGTCACTAAAATATTATGCGTAATTCTGTGACGTGTATAAATTAATTCTTTAAATTCATACTAATATTGTAAATGTGAAAGTAAGTCTGTTTATTATGTTTTCATGCCTATACCGCTTAACCAATTTCTAGATAAATTGGACTTTGGAGAAGGAAATGGGCTACTTTTTAAAAAATTTATGGCAGAACAACGTTTGCTGGTTCAGCCATTCCTTTATATTACTTTATAATATGTACATGTTAAAGCGATATTAGTATGAAAAATAATGATATTATATATTCTGTGCCATACACAGCGCCGTCTAGTCCCAAAGCAACAGAGCGCTTGTGTTTTGGTGGATAACTGATTACGAGTATACATGTACTTATATACTTTTTCTTTTGTAAAGCCGCCAATACGCATTAATTAAACAACTGTAATTTAACACGTGACCAAGTACATTTTATATTAGAGGATAGAAAGGTAAGTTTACTTGCATATTAACTTTAATTATTATTTTTTAATTTCGCTGCACATGTACTTAATAATATAAATGCCCATTAAATCGGGTAAATCTAATTAGCATTGTGTAATTAATAAGAGAATTGTTCAAATAAGCCACTCGAAACGGCAAATATCGGTTTACTTTTGAAAAATATTCCATTAGCATAGAACCCCTTGCTTTTGAATTGTGTAGGTGGTGAAATGAGAGGCTTTTATGTCCATTAGGATTATGTATTGCGGCGATTTGTAAATTCACACATTTATAATCCCAAAAAAGTTTCGTGTTTGTGTATTTTTTCACCAACATCAAAAAAGGGACTGTCGATAGAGATATGTATTTATGTAATCATAACTCTTTATTTGTAAAAATACAGGTTATTGTAATAAAATACAAAAGTTTCCCAATGCATTTTTGCCCTTAGACATACAAATATTATTGGGTAACAAATATTATATTGGGGATATGTATTTCATTATTAAAATATATTACGTAGTGATGAGCAAAGCAAGACCAAGACTGCAAGAACAAGACAGATTTTGCTCATTACTAATGCTTTCGTACCACAAGAGATGCTTTCGAAAATAACCTCTCATCTGGGACAGATGTAGCCGAAATTGACAAAAAATCTCGAGCCGTTTTTGCCAAAATAGGATATTGAAGCTCATGACGTTTCCACCAACGTAGTATATCTTCGTTACTCAAAGCTCTAGGCTGACTCAAGTACTGTTCTAACTCTTTTCTCGAGAGATGAGAAGCTAACGAAGAAGATGGAGCTGAATATAATTTATTGAAGTCTTTTTTTTTTCTCAGACCGCGCGCGATCTTGATCGAAAATAATTTGTAAAATGTCTAAAATTCTTGTAAACGTTTTCCTCGGTATTTTAAATAAACTGTTTTGAAATGTATAACCCGTCGTTTAACATATGCAAACCCGGAACCATACACCACACCTTACAATTCTTGGAAGCATAAATTGACCTATTACTGTTAGAAAAAAAGTACAAAGTACTCGAAGAAAGTACAAATATAAAAAAAGTAGCTTAGCTCTACATCAACTATGTGTTCACCACACATCGAAAAAGAATAGTAATTTCAAGAATATTCTTGTAAATCCTTTTTTTTTCAAACAATGGTAAGGTTTACCGATGCCTTTTTTTATATTCGGTGTATAAATTTAGTGGAATAAACTGGAAATTTTAAACACACAAAATGTTTTGTTTCGACAAAAACATATATAGAATTTGTGACAAACATTCTTATATATCCTATTTAGAACGGAAGTTATAATTTTTAGTTTAGTCTTGCATTCTGGTCTCGATCTTGGTCTTGCTAGTGTTTATATGATCTTGGTCTTGGTCTTGCAAAATCGCAAGAACAAGACCAAGACTGCAAGAACAAGACAGATTTTGCTCATCACTAATATTACGTAAACAATAGTTCGTTGTCATAATCTATTGAGGCTTTCAAATCAATAAGCAAAAGAGGTTATTGTTATTTTTTAAAGCTTAAATTTACTTATTATTTGACAAAACAATATATAAAGAAACATTATAAACTATAAACTGTTCACATTGCAATCAATGAGGCTGGGTGACCTTTTCCCTTCGAAGCGGCCTCCTTGCTGGCCGGATCCCCACCATGGGACCTCGAGGCCTGGGTGCTGGCGCTGTTGTACCGGTGGCGCCGGGGCGCGGCCGAGCGTGGCTCTCGCCCCACGCCTCGCGAAACTGAGGTGAAGCGCGCGGAGCTGCGCGACGAGGTGCTCATGGTGGAGTGGAAGGAGCGCCTCGCGCACCTCAGCGCGGGCCTCGCCACCATCGAAGCGGTGAGGCCCGTCCTGGCTGAATGGTTGGAAAGGCGCCACGGCACCCTGACCTTCCGCCTGACGCAGGTCCTCTCGGGGCACGGTTGCTTCGGGAGGTACCTGTGTCGCATAGGGCGGGAGATGACGTCAAGGTGCCACCACTGTGGCGCGGGCGACGAGGAGGACACGGTGAACCACACTGTCGACGTGTGCCCTGCGTGGCGCGAGGAGCGCCGCGTCCTCGTCGCCCAAATCGGCGTAGACCTGTCGCTCCCGGCCCTGGTTCTGTCCATGGTCGGGGGCGATCCTGGATGGACGGCCGTCGCCTCCTTCTACGAGGCAGTCATGTCCGCAAAGGAGGCGGCGGAGCGGGAGCGGGAGTCGACCACCACACTCCCCTACCGCCAACGCAGGCCACGCCGGCGGCGCCGGAGGGCTAGTAACGACCTCCGGCCGCAAAGACAAAGACAACCGGGGTGAGCCACAAATACCCCAGATGACATACAGGAAAGGCCGGCTAAGGCAAATACGGCCTCAGCCCGCCCGGGCCGGAGTCGCACACGGAAGTATTTCTCGCATCAAGCAGGAATCCGCCCGTGCGTTAGGCAGTAGAGAATTATAGAATACTAGGGAGAATTATTACCAGCGATGTGCATTTATTTGTCAACAGTGTTGGTAAAGGGCGCATTGAGTCCCACACTACCTCAAAACAAGCTTCCAAGCGGTAGGGTTCACATTATTTTTATCTCATGAAAAAAAAAACCGGATGTCTATCAGTGGCTGACGTAAAAACCTTAACTAGTCAAAACCTAAGTATTCCATTCAATTTCTTATAACAAATATGTTATTTCACAAGAAGAAAAGACAACATCACGCACACGTGATTGTTAACCTGACCACGAATGCCTCATAGACGTGACGACATAGTCTCGAATGCCTCTTATTTTCTCCTTTTTTTTTTTTTTTTTTTTTTTTATACCGAGGAAAACTGTTACAGTTTCCACCAGCCTCCGGGGGAAGGCCGGTGGGGTATGTGGGATTACCTCCCGAGGGGGCTGCCTACTCCCCTCGGGCGGACCGGGGGCCAAGGCCGCCGGTCCTACCCACTAAAAACCCCGGTCGCCACTCTTGGCCTTAGAGGGGGCTTCGCAGGATCGCCTTTTGGCATTACTCTGCTAGGCCCCCAGCCAGACGTCTCCAATGAGGGTACCCCGAGTGACAGTTCCCGCTGCCGGCGGTCACACTAGACCTGCCGGTGACCAGACACAGAGTTTCCAGTCGGGGTAGGGCACCCTCCGTCTCATTGCCTTCGCCGGGAGCTTCCCCCGGAACTCCCGGCTGGCCGCTCTTACAAGAGAGCGACCGGCAACCCCTTCTCAGGGTGGGATGAGGTGCGCATAGCGTCTCCTTCCCCGATTCGTCCTACGCCGACGAATCGGTGGAGCCGCCGCGTCCTCCTCCCTCGCACGCTCGATGGCCTCCTTCTGCCGCATGACACTTTCAGCGAAGGAGACCACCGCGTTCCAGTTCCTCTCGCTGCGGAGCATTTGACCTACGATTGCCCGCAGCGAGAGGTCACCTCCCACCACACCCTGCAAATTAAACCGCTGGGGCCCCCAAGCGGCGCACTCGGACACCGTATGTTCTACGGTGTCTACTGGCGCGCCGCATTCCCAACAGGCCGGGTTCGGCTCCCGTCCCGCAATCTGGTGCAGGTACTTGCCGAAACAGCCATGGCCGGTCAGCACCTGCACCAGTCTGTATGTCAGGGTCCCGCTTGATCGCGAGACCCATTCCGACAAGTAGGGGCGGATTGCCTCAACAGTAACCCGGCCCGGCTCGGGAGGCCCCAGGATCCTTAACCAAGACTGGGTCAAGGCCTCCTGGGCGAGATCCCTGACCCGTCGCGACTCTTCCGGGCACAGCCGGAGTCCCCTCTCCCTGGCGTCGTGGCGCAGGCGGTACGTCTCTGAGAGGACAACCGCCTGCAGCTCCCAGGGCGGGTCGGCTGCCAGGAGTGCAGCCGCCCGCCAGGACACTGTACGGTACGCCCAAATGGCCCTCACGTCTATGACCCTCTGAGACCTTCTCAAGAGGGCCCTGCTACGAGACGTGAGGTGGTCTGCCCAGACAGGCGCACCATACATTGCCATGCTCCGCACGACGCCAGTGTACAATCTTCTCACGGCTGTGCCCGGCCCCCCCACATTGGGCAGGAGTCTGCCCAGGGCGGCAGCGGCCGAGACCAGCCTCGGGCACAATTGGGCAAGATGTGGCCCGAAGCTCAACCTAGGGTCTAGTGTGAGCCCCAGGTATTTCATCTGGGGCTTCACTTCGACCGCTGCGCCCCGGAGCACGATGCGTGCTTCTCGGGGTGGTCTTCTCCTGCGTCGTCCATGCAAAAAGAGGGCCTCCGTCTTTTCTACGGAGACCCTCAGACCGCACGACTCAATTCGGTCCACCACCAGCGAGGTGCTGATGGTGGATCTCCGGACTGCATCTTCGTAAGACTCACCCCGAGTTGCGACGAGGGTGTCATCCGCATAACACAACACCCTCGTATCGGGCGGGACTGGGCATCGTAGGACCCAGTCATACCCGATATTCCACAGAAGTGGTCCCAGTACCGACCCCTGCGGAACGCCGCACGCAACGCGCCTCCTTCGGACCCGACCGTAGCCATCCTCCCAGACTATGAAACGGTCCCGGAGATATGCCTCCAACAGCCTCCGCAGATACAGAGGCACTCCATGGAACCGGAGCGCCTCCAGTATCGTCTCGAACGGGAGGCTGTTAAAGGCGTTCGCTATATCAAGCGATACCGCCAGGACCACTTCTCCCTGACTCTCCGCCTCTTGTGATATGCCCTTCAGAGCGGTTAGCGCATCCAACGTGGAGCGCCCCGCCCTGAATCCGTACTGGGCGGCGGAGAGTCCCGGCTCTGCCGTGTCCAGGTGCTGGACGAGACGGCTCGCAACTACCCTCTCAAAGGTCTTCGCCGTCTCGTCCAATAGGACGATCGGGCGGTAGCCGGAGGGATCATCTGGGGAACGGCCCTCTTTGGGAATCAGGCAAAGCCTGCCCTCCCTCCACTGGGCCGGGAACTGTCCGGTGCTGAAGCACTTATCGAACAGCTCCCGAAGCCAGCCGCCAAGGTGAGTGGCGGCTTGGAGGAGCACTCTGCCCGGAATCCCGTCGGGTCCAGGTGCCTTTTTGGTGCCCTGAAGGTGTCGCAGGGCATCTTCTATTTCTTCCTCTGTTATGGGGGGAGGATCAACGTTCTCCAATCTAAGCAGAGGGACGGCCATAGACGGGGGAGTGAATGCTCCCGGGCTCGGGAAGAGCCCCTCAATTATGCGATTGAGGGCCTCCTCCGATAGGGTCGCCGTTACCGGGGCGCCCGCAGCACGCATCTTCTTGCGCGCTGACTTGTACGGACGCCCCCAAGGATCCCTGTCAAGGCCCTCGAGGAGCTCCTCGTAAGCCCGGGCCTTCGCTTGGCTAATTGCCCGCTGAAGGGCTTTCTTGGCAGTATTTTGCTCCCCCTTAATCCTCCGGAGTTCTTCCTCGTCCGGCTGCGGATTCCGGTGTCGGTACCGGTGGACGGCTCTGCGGGCGCGCTGCGCAGCGTTGCGCAGCTCCGCTATTTCGGCTGACCACCAGTACACCTGCCTCCGAGCCGGACGCCGCCGGACCCGTGGCATAGCCGCCTCGCAGACCCTTGTGAGGGCCGTGCGAAGGCGACCGGCCGCCTCCTCTGCTGTTTCCCCCGCGGGCGCTGGGTATGCGTTATAAACCCAGCGCTCGGCAATCGCCTGGACCTCAGCCATCTCTTTGTCGAGACGGCCGAGTGCCCAGCGAGGGAAATTTTCACCTCTTTGCGGCTGCGGAATGCTGCGGAGGGGGGAGACGCTGAATCTGATGTACAGATGGTCAGATAGCGTCTCTACCTCCTCCTCGACATGCCAGTCCACCACCCTGCATGCGACCACAGGAGTGGCGAACGAGAGATCCACAATTGAACTGCCCTGTGGTCGCACGCAAGTGGGAACCGCCCCCCTGTTCAGGAGGACGAGGCCACTCCGCAGCGCCCACTCTTCTACGGCCCTACCTCTTGCATTGGTGGTAGGACCGCCCCAGGCTCGGGATTTGGCATTGAAGTCACCGAGGACCAAGGTCTTCCTCGGCGGCATCCGGCCGACGGCGGCCCCGACGGAGTCGAGAAATGACTCGAACTCCACCAGGGGGCGGTTGGGGGAGAAGTACACGCCAATAATGGCGAAATCACCCCAACCTGCCGCCGCATATCCCGACCCATTCTCCAGGAGTTGGAGAGGAAGGCTTTCACCTGCCCGGGCGGTCACTGCCACCGTGCCGTCCCAGTCACCGATCCAATTGTCACGGACCGGGACGAGGTAGGGCTCTGCAATAACTCCAACATCACCACCCCACTCCGCGAGGGACTGCAGGAAGAGGTCCTGCGCCCCCGCGGAGTGGTTAACGTTCCCCTGGAGGATGCGCATGCCCCCTACGCTATCCATTGACAGGGGCATCCACAACCTCCATAACCGTCGGTTCTGACGCTCCCTGTCGTGGCAGGGAGCGCCAGATACCCTTAACGTTGGGGGGGCGGCATTCTTTGCCCCCCATCACGTGGGTCGCCGTTTCGCCCGCATCGGCGCAGACGGCGCACCGCGGGGGCTCGTTGCATTTGTTGGACCCATGTCCCGGCTTCCCACACCGGAAACATAGGTCCGACCTATCCACTTGCGAGGGGCACATCGCTTTGGTGTGCCCCATCGAGAAACACTTATAGCACCGCCTGGGGAGCGGCTCGAGGAGCCTCACTTGGGCCGCCCCCCAGCCGATGCTGAACTCCCCGGTACGAGTGAGCCGAAGAGCTCCCTCGATGGGGCACTGGGCAATTGATGAGCCCAAGCCCCCTGGTCCCTGCCTGATCTCCGAAACCTTGAGGGAATCAGCAGGGACCTGTGCTGCCTCCGCCAGCGCCGACAGAAGGCGCTCCTCCGTGACGGAGACAGATAGCCCGTGTATGTAGAGGCCAGTTCTTTTGGCTGGCCTCGACACGAGCCCTCTGTCCCCAAGGACCACCTTCATACGGGAGGCAAGGAGGTCCGCCTTCTCCTCCTTGCCCTCCCCCTCAACCTCATATAAGATGCTGCCATCGGCAGCTCGGCGACTCCTAAGGCCCCTTTGGAAACCCAGGTCCTTAATTTCCACCTGGGTCTCCGCTATCAGGGCCAATTGTGGGAGAGAAATCCCCCTCTCTGAGGCGGCCGGTGGCAGCGAGAGTTGGATTACTGCCACCTTAGGGGGATCTACCCTTACCTTTTTCTTTTTCCCCCCCTGCTGGGTTTTGGGGGGAGAAGCAGAGGGGGCCGGAGGCGCCGTGGCACTGTTGCCCTTCTTTTTCTTCCCCTTTTTGCGGGCCACCACCGTCCATGCCTCCCCGAGGGGTCGCAGGGGAGGCTGGGGCTCTATGGCCGTCTGCCCCCTCCTGGGTGGCAGCTGGGGGAAGTCTTCCCGATTCCACCCCGCATGATAAGTTGGCGGGTGGAAGGCGGGCCACGGCGACGGTACGTACGACGGGCCCGCTGCTCCATACATGGGAGGTGGTGGCGGCGGTATGGTGGGCCGGACAGGAGGTTGCGTTCCTGGTGGTCCAACACCACGCGCCGCCACATGTCTCCGGGCCCCTAGCGTCCTGGGATGTAGGGACGCTGGAGCACGGGAAACCTCCGGTTCGGTAAAGGGCCCGGGAGTCTGGGCCGCCTTCTTTTTCTTCTTCTTCTTCTTCTTCTTCTTCTTCATGCCCAGTCTCCCAGGCTCCTGGGCTGCACCCATCCGGGGTTCCTGGGCCGGGGTTGCCAGGCGCTTCCCCTTCGCCACGCCCGCCAAGGGACCACGCGGTCCCCCAGTCGCCGCCCCAGTAGCGCCCCCAGCAGGCGGCGTCGGAGGCCTGATCGCCCCTAGCAGATTCTGGGACGCCGAGACCCCATTCTCTCGTCTGGCGTCCGCAGCGAGGGGGGGCCTTCTCCTGATCGCCGGCAACAGACGCTCCTCGAGGCCCTCAAAACGGGCCTCGATCAACCTCCCTACCGTCTCTAAGACCGACCTCTTCAGGTCGTCAATGTCAAACCCGGTCGCGATGGATGTTGGTACTGCGGCCGGGGAGACGGCAGGAGGGGGGGAGGAGCGCCTATTGGCCGTCGCCTCCGCGCAGGCCTGCCTCTGCGCCTTGAGCTCGCCCTTGACAGCCGCGAGCTCGCGTCTGAGGCGGTCGTTGTCAATCCGGAGACGACGGTTTTCTCCGCTTTCTGATTTTTCCGCCAGGATCTCCACGATGTCTGTGATCCTGGCGGCCGACGCCTTCAGCTGCCTGATGAAGGTCCCTTTCAGGTTGCCCGATCGAGTGGCAACAAGCTGAATTTGGGACACTTCATGGCCCGCAGCGGCCCTGAGCCGAACGAGGTCCATGGACTCCAGATTTTCTGGGGTCTCCTCGGTCGACTCAAATTCTATGTCTGCTGTGGGCACATAAAAACTCCCCGACTTGTTGTATATGCGCTCCAGCATCCGCTCCCCCATAATTTTCACAGATTCCCCGACATTGAAGTCCGACTCACTGTCAGGGCCGGGGGCGGCGCTGGAACGCCTGGAAATAACTACTTTCCCCCCTTTGCCCCTACGCGCTCTGAGGGTACTTGTTGCCTTTGTATCGGGGTCTGAAACCACCGCTCTCGCAGCAGTCTCGGCCCCATCCTTCACCTTAAACCTTTTGTCCCCCGTCTCGTTGCTGATCCTGATCTCCTCGGATCCATCCTCGTAGGACATCCTTCTGGCGGAAATCGGAGGAAGATCAGCACACGAGATGGAGGAATCTGACTCCTTATCTACCTCTTTCCTCCTTGTTCTTAGAGACCTCCTCAGAGGTCTGCTCTTTCCACTACTATTGTCTCTCTCCCTATCTTCTTCCTCCTGTCTGCTACTTCCTTCCTTATTATTATTAAGTTCAACCGAATAATCCATGCTCATGTAATTATAGGTTTCATCCCATTGGCTCCCCACCCTCCATGGAGTCCGCAAGTGGGGACGACCCAGGCGGAGCAGAGCTCTACGCAAGGGCCGCCAGGGCTACCAACGGGATATAGGGGTAGTCGGAGGCGGTGGGTGCGGTATCCGAGGCATGAGAGACGCAGATGGTTAGGCCACGAAACTCTTGCCTCATCACCATGACCTCCTACCTGACGACCTTCCCTAGCCGGGTGTGTTTGACACTACCACCCATGACCATTTCCCTGCAGCTGGCTAAGCTACAAGGCAGCCGTCTGGTCAGAAATCCGGGCCAAACGGGCGTGTTGCCGATGACAGGTTGCCCATCTACACCGGCTCAGCCTCGCAGGATCCCATCATCCCGACGTACGGCTCCGCTGCGTAGGCCGTAACGCAGGTGGCTGTGACACGCTACCCCAGACCCAACCACAAAGTCTAGGGCAAGGCGTAACATCTTCGGTCGGAAGTGGTTGCAGTGAGAGAACGGCCGTGAGTGTCGAACGCCAATCCAGGGCATAGAGCGACATCAAACACCCCCAGCCACACCGACACACAGCCGACCCGACCCAAGATGAGGGAATTGGGGAAAGGATGTGGGAGGTAGACGGGAGGAAATGTAGGACTCCGTTGCCTCAGACGGGAAGGGGAGTGAGGCAACGAATGCTCGGGCACCTCGGGTACGCACACCCGTGCACTCCTCGGACAGAGGAGCGCCCCTGAGGGCGCCTCTTATTTTCTCCTGATTCAACACCAGATCCCGGCTTTCAAAATTAAAATATTTTATTCAACAACTTCGCAATATAATATAATGTATAAAGTCATGAAATAAAATTTATTCAACGTCAAGACTGTCAGATCTAAGTTTAATAATAAAAACTTTTATCTCTCGCTCCACGGTAGTTATGACCAGTTTTGTTCACAATCAACTGTGTTCAATAATGAAAGTCGATGCAGAGTCCATCCGGCGCGGTTGGATACGTGCATCCGGGTTGAAACAATAGACATATACCTATTATGTATAGATAAATTCGAGTATATCCTCAATGTAGCATTTGAAGATATGTTTGTGTTAGTTACGACATAACTTCTTCAACGAGGTATTTTGGTCATGAACCCATCTTGTAGAAATTTCCATATATTTTTAACTTTTTTGGTTTTATCATCAAAGATGTCTGGAAGAGAGTAATAACGTCGCCTATAGGATACTTTTTAGTTGTAAGTTTACGTATCATTATCATCATAATCATCGTCAGCCTATTGAAGTCAACTGCTAGATAAAGGCCTCTCCCAAGGCATGCCACAAAGCCTTATCCCTGGCTCGTTGCACCTTGCTAGGAATTTTACTCAGATCGTCACTCCAACTCGCTTCTGGGCGTCCTACACAATTTTTGCCGAGTCGCAGTCTTCACACAAGAATTCTTTTATCCCATCAGTTATCGGTCCTACGACAGATATGACCGACCCACTGCCAGTTTAGCTTGCCGATTCCCGAGCAATGTCGGTGACTTAAGTTTTAAATTGGTATGTTAGAAATAGATATTATATTCTAATGCTATGTGCAATTGGTGTTTTGTTTATGTAGGAGTATTTTATAGGGTAAATTAAATTTCAATCAAATACATTCACATGATGCCGATTTTATACCGGCTTAAAATTTACTAACCAAATTGTGTAAGAAGAAAGGTTATACATATTTTTAACAGTTTATATGTCATGATGATATCAACCTTGAGAAGCATCCATGCAAAGCCGGATTAAGTGGCTAGTTGATTTATTATAAAAAAATACTCTGATTTATAAGTCGAAGGAAAAGAAGTACGCCTCTAAAAGTTTAAATGTTGAATAATAGATCTGATCAATTAGCCGTTCAGAATTGCAAGTAAGTTCGGTCTGTCGACGGAAACTTTTGTATAATAGCGATACGTTTCAGGACCCTACTACTGTTTCTCATTGGCGAGTCATTTATTATTACTATTAAGAATATATTGCGAGAAACTGAGACGTCTCTTTATGCGTGTTTGTTCTACCTTCGTCATTATAATGGGTTTTTCACTAAGCGCTTCCTATCTTTAAATTTAAATAAAACAAAGTATGTGTATCATCGAAATTTTTTATTCGTTTGAAAGACCTATTGATGCCATTATGTGTGGAATATAACATCGTTAAAAAGTCCGCCACGGGTGGAGCTCATCCGAAATGTCCATGACTCTGGCGCATAAATCAGACTGAATTTGACTGATGGCATGGGTTATGTTGGCTTTGAGGACCGCTGTGGTTTGTGGCTTATTTGCATACACCTGCGACTTAAAAAACCCCACAAGAAAAAGTCTAACGGGGTCTAATCGCACGATTTTGGTGGCCACACCTCCACGTGAGACCACCATGACCTCAAATCGCTCGTGTAGAATATCAAATGTAGCATGAGCTATGTGGCACGTAGCGCCATCCTGTTGAAACCACGTGTCATTAGTGTCCAGAACATCCAAATCACGCCAAAAGAAGTTAGTAATCATCGATCTATAGCGCCGCCATTGACAGTGATGGCATGGCTAACTTCGTTCTCAAAGAAATATGGAGTGATGATGCTGCTAGCCCAAAATCCACACCAAACGATGACTTTTTTCTTGTATCCTACATTGGACGCTCTTGGATCTCATGTGAATTGGTATCGTCCCAAATTCGACAATTTTGTTTATTCACGTACCCATTTATGAAGAAATTGGCCTAATGGGACAGCAGCGTATTCGTGTGATGCCACTGGCATTGCAAACACCCGTAGGCAACGGTAACTGCTAAATTCTAAGCGGGCCGTCAGCCTGTCTGCTGCCCCACAGCAATAAAAAAAACGCAAATTTCGCCAAGTTGTGGTCTGCGAAAGGGCGAGTTCTTACGAGCGACGCGAAATCGACTGCCTCGGATTCTCCTGCACACTCTCATGGACAGCGGCGATGTTTTCGGCAGATCTTGCGTTTCGTTGACGTATGGGTGTTGGTCGATCGTTTACTGAACCAGTGGACTCAAATTTATCCACCACATTGCGAATAGTCGTCTCAGTAGGACGATTATGGCGACCGTAAAATGTTCGCAGCGCACGGTACGTTGCCCGAATAGAACACATTTTGATAAAACAATTTTATTGTTTGCACGTGTTGTTGAATGCTATATAATGATATAGATCCATCCATGGTGATTTGGCAAAACAGACTGAATAAATGACAACTAATCTGACTGATGTAGCTTCAACAAGATGGCCGTTATTAACTGTCAAAGCTCGGAAGTCCCTGTTGGAAGACTCTTTATAAAAACTGTACTGTAAAAATATTTTCTCTTTCTTTTTTTAGAAGTGTCTTATTACATTTGAATCTGAAGCTGACTTTTCAGAATCTAAAGTATTATTATCATCCACTGCTGGATATTGATTTCATTAGAATCACACCATATCACTTGATCACGATGTTGTCCGTACTGTAGGACAAGTCACCTATCGCGAACTATGATCGAAATATACCGATGCAGATTATGATTGAACAGTACACTAAACTCAAATCCAACAGTATTCACAAACTTTCCAGTCGACGACCAACTATTTTTAACAAGTACATTGCCAAATGATGATTTGATGTATTTTCTAACAAATTCAGACAAATGCTTTTACTTAAATAGTTGGAGGTTGCTATCAAAGTATAGATATTAAAAAAAGGTGAGTAATTACTAAAGATTTCAAAAATAACCCTAGTGGCTATATTTGCAGTGCAGTGCAGTGGCTATATTTTATTTTTATTTATTTTTATTTTTTTGTGGCTATATTTCCGGCATAAGCAACCCAGGTCCCAATCCTCTTACGCGAAAGGCAGCGTGTTAGTGGTTATCGTTATTACATTTATGGTCAATTGTTTGCTATAATTTTAGTTCTTGAAAAACTGAATGAGTTTAGGTGTAAAATTTAGAAATCAACCTAAAGCAGAAATCTACACTTAAGTACTGATACTGCTACTAGTGTTTAGTCTGGTATTATATCAAAATAGAGTCAGAACGTTATCCGAGATTTCTACTTACACGTTATACTACCAACATAAATGCTTTTTTAATAATAATCAGTTTTAATCAGTACTGAACGAGATTGAACAAAATTCATAAATTAAAAATAAAATGAGTTTTATGCACCGAGAGCTTACACAGTAGGGGTAAAACTATAAATAGGGTAGTATAATAATTGATGAGTTATTAATGGCGGTTGAAATAAATTGTATTATTATTTTTCATCTGACATCGCTTCTGCTATTAATTATGACTAAACGAAATATGAAACTTGGCTTTGTTACGTTCGATGTGAATTAATTATTTATGTGCTAATAATTTTTGAAGTGATAACTTCTTTTTTATAGGAGGGTAAACCGTTTCGTTAAATTATTTTGTAAAAAGTTTTAATTTTATCATTTATGTTGCATAAGATCAACTGAAACGTAAATTAAGGACTATTTCGATTATAAAAAACCTACAAATAATACGAGCTATAAGGTAAATGTGTTAAGGAAACAACTTTTATTCCCGTCTATCCACTGGAGTACATGAATAAAACATTGTTATGTTATGTGTCGGGCGATCTGTCTTGAGTTGTAAGGCGTCTATCCATTTTGCTGGTTATTGTTCCTTGCTGTATGCTGCATGCCTCGCTTGGACCTCTGGGAGCCATTAGAATAACAATTTGCGAGATTCTCTTTGAAATATTAGATCTGGATTAGGTATTTATGCATTTAGTAGTACTTTCTAAAGCTATTGTTGTGCGAAAATGAAATTCCGCCTTGACTATTTAATAAAGTAAATATGTATTTATAAAAGTACATGAAATAATGTTGTTAATCGTAGTGTTGTTAATCGTAAATCGTATATATAAAATTACTTTGTACCTCATTGCACAGAGTAGCTGCGTGTCTATTTACACCAGTGTCCTACCGCAATACTCAATTTTCTTGAGCAAAGAATCTTAAAGAAATACATGAATTTTGTTTTCTACGAGTAATGACAATTGACGGACCTCCCTAACCCATAAAGAACTAGCGAACTACATTTCGCTGTGAACAAGCAAAAGGGAGATTCATTTGTGACCTTTTACGACTACTTCGGTAAGTGATGGAATATTGAAATTTAAAGAAAAGAAAAGAATCATATTGTAGCAGATTAACCAGTAAACTAGGCGTCGAATAAGCAAATATATTTTGACCCCTGCAGAGGAATAGCAGACAGGCTGGCGACTCACTTAATAGTAAGCAGTTACCGTCGCCTATGGATGTTTGCGACGCTAGGGGTGCCGTGAATACGCTACTGTCCCGCATGGGACAGGTACAGGAAACAAGAAAAAAACGGTGTGCAACGGTTTTCATCGTCTTTGTACAAAATTATAGTTTATACGTAGTATATCAATTGCCTAGTACCTGTAACACAAGCGCCCTGCTTTCAGCTTTGGGACTAGATGGCATTGCGTGAATTGTCTCTATATATTTATTTATTTATATCTATATCTGCTTGATCATTACAGAAAAACACATAAGGACATAACATACGTTCGAGGTCTCTCTTCCGTAAGCATTCAATATCATATTGTTCAAACAAATCAACAGCGCACTGATCAATGCATGACTCCATATCGCAAACGTTCGCGTCATATCTGTCTTTACAGTCTTGAATAAAACATTATGGACATCATACGGAACCCTACATTCACACATGCAATAACCAGAACGATAGATACCCCCTCTATCTCTTCACTGTACATTTTTTGTACACTTTAAGGGCAGCTTTGCCTCTACGAAGACCAAGTTAGGTTGGACATAATAAGAATCCAGCCAAATACAAAAGCTAAGGGTGTACGAATTGACGGTACAATGGTTAAGACCAAATTGATTGGTAGGTTTTAATTCATGTTTTGTGTTGACAGATGTGGGTTGTAATTGAAAGCTAGTTCATTTACAAATATTTGTAATATCAATTATTCCGTCGACAGGTGCATAACGTGCATGTGTATTTTATTTAGTAAGCGATAAAATGTTAAATATTTATATTTTATTTGTGCATGATTGTAAGTATTTTATCATACAACATTCATGTTTAATTTTCAAAAATATTTCTGCATTTAAAAGGTTTTAGATTGAACATGTGTTATTATTTAGTTAACATCAAAACACATGTTCGTTATTTACAGTATTATTATATTATTTTTATTCTATTACTGATTTAATAGATCAACGCGATTACAGGCGCAGCTCTCTGGAAAGCCTCGCAACCGAATCCCAACGACTGTGGTGAAGGCGGTTTCAAAGCAAGCATGATTGATTTTAAAATGCTGTATTACAAAATTTTATTTAATTGCATGAAATTTTGTTAAATTAATTAGTATTAAATTATTTACCGATTTTGCAGCGGAGTTTACTCATTGTTTAGCGGCATGGCAGCATTGGAAATAAATCGTCTAAGTTCACAGACTGTCTTGGGTAAAAAGACAGCTTACAGTTAAAATTTTCTCATACTGAGTTTGCTATACCAGATAGATTGTCGTCGCACTATCTGAAAAACTCATTTTACTAGACCCCCGACTACGGGGAAGACTATGTGTTCTGTGACTCTTCTAGCCTACCCACAAAAAATTGCTGTTATCTTTCGTCTAGTGCCTGAGACTACCGACAGGTGTCTTTGCCAATACCATGGCACAAACCAGTTCGCAGTAATATCGAATATCGTATAATTTTCAGTAATGCTTCGTAACTATGCAGAAATACAAATTATACCCGTTAACAAACCTTTCACCACAGCCGTCAGCTGATTTGTAAAGCCTACAATAAACTTACAGAGAAAAAGGGGGTAGATTAAAAATCGAGGGACTCTCAGTCACAATGAAAATGTTTTTTCGCAGGCCCCATTCAGGCGCGAGCTTTGTTTGTGAAACGAAGTTCACATTTTCCTTCTATATACGTTTCATTGCGATTTTCTCTAACGGGGAAAATTCGTGTAATGAATACTCCATTCTGATTTTAAATCTATACCTAGAATATATATTTAAAATTAGGCCGTATAGGTTTGTATGAGTAATAATTAAAATGTCGTATGAGTGCAATGCAATATTAATTTTATTATAATATAATTCTCATCAAAAAAAAATCGAAAGACTACTGCAAGTATTATTTGGGCGGCATTTAAATGAAAAAAAAGAAATGATATTATTAAAAAAATACGCCAATAAATAGCTGGCAGTTTAGTCTACACAATGATGTACCAGAATTCCAAATTTGTAAATTCCAATTAAAATTTTCGAATTTACATCCAATAAATGATTGTAGAGATTGTTTTCAATGTGTATACCTTCGGAATTTCTGCACTTAATCACTTTTTTGCATAAAATATAGTTTTTTTTAATTAAGCTCTGAGCTGAGGTGAGCGTGATTGTTAACTAAGCTCTAAGGGTATGGAAGCAGTGATAAGAACCCGGGGAGGAAATACGAGATACTGAATAAACTTTTTTAACATTTTTCCTTTTTACATCTTTGTTTCTAACATTTAACAGTTTCTTCTTCAAGGGTAAAAACATACTTGTTGAACAAAACACAATAGCTAAAGAAATTTAATTTTAATTTGGAACATTATTATACGTTAAATGATACCTTATAATACCCACAATTAACGGGCATTATATATATTTTCTGTCAAATGTAAAAAAAAATGGAACTCATTCAAAACCAAACTTCAGGGGTGTTTCGAATTTTTTGATGAGAAGTGATAAGACCAAGATTGAATTGATAAGAAGATTTTATGATAAGACCAACAGTGATTTGATGAGAATTTAATTTAATTTTCACGCTCGGGTTTGTATAAGAGTTGGTTCTTATACTTTACATTCAAATCCGCAAACAAGACTACTTATTGCCAATCATACTTGCTAGTACACTTTTATGAAATCAGTTAATTAGGCTTAGAAAATAGCGTAAAATATGGCACATATGTTTAGTGTTAAATAAGCACATATAAGTATACATATTTTTCATGTACTTGGTTGGCTACCACATTCTTTAACTAAGGTATGTAAGTTTTAACATTTTTTTTGCTCTGTAACAATAGGCAGACTGACGGCTCTCTTAATAGTAATCAGCAGTTATCGTCGTTAATAGGTGTTTGCAACTCCGGAGGCACCGCTAACATGCTGCTGTTCGCGTAGGTAAACTGGATACTGCATTGTTTTCGGGTCACTTATACCGAAAACAACGCAGGGTTACTAAATATGACGGCCAACTTAACTAGTTGGTTGCCATCCAGACTGGCTTGCAACCTAGGTAGGGTTGTTTAGTCACCCTTTACGACAGATTGCTCTCGGACGTAGGGGTTAGTATTTTTAATCCGCTCCTGCACGGAGAATACAACTTACGATTACATAAACAATATCCGCTTGAAAATGAGAACCTACTAGATTTATTGATGTGCAAGCCGCTAGATCTTAAACAACTTCACGTAAATAATTTATACGATCCAACACTCGCGCTCTTAAGATTGTTCGAGTGTTTTGACGCTCCAAGCAACACTTCTTGGATATTGAAGTTGGTTTAAGTTTTGTGTTGCTTCAGATAAAATATTATTTTACGGTAAATGCATGTTTATATTTCAAAGAAAAAGAAGTAAAATCTAAATAAAAATGGCGTGCTTTTACCCTGAAGACTGCGAGCAATTTGCAGTATGTCCGATGTTAGTGGCCCCTTGTCCAACAACGTGCTGTGAAGATCCACCTATGTGCTATTCCTGCTTCCCACGATGTCCTTCGCTGAACATTATGTATTGTTGTAAAAGAAGCCGCGAATTTCAAGGCTTCTAACCTACCAAGAGGAAGATTGCTGTGAGCCACCACCAAAATATATGAAGATGAACGCATTGTGCGCAGGTTGCCGTGTCTATATTCAAGCGCAACGGGATGCAGGACCAAGAGCATTCGAAGACGCTTGGCACTGCGAATTTCCTATTTAGAAACCCTCGTGTCAAATGTGAATTGTGCATGGACCCCGTAAAAGTCGGCGACCCGGTAAAAATGCCACCCTGTACACTCATCTAATATATCCTCAAGCGATACTTTTATTGGCTTCTTCTTAGTAAACAACATCCATTTAAACACATTTAGTAGTTTATCAGTTCTCTAATACCCATAACACAAGCGCTCAGCTGCTTACTTTGGAACTAAACAACTGTCCCAGTATATTTTTTATTATACTATTATAAGTGAACTATTTGCACATCGTCGCGTTTCTTCAATAGATACTCTTTCCCGTTCATAAATGTCTTATGCATAAATTGTTCTTTGAAATTAAAATACATACACGTATATTCAATATATGATATATATTTAAATTTAATTTAATTTATATATTCATAATAACATTTATTAATTTGAATTGCATTGAACTTGAACAAGGCACGATTGAGATTAGTCACGGTCGTTGTATTTCCAATTTTACCATTATGTATACTTGTAGGACTCGCACAAAAAAATAAATATAATACATATGTGTATTATCTACAAGAGTTTATTCTGGATGGGCCTTACAAAAAAATTATGTTTGCTAATTCCAGCGACATTCCGATTCATATCGGTTTACTTTAATTATATATTGTTAATATACTATACGAATAAACAGGGCTCCATCAAATTCCTAAGTAGAGCAGTAGAGCGCTATTGTTATGTGTACTTGACTATATAATAAATATACTACTTTACTTTTGTACATAAATACATATTTATTTACAAAATGCCATTATTATTTAAAGTATTTATTTTATATTGTATGAAAAGTATTTTCTTCATAAATGACATAAAGCCTACATTTTACCAGAAAATTTGTGTAGCTGGCAAGCAAATACGTGTTACAGGCAAGCGTGATGTTAGCGGTTGAAGTTGAGATCTTAATTGAATTATTTATACTCATATGATTATAGTTTCTTCTTATCTTTTCACAGTTTTCTTTGCAGTTGTCTAATGTTACAATTCACACAGCGACATCTAGTCCAAAATTAAATAGCAGAGTGCTTGTTTTATGGATACTACCTAGTCAGGTCATAAATTCTGTCACATGTTTAATGTAAAATAATTGTAACAAGTTTATTAATTATGTAACCATTCATATACCAAAATGAACTTAACTAAACATAGATTCTTATGACATTAAAGTTTATTCAAAATGACCTCCGTGATTTTGAATACAAGCCTTCAATCTGCGCGGCCAGTTGTCTATCGCAGCACGAACGAGGTCCATGTCAATATCGGCGGCTGCCTTAATCAAGGATGTCTTGAGTGACTCCAAATTGGGATGAGGCTTTGAGCACGCCTTTTCCTCCAAGTGTTGCCATATCTTGTAATCTAACGGATTCAAATCTGGACTGGAGGAGGGCCAGTCTTCGTGCCGGATGAAGTCGATTTCACGCGCCGCCAGCCAGTCTTATGTGCTCTTCGCTCTATGAGCTGGCGCCGAATCTTGTTGGAATACCCAGTGCCTGTTATTGAACATGGTATGAGAAACAGGTTCCACAAGGTTCGTCAGGACTGTATTTTGATACACAACAGCATTCGTTTTTACACCTTTCTCACAAAAATGTACCTCTGTTAAGCCCCAATAAGAAACTCCCAACCATACCATGAGCGAGGATGGAAAATGACCTCGTTGGACACGCGGAATACAGTTGCTCGCTTCTTCACTACTGTGTGCGTACACCTTATCATTTTGTTTGTTGTAGCTCTCTTCTACGGTAAACATTTTTTCATCCGAAAAAAGAATTTCCCGATATTTTTTTCCCGCGTACCGCTTCAACAAAGCGCGGCATCTCTTCAGTCTCAGGTCCATTAGACGAGCATTCAAACGATGTCCTGTTTTTCTTCGATATGCCCGAAGCCCTAAGTCTTCATTTAACACCCTTTTCACCGTGGTTCTGCTTAACCCCATCTGAAGGGCCAACAGTTTCTGCTTACGTTTGGGATTTCTTTGAATTCGTGCCTTCACAGCTTTTATCACTGCTGGAGTCCTAACAGACCGAGGGCGACCACTTCTTGACCTGTCATCTACACTAGAGTCTTCATTGTATCGTTTGATGGTACGATAAACGAATCTTTTGGTAATATTCAAATTTTTCAGTATGTTAAAAATTTGAATTGGCGCGTAACCGCAACGATGCAATGCAATAACTGCAACACGGTCTTCTTTAAGCGTCCACTCCATATTTAAAAATGAGTAAAATTCTAAAAGTTATACATTTTTATTTTCATGAACAATTCGAAATTCTAATTCAATAAACTTTTTTGTGGCCAGCATTCTAAAAGAAAAGTTTTTACTGTGTGACAATACTTATGACCTGACTAGGTATTATTATTATAAACTATTTATACACTTTTGTTTTGTAAATAAATACATATATATTTTGTCAATTAAATTTATTGAATTTTCTGACATTATTAGTAAATTTAAATTAAGATATAGACATATAAAAGAATATTTGAATAAATAACACCCAGACTCGTGGAAGGAATTGAACTTGTGACCCCACAGGCTTTCCGACGCGACGTTCGAAAACCCTTGTGACACGGAGGTCATCAGTATGTTAATAAGATTACCATAATCTTGATTATTATCTAAACAGCCTGCGACCCTGCTCGGATAAAAGGGATGGCAATGTAAATAAAGAAATTATGTTCGTCGGAAACATTTACATAGTAGTTCTATCTAAAACTTTGTGTTAGTTTGAGCTCACGAATGAATGGTATCCCAAAATAATCTAATTGATTCTACCTGTAATCGTAATCCGACCTTACTGCTATAGATCTAAAGTCATGTTGAAATCTAAGGGGACATCCATTAATTACGTGAGCTCAGAATGGGGGGGGGTCCAATGAAATCTCACCTGTGGGGGGGGGATAATCGAAAATCTCACGGTCCTTCAAAAAATATAAAATATTACAGATATTAAAAAATATGTTATACAGATATTAAAAAATATGGTATAGTATACCTGAACGGTTTATTATTTTCCCGAATAGTAAAAATAAATTTTAGTTTCAAATATTTTTAGCACCAATCTCACGTAAGGGGAGGGGAGGTCCAGGCAAATCTCACCTAAGGGGGGGGGGAGTCTAAACTGATCGAAAAATAGCTCACGTAATTAATGGATGTCCCCTAAGATAAAGGAAAAATATATAATTTTAATTTATTAGATAATAAATTATTTCACTTAGTATCTAGCCAGCTGAACAGATTTGTCTGTATTTGGATTTTAATGACATAACTTGTAGTAAAATAGTTAGAAAGTTCCAACCTTAATTAAAACTTGAATGATAAGAACAATATTAGCCAATGAGCCCTATTTTTTACCCCGGGAAAACTGCACCTATCAACGCTGTGTCCGTCTACTACACCACTCAACTAGCTAGCAAAAGATAGTCAGGGTGCAGTCTTGTGATGTGATGGCGAATAATAAAGCCAAACATAGGTCGTCACTTTGCGAACTCTATCTTTAATAAAGCAAGTATAACATCAACATTTTCAAAGAGGAAAGTTCATTATTTTAATTGAATATGCAGATATGAAAGACGCGTAACATTTATCAAGATAAGTAGGTATTTGGTTATAAATACGATTTCTGGGGACATTTTTATTACGTTCAAAAGTGCCAATTTGGCTGGTAATGTCACATTACAGCCAATCTGAGTGTCGTATGTCGAATCCGAGACGCGGATGCTCGTTACGCACTTCTGATTTATATCATTTTAATGCAGAATTGTTACATATTATATACATTTGATATCCCATCGTCTTTTAGCGGTTTATTCCGATTGTAAAGCTATTAATTCGTCGCCCTGGCTCTGCGCTTAGGTTTTGCCATAGGGAAATGCGCGCCTTTTTGGGGTTTTTCGTTTTCTAATGCTGGTTTAGATAGTAAAAATTAAATTGAACGTATGTGGCTTGATTCGGTTTATACAGGTATCACTGACTTCTGACTATTCATTAGAAAGGGAAAGTACTATTGGTTTTTTGCATAATATGAGCTAGAGATAATACATTCTTTCGAATTTACGATACCTTTGATCGAGTAGGGATGGGATTTTTCTTGTAAGTAATAAGTAAATATTACAAATATAGTAAATACTTTTATCCTAACTTAATATTATAAATGTGAAAGTAAGTTTGTTTGTTACGCTTTCACGCGAAATCTACTAAACCGATCTTCATGAAACTTTATACACATATTCTTAGAGGTATTAGAAGTAACTGATACTTTTTATAGAATTTTTTTTTTACCACTATATTACCCTTTCTCATTTTTTTTTCGATTTAATTTTGCCTGTTAATCGCCTAGCGGATCGGGCGTGATCGGCTAATATGTTATATTTAAAAGTACTATTACTTTATCAGTACGAAGACTAGCTTCCATTTAAATAAGTAAGTATATTGATAAAATAAATATAATCTGTTTAGATATGCCGTTTCATAATAAAAAATAACTCGCGTTGATTAAAATTATAAACCTAATTCGAGATGAGATGTTAAATAATACGAGGGATAGGCTTTATGACCCTTTGATAAGTGCAAGTATGTTACTGAAACCAGTTCCGTCGGTTTATCTCTAACATTGCTCGGCATTTAAAATTATTAAATGGAGTTCGGAGACTTTAATCGCTACATTTCTAACCTTAATTAATATATTAGAATGTTTTATGTATTTACTTTTAAAACCGAATAGGATTTGATTATCAGATACTATTTTTAAGAAATATTATATGATTCTAATAATAATAAATATAATTGTAAGCATATATTTAATATGTATTTTAACTTAAATAAAATACTCGCAGATCTTACAAACGTTATCCCAAGTGGGTCGTATTCTAAAGACATTGTGGGAAAATATAGTTGCATACACTTTGGCTTACTCGGACACCAGAGCAACGAAACCGATGTGGCGAACATTCTCTATAATGAATGTACCTTGCAATAATACACGTGAGGTTCGTTTGGCTCCGAAACCAAGCAAATTCGTTTTGTATTCGGCTCATTACAACCTGAGGAAACCTTACCCACGATGTTTGCTTTTCAAGCTTCTGCTAAACCGAAACTGGAACATGAATCATCTTTGTTTAAATTTCAAATAGTCTTTCCTTCCTTCAGTAGTCTAGTTAGACTAACTAGTTACTGTGGTAATGACAAAAATAGCATTGCATAAAAGTTAAAAAAAAAAAAACACTAACGCAGAATGGTTATTTATTATTAAATTAATAAAATTTACTTTGCCACAGCGATTTGGTCTTCTTTTTAAATACCGATTCCCCATTCGATCGATGAAGTTCGTTTGCTTCTCTAGTTTTGAAATAAGTTCTTACATCAAATTTAAATTTAGAAAGGATTATTAAAGTTTGAATATTTAGTTTTAAAAAGTAAACACAAGAAACATATCCGTTTTAAAATGTAGGACGAAGATGGCGACATCAATTAACTCTGTGGAGGATTTACCCCTCCAGATTGCTAAGGTCTGTTTTAGGTGTTGGTCGAGTTGTTCTGCCACTTCCCATTATTCCAGAACTGTGCAAAAGCCTGAAGGATGTTCTTTTTGAATTCGGTACCGACATTTGCTCTTCCGGAAAAAAGTTTCTATTCTTTCATGTAATATAACCACGTGAGATACAACAATACGAGTAATACAACAACAGCGGCTCACTGAATAGAAACAACCTATAACAGCCAAAGTTTATAACAGACTTTCGAGAGTAACAATAAGTTCTGATGCGTCGACTTTCCTAAGGTGAATGCTGTCAACAACTTCGAGAACATATTGCAACCGCGGAAAGGTGTTGGACAATGTTTATACGCTTTTGAAGAAACTATAATTCTTTTAAGATAATGTAACAAAAAACTAAGTTTTATTATTATTTATGTTTGGGACAAAAGTACAAATACATCATCACTTTTTTAGGTTTTCGTAAATGGCAAATATATTGACGACGACCTCTGTGGCATAATATTTAACGGACGTTAGTATACGCTCGCGGAGATCAAGGTTTCGATTCCGGTTCGCGTTTATGTATAATATATATTTATTTACAAAAAAATTATGTATGTAGTATATTAGTTATCTAGTACCCATAACACAAGTGCTATGTTACTTTGGGACGAGATGGTGTTGCGTAAAATGTTCCAATATACCTAGTCAGGTCATAAATTCTGTCACATGTTTAATGTAAAATAATTGTAACAAGTTTATTAATTATGTAACCATTCATATACCAAAATGAACTTAACAAAACATAGATTCTTATGACATTAAAGTTTATTCAAAATGACCTCCGTGATTTTGAATACAAGCCTTCAATCTGCGCGGCCAGTTGTCTATCGCAGCACGAACGAGGTCCATGTCAATATCGGCGGCTGCCTTAATCAAGGATGTCTTGAGTGACTCCAAATTGGGATGAGGCTTTGAGCACGCCTTTTCCTCCAAGTGTTGCCATAACTTGTAATCTAACGGATTCAAATCTGGACTGGAGGAGGGCCAGTCTTCGTGCCGGATGAAGTCGATTTCACGCGCCGCCAGCCAGTCTTGTGTGCTCTTCGCTCTATGAGCTGGCGCCGAATCTTGTTGGAATACCCAGTGCCTGTTATTGAACATGGTATGAGAAACAGGTTCCACAAGGTTCGTCAGGACTGTATTTTGATACACAACAGCATTCGTTTTTACACCTTTCTCACAAAAATGTACCTCTGTTAAGCCCCAATAAGAAACTCCCAACCATACCATGAGCGAGGATGGAAAATGACCTCGTTGGACACGCGGAATACGGTTGCTCGCTTCTTCACTACTATGTGCGTACACCTTATCATTTTGTTTGTTGTAGCTCTCTTCTACGGTAAACATTTTTTCATCCGAAAAAAGAATTTGACGATATTTTTTTCCCGCGTACCGCTTCAACAAAGCGCGGCATCTCTTCAGTCTCAGGTCCATTAGACGAGCATTCAAACGATGTCCTGTTTTTCTTCGATATGCCCGAAGCCCTAAGTCTTCATTTAACACCCTTTTCACCGTGGTTCTGCTTAACCCCATCTGAAGGGCCAACAGTTTCTGCTTACGTTTGGGATTTCTTTGAATTCGTGCCTTCACAGCTTTTATCACTGCTGGAGTCCTAACAGACCGAGGGCGACCACTTCTTGACCTGTCATCTACACTAGAGTCTTCATTGCATCGTTTGATGGTACGATAAACGAATCTTTTGGTAATATTCAAATTTTTCAGTATGTTAAAAATTTGAATTGGCGCGTAACCGCAACGATGCAATGCAATAACTGCAACACGGTCTTCTTTAAGCGTCCACTCCATATTTAAAAATGAGTAAAATTCTAAAAGTTATACATTTTTATTTTCATGAACAATTCGAAATTCTAATTCAATAAACTTTTTTGTGGCCAGCATTCTAAAAGAAAAGTTTTTACTGTGTGACAATACTTATGACCTGACTAGGTATTTATTTATTACTTCTTTAGTTATTTTAAATACCGCAAACGAAGGGTATACTAATAGGGTACTAAAGGGTAATACTAGTGTATCTTATAGAAAGGCGTAGAAGGTCAGAAAGCGTTTGTCCCTATAAAAGCTAAATTTAGCAACATATATACAATTTTCAGTAATTTTCGCACAAATCCCACAAACGCAAATTTTTATCCAGTACTAAATAACGAAACCCAGATTCCGCGAAAGATTCAAATGCAACTTCAATAAAACGGTAGAAGAATGATTTTGTTATTTATGTTAAATAAATTCATTTATGTTTTTTTATTCTTTTTATGCCTTATACAGCAGCGACTCTACAAATAATTTTTATGTAGGTTACTCTAATTACAAATGTCGAAGTCAAGATTTAAAATCTATACTTGGGTATAACGGTCATTTTGTTTTTTCCTTATTGGAATTAGGGTTGGCGAAATATCTAAAATTAGACTATTGTTTGAAAATGTTGAAAACTTTTTTGTATTGATTAATTATAAGATATTTAACATGCTTTTCTCATTAACCTTATTGGACGCTTTCCTGATTTTGGTTTTCATGATTTTCAAGGAAAAATCTGTGAAGAACTTTTTTTATAAATATGCCTTCTATCGAAGAATAGAAAATGTTTTTTCAGAAATCACACACAGCTGGGACGTAACAGTCAGATGATCATAAAGACACCGTGATATTTTAGTCCATTTTTGACAAACAAAAATTTAAATAACCACAATTCTTAACATATTTGTAGATTTATTCTTTCTGTTCAATTTAATTTACTTACGCCTAATCAGACGAACATTTTTTTAAAAATTCTTTAATTTTCGATTAAATATATACACGGTACCATGTTTTTATTGTAAAAAAATCTCTATTATAGTATTTATCCATAGTAAAGTAATATTTCAATTTTCTGATTGTTAAGCACAATAAACAGATATTAATGAATAAGAGATTCTAATAAGAAAAACTTCTTGAAATTATAAGGAGGAAGTCATACGAGATAGAATATGAATTTTCAAGGTTAACCTTATTTTAGGTACACTATGATAATTTAAAAATACATATATTACACTCTTAGCGGGGGATGAGGCTCAGAAGCAATAGCAGAATAAATACCCCATGCTCTTGTCCTCATGCACTTGAGATTTTTTCAATGTTTTATTCTCACAGTGTGTAGAGCGGGTCGCAGGGCGCGGGCGGAACGCGGCGGCTCGCGGGGCGGGGCGGGTCGCACGGCCTCTCGCGTTTTAGTACAGCGTTCAGCAGGAGTGTCGGACGCCCGGCTTTGCAGTCGGCGACTTTAGTATTCTTCGTTTATTTTCTTTTTCTATTCGTTTAATTTGTCATCCGGACCTTACAGCGTTCCAAACATAAAATGTTTTGTCGTCAGTGAGTGAGTTTTAGGTGTTGTAGTGCTTACAAAAATTTTATTTTGACGGTGTCACATTCACGTGCGGAATCGAATTATTACCGGTTCCGGTGATTTCGAGTGTTTATAAAACGTACATGTACGTTACACGGCCTTCGTTTGCCACAGGTACGAGCCGGTAGCTTCCCAATTTGTGCAACATTGTCAGTTTTAAAGTGACGGATAACTCCAAGATATACGAGCGGCTGTAGTGTTAGTGTTAAAAAAGTTGTAAAGTTCATAAATACTTTTTATTAAATATTTAAGTGTAACGGCGTGAAGCCGGGTGGTGCTTGCAACTTAAAACATAACCTTAGTTTGAACAGGGCGCGTGTTGCACGGGCATGCGCACATCAGTTCATTGAAATTAATAAGTGGTTCATAATTTTATAAACAAACTGGACAGTGGTTAGTTGTGTAGTAGTGCGTCGTTAATAAGAAACGCATGAGTATTTGACCGAGTGTTCGTGACCGACGACGCTCAGTGCCCGTTGAAAGAATTCAACAATTCAAATCAAGGGTAACGTTCACCTGTAGGATTGTGGCGTTTTACCTGCGCGCGCACCGAACTTCTTTACAAAGGTAGGTTCAAGTTTATTATATTACGGAATAAGGTGAATAAAATGTCATAATTAGAATAGTCTATTATACTGGAATAGTCCACAGTATTTAAATGACATCTGAATATTTCTTATAAGTTTTTAAAAGACGTAAAGTAAAATATTAAGTGAATATTCTATCTAGAAAATAAATATTGCATAAACAAAGTATATTTAAATAACTTATTCGAATGATGGCTTGTAAGATATTTGAAGTTGTAATCAGTTATGATTTTCTTCAAACGTTTTTCCTTTAGGACTGAACACGGACCCTAGCCAAAGATATCTAGACGAGTTATCTGCGAGATATGCTAGAATCCGGAAATTTTGGAGTTAGAACCGAAGATACCTCTGCATATTAATGTTAACCGATCGTGTTGCGATGATTTAAGTACTGTTTCTTTTCGACATCAATTTGTAAATGACTTAATGAGACTTAACGTATCTTCTTTCTAGTTTTTTTGAGATTGTGGAACATGGGTATTCCTATGAGTTGAGCGGTGATATTATTTCTTAATAGCCCAGCCTATTAAGAAATAATATCACCGCATCTCCAAAGATTAGATCTTGATTATTAAATCAACAATAAATAGTTTTTAGAGCCATTTAAACTGGTGCGATTTGTTTTAGGATTTGAATTTTATTTTTTACATCAAACTTGTTAACGATTACTACAATCATATACTTTATCTGGCCAATTGCTATATGTGATAGTAAATATATATTGAATGCAAGGAGAGTTTCAGTGATAACTCGATTCAGTGGTGTTCCTTCTAAGGCCAGATGGTCACGTGCTAATAATGGTCGGGCTCATCAGATGCTGTTATGGTATTTGATAGCCCCTCTACGGTTTTACGGGATTTATAGAGATAGAGCTGTCTAGATCAAATATGAAAGATAAAATTACTAAGGATCAGTTCTAACAACGTTTAATGAATGAAAGAATGAATGACTTTTTTTATTAAACATGAAAATTGTTAACGATTTATTTAATTTATGCAAATAATAGATATTTTGTGTATTTATAGTAATTTAAGGTGTAAAATTATTTTTTACTAAGCTAACGTTTATTTAGTTGCAATCTATTCACTTCTTACAAGAAGCATACTTAATTGTTTTAGAATTACGAATTCTAAAATATTTCTTTAGGACTTAGTTTGAAAATATGATGCTACGCATGCAAGCATCAACATAATAGAGATACGAATTTACTTATTTTTCTTTTCTGTTATCGAATGTCGCTTTAAATAGTAAAATCAAAATCACTGTCAAAAAAGTCGTGAAAATATATATTAGTACGATTCAATTCTTACGATTTAATGAAAACGTGTTACAAATTATGTATGCATGTGAAGAAACACCAGGGTGGTTTTCGTGGGTATACCAGCGACATGCGTCCCCCAGCCTAGAGAAGGGGACGTACGGGCGCATCGCACGGGGAGTCCCACACTACCCCGCCGCCCATTCCCACGCAGCGGGGTGTGCGTTGTGCATTTCCACCTCCCAAAAAAAAATTAGTAGTATATATAAAAAGCTCTAAATGTGGTGTGTGTGGTCAGCTCTGTCCCTGTTATTTAATTGAAATTTCTAATCGAATTTTAATGATATTATCGATCGATCTATTAGTTTCCAATACGTTAAGCGCGCTCTACACTCCTGCCGAGACGTCTCGGTCAAATGTTTTGCCGAGACATGACGAGATCGAGAGCGGCCCTCCACATTCCCACTCACGCATTGCCCGTTCAGTACTCATACAGGATGGACTTATTAGAAACGTCTGCCGCTGTAGCTTTATGTGCTGCAACCTACTGCAATTATATGTTAGTAAAAGAAAAAAGTCCTAGAGCGTCTTTAGAATAGACGAAGATAAATTAATTAATTAGAATTTTAAATAATTAATTTTTCGCCTATGCATTCTGTATGTTGTCATAAGAGAATCTTTCTTAGTTTTCAATTTTTTTACGGGAATATTTAATATTCCACTAATTAGGTTCCAAGCATCGTGCACTTTATTTCTGTCTTTATGCTCACGGTGCCTAGGATCCCATATAATGGGATAGCACTGGTAAGTTTCTAAAAAGGTTAGCTCTAGATCGTGCGTCCATTTCGTAGGCATTACAAACAAACGTTGATAACAAAAACGACGTGCGCGCACTTTGTTTATTGCCGGTGGAATAATTGAGACGGGAGTGTGGAGGGCTCTGTCTCGCGCAAACACAAAACTCTTTGATAGTACCGACATGAAACCGAGACTACACGAATATAGGCGAGAATTGCCGAATAGGGCCTCTACACTCCCGTATTTAGCTAGTCTCGTGTAGTTTTGCCGGGAATGAAGAGCGCGCTTTATTTTACCGTGACTCAAAACATGCGGACTAAAGACACGCCTCTTACCGTGTTGCGTACATAATTTATCAAGTACTTGCGTTTTCTATTGTTTAATTTTCTTTGCGGTATCATCCCTTACACAATAAGCGTGTTATAAACAATTAAGAATACATTGTGAAAGGGTTTTGTACCTGAATGTTGACTTTATGATCTCCCCTATCGAGGTTATGTATAGAACATTGATTTATGACACTAAGATACGTCCAACACAATGGGATGCTCCTCTTGACAGTTGTCAAAACTTAGTACCTTCGTCAAACTTGTACAAATTTATATGTAAAGCTTAAGGGGTTTCCTTTAATAAATAATTCTATATATATATATATATATATATATATATATATATATATATATATATATATATATATATATATATATATAGTGATCCTTACCGATACCGCAAAATATATCTATCAAAATATTAAACAGGGGTAAGCAAATTTTAAACCAAATGCTTTACTTAAATTAGAGAGATAGATAGATAGATTATTCTTTATTGTCCACTAAAAATTATATACATGCAAAGTAACTTAATATTAAACTTATAACTAGTGCAAAATAGGCGGCCTTATCGCTAAGAAGCGATTTCTTCCAGACAACCTTAAATTATTTTGAGGATTAAAATTTGTGGTTGAAGTACTCTTACAAACATTATTTTGCCCTTAATTATATAATATTATTATTAATTCTAATTATACGAAAATAGATTTTTCTAGAAAGAAGAATTTTCTAGAAAGCCATTATAAAGTTCTTTGATATTGTCCTTGATAACTATACGTATTCAATATATCCCGTGTTTGTAATTTTATTTATTGGGATATACTGTTTGCAAAATTATTCTAAAATATTATTATACAATTTATTTGAAACAGTTTTGCGTATAACTCTTCCTCACTTGTTTTTTTTAAATAATTTAGAATTATTAATTATTGCAAGGCATAGAGTTGACATGCATAAAATGTTAATTTTAGATAGATAATTATTAATTACAATTAGGATAATACTTATAAGTAGGAAAATATCATATTTGGCGATTTTATATATTACATCGATCTCCGTTATTTAATGTAAAATATGCTCGTCGAATATGGGTAATATAGAGTTGCAAATGGCTGGTACGGTAAAGGACTTTTTTATAAAAGTTGAATGTATCTTCAGCGCGGACATACTATTGCGGAAATTAAGGAAGGTAGAATAATTAGATAGTACATAGTAATGAGAACGATTGGACGTACAAAATTATCATGTTTTTTGTAATTAGAAATCACTATCCTTATAAATTATTCGTTAAACATAACTAGTGAAGGTATAAATTTAATTAAAAAGAGTAGTCACATGCACAGTAAAAGTCAAAATGAGTTTCCATTGTTTTCGATTCCTTTTTTAATTAACGGAGTTTTAATGAATCTTATTTCAGTATATAGCCCGATGGACATTCAAAGTGCTTAATTGGGCTTAGAGACGTGTTTTTTGTCCTCAAATGATTTTAACTTCATTCCGAACGCTTGACACATTTAGAATTCCTTTACTGTTGTTTCTAAAATATTCACAGAATCGATAACACTGTAACGTCTATCATAACAGTGTGTCGGAATTTAAGAGTTATCCGATGGAATTAGAAATTTTTCAACTTGAATTTAATATTTGCTTAAAATTTTACCACGCTAAGAAAGTTAGGTATACATATTTTTGTATATGTAGGTATAATGTGGTCCCACCAAAACCTTTTGGCACAAGTCAACCTGATATTGACATTGCTCGACGCTCGTGACGAAATACGGCTTTTTCTATGTCTCAGCCGGGTGTATTCAGCTTACTCCGGCTGCCTTTGTACTCTAACAGAGGTGAGGGGGTGCGCAGAACATTACGCCCGATCTCCACTGCGCGGCTCCTCATAGGCAAATTAGGTAACCTTACTTTTTTTATATTGCTGTAGACAGGCTGCTGTAGAGAGACAGGCTGACGTCCCGCTTAGAATTTAGCAGTTACCGTCACCTATGGGTGTTTGCAACGCCAGTGGCATCGCGAACACGTTGCTGTCTCATAAGGGTACAGGAACTTAGGTCACCAATGCCGGAACACAACACAAGGTTATTATGGCGACACACTTAAGACCAAAGGTGGTCGCCATCCAGACGGGCTTGAGGCCCTACCACGTAGCTAGGGTGGGTTGTTTTGTCGCTTTTTACGACAGGCCAACCCCGGCCGCAGAGGTTAGTATTCTTTCTCCGCCCCTGCACGGATAAAAATACTTGCCAGCCGAGGCTCCCGTCTAAACAGGGAACGAGGCTTTGACACATTTTCAAGCTGGGTTTTGAGTTTACCCTAATTCCATTCTTTCTTCTTTTATGTATATATCTCGGCACCAAATGGGAAATGTCACAAATGGACACCGACGCTAACAATTTTCAAAGTGTAAACTTTGGTCGTAACCGGGATCAATCACTTGAACCACTTGAAACAAATTTTCTTTTGAGATCGAAGTCTTGACCTGTACTTTGGTCTCCAAGTTTCCGCTTAACTACCACGTTGCTTTGAGCTTTAATGGGATGTCCATATATTCATTCAGTCCAATAAATATGAGGCAATGTTGTCATAAACTATCTTAAAAATTGTAATTAATTAAGTACGTCTTGTTCTAATTAAAATTCTTGTTAATGTTATAAAAAGTTTAATTAACTTGAAAGTCGATACGTCGCTTCTAAAGAAATTGATTACACGGTATCGATACTAGCGTTCCACACAAGGAGATTACACCTCGTAGTGTTGAAATTATAGCCTGTTTCTCAGTAGCGAATTTAATCAATTTAAAATTGCATCGCAAGTAATTTGTTTTCTAATAATATTTTCAGATGGCTCTACGTATCGTCTAATATACGCTTTACTGTTTTCTTTATTATTGAGGAACAGCAGTCAGGCTGACGGCCCACTTAATAGTAAGTAGTTCTATCACCTATGGATGTTTGCAACGCTAGGAGCACCGCGAATGCACTGGTACGGTATTGGGGTACTGGAATTTGGGTCAATGCCGAAACAACACAAGGTTATTATGGCGATATAATTATAGACCTGGGTTGGATACCACTCGGACGGGCTTGGAGCCCTATCACCTAGCTAGGGTTGTCTTGTCGTCTGAATTTATTAATTCATCAGACTCTTATTAGATTCAGAAATAGATATCGCAAGTTTTTACAGGATCGTAACCGTCAGACGCGCCAATCCTGAAAAAAAAAATCGTTGTCCAATTTTTTATGTCTACGAAGACTTGCAGACACAGATGATATTTTTTACTTATATGTACATGGTGTTACTTTGTATCCAAGATACACGGAGATCATCCTGGATCACCGATTCGAATCCTACGATCGCTTCCATCACTTAGCAAATTTTTGTCAACCAATGTGAAGGAAGATATCATGAGGTAACTTACATACCGACATAACTATTATGTGTAACCCTCCAAAACGCCTTGTATTCACGTGGCGACGTTCATTCCTTCTTGGGAGAGATCCGAGCCCAGCTATGGGATAACCCACTTCTGGGTATAAATATAAACCAATATTATTATTATAAGTATTTAGCTAAAACAGCGACAATTATCGGCTATTGATATGTACGAGATGATTATACCTTTTGAATTAATAAAATATGTATCATATACAAAGTTGCAATCCAAAATAATAATTTAGATTGTGTACCTTTAATTGGCAGTCAAATCAACACAGTAAATAACAACCAAATCTTATAGGAACACCTGAAACGAAAAGGTATACGTTAAGTATAGTATTTATTAACAAATTCCATTATTTAAAGATCTGAATAATTTTTATCTAGATGTAGGTAGTTGCTGTTAGATTTCACAAATAAATAATACAATACTACTACTGCTCTGTAAGCTTATTCATATCACATTAAGCATTCTGAACCAGTTGAATATAATAGGAACTGCTTCCTATATCGCAAACATACATCGGTCGTAACTTTGGTTATTGCAGCCATTCTCTAAAATGAAAAATGTTGCACTCATAAATAAGATTTATAAAAATAGGAAATATTATTATTGAAGATGAAGAAGATATACGTTAAGGTCTAAAAATTTCCCACGATATCCATAATTTTGTAATCATTATATTTTTCATCACTTGGCGCAAGAACTTTTACTGCTGAACGGACATGCGAAACGGATATTTGTAGTTATAACAACTGCTTTGACACACTTGTACTTTTGGACGGTAATTTTATTTGTGATTATTCTGCCATCACTACCACTTTAGACTAAAACGTTTTTCATAGAGCTGAAAGTATATCTGGGGGCACGGCAGTGCCCCCGCGTAGTCGAGCAAAAAAGCGGCACGGCCGTACTATCCTTTTCTCGAAGCAGTTGAGCCCAATTTCGAGCCGCTATAACTTCGTCGTGGATAAAACTAGAAGCCTGAATTTTCAAATTTCTTAATTTTGTCACTCACTAACTGACCGATCATCAAAACTCTAAGGCACTTCTAGCAGATATAGAAGCTTCAAATTTAGAATACAATTAGTGTTTTGTGTATAAATCAAGAAAAAACTAAAATATTTTAATTTCGGTCCAGTTTTCTAGATACACCAACTGCATAAATAACTTTGTAATCCCATGTAAATGTATAGGATTACAAAGTTACATTTGCAATTAATGAATCAGTTTACCTGTATATAATATCTACAAAAAGAAATGAGATGCCATCAAAAAAATAAAACTTGTAAAAAAAAAAACCAACTCTCGCAACTCAGTTCTTCTACCGTAAAAAGTTTATAAGTCCCTATTAAGGGACCTTCTGTCTTAAATTATTACGTAATTAGCTAACCTAACAATATCTTAAATAGTGGCCATATCAATATTAAAAATCTTTTATGTTTTAAATTAAAACAGATTGACTTGGCAAATAAAAGACGAATAAAAACTTATTACATATTGTATTCGAAATAATTTGTGACTCACAAAAAATACAGGCTTGTATACTTTGATGAAATTATTGTTATTATTTTATGCTGAAACTACATAAATTTTCACATTCAACTCGTTATCCGAATTAAATACTAAAAAAAATTTGTTAAATCTATTTAAAAGATATTGAATCACGCTAAATAAATTTTTTACCAAAATTACTTGGTATTAAATTTTTCACTTTTATCGACGTCATAAATATTTAAAGTACCGTAATAACTTAGTTGGTCTTTAAATTGCATAGTCACGTATGACTGCAATTATTAAAATGTTTGTTTAACCTTTCAAATTCAAGAAAGTCTCGCGTTACGACATATTTGCCCATATTGTGAAAGTTTCGTCAAAAGAATATTGACCTCTGCGGCCGGGATCGGCCTGTCGTAAAAGGCGACAAAACAACCCACCCTAGGTACGTAGTAGGGCCCCAAGCCCGTCTGGACGGCGACCACCTTTGGGCTTAAGTATGCCGCCATAATAATTTTGTGTTGTGTTCGTTATCGTCGTGATTAGTGATCCAAGTTCCTGTACACTTGTGGGACAGCGTGTTCGTGGTGCCTCTGGCGTTTCAAACACCCATAGGCGACGGTAACTGCTAAATTATAAGTAGGCTGTCAGCCTGTCTGCTGTACTACAGCAATAAAATAAATGAAATGTATTGTTTATTTTAGAATAAGCACATTCCATTCCATAAACATTTAAAAATATATTGGGAGTTAGATATACATTTCGAATGTTTACTTTTGTCTATGACAGGTTTTTCTTATTTCCTTATAAGCTGCCCTTTCTGTCACTATTATATAATTATCATTTGAATTTCACAATAGAAGTTGATACGTGACATTCTTAGATTAATCTTCATGCACGTATAAACAATTAACCTTTGGCATTCGGCAAACTGCTTATTAAATATCGGTGCATTTTAGATTCCAAACAGTATAAATAGAGAATGTCACAGGATAAAATATTATATCATTTATACGACTATGTATATATATATATATATATATATATATATATATATATATATATATATATATATATATATATATATATATATATATATATATATATATATATATATATATATATATATATATATATATATATATATATATATATATATATTCAAGTCAGGTGTTTTTAACGAGATATGAAGATTAAGTCGCCAAATCTTAAGATGAATTTTTTTATATGGTTGAAGTATATTTTCTATTGGTCGAAGTAGATTTTTGGCAAGTCATAAATGTAACGATTTGAATTTTGTTTTTTAGTCCTTTAGTACACCTGAACAGGTTCTTATAGCTAAGGACCCTTTCAATCTGTACGTGTATAATGAAAAAAAGCTTTTTCAAATTTAGGGAATATTATTGCAATTGTCCCCGTACAGTATATGAACATGCCCAATAATTAGTCTCAACTATTCAATGCAGTTATTGAAGTGTCGGAAACCAGCGACAAGACGCTATGTTTTTCGGACTCCTTATTCTCCTGAAATCGTAAAAAATTGGATTATTAGACAATAAACAATTTAATTTACATGTAATGGTGACGTCCTTCTAAAATATAAATAATAAAATAAACATCAATCACAAACAGTTGTGAGCTACTGCAGATAGAAGTCTGACAAAAAGAAGACCAATATATAATATCCCACCCAATCAGTCTCTATCACTTCGAAGTCACACCTTTTTCTTTAATTTTGTCATTCCATTTTTAATTTCACTGAGATCTTGAGGCGCAATTGGAAATTCTAGCACAGGTTAAATGAACCCGCCCCTGTGTAACCGACGCAAATGTTTACACACACAATCTTCCTATGTTTGGTTGTAGTCTAGATGCCAAATACACTCGAATAGATTCTGTTGGCACAAGCGTTTACTTTAGACTACGGTCGGCGGGAAAAGTATATTCCTTTGTTTTGCTTTCGTTATCTGTGGCACTAGGGCATATTACGTAACCTTTGCTAATCTCATTGAATTGAAATACCGGTTAAGGTTATTCAATTTAAGAATACCTTCATATTTGGAATCCGTATTTGAATACCTTCTTTTTAATATTGTTATTCAAAAGACAATTTTTTAAGACTTATTGTCTGTTGAATTTATTATTTTCATAAATAAAACATAAAGGCGGTTACCCTTTTACATAATGCAAAACGAATTTTTAAAGTAACGTCGTATATCCTCCTATCAATAAAAGAATAAAAATGGATATAGCTCAAATAACGAATGAAATAATGTTACGTACGTATTGCTACTTTTGGGACCGTCTGTTCAATTTTCTAAAATAATATAAGAGTGTTTATCAATTTAGTAAAAGTAGCCACCTCATAAAAGTTTTTCTTATTTTTGTGATAAGTTTTTGAAAACTTATTGACTGGCCGATTGAATACTATAAAAGTATATTCTTTAGGTTTAATAAATGATTTATTTGGACACAATTTTATATGTATTCTGATCTGTATTCTAATGTTTATTGTATTTGTAGTAAAAAGTTTTACTGTTGAGTTAAAGAAAACGGACAGTATAGCCATACCTTTGTACGGCGAAATCCCGGTCCCTTATTTTTCTTGTCTTTCCTTTAACCAATGACTTTCGCAGGTCATTGGTTCATCGGGTTGAGGGCGTCCTATATATGTTTGCCAATATGACTCCAGGACTCATTTGCACCTTCCCTTATCGGCTCTGCATCAGACGTGACCACTGCCACTTCGGACTACGAGTATATCGGTCACTATTCTCCTACTGATTTTCTCATTTCGGATTTTGTCCACAAGAGAAACACTCAATATGTTCTTTTTTAATTCATAATTATTTTTAAATTAAATTTAAGCTACCTATAGCAAAACGCCATTGAATGTATTCAGACCTTAAGGTTTTGTGGAAGAGATCGCTTCTTAGCCCTATTGTGCACTTTTAGTTATAAGTTTAATATTAAGTAATTTCGTAAATATTTTTGAAGGACAATAAAGTCTATACCATATCTATCTATCATTTTAAATTTGTGCAAACTGGTTAATAATTTAATAGATTTAAATTTAAATCAACAACATAATATTTTCATGCACACAGAGTATCTTGTGTTATTCCTAAACACGGAGCCGGGTTACACAACGGATTATGACCTTTCTGGATACCAAACATTGCTTACTTTATTTACCATAACCGGTTAGCCCGGTGCGATCTCTGCGAGAGAACTGCTCACAGTAAATACACATAGTCTTGCTTTATTTTTATTAGACAAGCTCGGTGGGGCAGCGGCTAATGCATTTCGGTACGATTGCGGATGTCATGGGCTCGATTCCCGTCTCGCATCTTGGAGTTTATATATAATATGTATTTACTTATAATTATATATTATAAATTTCTGGCCATGCCGCCACCGCCGGGCTCCGGCAGGAGGGTTAAACCCAAAAAGTGCTGGCTGGACGTCGTAGAGGTTGATATGCGTGCCAATGGACTGACCAGCAGAGATGCCGAAGATCGTGCGAAGTGGAGAAGAAAAAGTCGGAAAGCGGGCCCCGGGCGCCGAAGCGAGAGTTTAGGCTGCAACCGGGATTCAACGCTAAGATGATGATGATGTATTTACTTAAAAAAAGAAAAGTAAATATGTAATACGTATATTAGTTATGTAGTACCCATAAAACAAGTGCAATGCTACTTTGGGATTAGATGGCGTTGTGTGAATTTCCCATTTATTATAATACCAAGTTAAGCTTATTTATGAGTATTAAATTATTTCCTTAAATTTTTATAATCAACTCTATCATCTAATAAGAAAGCACGGAAGGACAATGTAAAGCCTAAAGCAGGTGGTCATCGCCGCCTATGGACGTTTGCAACATCAGAGGCATTACCAACGCGCTGCCAGCCTCTAAGAAATTTTATAACGCCTTTTTGAAAAACCCCATATCGTACCGCAATGGAAAAACCTCAGTCGGAAGCTCATTCCAAATTCGGAGAGTACGCAGCATGATCGTTCTTGAGAACCGTTTCGTACTAGGAAGAAGAGACTCCAGGAAAAGCGGATGAACACCCAGCCGATGGTGAGCAGTGCGGCGGTAGAAAGAGGAAGAAAGCGGCATTATAAACAGTTCCTCAGAACACTCCCGTTGTACAGACAGTAGAATTTAATCTAATAATTTATTAATAATTTAATTATTGATAAAAACGCTCAGTCAAATAAACTTGAAGATGTTTTAGATAATATTAAATAATACTATTTGGATTTGACGTAAAAATACAGTTGGATAAAACTTTAGATAGATCTTTATGTATTGTATTTTAAGTTTGTATTTAAAGATAAAATATTTTTCTTATTTAATATGATTACTGACACGTTTCTTCTTCTTCCTGTCCTTATCCCAACTATGTGGGTCCGGCAGACATGTTCTCTCCTTCCACTCTCCTCTATTAGCCGTCATCTGAACATTCACACCTTTTTTGCCATATCATCTTTTACAATCCATCCATCTTTTCTTTGATCTACCTCTCGTTTTGTGTTCTTCCCCTCTTATTTCTAGTATTATAATTTCGTCAAATAGTATTAAAGATTTTAAAAAGCAAATTTACTTACTAATCGAATATAAGGCTATGATATCCATAGATTATTTCACTTTAATATATTTATTTTGTCACTTATATCGAAAGAATTACGTAGCTCAACAACTACATGCCTTGCTGGTGAAATATGTACATCTGTAGATACAGCGATAGGGGTTTACCTTAAGCCATCCATCTATCCATAATGTCTTAAACCAAAATCTCAAGTATTTTATTATTTAATTGCATCTATTCACATCTCTAATTGACATCTAGAGACTCATAATTACAATTATGAATTAAATTAACGCTAATTTTGTTCAAGGCTTTATTTAAATGTGTCTACTATTTTAATCAAGATAAAATTGTCTAATCCAAACCACAAAGATAATTTTGTTAAGTAATAATTGTGCTTTCGACAGTTTTCTACAAAAACAACTGACACGGGCATTTAGGCTAATTTGTATGGAAACAACGATCAAATGACAACACGCAAGTTCCGGGCCGAATTTCATCGAGTCAGAAGTTATTTATGAACAAAGTTTACTTGTGTTACAACTCCGAATTGTTTGAATTTCTATTTGTGTACTGAAAACTAATGTTACATTTGTAGGTATTCATTATTTAAGGTGTTGCTCCGATGAAAAGTGTAATATTGGTACATAATGAACTGTTTCCACACAATCTTACTTCTTTTTGAGAAAACTATTGTTTTGTTATTACTTATGTAATTATGTACTTATCAAATTATCTTTCTGCCAGCGAAAGTCCTAACAAAATCGCTCAAAGACGGACAAAATAATAAACAATAAAAATACTATGATCATATTTTATTATAAGTAACGGTAAAAGTAGAATATTATATGTTTCGCTGTAAATTTCTGCTTGATCTCCCAATTAAAATATTATCATAACGATGTAAACCTTAGCAAATCGTGATATAATATATTCTCCACACAATACCCAAATATTTGGGTTTATCTTTTCCTGAGATCGACATATCCCAAGATAAGTAATCTACCTAACACGACACCTATCGAAGCGTCTTGGTCTGAATTCGAAAAGTCCCAGAAGTTAATGGATACGCTCAACCGAAAAGCATCTTTTTGCCATCGTCATAGTCGGGAAAAAGGTAAGTAAAAGGCTCGGATAATCTCTTAAAAACCAACGAGCATCCATTTGTCACACCCGCCGCCATTTTTCTTCGCACTTTTGGAACATACCCCAAACATAATCCTGACACTTGTTGAAACTGGATTCGGAACGTGCCATAAAACAGAATATATCTGAGATAGTCCAATTGATTGCTGTTTACTGGAATAGCGACCAATTTAAGAAGTCGTAAAATATCACTGTTTCGGGTTATAATACAATAAATTCATGTTTATGGGTAATAATAAACTGTGTAAAAACTAAGCTGTACATGACTTAAGTTGCTGCTTTTTATAACTACCAGATATTTCAATATTCTTAAGAATGAAAATGATCACTAATTACTTCCATATAACACTTTAAATACCGTTTTAATATAAATTTTAGAACTGCGATTTATCGCAGTTCTAAAATTCGCAGCATAACGTAAACATTTATTTTTGTATTTAACCCTTTACCAGTGACTGTTTCACAGGCCTTATGCGTGTTGCGAGTTCTTAGAATTGACCACTGTCTCACTCGTGGCGATTTCTCGTTTGAATGTCAATAGCTCTTATTATTTTTTCTTTCTTCATTAAAATTTTAGTAAAAAGTGTTAATTTTATAATTGTTCTTCCATAAGGTCGATTGAAATGTAAATTAAGCATTTATATATACATATAAAAATAGGATAAGCTGATATACCATTGAAAAATACCATGCACAAGTTCCCGTTTTTATATTTTTTTTTCAGAGAAATTATTTAATTTGGAATTTTTTCTGTTTATTTTAAATGCTCATTGGTTAAATCTTAAGACCGGAAACTCCCAAGTCGACTAAGTTTATATACAGTATAATAATGTGTATGTTTATTTTGATCATAGATGACGTTTTGCAGTTCTTTCATGAAGTTTTAATGTATAACAGCCATATTTTTAGTTTTGAGGCAATTGGGGGTAGTTTTATATTTTTGCTTGCTTATTCCGTGTAAATGTTCTGTTTTACTATTATACTACAATAATTATTATACTAAAACAGCATAGCAGCAGGAAATAAATTAATTTGTTAGTATATTGATTAGTTACCTAATTGATATCAATTTTCCAAACTAGACGGATCGAATTGAAATCAATATCACGACTTCTCAAACAGAAAATTTTGTGATCGTTGAATCAAACAGGCTATTATTATTCCGACCACGAAGCCCGATTAAATCATTTAGTGTATACGTTTGTATGTTTTAAATACTAGCTGACCCGGCAAACGTTGTTCTGCCATATAAATTAAAAAAGTAGCCTATTTCCTTCTCAAAGTTCCAATCTATCTCTATACCGAAATTCATAAAAATTGGTTCAGCGATTTAGGCGTGAAAACGTAACAGACGGGCAAAGTTACTTTGACATTTATAATATTAGTATGGACATTGTACAAACTTTATGTTAGACAATATTTTTTAATATATTAAATTATAATATTTGTTTACTTTGTGTGTAAGTAAAGGTCTGGCAGAAATCGCTATAATCGATAAGATAAGCGCCTATTGCACTTACAAATTCATGTACTACTTTAGTCCTGAACTAATTGTGTATGTGCAATAAATATTATATTCTATATTTATAAAGTAATAAATGTGTCCTGGGTAAGTATATCATATACATTTTTACAGCATCCCTTGCAGATGGAAAGGCTTAATCATAGTTATTCCGAGGTCCCCTCTGGGATGAACCCAAAACGAAATTTATGATTATATCCTTTTTATTAGCTAGAGCTCCAACATTTTATGAAACTAATTGGTCCTAAATTTGTTTGGTTCAAGGTTAACACGTCATTTGGACGTCTTGGTATATATATTTAAAGATTTAAGTTTGTTTTTTACGATGTAACTAAGTAGCGTTTGTAACATTACATCTAGATAATGTTAATAAAAAATTTAATAAATAAATAACTAGTATAAAATGTTTTTAATTTATTTATAAAAAAAAATTAATCGTTCTTAGTTAAATTGTGGTACATTAGGTACATATGCAAACTATACCGAAGCCAGTATTGTCTAAAGTATTAAACCCTATTACAGTTCATAACGACCCACTAATCGAACCTTCTAGAAGAGACGGACAGTATACGTATACATGTACTTTTGGCGAATCAAAGCGAATTTGCGGGTTACATATATCGATGATCTCGCTATGTCAGTTTCCGTTTCGGTACGTGGCAAATATGTACCAATATGCACAAACTGCCTTAAAAAAATGTTACATGCCATCGTGGGAATCGAAACATTGACCTCTATACATCTAATACCACCTGACAACCACATACCAATATTAATCAAGAATAATTATATAAATATTAATCAAGCAATTTCTTTTATGATCTAAACTTAGTATTTTTAGATTATGATTTTAATACTAACATTAAGATCTATAAAAATAGTGTTTTTGTGGGTTTTATAGTATAACCATATCCATGTGAGTCCCGTTCGACAACCCGATTCTTCGCCAGATGGATTTATATGATGTCATCGATATAAGTGGGTTCAAACAGTCTACATGCGTCAATCTACGCCTTAATGGCCTAATTTTGTTGAGATTAATAACTTCCAGTGTAGTTATGTGTACAATTACATGATAATCAGAATTCAATTTTTTTTAAATTCATTGTTGCTTTTGTGTAAAGTAGGAATTTCACTTCATGCAGAGGCGGGGTAAGAATACCGCCCTGTGGCCAGGGTCGGCCTTACGTAAAAGGCAACAACACAACCCTTGCTAGGTGGTAAGGCCCCAAGCCTGAATGGCAACCAACCCTGGTCTATAAGTATGCCGCTACAATAACCTTGTGCTGTGTTCCAGAATTCGTGACCAGGTTCCAGGACTCCTATGCGTACAGTAGCGTGTTCGCCGTGTCCCTAGCGTCGCAAAAATCCATAGGCGTTGGTAACTGCTCATTATTAAGTGGACCGTCAGCCTGTTTGCTATTCCTCAGCAATAAAAAAACTCATAATAGGATAATGATAACATAATGCCACTTAAATAAAGTTGTTATATTAAATGTTAGTAATTATATAATAAAATATATTTCCAACATTTATTGGTTATTTATTTATTCTTACTTACTACCTTACGTTTATGTAGTAACTATTTATTAATCTGTGCTTACGTGCTACTGTTGTGCAAAATTACATATTTTACCTTCAAAGCTGTTGCCATTAAAATAATGAAGCTATGATAAAATAAAAGAATACCTATAATAACAAAATGAAGATTATAATGAATCTGTTTCAATGTCTAACTTATGTATGTTTTGATGTCGACGCGACGGTCGTATTGAATCCGGAGCAGGTAAAGATCCCTTCATTACTTAGTCGACCGCGGAATTTGTATTCCATAAACTAATATTATTGGAAAGGATTTTATCTATGTAAAGTTTGCTTTTCTATTTTGTTTTTGATCTGGAATTGTCTATATATATACGGCTACTTTGTAGATAATTATATTTTAATTGTTTATTATTTATTAGTAATGAATTTATGCGTTTGCTTAATTAAACCAAATTTATGAATTTCTAGTAAACTATAAGTGTATCTCGTCGCAGGTGCGGAGTAACAATACTAACCCCTACGGCCGAAGTCGGCCTGTCGTAAAAGGCGACAAAACAACTCTAGCCAGGTGGTAAGGCCCCAAGCTCGTCGAGATGGCGACCACTCCTGATCTTTAAATATACCGCCATGTGTTGTGATCAGGCTTAAGTGACCTAGTTTCCAGTTATGTCCGTGTGTGTGTGTGTTCTGTGTGCTAACACGTAGGTAAACTGCTAAGTTCCCTTGGCGTCGCAAACGCTTATAGGCGGTAACTCTTTGCTATTAAGTTGGCCGTTAGCTTGTTTTTTCTTTTTTTAATACTGTAGGACAGCAAACAGGCTGACGGCTCGCTTAGAATTTAGCAGTTACCGTCGCCCCAGTGGCATCTCGAACACGCTGCTGTCCCATAAGAGTACATGAACTTGGCTCTAATGCCGGACCACAACACACGGTTATTATGGCGGCATGCTTAAGACCAAAGGTGGTCGCCGTCCAGACGGGCTTGAGGCCCTACCACGTAGCTCTAGGGTGGGTTGTTTTGTCGCCTTTTACGACAGGCCGACCCCAGCCGCAAAGGTTAGTATTCTTTCTCCAACCCTGCACGGATAAAAAACCTTGCTGTTCCACGGCAAAAAACCTTAAATATTTTTAAATTATATGCCAGTATTAGGGACATAAAAACTTTGTTCAAAAATTTCAAATGTTATTTATTGCACTACCTTAACAATAGTCTTGTTTTGAATAAATAACGGTTATACAAGTTTGCAAAAGTGATCATAACAATGTTTAGGGTTTTCTAAATATAGTATGCTTGCGTAGGTGTAGGGATACCGTAATACAATCGTGTGTGGGTATTTCCACAAAAAATATAGTATATTTTGTTAGGACATACCCACTTTACGCTTAGTTGGACTGTGATTTATTTCCTTCGGGACGTTAGTTCGCTTGAATAGGCTTTGTTTAAGGTAACGTCGACTTTAGAAAGGTCGGGTTCAGGAACGTTGTTACAAAGCGCCTTACATTGAATAAGTGGGCCTAATCAATCTTTCATTGCTTTCGCACCGCGTTGCAGTAATTGTTACACAATCGAAAAACCGGATCACAGTCACTACATCAAATCATTAACTTATAATAGAAGTATGCGTGCAATGTATAAATTATTTTTAAAACCGTCATTTGCGACATTCTTTAAAAAATTATAGCTATTTTAACAAAGAGATAGACAGTTCTTCGGATTAGAACCTTAAAACGAACAAGGCGCAGGAGCCTTGTTTATCTTCCAGTATCCCTATGCGGACAGCAGCGTGTTCGCGGTATCACTAGCGTCGCCAACATCTATAGGCGACAGTAACTGCTTACTACTAATAGGGTCGGCAGCTTGTCTGAACTTTCTTCGGCTATAATAAAACATTCTTTTTATCCATTCTTATTTTTTGCGGCAAACGTACCTCAATTTATTACCGTAAATATAGATTATTTATGAAGATGTAGATAGGTAGGTGCTTAGCAACCTTCGCTTGTCAGCGACAGCAGTAATTAATTACGGTCCCCCTCCCCCGCATTTGCGCCATCCGATTGAAGTTAACTAAGCGTAGTTCACTCGGCCTGTAGTGTTTTGACGTTCGAAGAGGCCCAAACTGTATGCCAGGTTAATAGTTTCATTCAGGTCAAATGCACGGGACCACGGTTTAAGAGGTAAATATCAATTCCTTACTTCATGAAGCTCGCCGTATTTTGTTATTTACTTTTTGTATATACATTACATCGATCCAGTGAAATTTTTTTAATTATATGGTATATTCAAAGCTGGGGTCGGTCTGTCGTAAAAAGCGACAAAACAACCCTAGCTACATGGTAGGGCCCCAAGCCTGTCTGGATGGCAACCACCCCTTGTGTTTACCGCCATAATAACCTTGTGCTGTGTTCCGGCATTAGTGACCTAGGTTCCTGTACACCTATGGGACAGTAGCATGTTCGCGGTGCACCTAGCGTCGCCAAAATAGGTGACCGTAACTGCTTACTATTAAATGCGCCATCAGCCTTACTGCTGTTCCTCAGCAATAAAAAAAACTACGACCTTCAGGAAATGTTTTCCGTACATCGAAAAGCCTGCGGCGGTCACAGGTTGAACTCCCGTCCTGAGTATGGATGTTTATGTATAATATGTACTTATTTACGAAAGAAAACTATATAAGTAGTCTAGTACTCATGACACAAGCTTTACTCGCTAACTTTGGGACTACATCGCGCTGTGTGATTTTTTTATTGCTGTAGGACAGCAAACAGGCTGACGGCCCGCTTAGAATTTAGCAGTTACCATCACCTATGGGTGTTTGCAACACCAGTGGCATCGCAAACACGCTGCTGTCCCATAAGGGTACAGGAACTTGGGTCACTAATGCCGGAACACAACACAGTTATTATAGCGGATTATTTAAGACTATGGTGGTCGCTATCCAGACGGACTTGGGGCCCTACTACGAAGCTAGGGTGGTTTGTTTTGTCGCCTTTTACGTCAGGCCGACCCCGGCCGCAGAGGTCAGTATTATTTCTCCGCCCCTGTACGGATAGAAATGAAAAATTTGTATGTAATAAGCATTTACTTAAGTATAGTTATCACTAAATGCGTGAGAATTAATATAAACAGTGCTCTTTGTATGAAGTAAGTTACCTATTGTTATACAAATGAATATCCTTGCGGTGGGATTTTCTTACCAGATATTCAAAGCAAGGCATATACTGATAATAAATACTGCGAATTTAAAAAGCAGTCTTTGTATACGTGGATAGAGTTTGAAAAGTGTGCAACTGAATTCAATAGACGAACTCCTTATGCGAATCGTACGTAATGCGCTCAATAATATATTCAGATTGTATTCGTAGAGCCATAAGCGTGGTTCTGTAGGTAACCGAGACGATCTCCCTTAGCTAGACTTTTTGTTATAACTTTACAAATCTTTTGTTTGAGAAAACGAATGGAATTTTATTTTTATTATTGAATGAACTGAGTTGGAGACGACAATATGTGAAGTAAAAAAGTTTTCTCCCTTTCTATGAAGACCGCACGGACGAATGAGTATAAAATTTGGCAAAATTTATACAAAATAGTACAGGAAGCTAATTTTTTATAACAATGTTTGAAACATATTTTGAATTAATAAAGAACATATTAGACAAACTATCACGTTTTTGACACAGACACGCACAATACGTGTATGTACACATAAATACCTACTCTTTTGTTAATTCTGTGCTTGTTCAATTGAACGTCGCAAATAGGATTCGATTATTCTACGATTTGAAATTTTATTTTTCAGGTTAATTACCTGTGTAATTTTGGCGAAATCTGTGATTATACTCGTAAAGTATACTTCTTTAGCAATGGGACCATGATAATTTGCAAGCTTATTAGTTGAAACACCGGGCGTATTAAAAAATACTATTATTGTGATCACATCCAAAGCGCCTCTGGTGTCCGTTGTTCTAGAAACTTCCATTATGCATTAGATTGAATTAGATATAGTTTTTACAAAATTGAACGCCCTGATATAATAAATAAAATGAAAAAAAATTGTAGTTAAAAAACTAAATGACATGCTTTTTATAAATAATCAAACAAAAGAAATAAATAATTCTTAACAAGAATAAAATTACTGACGAGAAAATTAATAACACTGTCCTAAAAAGCGTAGGGTGCTTTGTACGATATTTTTACACTGCATTTCGGAATGAAACTAGTATTTTTTTATAACGATTTATATCGAGCACCCCACGCTTTTTAGAACAGTGACATTAATTTTCTCGTCAGTAATTTTATTCTTATGTTAAGATTTTTTTTTCTTTTTAGTTTGATTAACTATAAAATTTAATTTATTTGTGGTCAATTCCCAATCGGTAATTATTAATTTAACGCCATCTTCTGGTAGTGTTATTAATTAAACGTCAGATGGCAGAATTTTGAATTTTTTATTGTTCATAGTGGGTAAAAATCGATTCCGAAAATTCCGTTATACACAGGTCAAGTTAATATATTAAAATTTATTGTTTTATTGTCCCTATTGTTATTGGTCGTTTTGAAGGTGGTCAAAATCATGTTCTAAGTTTTCGTCACATGGGCACATACTAACATACGTATAAAGCTAATAAAAGCGTGTTAAAAATATTGTCAGGTACAAAACTTTACAATATTTTTGATTCAAAAATACATAGCTTAATTGTAAGACTAGGTCCAATATTTCACGTTTTATGAGTATGATTAACTGCTAACCTCAGTAGAAGGTTTTATTTGGTTATAAAATAATTAAAAAAGTAAATGTACCTGCTACCTAACCTATCTTTTGAAATACTGTTACCGTGATATTTTAATTGACTTTTATTTATGACTAAATTCTTTTATACAGATGCTAACTCAGGAAATGGTAGCTAGATTAGCCACGTAGCCTGTTATATTACAACTAAATCCTACTACTGTGGACATAAAGTAAATATTGATCTTAATATCAAGTGGTGAAGGATTATGTTTAAGAGCTTGCTAATTAGAGTTAACCTTCTTAATAATCCATGGATCCTATGTAAACATATCCAAGTTAGACAATCAAATCTACCCAAATATTCGTAAGATAAATACGTATTGAGAGTTCATAATTTATTAACGTGTTAAAAATATATTTTATATAAATTGCTATTTTAATCAGGGCTCCAATACTGTGATAGCAGCCACCTTGGTTTATGTCACCATAATAACATTGCATTGTGTTCCGGCTGTGATCTGCTTTCCAGTTCTCCTACGTGGACGGCAGTATGTTAGCGGTGCCCCTGGCGTCGCTAACTCCATAGGCGACTACTATTATAGGTAACTACTTATTGTTAAGCGGGCGGTCAGTCTATTCCACAGCAAAAGATAAATAGTAATTCCATATCGTCATTAACCAATTGTCGTTCACTACTAAACGTATAGGTTAGAAGTAGGTAGTTCGTTCTCCCAAGTTTGCCACACAAATGGCAACCTTACGCAAGTCATATGTCCATCGGTCTGGATAGCGCCCTACCTAGGGTAGGGTAGGGTAGGGTAGTTAGATAAGCATAGGCTTTTCAAGACGCGATCTCTACTTAAGGACTCGTTTGCTCCAGTGTTCATCGACAGACGTGACCGGCCCACTACCACTTCAGCTGGCACATTTTCTGAACTATATCAGTATTTGGTTCTCTTACACTAATATAAGGCTACCAGTTCCCCCTATTTCTTGGAACTTCCATCTTAGGTTTTCCCAGCGTTATACGTTATGGGGATTTTCAAAAAAGGCGATACATAATTTCTTTGAGGCCTACAGCGCGTTGGTAATGCCTATGGTGTTGCAAACGTCCATAGGCGACGGTGACTACCTGCTAGGGTGGGCCGTTTGCCTGTCTGGTGAACATCAGCTATAAAAAAATTTAATATTACAGCTGTCTAGTATTCATAAAACAAGCTTTCTTCTGCTTAGTATAGGAATATCGAATTTTCCCAGTAGATTTATGATTATATTGCATACAGTATTAAAGCAAAAAAAGGTATATGTGTACTCGTTATGTATATTCTAAACAAAATAACAAGTATAATTATGAAATTCTAATAAAACTTCAATTTGCTTTTAAAGCAGCGTATATATCGTACGTCGTCGGTACGTCGTATGCCGAAAGTATTAAGTTTCAAAATAACTACTTAATGCTTAATATAATAACGAATAACTTTAAAGCTAAGTAACAAGAATATAAAGTTAGCATATAAAAGCTGAGTACTTAACATTTACTCCAGAGTCTAAGTGGTTTCGCATTTTCCAACTTATTGAATTGGATAGAGTTCTTTAACGTGGCGTTTTATTTTTTTAGGAGAAAGAAAGAAGAAGAAAGAAAACAAGTTTATTTTTAGGACAAACATACACAAGTGGAACGTTTGTTATTTGTAAACGTTGTATGTGTAAACGTGTTTACGTTTACACATACAAAGATAAAAACTACCACTAAGTAATAAGACAAGATACACATATTTATCTAAGTCCTAAAAATTGGATCAAGCTCAGCAAATTGTCGATCTGTTAGACCAACGCTGATCTTCCGCTTGAACCTAGAGCGAAATCACGGCAAACTATGCAATTTATTGAAAGTTATAGTATATAATTTGCAAATTATTATAAAATAAAGTTTATATACGAAGAATATTAGCATACCTACGGATTTGTATAATAGATTATAATTATGTATGATAAAAAATAAAATATAATAAAAATAGGTCTTAAAACAATATGTACTAGAATTATATTATGCTAGTGTCGTGTCTATGGCCCGCCTGTGATTTTTGGTGGTCCCCAAGAAACTTCTTGAGTTTGACCCTAAACCCTTGAACTGACTGCAGGTTCCTTATTGGAGGAGGAATGTTGTTCCAGCATTTTGACGCAGCATATTTAAAGCTACCTTTAAAAGAGGCTGAGGAATGTCGCTGCATCGAGAGCTGTACTGCCACAATGCCTTGCCCCGATCGACCTGCGACTTGACATCCATGCTAATTTGTCGTATAGGTACGAAGGCACTCTGTGCTTGATTACTCCAAACAGGAGACAAGCTAAATGTAACTTGCGGCGGTGGGTCATCTTTAATATTGAATGTTTGTTAAGATAAGGCGTTACATGACCTCTCAATGGAATATCGAAGCAGAATCTGGCACAAGCATTCTGAACACGCTGAATAATATAAATACGTAACGCTTGGTACTAGATAGAAGACGGGGGCCAAAAACAACATCGGAGTAATTTAAACGCGACAGTACTAAGGATTCTGCCAACTGAATACGCAGAGCCTCGCTTATGTATGGGCGCATTTTATAAAGAATTTTAAGTTTATAAAAACAATTTTCCATAGAACTGGTCACATGTCTTTGAAATCTCAAGTTACAATCAACGTGCAAACCCAAGTTTCGAGCATCGTGAACTCGTTCAATTGGTTTTTCCATGAGCGAAACTGTTAATGAGGGATTTAGTTTTAAAAGTTGAGTTTTACTTCCGAATATTATAAATTTCGTTTTCGTAGGGTTTAATAATAATGAGTTGTTCTTGGACCAGTTAGATATGTTAGCTAAATCATTATTAAGCTTAACTATAGCTGAATCGATATCGGATGGTTTACATGAAATATAAATCTGCATATCATCAGCGTAGATATGAAACTTGCAGTGTTTAATTTGTGCTGCAATATCGGCAGAATATAAAATAAATAAGATGGGTCCCAAAATCGAACCTTGAGGAACTCCCCTTATAACAGTAATTTCTTTGGATGTAAGAGATGATCCATCATTTTGATTTAACTTGACATATTGATAGCGACTACTTAAATAACTGTAAAACCATCGAACGGTCTCCCTGTCAAAACCATAATAACTTAATTTACTTATTAATAAATCAATGTTTATTGAGTCAAAAGCTCTTGAAAAATCAAGCAGCACAAGTATAGTGCACAGTCCGTTCTCCTGAGCGCAAAGAATGTTGTCGGTGACATCTAGTAAGGCTGTAGTAGTGCCACGTTTTTTCCTAAAACCCGATTGAAATTCTGGTAGAATATAATGTTTTTCTAAAAGTTCGGATAACTGTGATTTTTGTGATTGGGATTTTTGAGAGGCAAGGTAAAATACTGATAGGTCTTAGATCTTTCAAATCACTAGGAGTCGAAGTTTTGGGTATAGGTCAAATAACTGCACGCTTCCAGGCATCAGGAAATGTCGAAGTCTTAATAGATAAATTTACAATGGAAAGTATAACATAGGAGGTGGAAATGCATGACGCACACCCCGTGCAATGTGCTCGTGCGTCCCCTTCCCTAGGCTGGGGGACACACGTCGCTGGTAGACCTACTAAAATCACACCGGTGTTCTTTCACATGTCTTAAGTACCGAGCCCGCGGGACGAGACGGGTTAATCAGACCGCGGCCCCGACGGGTACCGTCTACTCATCAAATCCGACGGGGTGACGAGTATCGGTATCTTCTTCCTCACGCAGGGGTGAGCTGGGCGCGCGAAAAGACTGCGCGCGCCCCTCCCCGGCCATGTGTGGGCGGGCTGCGGTCTTTACTCAGGGGGCCGCGCCTGTGACCGATCACTACGGCGGCCGGAGGTCTGGCGACGAGTAGCGAGAGCGGGAGGGAACCGTATTGCGCTGCCTTTCCACCGCCTCCTTCGCGGACATGACTGCCTCGCAGAAGGAGGCGACAGCGTCCAATCCGGCTTGGCCCTCGACCATTGCTAGGATGATGGCCGGGGGTGAGAGGTCAAGACCGATGGTAGCGACGAGTTCTCGGCGCTCTGATGCCCATGTGGGACACACTTTGATGGTGTGGAGTGACGTGTCCTCGTCACCGGCGTCACAGTGGTGGCACTGTCGTTTGCTCCTTTTGAGCGATGCGACACCGGTACTGCCCGAAGCAGCCATGCCCCGAGAGTACCTGTGTCACGTGAAACGACAGAGTGCCGTGACGCCTTTCTAGCCAGTCTTGCAGAGCGGCACGCACCGAGATTTTCCCGGAGCTCCGCCCGCTTAGCCTCGATTTCATGAGGCATCGGGTGAGAACCCCGGGCGAAGGCCTCCTGGTGCCATCGATAAAGCGACGCCAAGAGTCAAGATCCCAGGGCATAGATCCGGCGAGGAGGGAGACCGCCTCGAAGGACACCGTACGGTATCCTCTGATGGCCCTGACAGACAGGATGCACTACGGTTTTCGCAGCAACGCAGCGCTCTTGGCTGTCAGGTGTTCCGCCCAAACGGGGGCCCCGTAAAGGGCTATTGAACGTACGGATCCTTCGTATAGTTTCCGGCATACTGAGTTCGGTCCCCCGATGTTGGAGAGCAGTCGGCCGAGTGCCCCGGGAGCTCCCGTGAGTCGAGGGGTCAGCCGCTCAGTGTGTCAAAAAGTCCCATCGGCGATCGAGAACAAGGTTCAGATACTTGAGCGTTGCCCCGACGCTTATGCGGACGCCTCCCACTGTGATGTGCAGACCCTGAGGCGGCCCACGTCGTCGGCTATAAAATACTATAGCCTCGCACTTGTACTGGGCCACTTCTAAGCCCAGTCGCCGGATCCGGTGTCCACGTTGGTCCAACTGAATTGAAATGCGCAACCGATATTCATCCCCTTAACTGTATGAATCAATATTTATGAGCTTGTGTATACGTTTTATATTCTTAAAGTTCCATAATCAGATTATCACTTAAAAAAGCCGCTTATTAAAGATATTTATTATTATTCTCTGATAATGTGTGAAAATAAAATTATAGTGCTGTGGTGATCCTATGTATTAAAGTTATCTGTGTATTAATTAAAATATCTAAGTATATCGTAAGATCTAGTTACTGGAATGTTCTTCCTGACCTTATCCCACCATATGTGGGGTCGGCACAACATGTTCTCCCCACCCACTCTTCTTTGTTAGTCGTCATCTCAACATTTACTCTCTTTTTCAACGTATCATCTTTTACGCAAACCATCCGTCTGTTCTTTGGTCTACCTCTCCTCCTATATCCGTCCACTGTATGTATGTATTTATTTGCATATTCCGAATAAAAAAAATTTAAAACGCTCATAGAAGAAAATTACATATACGAGTACAACGCTTATATTTATGTCCTAATGCAGATTCGAAATTTTATCCCCGTAATCCGCCCAATTAACAAGATTTTTTTATTTTAATTCAATCAGTAAAATATATTCGTAGAGCTCTGTTTTCTTCAAAACTAAGGTATTTAAGAAGAAACTAAAGCTATGAAGCTTTAGTTTCTTCTATCTTCTATAATATGAATTTATGTCTTCAAAATAACTTTATAAATAGCGATCAAATTTTATGTATCCGATTAACTACATACTAAAACAATATTTACGTAATATTATTAACTATATCCAATAATTGAAGAGAAATGTAATAAACCGGCAAGATAAACAACTAATAATAGAATATTGTGCGTCTAAATATAGTTGTCAATATAATTGCGCTGCTAATGAAGTTTTCACAGCGTATAATGCGGTGGAAACTTTAATTGAGGGAATAAGGAGCGATCACAAATTCACGCCTGCCGCCCTACTTATGCGAGCCTAACGTAAATTAGTTAGCGACTACCAAACTGATACTTTGGCTCACGTCTAGTTAGCCGACACTTAACAGTATATCCAGCTCACTAGATGAATCTTTCATTTGGAAATTAATACCTCTAACTTCTCTCTAGAGCTAAAGCTAAAAGAGTATCTATTGTTTAAGGAAATTTATAATAATCAATGTTGTATTTATTATTTTTGTATTACAGTATTTTGTTATCATTTTGAGAAATAAAGTTAATCCTCTCGTTTTTTCTTTACGTCATTCCATGGGCCTAACAGAAGATCAGCACTAGTATTTCCCTAAGCCAGAATTATGCTGAGCTAGGTCCAATTTAGGACACTTCATTTTTAAATTATTTACACATATTTGTAACACTGTTTAATGTCCTACATAACGTTTTTCTTTCTTTTCATCCGTGTATACAAGTAACATAAAACACATAATACACGCGAGATAAAGAAACAGCGAAGATTGTATGTACTATTGACGGACTTATCTTTCAGGCAACCTTAAAGATGGATTAGAATTATCGAAGGTGCTTTGCATTTCTACTGTTAACAATGCACACATTTAATATATTGATATATGTCATACACTATCTCGATAAAATATTTTTCTTAATACAATTTTCTAAATTAAGGATAGTTAATCTATACAAATAAATAAAATTGGAAGGTCTGTTTGTAATATTAAAATAACCGCTTTTTACTAAGTGCATTCGGACGTATACACGGTACATATACCAAAACAATTTTTTTTACAATTTTTGTCTGTCTGTATGTTTTTTCCGGCTAATCTCTGAAATGGCTGCACCAATTTTGACGGGACTTTCACTGGCAGATAGCTGGTGTATCAAGGAGTAACTTAGGTTATTTTTATTTTAGAAAAAATAATAGTTTTTGTTAAAAATGATGTTTCGGAAATTTGAAATTCCAATTTAAGTTGACCTCAGATTTATATCATCAATCATATGAAATAGGGTTCAGCTTAGGCTGGACATTGTAGGTTGAATTTCCAATTTAAGTTAACCTCAGATTTATGTCATCAATATATGAAATAGGGTTTAGCTTAGGCTGGACTTTGTAGATTCGAACGTACGTATTCCGGAGGCGCATGGCGTAACAGTGGCATTCGATAATACTGACTGTCTGCATATTTCATTTATATTTTAGGGTTTATAGGGTTTTTAATCCAAAACAAACCATAAGATATATCCAAAAAATGCTGCCCAAAGTCACTATTCCACGCGGACTTTAATAAATCGATGAAATCATTCAACATACGTAAATATTCGTAAATTACCAACTTAAATTAATATATGTCATGTTACTAAAATAAAGAAACTGATCACGTGTGATTATATTACATAGATGAAACTAACTTTAGTTCATCGAATATTAACCTATTTAGTTCTTGAGACGAACTCTAAACGTTTCGACAAATTAAAGAGTCGTCGCAATCATTTGTCTAAAATACGTCCACTAACATTGACGGATAACATTTATTCTTGTCATTCTATTTTTACTGTATTACAATAAAAATATATAAGGAATATTTAAAATGTGGAAAGCAAACGTAATGACGAGTTAGAGGTCGTAAAAATCATAAAGCTTTCATACATAACAAGCCGTCTGTAGTAATGAGGGGAGCGCGTTCAGTGTGTGAATTCATAAAGCGTATCGGTTAATGTCCTAAAACTGCCGCTCCACGTGACGGTCTGTGGCTGCGACCTTCACTTGACGTCTTATATTTTCAATACATACAAACGTAGAATCATTATTAGATGCTAACACGCTGTTACGAGGCAGAGTAATAAGAATCGCCATTTATTTTCCTTGTAAAACCAATAGTCACACGTTTAGTTGAAATATAACATCACGATATGAATGGGATCCTCCGTCGAATTGCTTAACATTTTATTGATTTCAATAAAGCAGAAAAGCTGAGTGTAGTGTATGCGATTTAGTTTATGGTATGCATTTACAGAATACCTACCTATATATCTCATGTATGTATAGTTATGAAGATGTCAGTGTCACTATCAAGACACCAGAGCCACAGAAGAGTATGGGTCATGTACAGATATACATCAGCGAGGGATATACGAGTACGTACACATTAACGAGCTAGTGAAGAACCCTCAAGAACGCTATAGAGAGGAAAAGGTAAAGTATATCTGGAATAAAAAGGAGAAAGGTTGCCTATCTGAGTCATATACAGTCATATACTTAGGCACTCCAGATGGACTTCTATAACTAGCCACGGGCAAAGTGGCTGGGAGAAAAATGGTCGGTCGAAAGAAACAATCTTGACTGCGAAACAATCGGAAATGGATTGTAATTACAAGTGGAGCAGTGCTTGTTTACCTTGCTAATTATCAAAATAAAATATTCTGAGCTGACTACTAACAATCACTAGTTGAAGAGGTAAGAATAAGAAGAATAAAACAAGTATGTAACGTATTAAAATAAAATTTTATTTAGTGGGAGAAATCAAATATCATTCAGTGATAACTACTGCCAGCCGCAAGTATATAGTTAGAAAAATTTGGATGCTTTCCAACAATCGATTACATTTGCTCCATCGTTAACAGGAAATGATCATATATCCACATCTACCATTAAACGGTTTATTTTTGAATTCTCAAATGCATTTCAATTAGAAGTCTTAGAAATTTAAGCAGTCCCTATTTTTATTTTACTTATTCCAACTATGTTTTATCTTTACGTTATTCTCTCACGTTTTTAAACATCACCAAAAGGTGTTCCGAATTATTTATCGTTTTTGAAGCAGCTGTCAACATGTCGATGATATGCGTTGATAAATTTATCGTTTTATCTATAAGAATACCGCTTAAATCATTCATCATTGTTGAAAGATTTGAATTTTTAGAAGAATTTAAAGTTATTTTTATTTTAATTTTTTATTGCTTGTTCCTCGGCAACATAAATATTTTTTTACTGCTAAAGAACAACAGACAGGATGACGGCCCACTTAATAATAAGCAGTTACAATTGCCTATGGATGTTTGCGACGCTAGCAGCACCGCGAACACGCTGTCCCATAGGGATACAGGAACCTGGGTCACTAATGCCGGAACACAACACAAAATTATTATGACGGCATACTTCAGACCAAGGGTGGTCGCCATCCAGACGGGCTTGGGGCCTTACCACGTAGGGTTGTTTTGTGGTCTTTTACGACAGGCCGACCCCGGCCGCAGAGATCAGTATTTTTTCTCCGTCCCTGCACGGATTAAAATCTTGTTAATCACTGCATCTCATCTAGTAGAAATGCTCCATTCTTAGGTCTTCTTACATTATTTTTAGGATTTATTCTATTGCAGATTCTAGAAATTCTCGTTTGAATCAAAATCACTTCCATTCAAATAAAAACGGATAAAAACTTATTACATATTCTATTCGAAATAATTTGTGACTTACAAAAATATACACATCAAAAAAGTCTAAGCAACATGCATGATATTACAAATTTACCATTTATACTAATTAATTTCTAAGTCTTTACTCACTCAAAGTGCGTAGGTATGTAAACTTTTTTGTTATCGATGACATACTGGCTGGTTGTAAAAAGAAAAATTTCGATTATGTTTTGTTTTTTTCATAAAATTACATGAAAGGGAATTTGTTTGAATTTAAGTGCGTTTTTATTGCTACGTTTAGTCTTGATTTTATAATTTTACCAACCATTTAAATAAAGTTAGCGACAAAATTGAATTGTTAAATATTATTTACGTCATGGAGCGACGTCATTTGACGGCAAATGAAATGCAAAGAGCTGTAGGGATGTTGCAAGCGGGAAGTAATCAATCTCAGGTATCTTGGCATTTTGACATTCATAGAAGTGTTATTTGTCGTCTTTGGCAGCGCTACAATAATACAAGGGAACCCGCTGAACAGCATCCAGGCCGTAAAAGGAGTACAACCACTCGGCAAGACAGGTACATACAACTGACTGCAAGACGCCAGTCGATGTTAATCGCTCGAGAGATAAGTTTGAGGCTACAAAATTCAAGTGGTGTTGATGTAAGTCCCCAAACTGTGCGAAATCGACTGCATGAGTACGGCCTATGACTTCAACGCCCAATTAGGTGCCCACCGATACGTCACGGGAATCGCGCTCGTCGAAATGAATGGTGTAGAGAACGCAGAACATGGACCCAGGAACAATGGGATAAAATTATGTTTTCGATGAGTCGCGATTCGGGTTTAGGCCTGATACAAGAAGGGTGCGAGTGTACCGTCGGCCCGGAAATACTAAAAGGCTCAGGTGCATTCAGGAAGTTCATCCATACAGCGGCCAAAACCATCCTAAAATTTAAATTAGTACATGTTGCTTAGACTTTTTTGATGTGTGTAGTTTGATGAAATTATTATTATTTAGTATGGGGTTAGTATTCTATGGGGTATGTATTTCCCCTACATGGAGAAAAACAAAGTAAATTTGGAAGTAAGAAATTTGTACGATTATTTTGATACCACCCAGAAAATATCTTCAATGAGATGGATCAATATTAAAGGGGATTTTTTTAATTCTATGTTTTTGTTAATAATTTTACATTGAAATACATTTGAATGTACGTTTGCGTAAGGTTTCCAATGTTAAATACGTTCATAAAGTGAATTGAGGGTGGTATGGATTGTGAATCATAAACAATGGTTAGCCTTGTTAATGAAACTGAATGCGGCCGAGTCAGCGGTCGTGGGACCGACGCAACTCGCCTTTCAATATTTATGCCGCATACATATGAGATTTTATTGGATTTTTTATGGTAGAAAATTATAAAAATAGGTATTAGTCACTCTGGCAGCATCTATTTGAGATGTTCAGTGTTTCAAGGATAGAGTTTGATTTTTAAATTACAAAATGATTTCTTGGCGAAAACTATTTAATCAAACCCGAGTCTAGTAGGGTAAAGTTGTGAACTGTTATTATTTAAGGCAATGACTTTCATCTTAGTCCAATTTTTGTTAATAATGTCATCTTTCAATGACAATATACATCAGAAGTTAACTTTACTTTTAGATATTTGTTAAGTATTCGTAGACATTGAAATGTTCTATGTTAATAAATAGCTGATGATGTGATGGTTTGCTGTGGAAATCTTAGACCGATGATATCATTACGCGTGTATACGACATGCCGATTATATTTTATTTTACGAAGGTCAGCTGGTTATAAATGCTATGAAAAGTCTATGTGCAAAGCAATTATACTACCATCTAATTAGCTATTTTATAAGTATTAAGTAATATGTTTACAACGTTTTATTGTTTACAATCCTTTTAACGCGATAATTACTGAAATGAGCCAGGGGTCGGAAACCTTGTCATCCAAAAGAGCCAAATATAGATAATACACAAATGAAAAATTTCAATTAGCAATTTTTTAACATATTCTTTGCTATAGTACGTATAGACGTTAGAAATAAATATAAATTATGAGTAATATTTCGTGTTTGAACTAAAAATTTCGCGGAAGAGCCATAGCTGAGGGGTCAAAGAGTCACATGCAGTCGGCACCCACTGGTTGCCCACTACTGTGCTGTTAAGATGATTTCCTACATTCAGCCTCAGTTGTAATATAAAACCAAGACTTAAATTAAATTTTCGGTTGGTCATCAGGTATATAGATTTTTTGCCTGACGAACAGCAGACAGACTGACGACCCACTTAATTGTAAGCAGTTACCGTCGCCTATAGATATTTGCGATGCTAGGGGCACCGCGTACATGCGGTCCATATAAGGGTATCACTAATGCCGGAACACAACACGTATTATGGCGGCATCTAATATATAATGGATACATATCGTCTTTTACGACACACCGAACCTGGACGCAGAAATTAAAAGTTAATAAAAAACAGCTTTTAATTTATTTCTAATCTTTAAGAGTTATTTTTTTACTACGTTCAAATGTAATCTTATCGTAAAACTTAACATTCAAATGTATTCTTTTCCATGTCTCCAGTTCATTGCGTCCATCCATACTAATATTATAAATGTGTAAGTAACTTGTCTGTCTGTCTGTTATGTTTTCACGTCCAACCCGCTGAACCAATTTTGATGAATTTCGGTATAGAGATAAATTAAACCTTAGAGATAATATACTTACAAAAAATATATATGGCATAAGAACGTTTGCCATGTTAGTAATGTATAAATTGAACATTAACTTTTAAATAATCCCGTTCGATGGTCTTAGTCTTTCTATCCAGTATCGATTGTATATTTTCCAAAGAAAACATATTCCATTTAAGCGATGCACGGTCCAACTTTTCAGGAATTCGTCCCAAGAATGTTGTGCAAAATATTCGGAACGAGCACGGCCCGTTTGCCTCGGGAACTAAGATGTTAAATCCTAGTTTCAAGTACATACTTATTGAGCCTGTCCAACTATATAGTGGATACGAGTCGTCGAATAAATTGTTTACAAGTGAAACCAAAAGGAAGCCTCCGATTATTTGAAATCCATACTAATATTATTTATAAATGTGAAAGTAACTGTCTGTTACGTTTTCACGCCTAACCGTTGAACCAATTTTGATAAATTTCGGGTATAAAGATATATTGGACCTTGGAGAACGACATAGGCTGTTTTGTCGAGAAAATGAAACATGGAGGAGGTGAAATAGGAGTGAACGTAATTACGTTCTGATTTTTTAATTTATATTGAAGAACAACGTTTGCCGGGCTAGCTAGTGTTTTAATATCTTTCGCCCACGACGATACATCGATTAGAAACTTGGCTTGAAAGAGAACACTTATAAGTACAGATAATTGGATTGCTATTTTACCTAATTAGACGTTCTTTAGCTTGTAATGGAATCACGGTTTTTATTCAGTAACCTTTATTGTACTGTTATCTTTAAAATTGTAGCTATACGCAGTTTTTTTATTTTTCAACTATTTTAGAATGAGTATTTTTTTCGAAGCTTGGATTTCGGAGAGGTATTCAGAACCGTGCTAAGGACTATACTGGTATGACACACACATTGCTTTTTTATATTTTTTTTATATTTCAAATTATAGTTAGTTTGGTGAAATGTTATAACGACAGTTCCACCTAATAAGAATTTAAAATATGATTTATATTTTATTAAACATACAGGCCATATATATTTGACGGATATCTGGTAATAATGAAATTTTTAGAAATAGTATAAAGTGTAAAATTTTGCTTTGCGCGGGGATATAACTACAAATATATTGATATGAGAACATTTACTTAACCCCTGAACCAGTCGATTGGTAGTAGGGTTAAAAATAAATTATTACCTCATAGAGTGCATGTAGAGACAAGTCAATGAATATTTAATGAAATTTAATTTTTAATAGGATAAAATGTGATACCTATATATAATTTATCTGTGCATTAGGATATTCAGCCAAAATAAATATGCAAGTGGCCTAAACGGTCACAAAATTCCATATTCAGTACACTTCGCCCGTACAATCCTGCCGTATGAAATATGTAAGCAGATATAAAAACGTCAGTGTGTTGCAGACACGACGCCGGAGACACCCTCGGGACACCTTTTATATGTCGATTTGAATGTAACAAAGTCCTCGGCGGAGTTCATTTTGTGGCATAGGTTAGTTACGGGGAGAATATCTAGAATCGCAGTTATACGACAGAGCATGGAAGTTAATGTTGGCAAGCTTTATATTCCTGTGATTCTGAAGCTGCCGTATATATATATTTTTTTATTGCAATAGGTCAACAGACAGGCTGACGGCCCGCTTAGAATTTAGCAGTTACCATCGCCTATGGATGTTTGCAACGCCAGTGGCATCGCGAACACGCTGCTGTCCCATAAAGGTACAGGAACTTGGGTCACTAATGCCGGAACACAACACAAGGTTATTATGGCGGCATACTTAAGACCAAAGGTGGTCGCCATCCAGACGGGCTTGAGGCCCTACCACGTAGCTAGGGTGGGTTGTTTTGTCGGCTTTTACGACAGGCTGACCCTGGCCGCAGAGGTTAGTATTCTTTCTCCGCCCCTGCACGGATATGTGACCGATATAAATAAACTGCCTCCGTGATTCAATTCCTAAAGCACGTCGGTCTTCTGCGGAGGTTACGGGCTCTAATCCCGTACTATGTATAATACTATTCACAAAAACTATACAGTGGTCTAGTATCAGTTGTCTAGTACCCATAAGTATTCTGCTGCTTTGACACTAGATGGCATTGTGTTAATTATCACAGTACCTATATTTGTTTTATTTAAAATCCACATACAAGACGTCTGTTAGTAATAAAGTTATCAAACAATGTAATGTGCATGCATTGTGTATGTTTTAATGCAATTGTACTAAAGAACTATTCATAAACTAAAATCGTCTTTAGTTAAGTAAAACTTCCAATTCTAAACAATTTATGCAATAATAAGTTTCCATAGCAACGTTCTATGAACCATAAAAGCCTACGTAGTGTGTGTTTAAAATTGTTAGTGTTTAACCACAATAATAGCACGCGGTGGATTGTGGCGCTAGCGATAGAGTGTTTTTTGTTTACAGTTACAACGTGGCCTCTCTAATACATTAAGCTTATGGTTTATACGTTTGAGAATATCTCATAATGCATGCCCCCCTCCCCAACTATTTCACAAGAATATCTTTATATATATCTTTTATCCGTGCAGCGGCGGAGTAAGAATAACCTCTGCGACCGGAGTCGGTCTGTCGTAAAAGGCGACAAAACCCGACTGGATGGCAATGGATGGCCAGCCACCCTTGGTGCAGCATGCCGCCATAATAACCTTGTTTTGCGTTCCGGCATTAGTGACCCAGGTTCTTGTACCCCTATGGTACATCAGCGTGTTTGGGGTGCCCTTAGCAGCGCAAACATCCATAAGCGACGGTAGCTAATTACTATTAAGTGGGCCGTCAGCCTGTCTGCTGTACCTCAGCAATAAAAAAATATGCACAAATCTAATTCTATTTTATAAATTACAATACAATCGTTAGAATTATTACAGATAAGGTATTAATTAATACGAATGTACCAGTATGTATTTCACATTTCAAAACTATTCCAGTTGTTACATAAACGCCACGATTCAAACAATATAGTGTGACAGTATCGATTCAAAAGAGCGCCCGATCCGACCTACTATTCAGTGTTCCACATCACTCAAACAACACAATATGGCCGCTCAGGCACCGTACCCGCACTTGTAAACAGACTGAACACAATGCAGCTAATAAAAGGCAGGTTGTAAAAGACATTGTTCCGCAAACATAAATGTAAGTGCTTTTAGAAATTAATGTTGATTTGTACAATTCCCAGTTAGATGTCAAAACTACCCATTTTTTTTGAAAGAAGAGTGAATGCAGGAAATATGGTGAATGGAGCTTTGCACTCCTTTATGAACAGTCGGAAGGTGTCTAACAAGGCTCATCTGGCTGTGCATGAGGGGGTGTTGGTTTCGACACTCATGTACGGAAGTGAAAGTTGGGTATGGCAGAAGTAACATGAAATCAGAATAAATGCAGTTGAGATGAGAGCGTTAAGAAGTATGATAGGAGTTAAACTGAGTTACAGGATAAGAAATAGTGAGATAAGGAAACGTTGTGGTCTGAAAGAAGATGTAGTGACAAAAATTGAGAAAGGTATGCTGAGATGGTTTGGCCATGCTGAGAGAATGAATGAATAAAGATTGACGAAAAAAGTGTATAAGGCGAGTGTGAATGGAAGTGTTTGGAAGGGGTAGACCTAGGCGGACGTTTCGAGACCAGATCAGGGACGTCTTGAAAAAAGGCCAGGTCAAGAGTACCCTAAACCGAAGGGCATGTATGAAGGGAATAATGAAAGTGGACGAAGCGAAACAAGTATGTAAGGATCGTAGCAAGTGGAAAGAAGTGGTCTCTGCCTAGCCCTACGGGAAAGAGGCGTGATTATATGTATGTATGTAAAATCCGTTCTTTGTGAGCTACTAATAACGAAGAACTGACTTAGAAATTACTCGGCTCGGTCTAGAAGATCTTGTAATATAACAAATATTCAATTCAAATACACTTCTAATCGAAAAAATCGAAACACCCCTGAAGTTTGGTTTTGAATGAGTTAATTTTTCTTTACATTGTACGAAAAATATAAATAATGCCAGTTAATTGTCGATATTATAAGGTATTTAACAAATATTAATGTTTCAAATTAAAATTAAATAAGAAGAATTGGTTAAATGTTAGAAAAAAAGATGTAAATTGCTCCATTGAAGGTATGATCAATTTAAGTGCTTAAGTGCAAAGTTGGGGCACGCTCTTGGGTGGTCTACCATCAATTTTGAACCATTATCTGGTATATATGATATATTGTGATGTTTCATATCACGCCCCGCCAATCTTCTTATGGTAGAATCGCTTACAGTCAATCCTCGAACTTCACGGAGCTGCTGCTGCACTTAAATAGAGTTAAAGTGGTGATTTCTTAGAGAAACTGTGTGTCAGTCATATACCGGTTTCCCGATAATGCTGATATACTCTATTGATAGCAGAGAAGCTTAGATGCAATCGTGCAGCCACAACACGCTGATTATGTCCTGCGTCCAACAATGCCACGACTTGGGCGACTTCTGAGGGCGAGATATCCATATTTTTTTAGGAAAAGTTCTCTAGTAGGATGTCAGAGCTTAGTTAACGATCACGTTCAGCTAAGCTTAGAGCTCAGTTAAAAAAAACGATAATTTATCCAAAATATATGATAAAGTGCAGAAATTCCGACGGAATACACATTTCAAAAAATCTGTCATATATTGTATGAAAATTTAAAAAATTAAATTCAGATTTGGAATTCTGATACACCATTGTGTAGACTAAATTGCCAGCTATTTATGTTATATGTATTATAAAATTAAATTGTGCATAAGTATGTATTTTTAATGATATCAATCTTTTTCATTTAAATGCCGCCTAAATAATACTTGCAGTAGTGTTTCGATTTTTTTGATGAGAAGTATAAGTATTAATGTTTGGTTATGTTGATTACTTATAAATAGAAATGTTGTCATGGTTGTTTCGTATCCATTAAATATCAAAAACTTACTTGTAATAAGAATTTCAAAATAAAATCATATTATTATATCAGTTGAGATACGATTGGTACTTTTCATTTCCATTTAGCATCTGCATTGCATCGTGCTTTTCGCGCCTAAAATCACACTTATGGATAGAGAAACCATATTACTTCCGTGTATTTTTAATTTGTATTATTCTCAAGGTCATTATTAATGTAAGTCTTTTTTTTTTGGTCTCGGGGAAAAACCTCTCTTGACGGGTTCCCCCGGCCCGGGGGGACCGAGGGATATGTGGGACTCCGGGAAAGATGTTCGACTATCCGACTACCCACTAAAAAACCCCGCTGTTCTCCTATCGCCTACGCCCGGGCCCACGGATATATGGCCTGCCGATCTCGTGGCCCGGGCCGGCGCCGGCCCGTCCTTTGTCTTAAGGCGGGCCCCAAGTCTTATCAATCATTGTATAGTTTAAATTAATTATTATTTTAAAGTGCGGGTTGTAATAGAGTGGAATTTTTTTTTTCGTAATTTTTTTGGGTCATTCTTTGACTATACTGAAATTAAAAAAGTGGAATAGGGTGTGCTTATATAAGTTTTTCATAGACGCCACTTATCTGACATCCGTTGCTTAGCCGGGTGGAGGCTTTTGTTGAGACAGAAAGTCTTTTGTGATTTCTACCCCGTATAACCTTGTTTTTCGCAGTGTTAATAATTTATTGTGTAATTTCACTTGAGAGATGTGTGTCGTATGAGATTTGCTAGCGGGCGTTTGGCATGGGTCCATGGGCAAGCGTCGTCGTTGCGAGCCAGTTGGGCGTCAGCCTGTGCCACACTGGTGCTATTGATATTACACATTGGTTTACTTGAACTCCTATTTGAAATTTAATAATGGCCGAGTATGTTCGTATTCTCTTGTAAATTGTTTTACAATCTTACAAGCATAGTATCTTTTTACAATATTATATTTACAAGTAATATACTTGTAAAGGTAGGTTTCAAGGGGCGGAGAAAGAATACTTACCTCTGCGGCCGGAGTCGGGGTAAGGCCTCAAGCCCGTCTGGATGGCGATCACCTTTGGTCTTAAGTATGCCGCCATAATAACCTTGTGTTGTGTTCCAGCATTAGTGACCCAAGTTCCTGTACTCTTATGGGACAGCAACGTGTTCGTGATGCCACTGGCGTTGCAAACACCCATAGGCGACGGTAACTGCTAAATTCTAAGCGAGCTGTCAGCCTGTCTGCTGTCCTACAGCAATGAAAAAAAATATTATAATACATATAAAATAAATATAAATATAATATATAGACGGGAATCGAACCCGTGAACTCCGCTAGCGTACAGAAGTGCGGTAGCCGGTACGCCACGGAAATATTGACATTTCGGAACCGGAAGTATTATTAGAATTTATTAGATCAGGGTATTTACTCTATATAAATATCAGACTAAATAATATCTCTTAGTAAATGTTTTATATTAAATTTTTTTATGATTTTATTAATTAATGTTTTTATGTAGTTAATGATAAATACTATTCCTGGTTCTCAATAGTGACCTTATAAAGGACATCTCAATAAACCGAACAAAACGATTCAATAATAATGAGCATCCAAACGACATTTGAGGATCTATAAATATAGGTATAATAGTCATCGATATAAAAGGGTCTACTAAAGTGACCCCCCTGTGGCCGAACAGTGTATGTGTTTAATCCAACCGGCATTACCATTAGAATGAGGATGACAGTTATTTGAATTCAATTAAAATCAAATATAATTATTTCTTTCATGGTTTTCTCTCTCATAGTCCTTGCATTTCACCTTTAAATTTTAGCGAGAAATTTTATGCGATTTTTAATATCTTAGATGTATTCAGAGATTTTTATACACTTATGGTTTATGACTCATAACTACAAGATAGCAGTAAAGATGTTGTTGGAAGACTGTAAAAGGTTATTTTGTTTGTACTAAAGCTATTCGTGACATTGAGGTGACGAAAAAAGGTTCTAATCTTTCAAATTCCTCGATGTCGAGCGACCTTTTTTTCACAAGGCAATATAGCCATTGGATATTTTTATTACTTTGATAAAATATTTAGGTTTATTGTGAGGAAAACATCGGAAACTTATCGCAGACATTAATGTGAAGAAAAACTCGTACATTTCGACAGCAGATTCTTTTTGAATGGTTTTTCATTCAACATGGAATACGCTTCATGATTTCCGAACGCAATGCTGAATGGGAAAACGATGGCAAGACTCCTTTTAACATACTGCCAAAGTATGTTTAGTTAATTTATGCAAGTATATTTTTCTAGTTTATTTGTTGGGGTTGAGTATCCCCTCGGTCGGGGTCGGCCTGTCGTATAAGGCGGCAGAACAACCCTAGCTACCACATGGGCCTCGAGCACGTTTGGATGACAACCACCCTGGTCTATAAGTATTCCGCCATAGTAACCTTGTGTTGTGTTCCGTGACTGTGACCCAGATTCTAGTACCCCTATGCGGATAGCAGTATGTTCGCGGTGCCCCTGATGTCGCAACCACCCAGAGTCGACGGTAACTGCTTACTATTAAGTGGGCCATCAGCCCGTCTGCTATTCCTTGCAATAAAAAAAATTGAATTCCTTAAATAGTTAGGTATTTTCTAAGTTAGTAGGGTAGTTCTTTTCTTAATACTAGCATGTGACTACAGTTTTGATTCATTATACATATAAGGTTGAAGAAATCGATTTACGTGAAAAACGAACATTCATAAATACGTAACCTAATTATATTTTAACTACATACTGTGACGATAACAATGATTGGATTCAGGCGAACAGAAACCGTAAAATTGAAATCAATTTTGTTGTAACGGTTATGGGTACATAAAATACAAACTGCTGGTCACTGAAAGATTTCCTTAATCTTTATTGTGTTAAAGTAGCATTTGTTTTCTGTGCATGTGTTTTACAATATGCACGTTAAATGCGTGAATACTCATTGAATCACTGAATTAGTATACCCTTGTAACGTTGTATATCTAGAGAGTATGAAGATTTCATACTGTCGCGAACCGGAAGCAATAAAATTTTAACAAAGTTACTTAAGTCCTTTGGGATCAATTTATGACTTATTATGACAGTATAAGATTTCAATATACCCAATGTATTTATCATCTGCTCCGCCATATGATCACAATTTGGGATTTGTAAAAATATTCATTACCTTCGCCCGATTAACAACTTTATGTTGTGTACTTAAAATTGAGAATCGGTCACGGCAAACACGAGAATTCTCGCTTATTTCTACGACTTCAATTCTATACCAAATTCGCTCTTATATACGAATCTGAAGGTGCTTTATTATTCAGCAGGATATAATATATTCAGTTCACAAAATGAATTGCGAGTGTTAGTAACTCGGAGTGAGCCTGCGAACATATTCGTAGGGATCTGTTGCGTCTTTCGTTCCTTTTATTGGTTCGGGTATTATTAGTCCATATTGGATCTTATCTTAATAGAATTTGAGTTCGTATTTGTTTTTCAATATTTGAAAGGATTTTCTTAGTAGCGTTTTCCGAACGTTTTATATGTTACTTATTTGTTGATGTTAGCGGTTGCCTTGTCGGGATATTAACTGCCTTTGGGACTTTGTTTAGTACGGAACTAATGAATGAATTATAAGCTTTAATAATAAGCTTTCAATGAATTCGATCAGCTATCGACAATTAAAATTTGATGTAAGGACTGCTTCAGCAACTATGCAACTTTTGGTCTATTCTTTTAATCCCCAAGGAAGACAAAATATTTATATGTTAATATTTTGTGCGTCTATAAATTTTGTATGCATTTATAAAACTCTGTGATATATGATTTCATGTAGTACGATGAACTGTAAATACCTTTCTGAATTAGGTGAAGGTGAATAAATACTAATAGTCATTAATTACATTGTCTGAAACACTACTTTTAGACGACATTGTAACGTAGTCTTTCAGCACATTCACGTGATCCATTCCAGATAACGTTTCATCTTTTATAACTTCAGATACCAAAAAAACCTGGGCAAAAGGGAAACTGATTCCTAATAGAGTAATGCATTAGAGTGATATTTCTAATATGTCTTTATGATGGAATTGCAGATGCAATGCGCAATAGGAGGCGCCTAGGTTGGCGTCGTGCAATTAACGTTTTTGAGGACGAGCGCTCAGGGCCATTGTGTCGTCACACCACTCCGCTACAATAAGATGGCTGGAAACCTACGGTTTTGAAAAGCCACCTTCAAGTGCCGGGTTTCCTCTGGCGTTTAGTGTGTTGCCACTTAAAAATATATATTCATATTACGGACTTTTTAAAAGTGCTCAAGTAATTTGAACTTATTAATATAATCATCATCCTAGCGTTAATTCTTAGTTGCGATCTACGTTTCTATTTCATGACTGAGGTTAACTTATTAATTATTTTTTTTAAATTGTGTCTCTTGCCTAATAGCGACTCCATTGATACAAAATTTTTATTGTCACTTAGAATTATTGTTTTTTATTTATATTTTATATTTGAGCAAGAACTTAAAGTAAAACCTCAATGTAAATTAAAAGTTAAGTCATTATTATAATAACGCAAGAATACAATTTATTTTTACATCATTTAAGCTTCCATCTTAAAAGATGCTTAAACTCGACAATTATGCAAGTGCCGTGGCAGAATAAATGAGCTAGCTACTTGTCGCTTCATCACAGGCTCAATTTCGCAAAAAAAACTTTTATACAAATGCTTCTAGCGAAATCATTCGAGGTTTTAAATCTATTTGTATCGAGAAGCGAGTTCTCCGGTTTATGCTTTATTTCCTTTTATTGGTTTTCTTGGTTCGGTCATAACTAAGCATTCCGGCAACCTGGAAATTAATCAGCGTCTGGAGGATCGCCGGCCTCAGTTTTCACCCGCCGATACATTTCTCCTAAAATATTGTTGACGTGGGATTACAACTAGAAAATATATTCTTTTGAAACATTATTATTCTTATATTAATTTAGTTTCGAATCGTTCCTTCTCAACTTGTTAAGTAACGCGCGTGGAAAATTTAATTATCTGTACTGTGTTGCCATCATTGTTATTCAAGAGACGTTTGTCTGGCGACCGATGACGTAAGGTTTAGTGTATTGGTTCGGACCGATGACCTCTACAGTGTTAGACTATAATTCTAAGGTATGTGGACCATTACAGCCGTCCTTTATTACTAAATTTCCATGCTATTGCCGTTTATGTTGGTAATAAATGTACAACAATACAGAAAACAATTTAGGGATTTGGCGGTTAACTTGTGAGGTCGCATTATCCTCACAATACCCTTTTGAAAAATTGGACCGGCCTTTTTATTCAGGATTTAAGGGACAGTAGAAATCTCAGGGAGAAAATGCAGATGTCAGCCATTTGCGATTCAAATTTCTTTGAACGTGCATTTGAGACGTGTTTAAATTTACGCTGACATCACTATGAATATGTAAAAACGATTACGGGAGACTTTCCATTCCTCAACTTAGCTTGTAAGAGTTTTTACGATCAGTTTCTGTAAAACATTTATATTAACAGTGAAAGTATCATGGATGAAGCGTTGAATAGTTTTGCTAGGATATATCCTAATTGAGTGAGTAACTAAGTGATAATATTAAAACCATAGCTTTGTTCTGTTATGGGAATAGAATTTGGAAAATGCAAATGTATCTGGTCTTAGTGCTGATGGATCTCTTTGATACGACTGTACGGAGTACTGGCACGAAGTATTTTAGTAGCGCTTGCGCTTCCAATTGAAGAAGTAAGAAACAGAAAAATATAGGAATTGGTTCAACGCTTTCTACTATTTGAGTGAAATAATCGAAAGAGGGCAGCGTCGTCAATGAACAGCTTGAATGGATTTGCATTGGCTTAAATACGATTAAATCTTATCTAGAAAATGTTCGCGGCTAATTACTTGTACTGTTTAGAAGTCTGTCTGTCTGTACTGTCCAAAACATCCGATTTAGAAAAAGGCAACTTAATAAAAGGGAATATATATTATATATTTAAATGCAAACGAAGATTAATTTTAACATAAATAGCGAACTATTGAAACAAAGTTTCACTATCCGTAAAACGTTCAAATTTTAATAAAGTAACGTAGTGATATCAAATGAAGAGAAAATTAACTATGGAGAGGCGAAATAAAATAAGAGCATTAGAATAACAGTGCTTTAAATAAATTCATTTAAAGTTTAAGTATTTAGTAGTTTTATCTTAGTTGTATATGGAAATTTACATTTCAGGGCCCGAAATACGTTCTTGTGTGTTAACTGAACATCAATTTGTTTGGTTTCTTTTTCTCGCATTACCTCGTTATAACATACTCGTATGTTGTACTCTGGAATAAGGCTGTAATTAGCTACTAACAGTAAATTCACAATTAAAACTATCATAAAATATCAATCAATTATACATCATAACGAGGGCGCTAGCTGGGTGTTGCCTTAATAAGCATCTCACCACCATAAAGGTCAGAGACCGAAAAACTGCAGGTTTTCTGATGACGCAGAAGAAACGCCTTTTCATCAGCTTTATTATTGCTGTCGATATATGTATGTTGGAACCATATGAGATGCGAGTAGCTCCTGTCAAAAAACTGCTACGATAGGAGCGGAGAAAAAATACTGACCTCTGCGGCCGGGGTCGGCTTGTCGTAAATGGTGACAAAACAACCCACCCTAGCTACGTGGTAGGGCCCCAAGCCCGTCTGGACGGCGACCACTTTTGGTGTTAAGTATGTCGCTATCATAACCTTGTGTTGTGTTCCGGCATTAGTGATCCAAGTTCCTGTACCCTTATGGGACAGCAGCGTGTTCCCGATGCCACTGGCGTTGCAAACACCCATAGGCGACGGTAACTGCTAAATTCTAAGCGGGCCGTCAGGTCAGCTTGTCTGCTGTCCTCAATAAAAAAAACTATGTGTGGCGATTACAATAGTTCAACATATGACACAGTGATACTAGAATGTAATAGACTAGCAAATCACCTTAACATATAATAATAACAATACCTACTGATATTATATATTTGAAACTGTGAGGGTGTTAGAAATAAATATATCTGAGGAAGTTAGAAAGCGCTTGTGATTGAGAAGCTGAAGGTAACAGACTGGCATAACTACACAGTCATGTAGAGACAAATGCCACGTGAGCAGGAAAATGTAAGAAACGATAGTAGATCGATGCAAAAGGAGGAGTAGATCAAGGAAGATGATATTGAGGAATTACGTAAAAGATGATACGGCAAAAAAGAAGGGAATTTTGAGGTGACGACTAATAGAAGAGCGTGGAAGAAGAGAACATGTTGTGCCGACCCAGTATATTCTGGGATAAGAGCAAGAAGAAGAAGAAACTGATGATGAAACATATTAATATTTCGAGATTTCCTGCAATATAATGAAATTAACTATAAATTAAACGTTTTCAATTTATCAACATCCTCGATTTTGGTTAACAAGATAAGCTAAAATACACTAGTAATCTGCTTTCAATTCACTAAGACCCAATGTCTTTACATTTTATAAATAAATAATTCCATATAATACAAGATATAAAAATTCACGGCTAAAGACTCACCCATAAATCCCCCATACATAACCAACCCTAAATCGAGAGAATGTCCATCGTGAAGAAGATTACCGGTAATATTGAATGAATAAAGGAGAGTTGATTTTTTGCGACTAACCTAAAAGGGTGTCTTAAGCATAGAATCCCACAGACATTATCGTGAAGGCATCGGCCCTTCCCGTAAGGTGAACTTTTATTCCCCCATCAAACCTTACGAGTACAATAAAACACGATTGTTTTCCATTAACATCGATGTACGTTGCCCTCTTAAACGTATAAAAAATGTAACAAACAATTATTTTGAATTTATTTTTGCATCAGTTCTCATTATCAGTTTTTGTAAAACACAATTTTTTTTAAATAGCTTAGATCAGAAGTACAAAAGAAGTAAATTGTAATCCGTGCAGGGGCGGAGTAAGAATACTGACCTCTGCGGCCGGGGTCGGCCTGTCGTAAAAGGCGGCAAAACAACCTACCCTAGCTACGTGGTAGGGCTCAAGCCCGTTTAGATGGCGACCACCTTTGGTCTTAAGTATGCCGTCATAGTAACTTTGTGTTGTATTCCGTCATTAGTGACACAAGTTCCTGTACTCTTATAGGACAGCAGCGTGTTCGCGATGCCACTGGCGTTGCAAACACCCATAGGCGACGGTAACTGCTAATTTCTAAGTGGGCCGTCAGACTGTCTTCTACCGCAAAACAATACCATATATAAAAAAGCTATTTATTTTGATAATCTTATTGGAAGTTTTTTTTAGTTCAAAGATAATTTTGTAGATTAATAACGTTCCTTTGTTGTGATGAACAAAGGGACTACTGCTTACTACTAACGTTATACTTTTAAGTTATTTAAGACCGGCAGAAACATTAGACTAAGATTTTTCACATCGCATTCTCTTCTATGAGTATATATATATATATATATATATATATATATATATATATATATATATATATATATATATATATATATATATATATATATATATATATATATATATATATATATATATATATATATATATATATATATATATATATATATATATATATATATATATATATATATATATATATATATATATTTTTTTTTATAGCTTGAGTTTAGCAGACAGACAAACGGCCCACCCTGGCAGGTGGTCACCGTCGCCTATGGACGTTTGCAGCACCAGAGGCACCACCAACGCGCTGCCGGTCTCGAAGAAGTTTTATAACGCCTTTTTTGAAGAACCCCATATCATACCGCGGTGAGAAAACCTCAACCGGAAGCTCATTCCAGATCCTGAGAGTACGCAACGTGAACGTTCTGGAGAACCGTTTCGTACAAGAAAGAAGAATATATAGTCTTTTAAGTACTAGCTGACCCAGCAAACGTTGTTCTGCCATATAAATAAAAAAAAACAGAACGTAATTACGTGCATCCCTATTTCACCCCCTGAAAGTTTCATTTCGCGACAAAAAGTAGCCTATGTCCTTCTCCAACGTACAATCTATCTCTATACCGAAATTCATCAAAAACGTAACAGATAGTTACTTCCACATCTATACAAATAAATAAAATTGGAGGGTCTGTTTGTAATATTAAAATAACCGCTTTTTACTAAGTGCATTAGGACGTATACACGGTACATATACTAAAACAACATTTTTTACAATTTTTGTCTGTCTGTCTGTTCGTTTCGGCTAATCTCTGAAATGGCTGCACCGATTTTGATGGGACTTACACTGGCAGATAGCTGATGTATCAAGGAGTAACATAGGCTATTTTTATTTCAGATAAAAAAAATTGTTTTTGTTAAAAATGATAAGTTTCGGAAATTTTATGTTCCAATTTAAGTTAACCTCAGATTTATATTATCAATCATATGAAATAGGGTTCAGCTTAGGCTGGACTTAGTAGGTTGATTTCCAATTTAAATTGATCTCAAATATCCAAAAAATGCTGCCTAAAGTCACTATTCCACGCGGACGGAGTCGCGGGCACAGCTAGTTTATAATAAAATTACGTATATATGGATATATGTAATTACTTCCCAAAGAAATACGAACCCATAAGCAAAAACCACAATTTCATACCCGACACTGCAACTGCTAAAATTAAATTTTAAACTTAATTCCTTCGCGATTAAAGCATCATAGTTTCAGTTAAAATGACCAGTTTTTTTCATGAATTGTTTTCAGTACTTCATTTGAACAAAATGAAATGACAACATGGCGGGATGACAACAACAACAATGGGCCGAGGAAAGATCCGTTTCGCTTTAATTAAAAGTAAATTGTCCGTGTGAATACATTATCTCCGCGCTTTTAGGCTGTAATGATTCATGCCCGTTTTCTATGTGACGTCTGAGGCGTGGCGTTACGCTTATGTCTACTCTTATTTTTGGAAGCCTATATTTGATATAATTTTTAACAGATATATGTGAATGGTTATTTACGAAATTTTATTTAATTGACGCAACTTAACCTAATAATATAAGCGGTAAAATAGAATATTCTGAACACTGGATACAATAGAATTGAAATGATTATTTATTTCTGTTGGATCAATTCAATACATCAATTGGGTGAGTTATGATTTTTTTTTCTAAATATATATTTGAACTTCTAATCCCTTTCCTGAAAAGTTTACTCAGTGTAGCATAGTAAAGGTTGCTTTTTAAACGTCAATATACTATTTATTAAGAATTATTATATTGTATTAATATGACAGTAAAATTTTGCAAGTAGGTCGGTTATCTCATACAACTTAAAAATAAATCCATTGCATAAGAATGAGAACATTTAAAGCCTGTCATTGTTCCTGGACAGGGAATAGCATAGAAAGTGACTCGAGTCAATAACCTCGAAACCCTCAAACAACGAACATTCCTGTGGTTATGTTTGCTATTTTATTTAAATGCTTTGTTTTCTTTTTTCCGTAAGATGTAGATTTTTAGGTCTTTTAGTTATAAGTTTAAGTTTATTTGCAAAATATACAGTAATCAACATACAGCAATTTTTTACCCTGGCTTCTGAGCTAGACCAGTCTGTATTACAGAAGCCAGTGCCCACAGTTGTTCAAATATTTTATAAAAATTGTAAGAACGTAAACATATAATAAAATTAGAGTGCATGTGTGTGTCTGAGTGAGTGTGTCTATGAATGAGCTAATCTGAGTGCATGCGAGTGTTTATCTGTGTGTTCTATAAAGCTATCGTACCATAGTTTCAGTTTTGTGGTAGTCTAAAGTAAGTAGCAATTCCTTTAATTTAAATTTGGCTTCTCTGATAGTTAGTGGATGAAAATTTAAAATTTTATTTATTTTGTTATAAAGTGATATACCCATGTAATGTTGCTGACGCCTAGCTTGGGGTATCCGATATCTAGGGAGATGACATACATTTGGAGTTGTCCGTTTAAGATTATAAATAATCGCTACATAGGGAGTCCGTCTATGTTGTTTTAATATTATATGAAGTATGTATAGTTGTCGCACACTTAATACCGTAATTTCTTAAATACATTTATAAAGTTTTCGGGTACGAGTGACAAGGCACTTTATGGGCAAAAGCTAATTTAATTTCTCATCCAAAATTACACCTAAGTATTTAATATGATTTGCTTTATCTATTGTTATTATTATTGGTTGATTACTGGGCTCACTACCAGGGATGCTGAAGACCGTGCGAAGTGGAGTAGAAAAAGTCGGAAAGCGGACCCCGGGCACCGAAACGCAAGTATGGGTTGCAACCGGGATGAACGCGGAGACGATGATGATGATGATGCTTTATTTATTGTTATACAATTAAAGTTTGAACAAGACGCAGTATTTGAAACTAAGTTACATTTGTGGACTTTTAAATCGTAGTCAAAGGGTTTAGATTTATTTGAAGTAAAGTTTATATATTTTGTTTTCTCAAAATTAATTGTAAGATAATTAGTCATTAACCATGATTGCACTTTGTGTAGACCCACTTCTACATTTATTTTGAGTTCATCTAAAGTTGCACCATGAAAAATAGCAGAATCATCCGCATACGTAAAAATTTTACCATTAGTTAGAAACAAGTTACAACTTGTACGATTAGGATCAAATTAGGTTTTTCAGTTTTGAAGGACTCTCCTTTTCTTATTCGATGGAAGGGAATCCATACTAATATTATACGAGTTAATGTGTAAGTGCGTTTGTTTGTTACGCTTTCACGCCGAAACCGCTGAACCAAATTTGATGAATTTAATGAATGAAAGCTACTTTTTTAAATTCATATTACAGAGCTACGTTTGCTGGGTCAGGTAGTTATTTATAACATTCTTTTAGTTAGATATAAAAATATTTGTTAGCCAATAATTGTGTAATTCAGGTTAACGATCAGAATCAGTAAACTCTGAATAAATTTCATTGATCGAAGGCACTTCGTGAGGACTCGATATTGTACTGTTTATTTCGGACTTTAAGTCAATTAAAAGTTCGGACTGTTTTAAAGGTTTCTCAAGTTACTTAAACTTTGCGAAAGTTTTCTTTTAAATAATCCATTTGGTAGACACGCCTGCTATTTTTAAACTTTACTGTCATTGTTTATTAAAATTACAACAAATATCTTTAATATTCAGTGCCGATTTTAGATTTATAAGAATATTAATTTAAGGATTCAAGTCCCTATCAGCTTTTACATTTTCACTTTTCTCGTACATAATATATGCAATATATTAAATACTATACAATAAGCAAGATGGAAGTCACAATACGTTCAACTTTTCAAATCAAGTTAAGTTTAAAACAAAGCTCGCGCATACAAACAAAACTTTCCTACTTGATATATAGATATATACTATATATAGTATATAAATGCAAATCAACCATGAATGCTACTGCTTCCATTCACAAGGAATCAATGACATTACATTATAAAGACAGGATGCAAATCATGATTGACGGCTTCCTTATTAAGGCAAAGGATATTGTACCTATTGGACTCTTGTGAGGTCGATGCCCTTCTGGAACTTCTCTATTTGAAGATATAAACTTATTTTTGGTTCTGTATTCATCTATATTAATATTGTGATAGGTTCCAGGTCCGAATCGATGGCAAACACCACTTAGACATATTTTCTCGCATAATTTGTATTTCGTACCATATACCGACGGGGGCGGAAAACATCGAGATCAGGACAGTCGTGTCGGGTATTTGTTTATTTTATTTCTTTGTTAGTCAATCATGGCAGAACGGAATTGTATGAAGTTTCACACAGAGCAATATACAGTCGACTCTTGTTAATTCAAACCTGCGATAATTTGAACTGCTATATAATTCAAAGTTATCATGAGTTCCCCAGAAAATCTCTTTATATTTCGAACTAAATCAATACATTTTTATGCACTTGGTAATTCGAACGAAAAAATCATCGCTACGTAATAAAACGACGCGTTAATTCGAACTCATCGCCGTCAAACACTCGATAATTCGTAAAGGATCAGATGCTCTTATAAACAAGCCCAAGAGTATGTGTACCCGCTGCTGACAAGTTGAAACTTGGATCATAGTACACGAGATTTTGTTTTTCTAATGATTAGTTTGACACACACTTTTACTCTTATAACAGACTCTTAACTTTTGTTATTTGTTGTTATTGTTAAAGAATAGTGGTTTATAAATATTTTTATCATAATTGATTATCAACATTCAATAACTCAAAAGTTTTATTTCTTTTCTCTCAAATTTCGAACCATTTGATATTTCACTCAATAATTCGTAACACTCGATAATTCGTAATATTTTAAGAGTCCCTCGACTGAACAGTCGACCAGAATATTCTGCGTTGTCTGGTCGGAGTAATGCAGTAGTATCACGTAAGCACCTCTCAAAACTTTCGTATCTGTGACATTGGAGACAAACTGCAGGAGAATCGTCTGCGTTGGTATGACCATTTCATGAATCAGTCAATCAAAACAAATATCTGTTCATCTCGCTTTCATCCCTTCTGCCGGGGCCTGGACTCAAGATGTCGAAGGTTAATCTATGAGCAAATAGCCTTTCGCGGTTAGGTTTTTGAAGATGGATGAATACAGGAGAAAGATTTGATGAGCGGACCCTGGGCTAAGAGGGAGTTTGAGAGACAACCGAAATGGCAATTTTTTTATTCCTCTACTGTCACTAAATATTTTTCTTTTTAAGACTTAAATATGTTCGCTAATGAAAATTAAGGAACTCCATCTAATTAAATGTACGGACTTATCCCTAAGATACATAGATCCGTTGAAAATACTTTGGAAAATTAAACTAGTCTTATTAGAATTTAAATTATAGAACTTTCTGGCTACGGAGGACTTTTCATATCTGCTAAGTGCTTATTTTGAGGAAAATAGCGATTGTTTATTTACGTAATAATAATAACTTCTTCTATTTTTTATATAAAATGGAACTAGGTAAAAACTTATTATTAATCGTAATACACTTGTCTTCAAATTTCTCTTTTTGTTTTTCCAATCTTTGCACCTATGACAATTGGTGGTAGATTTAATAAAGGTTTTGTTGGAATATACTATTCACTTCTTTTTATATTACTATAATTAAATGTTCACGAGCTTTATTTGGTTATTTGCATATAAATGATGTTTAAAATCAGTTGGCTATAATAAAGAAATGGCATATAATATTTATCACTCTGTACCATATAGTGAAAACATCTCTAACCACGATTTGTGTCAAAGCATAGTTTAATGATGATATGGGGGGGGGTATTTGATCCGTCGATATAAGTAAATATTGAAATATACGTCAGTATTTTCATATCAAAACATTTTTTGTATAATTTAGAAATGTGTATATGCGATGTAATGAAACTAAACATAATCAGCTACACAGTGACGTGACATTAAGCCTAATTGTTAAGGAATTTACAAATCCCGAGATTTGTAAGAAATTCTCTCGGCGAGTTCATATAGTGATAACTGATAAGGCCCGTAGCTTATCGTTCGTTGGCCTTCGTTGGGCCGGCGCGGACGTAGTGCCAGGGGGTTGTCACGACGTCATTACGGCTCGGAAATAGGCACTTTTCCCCTCGTTAACAGCCCGGCGCTGCCCTCCACTACATCAAAATACATTCATACTAAACTGTCCTATGTATCTTCAATTAGTGTTCCATATGAAATATAGCTGCTATGATGAATGTTTGCTGCGCAATTAATTAGATTTCACGGAATTTCTTATAGTGTGTGTTTTTGTGAGTTATTTGGGGTGGACTAATTACTATAAGACCAATAACTAGACTGAATAAAATTGATCTAATTTTCTTTATATACTGAATGGTTTGATCAAACTTAACTAAATGGATTAACTCGAAGTATTTTTTGCAAGTGGTTTATTACATGCCCTTTGGACCCTAAAGTCCGCCTTTAGAGTTGCTTTAAATGTCACTTTTATTTCTAGTAGTAGTATGGATTATAAATACCACTACGGTATCTACCGTTTACTCAATTTTCTCGCTTATTGTGCATTTTATAATTGACATTGATCCTATTTTTTTTCATAAATCTAATTTTTTTCCTAAAATAAAAGTAGCTTAAGTTACTCTTTGTTACATCACCTACCTGCCAGTGAAAGTCCCGTCAAAATCGGTCCAGCTATTTCAGAGATTAGCCGGAGCAAACAGACAGACAACAATCGTCAAAAATGTTATTTACCGTGTTATGTACCGTGTATAATATCCAGTGCACTTGCAGAAAAGCATTTAGTAAAAAGTGGTTATTTTAATATTACAAACAGACACTCCAATTTTATTTATTTGTATGTATAGATATGTATCGGCGGCGAAAGAAGTCACCGCGAGGAAACCTGCATTCTGAGATCACCGGCGTGGTTGGTATACTGTCCGTTAAGAGTAAGACTCGAACCCAACAGTGCGATGGTTATAGGCAACTATTATTATATTCTCTTTGTAAGGTACGAGGAAATAAATAGAACCGATATGATAAAATTAGGCCTCAAGAAAAAACCTGTACCCGCATAAAAACGGACATGTTGATTAGACTATATGTATGTATAAATGTATGCAAATATATGCTATGAATAAATAAGTCCACACCACTCAAAATTATAGTTAATGTCAGCTTATTACGCAAGCAATTCTTTTGTTTTAGAAAAATTACCACATCTATACAATAAGCATAATCGTTTCAAACTGCATTAATATTTCTATTTCGCCATTCGGATACAAATATAAAAATAAATGTGAAACGAATCGCAAAAAGTATAAATTTTAAAAAATCACTTTGAAATCTTTCGTCGATGTTTTTTGTAAGCAATGTTCCAAACAAACCTCACTTCTTCGATTTTTCAACGTATTGTGACTTGAAACTTCTTTACAATCATTTAAGGTTTACTTTTTATTTTTACACTTACGACCTTTTGTGCACTAATCTCTTTTCTCCTTAATTAATGTTCGGTATAGCACAAAGCTACGATTGTATATTTTTTGTACAGTTTGTATTGTACTGCATTGTGCCATGGTCTACTATTTTTGTAGTATTAATTACAAGGGCGATGGCGATTATGAAGCTTAATTGGTGCTTTTGTTCTGATAAAGAAGGGCGGAAATGATATAAGTTTTTAAAAAATAGCATTTCAGTGGAAGCTAAAACTTTCAGTTAATTTGCTATGCCATTTTTTGTTTATGCTTGCTATCTTTGATAAAATTAGTTGTCTACTTTTTATTACTACATGTTTAACCAGTTCCATGTTTAAATATTTAAATCAAGTAACTTCGAATATAAGCGTCATAACATTTTTTTGCCTTATTGCTTTCTGTCGCCCAACAATCGCGTCTTTTGTATTCACTATCGACTCTTGACATGTATGACATTGAATATAATTGACGGAATGATGATAAAATTAGCAATAATTTGTTATGATGACATCACAATTTTGGAGTTTAAACAGAGGCCATGACACTAAGAAATCCGGTAAGGTCGACATTCCGAGAGACTCATCTCAAGATGGGGTTCTCGGAAACCGGTCGAGTCAAATTTCAAGATGGCCGCTATGGCGGGAATACTAAACAATTTTATTTACATTGACATTTACGTTGAGACGCGTTTGGTTCACGCGGTGTGTAACCTTCACCTCGATCGCAGGTGAACGTGCTGTGTAAGTAGTGATTGGCCGTATTTCCTGTATTGATACTATCGAAGCCGATATCTTTAATTGATTACATTTAACGTTGTTTCTTATGTACTTTCCGATATATTAATATTATAAATGTGAATGTAACTCTGTCTGTCAATTTTAATAAATGTCTTTTTTATTCCTATAACCTAGGAGAAGAACATACGCTACTTTTTTTATATTTATATGGCAGAACATAGTTAGCCGGTTCAGATAGTAGAAAATAAATTTAATGCTATATTCGCTTGTAAATAATATTTATTTGTTTAAAACTTTTTATTTAATTTCATTTATCATTAGTAGATTAGTAGTAGTCCTACATTCAGGTAGATGCAGCGAAATGCAGAGTGATTTTTAACAAGTTTTTAAGTTTTATTTACCATACTTAAATTATCTATCACCGGGTATTTGTATTTAGTCTTGAACTATATCTATATCGAAAGAGACATATGTTTACCAAAAAAAAAAACAATATATTTAGAGTTAATATAAAATAATTTAAGAAGCTTTTGTAGTTATTGGTTTAAATGAAATATCATTTTTGAATCTATTTGATCGATAAATATGAGTTTATTCAAGACATCTCTAACATGGCGCGTCGCTATTCTGCGCAGACCGGCGTTAACGCACATGTTGCATTAATTAATCATAGGGAACGCATTATAAACATCTTATTTTGTAATTCAAATTTATTTATTTAAAATTTTCCATTTTTTTTAATACTTAATATTTATCATCATCGCTATTAGGCCGCTAGTACGCCTTAGTGTTAAATCCCGATTTAGGTGTATGGAGCCCACTTCCCGGTTTTTTCCACTTCGCACGGTCTGCGGCATCCTTGGAAGTGAATTGGCACACATATATCATCATTTACGACTTCAGTTCAGTAATTTTTAGGACTTACAGAGGCCAGGCGGCAGCGGACTCATATTTGTTCCCTTCGTAAGTAGATGAGTAGTGATCGCTCCACACCAGACATCCACCGAAACATATTTATTTCCGCTAGGCGCAGTGCTTATAATAACAGCCCTCAACGTCCCACCGCTGGGCTCAGTCAGGAACAATATACCCGCCACACTTGTCCAAGAAGGATTGGGGGTTACATACTGGTGATCACGGGATTTTTGTTTTTAAATTTCGGATTTGGGGATTGAATTTTGGATTTCGGGATTTAAACCTGAGACCTCTGGATTAGTCTCAGACTGTAATAATATGTAATCATTTATTTTGGAAACCAGGTTCCAAACATGGTCACGAAATACAAAATCATTGAGCCACTTAATATTTGTATTTCTATGAAAAAATCGAAACCCTAGTCGAAGTCTTTAAATATTGCATCCAACAAATACGTAGTGTCATGTCGAGTTCTGTTCAAGAGTTATGGTTATCACACAATTTCTATTCATATTAACACGAGTAAACAGCTGGTTTTGGTTTATATGAGAAACGTGCCTGATCAACGTTGCGTTATCTTTTCGGAGTTTTTTTTCAAGGTTATATCCTGTGTTGTGCAAATGTTTTACCTTTATAACCTTGAATTATGGTAATATTAAAGCGTATTCAAGTAAAGAGCTCATGATTTTCCAGCGTGTCTTCTCAAGTATTTATGATCGCTGATTTTGAGTTTGAGAAGTCTTTAATAATAATAATAAAGCCCTTTTATTCCGAACTACATGCAATTTAAAATTTTTGGATTTATAAATTTTTTGTCTATAATATATCTCGCAGTTCGGCAAGTCTTTTGGCATAGGCCTCCTCCAGCTCTCTCCATTGAGCTCGGTCTTCTGCAACTCTGGTCCAGTATGGTCCCAGGGTTAGATGGATATCGTCACTCCATCTGGTTTTCGGATGCCCCTGTCTTCTGATGTCCCCTTTTGGATACCATAAGGTTACTTGTTTGCTCCATTTATTTATTTTGCAACGTAGCATATGTCATGTCCATCTCCATTTTAGGTGTTCTATACGAGTTATTGAGAAGTCTTTAATATCTGTAAAAGTTGATGAGTCTGAAGAAATATATTGGACAAAATTTACCATTGTGTTAAAAATCTTGAGGATATGAGCCTTCGGAGAATAAATAAGCCTTTATTTTTGCTAAAAAAACTAAGCGTTACATTGTATTCATTTTACATTTGGTAATGTATTATTTAGAAGTCGCCTCAACGGCGTAGTTCTACACCAAAAATTTTCAAGCGACCCTATCAAGCAGTTATCATTGGGTGGATCAGCCCAACTTTGTCTTCAAATATATCACACCGTTTTTTCCGTGGAGGGGCGGAGTAAGAATACTAACCCTCGCGGCCGGGGTCGGCCTGTCGTGAAAGGCGACAAAACAACCCACCCTAGCTACGTGGTAGAGCCCCAAGGCCGCCTGATGGCAACCACCCTTGGTCTTAAGTATGCCGACATAATAACTTTGTGTTGTATTCCAGCATAGCCCAGGTTCCTGTACCCCTCTATGGGACAGGAGCGTGTTCGCGGTGCCCCTAACGTCGCAAACATCCATAGGCGACTGTAAATGCTTACTGTTAAGTGGGCCTGTCTGTTGTTCCTCAGCAATAAAAAAACACCACCTGCAAATTATAAAATGGGCATAAGGGGCCACCTATGGCACCTTTGGTCTTAAGTATGCCGCCATAATGACCTTGTGTTGTGTTCCGGCAATGGTGACCCAAGTTCCTGTACCCTTATGGGACAACAGCGTGTTCGCGATGCCACTGGCGTTGCAAACACCTATAGGCGACGGTAACTGCTAAATCCTAAGCAGGCCGTCAGCCTGTCTGCTGTCCTACAGCAATAAAAAAAAGGGGAATGTCTTAACTCAGAAAAGTTCCTAATACTTACGTTTCTGGACTTACTCGTCCAATATGATGTCATAAAACACTTCACAAAACCTTGCATGATATTATAATGCAAGAATGAGTTCCCGCGAGTTTTGAAACATTTTACAATTTCCCTGGAGCTTTGTTTTTAAATAATTTCGGTCACATGACTTTAGTTTTGACCTAAATATTGTGGTGCATTTTTACATTATTACGTAATCCATAATTCAAACACAAACTATTTTATTATTAAAGCTTTGGCAGAAAATAATTAGTACATACCTTTTTTGTACTAGGCTGTGGTTGTTGTGTTTGTTTGTACTTATCATAACTAAAAACTATCAGCATGTTGACCACATTAACACTCCTAGACCAATCATTATTGGTAGGGTTTTCGACCTACCTAGAGTAAAATGTTACTGGGTAGAACCACTTCGTAAAGCAAACCGCAAGCAAAGTTCAGCTGAACCAGACAAAGATTACGAAGCTGTGTACAGTTTAGTCGTCTTGCAAACCTCAATTCTCCAAGACAAATCTTTTAGGAGAATATTGTTTCCTGCAATTACGAGATTAATACTATGAACTACCGCGGTACACACGGTAGGTCTTGCTCGGAGAGTTATAGCCGGATCGCATTTACAATGTGTTATTTTGCTACATAGCTTTTTAAATAACTTGCTATATCTGCTGATGATACAAATAATTTTTGGTGTAAGCAGGGCCTCATTAAGTGATTTCTTACGGAAAAGAAAATCATGACAGTAAAAAAAAACTTGCAGTTGTTTTAATATTTTTATTTATTACCTACAAATTATTCCATCTGCTAAGGTTTTATACACCTAACTAGTATATAAAACCTTAGCAGGTGGACAAACTTGTCTCTGAAAGACTATTTTTATAGTCTACCCGCAACGAACCTCGTTTTTGACTGACTGGCTGGACTACTTATAGTCTTGTTCTTTTTTTATTTCTAAAGTTCATTATTATATCATCATTCATCATAAATCATTAATATTGTATTGAAATATTTTTCACTATTAATTATCTGATTAATTAGTCATTGACCCGGGTAAATTAAAATAAATTTTAACGTAGTCAATTTATAATACGTTTGTTTCTATATTTATACTTATAAGACTATATATATATATATTTTTTAATTTATTTATTTATAGTCGCTTTTTAACAACTCAGGTCATTAGCGGCCACGTTTACATACACAGTGTAAAATTAATAACAATAACAATACACTGGTCCTTATGAATTTATACTTGATCATATATATTTTACATTTTCAGAAACTTTATAGTTTTATTATATCCATCTTGATTCAAACAGTCTTTTAGATTATTAGGTACATTTCAAAGTCGTTTTTCATTTCCAAACTCTGTACAATCCACTAATAGATGAGAAACGGTTAGATCTACCCCACACTTGCATTTATTTATATTGTTTTTAGTTATTAGATGTATATGTGTCATATTTGTATGTCCTATACGCAATCTAGTGATGACAACTTGATCTTTCCTACATGAGAAAGCTGATGGTGGTTTATTAAATATTGATTCTCTAATACTAAATAACTTCGTTGTATTTCCTGTCTTCCATTTAAGACTATATTATACATTAATTAATTTTGCAAATTTACAAAAATATTTAATATTCATTATACAATACTATTTAGTCTCTTTTTTTCTATTTTCTTGCGTTCGAATGTCAGAGGGATGAAGCTTGATGAGAACTTCGTATTAATGACAACAGTGAAAATCAAATATTAATATTGAATATCAACAACTCGGGGTCCTCGAATAGAGTATTTTTTTTATTGTTGAAAAACAGCAGACAGGCTGACCGGCCCTCTAATAGTAAGCTGTTACCTTCGCCTATGGGTGTTTGCGACGCTACGGACACCGCAAATACGCTGCTGTCCTATAGGAGTACAGGAACCTAGGTCACTAATGCTGGAACACAACACAAGGTTTTTATGGCGGCATACTTATAGACCAAAGGTGGTTGTCATCCAGATGGGCTTGGGGCCCCACCACGTACCAGGGTTGTTTTGTCGCCTTTTGCGACAGGCCGACTCCGGCCGCAAGGGTTAGTATTCTTACTCCGCCCGTACACGGAGAAAAAAATAATAGAAATATATATAAATATGATTATTAAAAATGATCATGTTTCAATTAACTCGATCTTTATATTTCTTTTATATATGGATTTAAATAATGCGTAGACACAACAAACATTTAAAGCTTTCTCACTCTTCGCACAAGTGATCCGTGTTGATAGAATGCTGACGTGTGAACGCGCCAGCGACGTGTTTGCACTGAGCCGCGAAGTGTTGAGTGATTCAAAATAGAGCATGAACAAACTAATTTTAATTCTAAATAGATACTTCGTAATTTTCAGATTTATTTTTGCCTACATTGAATTTACTTGTGAGTTTCTTAAAATCTATGCAAATTATTTAAAATAAACTATTTAAAATTTATTTTAATAATATGATTTTATTTACAAAGTTAGACAGGTAGTTTCAGGCATCTGAAAAAATAATAATTTTATATCTGCCAATTTTAAGTATAGATTTTATATATATTGAGTACTTAATTTTGTTAATATTGTAACCTTTATTGCCTACATTAATATAGGTAAACAAATAAATACTTAATACAATCGTTGATTTAGTGAAATTAAATAAATATTTTTCCAGGTGTTGATTTAATTAAATCAACCATGGATTTAAATATGATCTTAATTATCTGAGTATTCAGGCTGTTAATGACGTTATACACCTCACGATGTTATCCAACTCATGTCTCCGTTTCAACGGCTTCAGTGCAAAGTAATTCTAAACAAGAATCAATCTCAGTCTGAAACGTATAAACTTTTTAGGTCGAACACAATTCAGAGCTTGTAACACGTCGAAATTGGAACAATTGAATACTGTACGAGAGCGGTGAGATTTAAAACTTTCGTCCAGAATTTGTGTTCAAAATAAAGTGTATTTAAATTTATTTCGTAAATAGAATGCGTTGGGCGTATGCTAAAACAATCTGAGTTTAATGAATGAGTTCAGTCAGTTACTAGAATGCATAATATACCCCGAATAAAATTGCATCGTTTATATAAGGTAGTGAGTATCAATATTAGATGAACCTATAAATTGTCTTTTGTATTAATTTACTAGCTGACCCGGCAAACGTTGATCTGCCTCTTTGGTCCGTTGTTCTTTAAGTTTCTTTTTCACGACAAGAAGCCTATGTCCTCCAAGGCCCAATCTATCTATATACCGAAATTTATCAAAATTAGTTCAGCGTTTTATGCATGAAAACGCAACAGACTGACAGAGTTACTTTCACCTTTATGATATTAGTATGGATAGCTGATTCATTTGGAATTGAATATATAGCGTAATGCGTTTATTTCGACCGACATCAATTGGCACAAGTCTACAAACCTTAAACTGATCAATCTACAGTTGTTCACATAAACATAATATCTTCTGTTTGACGATTTATGTGATATATGAAAAGAGTTGTACATGAAATCGATGCAGACGCTGCGCTTGCTTGCTAATTGGATAGACTAGTAGACCAAAATACTTCTATAATAAGGAAATACACTGGAACAGTTCACACAGTGTCATCAAGTCAAAAAATAAGCAGCAGAGCGCTTGTGTTATGGCTTACGTTACTTTTCTTAACGTTATGTCTACTTTTGTAAATCAATACATATTAAACATATACATCCAGACTTTGGACGGGAATTGAGCTCGTGACCCCCGCCGGCGGCGTTTCGACCTGCGAAAGCAACATGGAGGTCGTTAAATCTATAAGTACAAACTGCCAAGATTTTTATTGATATACCCGAGCGCGCTCTTGCGATGCAACTGCAGGCTTCGATTTCGAAATAGTCCAAGAGATAAAATCCATTAACACTGCAATATTGATGAATAACACGGATAAGATAATAACGGATCACAAACACAAAATAATAAATCAAACAAGCGACGTTTTAATGTCAAGTGAACATCGTATCGTATACGTATCAAATATGCAAAATGATCTTAATGATTAATATGTTAACACAACGTTTATTAAACACGACTTAAATGCATTCTTATATTCGTTAGCTTTATTATTGCGGTTATATTTTAAATAATTAAATGTTATTTTAATGGGTTTTATCTTTACTGTACATTGTGAAAATTGATTATTAAATAGATGTTTGTTTGTGTTTCATGTCTAAATTTATTGACGAGAAATAGTTGATGGTACATATGTTAAAATTTAACAGAAATGTCAAAATGTATCCGTGTTTTTTTATATCCGTAATCTAATAACATTAAATATCCAAATTAAATGAATATTGTTTATTTCAATATAAAATTTTATAGACCAATTACTGAACGTCAATATGCTACCGCCATGTAATTTTTAATGTTGTACCTATTTCAAATAACTATGCCTTACATATTTCACATCTGTAATATAAGTCTATTATCACTGACACATAATTCTCAACCTAAACGGCCCTCACAAAAGCTCACACATCACTGAACCTCGGTCGACTTTATACGCTGTAAATAAATCAAATCAGAAACAAATGAATCACGTTTTCACAGACCGACGACAGACGTGTCACCACATAAATCAAAAAGAAATGGACAGATTTAATCTCTTTTGATGTTTATATTATTAAATTCAAAATGCGAATCCGTGTTATGATGTCTCGTTATCCTGTTTAAATTTTTTTTGGCATTTGTCACATTAAATACAATTTTTGTTGAACCAAACGATAAAAAAAGATATATTTGTTTAAGTTTACATAAAATACACAAAAGAAAATACGTAAAAACAAAAATTGCCTAAATTGGACCTAGCTCAGCATTTGGAGGTTTTGAAAAACCTGCGCTGGTTCGTGTCATGTCCGCTAGGCCCATCATTCGATGATGACCGCAAATGTAGGTAGGTAGTTAAGAAATTTTGTAATAATAAATATATTTTCTGTATCTAAGGTAGATACTGTGATAGCCGCCATTATATAAAAGAAGTAAATCATAGACGTGAACTGCTGATTGTTTAATTACTTCTACTGTTTAACATTATTTTTTCTATATGCAATTGATACATAAAAATTAAAGTTATTTTTATCTAAGTATCGTCCGTGTTTTGTAAAGTGGCCTCACTAATCTATTTGCTTCAATCCTTCAGTGAGAAGTACATCCACAAAAAGGTCACAGCTCGAGGTATTCTTATGCTAATTTAAATATGATACCATTTTAAACCGTATGAATAGGTCACGTGGAGGAAAATAAAATTAAAACTGGCTTCAATTGAATATGGTTTACTTATGTACTAGAAACTTTACCTTTTATGTACTAGAAAACCTGTGTTCGCGCTTACAAATATATTTCATAACAAGGCCCAGAACTACGAGGGTAGTCTGAAAAGATTCCGACCTTACAAAGATACAAAATAGTTTTATTTTTTATTTTTCAACATAGTTTCCTCATAACTCTACATCTACACACTTCTCCTAGTGGTGCTCTCATCTCTGTAACCCGTCCAAATAATACTCAGCGTTTTTCTCTGCAAAATAATTGTTCACGAAAGTAATTGCCTCTTCATTTGACGAAAATCTCTGTCCTCCGAGCGCAATTTTTAGATGAGGGAACAAAAAGAGGTCGCTTTGGGCTAGATCTGGTGAATAAGGCGGATGGTCAAGTAGTTTAAACCGTAATTCGTGGGTTTTCGCCATGGCAACCGCTGAGGTGTGAGGCGGTGCGTTGCCTTGGTGAAACAGGATTTTCTTTTTCTGCAAATGTGACCGTTTTCCCGCAAGTTCTGCCTTTAGCTTATCAAGTAATGATGCTTAGTATACTCCTCTAATGTTTTTTCCTTTTTGAAGATAATCGATTAAAATAACTCCATGACTATCCCAAAAACAGTCGCTATCACTTTCCCAGCCGAAAAAACATGCTTTTTAGAAACCGGTTCCCCCTTTACAGTCCACTGTTTTGACTGTATTTTTGTTTTGGACGTATCCAAGTTTCATCTACAATAATTAATCGTCGCCAAAATTCAGGTTTATTGCGCCTAAACTGCGCCAACAGAGCGTTGGAAATGTTCATTCGAACACGTTTTTGTTCTAACGTGCGCAAACGCGGTACCCTATGCGCGGACAGCTTTTTCATGTCTAAATGTTGTTAAATGACAAACACATTCTTTTGACATATTCATAACCTCTGCTATCACTCAGTTTTTTAGACAAAATAGTCTGTATAGCATGGCTTTTACAAGTACGGAGACGTATATTTAGACCAGGATAAAAGATTTTCGACAGCAAATATTTGAGGTGTAACAAAGGCCTTTTCAGTGTTAAGTAAAACGTTTAACTTTCTTTTAAAAAGTTATCAGATCCTGGCGTCAAACTTTTACTTTTGATTTATTGTACCGATGTATTTTCAGATTTGTATTTTAACCAAACCGTCTATTGTTTTTGTGAAAGCATTCATAATTATTTCTGCAGTTTCTCAGCCGACCTTGAAATTGAATTAATTTTTTTGAGTAAATATTTATATAGAATTCTGTAAGTTATGTAAAAACAAACTACTATATTATACATTTGTGACAGTTCTTACTTTATAAGCTTTGTTTTTTTTAATGACATTTCATCGATGTTCATTATAAAGCTTCGATTGAAGATGTCTTGTACGCTTTTTTAGTTCTGTCTTGCGAAAATAATACCTATGTTTTTCAGCAATTTCTATACTATTTGTTAATGAAAAATATTATTAAAATATTTACCTAAATATACGTCGTCTATTGATCTTCTATTGCACAATATTCAAAATGAAGTTTGATTCTAAGAATTTAATTAATTTTAACTTTGTATATTGTATATGACGTCAGTTATTCAGATATGCAATATTACAAAAATACTAGTCAATGAACTGTTGGCGTCGAGGATGGTTCTTGTAGCTTATTTTCGTACTTTATTATATGTTCGACTCGTACAAGATTTCAAGGTAAACGAGTTACGACCGCCGTCTCGGACGTAATTAAATATATGAAATTGTTTGTTCAATACAACATGCTAGCTAGTTTGGCAGCATATTTATAATAGAGCATTTACCTATCGAATTTAACTTGTATTGTAATAGACAAACAGGTAGACTGAGGGAAGATGATATTAGGAAAATAGCGGGTTTAATATACCTATACGTAGACTCGTACTAAAGCACGAGTTGCGTGGAAGTCAAGAGTTCATAAAATTCTTGCCAAGTAAGAGCCAAGTGTTTCGTTCAATAGTCTCAAATGTGTATGTAATATCTTAATTTGGTTTATACGTGAGTGAATGCTATCTACCTTTGAAAACTAAAATACTCTTGCACCAGTGAACTTGCAAATGTGCTCATCCTTAGCCCAGACACCTCTGTGGGGTAACGGCTAACGCACTTCGGTAAGCTTGCGGAGGTCACAAGTACGATTCTCGTCTCCCGTGTTTATATATGTATAATATCTATTTATTTACGAAAGAAAAGTATTTAAGTAGTATATCAGTTGTCTAGTACCCATAACACTAGTGCTATGCTACTTACTTTGGGACTAGATGGCGCTGTAAGAATTGTCCCAGTATATTTATATTTATTAAACTATCCGATCGACTAGACTAAACTCATTTACCCTATAATTTTTATTTTATCCGTGCAGGGGCGGAGAAAGAATACTAACCTCTGTGGCCGGGGTCGGCCTGTCGTAAAATGCGACAAAACAACCCACCCTAGCTACGTGGTAGGGCCTCAAACCCGTCTGGATGGCGACCACCTTTGGTCTTAAGTATGCCGCCATAATAACCTTGTGTTGTGTTCCGGCATTAGTGACCCAAGTTCCTGTACCCTTATGGGACAGCAGCGTGTTCGCGATGCCACTGGCGTTGCATACACCTATAGGCGATGGTAACTGCTAAATCCTAAGCGGGCCGTCAGCCTGTCTGCTGTCCTACAGCAATAAAAAAAATAAAGTTTTAAATCTAAAACTTATAACAGATAAATCACTGTCTATGATTCTTGTCTATTACTAATAGTTACATTACGTTCCATTGTACATTTTACAATCATGATTCAGCGTTTACGCATAATGTGTTAGAGGCCACACAAAAGGTATTCAGTGAAATACCTGATTTGTTATTTAAATAAGTTCACGAATTTTACCTTTTAAATCCGCGTATTAGTTACACAAGTAAATAATTCCATAACGTTTACATTTTCATACTTCTACTTATAGATTTATGAATGTAATGCGTTATTAATGTTTAGATTGGTGTCTTTTCCCTTGATATAATTTTTTGGTCAATAATAAAACATATTCCTTAACCATAATGATCTTGTGATGTTAATGGGTTATTATGTAGTCTTCGAAATCTCCCTGCCCTTATCCCACATTGTATGGGGGTCGGCACAACATCTCCTTCCACTCTCCTTAGTTAGCCTTCATCCCAGCATTCACACCCTTTTTCAACATATCATGTTTTAAGCAATCCATCTTTTCTTTGGTTTTCCTCGTCCTGTATCCATCCACTTTTATTTTTATAATTTTCCTTGTTATTGACAATAACTTTTAGTTATATAAGTAGTCCCTGAAATACAAAGTAATATAAAAATCTTCTAATCTGCTACTTTCTTTCAGCCGTTTATTTATGTTTCATGAAATCCTCCTAAAACACAATTTCCCTTGAGCTTTAGATGAATGAGCGTAAACAATACAAGGCTTTACGTATCATCTGTCTCCGTTGTAACAATAGATGTTTGAAACCCGATTATTAACTAAAGTCATTTAAATAATAGTTATTTTAATAATAAACATCAAACACTTAACCGAGTTAAGTCAGTTAGCATATTTCATGAAGTTTGTTTTGGTTTCATGTTTGTGAAGGATACTTCCTCGATAAATTTTAATAAATTATCATTTCTTGACTAAAGACTTCGGATCGACCGAAGAACGAATCTTCGTTTAGAGGCGGAAAATAGTGACCCTTGTGGTCGGGGGCGGCATGTTGTTTTAGGCTACAAAACAACTGTAGCTAGGTGGTAGGGCTCTAATCCCGTCTAGGTGGCAAACAGGTAGGTTTCTAAATAGGCCGCTATAATAACCTTGTGTTGTGTTCCGGCATAATTGATCCAGGTTCCAACTCACCTACGTGGACGCTTCAGTGTATTAGTGGTGCATGTAGCGTCGCAAATATCCAAAGGCGACTATTACTGCTTAGGTGGGCCGACAGCCTCTCTTCTGTTCCACAGCAATAAAGAAAAGATCTAAGACTCGACGTTGGGTAGAAGATATAGTTCAAAGTGAAAATTATGGCTATTATTACATGAACAAATTTCTGGCTATGCCGCAACCGCCGGGCCCCGGCAGGAGGGGTAGATCCAAAAAGTGCTGGCTTGACGTTGTAGGGGTTGATATGTGTGCCAACGGACTGGCCACAAGAGATACCGAAGATCGTGCGAAGTGGAGAAGAAAAACTCGGAAAGCGAGAGTTTGGGCTGCAACCGGAATTCAACGCTAAGATGATGATTGTTCGTCAAATAGGAAAAGTTGAAAGTATCTCAATATAAAATTCATAAAGATGCTCTGTTGAAATTATCATATTTATGAAAATCATCATATATTATTGAAATATCATGAAAATATCATTATATTAAATGAGCTTATTGAAATCCCAGTAATCTTACTTCAATTCGTTCATATTACAAGTAGTTTTCCAGTCTGTTTTTATTAAACTGACCACAAAAAAAACTTACTTACCTTGCGGAATAATATAAAATATGTAAAGCCGCATTGTAAACGTTACGAATAATTTTGACTTCAGACAGACGTATGTTTGAAATATGAAATGTAGGTTAACCAACATTTATATTGAATTTTATATTCTGGGGGTTCTATTTTAACATCCCTAAAGGGGCGACTAAAATAGTCCCTTAATGGAGTGTTTTTAATGTTAGTTAAGACCCATTTTCGGAGACACCGCGCCTGGGGGTGAATGTAAATAAGATTTGAATTTTAAAGTAGGGCTACATGCATGACAACCAAAGCGACCATTGAAAAAACGTTGCGTGTTATATGCGACGCTATTTTGTAAAGATAACATTTTTTTTGTTATTTGTGTATTCAGTTTTGGTGGTACATTGTAACTCGAGTACATAGTTTTTTTACTGTCTTTTATAGTTTAGTACATTATACTTTAATACGTTTGTGATTCGATCTATGTTTAACAAATTTGTTAAGCTCTATTAAGCTGGCAAAACTTTTAGAGGACATATGAACAAGAATTATAAATAAATAAAATCAGCTATTGAACACGGTGACAACAGCCTTTTTGAAATAATATGTAGAGTTCTGAACTCTTCGATAGTTATGTTGTTCGGGAGAATTATTTGTTATATTAAGTTTTAGAAAATTGTTTTTGTATAAAGTCACCTTATGTTATAAAAGATTAGATACTCTGAACACAGGTATAAAAAATCAAGTTAGTTAGTATTTTTTATTTATTTATGGCTTTGATACCTCGGTGTGATATAATTTATGCCTTACAATATCAAGACGGATTGTCCTGATTAGAAATACGGGTACTAGCATATATACGATATACGAGCATGTAAATGTTGTGTTGACGGTTCGCTCTAATTATTTATACATAAAGATTTTTATGATTGTGTTTCTTCAAGTCACGAATTTCTTGATAACAATATACTTGTTACTTTGTTATTTAATTTACGTTTTACTACATTTTGTTTAGTTGATGAGTTATTTTTCACTATCTGTTGTAGAAAAAGTGTTAAATAATATGAAATTATTGATATCGATAGTATTATACATATAATATTAAAGGACTGGAACGTTTTTTTTATAATCTCGGTGTCGTATACATTTAAATTAGATTAATTATTTAATTAACTTAGTTAAACAAAGTGAAGTATAATATAAACCATTTATCTTTATAAAGAGTATGAATTGAATTCATCGCATAATTTTCACGTCAAACGGATTGGTTAGGCTCAACACGGTGAGCGGGTAAATTAATTATGCAAGCTTAGACCGAGTTATACAATTTTACGACGAATGTAAATGGAACGATATGTAAGCTTAGATTAAATATGAATATAACAGTTGATTAATTAAGGCCATTGTAGTTTTTGAAACACGTCCGCGTTATAGACGTGGAGAGTTTTTATGTTCATGGGGTCATGGTGCTTAGGCTTCCTCGGTGGCTTAATTAGAACAGGAAGCGTCGTGGCGTCTTGGTTGGCAAGAAGCGGCCGCGCAAGGTGCGCGTCCCCTGTTGCGTCCCGCTCCCTTGTGTGTTGACATTGGAGTTTTGATTTTACTTTAACATTTTGGGTAGGTATGTTAGCGTTTTAGTCACAAACAATGTCTAAGCTATATCTTTAGCTTATTATAATAATCCCTTATTTCGAGAAGCTCCATTTTGACTGTTCTTGTAAGGCTCGTTTCCTAAGATCTTAGCTAGATCGCAATTGCTGTCATTGAACCTTAAGAATTCATTAGAGTCAATTTTATATGACTTTTATTTTGATTGTTATACCTATTAATTTCATTAGGTGACGTAATGAGATAGTTATTTTGGAACCAACAAACAAGATCGCGAAAGAAGAGCGCGTTAATACACAAGCGTGTAAGCATTACAGACCCTTACCTAAACATAATTCGGCTATCCCCTTTACCTGTTGTGTCACTGGTATATGGTAGTCATATGGTAGCTTTTTTATACATATGATTTTCTATAATAATATCCTTGTCGCTTAATTATTTAAACACCAATTCAATCATTTTTTATAAATAATCATCATCATCATTATCAAAAATAAAAATAAAAATTTGACATCTTAACTAAACATACTTAAACTGAACCCATTTAAATTTAAATTTCAAAAAAATTTTGGCCAAGCGCATTTTATCCGGTCTAATATCTATATTTATTATATTTTATCTAATGTTGCTTTTATTTTCTGGTTTATTATTACTTTAAGATTAATATTGTTATTATTGTTACTGCATGGAATCATTGTATTCATTTTATTTAATTTCGTTATCTATTTTAGTTATTTAAATTAATGATTTTGTGACTATGTATGGAATCTGGTTTCCGAAATAAATATTATTATTATTATTATCCTAGCGTTAAATCCTGGTTGAAACAAATCAAACTTCCGCTTCTGTGCCTGTGGTCGGCTTTCCGACGCTATTCTTTCCCAGTTCGCACGGTCTTTGGCATCTTTGGTAGTAAGTCTATTGGCACGCATATCACGATTTATGACCAAGATCAAGACAACACTTTTGGCACTTCCTTTCCTGGTGGGGCCTGGCGAGGGCGGCATGGCTAGACATTTGTTCCGGATTTAACTAGCTGGTTGCCATAAAATGTGGAAATACCTGCGTAGCCGGCTTCCTTCAATTTATACTCAATGTCACGGACGTGAAGGCTGCCGCGAATACAGCAATTTATAACGCGATCCTTCCGCGTTTTTTACAAATTAACCACCCAGTCAGGACAGGAGTTGCTTTCGTGATCACTGCAAGAGTTCCAACGAAATTCGGTACGCCACAAAGATTGCCGATTAACTATGGTTACATTATTGAGGTGTCGGGAGGGTAGAATGTCAGAAGTAACAGGAAAAAAACGAAAAATTTGATACATACGCAAAATATTCCAATTTCTCTTTAAATTAATAATGTCAACTTTGTAAATATAAGGTAATTATAATGCCACGTTCCCACGCCTGGATTAGGCTAATTATACTCAACACTTGGTTTATTACATTCTTTGAATGACATTAAAATTTAATTAAGGTCACATTAAGTAGGTTGCTAGGCAATTAAAATAATGGATTCTTCAAGTAGCCTGGTAAACTAAAAATCCTATATATATATATATATATATATATATATATATATATATATATATATATATATATATATATATATATATATGTATATGTATGTATATGTATATATAAGAGATTTCCACGTATATAGTCGCTCATCACGATATCTCTGGAACCATTAGAGCTAAAGACTTGAAATTTGGTAGGAATATTCCTTTCACCGAGTAGAGGTCAGCTAAGAACGGATTATACGAAATTCCACCCCCCAGGAGGGGTTGCGGAGGCGTTAATTATTTATATGGCAGGACAACGTTTACCGGGTCAGCTAGTTTATTATAATTTGAACATGAGATATCACAGGCCTTCGGAACTAAATTAATGTATTTTACAACCATATATTCACTTTTCCGGGAATCGAACAAAATTCCGTGTCAAAATCATTTATATGAAAATGGAATCACATATACCATTTATTAAATGCCAAGAAGCTACAACCGTTTCCAACACAAAACGCTGTCTTCGATATTCTCAGATAAATGAACTCCTATAAAAATTAAGAGAAAATACGAGCAATTTTGTGCACTCCAACAAAAAGTTATTACTGTGAATACCGTCAGCTGTATTGAATATTGAGGTTTTTATTACACGACTGTTTTTTCTTTTCACGGCTTAGCTGTGATGAACATGCCGTCTCTGTGCCATCGGGCCAGGGTGAATGTAACGATTAAAATTTCAAAGACCGCCTATGCGCTTCACAGACCGAAATAGCGTTCATAGCTCCCTCTCGGTAGATTGACGCTAGTGTACTAGAACAAACCCTATACCATCCGTCGCGATTCTGTCACGCGATTTTTTGCCTTACATCTCTTATGATAAAAGTTAAACTTGGTTCGATGACTGCATAGATAATGTTGTGTACTTACGTACGACGTGGGTTACTTACAATGCAGCAAACGAGGGGAGATACAACTGTATGTTTGCCGGGTGTCTGTCGCGAGATTTGTGTCTTATTGTGCCTACATGTTGGGAGGTTGAATGATAATGTAGCGTTTTATAACTCGCCCTTCAAGGGCGTCTTTTGTATCAAATAGTGTTCTTTTTTTCTCTACTATTTTTTTTTGTATTTTATATGAGCAACAAAATATTTGTATGAGAGAATATGTTTAAGCAAATAATTAGAACAATGCCAAATTGTAGCAAATCATAATATTTTAATGATTAATAAATAAATGTAATTTGATATTTGTTATGCTATTCTCGGGTCGGGAATCGAACCTGTGACCCCGCAAGCGTCCCGATGTGCGCAAGCCGTTGCGCCACCGAGGTGGTAAAAATCATAGATTACGTTCTTATTTATGATAAACGTTGAATGGAGAATATAGAATTAATAATAATACAGAGTGGACATTATATCAAATATAGTACTTGCTCTAATAGAACATTCTTTTAAAATTAATTATTATTACCGTATAAGTCGAATAAGTTACACATACTGTGGTATATTACTCATAGTTCGATGGGTAGTTTTATGAATGGATCATTTATTTAATGAATGTTGATAAACATGATTAAACACATATTCATGGTAGATTAAATAGAATTTATGATTTTAATTAATATAATACTTTATTAGCCAATGTTGTTTCTAAGATATTTATATGTTTATTGCTATTAACTAATTACTTTAAACAAAGAACACGCCGAGTTGCAGCCAACTCTTTAGCGCCAGTGATATAAAACATCTGGTGTTGGTAAGCATGAACTGATTCTGAATTTAAATGTCACTTCAGTATGGTATATAATATACATAGATTAATAATGTTTATCATTAAGGCTCACTTTGCCTGCAGTTCTGAAACAGGCCGAGGACAGAGTGGTGTGGAGGCAGTTCATCAGCGTCTCCGTAAAGGTTTATCAAGACGGGCACGACCTTCAGCAATGAAGAACACGACGAAGAAGAAGAAGATCATTAAGCGTTTCCTATCTTTAAATTTAAATAAAATAAAGTATGTGTGAGATATCATCGAAATTTGTATTTGTTTGAAAGACCTATTGATGTCATTATGTGTGGAATATACAATATGTGTGGAATATACCTAGTCAGGTCATAAGTATTGTCACACAGTAAAAACTTTTCTTTTAGAATGCTGGCCACAAAAAAGTTTATTGAATTCGAATCTCGAATTGTTCATGAAAATAAAAATGTATAACTTTTAGAATTTTACTCATTTTTTAAATATGGAGTGGACGCTTAAAGAAGACCGTGTTGCAGTTATTGCGTTGCATCGTTGCGGTTACGCGCCAATTCAAATTTTTAACATACTGAAAAATTTGAATATAACCAAAAGATTCATTTATCGTACCATCAAACGATACAATGAAGACTCTAGTGTAGATGACAGGTCAAGAAGTGGTCGCCCTCGGTCTGTTAGGACTCCAGCAGTGATAAAAGCTGTGAAGGCACGAATTCAAAGAAATCCTAAACGTAAGCAGAAACTGTTGGCCCTTCAGATGGGGTTAAGCAGAACCACGGTGAAAAGGGTGTTAAATGAAGACTTAGGGCTTCGGGCATATCGAAGAAAAACAGGACATCGTTTGAATGCTCGTCTAATGGACCTGAGACTGAAGAGATGCCGCGCTTTGTTAAAGCGGTACGCGGGAAAAAAATATCGGGAAATTCTTTTTTCGGATGAAAAAATGTTTACCGTAGAAGAGAGCTACAACAAACAAAATGATAAGGTGTACGCACACAGTAGTGAAGAAGCGAGCAACCGTATTCCGCGTGTCCAACGAGGTCATTTTCCATCCTCGCTCATGGTATGGTTGGGAGTTTCTTATTGGGGCTTAACAGAGGTACATTTTTGTGAGAAAGGTGTAAAAACGAATGCTGTTGTGTATCAAAATACAGTCCTGACGAACCTTGTGGAACCTGTTTCTCATACCATGTTCAATAACAGGCACTGGGTATTCCAACAAGATTCGGCGCCAGCTCATAGAGCGAAGAGCACACAAGACTGGCTGGCGGCGCGTGAAATCGACTTCACCCGGCACGAAGACTGGCCCTCCTCCAGTCCAGATTTGAATCCGTTAGATTACAAGATATGGCAACACTTGGAGGAAAAGGCGTGTTCAAAGCCTCATCCCAATTTGGAGTCACTCAAGACATCCTTGATTAAGGCAGCCGCCGATATTGACATGGACCTCGTTCGTGCTGCGATAGAGGACTGGCCGCGCAGATTGAAGGCTTTTATTCAAAATCACGGAGGTCATTTTGAATAAACTTTAATGTCATCTATGTTTTGTTAAGTTCATTTTGGTATATAAATGGTTACATAATGAATAAACTTGTTACAATTATTTTACATTAAACATGTGACAGAATTTATGACCTGACTAGGTATACATCATTCAAATGTCCGCCACGGCTTCTCTGGGTGGAAGCGCATCCGAAATGTCCAATTTTCCATGACTCTGGCGCATAAATCAGGCTGAAATTTGACCGATGGCACGGGTTATGTTGGCTTTGAGCACTGCTGTGGTTTGTGGCTTATTTGCGTACACCTGCGATTTAATAAAACCCCACAAGAAAAAGTCTAACGGGGTCAAATCACACGATCCCGGTGGCTAGTTCACATCACCTTCACGTGAGATGACCATGCCCTCAAATCACTCGTACAGAATATCCAATGTGGTATGAGCTGTGTGGCACGTAGCGCCGTCCTGTTGAAGCCATATGTCGCTGGTGTCCAGATCATCCAATTCTTCGTTCAGAAACGAAGTAAGAATACTATCTCCTGTTGCGGCCTATCGTAAAAGGAGACAAAACAATTCCAGCTAGATAACAACCGCCCTTGGTCTATAAGTATGCCGTAATAATAATCTCGTGTTGTGTTCGTAAGTGACTCAGGTTCCAGTTTCTCAACGCAGATGGCTGCTTGTTTACGGTGCCATTGGCGTCGCAAACATCTATAGGTTTTTGATTGAATTGAATCTTTGGTAGCTAAATTTCATAAATTAATTATTTCCAGCTTCAGTACTCCCCAATTGCTATTCTAAACGTAATTATTAATAATAACATTATGAATATATTGTCACAATTCACTTAGCACTGTATATATGCGGACTGCGGCTCAAAACCGGTTTGCCACTAGCGGCGCGAAGAATATGTACGTCAATCGTACAACGACTTTTAGTTCCAAAATTATTAAATCATTTACCTGTTGGTAAATCAAATATAAGAGATAATATAACGCAAAATTATTAAAGCCTCACTTAAAAATACTTTTTAGAGAATTTTTAATCTACCATAAATTTACTTAGTCATTTGAAACTGTGTAGACTTAAGATAGCACTTTACTGTATAAACCTTAGTGGTTAGTTAATGTAATAATTGTAAAGTTGATAATAATTAAATAAAAAAAAAAAAACTTAGTATCATTTATTACGAAAGCAGAGCACTAAAACTGATTCTATATATAAAAAGTAATTTTGCTCGAACATTCAAGTAATATATCCCTTTATTTATGATGCTTAAAATTTAGGCCTTGGTAATAGAAGCGAGGCGAGACATACTGTTATAGCGTAACCTAGTGGTCAGTTAACAGACTGTAGCCATCAGCGAGCGGCGTTGCAGATGGGATGCAGTACAAGTCACAGGAGAGCAACTATCAGATTTATTCCATATAATGGCGACCTTATGGCGTAACGGTTAACATATGTCGGTAAGTTTACGGAGGGCACGGGTACGATTCCCGCCTCGCGTCTGGGTGTTTATACATATATGTAGTATATCAGTTGTCTAATACCCATAACACAAGTGCTATGTTACTTAGTTTGGGACTAGATGGCGTTGTGTGAATTGTCCCAATATATAAAAAAAAGTTAACTATAAAAACTAAGTTACTTAGCACTTCAATAACTTTCATAAAATCCCTGAGGCTTTTTTGTTCATAATAGCTTTATTAATTACGTTATTTATAATTTTATTAATATTATCGTTCTTGTAGTTTATTGTTTCGATTTAGGGTTAAGATTCATAGACGGGTTTTTTATTGCTCTGGAGCAGCAGATAGGCACGTACTTAATATTAAACAGATTTCGTCCTCTAGGTATGTTTGTGACACCGGGAGTACCGCTAATACGTGCCATCCGCGTATAGGAACTGGATGAAACTTAAGTAGATCACAAGGTTATTTATTATAACGAAATATTTCGAGTCCAGTGGTGGTTGCTAGAGTTTTTTGTCGTCTTTTAAGACTGCCGCAGGGGTACTAAAATCTCTTTTAGCTTATTGTTTGAAGCTTGCCGTTCTAGCCCATTGGTTGCTTATCAACCGGCGACACGCGCCCGCCAGAGGATTTGACGCGAGATGCAAGCCTATTATGCTAGCCATCCTATGCGCCTTATACAATACTGGACATTCATACTACTTGAAGCCGCTCAATAAATACAAGCTTATTGTCTCATTGATTTTATCTAACTAGTTTAATTAGTATAAATTTAATCGTTTTGTGGTAAATGTTAAGTCCAGTTCCCATAAAAGGAAACGTACGTAAGCTATAATTTAATTTTTTAATCGTGAGAAGATCGTGAATTTTGTTCTAAGACTTTTGTACGAGTATACAATATTTTCGATAAATACTTATAGAAGCGGAAGAATGTGAAGAGGCTCGCCTTGAGATGAGGGGCGAGCCGGTCGGAGACCAGTTTATTCGTCGGCCCATGCGCTAGGAGAACAGCGGGATTTTTTTAGTGTGTACTCAGATGTCGACCATCTTTCCCGGAGTCCCATTTACCCTTCGATCCCCGGGTTGAGGGCACTCGTCAAGCTATGCAAGTGCAATACGATCATGTCTATTCCGATCCGCAGGAAGGATCAAATATTTATAAAATGCAGGTAGCCGTCTTTTAAAAAATGCCTGCTTTGATGTAAAGGGAAGTAAACAAAGAGTTTTTGGTTATTTTCATTACCTATACCATAACAGCGACGCGTTAAATGTTCTTTTATTTTTACGACGGTGGCACTTGATCAAGCAAGAAGTTCAATTTTACTATACACTTAAGAACAAAATAATAACTAAACATGGACAATAATACTAATATTTCATACACTTATTTTCAAAATTTATTTGTATCAAAAGCAGAATACAGTGTTCGTAAAACTTTCTGTATTAAAAGATTAAAGTAGTCACAAGTTTAGCTCGCGAATAATAAACAGAACATAACAGAAAGATAAACTTGGGATTTAATTTTGAAAATTAAAACAATTTCACCAAGTGCAAAATAACAAGTAATTAAAACGTCACTCATCAAAATGAAAAGGGCCTATAACCACTGACGTTGATGAAGGATTCAGATATAACTAAATTAATTTATAGAGTCCAACATATTTTGGTGGGATTGGTGAAGTGAAAAATTGTTTTGAACGTGCCACGAAGGTAAATAATAAATACGCCGTTTTGATGGTGGTGTCTCGGGTCGCGGGGGAATTGCGTGTTTGAACGCCTTCTGGACGCAATGCAAATATCTACACACGATTAATTTTATGTTAAAAAATGATTATTCTTCTCCATTGACGCTTATGTTGGGTTGGTTGAAAGGTTAAGCGAGTTAGGCTTGCCAAGCGGTCACGGCACTCTGTTGTTTCACGTGACATAGGTACTCTCGGGGCACGGCTGCTGCGGACGATGCCTGTGTCGCATCGCTCAAAGGAGCAAACGATAGAATGCCACCAGTGTGACGCCAGTGACGAGGACACGGCACTCCACACCCTCGAAGTGTATCCCGCATGGGCATCGGAGCGCCGAGACCTCGTCGCCACCATCGGTCTTGACCTCTCACTCCCGGCCATCATCCTAGCGATGGTTGGGGGCCAAGCTGGATAGGACGCTGTCGCCTTTTTCTGCGAGGCGGTCATGTCCGCGAAAGAGGCGGCGGAGAGGGAGCGCGCTAAGCTTCCCTCCTGTTCACTCGTCGCCGGAGGTTGGCGACAGACCTCCGGCCACCGTAGTGATCGGTCGCGGGCGCGGCCCCCTGTGAAAAGGCCGCAGTCCGTACACATATGGCGCGCGCGGGTGTTCCAGGTACCCAGCTCACACCTGCATGAGGAAAAAGATGCCGGGGCTCGTCACCTTCTCGGATTTGAAGAGGCCCGCTAAAGCGGGCCGGCGCCCGTCGGGACCGCGGTCTGAATAACCCGTCGCGTCCCGCAACCTCTTCAGTTAAGGTGTGTGCAGGTACACCAAAGTGATTTTAGTGGGTATACCAGCGATGTGCATCTCCCAGCCTAGAGAAGGGAACGTACGGCCGCACTGCACGGGGAGACCCACACTACCTCGCCGCCCATTCCCACGCAGCGGGGTGTGCGTCAGGCATTCCCACCTCCCAAAAAAAGAGGTTAAGCGGGTTCTGTTGGGTGTTTCTCTTATGGATAAAATCCAAAATGATGAGAAAATATGAAAGCTGAAGTGGCAATTAGTCAGTCATATTTGTCGTAGCACTTATGGGCCATGGAACAAATGATTCCTCTAGTAGAGACGTCTAAGTATAAATGTAGTGTAGGACGCCCCCAGTCCTTTGGGCTGATGGCCCACTGACGTCAGAGGCGTCGCGAACACACTGCTGTCCCATAAGGGACAGGAACTTGGGTCACTAAAACTGGAATACAACACAAAGTTATTATGGCAGCATATTTAAGAGCAAAGGTGGTCGCCATCCAGACGGGCTTGGGGCCCTACCCTACCACGTTGCTAGGGTGGATTTACATATTTTTTTACGACAGTCGACCCCGGCCGCAGAGTTCAGTATTCTTTCTCCGCCCCTGCACGTATATAACCTGGGTAAGGTTCTCGAAATTGTATTGGAAGGATACAAGGATGTAAGGAAAGAGAATATTTTTATTTAAACGTGTGAGTCCATACATACGTATCAGACTGTTCTGATTAAAACGTTGCAAAAGTTGCCTGCTAATAGTAGTCCGTGTCATGAATGTACTGAACGAGGGCGAACTTTAAAGTTTAAATTTTTTTATAGATTTCGGCAGATTTTCATTTATATACGCTTGGTTTAGTTTATTATATAAAACCAAATTAATTATCTTTTTATATAACTTTATAATGTAATTCGTGTTTGTATTTTAATTAATTTAATTCTATTCTATTATTAGACTTAATGTAATACGCAAACATTAAAAAAATCGATGCCAATTTAGCTTAAACTGTAAAAGTTGATTATCATTTTAGAAGGGGAATAAGGAAGTGGAAAGATTGTGATTATATATATTATGTTTAGCAGATTAATTTCAAATTTTAATATGTATAAACATTAAGTAAATCTTGGGGCACATTGTGTATTTAAAATCAGCAGTTGTATAAAACTTTAATAGATATTGCCGAATCGCTAGAAACGTTAGACGCATCCAGGGACGAATTATGAACGAACTTGTTCGAAATTGAAAAGTTTAACTTTCAGCAATACTAAGTTTTCCTCTTAGTTTGGTGACAGTAAATTTTTGTCAGGTACCCTCGGGAAATTATTTTTGATATTTGAATACCAAAGATTAGTTTTCTTTTTTCACAAATTAATTGTCTTAGAAATATTTATAAAGTCATTCTTCCATCATATTGTTGAGTCTTATAAAGTGACATAAACTAGCTGAAAAGCAGCAGAAGAAACCATTTGGTTTCCCTTTTTGAAGTTAGAAAGTCACGGTGAAAAAACTACAATGAATCATACAATATTGCTTCAATTCTAAATTTTTACAAAATAAAGCGTCTATAGGGATGCAAAGCCAAAAAACGTACTGTTAATTTCGACCAGTGACAGTACTCAATAAAAACCCCGGGAAATTAATGTTTTATAGGCTAGAAGTATAATACTAAGAAGAACGGAGAATCTGAATGTACATACATATAATATTTACATGTTTTTGTTTCAGGTATGATTGGTGTTCATTTTGTTCAGTATATCCCTTGTAAGTATCGATGAAATCATAAAATCATATCAAGTACAAAATGCCGTGGGGTCCGTGATAATTATTTGATCTAACAAGATATTTGAAATGGTCGGTTTTGATCAATATTCTAACTGGATGGCGTTGCTTCGCAGCGGTTCTGTCCAACCGCAGGAGTCCGGCAGGGATGTATCCTATCGCCACTTCTGTTCAATGCATATATGGAACACATAATGCGTATTGCCTTCGAAAATTGGACAGATGGAATTCCTATTGGCGGCAAGAACATCTCGAACCTGCGTTATGCGGACGACACTACCCTACTCGCAACAAGTGCAACTAAGATAGGGGAATTGCTAAACCGCATGGAAACCGTTTGTCTCGACTTTGGACTGAAGCTCAATAAAACCAAGACCAAAATAATGATTGTGGACCGTGGTCGCAACAATGCTCCGGAAATAACTGAGATTGCGAATTGCCAAGTCGTCCAATCATACGTCTATCTGGGCTCTTTCATTTCAAATAGAGGAGGTTCTGAAGACGAAATCAAGCGGCGCATAGTCATCACGCGCAGTGCCATGGGCAGACTTTCGAAGGTATGGCGAGACCGAAGCATAACCAAGACCACCAAGACCCGTCTCGTAAGAACGCTTGTATTCCCGATTTTCCTGTACGGGGCCGAGACATGGACGGTGAAGGAAAGAGAGCGGCAGCGTATTGACGCCTTGGAAATGTGGTGTTGGAGGAGACTGCTTAATGTCTCTTGGACACAGGACCGCACCAATGTCTCCATCTTGAAGGAGCTTAACATCGGCGAGAGACTGTCAACGGTGGTGCAATCCCGAATACTCCAGTTCTTTGGACATGTGACGCGACGCGGGGGGGACTCCGTGGAGCGGCTCGTTGTGCAGGGCCGGGTAAATGGCAGCAGATCGCGAGGGCGTTCGCCTTTGCGATGGACGAACCAAATTAAGTCGATGACACACACATCCCTAAACGACTGCGCAAGACAGGCTTCAGCTAGGGACAACTGGTACGCGGTGGTGAAGCGCTGCCGGGCGTCTTGCGTGACCACGACTGCTCTGTCAAGAGTATTCGACTGAGAAGAAGCTCTTATGTGTTTAAATATAAGCAAAATGAGATGGATATCTTGTTTCTTAATTTATAGACCACTCAAAATAGGTGTGTTTCAATCTAGATATTTATCATTTAATTTGATTCCCTAATAGTACTATTAGGATGTGGATTCGAAACTAGAAGTTGGCCAACGTGAACCTACTTAACCAGAAGCCTTTAAAATTATTTAGAGGGGTTGACGAAATACCTAGTATTGTTACATTAGTTAAATTCTAAAATCTTTTAGACCATTTTCCAAGATGTCCCTCATGTACAAATAGTTTGCTTCGTCGGCCATCGCTCCTGCGGCTGAATAATGCTGACATAATACGCGCCACGATCTATTATCCCTTAAACGGTTTTGCATCAAATGAATATTCATTTCGCGGTAATACTATCCCGAAATGGCATTAAGAGAGAAAAAATGCGCGCCACCCTTGGAACGGGGAACTCGTTTAAATTTTTGATTATAAACGAAAACTCGATAGGAGCGTACCAAATACCGGACTATTCCGCGATCAATAACTTTAAAATAGAAATTCCCAGTCTTTGGCTGTTACAAAACTACAGAAGTTCCATATATGAAATAACTTGTATCTATATAAGTAATTGAATTCAATATTTGAATTCAATACTCATTCCAAAGAGCATCGTGAAGTAGCTGCTCATCGAAATTCGGTGACAATTACTATCACATGTTACTTTAATGCCACGTTTCAAGGCGAAACAATGACTCCATAGAGCGTCTCGTTGTCCAGGGCAAAGTGGAGGGGACCAGATCACGTGGAAGATCACCCATGCGATGGACCGACCAGATCAAATCGGCTGTGGGCGGGCCTTTGCATGAGTGCTCCAGAATGTCTCTGAATCGAGAGAAATGGCGTAAAATCATACAGCGAACAATATCTGCCTCTAATAGTACTACCAGTTGATCACGACCGCTCTGTAAAGAGTGAATCGACTAAGAAGAAAAAGAAGAAGTTACTTTAATCTAAATTGCTGGATCCACCAAGACCTTTAGGATCAGACAAAGTTACCTACAGGTATATCTTCTTTACAGTCGGATTCTCTATTCCTGAAGGTCGTGTCCTTGAAAATCAACCGTGGCCAGTCTCGTAAGCTATTCCCACTACGTCCGGTCCTCAGCTTGTCGAATAGCGGTTGCTATTAGGAGTCCACTGAGGGCGGTTACTTGGTCACATTAGCGGCTAGGTGATCGTCCACGGGGTCGCTTTCTTCCCACCTTGCCCATCACGATCAGCTTATCCAAGTCATCTGCCTGTCTCCGGGCAATGTGACCAAAGTACACAAAAATCTTACGATAACAGATTGTTGAGAGCCTGAGAGCCGTCCAAGGCACGAGGAGCATTCCCCTCCAACACGTTTCGAGTGCATTTATTTCCTTGCGCTTTGATACAGGTTTATACCACCTACTAAACGAATGAGGTAGTACGGTTTTCTTTTCGAAATTACGGAATCAGTGACTACCTCCGCTGTGAAAACCAAATTAAGCAAACTTTGTCACGGCACGGATAGACGACGGCGTAAGCAGGCTTTTTGCTGTTATCAGGACTTGCGTGAAGCAACTGGGAACGCATGAGGTCACGGGTTTGATTCCCGTTCCGAGTTCCACTGTTTATGTTTAATATGTATTATAATTACAAAAAAAAAAGTATATAAATTATCTATTACTAAAACCCAAGGCTACTTGCTTTACGATTAAATTGCGCTGTGTGAATTGTCATAACATTTTTATTTATTTTCAAACCAGTGTTTTCTAATAATTCTAATCTGAATCCATCTAAATTTAAGATATAATACGGCTAAAGTTTAATGTGAGATAGATTAATATATGTTCATTAATTCCATTTATATTTTAACAGAGGCTACAACGTGTAAAGCCGTCAGCACACGTCGCCATTTGAAAGACGAATGAGTTCCTACAACGCAAAAAGGTCTGTTCGGTGTCATTAGCGGGGGTAGATTGTAAACGAGCATAAGTTTGTGTGGACGGGAGCATTCTTCATATCGCGGCTCATTGCTCTGTTTAGGGTTCCGTAGAATAACGATCTGTCCCTTTCATTATCTGGCTTTGTGTCTCATTCGCAACTATATTTGATATGTATACCGCAATAAGCTTAGTCGAATTGAATTTTATGCCTATCTATACTACTATTATAAAGAGGAAAGATTTGATTGTTTGTTTGTTTGTTTGCTTTGAATAGGCTCCGAAACTACTGACCCGATTTAAAAAATTCTTTCATTGTTGGGAAGCTACACTATCCCCGGGTGACATAGGCTATATTATATTTTCAAAAAATTAGGGATCCTTACTAAAACTCCAATAATGTAACCCAAAGTGTAAAAAAATTACCTAAAATATTATTTAAATCGCGTGCGTTGCGAAAACTATTGATGATAGAATAAAATAATGTACTACAACTTTGCAGAACACGTCATTATTTACAAAAAGTGTCGCGACAGCATATGTCTAACTATTATAGTTATGCCACAATAAGTGTTCTTTTATTTTAAAAATTTAATTGAAATGCCGCCCCTAGAAAATACTCTTTATTTGGATCTTGGTATTAATCCTTATCAAAATAAATTACTTCATATTCAAAACTGTTTCAATACCTTTATATAACTTTTTGAATTATTCAATTCGGATATTCCATTCGAAAGATATCACGAGTTTAAAAATATAAGTATTAGAAAAATGTTGCGTGGTAGCCGCTCACCCTATTCGGCTAGCTAGGCAGCACTTTATGCAATGTAGGCGTGCGTCACTGGGGTTTTTACAAAAATTAGAATACTTATTAAAAAATAACGAAAAATAAATAAAAAGTAATAACAAAAAAAATCATTAAACTAAAAGCTCATAGAAATAATAATATTCAAACTTTCTTTATAATTTTATTTTTTTAGTAACCTGACGCAAATAGAAGGGTTTGCCCTCAGGGGCGCTCCTGTGTCCGAGGAGTGCGTACCCGAGGTGCCCGAGCATCCGTCGCTTCACTCCCCTCTCCGTTCGAGGCGACAGAGTCCTACCTTTCTTTCCGTCTACCTCTTACATCCTTTCCAACTTAGCTCTCTGTTCGTGGCATGGTCCCCGATGGGATGGTTGCGAATACTGATTGGGGTCCCGGGTTCTACCATGGGACCTGATTTGGTAGTCAAAACCATGCCTATTTCGACTGCGCCTGCACAGAGTGTTCCTGGGGCGGGAATTGCATCCTCGCTGTCGGTTGGTCTTGCTGGGCCGGCTACGACGTCAGGCGACTCTGCTTTTTCTGGAGTGTCGTCTGATAGTCGTACCCACGCCTGACTAGCACGCGACGGGGATGCGAGTCCCGTCCGGAATTGGCCGCGGACCTGTCACTCCCGGCCCTGGTTCTGTCCATGGTCGGGGGCGATCCTGGATGGACGGCCGTCGCCTCCTTTTACGAGGCAGTAGTGTCTGCAAGGGAGGCGGCGGAACGGGAGCGGGAGTCCGCCGCCGCACTCCCCTCCCGCCAACGTAGGCCGCGTCGTCGGCGCCGGAGGGCGAGCAACGATCTCCGGCCGACGTAGAAAACGGCCGCGGGCGGCCCCTCGGGGGAGGATCCGCCGCCCGCACTATTGCCGCGAGGGAAAAGGCTGCGTGCTGTTCCACAGCCTCCCTCAACTCCTAGAGTTGTTACAAGAGAGCGCCGGGGGGACGAAACCCTGACCCCCTGGCGCCAGCACTTTAGAAGGGGCCCGCTTTAAGACAAAGCGTGGGCCGGCGCCGGCCCGGGCCACGAGATCGGCAGGCCATATATCCGTGGGCCCGGGCGTAGACGATAGGAGAACAGCGGGGTTTTTTAGTGGGTCGAACATCTTTTCCGGAGTCCCTTATATCCCTCGGTCTCCCCGGGCCGGGATAACCCGTCAAGAGAGGTTTTTCCCCGAGACCGAAAAAAAATAGAAGGGTTTAATTTTTAATTTTTTGTTAAATACCCGTGCGAAGCTGGGACGGGCTGCTAGTTTAGTATAAAACGCTTACGCGGCTGACATGCGTTTTGATGTCACAACAAATAGCTCTGTTTACTTAAGTGACAATATATTACCATTCTGTAACTTTTATTTGTTCGTTTGTGTCATTATAACTGCCTTCAGCATCCCACTGCTAGATTGCGGGTGCATCACGCTCGCTCGATAGATCACGCTCATTCAATCTCTTTTCTTATTCATCACCAATCGACTGAAGATTAGTAGGAGATCTACTGGAACGCGTAAACTGTATTTGACTGCCTACGTGGTGTAGCGGCTAACGTAACTCGGTACGCTTGTGGAGGTTACAGGTTCAGGTCCCGTACCGCGCCTAGGTATTTATGAATAATATGTATTTATTTACGAAATATTTATTTTATTTTGTATGTAGTATTCTCCACCTTGTATTCTCCATATTACATAGCTTTATAGTCATAGTCTCTTCAACAAATTTTTCATCGCAATAAAAACTAGATATTAATTTAATTAAAGTAAGTAAAGTAATTTGTCGTAAAACGGCATTGATTTTAGTACTATATGTCAGAATTGTTCAATTGATCACGTATTATTGAAGAACGGTCGTCCCTCCAAACTTTACTTATTTGAGACACATGACATTGTGGCGACATATGTTACACATTAGTTCTGTATTAGCACCTTTTCTTATGTGTTTTTGGCTAAATTCCTATATCAGTACAATAAGTTTAATGTATTGTAAATGATATACATCTGCGTTAGTCTATTATACTCTCGAAGGCGGAGAAAATAATATTGTATGAAGAATAAAAAAAAGATGATTCTATTTTATCTCGTTTATGGTCTCAGTATTGCATATGGGTTATAATAACAAGTTTCTATTCTATTCGCTTTACTTTTTTGCCAGTGATTCACATGATATTTAATATCTCTGATAGTCATTGATTTATATCACTAGCAGGAATCGCGTCAGCAAATCGATGCAGACATCACGCCTGCCTGGGATGCGCTGTCATTCAACACGCGTGTCACGTGTCATTAAACGCAATATTATATTTCCAAGTTTCTATTCCGCTCCTTTAAAAGCTTTGGAATATAGTAATTGTACAATTAGTTGTTCATAATTGATTATTGTTTTATTCTTAATCAAAAATCCAATAAAATTATAAAGTAAAAATAAAATTCTTGTAAGAAAGGTTCTTATCTAATTGGTATTCAGTTACTTGCGTTTTGCAACTTTTCAATAAATCCTGAATGTGTCGAATGCTCAGAAAAGGGGAAAAAGGGACTGTGACCACTTAAAGAAAATCACATAATTGAAGAACAGTAAACGGTGCGTAAAGTGGGGGCGACCCTCGGAAATAATTCTCAAGTTACGAAGACGTGCCTTTTGCCGAATGTCAAAGGACGGGCTCACGGCCCATACATCATGCGCGGTTAGGGCTGCATGGCTGGCCCACATGAAAAATGATTCATTTCGACCTACGTCCACAAAATAAACTCATAGAAATTAATCATATATTGTGACACAAGGAAAATTCTTCTTAAAATTAAATATATTAATGTGTATTTATCAATTTTACAACCCGGACTTTTTATAAGTCACACGTAACTGAAAAAAATTATTGTCGATTTATTATATTGATTTGTTAATCTAGTTAATTTTGTGATTAAATATTTATTATTTCAATCATACTCAATTAAACTAGATGAAAATACACAGAAATCAAAGCACTATTGTTTGTGATCAGAAATACCTTTTTATCAACAACTAGCAGCCCGTCCCAGCTTCGCACGGGTATTTAACAAAAAATTAAAAATTAAACCCTTCTATTTTTTTCGGTCTCGGGGAAAAACCTCTCTTGACGGGTTATCCCGGCCCGGGGGGACCGAGGGATATAAGGGACTCCGGAAAAGATGTTCGACCCACTAAAAAACCCCGCTGTTCTCCTATCGTCTACGCCCGGGCCCACGGATATATGGCCTGCCGATCTCGTGGCCCGGGCCGGCGTCGGCCCACGCTTTGTCTTAAAGCGGGCCCCTTCTAAAGTGCTGGCGCCAGGGGGTCAGGGTTTCGTCCCCCTGGCGCTCTCTTGTAACAACTCTAGGAGTTGAGGGGGGCTGTGGAACAGCACGCGGCCTTCTCCCTCGCGGCAATAGTGCGGGCGGCGGATCCTCCCCCGAGGGGCCGCCCGCGGCCGTTTTCTACGGCGGCCGGAGATCGTTGCCCGCCCTCCGGCGCCGACGACGCGGCCTATGTTGGCGGGAGGGGAGTGCGGTGGCGGACTCCCGCTCCCGTTCCGCCGCCTCCCTTGCAGACACTACTGCCTCGCAAAAGGAGGCGACGGCCGTCCATCCAGGATCGCCCCCGACCATGGACAGAACCAGGGCCGGGAGTGACAGGTCCGCGGCCAATTCCGGACGGGATTCGCATCCCCGTCGCGTGCTAGTCAGGCGTGGGTACGACTACCAGACGACACTCCAGAAAAAGCAGAGTCGCCTGACGTCGTAGCCGGCCCAGCAAGACCAACCGACAGCGAGGATGCAATTCCCGCCCCGGGAATACTCTGTGCAGGCGCAGTCGAAATAGGCATGGTTTCGACTACCAAATCAGGTCCCAGGGTAGAACCCGGGATCCCAATCAGTATTCGCAATCATCCCACCGGGGACCACGCCACGAACAGAGAGCTAAGTTGGAAAGGATGTAAGAGGTAGACGGAAAGAAAGGTAGGACTCTGTCGCCTCGAACGGAGAGGGGAGTGAAGCGACGGATGCTCGGGCACCTCGGGTACGCACAGCCGTGCACTCCTCGGACAGAGGAGGGCCCCTGAGGGCAAACCCTTCTATTTGCGTCAGGTTACTAAAAAAATAAAATTATAAAGAAAGTTTGAATATTAATTTCTATGAGCTTTTATTTTAATGATTTTTTTTGTTATTACTTTTTATTTATTTTTCGTTATTTTTTAATAAGTATTCTAATTTTTGTAAAAACCCCAGTGACGCACGCCTACATTGCATAAGGTGCTGCCTAGCTAGCCGAACAGGGTGAGCGGCTACCACGCAACATTTTTCTAATACTTACATTTTTAAACTCGTGATATCTTTCGAATGGAATATCCGAATTGAATAATTCAAAAAGTTATATAAAGGTATTGAAACAGTTTTGAATATGAAGTAATTTATTTTGATAAGGATTAATACCAAGATCCAAATAAAGAGCCTTTTCTAGGGGCGGCATTTCAATTAAATTTTTAAAATAAAAGAACACTTATTGTGGCATAACTATAATAGTTAGACATATGCTGTCGCGACACTTTTTGTAAATAATGATGTGTTCTGCAAAGTTGTAGTACATTATTTTATTCTATCATCAATAGTTTTCGCAACGCACGCGATTTAAATAATATTTTAGGTAATTTTTTTACACTTTGGGTTACATTATTGAAGTTTTAGTAAGGATCCCTAATTTTTTTGAAAATATAATATAGCCTATGTCACCCGGGGATAGTGTAGCTTCCCAACAATGAAAGAATTTTTTAAATCGGGTCGGTAGTTTCGGAGCCTATTCAAAGCAAACAAACAAACAAACAAACAAACAAACAAACAAACAAACAAACAATCAAATCTTTCCTCTTTATAATAGTAGTATAGACAAGAAACGAGAGGGATATTTAGAACAATTTCTAATAATATTATAAACGTAAATTTCCAACAAATATTACTAATGCATTTGAAATGTTCTCAACGATAGATGTCCGGGAATAATTAAGCATGTTGTTATTAATTTGCGGCAATAGGTAAACTTATATTTCTCGTGAAACACAATTTTCCTATTATTAGAGTAAATATTGCGAGCTTATATTATTTTTATAGTAAGGCTTACTTATATCGAGATGTTATATATTTCGTGCGCCACAAGTAATTTAATATTAGATATTGGACGTAATCCTTAGTTCCGAAATTCCTCAGTTAAAATATATGAAAACGTTATTTAATTCCGAAGGTATAAGAATGTACCTTTACTGTCATAAAAGAATATCTTCGCTGGTCTATCTTTTATCTAAACAATCTTTGGGAAGGTCTTTCCAAAAATAAAATGTCGCTACTAAAAATGTTGAAAATATCTACTTGTGGCAGAAGTATCGTTTCGCGACTACACAAAAGAATGAAGTAGGCGAGTTTCTCTCAACTTTGTTTTTAATTTTTACCTCATTCTATTGATCGAGGGTCGCGAACGACTTGTATCTGAATTTGTACTCTTATTGTTAACCTCTTATTTGAATATTGCTTATATCAGGTAATCACAGGATTTGCTATTAAAACAAGGGGTCGATCGATTCCGTTTGTTTATTTATATTTCGAATTTTAGTCTTAATTTCGGCTTGGCTAATTTTATTTTTATTTTTGAATAAGAATTTCGGTGTATTTCTGTTTGAAAAAAAGATGGGATACATTTGATTGTTATTTCGTGTGCTGCTTAATAGTATGCAGCTTCTTTTTCTTAATTGCGTTTCATTCCGGTTTAGGCTCGCTTATGAGTGTTGTCACAGGGGTACCTTTCGTGGCATTTCTTATTCTGAAATAAAGTGAACCAAACGGTGACTTTGGAATTGGTAAAAGGAGTCGTCGCCTTTTGCAGTTCTCTGGTTAACTGGAGGGTTAGTCCTATTTTTATATCTGGCCGGGTTGACGCTCATCTTAGCTGAAAGTAATATATTATTTATATAATACTAAATAACTATTACCGGAAAATCTTCTAAGAGATTTATTTGCAGAATACATATATAATTTCATAAATTAAATTTGAAAACTGGCAATTAAATACAATCTTTTATTTGGCAAATAATTATAATACTGTGCTCAGATTTACAAGGACGACCTCTACAGCGCTACATTTTTCGCTCGTCAGTAAGCCTGTAACGGGTACGAATTCCGTCCCGAGTCTTAAGTTAATATAAAATATGTATTTATTTAAAATAGAAAAGTATTTAAGTAATTTATCAATTGTTTGGTACCCATAACACTAACGCTCTGCTGCTTGCTTGGAATTGTATGACGCTTGTATTGACGTATAGTCAATAAGAAATGTTAATTATTACCATTAATTTTCTCCGTGCAGGAACGGACAAAGAATACACTTATAAGACTTCTGCGGTGGGGGCGGCCTGCCGTAAAAGGCTATTAAAATACCCAAGGTAGGGCTCCAAGCCCTAATTTTTAACAATAACCACCCCTAATTTTTAAATATTCCACCATAATAACGTTGTGTTGTATTATAAGTGACCAGATTACAGTACCATCACGCGGATAGCAGTGTCTTAGCGAGTGGCATTGAAAACACACATAAGCGACGGTAACTGCTAAATTGTAAATGGGCCGTCAGCCTGTCTGCTATCCTACTGCAATAAAAAATACTATTTTTAACTATCAATTATGTATTTTAGATTATTATTACCACATGCTAAAATGCTATTACTAATAATACTTGATATAAATTTATTAGTTTTCAATCATACGTAAGCATAATGACGTAGAATTTATCTTTTAGATGGCAATAACCATAAATTACGCAACTAAATTTAGTGGCTCAAGTGGCTATCATGTGGGTGTTTTTATCATTGACGTAGTCTTACACGTCTCGGTTGCGAGGTCGTTTTCATTGTGGCCAATTGTCGATGGTATCCAGTTTGTTACAGACACTCCTTAAAGTCATCCTAGAAGGGACAGTGTCTAATAGATATGAAATATTTCAGCGATGATGTCAGCTTCAAATGGACGGTCATGTAAATTTTTATTCTTAAGTTTTTTTTAACTTATTTCGAACCAGTCTACAAATAGATATAGGTAGTTGGGAAATGTGACTAATTTTATAATTTTATTTTGTATATTTGTCTTTCAGCTTCTCGCCACCAAAATGAGTGTGTCTTGACGAGAAAATTTGTAATGTCCAATTTTAAATAAATAAATCGAACACTGGGCATTGAACATCGAATATTACCAAGATTTTATACAGATTTTTTCAGTTTTAAACAAACATTCCACAACGCACTGAGCTCAAATTGTTTGAAATGTTGAATTATTTTCAATTCCAATTATACAACACACTGCTTTGATCCTTTTGTTTTACTTGGCTTATTTCAATAAAATTCCTCAACACACAAGTTGAAAATCAGAACGTTTCAAAAAATCTTTTTAAATATACGCTATACAATTAAAATGATTATACGCTTCTCTTCACTAATAGGTATTCATTGATCAAATGTTATTATTAAGATCACCCATCAAAAAGCAACACAGGACCCTCCGGCAACCCCAGGCATTTGTAAAGAACAGAGGGGGGCCACAAATAAATTGGGTCAGTAGATGCTAGGGCTGTCAGGCTAAAGGAAATCTAATTTCTTTATTATTATTTTTGAAATTATTGTACCAATCATGCTTACCAAGAAATCAAAAATGTTTATATATTAATATTTTAAATAATTTTTTTTTCTTGCTGTAGGACAGCAGGTAGGCTGACGGCCCACTTAGAATTTAGCAGTTACCGTCGCCTATGGGTGTTTGTGCTGCTGACCCATAAGGGTACAGGAACTTGGGTCCTAATGCCGTAACACAATACAACGTTTTTATAGCGGCATACTTAAGATCAAAGGTGGTCCCCATCTAGATAGGCTTGGAGCCCTACCACGTAGCTAGGGTGGGTTGTTTTGTTGCCTTTTACGACAGGCCGACCCCGGCCCCAGAGGTCAGTATTCTTTCTCCGGCCCTGCACGGATAAAATATAGACTTTTGAAATATAAAATAAATACAAACAAACAATTATATTAATTAATAACGTTATAGAATCCTATATTTGCTACACGTTTTGCTAGGTGGTAGGGCTCCAATCCCATCTGGATGGCAACCACCGCTGGTTTTTTAAATATGCCGCCATAATAACCTCGTGTTATGTTCCAGCATAAGTGACCAGGTTCCAGTACCATTACGCGGATAGCAGCATGTTACCGATGCCTCTGGTGTTGCAAATATCCATAGGCGACGGTGACTGCTAAATTCTAAGTGGGCCGTCAGTCTGTTTGCTGTCCTACAGCAAGAAAAAAAAACATATCGGTTTATAGAGTCACTGTTAGTAGGTAGTTATTTTTGTTTGACAAGGGTCAAAGACTACATAAATTATCAATAATCACAAATTTCACTAAGGTGAACGTTCTGATCTTTTTCAAACAAGTTATATAACGTAGGTATAAGACAAGTACAATAATAAATAATGAAGATTGTAATATAAAGTTTTTATAGATCATCATCATCATCTCAGCGATGAATCCCGGTTGCAGCCCAAACTCTCGCTTCGGCGCCCGGGGTCCGCTTTCCGACTTTTTCTTCTCCACTTCGCACGGTCTTCAGCATCCCTGGTAGTGAGACCATTGGCACGCATATCACCCTTTACGACGTCAAGCCAGCACTTTTTGGGTCTACCCCTCCTGCCGGGGCCCGGCGGAAGCGGCATGGCCAGACATTTGTTTCCCACGTAAGCATCCGGTTGCCGTAAAACGTGGCCGTACCATCGGAGCCGACACTCCTGCAATTTATCCGCAATGTCACGGACATGAAGGCTGCCGCGAATGCGGGAGTTCCTAACGCGGTCCTTCCGCGTCACTCCACACATCCACCGCAGCATATTCATCTCCGTGACACGCAGTTCTTGCTTGTGTCGCTCTAACACCGGCCACGCTTCACAACCGTATAAAAGGACAGGTCTAATGATGGTCTTATAAACCTGTCCCTTCAACTTTACCGGCATCTTGGGGTCACAAATGACACCAGTTACCTCACGCCATTTGGCCCACGCGGCAGCAATGCGTGCCTTGACGTCGCAATCGATGTCACCGGATGCATGAAACACAGATCCCAGGTATTTCACAAGGTCCGTGCGCTCGACTGTGTTGCCGTCTATGCGTACGGGTGTGGGATCTGTGGAGTTACAGGCCAAGTACTCGGTCTTCGCCACATTGAGCTTCAGACCACCGTTCTCAAGCGACTCTTTCCACGCCTTCACACGTCGCACCAGCCTACCCCTGTCCGAATCTGCCAGCGCGATATCATCAGCATACATGAGCAACCACGGGGGCTGCTCATGTGAGTTTCTGATGCTGTCTGACAATACGTCTAATACCACGCTAAACAGAAACGGACTAAGGACGGATCCTTGGTGCACCCCGACGGTGATGGGGAAAGGTTTTTTGTCGCCAACAGCGGTCCGAACAACGGAATCGGAGTCACGGTACATGTCTCGGATGATGTCAACATAGGCCTCTGGAATCCCTTTGGACCGCAATGCCCACCAGATTATCGCGCGAGGAATACAGTCGAAGGCCTTCTGCAAGTCGAGAAACAGGCAATGCAGAGGCGTATTCTTCGCCCTGTATTTCTCCGCGACAGTCCTTAGAGCAAAAACAGGGTCCATTGTCCCGTGACCAGGGCGAAACCCATATTGACAATCCGAGACAGTGCACTCCTGTCGAATCCGAGAGTCGATAACCCTTTCGAAGAGCTTCATGGTGTGGGACATGACCTTAACTCCTCGGTAACTACCGCACTCCTGCACCGACCCCTTGCCTTTGAAGACTGGAGTAATGATACTCAGTCTCCATTGGCTCGGGATCGTACCGGTGAGGAGTGTCCGGTTGAAAAGGTCTGTTAAAATGCCCACACCACGCGAGCCCATCGCCTTCCAGGCTTCGATGGGGACTCCATCGGATCCAACAGCTTTCCGATTCTTCATGCGGCGAAGACAATTCTGGACTTCTGCAGGCGTTATCAGTGGCACTAGTCCTTGATTCGGAGGAAGATCAGGCGGCTGCACCTCTTTGTGCTGCGTGTTCAGCAGCTCGTGGAAATACGAGCGCCATCTCTCCTTCACCGCGAGGTCCTCGCATAGCAGATTGCCCACAGGGTCTTTTACACAGCGGCACTTGGAAATGTCCTGTGCCGCTTTGACCCTGGAGCGCGCCAACTTGTAGATGAGCTTCTGCCCCTCAGACGATTCCAACTTATCGTAAAGTGGTTGTAAGTGGTCTCGCCTGGCTCTGGCAACAGCTCTCTTAGTGGCGCGCTTTGCTACCCGGTATGCGTCGCGGTCTTCAGGAGATCTGGACGCTTGCCACTTCTTAAAGAGGGCTTTCTTCGCTCTAGTCTCCCTCTGGACTGTGTCGTTCCACCACCATGTCTCCTTGTCACACTTGCGACCACCCTTAGACACCCCAAGCACCTCCTTCGCCGACCCAAGGATAGCCGCCTGAATCTTGTCCCAGTAAGCCTGAACTGGTTCGCCCATACCACCGGTGCACTTGTCACCGACGGCTAAGGCGAACTCCTGGGACGTGACTTCATCAAGCAGCCACCACCTGATTCGGCGCTGAACGCGCTCGGTATACGTGTCTTTAGGCTTAGCGCAGAGGTCCATGACAAGAAGACGATGTTGTGCAGTGAGACTCTCACCGGGTATGACCTTGCAGTTGGCTACTTTGCTGATGTGGTGTCTCCTAGTGAGTAGGAAGTCGATTTGGGTAGCATTCCTCCCGCTCCTGTAGGTGATGAGATGCTCGGGTCTCTTTTTGAAATACGTGTTCACGATGGCAAGGTCGGCCGCCGCACACGCATTGAGGATGTCCTCCCCTTCTGCGTTGCGGCTGCCGTACCCAAATCCACCGTGAACACGCTCGAATTCCCCACACTCATCACCCACATGACCGTTCAGATCACCCCCCAAAACGATCCCCTGTGATAATGGGATTCCACGGAGCACTTCTCCGAGTAGATTCCAAAACGCTATTTTATCGGTGTCGTCACAACCGGCCTGTGGCGCATAGGCACTTATCAAGTGGGTAACTACCCCATCGATAAGCACCCTAACGACCATAAGTCGGTCGCTATGACGTTTCACTTCCAAAATGTCGTTCTGGAACTCCTCCGAGAGCACTATGGCAACCCCATTCTCCCCACCAGGTGCACCTGTGTAGATCAGCTTGTAGCCATTCCCAATGAACCGGGATCTGCTGGCCTTCCACCGAGTCTCCTGCAGGAACGCCACGGCCACCCTCCGCCTGGAGAGCACATCGGCCAACTCTCTCGCGCGTCCGGTTAACGTGCCTATGTTCCATGTTGCGAAGCGGATCTTTCGAGATGTTTGGGCTGCGTGAGTTGGGGCTAGCGTCGTTAGCCGTGCCCGCCCATGACACGGTAGCCCTTGTCCACTTCTCACAAGAGTCGGGCGAAGCTCTTGCGCGCCGTTATGCGGCGGCGCCCTAGCCCTTATACGATCTCGTATTCGTGTTCTGTCCATATGATTTGGCAGATTTGGCTTTTACGGGGGCGACTGCCGTCTGACCCCCCAACCCCAAAAGGAAAGCCGTCGTCAGAGCCTCGTCCGTTATTCAGCAGGGTGCGCCGACTTGCAGGTGAGGTTGACTTGGGCCCCGAAGATGTTGGTAGGGCCCCTTACAGTTTTTATAGATAACTACATATTAACAAAATATATGTATTTCTAAAAAAAACTTTAATTTCAAGTATTTATTTAGAATTTAGCAACCCTAAACAAACGATAAGTTAGAGGAAGCCGGTCAACGCTTCTAACAATCTTTTTCGAGTATTTGTAATATAATCCATTTGCAAATCATATTGTATATGGTTCACTGATATAAAGACAGACCTTGATCGGTGGAAAGTACCTAACTTGTTAGTACTTACAAACCCAACTTTGGATAATTGCGTTCACTAATATACTATGTACTTACAATATATTGAGACTATCGTGCTATAATTTCATTTTCAGATCGTATTTTCGTTTTGGTTTCAATATGAGATTTGTGAAAGTAATTTGGTGTGAAAACTACTATAGTAAAATTAACACTTTATTTTTAAAATAGCTCTTCATGTTTTGTTTCATTGTGTATCTGGTATAATTCCTCGTAGTCGAGTAATTTTAAATGACACTTGTATTTTCTGGACCTATCATACAATTTTGTATGATGACTTCGCGCCACGGTGGTCGTCAGTCCCTATGTTTTATTTTTATTTTTTATTGCTGTAGGACAGCAGACAGGCTGACGGCCCGCTTAGAATTTAGCAGTTACCGTCGCATATGGGTGTTTGCAACGCCAGTGGCATCACTAACACACTGCTGTCGCATAAGGGTACAGGAACTTGGGTCACTAATGCCGGAACACAACACAAGGTTATTATGCCGGCATACTTAAGACCAAAGGTGGTCGCCATCCAGATAGGCTTGGAGCCCTACCACGTAGGGTGGGTTGTTTTGTCGCCTTTTACGACAGGCTGACCCCGGCCGCAGAGGTTAATATTCTTTCTCCGCCTCTGCACGGATGAAAATGTTGCCTTTTATGCCTCTATAAGGGAGTGACTGCGGAGCCCTAATCTTATATTAGACCAGGATCACACGTTTGACACACTTAAGTCAGTTATTGCTAATATTCAATTATATTGATTGACAATCATAGACTAATCTAAGCTAATTAATTTCCTCAATCGAAACTAATTAAGTTAATACCCAATAATACAATTAATATTAACGCTGTTTCTTAAATACTATGGAAACAGTATTCAAGAAACAGTTTCTTCCCCTTCCGTTTCATAGTTGGCATTAAAATCTTAGAATTTTATTTCTTGTTCAGCTTGATCGACAGTTTTAATTGATATATTATTTCCTTCAATGTGATATTTTCTGGAGTAATTATAATTACACTAGATTATTATGAAGGTAATCCTATCCAAAATGTATTTTTTATTAATTTATACGGGCGACGTTTGCCAGGTCAGCTAGTATGTTATATATGTGTCAGGTGTATACAGACTAACCTACAGGTCGCTCCGTTTAGTAAGTACTTAATAATTGTAGTGTACTGACTGTGAATATCATCGTGATGGACCCTGCATATCGAAATCACTAGTACGTGGCCCGCCATTCCCCTTGGACAGACGCGGTAATACTATCCGTTCCCTCTGAATGAAGCCCGAGCTTGCAGTGGGATATTATGAGCTGGTATTAGAGGTCATCATTATAATCATTAATTGTTCCTGCTGATACAAAACGGAAAATTCCCTCACTGGTGCTAAAGAATCAATTGAAACATGAACCGATACGTGTTAACCGGGGTCCTATTCCTTGGCTATTGTAGCTCGCCAACCACTCTATCTCAAACACGGGCAGAATTATAAGTACTTGATGCATTTACTACGATAACACGAATTTACTTGTATGCAATATAATACGTGTATTCATGGCAAATCTTCATTTTAATTTATTTCAAATTGTCGTTTTGTATTGGTTTAAATTAACTCTATATTGAATGAGTTCTCTATTTATATCATTTACTTAAAGTTTTCCGCATTCCGAAATATTCTTTTATTCACACACTAACTATTTTTATTGTTAACCTCCGTGTCAGTAAAGTATAAGATATTATATTTAGTACCAATAACATACCCGCTCTGCTGCTTCTTTCGGGTAAAGATGGCGATGAATCGCCAAAGTACATTTATTATTTTATCTTTTATCCATGCAATGTTTGTTATTATTAAAAAAATTATAAACCAATTAACAATAAAAGCTAATAAAAATCATCCTCAATAATAAAATCATGCAAAGAATTAATTGCATCTGGTCGTTTAAACATTTATCTTATGCAAATATATTTAAAATTTAAATGTATTGTCGTATAAATCGAAAGAATATGACCTCCGATAAAAACAACCAAATAAATCTTTGTACATGTTTTAATGCAAATGTGTAAGGATTTGTGAGGTAAGTCGTGTTGTAATCCATGAAGACAAATATAAACATCGACTTGACCTTATTTCGTGTTCAACAAAATTCACGTCTGTGTAAAAGTGAGAACTAAGAGTAGGGGCAGAATTATACGTCTTCGAAATCTAGCCCAAATGTAACTAAGTGATTTGAAGTGAACTTTAAGGGCTTTTAGTAAAAAGGTAAATTTAGTTTTTATTATTCGCGTAGGGTTATAAAAATGAAAATTTTAGTGAAATAGATACTGAACTTTCCTATATCTGAGAATATTGTTTGTATTCTATTGTTTTTTGTTTAAGACCGCAGTAGAAAAATAAGGTCTTTACTGCCTTATACCAGTGCCCAATACTTCTTTTTTAAAATAATTCTCTGCCTTAAATCATCCAGAGCAGAGTGAACTATTAGCATCAAATAAATATTTTATCCTTCGTGAAAATAGAACTCACATATATTACTGAATCAAACTGCTTGCATCGTCACTGAGCCAGCAGTTACGTTGTTTCTTGAGCACAATTACAAGCCTTTACGTATAGTTCACTATTTTTGACAGTAGAAACAGATACATAAAAATAACTTTTTTACCCTACCAAAAGGGCATACAATTATAACACGATCGTCATTTTCTACTCTAACAATTAACACTAGTATTTATTTTGTTTAGTATTAAATCTGCAAATAAATAAAGCATTAAATGTGCAATGAACATTTGGAATGACAACCTGGAAAAGAGGTGCTGAGGTTTGGTAAGATCTTTATTATGAGCCAGAGTCTTCATCGGAGTTCAGGATATGATCATTAAAGGCTTGGTGTTCAGAAATAGATTCAATAAGGGGCTAATGGAAAATTAGAATCCGTAAATAAATTTGTATATAACAATATTTTTAATAACTTAAATCAGTTCATAGTTATTTTTAAATCCGCGGAACATCAGATATGTACCTATATATAACATTTTATATTTAGTAGCAGATCTTCTTAAGATAAGCAACGGGGATGCTTTTTCACGATTTTTTTAAATATTGAAGCTAGACAATAATTTGCGAGTTCTCTGACCTGAAGTGTAGCAGTAAGTAACACATTTATGCATATGTTATGTCCATAGGACTCGTAATTTACTATTGTGTTCATTTTATTCAACATTTTATTGTCTGTTGAATAACTGTGTTGTGAGTGAAGAGCAATGACGGTACATTTATTGGTTGGGTGCGTCCGCATCTACTCAATATAATCTAATTGGCTCACATCCTGCATCTAGTTGGGATGCTTCGATATTGAGTTTTGTATACAGAAACCAGAATGTTATATTTGTCGATGGAAATAGTTACGTTACGTTTCTTACTATAATATCTTATATTTTTCGTCTAACTGCATATTTTTAATACCTAGTGTTCCGTTTGGGGAATAGAACTTCGACAACACAAATGCACAACCACTTAATTCGGTTCTCGTGCTGTTAGGGCTCTTCGATTATGGCTGTAGAAGGCACTGGCACGAACTACTTTCGAATGAGCTAGTTAGTTTCTTGAAATATTGTTATAATATAAATAACGGAAATTGAGTAAATCCACGCAACGCGTGTCCAGCGTATATTTTGAATAAAATAATCGAGAGATGGCAGCGTGGTCGTAGAAAAGGGGTGGCAATGCATTTGCTTAGTTACGATTAACTCGATACTAGGAAATATTCGCGATAAATTGATTGTGCTAAATACGTAACATCTAGCAATAAATCAATTTACAGCTTTTACCGTATAGTTACTATTTCTATTATGGCCCACAGTCAGTCTTAAGATGATAATAATAATAATAACTGGGAACTGAACACTTCTGGGTCTGGCCTCCTAGAAGGAATGGGCAGTAAAAAGAATGGGAGTAGAAAGAATGGTACTATACCCGGCAGACTTGTCCAAGGCGGATTGGCTTGTTACTATCTGGTGATTGCGGTATACAGATCTCCTCACGAGGTTGCCTTTCACCGTAGTACTTGGTGATTATGTTATAATTTACTAGGTATTATCTCTATCGTATTAGGTGAAAAAAGCTGCCCAGACGGTGCATGTCATCGTGCCGTCATCACCCTCTGTCCCATCACCCGAGGTCACGGTTTCGAATAGCACAATTAATTTTGGAGTGCGATACTACTTCACTACCGTGTACCTTAAAAATTAGTACGAAGTTCCGTAAAAAGTACATGTAAATATAAATATTGTCGTGATCAGAAAACTTTATTATAGCCTTATTCTTGTCCCTCTATCGTAATATGTGGAATCTGCACTATGTTTTATCTGTCAACCGCAACCCCTAGGTATTATATATATTTATATTATTGTACGAGATATGGCTATGTTATTACAATATCTATGTTAGTACTGTACAAAAAAGAAAATTAAATATTAATATAAGTATCAAAAAGCATCAAAACAAAAACCTTAATAGCACGATTCTGCAGATCTGAGGTGACCACCATAATATTATCGTTTGTGAAGGAAACAACATTAATACATCTATTTATTTAACTAGTTATTCATTTATTTACGTTTAAAAGCCCAAAGGAGGAGTCTTTGTTATGTTTTTTCTGCTTTTTATTGCAGTGTGTCTGTTATCAACGATTAAACGAAATGTGTTTTCCAAAATTGCCTTTTTTTGTCTCGGGAAAAAACCTCTCTTGACGGGTTCCCCCGGCCCCGGGGGACCGAAGGATACGTGGGACTCCGGGAAAGATGTTCAGCCATCCAACTACCCACTAAAAAACCCCGCTGTTCTCCTATTGCCTACGCCCGGGCCTACGGATATGTGGCCGGCTGATCTCGTGACACGGACTGGCGCCGGCCCGCCCTTTGTCTCAAGATGGGCCTCTTCTAAAGTGTTGGTGCCAGGGGTCAGAGTTTCATCTCCCCGGCGCTCTACTGTATTGTAGGAGTTGAGGGGGGCCGCGGAACAGCACGCGGCCCTCTCCCTCGCGGTATCTGCAAAATTGCCTATCTACCGCTAACTATTTCATTCACGAACTTAATGTGATATCATTGTAATCTGTAGCTCAATTTGTGCATCGATAATTGATAGTTAAATTATAACAAATAAGTTAACTTCATTTAACGATCTCTGATATATTAGTTAGACCATTTATGGTTCCGAACCGCTAAGAACAGGCTCCCGGCCTTGGTTCTGTCCATGGTCGGGGGCGATCCTGGATGGACGGCCGTCGCCTCCTTCTGCGAGGCAGTCATGTCCGCAAAGGAGGCGGCGGAGCGGGAGCGGGAGTCGACCACCACACTCCCCTCCCGCCAACGCAGGCCACGTCGGCGGCGCCGGAGGGCAAGTAACCACCTCCGGCCGCCGTAAAAAGCGGCCGCGGGCGGCCCCTCGGGGGAGGATCCGCCGCCCGCACTTCTGCCGCGAGGGTGAGGGCTGCGTGCTGTTCCGCGGCCCCCCTCAACTACTAGGGTTGTTAGGAGAGCGCCGGGGGGACGAAACCCTGACCCCCTGGCGCCAACACTTTAGAAGGGGCCCGCCTCAAGACAATGGGCGGGCCACGCCGGCCCGGGCCACGAGATCGGCAGGCCATATATCCGTGGGCCCGGGCGTAGGCGATAGGAGAACAGCGGGATTTTTAGTGTAGTCGGATGGCCAAACATCTTCCCCGGAGTCCCACATATCCCTCGGTCCCCCCGGGCCGGGGGAACCCGTCAAGAGAGGTTCCCCGAGACCAAAAAAAAAAAAAGGTTAAATAAGAAAATATATATTTCCAGTATTTATTCGGCTATTATTTATTTTAACAGCTACGAAAAATTAAAAAATTGTCAAACAAGGTACGTAGTACATACAGATTAGTAGTTACGTCGTTCTCAGTTTGACAGACCTCAAAATTGTTTAAGGGTCTTTTACGGCAAAAAAATGTTAAGAAAAAGAGTGTGTCATCAAAAAAATGAATTTAATAAAGCAATCGATTCCTTACGTTCAACCTCACCTTAATCTAGCTGGAGTTAGTAAATTTATATACAGTAGAATAATTCTACTGTATATAAATTTACTTTGCCATACGTTCGGCAGAATAATGTAGCTGTCGACGGATATAAATAATTATTCATTGGTACAAACAAATAGCCAATAAATAATGATATAGTTTTGATTGTCTGTTGATTACGTTAAATTGTTGTTAAACGTAAGAATGTATGTACGTTAAACGTAATATTGTTAAACGTAAGAATGTATGTAAATTGTGAAATTAAAATCCATGTTTTAATATTATGGATGTATCAAAAAAGTTTTGCATCTTTGCATAAAAACTCTTTCCTTTATATTACGAACATATTTATATCATAGCTAGCTTGATTCAATAATAATATATTTAAAAATTAGAATTTAAGATATTTTTATTTCTATATTTGGGAGCGTTTTTCAAATAATTTTGTGCATTTCATTGTGAGTTAAATTAATTTAGATAAATAACTAAATCTAATTGAATTTTCGTAAATTTTATAAGTGTATATAATATTATATATAATTTACGCAACAGATGGAAAAACAAGAAATATTGTGTATCCCACAGCACTTCAATAAATATCGAATTCAAACGAAATGCTGCAATGTCACAATTTTTTCGACATAAACATAATCAATAAAATGACTCGAAATAAATTAAATATTTGTGTAATGTATTTCTTTCAAATTTATTTTAGTAAGTAGCGTAGCAACGCACGCAGGGTACAGCTAGTATACTTATAAATCAAGGGTGGTAGCCATCCAGACGGGCTTGGGCCTACTATGTAGCTAGGGTTGTTTTGTCGCCTTTTAGGCCATAGGGGGTAGTATTCTTACTCCGCCCCTGCACAGAGAAAAACGGTTGTTTCTTGCACGAAACGGTTCTCGAGAACGTTTGTGTTTAGCTGAACTATTCGGATTTGGAATAGGAAGCTTATTACTGAGGTTCTCCTATTGGGTACGATATGAGATTTATAAAAAAAAATTGAAATAATTTGTAACGTTTATAAAATTATTTCAAGGCCCGCAGCGCGTTGGCAATACACCAGTTGTTACAAACCTCCGTAGGGGACGTTGCACACCTACAATCAATGTTAACTGTTTGCTTGTATGCTGAACTTCAGTTATAAAATAATATTATGCAATGTAAATACATCAATTATTAACGTGTACATTAACAGTGATATATACTCTTGTTAATGTATTATTATTTTATTACTATTATATTGCAATTGGTAGGTTGATTTAGCTGTAGTGATGTTTGATGTGGATCATAATTAATAGTTTCTATCAGTTCAAAAATGATTGTTTCTCATATTTATCATTCACTATAAAATTCTTCGCGGCAAAAATGTTAAATCGGTGCGGTTGTCGACTTCATTCAAAGTTATTGCGGCAAAAACGAGTTCATTATGTTAATGAAAAATGCTTCACTTTTAAGCGGGTAGTAATCATAATGCAGGGATATTAATTAATATTCCATTTTACAAATTAATGTGATGTTTAGACATTATTTATTTTTGAATTGAAATCATTAAGTTTTGTATATCTGATAGAACAGATTTATGTGGTTTATGTTAGACATTGCATAAATGTCCGAAATCTTGTTTCATTTTATTTAATACGTTTTACATGGGAATTCTTTCTGCTCTCTCCAAACTGTGAACGAATCTAAACGTTCGATACAATGGTCTGAGTATACTCGCAAATTCGGTACACGCGGAGATTGATGGCGCTTTTTTCATTTATTTGGACATATAAACAGTATTTAATATGACGATTAGTAAATTGTCTTTATCGCGGATACTGCGATTATAACTTTTTATGAAATTATTTGTTTTTCGAACACATGATATATTGCATAAGATAGTCAATCAAAGGTTTCATATTACTGATTGTTCGAAATTGTTACGTATGTGTTACAGACGAATGTATAAGTAATCAACTTAAAATTCTTACGTACTTGACCGCTTGACCTGGCCTTACGTCTATATTCCAGCTTAAAGGCTGGTAAATAACAAAGTATCTGGTAGTATGTGAGATATGGTCACGACCCAGCGGCCATATAACATATAGTAGTATACCTGTTTAGTGTTTGTGATGCTTGGTTAAAGTTTATTCAAAATGTTTTTGTTGTGCATTATATCCTTTTATAAACCTAGTAGAACCGGCAAACGGTATCCTGTGTCTTTGCAGCGTCACCGACTAGATTTAAATGAGTGTAAACCATCATGTAAGCTGACTTCTCGAAAACACTCAGTTTAGAAATACGATAAAGAAGCTATTACAAAGAAAGAAAAGAGTTTGATGATACAAAATGAGTTTGAAATTAACTTAAGCTAATTGTTTTCCTAAAATCGTATCAGCTCAGCGACTTGCTGGTTACTTTCACCAGCGCTGATCTTCCGCTGAATCCAGGCAGTGGTCACGAGAGCGCTTATTTCTATTTAATACTATTCTTATTACTTCAATATTTTTTCTTTTTTATTTAAATAATTTGACGCACTTCTCATAACCTATTAACATAATTATAAAACACACATATATACGCTTGTACGACATGAAAACGATTAGGAGAATATAAAATTAGAATTTTGTTTCCTAGCAACATTTTTTTCTTTGAGTTTTATAATTAAAATTGTGATTATTTATACAAAAAGTATATCTTATGCATTTTAAATAACTTTCCACGATGTGACGTTTACAGTACGGTGAACGCATAATGAATATACTGAAGCGGTTTGTCGTCGCTCCGTGATTGATAGCGGCTGTAATTAATATCCTATCTGATAAGTTGACAGTTTGGACAAAGCGCCGTAGCGGTGGCGCTTGATTACCCCACCCAACTTTATTATAAGTGCGTTTCGGCTTAATCATTGGCTTAGCGATGTGTGGCTTTTTAACGTCTTTATTTTCTATGATTAATTTTGAAATTGTGTGCATTTTCCTTATTTTATGTATTCTATAATAAACGTGCCACAATATTTTGAATACCGTCTATCTATTTGTATCTTTCCAAATATATTCAGAGGCTTGTGTTACGGAATAATATAAGAGGTATTCTTAATACATATTAAAAATATCTCGTAATGCCAAAACTTTGTCTTCCTTTTAACGAAAATAGCGCGGATGAGTATGAAATTTAGCCTAGTTAAAGTTTATATTGAGGCGAAGTGAAAAAAACCAATATTTTTTAGTCAAAAGCTTGAAAATACATTAAATTAACAAACCACACTACACACACAATTTTTACACTCACACATGCACACATATGTATACACAGGTATTTTTGATAATTGCTAAAGGTTGTGATTGCTCAATTATAAATATATCTTAATATCTATATATAATATACATATAATTTTTATGTGCGTGAGTTTGTCACTGAACTTGTTCTAAACGGCTGGACCGATTTTGTTGAAATTTTTTGTGTGTATTCAAGTGGATTTGAGAATGGTTTATATTCACAATTAGACCCAGTAGGTGGTCGAGTTCTGGGATTTTTATTTTATCAGTTTATCACAACATAAACCCAAAATTTTAAACAGTTCATTTTTTTATTCGACCAGCGAAGCGGGCTGGAACGGCTAGTATTTTATATTTTCCGACGAAGTATACATAATATGTCATACAGATTTTATGGACCAGAGACCCTTGTGGGCGGTCTTCAGGACAATCTATCAAAGTTTTATCACCTATCGCATAGAGGTAGGTTACTTAAATTTTTAAAGAAAATTTATTTCTTTATTTACTAGATTTTAAAATTAAATATTACTATTTAGACAAATTTGAATCTCACGATTTGACTTGAGTAACTTAAATACACGATCAATGGTTCCATTAACTTATGTAAACAGACTGGTAGCTGTATAATTTATCCCGAGTCCTTTTGTTGGATAAAGTCTGCTATGAATGATAATGTCGCGAGCGGATGGCTGGCATTTTAAACTAATTCTATTAAATGTGTCACACTTGAGTGTAGAGGGTCTTTTTTTGTTACGTAGGAGGAAAAATGCTCTTACGCACTACCAGTGGAACTAACAACCGAAGTTGCTTGTGCGCTCTTTATCGCGAATCGAATATTCACTTCAAACACTGTTGATTTGGTATAGTATACTATAGAATCCCACACTTTTCCACGGTCCACAGTGAAATAAATCACAGGAAAAAACTTCTTCGTGATTTTGTGATTGTTCCTTTTCTTGAAAGTACAAAAAATATGGAAAAAAGCAGGTTAAATTTTATATTTACAAGAAAGATTTTTAAAGTTTCATCTACAACCCCTGGTCTTTTCCCGACGATTGTTATTCTTATCAGTTGGTGACAACGAGTGCTAAAAAGTAGCCCAAACGTCAACAATTATCAAAATAAACAAGCACTTACTTTGAAAATCAAGGAACAATAATACAGATAAATAATTTGGTACGTGATAACCAAAAATCCCTCGATGACATGCACTCCTCAGGTAGTTTTGCTCACTTAATGTGTATAATTGGGACGTGCCAACAGAAAAAGTCACGAGGAAACCTGCATACAGAGATTGGGGACATGAGTAACCCGTTAATCCGTTTTGGACGAGCATGGTAGGTATACTGTCCGTTCCCTCTTAAGTAAGGCCCTGTCCTGAGCGGGACATTATGGTCTGCAATTAAGTTAAATAAGTCTTGGTCGCGATTCAGCTTGCCTATAAATTATTCGCGATCAAAAACAATCGTCACACAACATTTCTCATAAAAAATACATGCGTTTATTGTTTAATTTACCAAAGCGTACATAAATGTACGATGACCATACGCATCACTTAACGGTACTATAACTGTGAGCTGATGTATTCATACAGCCATCGGAGACAGGGGCCTTAATTGAATGTATGTTCGTAATGGCTTGCATTATGCATACAGACCGGTGCATATTTCAACATACGAAACACTTTCGACTCTACTGTACGCAGCTTAAGGTATATTATGGTCCACATGTGTTTTATCATAGACATAACTGAGGGTGATGATAGATATTGTATTTGCTGAGTTTAAGAGGTCACAACTCACGACTAGCATAGTTATTCCTACAAAGTTTTTTATGTTTATTAAAATTGTGAATTATTAAAGTATTATATCACTCGTTTTCTTGTTATCATTTATCTATTGGGTAATATGTTTGTTTTAAAGTCTATTGTATTGGGTCCCATCCAACAGATGGCACTGGAAAAAAGTCAATACGCGCTAAAGTTTGTCGCATCGAGTTAATTAAGTACCTGAACCGAAGCTTTGTTTTTTTAATTTACTCGAATTCACTGTTCACTCTTAGTACCGATAAAAATGCATTGGCCATATTAAGAAGCAAAAAGCTTTTAGTAGCGATCGGGTCTGGACTCCTAACCAACGTTACTAAAAGCTAAGTCTTGCGATCGATCTAGATCTCTCCCCGTTACAATCTGGAGCCCAAAGTGGGGCGGTGCCCTGGATCACGTTACACTGTTAATATTGAAGCATACGTCATATTCCATATATCTTGGAATATTAATAACAATTCCTAGTGCATAGCGTATTTAATAATTATTATATAATCTAAATTGCCAGTCAATTTGTAACTCAATATGGCCACCCAGATAGTGTCCCGCTACTACCGTTAAATTAGTATTATTTTAATATAAAGGAGAAGCTCACTGTGTGATCTGAAATGTGTATTTTACTTGAATCCATTTCTTCCCCAATAACAGAGAATCTTGTATCTCGTTACACCTGGAAACTTCGTCACTCACTATTCTTATCTCGTTCTAACTGATTTTCATACTTCTGTGTATAAAAATAGACTTGATTTCGTGTATAATTCAGATTCATATATTATTCAAAAATACTTTTATTGACTTGTAAATATGTCATCAGTTTTGCTTTCTAGTTTTTTTTTTTTTTTTTTTTTTTTTTTGGTCTCGGGGAAAAACCTCTCTTGACGGGTTCCCCCGGCCCGGGGGGACCGAGGGATATGTGGGACTCCGGGATTTTTCCGACTACCCACTAAAAAACCCCGCTGTTCTCCTATCGCCTACGCCCGGGCCCACGGATATATGGCCTGCCGATCTCGTGGCCCGGGCCGGCGCCGGCCCGCCCTTTGTCTTGAGGCGGGCCCCTTCTAAAGTGTTGGCGCCAGGGGGTCAGGGTTTCGTCCCCCCGGCGCTCTCCTAACAACTCTAGGAGTTGAGGGGGCCGCGGAACAGCACGCAGCCCTCACCCTCGCGGCAATAGTGCGGGCGGCGGGTCCTCCCCCGAGGGGCCGCCCGCGGCCGCTTTTTACGGCGGCCGGAGGTCGTTACTGGCCCTCCGGCGCCGCCGGCGTGGCCTGCGTTGGCGGGAGGGGAGTGTGGTGGTCGACTCCCGCTCCCGCTCCGCCGCCTCCTTTGCGGACATGACTGCCTCGCAGAAGGAGGCAACGGCCGTCCATCCAAGATCGCCCCCGACCATGGACAGAACCAGGGCCGGGAGCGACAGGTCCACGCCGATTTGGGCGACGAGGGCGCGGCGCTCCTCGCGCCACGCAGGGCACACGGCGACAGTGTGGTTCACCGTGTCCTCCTCGTCGCCCGCGCCACAGTGGTGGCACCCTGACGTCATCTCCCGCCCTATGCGACACAGGTACCTCCCGAAGCAACCGTGCCCCGAGAGGACCTGCGTCAGGCGGAAGGTCAGGGCGCCGTGGCGCCTTTCCAACCATTCAGCCAGGACGGGCCTCACCGCTTCGATGGTGGCGAGGCCCGCGCTGGGGTGCGCGAGGCGCTCCTTCCACTCCACCATGAGCACCTCGTCGCGCAGCTCCGCGCGCTTCACCTCAGTTTCACGAGGCGTGGGGCGAGAGCCACGCTCGGCCGCGCCCCGGCGCCACTGGTACAACAGCGCCAGGACCCGGGCCTCGAGGTCCCATGGTGGGGATCCGGCCAGCAGGGAGGCCGCTTCGAAGGACACCGTGCGGTATCCTCTTATCGCCCTGACGGCCAGGACGCGCTGCGACCTGCGAAGCAGCGCCGTCGTTTTGGCCGTCAGGCGATCCGCCCAGATCGGGGCCCCGTAAAGGGCCATCGACCGCACGGTTCCCTCAAAGAGCCTGCGGCACACTGCGCCCGGCCCGCCGATATTCGGCAGCAGACGGGAGAGTCCCGCCGCCGCCCGAACTAGCCTCGGCGCCAGGCGCTCGAAGTGTGCCGCGAAGTCCCATCGCCCGTCGAGCACCAGTCCAAGATAATTCATGGACGGCCCGACGGCGATGTGGACGCCTCCTACCGTTATGCGCAGGCCCGGTGGCGGCCTCTGACGGGGCCCGTAAAATATCACGGCCTCCGTCTTGTTCAAGGCCACCTCCAGGCCTAGTCGCCGGATTCTTGCCACTGTGTGCGCCACCCCAGCCGTGCCCAGAAGGCACGCCTGGTGGGGGTTCCTCCCGCGCGCTGTGACGAGCGTGTCGTCGGCGTAACAGATGACGCCGACGCCGGGGAGGAGTGCCCCCCTCAGGACCCAGTCGTATGCGATGTTCCACAGCAGGGGGCCCAGGACCGACCCCTGTGGAACACCGCACACGACGTCACGCCGACTTTGCCCACCCTGGACCGGATAGACGACGGCACGATCACTCAAATATGCCCCAACTATGCGACGGAGGTAGGGAGGCACCCGATGGTACTTGAGCGCCTCCCGCACGCAGCTCCACGGCAGGGTGTTGAAGGCATTGGCGATGTCGAGTGACACCGCCAATAGCACCCCACCTCGAGCCACTGCGTCCCCCGCCTGGCTCCTCAGACGCGTGATCGCGTCAATAGTGGAGCGCCCCTGGCGGAATCCGAACTGTTCGTCTGCCAGGTTCGGCCCCTCTGTCTCTAGGTGCCGGACGAGGCGGTCTGCGAGGATCCTTTCGAAGATCTTCCCCACCTCGTCCAGCAGCACAATGGGCCGATAGGCAGACGGTGAGTCCGCCGGGCGCCCCTCCTTCGCGATAAGGACCAGCCTCCCCGTCTTCCATCTGCGGGGAAACCGGCCCGATCGCAGACACGCGTCGAAGAGCCTCAATAGTCGGGGCTCCAGGACGTCGTGGGACAGAACCCACGCACGCCCCGGTGTGCCGTCGAGGCCGGGGGCCGTGTTCTTGGCCTTCAGCCGCAACATCGCTGCCCCCAGCTCTGCCCGGTCCACGTCGGGCACGGGGTCGTCGTCCGCGCTAGGGTCCCTCTCATCCCAATGAGGCGGGACCATGGCAGGAGGCGAGTGCTCAACCCTCGTGGGGAACAGAGCGCCGACAAAACCATCCACCTGGCGCGGGGGGAGACTCTCGGTCAGCGGGGGCGCCCACGGGCGGAGCTTGCCCCGCACCGTTTTGTAGGGTCGCCCCCAAGGATCTTGATCTAAGCTGGCCAAGAGCTCCTCCCACGCCGCCGCCTTCGCCTCGCGTATAGCGAGATGGAGGTCGTTTCTGGCGCTCCGGTACTCCCCGTAGAGCTGAGCCTCCGCGGCCGCTCTGTCCGCATCGCGGCGACTCCGTCTTCGGAGCCTGGTGTACCGGCGGTGGGCGTAGTTGCACGCCCTGCGGAGCCGCTCGAGCTCCGCATTCCACCAGTACACCTGGCGCGGGGGTCGGTGTGGCCCCCGCCTCGGCATCGCCGCGTCGCAGACGTCGGTCATAAGCGACCGCAGGTTCTCCGCCTCCTCGTCGACGTCATCGGGAGGTACGTCGCCCGGCCTCGACCACGTAGCGACGGTCAAGGCCTCGCGGAAAACCTCCCGATTCATCTTTCCAAGTGTCCAGCGCGGACAGTCACCCAACAGGGTCACCTGGGTTGGAGGCTCTCGCTGACGGGCGGAGACGCTGAACCGGATGTAGCGATGATCCGACAGCGTCTCAACGCCCGTGAGCACCCTCCAGCCTCGCACACGGCGGGCCAGGAGGGCCGACGCGAACGACACGTCGACGATCGACCCCCCCAACTGCCTCACGCATGTGTGCTCGCGACCCTGGTTGAGGATCTCCAGACCCCTCTCCACGGCCCAGTCCTCGACCAGCTCACCCCGCGCGTCGGTTCGCGGGGAACCCCAGGCCTGAGATTTGGCGTTGAGGTCCCCAAGGACGAGCACGGGGCGCGGGAGGAACCGCTGGACCGCGTTGCCCAACTCTTCCATGTACCCTTCAAAGTCAGCGAGACTCCTGTTCGGGGAGAAGTAGCCGCCCACGACCACTATCTCCCCGAATCTGGCCGCGACGTAGCCCCTGCCCCTCACCACTTCCGTGGGGAGCGGGGTACCCGCGGCGGTCCTGGCGTGTATAGCCACCATGCCGTCCAGATCCCCAACCCAATCGCCTCGGGTGGGGACGTAGTACGGCTCGGCGGCAACGGCGATACCGATGTTCCACTGCGCCAAGCTCTGAATCATTAGATTTTGAGCGTTGGCGCAGTGGTTCAGATTCGCTTGGAGGAGATGGATATCCATTATTTGGTTGAGATATCCATCTCCTCAGCCGCTGGGGCCTGCGCCTGCGGGGGGGCGATCTCCCCCGTGGCGGCTTCGGCCCGACGGCGTTGTCGTCTTTCCTTTTCTTTTCGCCGCTTCGCCTTTCGTTTGAGAACGAAGCGGCTGGTTTTCTCCGTTTCTTTTTCCGGATTTGCCGGTCGGCCGGTGCGGCGGCAGGTGCACAGACGTGGGCCACCCCCAACCCTATGGTTGGCCGGTCTGCTGGCCGCCGCGCAGACCACGCAATGGGGCGTGGCCTTGCAAGTGGCGGCCGAGTGCCCTGGCTGACCGCAGCGGTAGCAGGCGTCGCTGCGGCTCGTTGGGCACTTGCAATTCACTGCAAGGTGACCCGGCGCCAGACACCTAAAGCACCTCGGCTCCCTCTTATCCAGCACCTGGACGAGAGCCGAGGCCCAGCCGACTAGAATGTGGCCCAACCTCTTCAGATCGTTGGCGGCCACCACCGGCACGAGCACGTTCATCGTGCCCGTCCCGTCGCGCCCCAGGCGGATACCCCCGGACGTAACTTTCTCCGCGGGGCAGCCCGTGGCGCGAGCAATGGCAGCCGCCACGTCGTGCGCCGTCGTACAATCGTCGAGGCCCGAGATGCGCGCCTTGACGCACTTCTCGGGTCTCGCTATTTTGACGTCCTCCTCCTTGAGGACGTCTTTCAGCCGCGCGGCGAGGGCATCGGCTTTCGCCCCCTGGTCGGCACCAGAGAGCAGCATCATGCGTGCCCCCGTCCGCGCAGTTTTCATCTTTATGCCGCCCTGGATATCGAGGGCGGCGATGTCAACTTTGGCCTTGGCCTCCGCCAAGAGGCTCCCGTATGTGACCCCCCTATCCGCCGCTTCAGGGCGGATAGTTAGGGTGACGGCGGCGGATTTCGGGGCCCTGAGCTTGCGGGGACCCCTCTTCCTCCTCTTCTTAGTAGCCGGCGGCGGCTGCTTGGGCCTAGGTGGTATGGCCGATGCTGCTGCCTGCCTGGCTGCGGGTGGTTGGGGGACGGTCGTCGCCTTCTTCTTCGTATTCTTTTTGGCCACAACCGTCCATCCTTCCTCCAGAGGAGGTGGCGGAGGCATTATTCCTCGTGCGTTGGCTGTTGGCTGCGCTTTTTTCGTGGGCGCAGCCGCCGTTGCTCTTCGGTCCTGTGCAATCCTGTCCCTTTTTTCCGAAGCGGGAAGAGGCGGGTAATCTGCCACTGATATTTCTGGCCGGGTGACCGCCGCTGCCCGCCGCACCTCGTGGGCCAGTGGTGGCCGGTAGCGAGGGGCAGGCAGAAGGCGGTCCTTCAACCCCTCCAGCTTGGCGTCAATCATGGTTCCTACCTGGACCATGACGCCGCGCATGAAGAGCTGGTACTCTTCCGGCTCAACATGCGCTGCTGGAGGGGGCTGGCTGGACTCTTTCCTTGTTGAGGTCAGGGCCGGGCGGCTGGGCTTACCAACCTGCGCCGTGAGGCGAGCCACCTCCTGCCGGAGATCGGCCAATTCGGCCCGCATCCGGCGATTGGCGGCTGCCAGCCGTCCCACCTCTTCCGATTCTGTGCGGGAGGTGAGTTCGCAAATTACCTCCCGCACCGTCTTTACAGACTGTTTGAGGGCCTTTTGGCAGGTCCCTTTAAGGCCCTTGGAGACCCCGGCCACCTCTCTGATCGCGGCCAGGGCCCCATCCAAAGCATTTTGGAGGTCAACCGACGTTTGTGCGGTGACCTCAGTTTGGTGTCCTCTCTCTTTGCCCCTCTGGGCCCGAGAGGATTTGGATGCCTCTAGGGAAAGCTCGGAGTGGACCCGGTGTGCCACCTCCTCCTTGCGGACTTGGCGGCGGAGCTCCTCCTCGTATTTCGCGAGCTCCTTCTCCTCGGCACGGGCCGCTTGGAGTTCCCTCCGAGCCTTCCCTATTCCAATGTATTGCCCAGTCGACGCTGGGCGACCTCGTCCACGCTTCGACGGACCGGCGATTGTGGCGGCCGAGTCTGCCGAAACATCTTCCTCGGACGTTGATGCTCCGGGGTCATTTCCCCCACCGGAGCGATCCCAGGACCTCCTAGATCCCCTCTTGCGCTTGCCCAGGACAGAACCGGGACCAACGCAAGAGGGAGTGTTCGCTCGGGAGCTCGTGCCGCTCGGAATTGTCCGAAAAGACATCCCCGAGCGGACCGAACCGTCCGAGTCCTCTCCCTCGTTTCTCAAAACTCCGCCCTTCGCAGGCAACCGCTCCAATACCACCAAAGGTGATTGTACTCGGGAAATGTGGGCCCCCCCAGAATACGTTGGGCCCATGCCTGCGCCCGAAGGCGCAGGGGAGGATTCTCCACCCTGTCGGGTGGTACCTCCCTGGGGTAGTATTTTTGCATTTACCGACTTCATATTGATTCTTTTTTGAGGTGTGGCGCTCGGGACCAGGTTTACCCCCCGGCCATGCAGCCCATCGGCGCGCCACGGGACCTTGAGCTTCAGGAGGGCTGTTATAGGTCCCCCAGCTCCAGCCCCCAAAGCTGGGGGATTCCGGACGGGACGGGACTGGCATCTCCGCCGCGTGCCAGTCAGGCGTGGGTACGACTACCAGACGACACCCTGGAAAAACCAGGGAGTCGCCCAACGCCGTAGCCGGCCCAGCAAGACCGACGGACACCGGAGATACCGTTCCCGCCCCAGGAACACTCTCTGTGCAGGCGCAGTCGAAATGGGCATGGTTTCGACTACCAAATCAGGGCCCGGGACAGAACCCGGAACCCCAACCAGTACCCGCAACCATCCCACCGGGGACCGCGCCACGAACAGAGAGTGAATTTGGGAAAGGATGTGGGAGGTAGATGGGAAGAAAGGTAGGACTCTGTCGCCCCGGACTGGAAGGGGAGTGAGGCGACGGATGCTCGGGCACCTCGGGTACGCACACCCGTGCACTCCTCGGACAGAGGAGTTTTGCTTTCTAGTATCTTAAGTTAAAATAACTTATTTAAAAAGTATAATCGATAATCATGGCCTATTTCGATTAATTATATATGCCAGAATAATTTATCTGTAAACATTGTTTATTTAACTCTTTATTTAAAACAGTCATTTAATTGGTAAATACTTGAAAATATACCAATACTAAAATCCCAAACTTTAAAATTTCAGCCGATTCTAATTAGACACCGAGAATTGATTTAATATTTTGGAACAGCTGTTGTCGTTCCGATAGCCGTTGGGGTGGATGACTTTTGAAGTGGAGATCACGTTCAAGGAAGCGTAGTAACTTGTGACCCTCTATTCGGTTCAATGACGACCTGAAGAGGTTTAGTGGGCTCGAAAGGGAACGAGACCAAGTGTCAGGAGATTGGAGTGACCCAGACACCAACGGCAATATGATTTTATCAACCACGCCCGCACTTAACTCCCACTGTGCATTAAGTGGCTTATTGTATCCTATTACAAAATAAATAACACCCTTGTTATTTACGATTATTGAGTATCATAAATGGAATTTTTACGACTCGTGACGACGTCTGAAATTCGTTTCTGCCTCCGAACTCATGCGGCTAAATGGCCCAATGGCTTGTAACAATAGAATATTGTGGTGTATTGCGGTACGATTAACAACCTAAACAATTTGTTGCGAGTGTGCAAACTATTTGAAACAAAAGCTTTGCCAACCGTGTTTCCTAACAAATGCTCTTCGTGAATCATGGTCAACACCATACGTGCTGCAAGCAACAAGTCTTATTCAAAAATAAAGACGCGGCGCGGTGGAATCTCTCAATGGAGTACAATTAACATTCTCAACGTCTCCTGAGTGCCTCCATGCATATAGAGTACACGAAACTGCCTGCAAAACGCAACTGTTTCACAATCGCAATAAATCTCACTTCACACAGCATTGAGCAGTACCACGGGTGTATTTTAAATAAGAATCAACGCTCTTGCACGCCTCGAAACGATTCCAGACTTAATTCTGAAAGTGATTTGACGCAAATTTCTATATTCTAAGGCTATCTAACCATTTAACGCTCCTCAGGTCACGAACTTATCTGAGATGCTTGAACGCCGGTTACGAGAATTCCTCTAAATTCAAAATCGTGCCCTAATACAGGGAGCAAGATTCAATATGGCCGAATATGGGAAGTGAATTATATCAAGAACGTTTCATGGAACTTAAGTTTCAATGTCACGCATCATTCATTCACTCCAATGTTGTCTGTTTATTATTTATTTGGGGCACATATTCTATTCTGGGTATATCCGTAAAACGTTTTCATTTAAATGCGTTGTAGCCAGGTCTTTGAAATTGAATCATTCGAATAGTGAAGTTTAATCATAATTAAGTTGTATGCTCACTAGGTTATTGCGCTTTCAATCTTTTCATGTTGTGGCATGTGTTCATTTACATGTACTATTAACCCATATTGTGCTCTACTTTGATGTTATGGAATAATTATTTTTGATTTTTGTTACATTTTTCAAACCTTTGGAATGGACCATTGATTAGACTTTGGAATACTTTACTTCATCACATACAGAAGCCCATTTTATTTCTACCGTCAATCATCTTGTTAAAGAACCTTAAATATTATATGTACGTTTCGTGTAAATAAATATTTAAAAATTTGCAAGTATAATTCTGCCCACTTCCTGTCCATTGTACTTATATGAATAATTGTTTCTATGTATCTTATTTAGTTTTAAATTCTTTGTGCGTAATAGTGAATATCAATTTTTTTTTCATCTTCTGTTCACATATTTGTATGTAGACGTTTCTTGGAAAGTACGGTATTGATTTACTGAATTTAACACTGATATAAATAATCAAATTCATAAATGCAAATGTCTCAAATCTTTGCTTAAAGTGGCCGTTTTTTAATTGTTATATACTAAGTTTATACTGCAACTCATTGAACTGAGTTACTTCACGCAATCCGTTAGTACGTGTCTCAAGTTTCAAACAGACTACCACGAAGAGTCGCTGCATCTGACACAGAACTATTCTTGTTTTTTTCTTTTCACTTGAGTATTCCGCGAAGTTTCATTTCGCGTTGAAATCCCCGACTCGGACAACGATTGTCTGGCAGCGTTTATCCGCTGACATTGATACATTCCATGCCGACAATCTTTCAATCTGGGAACAATGCGCACAATGTACTTGCACCAGTTATATATAGAACTTTTTTAGTTCACGGGACAACAATGCATTGACGCAAGAGGTAAGCAGAAGCCGGAACAATCGGCAGTAAAAATTGTTTATAAAATATGTCTCGATATGCCAGTTTTTGCTGTATAAGGTGCATTTGATTTAAAGCATTGTTGAATTGTTAAATGTCAATATGTGGCTGAGGTTTTGGATCCGTGAGCTCGATTCTTATAAAACACAAATTATTGAAGTGAAAACTTCTTTAGCGGTGTTGTGCACTTTTTTTGTCATAGGTAAAAAATGTTAAACTCGCGTCAGGTCACATGTCCCTGATCGAAAATTCGTAAGACAGAGTTTAGCTTCAGTAATACCAACCTTATTAATAATGACTTAAGGTATAAACCTTAATATAATAATATAAACCTTAATATAATGTAACTTTTGAATGATTGCATTGCATTACTTATACACATCTATTCGAATTGCTACTTTATCGCAATGAAATACAGTTGAGACTTCTTTGGGCTCGTTGAGCACTTTTTGGGTAAACAATTTTTGGTTTGTAAAGAAGTGTTAAGGACCAATTTAAACTTTAATCCTTGATCATAAACACTTATTTATAAACCGAAAATAGTTTCTTTGTATGATCAATAGTCTATTTTGGTCTCGCTATGTTTGTATATCAAATATATGTTCATGAAGAAACTGCGGTATATGTTATAACCTGGTGCATAAACCTGTCTTTAAAGAGTATACATACCTATGTACTTGTAGATTTTTGTTGTTATTTATTATTTTACTAATCGTATCTCAATAAGTAGAATTATAATAATCAGCTTAAACATGATTTTTGACATCCTCGGATTATCGTAATATTTGTGTTATCTGTTAGTATAACAAAATTCTTTGGGGACGTTACCAGACTAATAAAAAAATCAAAATAATGTGGAAATTATAACCAAATCAATGCGGTACGTTATAGTCGTAGTTATTATTAGTAGTCAGGGATCTAATAAGTCTTCTTACATTGTGAAAGAAAGAAATAAAGAATTATCAGTATTCCGAATAAGAATCGTACTGTAAATTATAAAGATTTCCTCGGTCTTTTGAACTTCTTTAAATATTAAAATCCTTGCCAACGTCAAAGACGCTAACTAGCCAATTAAATATGTCACAGACGTTGGAGATATTTAATCCGAAATATCTTCCGATGGAGTGTAATGAAAAAGTAGATGAACACTGTTATTTTCGCGCCCTAACAATTTATTTATCAACGGTTCCGCGTTTCAGCGATTGCGTCGAACCTAAAGTTCATTGTCCAGCTAAAGCTATACGCATTAGGGTTTTGAAAATACGAGGAACGGTTTTAATATTTCTCTGTACAGGGGCAGAGTAAGAATACTGACCCTGCGATCGGTAGCCGCTATCATAAAAAGCGACAAAACAAACCTCTAGCTTTAAGCCTCTTGCCAGATTGACCTTATGTTATCCGGTGTAAGTGGCCCACGTTCCTCAACGCCGTCGGCGGTACTCCTGTCATCGTAAACATCCATAGGCGACGGTTACTTACTATTAAGTAGGCCGTCTGCTTCTGCTGGTCCACAGCAATAAAAAATATCCAAACATTCTAAATGATTTAGCATTCAATAGAATAGAAAGCATTCAGTAGAATAAAGCGTTCAGAGTGGTGAAGGTGCTATCAGGCTACTGCCTCGGGCATGAACGCTCGCTCTTATGGTTTCCACGCGTAGATGCGGAAGCGTAGAGTGTGAATGGCGAGCAGTTTTTAACAGACCTAACAGTATTCTGAATATGATAGAAAATTAAGTTTCAATTCAAGAAATATTATTAAAATTTACTATAAATTTATCGCAGAGCGCTATCATTGGATTATCATTGGTTGTATTACTCGTATATTCGTATATAGGTTGTATACCTATAATACAACCCTACAAAGTGTTTCCCTACATTGAAATACGTGTAACAAATTACTTGGCTGTGATGCGCTAAAAATTGTTAATTATTAACTCGTTAACACGCAATATGGTTGGAAGATTATAATGTAATGCGAATGTGTGGCGTTCTTTTATTTCGATGATGCAATATATGCCGAGGTCTCAGCAAGTTCTTAGTTATAGGGGATCGAATGTATCTGAAACACCATGTTTATAAATATTTTAATTCAGTAAGTGCATCTGCGATAGTGGAATTTTAAATCTCGTAACTAAATAACTTAGGGGAATTGAAGGATTTCAGTCAGCTACCTATTGGCAATGACTTGCGTTATTGGTAATGTAGGCTGCCTTCTATATTTTGTTTTATTCAAAATGTCTATTATAATAACTTCTTCAAACGAGTCTACACAGTATACATCGTTATCGTCAAGGATGTTTAATCATCTTCTTCTTCTTATTTTGCCTCTCTAACTAGTGAAGGTAGTCAGCTCCTCATACTTCTTCCTATACTTGGCGAGTTTGAGAAGATTTGCTGCACTTGTGAATCCAGTTCATTCCCGGATGTTTCGCAGCCAAGACTTCCTGCGTCTGATCGTTCTTATTCAGACATTTTTTCATGACTATCAGTTGCAAAAGTTCATATCTGGAGTGCCTAAGTACATGACCCAGATAGGCAACCTTTCTTCTTTTTGTCTTCTACCATCAGTACGTAGTAAATATATTGTAATATGCAAATATGTTAAGCAAAGTTGCATAGAGATGCTGGGAATCGAAATGGTTGCATTGTTGCTTGCCAATGTGATATATATTTTTTTAATTCTGAAGCTATATTCTCCAAAGCAAAGATAAACCATTGCAATCATTGAATTAGATTGTCCTGTAAACCGTGAGGCTACAACCCGATCGTATTTATTCCAACCTTTATGCCTGATAAAATCAAATTACCCAGAGCTAATTGTTTCCTTTTGGTGATTATATTGCGAAACAATAAGCAGTTCTCCGATACGTAATCAGATTCCTGGAGTTTATTATTCTATATTTCTACTTTTACACCCACCCTACGGGTCTACACCCTACGGTATCAAGTGTTTTTTAGGTGTTTTATTACTCTTATCAACGAAAATATATTAAGAAGAAATTACTTAATAATGTTCCAAGCATTTAACATCTTCGATATTAGGTAGCTAAGAGATTATTAATAGATTTCGTAGAGAACATTTTATAATTGTTTTGAACGGTTTGATTCCATCCTATCCGCTTTATTCTGAATAGGCTGTGAAAGTTAATGCACGCATTTATACTGTCCTTTCTAATGCATATTGGGCAGACTTAAATGTTTTTGAATGTAAAGTTATCACCAAGATCGTTTAAGTCTACTCTACTTGATGTACTCTGCTAAATATCGGTCGCCGCTCTATTACGAGTCTTTCCTCTCTTGTTCAAAAAGTTTGACGGTAGAGGTACTTTTAAAAATATTTTAACCGACTTCAAAAAAGGAGAAGGTTATCAATTCGTCTGTATTTTTTTATGTTTGTTACCTCAGAATTTTCGACTGGGTGAAACAATTTTGATGATTCTTTTTTTATATGAAAGCTGGTGCTTGCCATGTGGTCCCATTTCAATTTGGTCCAGTTCTGACAATGGCATCCATGTGAAAACCATATAAGTCTTAAATTTGCATTGAGTATGTGCGCAACAAATGGACGAATAACAATATCACGCCAACCGATTTCAATGATTCATTTTTTTTAGAAAGGATGTATGTACTTCAAAGGTAGTTTGATGAGACTTTGGTTAGGTTCTGATTATGGGATCTTTTTTTTTTTTTTTTTTTTTTTTGGTCTCGGGGAAAAACCTCTCTTGACGGGTTCCCCCGGCCCGGGGGGACCGAGGGATATGTGGGACTCCGGGAAAGATGATTGGCCATCCGACTACCCACTAAAAAACCCCGCTGTTCTCCTATCGCCTACGCCCGGGCCCACGGATATATGGCCTGCCGATCTCGTGGCCCGGGCCGGCGCCGGCCCGCCCTTTGAGGCGGGCCCCTTCTAAAGTGTTGGCGCCAGGGGGTCAGGGTTTCGTCCCCCCGGCGCTCTCCTAACAACTCTAGGAGTTGAGGGGGGCCGCGGAACAGCACGCAGCCCTCACCCTCGCGGCAATAGTGCGGGCGGCGGGTCCTCCCCCGAGGGGCCGCCCGCGACCGCTTTTTACGGCGGCCGGAGGTCGTTACTGGCCCTCCGGCGCCGCCGGCGTGGCCTGCGTTGGCGGGAGGGGAGTGTGGTGGTCAACTCCCGCTCCCGCTCCGCCGCCTCCTTTGCGGACATGACTGCCTCGCAGAAGGAGGCGACGGCCGTCCATCCAGGATCGCCCCCGACCATGGACAGAACCAGGGCCGGGAGCGACAGGTCCACGCCAATTTGGGCGACGAGGGCGCGGCGCTCCTCGCGCCACGCAGGGCACACGGCGACAGTGTGGTTCACCGTGTCCTCCTCGTCGCCCGCGCCACAGTGGTGGCACCCTGATGTCATCTCCCGCCCTATGCGACACAGGTACCTCCCGAAGCAACCGTGCCCCGAGAGGACCTGCGTCAGGCGGAAGGTCAGGGCGCCGTGGCGCCTTTCCAACCATTCGGCCAGGACGGGCCTCACCGCTTCGATGGTGGCGAGGCCTGCGCTGGGGTGCGCGAGGCGCTCCTTCCACTCCACCATGAGCACCACGTCGCGCAGCTCCGCCCGCTTTGCCTCAACCTGATTATGGGATCTATGACAAAGTAACGGAACTCTTCAATTCTTAGGAGCAAATTAACGATACTCGGCCGAATATTTTATAGGCTGTCCGGATATTTGAGTCACCTACCGTAACGTCGTTATGGTCAAGTAATTGTCGTAGTCGAATATGATGATCAATGGAACTCCTTAACGGCTTACAGTAAGGGTGCGATCTGTGGCAGAATTTCTAACTGTCTGTAACCAAATTGCAATGTGATTACGTTCATTGCAGCATTACAACATGACGCCAGCGTTCTAATAACATTACTTAAGGTGTATTATGTGTGAAGCGGTGGTAGCCGAGTGGGTGGTAGAAGCTTTTGCGTATTATTGATGAGCTTTATTACCATATAAAAGACTGGTGGTAGCGGAGTGGAAAAGTAACCGATCTGCAACGTATGAGGTGGCGGGTTCGATCCTGGGTGTGGAAGGGGGGGGGGACCGATGTAAAAAAATCTGAGTCTGTGGACATGTTGCTCCTCCGTCTCATTCGATAGACAATCGTTGATCAAGCCGAGACGGTGACTACGTTTTTCGATAGTTTCCCTGTTCAAAACTTTTTTCATGTAAAACCGAATTTTCGAGTCTATTTTTGAGTTCTTCGCAAGTCTCTTTTGAAATTGTCCTTGAAGTAGATTTCCTCTGTTCAGATATAATAGATGTTTCTCCCTGACTTCGTTTGTTTCATTTAAACGGCGCTGTCTCATATGAGCAGCACGTTTAGTAGGTCCACCCATATACAGATAAATTAGTTAGTGTACTTCAGATTCACTAAAAATCAAAAAAATAAACAAAATTTTTAACAAATAAAAACCGCCTGAAAAAAACCTATTCCAAAACAAATTAATATACACTAAAAAGTAAAAAATAATTGCATATTCTTCTATCACTCAATAATCAACTTACTTTTTCTACTCATCAATATGTAGGTATGATCTATATTACGATAATATAATGTAGTTACTATTATTGTTATTTTTGTAGTCGGTGTCAGCCAAGGAAACACTATAATATACCTAGCAATAATAATATACAAGTACATCATCTCACTTATAACTATGTAGTTCCAAACCTACCTTGGCTGACACCGACTCCAAAAATAACAATAATTGTAACTACTTAATATTATCGTAATATAGATCGTACCTACATACTGATGAGTAGAAAAAGTAAGTTGATTATTAAGTTATAGAAGAATATGCAATTATCTTTTTACTTTTTAGTGCATATTAATTTGTTTTGGAATGGTTTTTTTTTTATTGAGGGCGGTTTTTATCCAATTTTTGCTTTGACATACTCTATAGTTTTGAATGCGAATTGATTTTACTATTTTGGTAATTAAAAATTAATGAAAAGGATGTAGATCTCTAGAGTAATTACCACTCGATAGCTTGGTGGATGTTCTGGAACGTCATTGCAATTATAATTATAGGTTTATTAATATATATGAATGTGTATATTTACACTGCCTCCTGGCGTAACGGAACGCACGTAGGTATGCGTGCAGAGGTCACGGGTTCTATTCCTGCCCAGCGTCTGGGTGTTTATGTATAAATATGTATTTATTTACAACATAAAAGTATCTATCAAGTACATCAGTTGTCTAGTACCCATATCACAAATACATCGAAGAGTGTCTGGAGCTTATGTGGTACCCAGCACACATTTTATTGGCGAAGACTTCATTTTATGCAGAAGAATGCCAGGGCTCATCCCGCAGGCATTGTAAATGAATACCTGAGCGAAGTCGGTATTGCGGTTATGGGCTGGCCAACAAGAAGCCCGGATATGAATCCCATAGAACATGTACGGGATGAGTTAAAGAGACGAGTTAGAGCGAGAGATCTTGCTCTGGAGACGCTTGGCCAGCTTAAAACAGGTATACAAGAAGAGTGGGATAACATCCCACAACACAAGATTGTGACGCTTATCCGTTGCATCAATTATATCGATGATATAAATCGAAGAAAGTGAGATCTGGCGGGTTTTGTAAACACAAAATGCGTCAATACGTCTGTTAACGACTTCGTTTTAGATCCTTACATGTTTATTTGAACTACGGTGTTTATGCAGTTTGCCTTGCACAACATAGCATAAAATATTCTCAGTTGTGTGTTTCTATATCGTTAAATGTACTGTGAATATTTATACTAACATTATAAATGTGAAAGTAACTGTCTGTCAACAGACAGACAGGCGTGTAAACGTAACAACGTTTACACGCCTAAACCGTTGAACCAATTTTTATGAATTTCGGTATTGAGATAGATTGGACCTTGGAGAAGGACATGGGCTACTTTTTTACAATGTATATGAACAACGTTTACCGGGTCAGACAGTTTTTTTTTATATTATACATAGCTACATTAAAGTTTTGGTAATATGAGAATAACCTCCGTTTCTTGCTTTTAGTTTTGCGTTAATATTATTTGACATATTTATCTCGTTTTTAAGAAAGTCAACGGAATCTCCAATCTATAGTACAAACCTGCATCAGTGCTTGTACACCAATACACGCTAGTTATTTTGGTGATTGTGATATGAGGTCAATAATCGTGATCACTTAACTCCGAAACGTAAAAAAAAAACATTTGTGGCAGTCTTTGGGGACTGCCGATAGAAGTGGAAACTAAGTAACTTGTGAATTGTATCGTCGTGCTATTAGATTATTATTTTCGGTTTATAAAGAAGTGTTTATGATCAAGGATTAAAGTTTAAATTGGTCATTAACATTACAAACCAAAAATTGTTCATCCAAAAAGTGCTCAACTATAAAAGTTTTCACTTCATAAAACTCTACTGTATTTCATTGTAATAAAGTCGCAATTCTAATAGATATGTATAAGTAATGCAATGCAATCATTTAAGTTACATTATAAAATAAACTTATGTTATTATTAATAAGGTTGGTATTACTGGAACAAAACTACGTCTTACGAATTCTTACGATCAGGACACGTACCATCACAAAAAAGTGCACAACGCCGCTAAAGAAGTTTTCACTTCAAAAATACGCAATTCTTGTATACAAACTGTAGAAGTGTCCAAGACATAAATGTGGTATACAATAAGAACTCGCTCTCTCTCGCCGCCATTAAAAATATCAGTCATGTTCTAGCGATTTTATTTAAAACTAGTAAAATATAAATAAATGAAATATGCAAACAGTCAGTGTTATCGAATGCAACTGTTACGCCATGCGCCTCCGGAATACGTGCGTTCAAACCTACAAAACCAGCCTAAGCTGAACCCTATTTCATATTGTTGATGATATAAATCTGAGGTCCACGTAAATTGAATAACAACCTACAATGCCCAGCCTAAGCTGAACCCTATTTAATATTGTTGATGACATAAATCGGAGGTCAAGTTAAATTGGTCTCTATAATTTCCAAAACTGGTCATTTTTAACCAATACTATTTTTTTTATAAAATTAAAGTAGCCTATGTTACTCCTTGTTACATCAGCTATCTGCCAATGAAAGTCCTGTCAAAATCGGTCTAGCCGTTTCAGAGCCATTAGCCGGAACAAACAGACAGACAGACAAACAAAAATTGTAAAAAATGTTGTTTTGGTAAATCTACCGTGTATACGTCCGAATGCTTAGTAAAAAGCGGTTATTTTAATATTACAAACAGACCCTCCAATTTTATTTATTTGTATAGATAAAATAAATATAAAACGTCCACCCGTGCATCCGTACTTACCACACATACATTATATATAACAATTATAAAATCCTCCAAATTTATAAGTATCGCTTACAATGTAACGCAACCATCATTAAGTTCAAAGAAAATATCAGATACAAGACGGGGTTAAATGTAGACTAACGACGGTGGTACAAGCAACTGGTGGTGTAGCGCAGAGATTGCTAACCGCCTCTTAATTGCTTCGTTGCTAATAGCCATCCCCGTTCCTCGTTTAATACCACGCCTTGATCCTGAGCCAAAACGGATTCTATTATATAAGTTCCTTTAACAATAATTAAGGAAATATTTAAGAATACTAAGGAAATTTTGATGTTATTGCCCTGAATGATTATTATTACAATGATCTTTTGCTAAGAAATACTTGTAGAACTGTAGGAACTTGACATTATCAAAGCTCCGCAAAATTCTTCATTCCATTTTTACGTTAATCGGAGATGCCTCTGAAAAATTCAAGTTTAGCACATATACTCGTATTGTCCCTACGACTCAGAAAATATGGTGTTACCGAATGGCAACTGTGACAAAGGTTTTTGAGTACATGAACATACCTTTTTGCTTTCTATATCCTTGCTTCAAATGTGCAAGAATTAATGTTTTTAACGTTATAATTTGTTGTAATATATAGAATTAATTTCTTATATGATATAAGAATTCATATTAAAATAATATTTGCTAGGTAGCTCCAGCTCCAAACCTGTCTGAATGGTAATCACCATCTAAATATGTCGCCACCATAACCATATGTTGTGTTCCGGCATAAGTGACCCAGGTCCCAGTTCTCCTTTTTTTATTGCTGTAGGAAAGCAGACAGGTTGACGGCCCGCTTAGAATTTAGCTGTTACCGTCGCCTATGGGTAAACTTATTATGGCAGCATACTTAAGACCAAAGGTGGTCGCCATCCAGACGGGCTTGGGGCCTACCACGTAGCTACTAGGGTGGGTTGTTTTGTCGCCTTTTACGAAAGGCCGACCCCGACCGCGGAGGTTAGTATCCTTTTTCCCCTGCACGGATAAAAACTGTCCTACGCCGACTGCAGCGTGTTAGCTGTGTCCCTTACTGATATTTGACGACCTCGGTGGCGTAACGGATAACGCACTTCGGTACGCTTGCGGAGGTCACATGTTCGATTCCCGTCTCGCGTCTGGGTGTTTATGTATAATATATATTTATTTACAAAAAAAAAGTATATAAGTAGTATATCAGTTGTCTAGGGGCCATAATACAAGTGCTACTTAGTTTGGGACTAGATGACGCTGTGTGAATTGTCACAAAATATTATTATTATTATTCATAGGCGGTACTTACTATTAAGTAGGCCGTTAGCCCGTTTGTCCCACAGCAATAAAAAAATGTAAATATAAAACTATAATTCATATAAATATGGATGAGCGGAGTTACAAAAATTGATAAAATTAGAAATGAGTATATTAGGGGAAGTTTGAAAATAGCGCCAGTGATTGAGAAGCTGAAAAATAATAGGTTAGTCTGTTATGGCCATATAATGCGAAGAGAGGAGCGTCATGTAATAAGGAGGATACTAGAAATAAGAGTGGATGGATACAAGAGGAAGGGTAGACCAAAGAAATGATTTGTGTAAAAGATGATATGGTTAAAAAAGTTGTGAATGTTCAGATGACGGCTAATAGAGGAGAGTGGAAGGACAGGACCTGTTGTGCCGAAGCCACATAGTTTGGGATAAGGGTAGGAAGAATTCTTACAAATTTCAAACCAATCTGCCTAATAACATAAAACCAAACAAAACTAATCAAACAAATGAATGTATCTGCAAATAAACCACTGGCCCGGCAATTTACATAAACCAAAGTTATCCCGTGGCCAGATGTCCACATAGCGCCGGTTGTACTTCGAGGCAACTCGTTAAAAAAGGAAATTAAATCTTAATCAAGAGCGGACGGTCGGTGCCAACACCAAATGGCAGTTTACTGTGCTCATATTTTTTGCGTCCATAGATACAGTTTACATCGGTTTATTTTCGGTTGAAGTACTTTTTATTTAATAGCTTTACGTTGAACTTAAAATTTCTGGTATAAAATATTTTATGGCTACCTATTACGATACGCGATAGCTATTTTAAGAAAGCAGATAAAAACAGCAACTGAGAAAACTTCTAAAATATCTTGAGATGCACCGCAGCGCTTTACAAGTTATTGGTATTATATTATCTTAGTCGTAAAATCAATACATATCTATAAAATTGTTATACGACCTATATAAATTAATACACGGTTTACTTATTAATACCGAAAGAAGAAGCTTTTTGTAATAGTGAGAAAGATTCATAAAAGATATTGTTTATCAAAATAAGAAATTGAAGAGTCCGCAAAATGCTGACATATTGGTAGCTCAGGCAATATTGACATGAAAGAAAAAATTAAAAAAAATAAAGACATACTTCCTAAGACTAGTCAAACGTAGACCAGTTGGTCGCAGTGGATTTCATTGGAAAAATGTAGTCTAGGCGGATCAGCGTGTGCTTCAAGTTTATTTTTTAAAGACAGTGTTTCAGTACTAGATGAAACATCGCAGGGCTTAAAAAATTACTAAGACACACCAAGGACCAGAACAAACTATTGGCATCGTATAATTATTTTGTTCTCTGTGAGGATCGAACCAGGACCTTATCCGACTACTTACGTAACTAGTGACACGGTCCCAATCAATTACTATGATTGTCTAAAAGAGGTGTTCTTACACCTCTTTTAGACAATCATTGGGTATAAGGGTCATTTTTTGGATGCTGTCAAACGTTGTTCAGCTATATAAATAAAAAAAAAATGAATGGGATTTCCGTAAAATTCGTTCTTATTGAGCGTCTACATCGCGAAATGAGTTACTATGCTAAATTTCAAGTCAGGTGTATAGATCTCTTAATGACTGGTATTTTGCTATATTTAATAAAAATGTTTAGTAGCACTAAAATTGTGCTTCATACAAAACTACATGAGACAGAGTACAATTGTCAATCCATACTAATATTATAAATGCGAAAGTAACTCTGTCTGTCTGTCTGTCTGTCTGTTCCTCTTTCACGCCTAAACGGCTGAACGGATTTTGATGAAATTTGGTATGGTGATAGATGATAACCTAGAAATGGTCATAGGCTATAAATAATCACGCCATCGTTCTTAGGGGGTAGGCAGTAGGCAGATAACTAAATTGAGTTAGTGATTTTTTGTGCTTATCCGGTATCTATGAGAATCGGCCAATATCTATTTTTCATCCCCCTAAATGTTAGGGGTGACCCACCCCCAAAAAATTTTTTTTAATTTATTGACATTTTATTATTTACTAGCTGACCCGGCAAACGTTGTTCTGCCATATAAATAATAAAATGTCAAAAAATTAAAAAACATTTTTTGGGGGTGGGTCACCCCTAACATTTAGGGGGATGAAAAATAGATGTTGGCCGATTCTCATAGATACCGGATAAGCACAAAAAATCACTAACTCAATTTAGTTATCTGCCTACTGCCTACCCCCTAAGAACGATGGCGTGATTATTTATAGCCTATGACCATTTCTAGGTTATCATCTATCACCATACCAAATTTCATCAAAATCCGTTCAGCCGTTTAGGCGTGAAAGAGGAACAGACAGACAGACAGACAGACAGACAGAGTTACTTTCGCATTTATAATATTAGTATGGATATGGCAGAACAACGTTTGCCGGGTCAGCTAGTTAAAATATATGTTCGAGAATAAACGAATAACCACAAAGTCCTGACCAGTAGCTGTAAATGTTAAGGTGAGAAGCACCATTTTACTGCTTCATTTACGAGTGTAGAGGGGAAATAGCCGTACAGGGTTTCACCCTTAAGGTGCATACTACCTAAGGTTATTACGGAATTGATTAGTTTTATTGATTTACCGTATATCAGGTTCGACGGGATTTAGTTTTAATTACTTGTTTTTTATTCTTCGAAAAAGATAAGGGATTCTTTGCATCTAAAAATATTTGATATAGCGCTAATTATTTCTCCTATGTTTCCATGATTATTGCTACATACAAACATTTATTTCAATTTTCGTCAAAGTCATCCTTACAATTTTATATTGTAATTAAGATAAGTATCTGCGACTCCGTGGGATGTAACAGTAAGTCATAAAACAAAAGGAAACCTTGTTATTGCCAATTCGGCCTTCGGTTAACCCGAAACTAACGCGCTTAGGAGTGGTCCGGCTATAAATGTTCACATTGACATAACAATAGGATGATGTAAAATACGACTATGACGTGTGATTGACGGCCGAACTGGGCAAACTTTCGGTTAGCACCCGCATTCAGTAATCAGCATTATCCCGTATTAAGCTTTTCCGCAGTCGAGTTAATGTAGTAATTACTGCAACCTCGTACTGTGTAGGTGATTCGAGCACAAACTGTAATTAGTCTGCCATTAAACCGCATAGTAGTGATTTGATTAATGACGTCCAGGGATGAACGCATGTCATGCTCGCCGCGATTTGCGACGCGTTATTTTTCATTAATCGACATCGACTCCGCACATCAGTGGAAAAACCTCTCTTGACGGGTTCCCCCGAGACCGAGGGATATGTGGGACTCCGGGAAAGATGTTCGACCATCCGACTATCCACTAAAAAACCCCGCTGTTCTCCTATCGCCCACGCCCGGGCCCACGGATTTATGGCCTGCCGATCTCGTGGCCCAGGCCGGCGCCGGTCCGCCCTTTGTCTTAAGGCGGGCCCCTTCTAAAGTGTTCCGGCAATAGTGCGGGCGGCGGATCCTCCCCCGAGGGGAGCCGCTTTCTACGGCGGCCGGAGGTCGCTGCCCGCTCTCCGGCGCCGGCGACGCGGCCTGCGTTGGCGGGAGGGGAGTGCGGTGGCGGACTCCCGCTCCCGCTCCGCCGCCTCCTTTGTAGACACTACTGCCTCGCAAAAGGAGGTGACGGCCATCCATCCAGGATCGCCCCCGACCATGGATAGAACCAGGGCCGGGAGCGACAGGTGCGCGGCAAATTTCGGACGGGACTCGCATCCCCGTCGCGTGCTAGTCAGGCGTGGGTACGACTACCCGACGACACTCCAGAAAAACCAGGGAGTCGCCTGACGTTGTAGCAGGCCCAGCAAGACCAACCGACAGCGAGGATGGAGGATGCGATTCCCGCCCCGGGAACACTCTCTGTGCAGGCGCAGTCGAAATAGGCATGGTTTCGACTACCAAATCAGGGCCTAGGGCAGAACCCGGGACCCCAATCAGTATTCGTAACCATCCCACCGGGGACCACGCCACGAACAGAGAGCTAAGTTGGAAAGGATGTAGGAGGTAGACAGGAAGAAAGGTAGGAAGGACTCTGTCGCCTCGGACGGAGAGGGGAGTGAGGCGACGGATGCTCCGGCACCTCGGGTACGCACACCCATGCACTCCTCGGACAGAGGAGCGCCTCTGAGGGGAACATCAGTACTACGGCATACATTATCTTATTTACTTACATGATTATGCTTATTAAACAAATATTTGGACTATAAATAACTAACCCCGATACGTTTTAATTCTAAAATAAATTGTTCTTTTTCAGAGTAAAAGACGTAATATTTACTACTTTTTTGTTACGTGCAAGCAGAAAAAATATTAGTAATTCGTATTTTTAAATACATATAATGTTCATATGTAGTATTTAACATATTTAAAACGTTCCTCCACTTTCCTCGCACTTCTCTCCTTCCCTCTGGAACGGACACTTTACTCGCCATGTTGCCAATGTCAATATACACACTGGTCATCTTGGAATATAGGTTTCATCACGATGTTTTACTTCTCCGCCAAATGAACAAAATGTTAAATTTTCGGAGCACGAATATGTATAAATATTTTTAATATAAGATTGTTAAAATTATTGACGGCCGGAAATAGAGTAGTGCAAAAAAGTTGAAATTTATAAGAGTATTTGTAGAAATTAAAAGAACATGTAAACTATTTATTAATTAAATTTTATAAAAACTTTATAAATTTATTAATTTTATAAAAAGGATTTGGTAGTTTGACAAATGACAAACAAATTTACAACTGTGTCATTAACATTACTGTGTTTTACTTTCAGGTAAATAACAGCTAATGTAATTCGCGGTCTGTCCTTCGGATTATTAACTTCGCGTGAGTGTAACCACTTTAACATATTACACAATTAATTATTCAGGAGCATTTTGTACCAGTGGCACGTGGAGCATCTTAGAAATGGATACGGTTATTAAATATTGTAATAAATAAATAAATATATTGATACAATTCACACAGCGCCATCTAGTCCTTAAGCAAGTATCATAGCATTTGTGTTATGGGTACTAGATAAAGTTACCTAGTAAAGTATATAAGTAGTATAAGTATAAGATACTACTTATATACTTTATCTTTTTTGTAAATAAATGAATATCATACATAAACACATCCAGAAGCAAGACAGGAATCGAACCCGTGACCTCTGCAAGCGTAACGAAGTGCATTAGCCTGGCCTGGTCATGGCCTAACACCACGGAGGCCGTCTATTTAGATAAAATATTATTTAACGTTACCATATACAATACTGATTATGGATTACAGAAAAATATTTCTTAATTGTGATAAGTTACATTTCTGTCAAATTAAAATGATGATTTTTGAGCACTGGATTGTTAAGGGTAGACCCGGTGGTCTAGTGGCCGAGAAATAATTAAAAAAAAATTAAAACTATAATAAGTAGTCTCCTATACCGGTGTGAATGACTATTTAAAAAAACTGATCGAATATTTATGTTGAATGGAATAAAATAAAGGAATAAAGAATATTTATTTGATCGTAGTGTCCCAAAACGTCTCCCTCTGTGGTGCTCAAAGTAAGCTCATTATAATAAACCTGGAAAATTTTAATAGCTCCATATTGTGCCTGGTCTAGACACTGTTTTTGTTTTATTGTTAAAGTTCCTGATTTAATAATATTGTACTTGCTAAGTTTTATAATAAAAGTTTAGGGTCGTAACAGAGACTGTTTTGTCATCTGTAAGAGTTATAATACCTTAAAGTTGTGCTGATATTGCTTATATTTTGTGAATGAAGAAAAGTTTACTTCTTATTATTATCTCTGTCCAATAATGTTGGAGTATGTTTGGAAAACTATTAATTATTCATTTTTCATATCACGTTATAATATAATTTCACACTTAAAAAAGATGTCACTTAGAGAATTACGAAAATGTAGTTCTTTGCTGCCTGCTAGCAAAGGAATTGGGTTTTCCAAACTGCTTGGTATATTTATTGCACCATTTGAAATACAATGTAATTTTGTGCTGTGGAACAGTAGACAGGCATCAGGCCCACTTAATAATTATCAGTTACTGTTGCCTATGGATGTCTGCGACGCGGCTAGCACGTTGCCCTTGCGTAGGAAAACTGAAATCTGGGTTACTGGAACCCAACACAAGATTTTTATGGTGGCATAATTAGAGTGGTTGCCATCCAGACGGGCTTGGGACCCTTCCACCTAGCTAGGGATATTTTGTCGCCTTTTACGACAGGGATCAGTATTACTTCGCGGGTGCACGCAAAAAAATAGTATAGTAGAATAAAAATTGCTTGCCTAATAGAAAATTGAAATAGGAATATTAATTTCATTATTTCAACCGTGAGTTTACAAGGCCGTGGATAATACAGTAAAATGTTTTGCGATCGTTATCGCCCTGGTGAAATACAGTGGGTTGTTTTGTCATTTGTTACAATTAAGAAAGTACTGTTTGTAGGCTTTCATTCAAAATATTTTTGTAAACCGTAACGTTTTGTTAACATGTTTATATTATTTCTTATTTTGATGTGTATTATCATGTTTTTAAAGCCTTATGGAAACATTTAGGTGTAGTACTTCAGTCGATGTCGATGAAGTCTCCTTTGAAGCCTGGAAAGCGATCGGCCCTCGTGGTGTGGGCATCTTAATTAACCTTTTTAACCGCTAACTGACATTATCTTTTCCACTTCGGATTTTCTTCAGCAGTCCTGGTAGTGAATATATAGGCACGCCATTCACCCTTTATGACGTCAAGCCAGCTCGTTTTGTGACTAATAATCGTTTTGTGGCGAGCAGAAAAAGGTCACCTGTGACCATATTCTAGAGCAGAGGTTCCCAGACTATTTTTCTCATAGACTACTTTCAAAATTTAGCTGGTTCCGGTGGATCCCCTGCAGCTACATTTCTACCGTATTCCCAAAACTCGACAAAAAAATGTGAAGATAGATCTTACTATGAAAATTTGCGTTGCGGCTGAGTTACATACAACCACAAATTAATAGTTTTCGAAAAAAAAGTGAGAATTGATTGGTTAATTAATTGATTGTGCTGTGAGTGGATGTCAAAAAAGTAAAGTTGGCCAATCAAAAAAGTGATTCCATCCAACTTTACTTTTTTGACATCTACTCACAGCAGAAGGAACCTTGATTGGTTCGCACTTATTTCATTTAGAAAACTCCCCATTTGAAGTGGTAAAAAGAAAAATAGTATATTTTTATGTTGTATTTATTTATTCAAATATGTAATTATTACACTATTAATTATTATTGTTATCATATTACATTGTAATATGAAACAAACTTTTTGAATTTAATTGATTTAAATAACTTCATGACTATTCCAAAAAACATTCGCCATCACTTTCCCAGCCGAAAAAACAGTTTTTGTTTTTTTGGAGTCGGTTCTCCCTTTGCAGTCCACTTTTGGACTTTATTTTTGTTTTGGCCGTATAATGGTATCCAAGTTTCATCTACAGTTATTAATTGTTGCCAAAACTCGGATTTATTGCGCCTTAACTGCGCCAACAGAGCGTTAGAAATGTTAATTCGAACACGTTTTTGGTATAACCTGGGCAAATGCGGCACCCAACAGCTTTCTCGTGTCTAAATATTGATTTAATATGTGACAAACATGTTCTTTTGACATGTTCATAACCTCTGCTATATATAATAGGTGAAGTGAAGCCAACATGTTAGTTCTTTACTATCGAAAGCAAATAAATTTTTGTCGATTTTCGAACCCCACTTACGAACCAACGTAGACCCCCGTCGAGTCTCGTGGACCCCTGGGAGTCCACCTGGACCACTTTGGGTACTATTATTATTATTATTATTTCGAAAGGTGGCTATGCTAGTCTGTTCTAACCTAGTATCACTGCGTCCAATTTAATGAACTATTGTGATCGCCACATTTACTATAGCTCATTGGTAAAGCCTGCCTCGTTGAAGTAGCGAAGCAGTTTTTTGGCAGGAGCTGCACGTATCTCATCCGGTTCCAACATGTGTTTTCCTAATATGAGACTACGTTTATGCATCAGGGAACAGCAGTAGCACAGCAGGTGCAGAGGCGTTTCATCCGCCTCATTACAGAATCTGCAGGCTTTGCCATCCCTAATCCCTATGATGGTGAGGTGCTTGTTTAGGCAACAGTGTCCGGTAAGCGCCCTCGTTAGGTTGCATAGCTGATTCCTATTTAGTGCTAGTGCTTCAAGCGCAAGTTTGCGGTTGTAGGCTTTAACTAGCACCTTGGAGTGATTTAGGCCTGGAATTGTATTCCAGCGCTTAAGAGATTCACTGGTACATTGATCCCTGAGGGTGAGCCGGATCAGGTTTTTGGGTATGCCGCAGCACGGTTCAGGTCCGTACTGCGACCCCTTGGCCCCAATCCGGGCAAGTTCATCGGCTTTTTCATTGCCTATGATGCCCGCATGCCCGGGGATCCAGCGAAGGATTACTTTATTTTTCTCACCTAAAGTATTTAAGTAGTCCATGCAGTTTTTGACGAGTTTCGAGGCTATGAAGTCTGAATTCAACGCCAAAAGTGCTGCTTGACTGTCAGAGTGAATGTATATCACATGATTGATGTAGTCTTTTTGCAGATTCACTACCGCGCATTCTAAGATGGCGTAGACCTCTGCTTGGAAGATGGAGGCATATTTGCCCAGGCTCAGACTGGTCTTGAAGCTTGGTCGCTCTCCAAACACACCGCAGCCTACATCATGTCCAATTTTGGAGCCATCGGTATACCATAAAAGGCTACCGCTCTTCCAAGAGATTTTCTTTAGCACCCAGTCCTCTCTGGAAGGAATTTCCACACTGTAGTTTCTCGATCCTACAAACTGTGGAAGCATGTTGTCCAATGGCATGCCTAAGATGGAGTGCGTGACTACTGAGTCTTTTAGAGTCCTCAGCGTATGTGAGAGCCAGTTTTTCGACCCCTGTGCATTTATCCTGTGCATGCTGGCCAACGCCTCATACTGAATGAACAGCGGGAGAGGCGGTAGGCTGAGCAATGCATCAAGAGCCGCTCCAGGAGTTGTTTTCATGGCCCCCGTTACCACCATACATGCCGTACGTTGCAGACTATTTAGCCTGTCAGAAGTTGTCCTTTGGTTGGCTTTTCTACACCACACAACGGAGGCGTACGCAATTGTCGGCCTGACAATGGCAGTGTATAGCCAGAGGAGAAGTTTAGGATGTGATCCCCACCTTCTCCCAACCAGACGACGGCTGATTCCTAGTGCTATTTTAGCCTTTTGACCTGCCTTTTCCATATGTTGATTCCACGTGAGTTTTTGATCCATAGTAACCCCAGGTATTTTACCTCCGTGGAAAACTGTATTACCTTTCCGTTTAAGCTAGGGGGTTTTAGCTTACTTAGGTTTTTCTTTTTAGTAAACGGAACAATAACAGTCTTGTCGGCATTAATCGACAAGTTGTTTACTGTACACCATTGTGATATGGTGTTGAGTGCCTTTTGTATAAGAGTGGATAGAGTATCCTGACAGAAGCCTCTAACGATCACAACTAGGTCATCCGCATAGCCCAGAGTGTCAATTTTGAGGTCTGCCATCTCATACAAGAGTTCATCCACCACAAGAGTCCATAACAGTGGCGATAATACTCCGCCCTGAGGGCAACCTCTTGTGGTAGTAACCTCGAGCATGGTCCCATGTAAGGAGATCCTAGCTCTACGGTTAGAGAGCAGCGACTGAACCCATCTTACAACAGTGTCATCCACTCCCTTCCGCTGTAAGCCGCGGATCAGGGTGGTTATGGGGGTGTTGTCAAAGGCGCCCTCTATATCTAAAAACGCACAAAGCGCTACCTGTTTGTCCTCAAACGCCTTTTCAACTCTGTCTACTAGATGCAGTAGAGCAGTCTCCGTAGATTTACCTCTACGGTAGGCGTGTTGGGTTTCATGAATAGGCTTAAGGGCTAAGACTTCCTCCCTTAAGTGTCGGTCTAGAATATTCTCTAGCGTCTTCAAAAGAAAGGAAGTCAGGCATATTGGCCTGAAAGACTTTGGAAGTGAATAGTCTTTCCGACCTGCCTTAGGGATAAATAGAACCTTAGCCACAGTCCATTTTTCTGGAATTTGACCCCAGGCGAGGCTCGCCCGGAAGATCTTAACTAAGAGTGGCACAAGTTCCTCCATACCTTTTATAAGAAGGATTGGAAGGATATTGTCAGTACCACCAGACTTGTATGGTTTGAATGACTTGATCGCCCACCTCACCACTCCGGGTCTCACGATCCTTGACGCCCTGCGCCAGTCCTCATTCTGAGGTCTGCGCCAGGTCAATTCAGCGTCGGAAACCCGAGCCCCAGAGAAGTGAGCGTCAACAAGCAAACCCAATGTTTCCATCTCATCCATTGAGAAGGAACCGTCTGGTCTTTTAAGTAGTCCCAGTTGATTAGGTTTGTCCTTTGCGAGCATTTTGTGGATTCTGGTCCTCTGAGGCGTATTGTTTAACTCCTCACAGAACCTCCGCCAAGATGCTCGCTTGGCTTTCCTAATCTCATTATTGTACTCTGTTAGGGCTTTACGATAGGAGTCCCACTCCAGAGTCTTCTTAGCTTTGTTGAAAAGTGCCCTCGTTTTCTGCCTGAGTTTCCCCAGTTTAGAGCTCCACCAAGGCACCTTTCGATTTGAGTGCCTGACTTTGAGTGGACAGCTTTCCTCATAGGCAGTTGATATGCCTTCAGTCATTATATCCACCGCTAGATTTAGCTCCTCTTCGGTTCTAACGCTATTTGGACAGTCCTTAAGCTTGAGCCTTAGTGTCGTTTGATAAACGTCCCAGGCCGTAGCTTTCGGATCCCTGTAACCACAGGTTTCTCTGACCAAGTTGCCTAGAAATTTAAAGTGTATATGTCTGTGATCAGACATCGACACTTCATTGCTTACCTTCCATGAACAGATTCTCCTGGCCAAGTTGTCAGTGGCGACGGTTATGTCTAGTACTTCTTCTCTACAGGCTGTGACAAAGGTTGGCTGGCAGCCTTCGTTGAGTACCTGTAGGCAGTTTGTTGTAAGGAATTCATGGAGTAACTCACCTCTCACATTGATGTCGCTGCTTCCCCACGTTGTGTGGTGTGCGTTGACATCTCCCCCAATCAGGAGCTCGGCGTTGTTGCGGCGTGCGTAGTTCACCACACGCTCCAACTCCATCGTTGGGTCAGCATTTTCATACTTTGGGTACTAAGGTTCTAGAGAATTTAACTACTCCTCGCTACCTTGCATAAAGTAACTTTTCTAACACATTATTCAGTTTTTCTTCTTAAGATTGAGAGGTAGGACTGCAGTTGCTCTCGTAAAAGCCAAAGCCAGACAACTCAAATAAAGTCAGATTAAGGAAAGCCATACAATGTTGTTGGTTGGTTAAACTTAGCTAAAACAAAATCATTTTAATTAACGTATTGAAGTGAAGTATAGGAAAATCATATTGGAAAATTATTTTGTACAGTTAGCAAATATATTTTAATGCGTAGTTTGTTCGGTAGTGTAGACGAGCCTTTATTCACCGGGCGACACAAATTGAGATTTTTTGCTTCATAAAAATATACCCGCTACTTCTTTTAACAAACTTCCCAAGTGGCCTTATTGAATTTTCTCAAGTTTTGATAGGTTTTTCCGACGATTTTTCCTATGTTGCTTTTTCGATGTAAAGTTGCGATGTTCTAGTAATTTAGATGATGGAGATTGTCGTTTGCCTCTTAGTTAGAATTTTGTTTGTTATTTTAGTTTTCATTGTAATCTACATTAACTTCAAACCTATGCTATCCTATAGTCCTTCATGGGAATCAAACGAACTTCACGACTGTTGCGTAAATATAGGTTACGGTCTCTAAATACTGCATTCATGAAATTATAAAATTATATAAATTAATAGAGATATGATATGATACATCAACGCAATATCATTGCCAAGTTCAAAACCAGAGCTGAACCTCCATACTAAACTTTAAAAATAAATTTAAATATACAAATGTTCATTTGATATGTAATACAACATTAAAAGCGTGTTAACTTACTCGAAGAATAGCTTTAAGCGTATTTATTTATGATTAAATGATTAATTTTTCAGTCTTGATTGCTCATCCAGTCCGGTTAACTTTCGCTCTCCCGTCTTCGTCTTAAATATTAATACTTTTTTATTACTTGGTTACCGAGGAAATCCCCGTAACAAACAAATGCTTAGGTGAGTTTTCCACAACTTCGGTAACTTTATGCAATAATACGAAGATCTCTGCTTCAGTTTCGAGTTTAGCTGCATGCACTGAATTCAAGACAATAGACGTTGTAAATCTTTCTTTATCCATTTAGTAGTTTGTGAATACAAACCTGTGAATAGTTACAAGCAAATAGGATTTGTCTTATGACAATGTTTAGGTCTTACTTCCAAGTCACTACCATCCGAGACGTCAACAGTTGTCAATTATTACTTTTGGTTTAATAAATTTAGTATTTGCAGGAGCGGAATAGGAATGCTGACCCCTGCGGCTGGGGCTGGTCGTAGAAGACGACAAATCAACCCTAGCTAGTTGGTAGAGCTCCCAGCCCGCCTGTGTAGCAAACACTCCTCACCTTAAAATATGCCGCCGTAATAAAACGTGTGTTGTGTGCGGCGTAAGTGACCAGGTGACCAGGTGACCAGGCCACGCGTGTGGCAAGGTGTTAGCGGTGTACCGGATGAGGATTCATATGCATTGATAACTGTTTACTATTGTTTGTTAGCCTGTCTGCTGTCCTACAGCAATAAAAAATGATATAGTTTTTTTAATGCTGTAGGACAGCAGACAGGCTGACGGTTTGCATAGAAATTAGCAGTTACCGTCGCCTATGAGTGTTTGCACGCCAGTGGCATCGACAACACGCTGCTGTCCCACAAGGGTCATAACTTGGATCACTAATGCCGGACAACACAAAGTTGTTATGGCGGCATACTGAAGACCAAAGGTGGTTGCCTTCCAGACGGGCTTAGGATCCCTACTACGAGATGTTTTGTCGCCTTTTACGACAGGCCGACCCCGGCCGCAGAGGTCTCTATTCTTTCTCTGCCCCTGCACGGATAGAACTTACAGACAGCAGATGAATGACACAAACCAGTTGTTATTTGGGGTTGCTAGTATTTGACAATACTCATCAGCGTACCTCAAACTCCAAAGTTTTTATTCCGATTTCAACCGTGACGGAACTTGTGTAAGAAGAAATTGAATAAAGAAAGCTATATCAGTGGCAAAGCAAAATATCTTTAATTATGAACTGCTGAAACCGAAGGACACCATAACTGGGGATCGCTGCCGACTGCAATTGATGCGATTGAGTCGTGTGATGAAAGAAAAACGGCCGGAATACTACGAAAGACACGACAAAGTCATTTTGCTGCACGACAATGCTCGTCCGCACGTCGCAAAACCGGTACAAACGTACTTAAAAACACTTAAATGGGAAGTCCTACCACACCCGCCGTATTCTCCAGATATCGCTCCTTCAGATTACCATTTGTTTCGTTCGATGGCTCATAGTTTGTCTGAGCAGAAGTCTACTTTTCAGGAAGAGTGTCAAAAATGGATCGATTTGTGCATTGCATCAATAGACGAGGCGTTCTTCCGACATGGTATTCGTATCCTGCCCGAAAGATGGTCAAAAGTAGTACAAAGCGATGGGCAATAATTTCATTAGTGTATTTTTTATTTTCCATTGAGATTAAATTTTTTTTTCATTAAAAAACGCTACGAATTAATTCCAACACCTAATAAATGAAAATTTTCTCGCACTTACAAAAATATCTATGTATGATGTAATTATCTATCTCCAACGAGTTTAGTGTAATCATTACTCCAAGAGGTAAATTTAAGCAATAGAATGGTATACTGATGTACAATAAATAATATTCTTTCTATCCTTACACAAAACGTTTAACAATATAATATATGCCAAATTATAACTTCGAACTTAATATAAATATAAACACTTGAAAAATCGGCTCAATCGCAATATACTTCCTATTCATAAAACCCTCCTCTATTCAGCTCATTGATACTTACAAACTATTACAGCACTATTCCATTTACGAGTATAGCGACCGACTTTACGATAGTTTTACGGTCGAATTTAGGTCAGCAGCTTTCATAAATAATATACCATAGCACACGAATTTCCTACCAGATTTTTTCAGTGTTCAATACATTTCGCATGCTTAATCATAAACTGACCTAACTCAAAAAATCTGTTTTTTGGGAAATCGCAAAAAACGTTTTGTCATTTACTACTTATCCCATATATTGACTTATAACTAAATAGCGGTAACTCAGCGTGGGAAAGAGATATCGAAATAAATCTTAGTTTGGCCGATAGAGGGCGTCGATACAATGCTGCCCGTTATATTATCTCATTTTAGACCTAAATCGTAATCGGTCAGTTTATGATTAAGCATGCGATTTGTACCTAATACATATACCTATGTAAATAAACGATACATTTTTTTTATTCCAGTAGGTCAACAGACAGGCTGACGGCCCGCTTAGAATTTAGCAGTTACCATCGCCTATGGATGTTTGCAACGCCAGTGGCATCGCGAACACGCTGCTGTCCCATAAAGGTACAGGAACTTGGGTCACTAATGCTGGAACACAACACAAGGTTATTATGGCGGCATACTTAAGACCAAAGGTGGTCGCCATTCAGACGGGCTTGAGGCCCTACCACGTAGCTAGGGTGGGTTGTTTTGTCGGCTTTTACTACAGGCCGACCCCGGCCGCAGAGGTTAGTGTTCTTTCTCCGCCCCTGTACGGATTTAGAACTGCATATATCTTTGATAATATTATTTACATGTTGAGTAAAATATTGTTTTACGTATTGTGTTCTATAATTTTATATACATATACGTGTAAAAAAACAATTGTAAAATATGAATTCTTCATTAACAGCGAATGTAATGCGAAGAGAAGAATGCCATATAACTAGGAAAAGGATAAAAATGAGGGTGTATGGATACATACATACAGGAGGTGAGGTAGACCAAAGAAAAGATGGATGGATCGAAAAAGGATGTATTCATATCACACATTGAGATGACGGGTAACAGAAGAGAGTGGAAGAAGAGAACATGTTGTGCCGACCCTATATAACATGGGGGAATAAGGCCAGGAAGAAGATCATCAACAGCATTGAAGTACACATCCGGATATATGCTTGCCGCGCAGGCTTATCTTCATTGACCTATGCTTGTCGCATCAGCCAGCTATTTATCGCAAGTCATTGTACCACATAGATGCAGGGCTTACTTACGCTACATATGCTATTCCTTAATCTCCACTGTCGAGTTTAACGGTTATCGGTTCTACGAAGAATATGACCAGCTCTCTGCCTCTTAATCTTGGTGTGATGCTATATTGATGATTTTTGTTCTCTGACATATCTCTTCATTACGAACACGATCCTTCAAAGAAAGTAGGAGTATCGCTATCTTTACAGTTCCAGGAGCGACTTAACAATATACTAAATTGTTTACGACAATTGACGTACCTATAATAAATTGTCTATATAAATAAAATGATAGAAGTCTGCAGTTATGTGTGCATCACGGCAAAACTACTGGATATATTTCAATTAAATTTTATAAGATTTATTTGTTTGAACTTGGTCCTTCTCTAAAAAAAATATTGCGATATCTTTATTTAATATAAAGTTATTAAAGTTGAAAAGAAACATGTATTTTCTTGCCGCAGAGAAGTGGGGCAAGCGGTGTAGCGCGCATGCGTACGAAAACTTCTCATATTTTTTCGATTTACTTTTTTCTCTTATTCGACCAGCGAAGCGAACGGGAACGGCTAGTTACAAATACAAATGTCTAAGTATACCAGCATTAAATAACATTTTATTAATTGATGATAAGATAATGATCATTAGTGATGTTTATTGAAAAAGTAAATGTTCTGTAGTAAATAGTTTTGGCATGATTTTCATTAATTTTTTTAATCTTCTAAATATGTTCGAGGTACGGAACACATGACAGTACCCAGCAACACGACAAGTAAATAATTAATATTTATTTAACACTAGCTGACCCGGCAAACGTTGTTCTGCCATATAAATAATAAAATGTCAAAAAATTAAAAAAAAAATTTGGGGGTGGGTCACCCCTAACATTTAGGGGGATGAAAAATAGATGTTGGCCGATTCTCAGACCTACTCAATATGCTCACAAAATTTCATGAGAATCGGTCAAACCGTTTCGGAGGAGTATGGCAACGAAAACTGTGACACGAGAATTTTATATATTAGATTAATTATGTTACTGTAGAAGTTTATTTTTCATTTACATAACTGCACTATTATTTGTAATGTCGCTTTATTTCGTAATAAATCTCATTCTTTGATTTTCGTTTGATCGTAAAATGAATTATTTTATAAGGGTAGTAATCGAGATATAACACTTTGCATCTATGTCAAGCCGATTTTATTAACCTCATTTCAGGGCAAACCGCGTCTTGTCGAGACTGTCAATTTAAGGGCGAAACTTTTTCATTTAACTTTGGAAGGCTTTTAACTTTTTCGACATTCTTTTTAAGAGTTTTGTATTGCTGGTGTTCGTTGTTCAAATTATATTCTGTGATTGATGCTTTGTGTTTTTTATATATTTGAGTGTAATGAAGCGATACGAGTTTTGACTCGAATTGTTTGTCCGATAAATATTGAGACGTATTAAAGATGATTACATTAATTTAACAACAAAGTAAACATTTAATATTCAAACAAGAAACTTACATTGATTTTTATTTCTGTAATATAATATTTCGCTAGGGCTATAAGCCCGACTGGATGACAATCACCCTTGGTTTTAAAATATGCCGCCATAATGACCTTGTGTCGTGTTCTGTCACTAGTAAACCAGGTTCCAGTTCCTTTTTGTTGGCAGCGCCTTAGCACTCTTGTATTTCAAACGTCTGTTAGCGACGATGACCACCTATTATCGGGTGGGCTGCTTTATAAAAAATTGGGTGCAATTAATTAAACATTGTTGCCAATGCCTTTCTGTCCTAATATTAAACTTGAATTCTTTTCCAGTTCTTTTTTAATATTGCAAGTTTTTATGAATAACAAACATAGAAATTCTATAAGAGTTTATTTTAGCTTCGGTGATGTTTAGAATCGAGCCAACAAAGTTTTCGTAACTAGTAACTACTCTATTTCTTATAAATACATATTTATTATTATTTGCTCCAGTTTTGAATAGGAAACAAAGGAAATTACTCCATGTTGTTTAACTCTTAGTCTAATTTCAGGTACTCATTGTTTTGCTTCACATAACAATTGAACACGTAATAAATGTTTTCAGATTATTGTGTAAATAAATATTATAATAAAATTCCATTGTTAGAATGTTTAATTGTAATTTAACTTTGAAATATTATAAGTTTTGAGACTGAAATCGTAATAACTGACTTTTTCAGGGTCCTGGAAAAGCTGTATATTTAATTAGTTATTTAAAAAGAAACCTATTTATTTTGCTTGTGTCGTTTATTTATAAGTACATACAACCTATATAGTAAATAGAATTTTAATATAAATGAAATATTTAATAATATATTTAATAGTAAGTAGTTACCGTCTTCTATGGATGTTTTCGATGCCAGGTTTGGAGCTCTACCACGTAGCTTTAGGGTTGTTTTGTCGCCTTCTACGACACCGACCCTGGCCGCAGAGGTTAAAAATTAAATTAACAAGATAACCAAATCGGCCTCTCCCCAGAATTCCGATGTGGTGCTACTAATAAGGTAGTTTCCTCGGGATATAAAAAAGATTATGAAAATCTGAAGGGTGATCCCATACGCCCTTAGACCCGGGCTCTTAAATGTTTATCTTGAAAAATTCACTCAACTACATGTTTCTGTATAGCATCCTCATTGTCTAATATATTTATAGTAAATTCGTAAGGAAACCTCTAAATCTCACTATATATGGCTTACTGACGCTTTAAATATTTGAAACTGTCAGAGGTAAACCACTTGCTCAATTATTAATTCAGCACGCTTCCAGTGTAAGCAAGCCAATGCTCGCTGTGCTTTTAAGGGGATTATTCGAAGCGGGAGCTGCTTGCGATATTTGGGGCAGCAACATTTTGGCTTTCTTTGTTCGGGTATTTTCTTTACGGATTTCAAAGAATACTTATTTTTTATATAATCCCTGATACGATATTAGTAAAATATGGATTTTATTTAAATTTTAAGAACACTATTGTAAAAGATAAATGTTACAATTTCAAAGTAATTATATTTTTTTTATAAATGTAGTTCGAAGACGATGCTTCGTTGAATGGTCAGACATCAAAGATAATCTCAGGGATTAAAAGAATCTCAACGGATTCTCTTCCTTATTTCATCGGAGTACTTGGTTGTCAAGTCATCGTATAGCTTAAAACCAGTTTCTCGCCTAATGTGCATATTATATCATAATTGCCACAAGACATGCTGATCATGATTACCAGCATGTGTAACTAGGCCAAGAGTGGAGTTTCAATACAGGGTTGTGAGACTTTATTGACTATTATTTTCTCAAAGGATTATTTGAACCAAAATAAACCCTCTTTTGTTCTTAATTCGTCGTATTTCATAGTTAAATCTTATATTATCTAATTTACGTGTCAGTCCAATAAATCATTTTCTTCGGTAATGGTAAAGATTGATCTAAATATCGGCCTAATGTATGGTCGCTACATTGTATGCAATAGCGAAGTTACCGAGCCGAGAGATTATATGTGCATGAGCATTTATTTCAAGCGCCAACGTTACATTTGAAACAACAAGATTTAATTTATTACGTTTCAATCTGTAAGATTAATTATAGTTATTAATAATGTTTTTTCTTTCTTGCTTTTATCAGTTTGAAGGCGTGGTTGCGTTGCAAATTAGTGCATTAAAGTTTTGTTATTTGGTTATAATTCATGATATAAATTAATTTATTTCTTATATTATTATTTATATATTATTAAATCGTATACTAAGGTATAATTACAATGGTGACAATGCACAGAAATAAATATTGGAAACTGTGCTCCCGTGACACCGTTTAATTCCGGACATTATATGACTTAAACAATGAAGTAAGAAAACCGTAGTTCGTGTGTTTACGTGTGTGTGTGATAATAACTCTAGTCCCCTCAGGGTCAAGGCTCACTGCATACAACACAGGACATAACTTCAGCTTCTAGCGTTGGTATCTCTCGGTAGATCTTGCTTTTGAATGACCATACCATGCAAGACTGTCACTTTTTAGCTAGTGAATCTCTAGCGATACTCTCTCTGCATTGGTGTTTTCTTCTTCCTTTTTGTGGCCTAAGATTACGATACATTACAATACAATAAGTCTTATTATGGATGTATATAAATTTTACCTTTGTCATAATCGCAAGATGTATTTGAGACCTGGCGCCATTTTATCCAAAATGAAATATTTACCCTTTTTTACATTCGGTCTAACTTGCCGTTGTTTTGGATTAATAATCTGAAGTTCCGGAAACATTAAATAAATAAGTATGATATGATAATTCACAAAGCACATTCTAGTCTCAAAGTAAACAGCAGAGCGCTTGTTTTATGGCTGTATACAACAATGGATAGATAACTGATATACATACTTATATTCCTTTTGTAAATAAATATATATTATAGATAAACAACATCACATATTCCTTGTGAAAGCCACTTGCCACGGAGGTCTTCAATATTATAGCTATAAGTGCATGTATACAATTTCGAATATCGGTCAACTCACCGCATCAATCAGTTTAAATCCGGGGATCTAACAGGGCTATTAACGTAAAACCGCACTCTGTAAACACTATTGAACTAACATTGGCGGTACACAGCGTTCAGCGTGTTAGACCCAGAATGATGCCAACTCGTAAACATGCTCATGAGATTGCTTGTGTTAATTTAAGAGCTCTTTATGTAAGAGCAAAGCTCATAGTTTGAGTGCGAAAATATAATTGCATATATATACTAAGATGAAAGTCTTAAATTTTCGCTATATTAGAGTACATTAATTTGCTATATTAAGTGGGTCATATTTGTAATGGAGAAACTAGAAACGAAGTAGAAACAAGAAAGGAATATATTATTTTTATCCGTGCAGGGGCAGAGAAAGAATACTAACCTCTGCGGCCGGGGTCGGCCTGTTGTAAAAAGCGACAAAACAACCCACCCTAGCTACATGGTTGGGCCTCAAGCCTGTCTGGATGGCGACCACCTTTGATCTTAAGTCTGCCGCCATAATAACCTTATGTTGTGTTCCGGCATTAGTGACCCAAGTTCCTGTACCCTTATGGGATAGCAGCGTGTTGGCGATGCCACTGGCGTTGCAAACACCCATAGGCGATTAAATGTTAAATTCTAAGCTGGCCGTCAGCCTGTCTAAAACAAAAGTAATTTACGTATGAAATATTACTTGGATATTTATATGTAATCATAAATGTTTCACTTGGTGTCTACTGGATAAGCAACGAATGACCACCCTCTATTCCAGTGAAATCCAACTCGTAGAACCATAATTTCATTGGGGCCCCAATACCTCATAGTTTTTTTGCATGCGGCGTGTGTTTAAATAAAATAACACAAAACATATGTCACAGAGATCGGTATGCTGCTTCTGACATTTGACGTCACGCGGATGGACCGTGTGAGCTCATGTCCATGATTGCATGTCTCTGCATTCCTTTGCTGCGACCCCTCAGCAACAAAAACCCCGATTGTCACCTGAGCCTTTATGGGGGGCTGCAGGATCGACTTTTTGCCTTTGCTCCGCGACACCGTCTGCGAAATATATGTGCCTGTTTGTAATCTGTTTGTAATATATGTGACCGCAAAAAGCTGGAAAGAAAACGATTTGTGCCATTCCTATTTGTAAATAAGCAAAATGAGTCTCCGGTGTTTTAAGACGCTTTAAGAATTCGCTTTGTTGGCCAATTATCGTTGGATTTAATTTTCTGCAATAATTTGTCTAGCAATATACAACACGAGATTATTGAGGAATAAATAAAATACTAGTGTTGATACGAGTTATATAGAGCGATAATTCTTGTTATATTTGAATCTTAAGTGCATAATAATGTACGATTTATATTTTAGTGAAACGTATTTTACGTGGCTCTATTATTCTGAAAAACATATTTGATTTCCTGGTATGCAAGTAAATTTTGCCGATCTAGTAATACATCATGTATTTGTACTTTAATCAAAACTGTTTGTTATATATAAAAATTAAATATAAACTTTACAGGAACCACTTAAAAATAATTTAAAAAGCTATATTTTAGGTCTCCTCGGTAATATGTGTTCTTGTTTAGTATAATAATATATCTGAGATAAGTGAACCATGTCATATTTTTTCGAACAATCTACGCTTAAGAGAAGAATAACATCTTGTTCTTCATCACGAATAATATCTTGTTTCACAAGATTGAAATATTTTCTTAAAAATCAGGATAATTATAAGTAAAAAATTGAAACGGAATTACCAGAACAATTCGTCTGCAGTTTGTAAAAATGTTTTGGTTTGAGTGCACTGTAAAGAAGTATTATCATTTTTTTTTGTAAAAAAATCCTCAAGTGGACAATGTGGTATGATCTTAGCTTGATCCATGACGAATAAAAATGTAATAAAACAAATAATAACCAGATTTGATTTTATGTCAAGAACGATCCATTAAACAGTCATAATAGGTAGTTCTTCAATGCGATTACAGTTTTATTTAAGGGTCTATTTTTTATTTAATCTTCTTTGTCTTATAATTTGCTCAATAATATGGATTGTCAATGAAGGACATGCATCATCTGACAACCTGCAGTTAGCACCACTAGTCTTTTGTTTTGGAGGTGAAATTTTTCTTCACTTGTCCCGACGTTTGGGGAAACGTACTATTGTAGGATTACTGTATTCTCCGCTCTTAACAAAGGGACACACGTTGCCTATATATCTACTAAACCAAGTACTTATTCATACGCCTGAAGTAATAATAATATTTTGTGACAATTCACACAGTGCCATCTAGTCCCAAATTAAGTAGCATAGCACTTGTGTTATGGGTACTAGACAACTGATATACTACTTATATACTTTTTTTTGTAAATAAATACATATTATACATAAACATCCAGACGCGGGACGGGAATCGAACCCGTGACCTCCGCAAGCGTACCGAAGTGCGTTATCCGTTACGTCACCGAGGTCGTCAAAGTTTTCCCAATCCACAAAGCTTTCGGGGGCTCTACAATCTCTTCTAGGGTCTATCACATGAAATACAATAATCTCCGCCATAATTTTAAATTATGAGACAAGAAAACCGTGTACAATTGTTAAAAGTGTATTCGTGAGATTTATAAGTACATAAAGATAATAATACTCAATAGTTGAGGCGCACTAGTCTTTCTCGGTTCAATCCATCCATTTGACTATCGCTAATAAATTGCCGTGAATAAGTTTATTGTTGGAACATTAGCGGTGGAAATAGCCCTATTCCCTGTGACGTATTATGCTGTCTGTACAATTCATTTGTGTTTTGGTTAACAACAAGTATTCGAAGGTGAGAAGCTTATTTCTGGTGAAAATCCAATAGTTTAATTTTTATAATGAGTGAAAATCTATTTGATTCCTCATTCATCTAGCATTTCGTATATGTGTCATCCGAACCTTGATCTAGTGAGCATAATTATGGCACATGGCACAATAACATGGTGCGTTTGCGCCGGTGCTGTTTGTCGACTTTCTATGCAAAAAGGCATTTGAAATTACAAGCAATAGATTGGGATAGATTTGTTTTATAGAGACAATTGCTTGATATTATATGGTACCCCGAAAGGGAGAGATTAATCGTGTCCTTTTCTGCTTGTAAGCTACAAGAAGTTAGTTATGTCTCCTCTTGTATTATGTCCTAGGAACGAAATGTATAGTGTAACAAATATTTATATTATTATGTTATTTTATTTATTTTAGATGAATGCCCAAAACTAGTTTTGTATTGAAATATAGAAGATTCTGGTCATGACATTTTACTTGTTTGTATAATTCGGCAGTTTCTCCCAAGCTAGATCCATAGGAAGATTTTTAAAAATCTTCCTATAATTTAGATCACGTACACATGAACTTGAATGTTTATTCAGACACAGGTGTGTGATGTCTGGAGAGTAGTGAAGAGAGCGTTGAATTACAATTTTTACATTTGTAACCGATTTAGCAAACCGTATTCTACAACGCCATCTCTTGGTGTCAAACTAAAATTATCAAATAGTTGTTAATGATGCGATGTCCAATAAATAAATTAATGTAAGCACTCCTGTCAGAACGATGTGTATAATATATAAATTAAATTAAAGAAAAATATTAACATTATTCGAATTTGGCGCATTACTTACAGGTTATGGCTGGGTTAATCCGGTTTAATATCGTATGTAACCCATTAAACAGACATCCGCGCGGTTTGCATTTGGCATTCGATCAAAGACCGAGAGGATGTTTGTTGACATAAAATTTCGAGAACGTCCTATTGTTCCATTTATATAATCTATATTTTAGTTCGCACTTATTAAACATCCACTTCGTTTTCAAACTATTATAATATAATAACAGCCCATAGTGGCCCACTTCTGGGCTCGGGCCTCCCCCTAGAGGAACGGACATTCCAAGCGTATTAGCCGGGTCACCAATACCGGTGATCTACGTATGCAAATTTCTTCACGATTTTTTCCTTTACCGTCGGCGGTACATAGCAGTTATGTACATTAAGCGAGAAAAACCTGCCTTACTTTGTATGCCACTGTGGGATTCGAACCCGGAACTTCTAGATTGGTCTTCGAGTGTGATATCACTGAGCACGCAGAACAATCATTATATATTAATGAAATTATTGTCGGACCAGTCATGTTATTCCAATAAGTTAGCAGAACGCAGAACAATCATTATATTTATATTAATGAAATTATTGTCGGACCAGTCATGTTATTCCAATAAGTTAGCAGATGGATGAGCGTAAATTATCTACATGTTGACAGTTTTCTTTCAAATACAGTCTTCTGCACCAGATATTAATCTGCACTAAATCGCAGAGCTATTTCCTTAACATAAAATACAATTACCGGAAACATACTAGATCAGCTAGCTATTTGTATCATACAAATACTTTTCCTCCGTGTGAATCAAACTCACAGACTCGACCATATCAGATAACTAGCATTGCCACTGAGCTAGCTTTCGCCAAATTTTTGTACATCGGCGTCAGATTACATCCTATAAGATAAATACTGATATCTTGAGTTTATTTTCTGTCCTTATTTTGCGTTATATGGGACGAGACAATCAATATGTACTCACCTTCCAGTCACCTCGGTTATACGAGAATCTTAAACTTTACGTTTTCAAGTTTTTAGCTTCTATTGTCAATCTTCTTTATGTATCCATTGATTTTCATTCCTAACGCTTCCCATGTTAAACTAGCTGGAGTTAAAACCTGTAAATTAACTATAAAACGATTACGAAATAAATTATACATAAAATATTGTAACAGATATACTACATCATAATTGTGATTTAAATAATAAAACTGTTGTAAACACGATAACAAAACTGTACTTTTCATAGAATCTCTTTGAAATAAAAGACAGGTGTATGGTGTAAACCACATACATGAGACGAATTTAGAGCATGCTTACGGCGAGTGAATGACGAAATGTTCTTGTGTGAATGGAGCATTGTAAAATATAGGTGTTATATCAGACTGAAGTATGACAATGAACGTAGCTTATTTGCAGAAATGACCATGATCTTACTAATTAATGTAAATTGATTGCTTAAATGAAACCGAGTGAACGATGCCGGTCACGGACCGAGATTGCACCGTACAGGAATGAGAAGGACATTCGCACTGACCTTGTTTCCACCCCTTCCCGGTTCGGTTCAGGCCCGCTAGCAGAGGAACTGTTGCACGGCACCAGCTAAATTCACGCACACTGAACACACAGTTAACTATGGCACGGCCAATGAGAGTTTGGAGTATAACTGAAGGGATGACGAACGTCGACCGTCCCGCACGTTTAGAAGCTTGCGCGTTACTATCATATTATTTTTGTCCCACCCTCGCTTTAACCATTTACCTCACCGAGAGTGAGGGTAAGTAACAAATCAGGAGGCGGGATTTCAAATACCCTTTATGCAAGGATCGAATACTGAGTGTAAATATTTATGCCATTTGTTGTATTTTATTGTCTATATAGATGTTGCTTTGACATTAATTGAAAATTGCTGTCCGTTTCTACCGAATCCTTCATTCGGTATTTTGTTGGGAAGGTTTGGAGCCTCAAGTTAAGATTTTTTACCCCAATTTAAACTTGGTTCAATACTATGTCGCAATACCCCATACATATACTTCTTCGTTTACAGCCGTATTTGGGCGACCACTGCGTTGAGCGTCGTTGACGTTTAAATTCATTACACTATTTGCAAACGGCTAACTTCCCTGGAGCAGAGTCCGAATAATGCTTATCAAGCCACTCTTGCGCGTCTTTCACATTTTTTCCGATCAATAAACAATGTTTGATCAATACAAGAAATTCTTTCTTATCCATCTTTTGACATACCCCAAAGTTGCTTGACACAAACTACAATAACTTGAGAACACGTAATCCAATTGTCATGAAATTTTGACACATACCTTATAAAGGATGGCGCTATCGAATGCTATTATAGATTTTGCATATGTGGCGCCATTTATATGTCAGTCCGGGGACAATTTGATCAATGTGTTATATACAATACTCCTTGGTGACGAGGACGAGGCTTCATCGAAGTTCTACTTCTAATAGCTTTTAGTGATTTTGCAACATTAGCCGCTCATCTCTCAGATTCGAAGAGCCACCATGTCTCTGGGATCCATAACTAAATACCACTGTGATCCGGTAGTTTGGCGTGACGCTATTGGGTTTACTCCATTTTATTTACTGGGACGAAAGTATATATTTCAATCCATGTTTAAAAATGTATGTGTCCCAGTTTCATATCCGTTGATTCGTTTTTACTTGATTGATGGTCACGTTCATAATATACAAGAATATATTATCTATGACAAAAGTTCGCGATCGTAGTTTCAAGAAATTGATAATTACCTTTCTCATTAAGTTTGGAATCAATCAATCTATAAATATGTCTGTATAATATTTATGTCATTTATACTTTTTAATTAAATTTCTAATTCTTTTCTAGTTCTTATTTTAATTAAGACTACAATCGATTGGTATGAATATTTGTATAGAAATAAGGTCAACGGCAATAGGTATGACCATTGCATAAATGTATGCGATCATTGCATTTCAGCCAGTATTGAGTTCATAGTATGTGTCTATTTATCTTCTTCCTCCTGCCCTTACCCCACATTACATGGAGTCGGCACAACATGTTGTCTCATTCCACTCTCCTCTGTTAGCCGCTATTCCAACACTGACTTCATTTCTGATTTTGGCATATCATCTTATACGCAATCCATCCATCTTGTTTTGGTCTACCTCTACTTCTGTATCTATCCACTCTCATTACTATTTTTTTTCTTTGTTATATGCCATTGCATATCCCTGCGCATTACGTGGCCAAACCATGCTAGTCTGTTACTTTTAAGTTTTTCTATAACTGGCGCTACTTTCACACATCCTCTTATTAGAGGTATGAGTATATTTCCTCATTTCTAAGTTTATCCATTTTCGTAACTCCGCGCATCCATCTCAGCATTCTCATCACCGCAGCATGTCCCCCTTTCGTCTATCCCCTTTGTATTCAGCATTCCGATCCATACAATACGACAGGCCTTATTACGGATTTATAAATTTTACCTTTGAGTTTAAGTGGTTCTTTTGTATTCATGTAAATTCAACGGGTGGTAACATTTGGAAGGGTCGTAAAATATTTTATTTTTGGATTAACTATGTGGTTTTTTACACAGCTGCGGTATATTACTTTAAGCAGATTTACAGTGGCATTGAAAAAATTTCAAATATTTCACATGTTACATGCATCAATTGTAGTAATATTGCGACGGAAAGAGAAACTAGGACAACCAAATTTTTTCATGTCTAAAAAAACAAGTGGTCGCCTTGGGTCGAAATTCGACCATAATTCATTTAATTTTTAAGTTTGCACTATTAGAATTCTTTTGTCAAAGACATACCTTTATAATCTAAGGTTTCATTGTAGATACTCAGTTGCCTTTTTTCTACATCAGTTTGAACAGCATCACTGTAAAATTTCAAAATATTTCGCATTATAAAACCTGTAGATATAGTAAATCCGTTTCGTAACCATATATTCACATTTTCTAAAAAGGCAGGAGTAAATCAATCCAGATTACTTAAACACTAGTTTCTGTGTGCTTGGGCAAGATGTATTTTACAAATTATAAATATCCTATAATACAAATAAGTACAAACAATTCCAAAGTCTCATTCCTTGTTATTGTCAATTTTGACATTCAATAACACCAAAGAAATTCTATTGACAATTGCTGTTAATTTATTAAATATATGTTATTAGTAATTGTATAATATTTTTTTTTCACACAACACCATCTAGTCCCAAAATAAGTTGCATAGCACTTGTGATATGGATATTGGACAACTGATATACTACATATATACTTTTCTTTTGTAAATAAATACATATTATACATAAACACCCAGACGCAGGACGGGAATCGAACCTGTGACCTCCGCGAGCGTACCGACGTGCGTTTTTCGTTAGGCCAAGAGGTCGTCAAATATTATATTTGTATATTATTATTTACAGATTAGATTATTATTTATTGATTATTTAAGTATTTACTAATGTGATATAAATTATGAATTTAATTATTAAATTATTATAAAAATAAACTTAATGGCTTTTACCAGGCCATAAACTTTTCTAAAAAAGCGTCAGTAAGGTATGTATGTGTGTGTATGATGTGTATAATTTGAGCAGTAGTGTGCGTAATGTTATTTTTAAATAATTTAATGTATTTCTACCTATACCTCATACTATTATCTACATACTATTTACCTTATACTCCTTCGTCCGCGCAATTTTCGTAAAAAGGTGTACAAATACCTAGTCAGGTCATAAATTCTGTCACATGTTTAATGTAAAATAATTGTAACAAGTTTATTAATTATGTAACCATTCATATACCAAAATGAACTTAACAAAACATAGATTCTTATGACATTAAAGTTTATTCAAAATGACCTCCGTGATTTTGAATACAAGCCTTCAATCTGCGCGGCCAGTTGTCTATCGCAGCACGAACGAGGTCCATGTCAATATCGGCGGCTGCCTTAATCAAGGATGTCTTGAGTGACTCCAAATTGGGATGAGGCTTTGAGCACGCCTTTTCCTCCAAGTGTTGCCATATCTTGTAATCTAACGGATTCAAATCTGGACTGGAGGAGGGCCAGTCTTCGTGCCGGATGAAGTCGATTTCACGCGCCGCCAGCCAGTCTTGTGTGCTCTTCGCTCTATGAGCTGGCGCCGAATCTTGTTGGAATACCCAGTGCCTGTTATTGAACATGGTATGAGAAACAGGTTCCACAAGATTCGTCAGGACTGTATTTTGATACACAACAGCATTCGTTTTTACACCTTTCTCACAAAAATGTACCTCTGTTAAGCCCCAATAAGAAACTCCCAACCATACCATGAGCGAGGATGGAAAATGACCTCGTTGGACACGCGGAATACGGTTGCTCGCTTCTTCACTACTGTGTGCGTACACCTTATCATTTTGTTTGTTGTAGCTCTCTTCTACGGTAAACATTTTTTCATCCGAAAAAGAATTTCCCGATATTTTTTTCCCGTGTACCGCTTCAACAAAGCGCGGCATCTCTTCAGTCTCAGGTCCATTAGACGAGCATTCAAACGATGTCCTGTTTTTCTTCGATATGCCCGAAGCCCTAAGTCTTCATTTAACACCCTTTTCACCGTGGTTCTGCTTAACCCCATCTGAAGGGCCAACAGTTTCTGCTTACGTTTGGGATTTCTTTGAATTCGTGCCTTCACAGCTTTTATCACTGCTGGAGTCCTAACAGACCGAGGGCGACCACTTCTTGACCTGTCATCTACACTACAGTCTTCATTGTATCGTTTGATGGTACGATAAACGAATCTTTTGGTAATATTCAAATTTTTCAGTATGTTAAAAATTTGAATTGGCGCGTAACCGCAACGATGCAACGCAATAACTACAACACGGTCTTCTTTAAGCGTCCACTCCATATTTAAAAATGAGTAAAATTCTAAAAGTTATACATTTTTATTTTCATGAACAATTCGAAATTCTAATTCAATAAACTTTTTTGTGGCCAGCATTCTAAAAGAAAAGTTTTTACTGTGTGACAATACTTATGACCTGACTAGGTATATATAGGCTTCCGGCCGGGTCACAGTACTGCCACTGCCTTGGTAAAAATCACGGATGATATCAGGTTAGCAATGGATTGTGGTAAATTAACAATCCTTACTTTGCTTGATTATAGCAACGCGTTCAACACCGTCGATTATGATATTTTATTAGGTATGCTTCGATCTCTTAACATATCTCCAACGGTAATTGACTGGTTTCAAAGTTAACTGTATGTGCGTCGGCAGCGTGTTCGCGTGGATGATACTTTTTCATCGTAGCGAGGGATTATTAATAGATTATTTACCGAAAGAGACTAGACTACAATGAATGGTCAATATTATGCCAATTTGGTGAGTCAGGCTCGTGAGGCTGTTGTGCAGAAACGACGTGGAAAGCTAGCGCGCGGAGTGTTGTTTTTGCAAGACAACGCGCCCGTTTACACCGTGGGTGTTGCAAGGCAGGCCTTGAAACACACGAGGTTCTCAGATATTGACCACCCGCCGTACAGTCCAAATTTGGCACCTAGTGATTTTTTTCCTGTTTTCCAAATTGAAAATGGACTTACGAGGTCGGAGATTTTCGGATGACAACGAAATGAAAGCTGCTGTAGATCGTCATTTTGAGAACAAATACAAAGAATATTTTTGAGTGGGTTAAAGGTACGCCAGATGTGAGAAGTGTATTTCACTTGAGGGAGACTGTATTGAAAAATAATAATCATCTCATTTTTTTTTCATTGTGTACCTTAGGCCGCGAACTTATCAGCCGTCCCTCGTACTTGGTTATTATGAGATTATGTTTAACTCTATTATGATTGTTACAATAAAATATTTACAATAAAATAAAATATTTATTACGTTTTTTATGAGACTCATCATTATTATATGTACAAAATCTCTGTAGACATTTCATCAATAGTTCCTTTCAGTTGTATCTTTTATAAAAAAAAAAAAATATCCAATACAATTTAATTATGTTGCAAACAGCGTTACCCGAACTAAATGACCGCATAAATCGAGTCTAGTTTCGTCGCGTGTGTTCAAACTATCCTAATTATAGATCAAATGTAAAAAAACTCACATTTAAGACATCGGTTCACATAATTAATTGGTGCAGCTGTTGTTTGTTTTCCGTAGATCTGTTATAATTTCACACTAGCTACAACTCCCCGACTCGCTTTTTTCTGTCATTTGTCAATATTTTGTAATCCAGAATATTCTCCACGAATAAGAAACAAAATACGCGTTAAATTTAGATGTTGATTTATAATTACAAAATTTTATTTGTTGAAATTATCTGGAAAATGTAATATACAATTTCTCTTTATTTTCTTAAGCTTTCACTATTTATACAAAAAAATTATTTAACGGAACTAATTAAGTGGGTATTTGTTTAATAATTGTTAACAATTCGATCAATTTAACAAAGTATCAAATTTTAATGTTTTGATCAATTGAAAGCAATTTTTATTAAAATTATGCCCATTTCTTATGCTTAAAAGTTTGTTATGTTCGAAATACTTGTACGAGTATGTACAGAGAAAAATCAGTTTATAATGGAAGAGTAAAAAGCCTTATTCCATCCAACCCTTAATTTTTCTCTCTAATTCATCGTAAACTCATATAAGTATAGTCAAACATAGTTTTCAAACTTAAAACTTTTCGAAATTAATAGATGCGTCGTAATGTACAGTTGCGAACAGTAATATTACGTCCCCCAAATATTATGTGTGAGGATTCTTAGATATACAGTCTTAGAATAGATTGGTGAAACTTTATATCTGCTTTAGTTTTATTGTGTGGAGACCGGCATTACTTTATTAAGAGTATAGTCTATGTGATTAATCTATGGTATGCATTTATTACATACCTACTCTTATGTGTATTATTGTGAAAATGTCACTGCCAAGACACAAAAGCCGCGGGCGAGCGTTATTCGTAGGCATTGTCGAGCAAGTGAGGCACCCATAGACACTATAAGTGAAAGCCTCCAAATTTTTAATTATTCACTATCTGGCGAGTGGTTTATATAGTCGATGACCATTGAAAGCTATACAGATTAAAGCAACAGGGCAACTGTATCGCGTGGATGTCAATATCTATTGAGATTAATCATATTTTTCTTCTTTCACTTTCGTTCTATCATTGTAAAATTATTAAGTTATCATTAAAATGTAACTTAGTCAACATATAGTCAGCTCTATTATATACAATCGTATAGGTACTATACAAGAGAGGACAATCGATGTCAGAAGGCGTCAGGTGATTGTTGGGTACATAGAACGCAATCTCCGTGCCCAGTGACGCGGGCAAAGCGTACCCAGCCGTCTAATTGGGCGAATTACTTGTGAAAACGAAATCCGAAGGACCATTTTGGTGATATTAGGGACCCGGATTATTGGTTTATCATTTGATTCATTAAGGCTCTCGTATAATTTAACATATTGGTATACGTCAGTCTCTTATCTGGATCTACAGACAACAATGTATAATATATGTAACTATTCTCCTCCTTTCGGAATTGTGGGGTCTATAACTAAACCTAGCCATAAGTACTACAGCTTTTTTCTTGAATTTTTTTGAATAGTAAAGAAAAAGGAAGTCTTTGATATCGATGCATGATGGCGTGTTGCTCTTTTTCAACTGAAATTATTTTGCTAATGTCTGAGTAGGATATAAAAGTGACTGTTTTAATGGCGAAAAAAAGGGACCAGCCATGGTGATCGGTTCGGTAGGTAGCTATCTGTAATCCTAGAAAGTTGCTTTGTACAAATAAATGAAATGTATTCAATTATTTCATGAATTGTCTGCGTCTTGAATGTATTAAATACCTTTTTTATACGCACTGGTTGTATAAAGAATATAAATGTTGATTGTTGACATATACTTTGTTTTGTTAAGTAAAACATGTTAGAGAGAACACAAGTGTTTAAACTCAGTAAAGTATACACAAATAAAAACAAAAATCGGAACGTACTTTGAGGATGGTAAAATACTAACAGTTTTTTACCATTCTCAATAGTCCAAATATCAATTTTATTAATGCTTAGTCGATTAGAACGCTTTTTAGTGTTAGATACACATCAATTTGATTCAATAACTCTAATTGATATATGATTCTATCAATAGATAGAGTTGAATGTTCCAATCAATGTCATTAGGTTCTGTTTGAGGTAATGATGCAACGGTTGCTGATGATAATGATTAATTACGTGGCCTAAAGCACATTACGATACTGATATTATTTATTTATGTTGTGCCCATGTTTCAAAAGTTATTTGGTGAAGGAAGCCTTATACACCATTACTTGCGTTGATTCATCCTTTATTCGTGACTGACTTCGTACCTGTGTCAAAACATATGAGATGCAGAAAAGTCAAAATTTTAACGATTTTATGGAATTACGAAAGAAAGTATAATAATTTTTTACGATTTTTTCATACACTTCATTCTGGATTAATTAAATTGCTTTTATTGTACCAAAAATTATAATGGTGAAACTTAAATACTACAAACTTATATTTAATGACTAGTAGATAAAATAATTGATTCCAGTTGCTCCAGAACTAGATCTAACTGTATCTCTGGGGCAAGTTTCCTCTCCTATATTTAATTAACTATTTCTGCAAAAAATGAATATCATACATACATCTTACAATATAAGTGATTATGCGCGAGTGCGAGGAAGCGTTTGTGCGTATGCGTGTGTGTGCGCATGAGTGTGTGTGTACGTATTTGCGTATGTGTAGGTGCGAATTTTTCTAGCTAGGATATATATGTATTATTCTCCAATATGAATAAAAATTTCTGTTTCGGATTTTTAATAGCCATGATTTTAATTTATTTTTAATTTCAAATTTATTTAATGTTGCTAAGTATGTGAATTTCTTTATCGACTTTGTTATATATAAGTATGAGCTGAGTATTGTTTACTAGCAAATTATGTTCTAATTATAAGTGTATATAGGGTCTGAGTGTCCTTATAATTATTATTTTAACATTGTATTTTCATTAATATAGGCGCTGGATATTTCGATAATACTTTCCTTTCCTTAACTATTTGAAAAGGCAATTGAAACTTTTGACTTTATTGCTTTAGTATTGAATGGACAATCAACCTTCTTTTAACCTTGAAATTCAAACATGAACCAAATAGTTATTAATTATATTATATTATTAATAGAATATTAGTAATAGATTATTCATCATTGTCAGCCTATTGAAGTCCACTGTTGGACGTAGGCCTCTCTCAAGTCATGCCACAGAGCTTTATCTCCGGCTCGTTGCATCCAGTCCTTGTCAGCCATTTTACGCATATCGTCGCCCCACTTAGTCGCTGGGCGTCCTACATTACTCTCTCGTTTACTTCATCGGCTATCAGTTCTGCGACAGATATGGCCGGCCCACTGCCACTTCAGCATGCCGATTCGAGAACCGTTATTAGTGATTTTGGTTTTTTGACGGATCACTTCATTGCGAATGCGATCTTTCAGAGAAACTCCCAGCACGACTCCCTCCATAGCTCGCTGAGCGACTTTAAATTGGTGGACCAGACCTACTGTGAGTGTCCACGTCTCGGCTCCGTAAGTCATTACTGGTAGGACGCATTGGTTAAAGACTTGTCTTGAGGCATTGTGGTATAGGCAACGAGAAGACCGGACGTAATTTACCGAATGCTGCTCAACACACGTGAATCCTGCGAGCGGCCTCCCTCTCGAAGTTATTTCTACTGAAGCATAGAATTTTACCAAGATGGGTATATTCATTAACAACTTCGAGGGGCACTCCGCCGACAATGATTGGCCTCGGTTTGACCAGTTGAGTTTACATAATTTTGGTCTTCTCTAAGTCACAGCTAAGTCATGCAGCATCCGTTGTTGGTCTTGCAGTAAATTCACCAGAAGGACTATGTCGTCCGCGAACCGTAAGTGTGAAATGTACTCGCTGTTCACGTTTATGCTCATCGATTTCCAGTTTAGGTCTCGACGGAATCAAAAGCTTTCTCATAGTCCACAAACGCGAGACATAGGGTTTATAGGTAGGGGCGTATATCTGTATGATTTTGAGCGTTTATCCTGTATTCAAGCTCAAAATCATTTGCGTAACCGTAGTCGGCACACGCGAAATTTCTTCAACGTTGTCACTGAGCACCCTTTTTATGAGAAACTCTATGCTGCCTTGGGAGAGCTGACCTTCGCGGTAGTACATAACATCACCAGACTCCAAAGTTAAATTATCTTCTCCTTGTCTTCGAACGTCACTTAGCCCTAACACATGCCATGTTATGTTCTCCAGCTCGGCTTCAAATAGCGCCAGGTGGTCGTCCAGCCGTAGACTTCGTTCATTGTACGTTGCCAAGGTAGGTAACACTTTTAGTAGCCGATGCCTGTAACTGGTGATTGTTAGCAGCCCTCGCCCTGCCGCGTGTCTGACCGCTACCGTAATCAGGTGCAGCGGGACGGCCGGGAACTGGGCCGATACTTATTCAGACAATTCATGGGGGGTTGGCGATCGCAGTTATAGCTCTTCGCACTGACAGTACTGCTGCATACCGTCAGCCTGTGCATTTTTAGAGCCGCAGTAACTTGATTTGGATTTACCGCCAACACCACGGTCGCCAGAGCCTTGTTCGCTGCTCGGCAGCGTGTGGCGCGTGCAGGAGTGACAATTAGGGTAAAAGTTGTTGGGTGCCCCCGCAAGCTGCCACGGCTGATCGAATGCCTTTTCCGTCCGTTGTCGCTGTCGTTTGTCGTCTGAGACGATGACAGCTTTACACACCTCAAAAAAAAATTACATCCCCAAATAGGATTATTGCTTGAATTGAATTCCTAGCGAATGTAATGTTACAAGTCAAAACTTCTGCGTTCCGATTGCTGAAGACGTAAAAAAGATTCCAACTAAATTTGGATTTCCAGAGGCTGGAGCTGTATTGGACTCCTAATTTTAATCTTCATCAGATTTCATTGATAAATATTTTGCGTTATAAAATTTTTTATATGTAATTAAGGTTGCTGCTATCAAATGTGCAAAAGCCTGTTGATACTGGAACTTATCAGTAATAAATTTTGAGCAGTAAAAGTAAATCTTACTATCTACTGTGAATAAATCGAATATTTCTAGAATACTCAACGATATATTTGTACTTATACTAACAGGGAAAGAAAGGCAAACGAGAGCAGCTGATCTCATTAAAATCAGGAAGGGCCCACCGGCGTTTACCTCAACGTTATGACTTCACGTTCATTTTTTATTCTGCCAACATTTACGAGTTGAATGTTGGCGTTTATAAATATATTATGATATACTTGTTTGTGTAATGTTTTTATTTTTAATATATTAATATATGAGAAGGTTAATCATTTCTAAACGTGTGTGATAAACGGCGGCAATTTAATTTTGGATATAAAATTTTAACGAATAAAACTTCTGAAGAAATTTAAGATATGGTAACATTATATTATGCATTTTCTCGAATATTTGTGGTATATGCTTTTGGAGGCCCTACCCTACGTCCAGCCATGAACAATAATTGACTGAAGACTACTAATATTATTATGACAGTATTTTTAAGCTATCGGTGTATGAAATTTTCAGCACACCTGTCATACAATATGTATTTATAAGTAGTAATGATAAATGTATGAATGAAACCCGAACACACTACTTCACCCGTAAAATTGATTTCATAATAAACTTCTAGCATATAAATTATATTAATAAATACACAGTGTATGCGAATATGTTTATCGTAACTCGATACAAACATCGACTGTGAAATGAGAGAGTTATATACAAAACTAATTAGAGTGAAAGAGATAGTGGAAGTTATGATGTACTGTGGCAAAGCGGCTGTATGGACGCAGAATTAAATTGGCCCAAATTGACTTATATTAAATTAAGCTATTCGGTTTTGTACTCTCCTGTCTCCAGTGTTGTGTAACATCCAGGGTTGGGAATATTTTGTGTAAGCTTTATTGTTTTATTGAATTTTCATCTGAATATACAACTTTGTATATAGCTCGTCGAGCATTGCAGCCCTGGCTGGGAGTATACCTATAATGCGCAAAGTATGTGGCGAAACATATCTCATTCCTTGACCTTACAAAAAATATTGGAATATTGTCTAGTCATATTATTTGTAATTTACGTAATAAGTTAAATTTTTAAGATACTTTTTTTTACTTTTATACTTATATTTAAACCACTACAGGAAATATTTATACACTCAACAGTGTCCACACATCATTTTAAGTTCCCTCACAAGTAACAAGTTATCCATTATTCGATATTTCCTCCAAAGTTTGTCAAATAACAAATTTCAAGTTAATTGTAGACATTCACTCAAACTATTGTTAGGGCTCGTTTTATAAGAAAAGAAATAGTCTCAGAAGAAAAGGCTCATTAAAAATTGCCCCTTTAACAATACTCAAATCTGATTCTGGGTTTTTCATATAATTAATTAGATATATCTGATTTTTAGCGGAAGACACTACACAGTCCTCGTCTCTACATTTGTACCTAGGATAAGACTTAGGCAATCTAGTCTATCAGCTTAAGAGGAATACTACTTGAAGTTTAATTATAGAAATTTAAATATGCTAAGATAATTCGCACAGCGCCGTCTATAGTCCATGCGCGTTAAGAAAACAATGAGTCATCGCTGTCCACCGGCCTAGCCCTGCTCCCCGACCAATCAGGTCACAATAAATTAAAAACTATGTTCACAGTAACCAGTTGACGGCAGATCATCGTTGGGAAATTATGACCTAATTGATCAGGGGTGGGGCTAGGCCGGCGGACAATGATGACTCACTATTTTCTTAACGCGAATGGACTATAGATCCAAATTAAGTAGCATAGCACTTGTTTTATGGGTATTAGATAACTAATATACTATGATATGCAGTATATTTATTAGGTCCAAGCAGTACTTCAGTCCAAGGCAACGGCTTGTTATACAAAGCACAGGTCAGACCGCATATGGAGTACTGCTCACATTTATGGGCTGGAGCACCCGCCTGTCAGCTCAATCCCCTAGATTCGATCCAACGGCGCGCAGTTCGTGTTGTCGACGATCCCATACTCACAGACGGTCTAGACACGCTTGGACTTCGGAGAGACTTTGCGTCTCTTTGCGTATTCTACCGTCTGTACAACGGGGAGTGTTCTGAGGAGCTATTTAGAATGGTGCCCTCGTCGTCTTTCTACCACCGCACTGCCCGCCATCGGCTGGGTGTTCATCCCAATTTCCTGGAGCCTCTTCTTTCCTGTACGAAACGGTTCTCCAGAACGTTCATGTTGCGTACTCTCAGGATCTGGAATGAGCTTCCGGCTGAGGTTTTCTCAGCGCGGTACGATATGGGGTTCTTCAAAAAAGGCGTTATAAAATTTCTTCGAGGCCGGCAGCGCGTTGGTAATGCCTCTGGTGTTGCAGACGTCCATAGGCGACGGTGACCACCTGCCAGGGTGAGCCGTTTGTCTGTCTGCTGAACTCTCCCTATAAAAAAAATACATATTTTTCTTTTAAAACAAAAATACAAAAAGTTACTAGTCTGGCCATAAGTATTAATCCAATTGAAAACTTATGAATATGTTGTTCTGAAGTCAAATTCAACCGTGTTCATGATATAGTGTTCTCTTTTTCGTTAAAAATTTTTTTAAGGTTAGGCTATCGCTACTAAATAAATCTCAATACAATTTGTTTAATTTTTATCTCCAAGATTTAAAATACATTCATAAATTTTATTTAGATTTATCGGCTGCTCCAATTTTAAAAGTCCGAATATAAAGCTAATTTTATTTGCATCTTAAGGATCGCCATGGTATCTGTCGGAAGTTCCCGTATACATAAATAACTAAGAAACGCAATAAAACACTAAAACTTTCGAACTCAACCCATTGAATGGGTATATGACATAGTGATTGAACAGTGGTACAACAATAAGAGCATTGTATTCTTTTTTAGGTCAAAAGGGCACAGCTCGTAATTAGTAATAAATATATACTGGGACAAATCACACAGCATCATTTGTCCCACACTAAGTAGCATAGCACTTGTGCTATGGGTACTAGACAACTACTATACTACATATATATAGTACTTTGGGAATAAATACATATACATAAAAACCCAGACGTGATATGGGAATCGAACCTGTGACCTCCGCAAGCGTGCCGAAGTACGTTATCCGTTACGCCACGGTGATCGTCAATTGATTTTATGCATTGTAGAACTAAGATTAATTGATTCTTTAACATAGTTCTGTTTCGAAAATACTGAACTTTATTATATTTTGAATCGATTACGGTTCCGGCTATATGTACTTTGTGAAACCACTAAGCTACTATTAGTTGATCACTCTCCAAGACGAATATAGAGGTTATAGGTTTGAATACCTCCAAAGCAAGGCTGAGGCAGTTTTTCCTCACCTAGTGTACATATTATAACATGTTGCCTTTTACCGACAGTGAAGAATCGTGAGGAAACTTGCATACCGAGATCACTTCTATGTGTTTAATCGGTTATACATGTCTTTGATAAGGTCTTTACGATTACCAAACAAATATTTTTTTGTTAATTTGTAGCGAAGTTGGTACACCGCGCCGTCAGTTTTTTTATTCATATGCCAATAACGTAAGTTCAGATTTGGTCCACTATATAATACTGTGTCCGCGTGTCGAATTATTTTTCATTGTCGGCACGCGGTTGGCCGGCACCCAACTTTGCTTTTACGTTTATCCAGGGTTTTATAGTTTTCTCAATATAAATGTTTGACGTTACAATTTTCTACAGAAACAATAAGGCTAACATCAAAATGCCTATTTTGATAAATTGAGTAATAAAGCTTGTTGATTTTTTCCCTAGTAATACGTGTTGCAATTACTTTATTTTTTTACTTTATTTATTATTTTATTGTTCTTATTCTAATGATAATTACTAAATTTTTTGGCGTGCTCGAGACTAATTGCAAAATTAATTGCATTTAAGAAAGTTTATAGCTCGTACATTAAATTATTTTTGTCATTTATTTAATTCGTTAATTAAATTTCTATAGTTTTACTAGCTGATCCGGCAAACGTTGTTCTGCCATATAAATTAAAAAATGTAGTCTATGTCCTTCTCCGAGGTTCAACCAATTCATCAAAATTGGTCCAACGGTTTAGGAGTGAAAACGTAACAGACAGACAGGTACTTTGACATTTATAGTATTAACCCTTAGAGCGCGAACCGTCGATAAATCGACTCTCGGACGTGTCGTAGCGCGCGCATTATAACGTTTATTATAAGTTAATAACACTTATAATTAACCATTTAAAATGTGTCCCTTACACATTACAGAAAGAATTACGACAATCCATCTACATTTGAGGAAAATAGTTACTAATAAGATACTTTTTATAAGATCTAATATATAAAATTCTTGTGTCACAGTTTTCGTTGCCATACACCTCCGAAACGGCTTGACCGATTTTGATGAAATTTTTTGTGCTTATCCGGTATCTATGAGAATCGGCCAACATCTATTTTTCATCCCCCTAAATGTTAGGGGTGACCCACCCCCAAATTATTTTTTTAATTTTTTGACATTTTATTATTTATATGGCAGAACAACGTTTGCTGGGTCAGCTAGTAATTAATAAAATTCTTTTTTCAAAAATCCTTTCGCAATTTATTTGCAGCAGCATACATACAATTTTATTGTATTTATTTTTGTTTATGTATAAATTGCATACGTTGGTATATACTATTTGGTCGCTTATCTAAGGAGTTGTAAAAGGTAACAATAACTCTTTTTATTACTTCACCGACAAAGAAGATCGGTGCACTGTTTGGTTCATTTTCGGCTAAACTCAGCCGTCTAGCAAAAACCCGGGCCTCGTCTAGCCCAAGGTCTACTGCTAAGTACTGCCATCGCGTCGACACGTCTGTTACACGCAGAGATAATCAGTATAAAAATAATTCTGATTTGTCAAATTTTAATTTCACACGGGTAAATCCAGTCAAACCCCAACAGCCGCTATAAATAACTTGCGTAAATAACCACAGCAAACCAGTTGGTAGGTGAAGCTGACTACTTGGACCCTAGGTATTTCAAGTTATTCTATAAATATTTTCCTGTTTGAATATACAAGTTGTAACCAAAAACCCATTTGAACTGTCCTTGTTTATATGCTATTAACGTCTTAACATAATTTGAGTTGCGAATAAATATTGTTTTAACAGTCGTAAAAATCACATTTGTGACTTAAATCATTATAGCACGTACCCGTGAATTTAACGAAATCAATGGAGATACAAAATAAAGTTTTGTTCGGTTTTATTTTATTGTTCAAAAGTTGGCCAATTAAATGGTGTCTTCTAATGAATTTGAAAAGTTAAGCAGATTAAAATACAATAATAATAAATCGTTTGGAAAACTAAATTTCAGAATTTATTTTTTTATTTTTTATTGCTGTAGGAAATCATACAGGCTGACGGCCCGCTTAGAATTTAGCTGTTACCCACGCCTATAGGTGTTTGCAACGCCAGTGGCATCGCGAACACGCTGCTGTCCTATAAGGGTACAGGAACTTGGGTCACTAATGCCGGAACACAACACAAGGTTATTATGGCGGCATACTTAAGACCAAAGGTAGTCGCCATCCAGACGGGCTTGGGGCCCTACCACGTAGCAAAATATTGCTTATTAGGAAACGTATAGGCTGTGCTCATGTAACTATAACATATTAGTTGACCCTGTTGATGTCCTTCGCCAAGGTCCAGTCTATGACTATACCGAAATTCATCAAATTTGGTTCAACGGCTTAGGCGTGAAAACGTAATAAACAAACTCACTTTCGCATTTATAACATTAGTTAGGATTTTACGGTCAAATACTGTTAAATCATGAGTAAGATTTTCAATATAGCATGTACATGCATGTAGCATGCACACCTTAGACAGTTTTTCTCCTCTAATGAGATTATTCACATATCACCCCGTATTGACCCATATGGCCGACGGCAACTTCTCGTAAAAGGCGACAAAACAACCCTAGCTAGGTGGTCGTGCTCCAAGTCAATCTCGATGACAACCACCCCTAGTTTCTAAATATGCCACTATAATGACCTTGTGTTGTGTTCCGGCATAAATCGATCGTGTACCAGTTTCATACGCGGACACCGATGTGTTAGCGTTGCCCCTGGCGTCGTAAACATCCACAGGCGAAGATTACTGTATTAAATGGGCCGTCTTCCTGTTTGCTGTATCTCAGCAATAAAAAAAACATACTAATGATGAAGGAGAACATAGGTTTGCCAAATATATGCTCCAACCAGCACAATGTCATCGGAAAAGAGCATACACCACCTCCTCCTGTATTGCTGATGTTACTGCATCTTCCACCAGGAGGAACAGATAGGGCTGAGATCCGATCGTTGGTGTAAACCCAACGCAAAATTGAACTTGTCTGTGAAGCCAGCTAGGGCCAGGACGTGTGTAACTTACTTTATCATCATCTTAACAGTAGTTCCCGGTTTTAACCCAAACTTCTGCTTTGGTGCTCAGGGTTTACTTTCCGACTTTTTCTTTTTCTCTTAGCTCAGTTTTCGGCGTCCATTAGCGCGCATATTTATATTTAATCCTTTACGTCACCAAGTCAGTACTTTTTGGGTTTACCCCTTCTGCCGAAGTCTGGCGGACGCGGCATGGGCAGTTTGCCACGTAAATAAGTGATTGCCGTAAGATGTCGCTAAAATAATACTGAGCTAATACTAAGGTTACATTCGGGGACCAATCTAGTGGTCCCGGGTTCAAATCCCACGATGGCATTTACTGTTTCGGCGGTTTTCACACCTAATGTGCATATTATAGCATAATTGTCATGTACCGATGGTGAAGGGGGAAACTTAGGAAACCTGCATACGGAAATCGCCGGTATGTGTAACCCACGAATCCGCCTTGGACAAGCGTGGTGTGTATGCTGTCCATTCCCTCTGGACAGCTGGGAGATGGGCTGTTATTACAATGCTCTGATTAGTATCTCGCTTGTGTCCACTAAGCATGAGTAGCCATATCCTGTACTCCATCAGGGTTAGTGTGAATCGATAAACTGAATACAAAAACAAATCTGGTTAAAGTTTTTATTACGAAAAATCTTATAGTTGAGCTATATGAAGAATGCATACAAAGTCATTACACAATACATGAAATTTTGTAGCTTGCGTCTCTATAAAAAGTTTCTATGTGTATTAGTTGTGACTCTATAAAGGGTTTTCTTGTACATACCTGATCGTACTCAGCATCTACTGCGCATATCCTTTCATTTTATCGGAATCTGTTTTGATGCCGCGTGTACATCAGCTATATTACTTGAATGCTGACTTGCTCTGTTTTAGTATAATAAATATTATTTATTAATTATTGATGACTAGTGTTAAAGCTTACTAAATAAGTATTATATAGTGGCATTGAATTTAATATTAGTTCATGTAGTTAGTAGATCACTTTCTCCTTAAATGTGGTAGAATGATAGATACAATATATTATGGTTAATACATATGCATTATAATTCATGACAGTTATTGATGGGGCACACCTCCCATAAATACTGTCTTCCTAGGTATCGATCATTAATCGAGTGATAGAATGCTGCATAATTTTAAACATAAATTTTTTTCAAATTTTAATTACATAATTACAACGTGCATTAGCACTGTTAGTAAAAAGTAAAATAAAGTACTGTTTACATTAGTAAACAGTACTTTATAACACATACGAGTTACTTGAGCTGGGAGGTGGAGGAGGTACTGAGAGGCTCACAGGCTGTTATAATATTATTTTTGTTATAATGTTATTCAAAATCATCTTGCAATGGGTAATCTATTTAATTTCTTGAAACCTTATTTTTCGAAAATGTTTTATGTTTTCTATTGGTTTTCTTATTTATCAACTTAAAGTAATATTTGTTATTGGTCAAACATCAACTTTTTATCTTGAATGTTACTAAATGACTTCTGGACTAATCAAAGAACCTGGATTGCATTTATTTTACATTTGTTTGATAAAATGAATGTCAGATTAAATATAAAATGTGATGTAAATTTATATAGTAAATTTGCGTTTTAGCAAGTAGCATGTATATTCAAACGAGGCACAGCATTCCGTGGATTTTCCGTGCCGCCACTTCCTAATGGTGTCGCGTACTGTGGCCCGAAGCCGTCTTCCTAACATATTGAATCTTCATTTAACTTGTCCTTTTGTGCCATCGTGTCGTAAAAAAGTAAATTTACCGACGACTTAAAGAAAAGAAAATTCGTTTTTCAATTCAATCTGATAAGAAAAGTCGAGTTTTGTTCATGAAAGTGTTGAGCGGTTTTAGATATTTGAGATTTAATACTAGTGGTTCTTCACGCTAGCTTTTATCTATTACACGTATACAAATATATTCATGTTTACATTTTTACATTCACGAAGAATATGACTTATGAATTCTCGTTCGTTACCAAGCAAAACCTCTAATAAATAATTGGTTTTTTTATGGACGCGAGGGTTACAATAAAAATAATTCTTCATATGTAACGCTTTGATGGTATATATTATCAACACGTGCAATACATAACTCCGATGATTTTTTGGTTTTGCTCTGGATTTGATAATGTATAAAAAGAATATAATATGTAGTATTTTTAATTATAATAAATCTATACTAATGTTACTAGGTAAAGTAGATTCTTAATAAGTTTTCTTATTATTAATAGTGTTAAAATACATTAATGGAATTGTATATATATGTATTAACTTATATAAGTTAACACCATCCCTCCACTTTACAATAAATTTATTTTTGTCTTTTATTTTGAACTAGCAGCCCGTCCCAGCTTCGCATGGGTATTTAACAAAAAATTAAAAATTAAACCCTTCTATTTTTTTTCGGTCTCGGGGAAAAACCTCTCTTGACGGGTTCCCCCGGCCCGGGGGGACCGAGGGATATAAGGGACTCCGGAAAAGATGTTCGATCATCCGACTACCCACTAAAAAACCCCGCTGTTCTATCGCCTACGCCCGGGCCCACGGATATATGGCCTGCCGATCTCGTGGCCCGGGCCGGCGCCGGCCCACGCTTTTTAAAGCGGGCCCCTTCTAAAGTGCTGGCGCCAGGGGGTCAGGGTTTCGTCCCCCCGGCGTTCTCTTGTAACAACTCTAGGAGTTGAGGGGGGCTGCGGAACAGCACGCGGCTTCTCCCTCGCGGCAATAGTGCGAGCGGCGAATCCTCCCCTGAGGGGCCACCTGCGGCCGCTTTCTACGGCGGCCGGAGATCGTTCCCCGCCCTCCGGCGCCGACGACGCGGCCTACGTTGGCGGGAGGGGAGTGCGGTGGCGGACTCCCGCTCCCGTTCCGCCGCCTCCCTTGTAGACACTACTGCCTCGCAAAAGGAGGCGACGGTCGTCCATCCAGGATCACCCCCGACCATGGACAGAACCAGGGCCGGGAGCGACAGGTCCGCGGCCAATTCTGGACGGGACTCGCATCCCCGTCGTGTGCTAGTCAGGCGTGGGTACGACTATCAGACGACACTCCAGAAAAAGCAGAGTCGCCTGACGTCGTAGCCGGCCCAGCAAGACCAACCGACAGCGAGGATGCAATTCCCGCCCCGGGAACACTCTCTGCGCAGGCGCAGTCGAAATAGGCATGGTTTCGACTACCAAATCAGGTCCCAGGATAGAACCCGGGACCCCAATCAGTATTCGCAACCATCCCACCGGGGACCACGCCACGAACAGAGAGCTAAGTTGGAAAGGATGTAAGAGGTAGACGGAAAGAAAGGTAGGATGTCGCCTCGAACGGAGAGGGGAGTGAAGCGACGGATGCTCGGGCACCTCGGGTACGCACACCCGTGCACTCCTCGGACAGAGGCAAACCCTTCTATTTGCGTCAGGTTACTAAAAAAATAAAATTATAAAGAAAGTTTGAATATTATTATTTCTATGAGCTTTTATTTTAATGATTTTTTTTTGTTATTACTTTTTATTTATTTTTCGTTATTTTTTAATAAGTATTCTAATTTTTGTAAAAACCCCAGTGACGCACGCCTACATTGCATAAGGTGCAACATTTTTCTAATACTTACATTTTTAAACTCGTGATATCTTTCGAATGGAATATCCGAATTGAATAATTAAAAAAGTTATATAAAGGTATTGAAACAGTTTTCAATATGAAGTAATTTATTTTGATAAGGATTAATACCAAGATCCAAATAAAGAGCCTTTTCTAGGGGTGGCATTTAAATTAAATTTTTAAAATAAAAGAACACTTATTGTGGCATAACTATAATAGTTAGACATATGCTGTCGCGACACTTTTTGTAAATAATGATGTGTTCTGCAAAGTTGTAGTACATTATTTTATTCTATCATCAATAGTTTTCGCAACGCACGCGATTTAAATAATATTTTAGGTAATTTTTTTACACTTTGGGTTACATTATTGGAGTTTTAGTAAGGATCCCTAATTTTTTTTAAAATATAATATAGCCTATGTCACCCGGGGATAGTGTAGCTTCCCAACAATGAAAGAGTTTTTTAAATTGGGTCAGTAGTTTCGGAGCCTATTCAAAGCAAACAAACAAACAAACAAACAATCAAATCTTTCCTCTTTATAATAGTAGTATAGATATAGATATAAAATAAAAAAATTAACACAACATTTTATGATGACCATCACTGATGACCGTCATCAAAAAGATACTCATTTTACTAAGCTGGGTTTTATATTTTAAAATCTAAAAAGTTGAATATGACATTTTATTAAGATACGTTGAAGTAAAATAATTATTATTTACTCTTATTATTTATACCTAAGCACATTTCGGAATGTTTTAACATAATTGCGCCATAAAAATAATGATATATTGTTTGTTTTTCATTTTCTTTTGGCTCCATAAAGCTATACAGGATAGAATATTTAACCTGGTGGCTTCTACAACGACTGGTATAACAAAGATGAGGTCCAAGTCCTAATTTTATTACCCATGGTTGACTGGTTAATTGACACTGTTAAAGCTGTGTGTGTGCCGTAGCTTGCAAATCGTTTTATCTATTAAAATGTTAATCATTGAAGACCAGATACCGAGAAGTGACATTCCAACCGTCAATTTATTGCGAGTTTATTCGATGGCGAGTACCGTTAACTCATTCACATCGGCTGGTGCATTGTAAACGGTTTGACAACAGACTATGAATTATAAGCATGTGTCTTCAGCTAATAAATAATAAATTCAGCTAGCCTTTCTAATCACAACTGTAAAAATATAATGCTTGTTTTGCTAACTGAAACGTTCGGAGAATATGTAAAAGGCTGTGTCAATTTGACTTTTCTGGTCTGGATATACTTATGAAACATTTTGCCGCAGATAGTTTTCGTAGGTAGTAAAAATATTTGAATACACAGTAAGTAGTCCAAACGAAGTCTATACATGATAACAGCTCATTCGTCACAATGCAGGACTCCGCCTACCTAGGAGGAACGGACCGCATACCCACTTGTGCATAGTACATGATTTTGTTATAATATGCACATGAGGGAAGAAAAACTGTCCTCGCAGGATTCGTACCCATGACTATAAATAGGTCTCCGAGTGTGACACCACTTGGTTACGATGTACATATACCTACACTGTACATAACGAACGTGAACTAAAGCCTGAGGAAACATAAGCTTTTTCATCATTGATGTCTGAGAAATGTTTTCAAGAGATGTTTATTTAAGTGTTTTGTTAGGTTTCATATATTACTAATGATGCTATAAATATATGTAAAACGTAGTGCTGTAATTTTCTGCATATGAACTAACAACTCAAATATATGGAACAATATTATAGTATGAAGGAGTCTCAAATAAAATTATTTATATTTAATACAAGCTGCAAATACAAGTCGGCCGAAGAGCAGTGCCAAAACAATAAACTTATGAAATTTACAACTAATGGAATGTAACGCGAGTCTAATATTAGTTTAGGTGGTATTTTTATTTACATAAATATTACAAGTATTTGTATTACAGGTGTTTATTCCAGTTGCATGCTAAGCTTACGAATTAAAGCTCGAGGTATTACTGCCAAGGACTATCACAGGACAGGACTATGACACTTTCATACATTGAAAAATTGAATGTACGAAAAAGGTGTGTCCATATTTAGTCTTTGTAGTGATGTTGATTTAAGAGTGGATAGATGGCGTAAATAAAAATGGCGTGGATAAAAATTATATGTCTAAAAAAGGTGTGATTGTTGATATGACGATTTATAGAGAAGAGCGGAAAGACATAACTTGTTATGCCACCCCCACATAATGTGAAGACATGTATTAAAGGAATAAACAGTATTAATGAATTTGGATAATATTCAGTGTATACACTTCATCAATATTCTTACAAAAATATAATGATATTTTCAAAGAAAAATAACATATAATAAAATTGCAATCAACAGAGTAAATGTAAAAAAAACTTTTCCGGACTGTAGCGTGATTTTTCCATATTTTGATTCACGTGTTTTGATTTTTTTAATACTCGCGACCATTTTAAGTAGGAGCTAGATAGGAGCCGCAGGAAGAACTTCGGGGCTGGACAAATATATTGGTTCTAATAATGAAGGAGGCTTTGCTTGTAGAGTCTACTGTCCTCGTAGGGTAATAATAATAAATTCATATCAAGTGTTTGTTATCAATAGAGGACTCCTTGCTCAAACTAAATTTTAATTGCCAGGAAAGACAACATGCAATAAGTATTAATTATACCGTTTATCAAATAAAAATCTGTCATCCAAAAGGCTCATTAACAATACAACTGCAATCAGTGCTTGTTTTGCTTTTCAACCTCAAATCCATCACACACGTAATAGCTTGTCACTGGCAGCTTAGTTGCGGTACTATTCAAATGCAATCTCATTTACAAACGCGGCCCTGGCTATGACGTCATAGGGCACTTACATTATTAATGTGCACAACGTTTTGTATCGCAGCGAATCACCGAACAGGGGCGTCAGCACATTTAAATTAATAATATTCAGTATCTCTACGAATGTTGTGAAATTATAAAGGACTACTTGTGTGCACTATAGTAGTAGTTTTTTTTATAATAAGGGAGCCTTTCCCCTTTTTTTAAATAATAAATGGATTCTCAATAATAATATGTGGTATTAGCGCGAAAAATTTATCTTAATATAATTTCCTACCACACCCAGGTGCGGCCTGGTATTTTTGCCAGCAATAAGTTGAGCAAGTGTGTCTTCGCCAAGCTTAATGCCGGAAGCAAACTCCAGATTGCACCTGAGGCGGCTATCCTACACTAGTAGTTCAAATGTATTCTTTAGAATGAAATAAATATACTGTAAAAATTCACATAGTGTACATAAAAATACATAAATTCACATAGTGTAGTGTGTGCCTAGGCTCAAATTGAAGAAAAAGCGCTTGTGTTATTGGTACTAGACTTCTGATATACTACTTATATTAGTAAATTAATACTACCTATATATTATATATAAACATTTTGTTAACGCCGTTTGGCTATAATGGGTCTAGGTGAGGATGCTATATCCTGTCTCTTTTCCTCTTACCTATTATCCGGCTCGAAGGACCAAAATGTTTGCGTTGGTAAGGGTCTTCCTAGGCGAAGAGCTATCGAAGGGAAATGAATATTTAAGGGTACTCACATTTCTCGTTACTCGTCCTTATTTTCGCGTGGGCCCACTAATATTCCACTCGTAGGAGTAATCAAACACACCTATACACCACTTTACACCCGATTATTATTAAATTATTCAGTTTATATTAAAAATAAGACGGAACCGACAATCACCGTTCGGCCATCGACGTTATAATGCTTTTTAAATTGGTCGCACTACATTTGACAAGGACGGGGAGCGGATAATAGGTAAGAGGAAAAGAGATAGGATATAGCATCCTCATCTAGACTCATTATAGCCAAACGGCGTTAACACATTTAAACTCAGGATGGTCAAAGTCAAAAAAAGTTTATTAATTAAATTCTTTTCACTAAAATGGGCATAAAACTGATAAATTGAGGTTGGTTTATAATGGAATAGCTACAATCTGACCTTTCAACCTCGAAAGGCCGCTGTCAGATGTAATTGTTGGGTCTCTAAGATCTTAGTGGGCCCCTTGTACCCCGCACTCCAGAATAATGTAATATAAATAAAATCTTATTATTAAACGGGTTACAATAAATCGTAGTAAAATTAATTTCGAATATTGCTACTGATATTCTGCCCCACTGCTAGCCGCAGTCTTCCACTAGACGAATCAGACAGTATACCCGTCACGCTTGTCCAAGAAGGATTGGTGTATCAAGATGTTTTTCTTCACCGTCGTCACGTGCCAATTGCAATATGAACATTAAGCGAGAAAATTATGTAAGAGTGACTTTTAACTTGTCTCAGAGTGTGATCACTTAGCTTGCTCGAACCTTTTTTTATGGCTGTAGAACAGCAGACAGGATGACGGCCCGCTTCGAATTTAGCAGTTACCGTCGCCTATGGGTGTTTGCAACGTCAGTGGCATCTCGAACACGCTGCTGTCCCATAAGAGTACAGGAACTTCGGTCACTAATGCCAGAACACAACACAAGGTTATTATGGCGGCATACTTAAGACCAAAGGTGGTCGCCATCCAGACGGGCTTGAGGCCCTACCATGTAGCTAGGGTGGGTTATTTTGTCGCCTTTTACGACAGGCCGACCCCGGCCGTGGAGGTTAGTATTCTTTCTCCGCCCCTGCACGGATAAAAACCTAAACCTAATTAGAAGAATCATACCAAGTAATTAATAACTCAATCAATTCATAATCTTTTAATTTGCTAAGTAGTGGGGCTCCAAGCCCGTCTGGACCACATCACGTAACCACATCTGGTCTCCAAATATGTCGCCATGATAACCTTGTGCTACCAGGTTCTAGTACCCCATACTCGGACGAAAGCGTGTTAGCAGTCCATTTACGCCGTAATATTCACAGGTAACGCTAACTGCTTACTATCGAGTGGGTCAGCCTGTCTGCTATCCCACAGCAATAAAAAAAACTCAAACATTTATGATAAATTGTATTTTTTTGTTTCAGGTAAGGAGACAATTGAATCAGAGATTAATTAATCCATAAAGCGAATAAAAGGTACGCATTTAAGTAGATGAGATTACTCAAGCCAAACAGTTTTAACTCTTAAACATCCTTTTGATAAAATGAGTGAATTAAAAAGATTTACCATCTGTACTGGGAATACGTTTCTTTGTTTGAAATGTTGTCTGACAAAACTTTGCTAATAATCTAACGCTCGAATAAGTATCATTGCCTTCATATAGTTAGTACACTGTATAGAAGTTTAGAGTTGTTAAACATGACAGAAGTCGTAACATAACCCGCGTTATGTTCAGGCGACATATTTCAAGATACTTAGCATTGTAATGGAACAACTGTCTGGGATTTTGAGTACAAAAGACTCGAGTATACAGAATGTATATTGATGTATGTTCTTGATTTTTTTTAACAACACTCCGTGGCCCTATTACATGTATAGCTTTAAGTGGCGTGTGCAGAAGGTTCTAGTTCGTTTTTTTAAATATTATATGTTTATATGACAAAAGCAATAATTTATTAGGAATCTCGGTAATAGAGGTGTTACTTTAGTTTATTCTTGATTATGAGTGATTTTATGTCAGCAATCGCTTATTTGGATTCGAACAAATGACCCTGGGTCCAGAGCAAAATTCTTTATCGGCATATGACAAATGCCTTATAATATATTGTATTTGGTATCACAATGCGTTTACATTTCACTGCAAAGATTTTTATCGTAAATACATTTCTGCACGACTTGAAAAATCCATGAGCCCAGTAGATGACACCATAGCAGTATCTCGTTTGTACTGTTACTGTGAGACGTGGTCTGGAAAATTATGAAGGAAAACTAGCGCAAAGTATGTATTTCAATTTCTGTTCGTGTTTTCTATGCGTCGAGCGCTGAAATATTGTCCTTTTAAAATGTCGCTGATCTGCGTTTTGTTGCGACAAGCGATCTTACCACAGATGTCACGTAGCTCTCCTTATTATTTCATATTTCAAGACTGAAACATTTACAACCATAATTTTAGGTATCCTCTAAATTGTAAATGTTTCAGATAACAATTAGTTACTAACTTAGTTTTCATAATCATTTGTCATTAAAAATACTTCAACGAATATTGAACGCGTGTGGATTGTGACCGTTATTGAAGCAGCCGTTTCCACTAGCAAACAGAAAAAAAACTGAAACACCTATAATTCTCAAATTTCGTACGCTCCTAAGAATATAACATTAAACTTTATTTATATTTCTATATTTTTGTCATATGTATTATGTATATACATTATACACTTACTTATTTGTAATAGGTGAAACTGTTAGCTGTAGTCATCGTAAACGTAAAGTTATCAGTTTAAGCTAGTAAATAAGAAAGTTTCTCGCGTAAAAATTAAAAATTCCACATGAAATCAGTTGCTCACAAACTGCGGTTCTGTGTCAATATGCATCCGAGAATCACAATTACCATGTTTCCTCTCACCTATGTTTACTAGAAAATAATACAGATATAGTACCCAGAATTTCATAAAACAAAACAACATTTAGCTCTAATTCCATGTAACCATTCAGATATTGTGCTTACTCTAGAAATATGTATGAAAATTAAACATAAATCTTGTATGTTCACGTGTTTTAATGAGTAAAAAAAAGAATAATTTAAATGCGAAATATAGAAATTATGATTAAATAATAAAAATACCATCATCTGTATCTAAATAGTACAAAAATCTACTTCAAAGTAAATTACAATATAGAAATAAATTATTCCGTGATCAAATTTATTCAACGAGTTCTTGTAGGCGTTTAGCCGTTTCAACTTGAACCCACGCCATTAACATCAAACTTATTAGCTGAAAAGATCTTTCACAAAGGCTTCTGCGTGTATAAAGCTTAAATTACTATTTTAATTAACCATACATAAGCTCGAATATATGAAAATCATTAATGAACCAATTTACCGTATATATATTTATTATAGCATAGCAACAGCAGACAGACTGACGACCCACTTAATATTACCCAGTTACCATCGCCTATGGATGTTTGCAACGCTAGGGGCACCGCAAACACGCTGCTGACTCATAGGACTACAGGAACCGGGGTCACTAATGCCGGAATACAACAGGGTGGTCGCCACCCAGGCGGGCTTTTGGCCCTACCACGTAGTTAGGGTTGTTTTATCGCCTTTTACGATAGGCTGACTCCGCCACTGCACGGAGAAAAAATATATATAAATAAAATATGAAACCCATCGTGCCAATCATCTAACTAATTAACAATATTACTTAAAATTCTCATCTCGGTCAAGTGCAATTGACGTTCAAACGAGACTCGGCACAATGAACGGCCACAGTAAAGAACTTGTCAGTTAGTCTACTTCACGCAACTAGCAAAATAACTTGATTAATTATACGATGTTTAAAAATAGAAATAAAACAAACATTTCTTGCATTTTCAATGCTTTGTTTTTAATGAATTTGTAGTGTTTTATTTTACCTGTAAAATATAAGTCACAAGTTGTCAATTATGAATTCGCGTTTTGTTAAATGATAAAATCTATATCTATATCTTATATTGATTTTTTCATTGACTGATCAGATTTAAATGTAGTCCATTTCAATTCCTCTTAGTTATAAGAAGCAGCGTCAATCTACAGCTCCTTCTACTAATTACAAACAGCATAAAGACTGAGTGTAAATGCAATTTTAAACCATTCTTTATTATGTGGTGGCTCTGTCAAGAAAAAATAGCGTCACAGAATTTCGACGCTAAAAGAACTCAGGTCTATCCAGCGATACTCCTCAGCAGGCCTATTGTTTTAGCTTCGGACGAAAACCAGAAGCGCTTGTTAAAATAATGACACATATATAATTTATAGGACATTGATAGTATTTATTATAAAAATTATCTAGTTTCACATAGAGTTAACTTACTGACTCTACTTATTTACTGTGGGTCTGAACTGTCAACATTCTCAGTAAATTGTTTACAATGACTGCATGTATGCACGATACAGGCTTGCCGTTGTTGCATCAGCTTTATGGTGGGTTTACTTTTGAGTGTTGAAATATATTACGAAAATGGTTAGAGCGGATAGTATAGCATGAATTATGAATAACTTAGGTGACCCGGCAAACGTTGTTCTGCCATATGAATTAAAAAAAGTAGTCTATGTCCTTCTCTAAGGTCCAATCTATGACTATACCAAAATTCATCAAAATTGGTTCAGCGGTTTAGGCGTGAAAGACGTGAAAAACAAACATCGATACATCCATACAAACTTTCGCGTTTATAATCTTAGTAAGGAAGTTAAGATTAATTAAAAAACTAGAGCTCCGCCCGTAAAAATAGAACATCCATACTATTATTATAAACCTGAAAGCAACTCTGTCTGTCTGTTAGGTTTTCACGCCTTCGGTATAGAGATAGATTGAATCTTGGAGAAGGACATAGGCTACATCTTGTTGCGTAAATGAAACTTGGAGGGGTGAAATAGGGGTGGACGTAATTAAGTTCTCTTTTTTTATTTATATGTCAGAACAACGTTTGATGGGTCAAATAGTTTAAATGTAAATTTCAAAGAATTAATATCAAAACTGTGATTCACTTAACTATACAAAAAATGGGTTTAGCTTTATTAGATAACTGATGAAATACTTTCGATACTTTCAATCGACAAACAGCAAAAGATAGGCACCGTTTGGCTTTTCCTTTTTTCAGTTCCGAGGGTTAGATGGCAGTTGCTTGTTTAAAAACAAAATTAGCTACATTTATTTTTTGTGCCTCCATGGCCAAAAAGCAGCTCTGAAAGAGCACGGATGCAAAAGGCCGCACAAAAAGTGAGCTCTAAGATAATTCAACCACGATTAAACGCTTCTAAATCGATGTTCTAACAAATTGTGGAAACAGTGCGAAGTTTAAATAAATAAATAAATAAAAATTTCTTTATTAACACATCTTTAAACATATAAACTTATTCTAGCACTAACACCTAAACGAGGCATAGCCTGCCTGCCCCTTAGGTATTAGTTCCTTCCAGTGACTTCAACATTATTGTTACAATAAACTAGCTGTGCCCGCTACTCCGTCTGCGTGGAATAGTGACTGGGCTGAATTTTTTGGATATATCTTATGGTATATTTTGGATTACAAACCCTATAAACCCTAAAATATAAATGAATATACAAACAGTCAGTATTATCGAATGCAACTGTTACGCCATGCGCCTCCGGAATACGTACGTTCGAACCTACAAAGTCCAGCCTAAGCTAAACCCTATTTCATATGATTGATGACATAAATCTGAGGTTAAAATAAATTGGAAATTCAACCTACAATTTCCAGCCTAAGCTGAACCCTATTTCATATGATTGATGATATAAATCTGAGGTCAACTTAAATTGGAATATAAAATTTCCGAAACTTATCATTTTTAACAAAAACTATTTTTAAGCTTATGCATAACTTTTATCGCGCGCTTTGAGCGCGGCGACCGAATCAAGAAATTTTGTAACGAAAATAAAACCTAACACCCCCTCACTCCGCCTACCATGTAGCTCGGCCGAGCGTTCGCTTAACGTGTATGTATTATATATGGTACGACTGTACGTAGGGATGGGCGATATTGAAAAACATTTTAATCAACTTAAGCAATTATAATTATTTATTTATTTTTTATTTATGCAGTAATTATTTTCTTTGATATTAATTCAAGTTACACTTTTTGAATGTACACCTATATATACATATATACCTACATGTATATTTACAGGGCGCACGTGCGGTGAGTGTGGTAGGGATGGGCGATATCTATCGATATTTAAACTATTGATGTTTTTTTCTAACGTATCGATATATCTTGTCCAGAAAATATCGATAGAAAACATAGATACTTTAGAAAAAAAATAATTACTGCATAAATAAAAATAAATAAATAATTATAATTGCATAAGTTGATTAAAATGCTATGCAATATCTTTACCGCGGCAGTCCCCGAGTGCCACACGTCTTTTTTTTCTAAAATAAAAATAGCCTAAGTTACTCCTTGATACATCAGCTATCTGCCAGTGAAAGTCCCGTCAAAATCGGTGCAGCCGGAACTAATAGACAGACAGACAGACAAAAATTGTAAAAAATGTTGTTTTGGTATATGTACCGCGTATACGTCCGAATGCACTTAGTGAAAAGCGATTATTTTAATATTACAAACAGACCCTCCAATTTTATTTATTTGTATAGATTATACATTTTAATCTACTAATTGTATCTACTCATTTAATTTTATATAAGAAGGTAGTAACCGTCTTATATAAAATTAAATGAGTAGATACATTATTGATAGCGATGCAATCCGGAATTAAGTTTTGATGATGATATTATATTATTTTATATATAAAAGCAACTGAGTGGGTTTCACTTTTTGCATTAACAATGTTCCCTTTTTAAGGGAATTGACATTTAGTCAATGACATTTACACTTAATGACGACAGAAATATGACGTGCCAATCACCCGGCTTAGTTAAAAATGTATTATAAATATTTGAATTGTGGTGACGGCCCATCTTAAATCGTCTCTTATCTGAAATAGTCTTGGCATGTTTTGCAAACTCCCAGAATATAAAGCTTCATTAATAATATACTTTTTCTGAGGAAAATTTCCTATTGATGAGTGCCCTCGATCCGGGGGGTTGAAGAGGTATGTGGGACTCCGGGAAGATGGTCAACATCTGACTACCGATAAGTCCGTCCGTTTATCCGTGCAGGGGCGGAGAAAGAATACTGACCCCTGTGGCCGGGGTCGGCCTGTCGTAAAAGGCGACAAAACAACCCACCCTAGCTACGTGGTAGGGCCTCAAGCCCTTCTGGACGGCGACCACCTTTGGTCTTAAGTATGCCGCCATAATAACCTTGTGTTGTGTTCCGGCATTAGTGACCCAAGTTCCTGTACCCTGATGGGACAGCAGCGTGTTCGCGATGCCACTGGCGTTGCAAACACCTATAGGCGACGGTAACTGCTAAATTCTAAGCGGGCTGTCAGCCTGTCTGCTGTCCTACGCAATTTAAAAAAAAAAGTCCCCTGTCCTTCCAACGCTTACTGTCTAGACCCACGGATAGGCATTGCCTGTCGCTCGCGTGGCTCATTATAACATTTCATCGCACTTTAAATTAATTAATAAATAATTGTATTTTCTTACTTTCTTTGATACATAACAATTATGAAACATGTTTTGTTTTAGACATGCAAAACGCTGATTTAGATTTGAAAAACAATATTTTTTATTGATAAGAATATAAATATGTATTATAATAAAATTAAATTGCTTCCATTTTTCTCATTACGAAATTTATAATTAAAACTTCAACTATCTTTAGTTTCTCGAAAGTGTCGTTTTAATGTGTGGCGCTAGAATCGCTATTTAATCTTGTCAAGCTGGTTCGTTTAGGTTCAACCAAATAGACATCTTGAGGAAGAACTAATGCTATCAGAAACCAATAGGTGGCGTTGTTTTCTGAATGTTTACAACTATCTTAATTTGTATATTTTCAATGATTGCTTAAGTATAATGATAGTGTCATTAAATAAATATTTGGGAGTATTTAAACATGTATGAAAAAGTTTTATAATAAAAACATATTTCTAAAAGTTGTTTATTTATGTTTTTGCCTTTTTTTCGATATCAAGTTTCCCTAAAAAATATTTAATCATATTAATAGAAAATGTATATCGTATTAATTACAGCATTTTCCGAATAAAAATAAAAGGGTATACTCAAAATTCAAGCCACAATTAGTTATAATTCACAAAAATAACAACAAAAATTTTATTCTAAAAGAGTTCACAAAACGAAACCATGAAATACACAAAAGCAATCTTTACAATTTCAGTTATGAGCTAGCAATTTCGTAAAGACTTATTTAAGAAAATCTTATTAAGGACCTCTTTTACAATTTAATTCAGTGAATAAAGCTTTGGAAGCTAGGGAACATATTTTTTGTTACTTAACAAATCCCAACCTTTCTTGAAATGTATTTCAAATCTGCATACATAAGACTCGTGTTTGTTTTACGAGAAAATATAATATTATTTATCTATATTAGGGATGTGTGTAACAGTATTTACGTACGCTAGTGTTTGTTTTGAAGAAATAAGGTTCTATGGCTAAATTATAGCATATTTAGACCAGTGGTGGTTACCATCTAGATGGAAATACTACCAGCTAAAATTAAGGTAGTTTTGTTGCCTTTAACGTCAGGTCGCCCGGCCGCAGGGGTAAGTATTCTTACTCAGGGTCCGGATCCAATTCATCTGCAAGTGCAAGCTGAACGATCGAGGATCTGACGGACTGAAAACTCAAATTATGATGTTTATCTATTCAATTTTTTGCTTACTAAAGAAGTGTCACGAATGGGCGTTGAATCAAATATTCACGCACTAAATTCGCCTTTTGGATGTTAGCAAATTCCAAGGAACAGAGTGAAAGATTTGAAAATCTCCGTGCTGATTACGCACAGATATTAGATATATTTCGTAAGACGATATCGGCCTAAAATCATATAATCGTAGATACGTTATATGTTTTTAGGTAAAATAGTTATCTATGTTTTGGAGAGAGTGGAGAGTAAATCCCCGGCTTGTGGCTTACTTGTTTTAGTGCGATTTAAGTGAGAGTGCCACGATATAATATCCCCAACTTTAAAATAAACAACGGTGAGTTTAAAATTAAGAGTTTACAGATAGCTAAGAGAACTATATAAATGTTTAGTTTGACGACCTGAGTGGCGTAACAGCGTTAAAATTTAGAAAGTTTTACGTACGAAACGTCACATACCAAAGTTGTACGAAACTATGAGGTTAGCAGCGTTGCCAATGTCCCTATTGTACCGATTGCCTGGCTACTCCAGCTATAAAAAATATCAATTAAAAAAAGGTTTTTCTTTGTATGAAATACAGTCCAACAACGCATTTTCAAACAAACAATGACGGATATATATATATATATATATATATATATATATATATATATATATATATATATATATATAGTATAAACTTGCACAAACTATTTGCATACAAATATTTTGTCTCTGTGGGAATCGAACCCATGGACACGACTGTACAAGCCACATAAATAACCATTGAACCAACCGTTCGTTAAATTTGTCACAAGGTTATATACATTTGCGCGTTTATTTGCTTGACACTTGCTTTTTAAGAGGCACAAAAATAGGTACAGTTCCATAAAGAACTGATTATAGTGGCCCTTGTTTTTGGCTGGGAAATATAAATAAATCAATACACTGAAAATTTACATATGGCAATCTAGTCGCAAAAGTCACCTGAAATCCTAAAAGATGTATCATTTCTAGTACCGCGTGAAGGTAGACGTTTATCTAATAGAAAAATATTTGCCTTGCCTAATACTGGCCAGCACGTGCCCTTGTATCGTATGCTCAATGAATACCATAAGATACAAGGAAACTGATATCTTCTTTGGTTCTCAAGCCTCAGCAAAATCAAAATTGCTTAAGATAACTTAAAAACAGTGCTTTGTCTTTACCTTATCTGTTAGAGGTTCCGTATAGATCTAATTTTATAGTGCATGTTGTGTTCACTATTTTAAGGTCTCCCATACATATCTAGTTTGTGAACCACAATAAAAGAATGAGCAGCAGAGCGCTTGTGTTATGGGTATAATAACTAATAAATATAAATGAATGATGAATGATAAATATAAAAGGAGGGTCGAACGGGGGTCGAACTTGTGATCTCCACAGCCGTTAGACATGCGTTAGCCATGGACCCACGAGGGTAGAGAAAATAGAAACCAAATAAAAGTGAATTTTCTTCAAATAGCTCTATTTTCCATAGTAGCTCAATGCTTATATCAGTAATATCCGTATTTTCGCGACCTTATGCATTTATTATGGATTGCGACTCGAAAAGCTTTTTGAGACAAATGTACTGCTATTTAAATGGAATATTCAGTATCGTACGATCCATTGTACAAAATATCTTATTCACTGCTGAAGAGGGCGTGCTTACACAAAATAATTTTTGTAAATTATTATTATATTTAGATATTTCACGTTAAGGATATCTATGGGGCAGTTTTTATAAATTGCCAGTATAATATGAGATAGTTTTTCTTCGTGTAGGGGGAGTGAGAATCTTTGCGGTCAGGGTCAGCTTATCATAAAAGGTGACAGAACAACCCTAGCTACGTGGTAGGACCCTAAGTCGGTCTGGATGGCTACCACCCCTGGAGTATAAATATGTCGCCATAATAACCGTGTATCGTGTTCCGGCATTAGGTTTCTGTACTTGTATGCGGAGTAGCGTGTTCGCGGTGCTCCATAGCCTCGCGAACGTCCATAGGCGACGGTTACTGCTAACTGTTACCGTAAGTGGGCCGTTAGCTTGACTGCTGTTGCTCAGCAATAAAAAAAACAACAACAATACTACAACGACCGATTTCTTTTTAATAATAATACAGTCAAACCTGGTTGAGTGAGAACTAGGTAAGTTAGAAAACTTTACAAATAAGAGTTATTGAGAGTGATAGTGAAAGAAGAGTGAATGCAGGAAACATGGTGAATGGAGCTTTGCACTCCTTTATGAACAGTCGGAAGGTGTCTAACAAGGCTCGTCTGGCTGTGCATGAGGGGGTGTTGGTTCCGACACTCATGTACGGAAGTGAAAGTTGGTATGGCAGAAGAAACATGAAAGCAGAATAAATGCAGTTGAGATGAGAGCGTTAAGAAGTATGATAGGGGTCAAACTACAGGATAAGAAATAGTGAGATAAGGAAACATTGTGGTCTGAAAGAAGATGTAGTGACAAAAATTGAGAAAGGTATGCTGAGATGGTTTGGCCATGTCGAGAGAATGAATGAAGAACGATTGACGAAAAAAGTGTATAAGGCGAGTGTGAATGGAAGTTTTGGAAGGTGTAGACCTAGGCGGACGTTTCGAGACCAGATCAGGGACGTCTTGAAAAAAGGCCAGGTCAAGAGTACCCTAAACAGAAGGGCATGTATGAAGGGAATAATGAAAGTGGACGAAGAGAAACAAGTATGTAAGGATCGTAGCAAGTGGAAAGAAGTGGTCTCTGCCTACGGGAAAGAGGCGTGATTATATGTATGTATGTATATATGTAGTTATTGCCAGGTTCCGTCGTTTTAACCCTCCAATACCTCTATAAGTGAGAAACAAAAACATCTATAACAGAAAGTCGTTTTTCCCTCATAGCTGAGGCTGCTACTAGTCTTTATAAGCGATAGTCGAGCGTAATTTAACAACTGCAGTTTATGACCCATTCTTAAATTTCGAGGACCTAACTACCGTTGTTTTCGAATTTGATAAAATTTACAAATTAGAGAAATTGTTATAAAAATGTTAAAACAGAAACGAAAAAAATAATTGTTTTTTTTAAAGTAAATATATACCTAATGTATATAAGATTTCTTGTTTTCTTTGGAAAGCATCTATGTCAAACTCTAATGAACACAACCCATACAATTACATATTTATAAACATATTAAAATAAATATAATAAAATTTATAATATTATAAACTTAGTTTGGGACTATATGACGCCGTGTGAATTGTCACAAAATATTTATTATTATGTATTTATTATATTTATCATTCATTATATATGTACATACATACATGTTTTCTGTATTTTTAACCTCTATAAGAGAGAGAAGCCACTCATGTTACTACCTAGTCAGGTCATAAATTCTGTCACATGTTTAATGTAAAATAATTGTAACAAGTTTATTCATTATGTAACCATTTATATACCAAAATGAACTTAACAAAACATAGATTCTTATGACATTAAAGTTTATTCAAAATGACCTCCGTGATTTTGAATACAAGCCTTCAATCTGCGCGGCCAGTCCTCTATCGCAGCACGAACGAGGTCCATGTCAATATCGGCGGCTGCCTTAATCAAGGATGTCTTGAGTGACTCCAAATTGGGATGAGGCTTTGAACACGCCTTTTCCTCCAAGTGTTGCCATATCTTGTAATCTAACGGATTCAAATCTGGACTGGAGGAGGGCCAGTCTTCGTGCCGGATGAAGTCGATTTCACGCGCCGCCAGCCAGTCTTGTGTGCTCTTCGCTCTATGAGCTGGCGCCGAATCTTGTTGGAATACCCAGTGCCTGTTATTGAACATGGTATGAGAAACAGGTTCCACAAGGTTCGTCAGGACTGTATTTTGATACACAACAGCATTCGTTTTTACACCTTTCTCACAAAAATGTACCTCTGTTAAGCCCCAATAAGAAACTCCCAACCATACCATGAGCGAGGATGGAAAATGACCTCGTTGGACACGCGGAATGCGGTTGCTCGCTTCTTCACTACTGTGTGCGTACACCTTATCATTTTGTTTGTTGTAGCTCTCTTCTACGGTAAACATTTTTTCATCCGAAAAAAGAATTTCCCGATATTTTTTTCCCGCGTACCGCTTCAACAAAGCGCGGCATCTCTTCAGTCTCAGGTCCATTAGACGAGCATTCAAACGATGTCCTGTTTTTCTTCGATATGCCCGAAGCCCTAAGTCTTCATTTAACACCCTTTTCACCGTGGTTCTGCTTAACCCCATCTGAAGGGCCAACAGTTTCTGCTTACGTTTGGGATTTCTTTGAATTCGTGCCTTCACAGCTTTTATCACTGCTGGAGTCCTAACAGACCGAGGGCGACCACTTCTTGACCTGTCATCTGCACTAGAGTCTTCATTGTATCGTTTGATGGTACGATAAACGAATCTTTTGGTTATATTCAAATTTTTCAGTATGTTAAAAATTTGAATTGGCGCGTAACCGCAACGATGCAACGCAATAACTGCAACACGGTCTTCTTTAAACGTCCACTCCATATTTAAAAAATGAGTAAAATTCTAAAAGTATACATTTTTATTTTCATGAACAATTCGAGATTTGAATTCAATAAACTTTTTTGTGGCCAGCATTCTAAACGAAAAGTTTTTACTGTGTGACAATACTTATGACCTGACTAGGTATATAAGCGAAAAACTTGGGTAAGTGACCAACCTCTGTAAGTGAAAACGAGATTCAGTCCCTTGAACTCTCCCTTATTCAGGTTCGACTGTATTATATATTTGTTTATGTTGCGATATAAGATATATACTACTTTTTACAGATAATTTTATCTTATTTACATCTTTATGGGACAGCAGCGTGTTCGCGATGCCACTGGTGTTGCAAACATCCATAGGCGATGGTAACTGCTAAACTCTAAGCGGGCCGTCAGCCTGTCTACTGTCCTACAGCAATAAAAAAATCTAAAGTTTCAACTTCGGACCTCGACGTAGTACTGTACAGTATGTCATTATGTCCTAATGGATTTTAGTCAAGACGTTAGAGCCAGAGTTAGAGGGTTTTGGTTTGATTCCGTGTCCCTCAATTCTAAAGTAGTCCTGCGTACAGGTCTTCCTTGCCCTTTTAACACACTCCCTGTTCTTCAATTCTTCGTTCAAAGAAGCTCAAGAAAGAAATCGTTAGATAGGACTCCCAAGCCCAGGATGACAACCACTCCTGCATTTAAAACATGACCAAGTATGAATGAACAATTGATTTGAAACAATAACTTTGTGTTGTATTCTGGTATTAGTTACACCTGGTCTTTGTTCCTTTTCGAGGGCGACAGCGATTTGGCACTGCTCTGGTATTTGAAACGTCTATAGGCGACGGTGACCACCTTTGACCAGCCTTTGCCTATCAGCTATAAAGAAAATTGAATTGAATTATATCCATAGTGTTAAAAGTAGCGATTAAAATTAACTTTTAAGACATGTGTGTTTGTTTCTACGTTAAATACCTGTGAAAACATGTAAAGTGTTATAGATAAATTTATAATAAGCTTTAGTTTTAGCAAATTACCACTGTTTGATTCCAAATAAGATACACTAAACTGCAATTTGCTCCAAATAGTGTTCCTGATGCCTTTGAGTTAGCAAGACCACCATTTGTCGCCTTTTTGATACTCTTCAGACGAGATGGCTGGCTATACATTTGTTGCCTGGAACCATACGGTCGAAATCAACATGAAAGTCAATCTGTAGGCAATGAATGTATGCCAAATAATTAAAAAAAATACGTACGCGCACGTGTTGGACCTAGTGATTTACCTGATAGATCGATAGTGCACGTCTGTCTAGAATATATATAAGTAAGTATTCCCCATTGTTTTAACCTTGATCTTTCTTATTGGAGAACCGAAACTCGTCCAGGACATCTTTTAAGTTTCGCAGAATTAAAATGAGTATAGCTTAGCTAATGATTACAAATAAGCATTCATAAAAATATATTATTATTTGCCATTTTGTGGGTAATATATCTGTAGATATTAGGAGTCTGTTTACAAAAAAAAAAAATGCCCTGAGAAGAGATAAAGGGAAAGCCTTTTCGATTTAATTCGAGTGTGTATTTTATTATGACAGTAAACTTGAAATTTTACCAGTTCACTGGGGTACGTTATTTATACCATCAGTACTAAAGGAGAGGAAAGATTTTTTGAGTAGTAGATGCATTTAAAAAAATACACACGACATTATCAATACTGGCATGTGTGGTATCGATTAGAGGAAGCAAAATATTTTGTTGTGTTCCGGTTCCTTAATAATTCACTGAAGTCCCAGTTCTTCGCGGCGTGTTAGCGGTGCCTCTAGCATGCCAAACATCAATAGGCGATCTGCCGCTCTACAGTAATAAAAAGTAGTCCAGTTTTTTTCCGATGGACTAAAGGAAAAACAATATAAGACTTTAACGATAATAATATCAAGTATATTTTTATGTGAAAGAGAAACATCCAATTTTTCCAAGCAATATGCCATTTATAATATTAGTTAGGCTTGGGCTAGTCGTTTAATACGCTTCCGTTGGCGTGTCAGCTACAAATGGCGAAAACATTACCAGCTATCTACAGGTTGGAGCCATCCACATGACAAATCGTTGTGCGATCCTCAACGGGGCGAGTTTATTGAATGATTGATTTATATGGACCACTATCACGTTTGGGGACACATTGCATTTATCAATCTTACACATTTAACATGTTGAGTGTTATCAAGTTGTGTGTAGAGTTGAGAGTGTAGTTGAGGAATTCTTGCTGTTATATAATATAACATTTGAACTTTTTCAATAATTAAAATGTATCATATGTATGAATGTTTTACAAGTGTTTTTTTTTATTTCAATGAATCAAGTAAATTGAAAAGGGGCCCTAAATATGAAGTCCATAACTTTACCACGCATATCTCATAGAATTTTTGATTCTCCTGTATCTATGGTATAGTCTATAATTAGTAGTCATTTCGGGATTTCGGATCCGTTGTTATAATTTAGCACAATTTAGTTTTTTTTTTAATTATTTAGCACAAACTTATTGTAATTATTATGCGTGTTGTCCGTGAAACGGTGTTTTCTTGTATCGGTGTAAATTTCACACAAGCAAGAAATGATAATACATAAAATATATTTATATATATAAAATATATATTTTTTTTGTGTGTTGTGCAATAAAGTATATTCATTCATTCATTCATTCAAAATATAAGTGATTATTTATTATTCGTGCAGGGGCGGATTAAGAAGACCCTGCGGTCTGAGTCGACTTGTCGTAAAAGGCGACAAAACGACACTAGCTACGTAGTAGAGCCATAAGCTCGTCTGAATGGTAATCACCCTTGCTTGTGTTGTGTTCTGACATTAGTGACCCAGGTTCCAGTAACCCTATGAGACAGCAGCGTAATCTCGGTGACGCAAACATCCATAGGCGATAGTAACTGCTTATAATTAAGTAGACCGTTTGCTTTTCCTTAGCAATCACCTCAAATTATTTGAGAAAACATTTGTAGCTTTAAATGATACGATCCAAGATCAATAGTTTTAGTTTAGTTGTGATGATTTTATACATGATAATGACAGGATCTCTAACCTAACCAACAGGTAGAGTTCATCCATCTGATTTACTGCCTAATGCTTTCTCGAATCACTCGATCCTAATTCTTGGGATTTTCCCTTTTCAAAATCATGTGACGAGGGGTCCTGGCTTGAGGTACCTAACCGAGGTCCGCAGAGACGTGGCACGTTTATACCAAATGCGAGTTAAGTTGGAAAACCATTTAGGTTGATGATTGATATACGGGGCTGTTTGTTGATTTATTGTGGCTAACGATCCCGTCTTTAGATTTTCATTTTGATTAATGCATGGGCGTAAATTGAGTCGACCGTAGCGGGAGTGAATTTACTGTGTCAAGACAGGCGTCGCTTTAAAAATGTCTTGTTTTCAAATATTTGTAAGGATATGAAAAATTTACTGATGTTAATAATATCTGAGATTTATTATATTAGTTTTGTTGTGATTTTTGAGTATTTAATAATTTAACCGTTTGCGGTGTGTGCTAAAATTTATTGACACTTATTATTGACATTATTGATATTATTTTATTTATTGACACTTTATATAAAACAGAATATAGAGAAATCGTTTATTTTCAGATCATTCTTCATTAGGTAATACATTTTTATTTTTACTATTATATTATTATAAAATGGCCTCGGGAGCCAAGGGAGAAGTGAGAATATTGACCCATGCGGCCTGAGAGGCCTCTTGTAAAAGGCGAGAAAGCAACTCAGTGGTAAAGCTCCAAGCTTCTCTGGATAGCAACCGATAGTCTACTACGTGGATGGCAGCGTGTCCGCGGTCCCCTGGCGTCGAAAACATGTACAGCGACAGTAACGGATAAATAATAAGTGGATCGTCTGCCTGGCCGCCGTTCTAGAGCGACAAAAAAGTCTTTCTTTTAATCAAGTGTGTGCCTAAATCTGGGAGCCTAAATTATTGGGTCATTTTACGCGAATCCGTGTGGGCGACACCGCTGCAAGGATCTCACTTTACTTGGTTCCGTGTATTCCGCAGTCAATGTGTTAAATATATTATTAGGAGTATAATCTGATTCTGAATCTGAATCGCATGATATAAATATGTATATCATACATTTTTTTTTATTGCGTAGGACAGTAGACAGGCTGACAGCCCGCTTAGAATTTAGCAGTTACCGTCGCCTATAGGTGTTTGTAACGCCAGTGGCATCGCGAACACGCTGCTGTCCCATAAGGGTACAGGAACTTGGGTCACTAATGTCGGAACACAACACAAGGTTATTATGGCGGCATACTTAAGACCAAAGGTGGTCGCCATCCAGACGGGCTTGAGGCCCTACCACGTAGCTAGGGTGGGTTGTTTTTTCGCCTTTTACGACAGGCCGACCCCAGCCGCAGACGTTAGTATTCTTTCACCGCCCCTGCACGGATAAAAACATTTACTCAATTCGCTGTATCGAGTACATGCCCAAGTTATTGGTGGTAAAAGCAAGTCGATGGAAACGTATGTGGTGTAATATATATCTAAAAGAAGAAAATGCTAGATTTTGAGGTTTAATGTTAATAATTTGTAATTTTTAATTAACGAAAAAATTAACTGATATATATTATGTACATTTTCGTTTGATATTCTTATTGTATACATTTAAAAGATAAATCAAAAGTTAGTTCCAAACCGGGCCGACCCAACTTCGCTATTAAACTACCCGAGCGATGTCCGTTTATAGCAATAATGGTATGAAATGAAATTTACTTGTAGTGTAAGTAATATTAATGCAACACTCCGAGCTTCCCTGAGAAGCTTTCATAGAAAGATTGCAGGACATAAACTATGATTTTTCTTTATGAATATTATGAGGGAGCGACGACAGCCGGCCATTCGCGAGAGACTTATGAATTATTCTAACGTCTATTTTCTGGGTTTTAGTTGATTTAATGACATTTACTATTTTCAGTACAAATCTCTTGACTTTGCGTAAATAGAAATGTACTTATAATATTAATTTATAATATACCTTCCTAATGCTAGGGCTCGAACCTTCCAGTGGGACGGTATAAGCCACTTCCCTAGGGGAACGGACAGTATGCCCGCAAAGCTTGGCCAAAGCGGATTGGCGGGCTATTCACACCGGTGATCTTGATACCACTTCGCAATGTACCCTATAAAAAATGTATACATCAAAAAAATATTGTTAATCGTAGGGGGTATTCACCCTACACACACACCCAAAGATATACTTCATACTAGCATACTAAGTCATTAGACGGTTATTAAGGAGTCCAGGGTTACCAGTCTCTAATAAATAACTACTATTTCTCGTTGGCACAGCGACCTCCTTTGTATGACCTCCTGAGAACCTAACGAAACCGTGCGTAGTCTATTTATGAACAAGATGCATAAAGCAGATAGGGTTCATTTTCCCATAAAATTAGATAAATTAATATACAAAAGTTACTATCCTGTTGTAAATATATGTGTACATAATGTACATTATTACCAGGACATTAGCGTAGATCAGACCAATGAAACAGAAGGGTGTCTTTGAAATTCAATTTTATTTTCAACCTCTTTCTTACTTATACCCAAAGACCTTTAAATTACACTGTAGTGTGTAAGTCGATTTAGTCAGTATAATTAAAGTCGTCGTACAGACAATACGTGTTTCAATTAACGACCTATACCCCCCACACCTCATGGCGACCCTGCCTTGCGCTATCGCCTAGGTATCGGGTTTCGCCCAGGTGCCGGGCGACGCGACGGCGCGACGGATAAATAAGCGAGATCAGCGAATTCCTGTGTGCCTCAGTGCACGAAGTTAAGACTTTTGAATTATAAAAATTAAAAAACATGATATAATGACGCCAACCACTGAACTGACAACGTCGTTTGAAGACAGAAAAATTATATATTATAAAAATTACAATGGGCAACGGAAACAATAAACAAGAAATAAAGGAGGTGATTATTGGAGAGAATACTATTATAGAAACTCATATCCAAAGAAACAACATCCTACTGCTGTCGGCCTTGGGATTAATCATACTTTTCATTTTGGTTGTACTTATTAAAAAAGTACTGGACAGACAGAAGAAATGGATAGATAAGAGAATTAATGCTGAGTTTGTCAGAAGAATGCGTATGCGGCTGTCCAAAAGGATCTACGGCGAAGGAGAAGGAGTTGAGGATGTGTAGTGCTTTTATTATTTTTTTTAATTCTTTTTCTGTGAGCTATAAAACTAAGAGTGCTATGTTTGTGTTTTTGTGCGCTACTTATTCCAGAACAAGGTGCCGTTACTGATTTTCTATTGAACTTTAAATTTAGTTAATAATTAGTGAGTATATTTTAACGTCATTAAAAAATCTATGGAAGAAAATGTAGAACAAATTTTATGTGAGTTAACTGACATACAAATATATTTAAGGAAATTGGGCTCTAAAAGAAAACAATATAAAATTATTGTAGACGAAAAAATATTAAAGGCTAAAAAGCTATATTCTTCTTATGAAAATATTATAAGTATTATTCCCGAGCAAAAAATTTCTTTAGAATTAGATGAACTTATACTTGAAGTATTAGGAGAAAAAATTGAATTAGCTTACTCAAAAATTCTTACTTATAGTACTGAATCTAGCTTAAAATATAATAATTTTTGCAAAATGGAAAACTTTGAGATAAGAACGGCAACATCATTAATTCCTATAATGGATGGTTCTGAGGAAACAACAGAAAAAATTATTGACACTGTAGAATTGTATAGTGATTGTTTAAAAAATAAAGATCAGATAAAGTTACTAATATCTTTCGTATTAAAAACTAGGCTTACTAAATCTGCTAAGTTAAAATTAAAAGGTGAATATAATGATATAGAAAGTCTCGTAAAAGACATGAAATCTTATTTGCTTACAAAAAAATCTGCAAATTCTATTCTTTCTCAAATAAATAACTTGAGTCAAAATAATATGTCTATCAGTGAATATGGAAATAAATTATCAGAATTATTCGTAGGCCTGACTATCGCACAAGCTGACGGTAACGAAAAAGCATGTGAAATACTAAGACCTATAAATGAAAAACTTGCAATTAAAAGATTTTCTGATGGGTTAAGAAATAGGCGATTAAGTACCATTATTTCAGCACGTAACTATTTGGACCTCAAAGATGCGGTGCGAGCAGCTGAAGACGAAGAGTTGGCTCAACCTTCTTCATCCAGCAATATTTTCAACATGAGAGGTAGGTCAAATAACAGATATAATAACACAGGAGGTCGAAATAATTATTATAAGAATGGTTTTAATTCCCTAAAACCATTTGGATATGCTAATTATGACACAGTTAATAAATATAATAATTTTAAACAACAACATTTCAATAATAATTCCCGTGGTGGATATTACCGTGGAACAAGTAATAACAGGGGAAATAATTATAATTATTCTTCGACAAGATCTTATCGTGGTAGAGGAAATCGTGGTAGAAGTTCACAACATAAGATGTTCCCTGTTCAATTATGTGACAATACGGAAAAACAAAAAGAAAAATTGGAAAATGAAAATCGGTTTTTTCGGGGTTAAATATTTTAATATTATGACTTGTAATGAAAATGTTAGATATGCTCATTTTAATGTAAATAATAACAAATGTTCATGGCTAGTAGATACCGGAGCATCAATTTCAGCAGTTACCAAGAAAGTATTAACGGAACAAATTCCACTATTTAGAGACAACATCGAAATAAATGGTATTGGGGGAAAAACTCAATCTGAAGGTTTTGTTTATCTATCTTTATATGATCAAAATGGAACTTGCTTTAATCATAAATTTTATTTGTTTGATAAATTACCCTGTAAATCAGATGGAATACTTGGGCTAGACTTTTTATCAAATTATGATTCACATATTGACTTAGAAAATAATATATTAAAATTACGTAATGTGCACGAGTGTACCATACCACTTTATACGACACCAACTATTTCTTATAGCTGTCTGACTGTACCTGCTAGAAGTGAATCAATCCATTATATACAATTACAGAATAATAAATTGAACCATGATATTGTTGTTTTACCAAAACAGTTAAATGAAAATTTGTATTTAGCAGCCTTAATAGTTAAACCTGTTAACAATGTTATACCGATTAAAATATTGAATACCGGTGAGGAGTTAGTTACTATACCAACTTTTCAGCCAGAAGTACATTCGTTAAATGAATACCAAATCTGTCAATTTACTGCATGTAAGTCGAATGCAGAACGAGCTAGTACTTTGTTATCAACCTTGAATATAGACCATTTACACCCTACGGAACGGACGACTATAGAAGCTATTTGTTCCAAGTATAGCGATATATTTTATCTCCCAGGAGATAAACTTACTACTACCAATATATACGAACATAACATTTATTTAAAACCAAATACGAATCCTATTTATACGAAACCGTATAGACTACCAAATAGTCAAAAACCAGAAATAGATAAACAAATTAAGCAAATGCTAAAAGACGATATTATAGAAGAAACTCAAAGTGAATGGTCAAGTCCTATTTTACTTGTACCAAAAAAGTCCGACGATGTTAATAAAAAGTGGAGATTAGTTATTGATTACCGTAAATTAAATGAAATTATTCAAGACGATAAATTCCCATTGCCTAATATAACGGATATTTTAGAATCTCTTTCCGGTGCAGTTTATTTTAGTCATTTAGACCTTAGCCAGTCATATTACCAAGTAACCTTGAATCCAGAGTCTAGGAAACTTACGGCATTTACAACTAATACGGGACAGTACCAGATGAAAAGAATGCCAATGGGTCTTAAAACCAGCCCTAGTTCTTTTTCAAGAGCTATGACTATAGCTATGTCAGGATTAAACTATGAGAAATGTTTTATCTACCTTGATGACCTTGTAATTTTTGGACGTAATTTAGAAAGTCACAATAAAAATTTAACTGATGTTTTTGAAAGACTTAGAAAAGTAAATTTAAAATTAAATCCCAATAAATGTAATTTTTTAAAACAAGAATTATTATATTTAGGTCATACAGTATCAGCAAAAGGAATCTTGCCTGATAAAAACAAAATTAAAATAGTTGAGAATTACCCTAAGCCTAAAAATACAGATGAAGTAAAACGCTTTGTTGCATTTTGTAACTACTATAGAAAGTTTATTCAAAATTTTGCTGAGATAACTATCCCATTAAATAACTTGTGTCGTAAAAATGTACCTTTTGTTTGGTCCAACGAGTGTGAAAATTCATTTCAAATTTTAAAAAAAAAGTTGATATCACCACCCGTTTTACAGTACCCAGATTTTTCGAACAAAAATGAGTTCATTTTGCAAACTGACGCTTCAGGTATTGCCGTTGGAGCAGTACTTTGCAATAAAGATATGCGACCGATTGCTTATGCAAGTCGACCTTTAAACAAAGCCGAACGAAATTATCAAACAATTGAAAAAGAATTAGTTGCAATCGTGTGGGGAGTAAAGTATTTTAGGCCATATCTTTTAGGTAAAAAATTTACAATTATGACTGACCATAAACCGTTAATATATTTGTTTGGAATGAAAGATCCGTCAAGTAGATTACTAAAACATAGATTAACATTAGAACAATACGATTTTAATATCACTTATATTAAAGGAAAAGATAATTGCGTAGCTGACGCATTATCTAGGTTACCAACAAACTCGGACGAATTAAAGTGTATGAACTCAATATTATTAACAGTAATGACTAGAGCACAAAAGAAAAAAATAAGCAACGTGGAAGATAATACAGAAACTCATATCAATAGCAATGACACGGACAATCGGACTGATCACCCGAAAGTTGTGGAATTGTTACGGATACCGAGTGACGCTGTAGAGATGGTTTTAATAGAAGGAAAGGAGATAAATAAACTTAAGAAACAAAATAATATAAATGTAGAAACCGAGTGTTTTGCATTTTCGCAAAGTAAGAAAACGTTATACATTAACCTTAATTTCAAAGCGCAATACACGCGAGCCGTTTTTGTGAAGAAATTAAGTCAGTTTTGTAAAAACATAAACGTTGATAAAGTATGTATAATAAAAGGAAATAATAACGCGTTATTTATTAAAGATTTAGTAGACGAAATTAAAAATGACGAAATGTGGACCGGTCCACGCATTTGTATTTTGCGAGGTGTTGAAAGAATTAATGACGACAATGATAAAAGATTTATTATTAATGACTATCATTTACTGCCCACAAGTGGTCATGCTGGTGTGCGCAGAATGATTAATAACATAAAAAGAAAGTATTACTGGCCAGAAATGGAGAAAGATGTTAGAGAATTTGTAAGTAAATGCGATAAATGTCAATTTTCAAAGTATTCAAGAAATACTAAGGAGCCTATGGTAATAACAACCACAGCTTCGTATGCTTTTGAAAAAGTTTTCTTAGATTTAGTTGGTCCACTGGACAAAGATATAGATAATAATAGTTATATACTTACATTACAATGCGAATTAACTAAATTCGTAGAGGCGTATCCACTTCAAAATAAGGAAGCTGTAACCGTAGCTAAAGCATTTGTTAACAATTTTATTTTAAGGTTCGGAATACCGAAACAGATAGCTACAGATAAAGGAACAGAGTTCATGTCATCTACAATGACAGAAGTCTGTACTCTTTTGGGAATTGAAAAATTAAATTCAACTTCATACCACCATGAATCAATAGGATCTCTTGAGAATGCACACAAACATTTAGGTGCATATCTGAGAATACAATGTGACCAATTTTCTGAAACTTGGAGCCACTGGCTTCCATTCTGGTGTTTTACTTTTAATAACACTGTACATTCTTCTACAAAATACGCTCCATATGAGTTAGTTTTTGGGAAACCTTGTGAAATCCCGAGTAGAATAAGTAAAAACATTGAACCTTTGTATAATCCAGATAATTATAGTTTAGAATTAAGGTATCGTTTGCAAGTTGCACACAAAGATGCTAGAAATAATTTGTTACAAAATAAACAAATAAGAAAATGTACTTATGATAAAAATAAAAAACAGGTATTATATAAGAAAAATGATTTAATATTGTTAAAAAATGAACCTGCAACAAAATTAGATAAATTATATATTGGCCCATATACTGTAATTGAAGATTTAGAACCTAATGTAAAAATTATGAAAAACAATAAGATAGAAATTGTGCATAAAAATAGAACTAAGTTGTTTAAAAATAATGTTTAATATGCTTAGCATTAATTGAATTCTAGTATTAAGTCACTATGTACATACTAATATAATACCAATTTTATTATAATAACTGTTAAAAAAAAAAAAAAATGTTTAGGTTACATTTTTTTTTCTTGTACCCCGGTGGTGTAGTGTGTAAGTCGATTTAGTCAGTATAATTAAAGTCGTCGTACAGACAATACGTGTTTCAATTAACGACCTATACCCCCCACACCTCAACACTTAGTTCCCTGCGATACTTTAATTTCATCGAATCAAAATAAGGAATAAAACCTAGCTCAAGTAATAAAAATTTAAATAAAGACAACATTATCCCAAGTATCCAATATGAAAAGGAATTAGTAATCTCAAATTGATGCCTGTCTCAGCCCCAGCCTAAATATTATTCGTGTACAAAGAAACAAAAGAAATGAAATTGCCCAAATGCCTTCGAAATTGTCATACAAGTTTCATTCGAAAACAATATAGGTTTTGCGTATTTTTGCGGTTCCAGACATTGTAATCCTTTGTTTGTTCTTTCTTATCTTTATTAAACGGACACAGGGTTGCCAGATCATATATAATAAATAATATCAAGTTACTAGTTATAAGTGTAAAAATGTTGATTCAAGAAATATAAATTTCATATAAAATGCAGTAAAGTTTCAGTTGATTGATATGTTCCGCTAAATTCAGTATATTTTCTTTTGTAGTATACGCAAATTAGTAGTATTTTCCTCCTAGTTTCTAACCTCACATTCATTTTAATAACCGATCTGTATCAAGTAAATCGCTTGAGAGTATAAAATATTTCACAGCCAGGACGATTCTTGTCTAATAGCCCTTTATAGCCCAATTAGTTAGTTATAAAAATATAAATACAATATTTTCAAATAATCTGCCTTTCAATTTGAATGTGAAATATAGTTTTTTTAAATTTAACTAAAAATATACATCTATAGAATTCAATTGAGAACAGAAATCAAATATACATATTTGTCGTTGTACATAATGTTTTCGTTAATTTGTACAAATTTTTGAAGTGAAAACTTCTTTAGCAGCGTTATGCACTTTTTTTGTGATCGCTTGACTCGCGTCAGGTCACGTATCCTGATCGTAAGAATTCGTAAGACGTATGACGGAGTTTTGCTCCAGTAATACCAACGACGTTTTAATATGCAAATGCATTGCATTACTTATACACATCTATTCGAATTGCGACTTTATTACAATGAAATACAGTTGAGTTTTTTTGAAGTGAAAACTTCTTTAGGCGCGTTGAGCACTTTTTGGGTGAATAATTATTCGTTTGTAAAGATCGCTTAAAATTTAGTAGTTACCGTCGCCTATGGGCTTTTGCAACGCCAGTGGCATCGCGAACACGCTGCTGTCGCATAAGTATACAGGAACTTGTCATTAATGCCGGAACACAACATAAGATTGTTATGGCGGCATACTTAAGACCAAAAGTGGTCGCCATCCAGGCGGGCTTGGGACCCTACCACGTAGCTAGTGGGTTGTTTTGTCGCATTTTACGACAGGCCGACCCCGGCCGCAGAGGTTAGTATTCTTTCTCCGCCTCTGCATGGATAATAAATAAATTATTTCTTTTATTATGTTACTTGAATAATTAAATATTTAATTTTATTCACCTTACTTTGTCTTATTACCAGTATTCCTTATCCTTCTAGCAGCCCTGAATTGCCAAAAAATCCGTATGTATTCTTAGCCTTTTGTATTGCCAATAATAAGTGTCCGTAAGCTGGCTACGTTACTTGAATTCTTAGAAGTTTCGAACGTGACAGGTGTGGAGACTAAAATGGCTGCCAAAATTGTTATGAACCATTATGAGTTTTCTCTAGAAGTTCAGATTTATTTTTTAATCCACATATACATATACACTAATATGATAACAATGCGTTTCGTAATAAAGCTTTTAATTGGAATTTTTATCTGCCCATGAACAGTGCTTCTCAGTGATGTTATGGAGCTCACTCATCGTAGCCGAAACTAGCGGATATCCGAAATAAAGTTCAATCCATAACCGAATCTGATGTATAAATCTAGGATGGGGCGGAGTCTAAATGGGACTGACACACACTATATTTACACAATACATACCTCGAGGTCCACGCTACAAGCTTAAATTCTTCAGTTTAATTATTAGGGAACAAGTACAGTCTGAGATTATGGGGATACTTGGCTGTTCAAAATATAGAATAGAATAGAAATATACTTTATACTTACATACATACGCAATTAGTTCAAGAGTAGTGATTTCTAACAGTCGACCTTTGGATGGACAGGATTTACAAAACGATAAAACGGTTTGATTATGTATCATAAATATTTCACATAATATATTACAAAATACATTCCAATTGTTAATTTAGTTTCTTTTTATAAAATACCCAATGATTCTTAGAATGACTTAAACATGTTTATTTTTTTTACTACCTATAAACACTATTTTTGAGATGTTATTAACGAAATAACGTAAGGTATAATTTAATCCACAATAAATCGTATAAATATAGTGAATAATTTAATACAAAATCATAATAAACTTTTAATTGGTAACATATTGACATATATCCCAAAAGTAAATTTGCTAACCGTTCGGTACACGTTTTGTATCTTTTACACACAAACAAGAGCAAGAGGATATGGAACACAACACATCTGCATAAATAGGTAAAGCGGTCACGTTCGGGACAGCCACGTTTAACTTGTGTCGTCTACCACAAAACTGTTCGTATGGACGAGAGAGCTGACTAGCACAAGTACTGGCACAATCTCAACGCATGTTATATTCGCGTATCATAAGGGAGGCCGCACACCAGAAATACATTTGTATTAAAATAATTGTGGCGCCATATTTGAAACGCGACACATTTATCGCCCCCGTATATTTGTATGTAAACACGTACACCAAGGACACATTTGTAGTAGGTGCAGTTTGTGTCGAAACCCTTGTCGCGCCACACGAATTCAAGATCGAACACGTTCGTTTTATGTGGCGCCGCGCTCTAGAAAAATGAAAGACAACATTGAATTTTATTGCAGAGGTTGATAAAAACCCTATTTTATACAATGATGAGTAAACGCTCTTCAGCCGGAATACACTCTCTGAAGTGGTTATTTTGTTTCGTTAAACTTGATTGAACTAAATTTAATAATAATTGATAAGTCTTTTTAGACATTCTATAATGTAAATGAAACTTTTCTTCATCGGATCGTAATTCTTGCGGATCTTTGCTTAAACGGATGAACCCAACGACGTCTTTTTTTCTCATTAATCGCCACATCATCGTCGTCGGACGATGATGTCGACATTCTGTTGCTGGTGCCACGCCACAACTGTGCTTCCGATGTGAGCATACACGATACATTTTCTGTAAGCTGAATTGTAGCGTAGTAATTGTAGCGACGTAAATGTATGTTGCGTGTAGCGTGTGGCGTCAGTGTGCGGCCTGACTAAGGATGTATGTAAATACCTATTTTATGTAGTTCTAAAGAGACGCCTATTTTATCCATAAAGTTTTTAATTTACGGTAGTATGAGATTCAGTTTTAGTTTTCAAGGAATTTTTGGACGCATTTCTGTGTGTAAAATACAATATTTTGTTTTCAACAACGTATTTGTTTTATAATGTTTGATGCGAATATTCGATTTTAGACACAAAGTAGATAATAATTTTAGACTATGACCTGGTATTACAATATGAGTTCGAGTGACCGTCATCTCTTAAATTTTAATCTTTTCTTGTCTATCTTCATGTACACGAATTTGTTTTTATGAAGTAGTATTATTATTTACTCAAACGTTATAATAGTATATAATATAATAGTTAATTATAAGTAAAAATAGTAAAAAATAACAACAAAATATACACGTTAAAGCCATTGCGACTATTATTTATTACACAATTCTATTAAATTGGTTTTTAAATTGGTGAGCAGTACACAAATAGATCATGACGTGGTATAAAACAATAACTTGGCAAGTGGGTAGTGCTTAAACGTTCAAGTCCACTAGAGCTACAAGTGATTGTGAACGAATCTGACGCTTGTGTCAGGACGCCTTTATTTTCTGTTTTCAAGGCGGTCGGGGAGCCAACACGGCTAATCGCCTACCACGCCTCAGTGGTGATGTGCTGTGGTTATCTAAAATTTGATCGATATAAACCGAGACAATTTTATTTTTACATTATCCTTTTTTCTCGCGGAGAAACTTTTATGCGGGTCTCTGACATAGGGAGTTGGGCAGTATGTGAGACACTTTGAACCTACCCGCCAAAAATTCAGCAGTTTTCCTGTCCACCTAGTGGCTTGGCCAATACCGATTGTGTCAGGACCGGCATCTTTCATGCAATACGCGGGGGTTGTTTTTTATAATAATTGTATATTATTAACACATTATTACATTCTTTTTAATTAACACGCTTTTTAATTAATATGCTTTTTTTATTATTAGCTTGTACGTATCTGTCTATGTAACGGAATCTTAATAAAAATAAAAAAAATCTATGGACGGATTGATTTGAAACTTTGCATACTTATCAAGGACCGATGACAATGCTGTAATTTGTATAGTTTGTAGCATTATCCTTACCAGGATCCTCAGAATTAATGAATTTTTGGACCGGTTCTCGTTCGATCACCGAAGTTAAGCAACGTCGGGTGCGGTCAGTACTTGGATGGGTGACCGCTTGGGAACACCACGTGATGGTGGCTTTTTGCTCTTCTTTTCACGCTTTATAGTAACTTGATCTGCATGTACCGGAATTTCCGGAGTAAATTTTAACCCACTTTAAACAATCAAAAAAATTCAAAATTCTGCCGATACACCATCTGGCTTTTAATTAATAACACTGCCAGTAAATAGCGTTAAATTAACAATAACACTCCTGGAAGGTGGCGTTAAATTAATAAAAACATTTACAGATTTGGAAGTGACAACAAATAAATTATACATATTTTTAACACTCTTTTATTTTGTAGTTAATGAAACTAAAAATTCCAAATTAAATTATAGTTTAAAAAACCAAAAAAAAAAATATAATTAATCAAGCTAGAAAGTAAAAAACTAAAAGGTAAAAATAATTTTCAATAAATATAAACTACGGATAGTGTGATTAACAAAAAATAAAACTAATTTTATTGTATAAAGCGCGAGTTGCTTGTTGAAATAGAAATAGAAATAATTTTATTTTACTACAATACACACATACACACACACAATATTTAAAAACTACTAAAAAGAAGTGTATGTCCTAAAAAGGATCTAGCTCAGCATGTATGTTAGTCTATACTGACTAACGCTGATCTTCCGCTAAACCCAAAAGTGAAGTCACGACAGAACAACACCACCCAATTTACATAATAATAAATAAATAATAATGTACTAATAAATACATAGAAATAAATAAATAACATCAATATTAATAAATAATAAAAACTCAATAAACACCGTCAATTTAAAAAATAATTTAGGGGAAGATAGTATTAGTAACAGTAGAAGAAAGGCAGAAGCCAAAAGGCATAAGGCAGTAAACGCATTCAAAGCGATGGAAGTTGCTCATACAATACTAATATCTTGTATTTGCTCAGCTTGCCGTTTTTGTTCAGCAATTAGGTACTGCTTAAGCTTAATTCTAAAACTATAAACAGAGTGCAGGTTCCTTATAGGCGGAGGAATGTTGTTCCAGCACTTAGATGCTGCATACCTAAAACTGCCTCTAAATGCGGCAGAAAAATGGCGCTGTACTGCAAGAGGTACGGCGCACTGCCTAGTTTCAATACACCTACGGCTAGCCATCCAACTCAGTTTGTCATACAAGTAAGACGGTGTTTTATCTTTAACTATACCGAAAAGGAGACAAGCTAAGTGTAGTTTACGACGATGGATCATTTTTAACATACAGTGCTTATTCAGATACGGAGTTACATGTCCTCTCAACGGGATATCGAAGCAAAATCTGGCACAGGCATTCTGCACTCGTTGAAGAATTCTTTTTGATTTCGACAGGAGTCGCGGGCTAACAACAACATCAGCATAATTCAGTCGAGACAAAATTAAAGATTCAGCTAACTGTATACGCAATGCCTCGCATTTTACATCTTCGCTTTTATTAATCTTTCTTATAAGCTTTAAACATAATAATAACATCGACAAATTGGTCATATTTCCCAGCACTAAACATCTTGACGGGTTCCGGCAAGTAACGTGTTCTTTTTAGTGGTTCGTCCTGCGCTCTGGTACCTGACTTCTTAGGATTTCTATTACACACGTATACTCTACTTATATGTAGGTAGTGATTTTCAAAACAAAAAATAACAAAATAAACAAACGTTCATACAAAAAAAATAAACAACCAAAAAAAATAAAATCATTGTCCCGAACTGGATCCAGACTCAGCATGGTGCTAGCCAACTAAGGCCAGCGCTGTTCTTCCGCCTGGACTATGTCGTGGAGTTTTTGAGTTATATTGTAAACTTACATATATATTTATTTCAATATTCGCTAAAAATTCTTTTATTAATGTATAATTAAATTTTTGTATTAAAATTAACCTGGCTTTCTTCTATCCTCCTGGCTCTATCCTTAGAAGTTATTTTTTGACGTATCTCAATATGATTGATGATAATTTTGTATTATATAAATAAAACAGGCCAAGACGTCCTTCTGCAGGACCCGGGCTCTCCTTAAAAGGAATGGACAGTCTACCCGAACGCTTTTATAAGGCTGATTGGAGGGTAACATATACTGTTGATATCGGTATGCAGTATTTCACGATGATTTCTTCACTGTCAGTACGTGGCAATTAAATAATGTTGAGTTATAGAATGACAATCTCTTTTTGACATATAAACTATACAGCTTTCTAGAATAACAACGAATCTACAACGTAAACTTCGCTCACAGTAGTTCAAAACCAACCCTGTTTACCCAATAAATAACTGAATAGTAAAACCGTGAATCTGTCATTGGGGGTAAACGGGTGAACGGTGAAATAACGAAAATGGCCAAGGTATTTGAAACAGCCATTGTTGTGTACTTTGATTTATGTATTGCGTTGAGGACCGCGACTCGGCAGAGGCACCTGCTACCCGGCTAAATATTCATTTGTCAGACTCGAGTGTAACTTAAAAAGGATTGCTAATATCTTAGATGGGCTTTGTTGCTTACTTTTGCTTTGTTTACGGGTTTCGTACCAGTTTAAGATGGTTGCATAGGACGGACATTTTATAAGCAAAATTTTACAATATATTTACCATTTATGTAAGAGAGCAGACAGGCTATCTGCTGTCTGGTACAGGAACTTGGGACACTAATGCTGGAACACAACACAAAGTTATCATGGTGGCATATTTAAAAACGGGCTTGAAGCCCTACCTACCACCTACATAGCTTGGGTTGTTTAGTCGCCTTTTAGGACAGGTCGACCCAGGCTGCAGATGTTAGTATTTTTTCACCGCCCGTGCACGGATAAGATAATTCATGAATAATTGATGAAAAGATGCTCATAAATAATTACCATTAAGACGTCGTTGCCCTTTTTATATAATATAAAGCATCATTATTTGCGTTAAATTTATCTCTGTGCAGAGGCGGAGTAAGTATACTAACCTCTGCGACCCGAGTTGGCTGTCGTAAAAGGTAACAAAACAACCCTAGTTAGGTGCTATGGCTCCCAAGCCCTGACTACCACCCCTGGTCTATAAATATGCCGCCATAATAACCTAGTGATGTGTTCCGCTATAAGTAACAAAGGTTCCAGTACCCCTCCGCGGACGGCAGGATAGCGATGGCCCTGGCGTCGTAAAAATCCAAAGGTAGCGGTAACTGTTTACTATTAGCCGGGCCGCCAGCCCGTCTGCTGTTCCACACCAATAAAATTACAGTTAAAAAAAAGACGCTTTTATAAAAAACAAACTAAAAGGTAAAAAATAATTTTCAATAAATTTAAATTAGGAAGTGTGATTAACAAAAAATTAATTTTATTTAAATAAAGTGTGGGGTGGTTGTTGTCAATTGTTATAAATATTTTATTGACAGATATTGGTAAAAGTAGTTATTTTGAAAATATCTTATAAAGCACCCCACGTATTTTTTATAATAAAATTCATTATTTTGTTAATCACAATATCCTTAATTAAAATTTATTGAAAATCATTTTTTACCTTTTAGTTTGATTTTCTATAAAAGACTGTTTTTAGTTTTTTTAACTGTAATTTATTTATAACTTTTTAGTTTGATTAACTATAAAATAAAAGCGTGTTATTATAATTTATTTGTTGTCAATTTCTAATCGGTAAAAGTTTTTTATTAATTTAACGCCATCTTCTGGCAGTGTTATGAATTATACTCCAAATGACGTATCGGCAGAATTTGGAATTTTTTGATTGTTCAAAATGGGTAAAAATTAACTTCGGAAATTCCGGTACATAGAGGTCAAATTACTATAAAGCGTGAATAAAAATAGCAAATAGCCACCGTCACGCGGTGTTCCCAGTCACCGTGGCGGTCACCCATCCAAATACTGACCGCGCCCGCCGTGCTTAACTTCGGTGACCGGACGAGAATCTGTTCGAAAATTTATTAATTCTAAGGAGCCTGGTAAGGATGATGATACAAACTATACAGATTATTGCATTGTCATTGTTCATTTATAAGTGTGCAGTTTCAAATCAATCCGTCGTTTTGAAAGGGGTGAAAATCAAGTTCAAAGATTCCGTTATATAGATACATATAAGCGATTTAAAAAGATCCCGAGGTTAAATTCCCGGAATCCGTTTTCCGTCTTTTTTGTTCTACTTCGCACATTCTTCAGTATCCTCGGTAGTGAGTCCAGTCGCATGTGAAGGGCGACCTTTGATCATATATGTAATAAATATAAACTATCCATTTGCTGTATTCGCTTTGTCTTTAACTTCTATTTCGAACCCCGAGATTATTTCTCCCATGCACTCTTCGATTTTTGATTATGTCTTCTGTCACTTACAATGACAAATATCTTTGTTGGCATTATGAAGTGAATTTCTAAAACTTATCCACTTATCTTATACTCGCTACTTTTAAATCTTTCACAAAAAACACTAAAGATAAATATCTACTTTGTGTAGCCACCTATTAGAAGTGGCGACATAAAATATCTGTCGTTTGATTTAGGACTTATTAAAGCAAGAGTCTAAGTGTGTAATTAAAATATGGTTATGATAGCGTTACTTTTTGTTGCTCTAGTGTTTTATACTTTAATTTAACACTAAATCTACCGACAATTCTTGTATACCTATTCCTACCACGCACAGTCTAATTGGCTGGTAATAAAAAAAGTTATCGATTTTATTACTCAATGTAGATAGTGGTCGATTTATTGCTAATTGTATATAAAATGAAGTATTTTCATGGAGTTTCGCCAAAATTTATTTTTATTTAATTTCTAAAATTTATAAAAAAACAAATCAAATGTAATTGTAACATAGAATGTTATGCATACATATATATACTTTATTCGGCTTCCTCACATTGTTTACAAATTACTTTAGTCTGAAATGTGCATTTGCCGCAAACATATTTTTCGCGCTACGATCAGATTTTTGTTGTTTACAAACCTTTACAAAATTTTATTTTACAAGTTTTTCGTACGGACAAATAGGAACTTGTGTAAAAGCTTTTTTCTTGAGATTTTTTTAGTGCATCGCCGAGTTCTGAAGCTAATTGGAACAAAAATTCCTTCCTCGAAATGTTTTCACTGGTCGTCGTTTCGGCTCATTGTTTTCGAAAAAAAAGCGGGTCCCCAATTTTTATTCCAGAAATATGAGATAGATATCCAAATTTTTTGCCTCATATGCGACGCGAGAATATAGCAAAGCAATAAATTTATCTCATTTTGTTGCATTTAGCTCCCACTTAGGGGGTAATAAATAAACACTCTAAATGCACATTTTATAATATGATGCATTATACGCTGATCAATAATAAAAGTAAATGCCGTCTTCATTTGTCCTTTCATTATAGGTTGTTTAGCATATCCTGTTAGCCCTGGCATATTCCTAAAAATATCACGCACTGGTAACCTGCCAGGTTTGAGATTCCCGTTTATTTCTTCCCATACTCTTAGCAGCACTTTCGATGCTTTGATCCTCTTAATCTGTCTCACTTTCGGATGTCAATAAAACTCTTTCTATCCTGTCCTGGACGCTTATTTATAATATTCTCTTCTTCACTATCGCTTTCTGATTCCAATTCACTTGTAAGCTCTTTATCTATTTCCGTGTATTTTTTTAATTCCAAGAATTTCTTATCATATTCTGAAAATTCTTCTTCTGTGTCCATTATATTTCTTAGGTCATTTGAAATTGTGAAGTGCTTTGACATTTTTAGGGTAAATATCTTCAATAGACTATCAATCATACTATGTAAGGAATAAAAAATTTATATCAAAATTTTGCTACTTTACTTAGTCTCCTTCAAATAAACAATTGTAAAAAAAATGCATAATCAATACTTTAGATGTGCCCTACTTGAGATTTGGCTCAATACTAGTGTTGTCTACTCTTCAATTAAAACGGACTTTGAGATACCTAATAAATATTTTACTCTGAGACAACTGTAAAACATTTTCTCCATCGGTCATATTGACCGACCGTGGTAGGTAGGTAACATAATATTTTTTTCTTGGACAAAAGATTAAAACAACTAGAAGTAGAGTGAAGAAAATATTATATGCACAATCTAAGAATTGTCATATAGTTTGATAACGATATTATATATAACGTTTAAAAATGTGTAAGTTTTACAAAAGTTTGAAAACTGTCAATTTGACCGGTATTGGTTCGGCAGATTTCGTAATTTTAATTGTAAACTATGATTAGTCAATTATAATCCATTATCATCATCAAAAAAGAGTGACAGAATGGAGGGGACCAGTGGGTAAAAGAAAGAAAGGGAGACCTTCTATCAGATGGGAGGACGAAATAAAACATATAGCGGGTCCAAACTGGACACAAACAGCACAATCCAGAGAAAACTGGCTCAACTTGGAGGAGACCTTTACCTGCAGAGGGGTTCTTACAGAATAATTTTATTAATATTTATATACTATAACTATGATATATATATCTCAAATTATTATATTAAACAGAAACTACTAATCATTAAATATTAAACCATAAAAAAATCTTGATACTAACAAAACTAATTCACTTGTGAACTAGAAATTTCTGTAAGAAATAAAAGGCTTTTTTATTTTATTTATTTATTTATCATCATCATTATCCTGGTCGCAACCCATACTTTCGCTTCGATGTTCGGGGTCCGCTTTCGGACTTTTTCTTCTTCATTTTGCACTGTCTTCACCACCCTTGGTAGTGAGTCTATTGGCACCCATTTACGACGTCAAGCCAGCACTTTTTGGGTCTCCCCTCCTGCAGGAGCGCGGCGGAGGCGGTATGTGCAGACATTTGTTCCCCACGTAAATAGCTGGTTGGCGTAAAACGTGGCTATACCAGACAAGGCGATAGTCCTATAATTTGGGAGCTTTCATTAGTCTTAGGCTTTGTCTTAGGAGTATATTGTGATCCACTGTCTGATAGTTTAACTAACAACACTACTTCTATCGTTTGACTTAAATCAATGTATTATTTTATTATTACTAGATTGGTTTACCTTTATTGAAAATCTTTTCCAACTAATCCAAAATTCATGTTCATCTGACATGAATATTGATAACCGGCCGAACGTCAATTCAGTTAGGCATCCGGTGACAAGTTACGGGTTCAAGGATCAGTACACCTTCTAATGAATATTGGAGTGTGAAATGGCTAATTCGAGTTATGGGAATGAGGGTCTGATAAGTAATTTTGACGGATTACATAAGTTTAAGGTTAAAAGGGATTCCAGATAGCGAAGTTGCAGTTGCTTCCAATACTTACGAAGATTAGCTTACAACTCGGAACAATATACATGTAAATATATTATTGTTGAGGGTATTTCTGTATAGCCCATCTAGTTTTTTGATGTATAGATATTAACGTACCAAAAATAGTATAATTGTTGTGAAAATTACTTAAAAATTTACTGGCAGTGAAAAATGAATCGCAAGATTTGCGATAATTTTTTAGATTTGCGATATTTAATTTTTTAGATAAGAAAAATTTACTATTTTTATAGCGTCATATTTTTCAGTTAACATTATGTACCATATTTATTTATTGAGACCCAGTGTCATCGTCATTTATTATAGTGCAAAATATAGAATCTATAGCCAACAGCATAAGGAGTCTTGAAACAAACTTGCAGTGAAATATATCCTATACAGGTACAGACCTGTACTGCATATTAATTCAGGGATCAAATTATGTAAATGCACAACAATTTACATGTTCTTTGTGCTACTGGTACGTGGAACTCTGGTATCAATCGTAGGAAGCACTCGCACGAACTACTTTTATTTGAGTATATTAAGAACTATTGTAGCAATTCACATAGCGTCATTTGGTCCCAAAGCATAAATATATATTTATTATACATAAATAACTGGGCTTAAGACTAAAAGCGAACGCTTGACCCCGCAGGCGTTCCGTCGTTCGAAATCTGTTGCGCCACGGAGGTCATTAATCAAATAGCGTTCAAAACTTTAGCGGCGTATTTTTAAATAAACTACTAACTAGAGTACAGCGTCACCGATGAACATGGCTAACAATGCATGTCCTTAAATAAAATCAAATCACAAAATTGCGGAAAATTCATTGTTATGAACAGCATACGTAAATATCTACATTATGTAATTTATACTCAATGTATGTAATAATAGTCTTGCCCACACATAACATATAATAAGACTTCTTAACGATTGACATCCCATTTTGATACTCCTAGTACAGCTACATAAGTAATGAAGTGATCTTTTCCTTCATGCTACTAATTGGCCCGGTTCAAAATATTGTCTTTACACCGTAGCGAAACTATTTGATTATTTTATTTGTTTAGAACAGCAGATAGGCTAATGGCCCACTTAATAAATAGTAAGCAAGCAAATAAATACGCCGCCGTCCGCGTTAGTGGATATCTTCATGTGCAAAAAGTTGAACTTTGAGATATGGAGTAAAAACATTCTCATGTAAAATTCTATAAGTAATAATTTATTTTAAATTTATTTATATTGAAGCACTGTCATGATTATAATTAGATAGCGGTTTTTTATCAAAGTTTTGGTGCCAAACTAGTCATAATAGTCAAAATGTTAAAATCCCAAAAAGTGCATATAGAAGATATTGGTTTCACAACGATGACATGTAATAGTTACTTAAGCTGAAACAATACTTATTATTAACAACAGAACTACGCTCAAATAGTTTTACAAGTTCACCTATTACGTATCTATAGAAATACATTATTAAAGTCCCATAATATTCTTATAAGAAACTGTGAATATAAATCACAATCAATTAGGGTACGGCGTCACATTCATCCGGCATATTGTAACCGTTGTAATAAGTATCATTCGATGTTTTCGATGGATCCCTCCCCAAGGGAGAAAGGCAGCATAATACGCGATAGGCGTTTTGTTATTTTCTTATATCTGTCTTTTTGTTCATATTAAATAAATAATGTAGGGACCTTTGAGCAACATATTAATGAAGATAGGAAGGTAATAATAAAAAATAATACATACTAAGTTGTCGAATGATCTTTGTCCTTTAATATCAATTGTATTATAAACTTTTATCCGTGCAGGGGCGGAAAAAGAATACTAACCTCTGTGACCGGGGTCGGCCTGTTGTAAAAGACGACAAAACAACCCATTTTAGCTACGTGGTAGGGCCTCAAGCCCGTCTGGTTTGCGACCACCTTTGGTTTTAAGTATGCCGCCATAATAACCTTGTGTTCCGGCATTAGTGACCCAAGATGGGACAGCAGCGTGTTCGCGATGCCACTGGCGTTGCAAACACCTATAGGCGACGGTAACTGCTAAATCCTAAGCAGGCCGTTAGCCTGTCTGATATCCTACAGGAATAAAAAAAAACTGTCGCATCTATGTATGATATCAAAATAATACAATAGAAAAACTTCGCGTCGTCATTTGAAAAGTTTTCCTCATGTACTGGTTTAATGTTATTTAAATAACTTGTATATATTTAAATTTCAATATGTATTATCATTTGCAAATACGAACAAGATTTAACTCATAATCGCCAAAAATGGTCTCATAATTATTTGTCGAATAATAATATAAAAACATTCTTAAATTTATGAATTATTTAAAATAATCACGATAATTTGAATTATCTAAATATCCAAAACTTTATTACTTTATTAAATCCATTTTGGACTTATGTAGATGATTTTAAAACCCAGTTGTTAATACAAATCCTTTCGGTGTAAAGCAACGAGCACGAATCATTTTTCAACATCACATAATAAGGCAGATGAATTCAGGTAAGCGTATTGTTATGAGGAGGCATGGAAATTGAATGGGTATCAGTTGAAAGTTTTCCATGGATGTTGTTTTCATGAATATTAAATACACCCGTCTTGTGTTTAACAAAATCGAATTTGAAAATATACATCGTTCCGTTCCGTATATTTATAAATAAATTTCAGTAATTCTTATTTGACAGATTTCAAAAATAAATTTTTTAAACTATGGAGTGTTTAAAGTGTCCTTCAAAACGCATTAAGTTAAGGTGGTGCCACAATCGTATCAGTGTACATTTTAGAGGAAGTGCCAAAAGTTACTAAATTGGTTTAGAGAATTTTTAACTGATCATACTTCAATTCGTCATCTACAGCTAAATTCGTAACCTATACTACAGCTGCTTCTGGCTGATTTTGAACTATATTTACCGCTGGACACTTTTTTCAACTTCTTCGCTATATAAGATGATTCCTATCCTTATCTATTATTATTCTACCTTCCATATTCTAAACATATATTTTAAATCTAATTACAAAATGTCACTAATTGTTTGCTTTTATTGCATTTAATGGATTTTTTGAAAGTAAATTATATTTTAAATAAAATATGCACCGAAAAGAAATAAACTTCCTCCACTTTTGTTCTCATGACAAAATCAAATAAAATGCTTCGGTACTGTAAACTACGTTTATCTTTTCAACGAATTTTAAATGAAAAGAAAAGCAAAACTGGCGAGAAGTCAACAAAGCTTTAACTTTAAAAAACGAAAAAATGAGGTGCCAGTTACCGTGGCGAAGTAGTGCAAAGAAAACTGGAGAAAAATTTACATAGTCTTAAGATAAAAGACGATTCATATATATGAATGACGATTCATATTATATATATATATATATATATATATATATATATATATATATATATATATATATATATATATATATATATATATATATATATATATATATATATATATATATATATATATATATATATATATATATATGTACTTCTTTAAATTACTGTCTTCTGAACTGATACTATCGTTGATTTTACTAGTTCCTAGGAACATCCTAATGTTATTTGGGCATATGAAAAATATATATAGCCTCGTCAGAGATGCAATATTAGCCATAGCAAGATAAGATTTTCTTTATTTTCTCTGATTAATTTTACTTGTTTTTTCTCCGTGCAGGGGCGGAGTAAGAATACTAACCCGACATAACAACCCTAGCTAGGTGGTAATGCCCCAAGGCTGTTTGGATGACAACCACCTCAGATGTATAAGTATGCCACCATAATAACCTTGCGTTGCGTTCCGGCGTTAGTGACTCAAATTCCTGTACCTATATATGCGGACAGCAGCGAGTTTGAGGTGCCCCCGGCGTTGCAAACACCTACAGACGATGGTAACTCCTAACTACTAATTGGGACGTCAGCCTGTCTGCTGTCCTACAGAAAAAAAGGAAAAAATATATTTCTCACTGACAAAAAAGAAAATATTTTGAAGACACTTACAAACCACGTCTAATGCGAAACACAAGCGCAGCGATGTCTCCCTTCCTTAAATCGGAAGTGTGCCAACACACGTTCTCGATCTGGCAACAGGTCGCCGATTTATTCAGCCCCAATGACATGGATGTCGGGCTAATGGAAAAATGCGACATTAAGCCGGCTGTTTTTAAACCTCGATTGAATACTCTGAGTTATGAACTTCACGCCGATGGTGATTATCGTTAAAGATCCGGAATTTTGCGGTTCATTTGATTTTTTCACCGCTTTGATTGATGACTCTGGCCCTCGGTTTATTAAGGACTTTAAAGCATTTCCTATTTATTCTTGAAAGGAAATTGACGAGGACAGTTTACAATTACTGTATAATTAGATTTTATATAGAAACGAATAATAATTTAAAAGTCCGTATTAATGCCTATCTTATTGTACGAATTTGAATGCTTAGACCACAAAGGAAAGGGTGAAAATACGAGGGCGGGTCAATAAGTCCGTGACTTTTTGAATTTCCCGCCTCTTAATTGAAGTGGCAACACTGCTCCTGTCAACAGGCAACTGTCAGTTGACTCCAGTCAAAATTTGAACAAGCTGCGTCATTTAGTTTATGTTTGGCAGCCGATGATAGCAGATTACCGCGCGTTTTAAGAAGAAAATGGAAAAAAGTGAATTTCATGTGCTCATTAAGCATTATTTTATTGCGAAAAAAACCATCACTCAAACCAAGGCTAAGCTTGATAAATATTATGGGGACTGCACCATCCATTTCCATGGTAAAGAAGTATGTTACATGCTGCGAAGTAGTGAATGTTACGGATTAAAGATGGCGTTAACGGTTGAATTTATTTATCTGTTAATTGGTAATTGATATTTTTATTGGTTGAAAATATCGGTAAATATTTTCGTTGATTTAATTTTGCTACTGTTAAACTCGAATGGTTAAGTTTCTTAACATTGTGCTTTATTTTGAGGGCCAGAGAGCATACAATCGAATCATCAAAATTCAATATTTACATGATAATTTGAAAATATCTGCAAGGCGGAAATAAATCTTATGCGTTGAGGAATAAAGTTGAAACTTGTATGTATATAATTTCCAATAATTACCTACGCGACTACATGCAGTGTTTTTGTTAATCCGTATTTTTAACAGTTTTGGTTAATTTTATTTATCGAATAGAAGTAATAATTTTTTTACCGGTAAATTTATTGGTTAATGATTATATTTGCCACCATTATTACGGATATTAATAAAATTAGAAATGAATGTATCCAGCTAAGTGCGTAAGTAATCGTAAAACTAAAAAGTAACAGACTCACGAGGTATGGTAACATAATGCAAAGAATGCTATATAACAAGAATAATGCTAAAAATGAGAGTGCTGGAGGAGGAGTGTACAGGAGGGGTAGAGCAAAGACTAGATAGATGGATTGTGTAAAAGATGATATAAGGTAAAAAAAGGCTGTGAATGTTGAGATGACAGCTAGCAGACAAAGGTGGAAGCAGAGAACATGATGTGCCGATCCCGTATAATGTGGGATAAGGGTAGGAAGAATATTGTATATAAATATAACAGTTTTTTGTTATAGAGAAACCCGTTTTGCTGATCTCCTCGACTGCGGAGGTTTAAAAGATCCATGAAAGTGCTTGAAGTATCGATTAGACCAAATCTATTTAAGTAGATACGGGTATTTTATGAAATAATATACTATTTACTATTAGTTTAATATATTATATACTATGTATATATGTATTTAATATACTAGTAATATACTATAAGTTTTGAGTACTGTAAGTGCACAAAACAAGATTATTAAAAACATTTTTATGCTGGTAGGATATTTGCAATAAATGAAATAGATTTAATTTATGTATTTTTGAATTATTTATAACAATTGATACTATTTTTTTTTAATTTTTTGGTAGAAATGCTTTTTACACACTAATAACCTGAGCACTAATATTTAAAATTATTAGTTATGTATATTTTAATGTACCTATACCAGATATTAATTAAAACTCATCGAAATATACAACACTAGCTCTGCGAATTCACAAGAGTTTATGGAAGCTCCAATCTTACTTTGAAATCGACGATGGTATTTAGACATCTTTTGATTAATAATTCAGAACCTATCAGAATTGGAAGTTCCTGGAAATGACTTAAAAGCTTCTATCCATTAGGTCCTAGCTGTGAATATTTTGTGTCTAATTCTCGAACGTTTTGTATATAGCGAGGGATTGAATGGTTTCTTTGATTAGATTTATAGAATAATTTCTTCAAATCCTAGTAACATCTATGTCACGTGATTGGTTTCTGTATATTACAAATTTATATATACCTAGTCAGGTCATAAATTCTGTCACATGTTTAATGTAAAATAATTGTAACAAGTTTATTCATTATGTAACCATTCATATACCAAAATGAACTTAACAAAACATAGATTCTTATGACATTAAAGTTTATTCAAAATGACCTCCGTGATTTTGAATACAGGCCTTCAATCTGCGCGGCCAGTCGTCTATCGCAGTACGAACGAGGTCCATGTCAATATCGGCGGCTGCCTTAATCAAGGATGTCTTGAGTGACTCCAAATTGGGATGAGGCTTTGAGCACGCCTTTTCCTCCAAGTGTTGCCATATCTTGTAATCTAACGGATTCAAATCTGGACTGGAGAAGGGCTAGTCTTCGTGCCGGATGAAGTCGATTTCACGCGCCGCCAGCCAGTCTTGTGTGCTCTTCGCTCTATGAGCTGGCGCCGAATCTTGTTGGAATACCCAGTGCCTGTTATTGAACATGGTATGAGAAATAGGTTCCACAAGGTTCGTCAGGACTGTATTTTGATACACAACAGCATTCGTTTTTACACCTTTCTCACAAAAATGTACCTCTGTTAAGCCCCAATAAGAAACTCCCAACCATACCATGAGCGAGGATGGAAAATGACATCGTTGGACACGCGGAATACGGATGCTCGCTTCTTCACTACTGTGTGCGTACACCTTATCATTTTGTTTGTTGTAGCTCTCTTCTACGGTAAACATTTTTTCATCCGAAAAAAGAATTTCCCGATATTTTTTTCCCGCGTACCGCTTCAACAAAGCGCGGCATCTCTTCAGTCTCAGGTCCATTAGACGAGCATTCAAACGATGTCCTGTTTTTCTTCGATATGCCCGAAGCCCTAAGTCTTCATTTAACACCCTTTTCACCGTGGTTCTGCTTAACCCCATCTGAAGGGCCAACAGTTTCTGCTTACGTTTGGGATTTCTTTGAATTCGTGCCTTCACAGCTTTTATCACTGCTGGAGTCCTAACAGACCGAGGGCGACCACTTCTTGACCTGTCATCTACACTAGAGTCTTCATTGTATCGTTTGATGGTACGATAAACGAATCTTTTGGTTATATTCAAATTTTTCAGTATGTTAAAAATTTGAATTGGCGCGTAACTGCAACTATGCAACGCAATAACTGCAACACGGTCTTCTTTAAGCGTCCACTCCATATTTAAAAATGAGTAAAATTCTAAAAGTTATACATTTTTATTTTCATGAATAATTCGAAATTCGAATTCAATAAACTTTTTTGTGGCCAGCATTCTAAAAGAAAAGTTTTTACTGTGTGACAATACTTATGACCTGACTAGGTATTTGACATATTAAGAAATCTATGAGATACTTGGAGTGTGGACCCACTTTTTCTCAAAGAAAAATTTTTTTGCTTGTCTCCCGGACCACAGATTTGTTAGGGCAGGACAAGGAAGAAAATTATATAAGTATGTAGTTGTCTAGAATCCATAACTCAAGCGCTTTGCGGTTTACTTTGGTGCTGACGTTAAATGAATTTTCACAGTATATTTACGAGTATTTCTTATCACTTTGGAGGTATTATACTAAACATATCTTTATATATACGTTAACAAGTATAGTTCAATGAAGTGATGTATTAATGACATCGAAACTCCTTGTAATTACAATACAACATACCTCCATTACATACATTCAGTATTGTGTCGTGTATGAACCATTAGTAACATAGAGGTTATTATGGTTGGGAATAGTAATCAATCAGACAGGCAATTGGGATTGCTCGTCAACAATAGGGCAGAATGACGTCACTATTCGAATGCCACTGCATTACAGGATTAGATTGATGTCATATCTCGTAACATGCGTTATCCAATATCATTGCGATACAAAGAGGGATGTATTTCGCATTAATTTTGTTATCCAATAAATACATATAAAATTTGCGACATTTTTTTTCTTAATTGCACATAGTACCTATATACATATTATTTTAAAAGTTTGTCATGATCATTACGTCAAATTCGGGTTACTTGAAGTTACGTTTTTGCCTTCTTTTACCCATTTATAATTTTTTGTCCATTCAGGTATACGAAACGAAGCAGCATAGATGTTGCTAAAATTGTGGCAGCGAAAACACGCTGCTGTCCCATAAGGGTACAGGAACTTGGGTCACTAATGCCGGAACACAACACAAGGTTATTATAGCAGCATACTTAAGACCAAAGGTGGTCGCTATCCAGACGGGCTTGAGGCCCTATCACGTAGCTAGGGTGGGTTGTTTTGTCGGCTTTTACGACAGGCCGACCCCGGCCGCAGAGGTTCGGCCGCATTCTTTCACCGCCCCAGCACGGATGACATTTGACATTTACAGAACTACTGCATTTGAATCATCTGCTTTTACTTGTATATTTGTGCTCCGAGTTACATTGATGTTATTTATATACGCAGAACGATATCACAAGGTAAAGGTATAATAACTGCTAACTAACAATAAAATAAGAAAGATTCACGTAAAAATCGGTGAAAAATAAAATAGAATTTAATATTTAACATACCTTAATTTTATATGTTTGAAGTAAAGCTTATCGTTATTATTTTCGACGACTTTGATTCCCGTCGCGGGTCTAATATTTATGTATAATATGTATTTATTTCCAAAAAAAGTATCAGTTGTCCAGTATCCATAACACAAGCTGTGCTGCTAATTTTGTGACCAGATGACACTATGTAAAATGTTTCTATTTATATATATATAAAAGTGTTATGTTGGTTTGTGTACGCTTCGAAAACTCAAAAAGTTCTGCACCGATCGAGCTGAAACTTTAGCATGATATATAACCCGCATCAAGGATTGTTTTTATCTATTTTTTTCATCAGATTTTTGTTTCTCATTCCTCAACCATTCAATCACAATGTGCCACAGCGAAGAGTGGCAGGGTACAGCTAGTTAAATATAAAATCAAACAGGCATCGAGATTCAAACCGCATTTATGTTTGAATAGCACGAGCCGTTAATTACAGGAATTCAATCAATCAGTGAAACAATAGGCTTGTAAATTGACCAGCGGCAAAATTACATATGCATGTCCATTACTTAAGCTGCCCACTATATGTATATTCATATATTATATTAGATAATGCATATCTATAAGAAATACCTCATATACACAGGAAGATCGTGAATAGAGTAGTAATCAATCGGCCGGACAATAGGACTTGCACGATACCACATGTACAGCGTTGACAATGGCGATTGTGTCGCAATTGCATGACTATACAATACGCAACCAGGGTTACGGTATAGTATTCTATGACTGATTCATGTGAGAGGTACCCTGAGATAGCTAGGATGGGGATTAAAAACAAAATAAACGATGGAGAAAATATTAAGATATACTCGTATTGTAATATGAACAGCAATTTTTACGGCAACCGCCTATATGTGGGAAACAAATGTTAATAAAAATCAAAATGAAATACAGGTACAATTAACTCAGCGCCCTCTAGACTTAAGTAAGCACTTCGATCAAATTGTTGATCGAAGAGTAAGCAGCTTAACGTTTATGTATTGAGTACTAGACATAAGTATATAAGTAGTGAACGTACTAACTATATACTTTTATTTTGTAAATAAATACATATAATCATTAGTCTTGTTAGTAAAAACTATGTGAGTGACATCTTCATCGAATCTCTTCTTCCTTCTGCCCTTATCCCACATTATATGGGGTCGGCACAACATGTTCTCTCTTTCCAGTCTCCTCTGTTAGCCATCATCCAAACCATCACACCCTTTTTTGTCATGTCATCTTTTACGCAGTCCATCCATCTTTTTTGGTTTCCTTCCACTCTCATTTATAATATTTTCCTTGTTATAGGTTCTTCATCGAATCATTGCCTGTAAATATTTTTTGACTTATTTGTTCTCCCTATTTTTCTATCCGTATTAATCTTACTTCAGTGCAAGTTTTTTGTTTATTTATTTAATCTTTTAATATTCGTTAATATCACGTAAGTGATGCCAACGACCCTTATCATCACATGGTATTTTTTTATTGTTGTGGCTGAAATGTGTGACAGGCTGACGGCCCATTTAATAGTTAACAGTTACCGTCTCCAATGGATGTTTACGAAATTAAGGGCACCGCTAACGTGCTGCCACCCGCGTAGGGGAACTTGAAGCTGAGCCATTTATCCCGAAACATAAGAATATAACATTATTATGATGACAAATGTAGAGACCAGGGGTAGTTGTCAGATAGGATTCGAGCCCTACCACCTAGCTAGGGTTATTTTGTCGCCTTTTACGACTGACCGCCTGTCAGTATTCTTACTCCGGCCATACACGGAGAAGACAACATTTTCATGAATGTTGTTTAATGAACTTTCTATTCAATTTAATTTTTTTCGTCACTGAAAATCCTACAGAATTATAATTAATTCTAAAATAATTAAATATCGAATTTAGAACACGATAGGCTTGTAATTAATTAAATTATCCGTAGGGCGATTAGTTTAACAAGCCTAGGTTAGATGTTAGGCGGGTAATTGTAGCCGTAACCAGCACATATATGGCCGATCATAATAACAGCGGATACAATGCAACATGCATATAGTTACTTCTGTATTATTGATCTTGATCACTTAATTTTTATAAAAGTTAATTGATGTTATATGGACCTAATGAGAATTAAGAGAGTTGTTACAATATCTATAAAAAAAATTCATAGAAAGAAAACTTAAATAAAGAAACCCCATCTAGTTAATTGTTTGGGGAGTGGGGATCAGCCATTCGTAGCGTAAATAGAGCGTAGATCATAAATATATGTATTGAATCGTCAGCTGACAAGAAAAAACAATCAGTACAGATAATGAATTTTATATAATTGTCCTCAATATTTTCACTGTTAATTGATTAACTTACTTAAAAAATAATTAGATAGCTATCTAAGTGGGTGCCGTCTACTGTCTATAGATTTGTTAGTGAAACAATAAAACTTCTCGATGACTGCTGTATTAAAGAATACTTTTTACAATCAAAAATAAAATCTAACACTGTTTCTGAATTCCAAATCTGTTATTGGCAACTACTTCGTGGGTAGATTTTCGTGTTGGTAAACACGAAAATCTAATACTTTTTAATGTGTGAGTGGGCATAGTTGTCGACTTTTGGTCCGTTGATGACTCTATCCGTTTATTGGTATAGATATGCCACTAAAGTTTGATTGTTAAATGCGATTTTGACTTTCAGATTTCAAGAAATTATTGGTTATCTACTTAACTATAGAGATAATTTCATATTTCATACAAATCCTTTAATAATATACTTAAAGTTGCATATCCCTTCTAGATAATTTTATCGCTTCAACATTCAATCCGTCTTCAGATTGATATTAAGCCTCTCAGGAGCACAAAGCTCTGTCGAAACAGATGATCTACGTAGGGGTGCAATTGTGTCACAGATGAGCAAAATCCTACCTGGTAATTTTTGATTTTATATTTAGTGTGACAAATTATAATAATAATTTATTTATTTCATAACAATACTTAAAACTATATACATAAAGTTGACAATTAAGTGTAACAAATGTATTAATAATAAGTTTTTGTGTAAGTATAGGCATAAAGGTGGCAAAATTTTGCTCTTCAATAATTCCCGGCTAAGACCCTGAACCTCAAATAAAAAGATTTCAGAGAAACTGTAACAGGAGATAATATTTTTTATCATACCATAAATTAAAAGTGTAGTAGTAAGTAAATTCATTATAATAAATCTAAGATAATCACCAACGTGCTGGTGTCTCTTATTCACATTTTATATTTAGATATAAAATTCTATGATTGACAGGTTCTGAATTTCGTTTACATAACTATTATTATTGAGTACATTTTTGTTACCTTGCGGTTAGCAAAAATATAATGATATACTTTATTTGAATAGTATTTCATTGAAAAATAATTTTCGGATTAAGTGTTAGGTGATTATATTTCGTGAGTACCTTACATTTTGTATGTAGATGTATTGGATTTCAATGAATCCGATAGCTATTTTAGTCTAATTAGTATTGCTGTTCTGTGGTTGAATATTAATTAGAAAATCCAGGCAATAATTAAACTCAGTCGGGGTTATGATTGAACGTATTATGATCTGTGTGATTTCTAGTCGAAAGCATTTATTGAAGAAATAATTAATTAATTTAGTTCAAAACTAAAGATCAGATCGTTCAATAAGTTATTTGATTAACACAGATCGATAGGGCTTGATTGAAAGGAAGAAATTTATTGGTGAAAAATTACACAGAAAATATAAAAAATTGAAAATGTCTAACATAGTACGTCTAGAGACCAGAGGTTCCCAGACTTTTTTCTTATAGACCGCTTTCAAAATTTAGCTGGTTCCGGTGAACCCCCTGCAACTACGGTCTACCATATTTCCAAAACTCGACAAATAATGTGGAGATTACTATACTATGGAAATTTGCATTGCGGCTGAGTTCCAACCACGAATTAATAGTTTTCAAAAAAAAGTGCGAATTGATTGGTTAATTAATTAATTGACTGTGCTGTGATGAGTGGATATCAAAAAAGTAAAGTTAAATATAATTAAAAAACACGGCCATACTAACGTAGGTTCACCTGCTGCTTGTCCGTAATATCACGGATATGTAGACTGTCTCAAAGGCGGGAGTTCTAAAACAGTGCTTTCGGGTCATTACTACATATGTAAAAGGATTGTTAGTACTGCTAATGGTCTAGTAAAACTAGTAAAAACGCCTAGTAACATTGTTGAGGAAAATTCAATCTCGCTAGTAGAAAATATATTTACAGTCAGTAAATACGAAAACATACACGGTGGTAACATGCTATTTATATTTGAAGGGAATGATTAGTCTTTTAGACTTTTTGTAATTTGAAGTTATTAAAATTCTAGATTATAATAAATTTCTTCTTTCTAAATGGGTCTTATGATTAGAGATTAGAATGCGGATAGACCATTTACTTAAGTAATCAGTTTGCTAGGTGGTTTGATTTCAACCTTTTGTTACGTTCCGAAACTAATGACCTAGGTTCTAGTTCTCTTACGTATACGGCATTGTGTCGCAAACATCCATAGGCCACGTTAACTGTATAAAGTGCTGCTATGTCTGCTATTGCACAGAAATAAAAAAAAATCAGAATAGTAATATTCTATGATATGATAAATATGCTAGTTCATCCACATACAAATCACACCACTCTTTTATTTTTATTTCAATGAATTATCAGAATAGTGTTTCGTGAATATCATATTCATCATCATCGTCTGATATATCATAAAACTTATTCTCGTATTTAAATTACAACTATTAAAAATAGTAAAACTGAATATGCTCCTGGTTTTAATTATATGAATAACTGCCACAAAATATCGGTTTAATTAACATGAAAACATAACGCGATATTCCAAATTAAAATTAAATTTCGAACCTACGAATTATTTAAAGATAATGAAACCCACATTAATCACAAAACATTTTTTACGAACCTTTATTCATGTAATGAATTTCCATAGTTAATAACACGACGAGCTATTTGAATGTCTAATAAAGTATTTAATTTCCGAACATTCTGAAATTCCCTTTCATTGGTTCAGGGATAATTAAAAAATCATGTTCGAGATACTCAGAATCCGTGTAAGGTCTATTGTGTTGCTCAGGGATATTTTAAATCGATTCCGTGCCTGCTTTCTTCGCTGGGAACCAATCCCGTGAGCACAATAAGCACGGCCACAATGGATGCGATTATGGTTCCGGAGACGGGAATCATGCTTCTTACCGGTGAGGATTACGCTATTACCCGCCTGGCATTACATTGGTGATATAGGCACTCGTAGACGTGACACCGGTGCTCTAATATGGATTTCACAGTATAGTAAAACGGGTTTTTTTTTATCAAATTTGGACTTTTTTTGTTTGTTTTTCCTAAACCTCTTTTACCATTTTTTTAACTTAATCATTATTTCTGTGACTCTGTTTTGCTTTTCTATTTCTACTATTATAAAGGTAGAGGTCTATATCTATATTACTATTATGTTACCTATACATATATTACTATGAGATATATTTCGCAGTACAAAATAAAGCTTGAATTAGTATTTAAAGTAAATGCCAGCGGGGATCTATTTTTTAAAGTACAATAGCTCTTAGTGAGTCATAATTATTTAGATAGCCAGTACTTGTTTTATCTTGTTATTTAACAATACAACATATTGGAATACATAATATGGAATTAATATGAATAATAAATATATTAATATGGAATCATTCCATTTCCACTCTCAGTTGACTATTTTTTTTTTCATATAAATTGGTTGAGACACGTGTGGGTGTTTCATTCGATAGCTAGTGTTAAATACCTTAAATAACTCTTATCTCATAAGAATATAATATAATAAACCTTGGACATCAAACATTAACTAATCCGAATAAGTCCTAAATTGGCTCTGTGGCGCCACGGCTTTCGTACGTCGCGCGTCGGAACGTTTTCGGGGGTCAAGGGTTGGAATTCTGTCTCGAGTCTGGGTTAAACACCCATCATCAGTATAATTTTAGTGCCAGTGACGCTTAAACGTTCTGTCGTTTACTTTGGGACCAGATGGCGTGTCAATAATAAGGGTAATTCATGTTTTATTATGGAATTCGTATTAAACAATTTTGAAAAAAGATTTTTTTAATACTGTAGAACAGCAGACAGGCTGACGGCCCGCTTAGAATTTAGCAGTTACCGTCGCCTATAGGTGTTTGCAACGCCTCTGGCATCGCGAACACGCTGCTGTCCCATAAGGGTACAGGAACTTGGGTCACTAATGCCGGAACACAACACAAGGTTATTATGGCGGCATACTTAAGACCAAAGGACGCCATCCAGATGGGCTTGAGGCCCTACCAGGTAGCTAGGATGGGTTGTTTTGTCGCCTTTTACGACAGGCCGACCCCGGCCGCAGAGGTTAGTATTCTTTCTCCGCCCCTGTACGGATAAAGATTTGCACTTACTCATAAAAATGTATTTTTAATAAATTGTATATGAAATAATTCATTTGAGATGATGCACATGATTTAAGGAGTACGTACGGCGAGATAATATAAAATAAATACAGTCCCGCGTTTTATATTTTATCAGTGAATCAAGACTACTTTCAATAAGAAGTAAAAAGGGTTTCAACAAAGCGACTTTTTTAACGAGAAAACTCTCTTTAAATTGGAAGATAAGTAATACTGAGTAATATTAAGGCTATCCAATCCGTTGGACTGTCAGGTTTGTAATGTCATTAGGGGCAGTGTCGCCCGGGGCCTACCCAAATGATCCGTGACGAGAGCTCGACGAAATCAATTTAAAATACTTGCCGTTGTTAAAATCTTTTGATGAATGAGGACAGTAAGCGATACTCAATATTATATTGAACATATTGCAATAAGTTTAATTTTGAAATTAATTTTTATTAATTATTTTTAGGAACAGCAGACAGGCTGACGGATCATCTACAGTGAGCAGTTACCGTCGCCTATGGGTGTTTGTGAGGCTAGGGGCACCGCGAACATGTTGCTGTCCGTCCGCACAGGGTTACTGGGTCTTAGGTTACTAATGCCGGAACACATAAGGTTTTTATGGCGGCATACTTATAGACCGAGGGTGGTAGCTATCCAGACGGGCTCGAGGCCCTACCACGTAGCTAGGGTTGTTTGGTCGCAATTTACGACAGCCCGACCCCGGTCGCAGGAGTTAGTATTCTTACTCTGCCCTTGCACGGAGAATATATCGTATCCACATCATCATATCTAAATAACCGTACTTTACCTCAGTCTATCGCCCGGTAGACCGATATAGTCCCAAACCGTGCTGGAAAAGTGCTGTCTGCCAATGGACTCATTACCAGGGATGTGGAGGACTGTGAAGCGAAAGTTTGGGTCAAAAGTTTACAAACTGGGATTTAACGCTAGGGTCATGGTGAAGATATTGAAATGCATAAACTGGAATGCGTTAACTTATTCTCTTATCAGAAGTCTAACCTTATTCTAGACTAGGTAAGACATTCATATGTTTTACGAGTAATAGTCCGAATTAGTAACATTGTCGACTGATAGCCCGGTACATAAACGAATTTTTAGTTGTAATGACCTTGAATTCTATTTATTTTTTGAAATCGTTGCGATAAAATGCAAAAATATAATATTTAATTGCATTTAATAGCAACCGGATACGCATGTAGTTCTGTTGCTAGCTCAGTGAAACTTAATGTGGAAATAAGACTTTGAAATATAATAGGGGCGATTGACTGATTTTCGATTCTTGGAGTAAAAGCAAATGTCGTGTCTCCTTTACTACTTGACGAGAAGTAGCAAAAATAATAACACATTTGCCATCTTTAATAAATCACTGGGGTTGGTGTGATTTTATTGTATTTCTCGTCTACAGTTCAAGATTTCAAATAAACCTTCGAACGTCGTTACCATAGTTCGACAATCGATTACAAATTGCGTCGTTCGATTATTTTACGTTAAATCTTTCGAGTACTTCAAAATCATTATCGAACACAAATACAAAATTGCCGAAGACCAAAAATTAGATATCAGTATTTACATTGTAAAATCCATTTCGTAATCCTTGAACTTTTTAAACATTCTCAAATAACTAAGGAGTTCAAACGGAGCGAATCGATGGACTTGCAAAGCGTGAAGCCGTAACCGATCACGGATGTAGATTGAATGGAGGGACCCTTGAGCGTACTTAATTATTAACGCAATGTCCCGAGATAACCTAATAGAGCCTTCGATGCTCTCGCGAATTGGAATAAGACGACCCTAAAATTGCACTGTGATTTTTAGAGTAAAAAGGTTTTTATTGGTCATTATGCTATTCCAATACAATATTACGCAGCTTACGGGTAGTGCGATTTAGTAGAAATCGTCACGTAACGAAATGCTGTATGCTGTGTGTGTATTCGTGTGTGTATCGAGCCTACTACAAGCAAAGGAGCACACGAGCAAGTGAGTGCACAGCCGGGTGCGCAACTCTCTCTCTCTCTCTCTCTCTCTCTGTCCCTGTCTCTTTATTCTCAACACATGGTTGCACAGACACGTGTACATTGTGAAAACGTATTTGTTTAGTTGATAAAATTGTATAACTTGATACAAGTATTTATTGTTTACATTTGTTTATTGTACATGTGATTTGAGTGTTTACTATTTATTTTTCTATTTAAATTATAGGGAGACAACCTCTCGGTTGTTTTAAGTTTATATTAAGCGGTGATTTCAACATTAAGTTCAATAATAAAGTTACATTTGAAACACTCACATCCTTTTTATCTGATACAGTTAATTTGAGTATTAATAATGATCCAGCCAATACACAACAAAATACTGTACTACAATTGATGCTATTTTTTCGAGATTTTTGGACATAATTGAATCTCTATTATATGTATCTTATTATAGTTATCATAAGCCAATAATTTCTATTATAGAACATAATGGATGAGATTTTTTTTTAATGTAGTTGTGTTTTTATACCGTGTAATTTACTATCTTTTATATAATTTTTTATGAATAAATATTTTACCTAAAATATTGAATGAAACTTTCTGATGCAATTCGTTCCTTTAGATTATTTGTCTTCAAAAAATAATATAACATTAAAATTGAAATAAACAGATTTAATTTCGAATTACATTCGGAGTAGAAGAAAAAACGTAAGAAACTTTGTTCCTGACTGGGGTCCCCTGACCGCACAATTTTGTTTTTATTACATAACACAAGATTGTTGAATAAAATTCTTATTAAATATTATTTTTAATGTCGAACTATCTAGTTGTTGAAATCGTTTGATAATCAATCATACTATGGGTAAATTCTAGTTGCATCCTGACTTTGTAACCATATACCGCTGAATCACTGTTATTTAATAAAAAGTATGTTTGATTTAGAATTATGCAGTAATAAGCAAATAGCAGTTACATCGCATAAGAAATATATAAAATCGCATAATTAATTCAACATCGCATAGCAAATAATAAATGAAACAATAATATGGAACATATTAAAAGGAGTTAGACTTTGCAGGAAACCAAATGGTTTAAAGTCACTTTTTTTTGCTGTGGAAGATCAGACAGATTTACGGCCCACTTAATAGTAAGCTGTTACCGTCGCCTACAGATATTTGCGACGCCAGGGGAACTGGAACTCACACTTATGCCAGATCACAACACAAGATTATTATGCCGGCATATTAGTGGCCAATGGTGGTTACCATCTAGACGAAATTAGAGCTCTGCCACTTAGTGAGGCTAGTTTTAATACTACAGGCCGTCGCCGGCCCATCACTATTCTTACATCGACCCTGCAAGGTTGAAACTGTTACATATTTAAGTTAGTAATAAACTATTCCACGAGATTGTACTTAAATTTAAAAAAAAACTTATAATCATCATAATATCGTCCAAGTGATTAATCCTGTTTGTATACAAGCTTTGATTTTGAAGCCCATGGTTCACTATTGAGTACGGTCACTGACTCCCTTCCTTGACCAAAAAGGTAGAGAAATAATCTACAACTTACTAAGTAAGTCTTACAACATCAAAAGGAGAATAAATCTGTGAAATAGTGCACAGTTATTAGTTTGAGAAGTCAGGAACATTTTATTCATACTATAGGTATATGTAAATATAGGAGTCTGATGTTAAAGATAATTTAGAAAGCAGTTCTCTTTATTTAAAGTGAATAATAGAAATTCAGGTAAGTAACAAAAATTTACAAAACTAATTACGTTTATATGTCGTCATATCTAGCGTCTTTTATCTTTGCTTGTGAGTTGTAACAAATCAAACCGTAAAAAGTTTGCCGAAGATTCCTGATAAACGACTCAGTCCTACAACTTTGCCGATGTACTTATTTGTACTCCCATTTGTGTAGAAATGGGGGAATTTGTTCGTCACCCCAATGTTTTACACTGAGTTGGTTAGTTAGTAATTTGTCTAATGGTAACTTGATTATTTAAGGGTTCTAATAATTTTCTCAATCTGTTATGTGAGTTCCTTTTATTGCATTAAAGAGTGTAGATCGTTTTACAGTAAATTAATTCGTGCTCTCTCTTTATATATTGACTAAATTTAAAGATTGATTACCGTTGTAGTAAAATATAAATGATTGATTAATGACTGAATAACTAATTAAATAATCTTAACAAAAATAAGGATCTTATGTTTCTTCTTATAAATTTCGTGAAAATAACTGTCGAAAAGTTTACGAAATACGCTTCTATCATTTTTATATTTAACTATTTTGCGCAGAAAGTATGTTACTTTTTAATATTAGTATATTATAACAAATCACGCGTAATTAAAAATGGCGCTTGGTCAATAGGTCTTGGAAAGAAATAGAAATAAATTTACCCTATCAGTTTCTTTATTAGTCGTTATAGGCAACAAATAATTTACTCCTTTTATGTGTTAATAGGACAGATAAATTTTAGCACACAAAGGGCAATCTTCGGTCTTTGGATACTCTTTTCGGTTTTTGCTCATGCGAGTTGGAGGCTGTCTTCGCATAAACTCAATTTAGTTATGTCTCTTTTCTTACACAAGAAAAATATATGTTACAGAAACGCATCGAATTAAAAAGGGCTAAGAGCCTTGTGAATTGATTGGCGTAGGCCCAGTAGGCACGTGATCTTTGTAGTAGAAGCTTCTGTATAGAACTGTTTGCCATTTAAAAATTATATGAAATTTAATAATAATAACTTTAAGGGTCAAATAAAATCACTTAATAATACGTAAATTTTATTAAGATTTTAACTTGCAGTATATCGCAGTAAGTTTGTTTGTTTATTACGTTTTCACGATTATACGGCTGAAACAATTTTAATGAATTTCGGTATAGTCATAGATTGGACTTTGGAGAAGGACATAGGTTTTTTTTTAAATTCATATTTCATTTCACGCGCAATTCAAATCGGCGATCCCATACTCACAGACGGTCTAGACACGCTTGGACTTCGGAGAGACTTTGCGTATTCTACCGTTTGTACAACGAGGAGTGTTCTGAAGAACTATTTAGGATGATGCCCTCGTCATCTTTCTTCCACCGCACTGCCCGCCATCGGCTGGGTGTTCATCCCCATTTCTTTTTTGTACGAAAAGGTTCTCCAAAACGTTCATGTTGCGTACTCTCAGGATCTAAAATGAGCTTCTGGCTGAGGTTTTCTCAGCGCAGTATGATATGGGGTTCTTCAAAAAAGGCGTTATAAAATTTCTACGAGACCGGCAGCGCGTTGGTAGTGCCTCTGGTGCTGCAAAGCGACGATGACCACCTGCCAGGGTGGGCTGTTTGCCTGTCTACTAAACTCTAGCTATAAAAAAAATGGCAGAGCAACGTTTGCCCCGTAAACTAGTATAAGAAATAAAATGAAGTATCTTAGTTATATAAAAAGAAACCCTCACAGCAAAGAAAGCGTAATCAAGATTGGATTTCATTAATTCCACAACAAAGATATGTAACGTACTAAGGAATTCACGTGAATCGGAAAATGTGACGCTTCTTCATAATTCATTCGACGAGTTGAGACATCTGTGGAATTTATATTTTTGCTAATCTGTCGGCGCCTTTATACGGGTATAGAGGATGTTCAAGATTTTATATTTATTTATGATCTTAGCAAGAGACTGTGATTGTATAATGAAAGGTTAAGGCTATCTCAAAAAGTTCCTAGGTCATTTTAAAAGGTAACGAATAGAATTAATCTTATTCATTCAGTTTTTTTCGGCGTTGATTAGTTTAAGGTCACATTTTCTTCGATATATCTTTTTTATTCAAAACTTTTTGATTCCTGAAATTAAACCTTATTATAAGTACTTTAGGTGAAAGTTATAGAATACAATTATTTAGCGGACTTTGTTTTCATTGATGTGGACCAGCAGACAGGTGGAGTTACCATCTCCTATGGATGCTTGCGAAATCAAGGGCACCGCTAATATGCTGTAGGGGAACTGGAGCTATGGTAATATATAAGCATAAGCTGGAACTCAACACAAGGTAGACAAGGTATATTTGGAGACCAGGGATGGTTACCATCCAGACGGACTTAAGAGCTTTATCATCTAACAAAATAGCCTTGGTAATTATTTATACTAATTCCATATTTCGTAAGAATTACTTTTAAAAGAATCAAACTCCAAACTACACGTGCTCAGAACACACGTACATTGCAACGTTTAAATGCTTCACATTTAAACGTAACATACATAATACATACATACATATAATCACGCCTCTTTCCCGTAGGGGAAGGCAGAGACCACTTCTTTCCACTTGCTACGATCCTTACATACTTGTTTCGCTTCGTCAACTTTCATTATTCCCTTCATACATGCCCTTCGGTTTAGGGTACTCTTGACCTGGCCTTTTTTCAAGACGTCCCTGATCTGGTCTCGAAACGTCCGCCTAGGTCTACCCCTTCCAACACTTCCATTCACACTCGCCTTATACACTTTTTTCGTCAATCGTTCTTCATTCATTCTCTCGACATGGCCAAACCATCTCAGCATACCTTTCTCAATTTTTGTCACTACATCTTCTTTCAGACCACAACGTTTCCTTATCACACTATTTCTTATCCTGTCACTCAGTTTAACTCCTATCATACTTCTTAACGCTCTCATCTCAACTGCATTATTATTCTGCTTTCATGTTTCTTCTGCCATATCCAACTTTCACTTCCGTACATGAGTGTCGGAACCAACACCCGTAAACGTAAAAAACGTAACAAACTTAATAATTTCTACTATATCACGGTGTAAAATAACGTAACAATAGAAAATTTACAATAAATTTATAAATAAACACACCAACAACGTGCTGAAATATTTTCCTACTTCCAACTTTCTGATTTCCTCGAAACATTTTCATTGTAACATTGTAGTAACGCATTTTCTATTTCTAGTAACTACTAAGAAATACACGTTTCTATATGTATTCCCATTGACATCAGATTTCTATTTCAATATTTAATATTTGTTTGCGAAATCTAGTGACTTTCGATATAAATTTATATTGTGTGATTTATTGAATTTTATAGAACTTAAATGTTTCATAACTGTCAGTAACATAGTATCTATAACAATATAAAAGTGGCGTTCGAACGCCAATCCTACTATTAAAAATGTAAAAACATCGATTGAGTATATTTAAAAAATAATCGTACATTGTAATATTTTTTATTTATTTAAAGCTATTGTTTACTAGCTTACAAAAAATAAATCCGTTTGTGAATAGTGAAAAAAAATATTGTGTAATGTGATACACCTTCTAACTGGGAATTAAACAAGGCATACCTCAGGTACGTGAAGCAGTAATAAAATTTGCAAACGTCCTCTTGTGACACGCGCGCTTAACCCCGGCTGTGTCTTGGGCGACAGATATAATGAGAATAGGGCAATTCGTCGCGTATGCCTGAGCCCGCACGATGAATGGCTGAGAAATCTTTATTCTGGTCTGCCAGTTAAGTAATATAACATATGAGATATTAAGAAAGTGGTTTTGTGTTTTGTAACTTTTGGCATAACCAATAAATGTTTAAACACCATTGTGTGGGATGTTAAAGATGGAAGAGGAGTTAAAACTGAAACAAAGGAAGGACCCCTAGCATCGTAGTTTAGGAAATCGACGATGCAGAAGACTTATCGAATACGCAAGGAAGGGAGAAGATATCGTGATATTAATTTCACTTTTTAGCGAGATTTTTTATATTTAATTTTTAACTATCATCATTTGAACAGGTATAATTTTGAAACAACGCTTATGTTATATTAAATTATGCTTGAAGTCCTTTATTACTCTGGATTTTTAGCTGTTCTTTGACAAACGTGCTTTGAAATAGACAAAATCTATAATCGATTGTAAATCTTCAAACTTACAGTGAAAAGTTACAGTGAAAAGAGACACCTACATATATACATCTTTATATATATTGATTTTTTAAATAAATTATAAGATAATACTCTTTTGTAAAAAGCTTTGAGGTATAAGACAATTAGGAACAAAAGCCCCAACTTTAAAACTGTTTAACGTGGAACTTGAAAGTCATTTAAGTACAACGTAGCTAGACTACGATCGTAGGCCCGTAGCCGTCGTAGCTGAATCGTAGCAACATTTTGTGTGAACTTTGAGGCAATTTAGGAAGCATACAAATTGTGTGCTTGTTTGTTAATCAAAAAATTTTACTTCGCTAAAATAATAGTTAAAACTACCTGAAATACTACTTTGAAAAAAGAACTCATTCTGAAGATTTATCTAGTTTTTTAAATATTTCCACATATTTTGATTGTGTTTAATAAATTTGTAATTTCATATTTTTAGGATATTGCTTACAATACAATTATGTGTTAAATAATATCACTATAGTGATGATGTTTATAGAACTTGACATACTCAGTATATTCCTGTTTTATGTTATAACTAGATAATTATTTTCTAAATTTCAAATGTCTAGCCATACCACCTCCACCGGACTTCGACAGGAATGGTAGACCTATAAAGTGTTGGCATGATCCTGTAAGGGGTGATATGTGCCAATGGTCTCACTCACCAGGGATGCCAAAAACCTAGTAAAGGGCGAAAAAAAAGTCGAAAGTGGACACCGTGCACCAAAGTGGAACTAGGTTGCAACCGGGATCTAACATAATGCTAAGATGATAATGATTTATTTTCTAGGATTGGTTTCGTGCAAAATGTACGTTAGCTTGTCCAATATGTAAGCTTACTTTGAACGTATTTCGTCTATGTTCCGAGTAAGTTGGCCGTCAGCCAGCCTACCTGTTGTTACTGTCATGTTCTTAAGCCCGTAGTCCCCAGCTAACTGTTGCATGTGCTTCTGAGGAAAAATCCGGAAAAAGTATGTGATAGGAATTTATTACGCTACTTACAAAACAATTTATTATCTTGTAGTATTGTGCTCACAGTGTAAGGCAGGTCGTTTTTGTATCTATCAGGTCTTTTTGTAATTTTTAAAATTCCAGATTACTTTTATATTTCAGCCCAATTTTAAATGCCAATAAACTTAAAAGGTATTACTTGTTGTTTGCTATTTAAAGTTATCTTTTGCTACAATATTTTATAAATCCCTTTCAAACCTTCTTCAAAAAACTTAAAGTGTCATTTTAGTGAAGCATTAATGTATTGCAAACTCTACTCTCGGGTACCTGATATAAACAAAACTAGGATCGGCTAGTTTATATAATCCCATTTGGCGAAATATAAATTTAGGGGTGGTTTGGGCTTTAACCCATTTCGCCCTCGGGACTCTCCTCCGTCAATATAATGCGAGATAAAACAAAACAATTTAACTCTTGTTTATTAGGCTACTAGAATGTTTTTGAATTTCCCTTTTTATTCATTTTATTTCTTAAACAAGGCTCGAAATTTGCAACTTGTATTTACACAACCGCACAAAAATATATCTCGTTATCATTATTCTTCGTGAAGTAATTTTTACACTCAGTTTTTTCATTTTCTAATCGGCAATAACGTAATTACGAAACAACAACATCTTATATTTCATATTATATTATATTACTTATTTGTTCATATTCAAGACAAGATCATAACCATCTTGCTACGAATGGATTCTTGGACTTAAAATAAAGACTAACTGCAATTTGCTTGCTATATGTATAACAGTCTAAGTGAATATGTTTTAAATGGTGGATAAGCTTGGCTGGTTGAATTTGTTCTCTGCGCTGGCACTCAGCCAGCGACACCTGTTGACTGTACAACCAATGGAAATAACCTTTTTGTGGTACACTTAAGCTAATTTGGTTGCAGGCAACATCTACTTTGAAAAGCATATGTGTGGAATACACTTTAATCGATATTCTCATAAAAGTTACTGCTAGTAACTACATAAAACAGAATTTAGATGCAAATTTAGAATGTATAAAAGGGCAAGTATAATGCGTAACAGCTGTGAAGATATTAGATTATAGTACGGTTTTTGACTATTTTGACGACCTTCGTGACACAATGGCTTTTGCTCGTCGGATTGGTTCGATTTTCATTCCGAGTCTGGTTGTTTTTTTATTGCTGCCGGACAGCAGGCAGGCTGAGCGCCTACTTAGAAGTTAGCAGTTACCATCGCCTATGTGTGTTTGCAATACTAGTAACATCGCGGACACACCGCTGTCCCATAAGGATACAGGAACTTAGGGCACTTATGCCGGAACCCAAACACAAGGTTATTAATGCGGCATACTAAAGACCAAAGGTGGTCGGCATCCAGATGAGCTTGAGGCCCTACCACGTAGCTAAGGTGGGTTGTTTTGTCACCTTTTACGACAGGCCGACCCCGGTCGCAGAGGTCAGTATTCTTTCTCCGCCCCTGCAGGGATAAAACGTATTGTACCTGATACATTCATAATTTCATACATACTTCTACCATACAGCCCTTTAAACTCTTTTGTATAATTTTTACCTATATTATGATTTAATAATTACCAGGAAAGCTAAAACCAAAGCAGTTCTGAGTAGTTAAAGATAACTCAGCTTTTGTGTTTTCCGTTCGAATAATTATGATGGACTTCCTTGTGAGCTTATAAATATAAGCATTCACTTTCTGGAGTGCTCTGTTTTCATATAATTAACGTGAACGCTTGTATCTTTTCCAGGTAAAACATAACAGCGTTCTACCCTAATTACGCCACCAGATTCTCATTACGGATTAGAACAATAAAGAAAATCGTTTGGGTAAACTTAACGTTTGTAATTATATCCTATTTGAAGAGCAACATCTAAAAGCTAAACGCTTTCTTTGTTAATTCCCAGGTATGTTTCCTGTTTTGTATTAAAATAGCGTTTGTCAGTATCATTCATTCGGTCGCTGTAAGGAACCTAGATAACTTATTTCTTATTTCTATAGACTTCTTCTGTATCTAAAAAGGACTCAAACTTTGAAATATCCGCTACAAAGCAGATATAGATCTATTAGTAAGCATGTTTTATAATATCAATGTACTAAAACATAATCTACCTACTTAATATTTTTGATGAAAAATGTTTTATTATTCGAAAAATTCTAATTAAGGATGGCAGGTGTTGTGTATTTTTTTAATTTCGCTGTCAAACTACGCCGTCAGATGACGCGAAAGATGTTTTGGGTATAACCAAAGTTACCCTCCTTTGTCTTTAAATTCCTCGCAGATTATATTTTGTGTAAATGTAGCAACATCTTTAGAATTTTATGTTATTTTCCGTCATTTTGCAAAATGAATATTAATATTTTCTTATAGACGATAGGCCTTTATTAAATGACTGATTAATTGGCAGTGCAGACAAAAATTGCTAGCAAAGATAGTGGAATTAATTGAAACAGCTTTTTTTTATGCGATAAGCAAGCGATAATAGAGTATTTTGTTAATTTTTGCTGCGGAGATAACTCATATATAACATGAGAGTTATTTTGTACAAGGAAGTACCTCTATTTTATTCTAGCCGGAATTCAGCAGACAGGCAAACGGTCCACCCTAAAGCAGTAGGCCACCGCCGTCTGTGTACGTTTTCAACACCAGAGGCATTACCAGTGCGCTGCCGGTCACCAAGAAATTTTATAACGCTATTTTTGAAAAACCCCATATCGTACTGCGATGGGAAAATGTCAGCCGGAAGCTCATTCCAAATCCGGAGAGTACGCAACAAAAACGTTCTTGAGAACCGTTTCGTACAAGAAAGAAGAGGCTCAAGTAAATGGGATGCACACCCAGCCGATAGCGGGCAGTGCAGTGATAGAAAGACGAAGAAGGCACCATTTTAAACAGTTCTTCAGAACACTCCGTTGTACAGACGGTAGAATTTACAAAGAGACGCAAAATATCTCTCGTAAAGTCTGCTGTATAAGACAGTATTGCCTTAATAGCTTAAGGCTAAGTACATGGGGTTTCTGAAAACCATTGTTTTATTTAATACTAGTTAACTCGACAAACGTTGTTCAGCCATATGAATTTAAAAAAAGCTTATGTTATTATCCAATATCTATGACTATACCGAAATTAATCTAAATTGGTTCAGCGGTTTAGGCGTGAAAGTGTAACAAACAAACTCACTTTCACATTTATAATGTTAGTTAGGATATGTAGATAAATAATGGAATAGTCAACAAAATTTAATAAAAATAAACGATCGAAGATTTTTTTGTTAATTTGAGAATACGAAACGTATATTAATTATTCGTAAGTGGTCTTAAACGGCGGGTTTAATCCCTAACTGCATAATGTATTTATTATATGTCAAAATTTTATACTGTTCTGGAAATACAAGTACCTCAAATATCTTGAATAAAGAGAATTCAAATAAAACTAGTTTAAAAATGTATCCTGCATTTAAATCGAACACGTGAATGGATGTTTCATGGGAAACAAAATAAATATTGCAGCGTACGGTAGTTACATACTTGTATTTCCATTTGATATTTAAATTTAAAATATTGACATAGCTCCCATTGCGTATTCGATTACCGGTTTTCAATTCGTTTTAACATGGCTACAGCAGCTTCACCTGAGGGCATGTAGGGCTACATACTCGTACAACCGATAATTTACGAGAATCACGATCGGAAACAATGTTCCAAACAAAATGGATAATGAAAACAATTTTACATTGGAAAATGGAGGTACGAACTTTAAAAAACAGGTACATTCCTCGTCGGTGCTATCTTTTTTTTATACGAAATTTAATTTATTTCACAAGTTGATTAATATTAAAAATTAATTAACCCCATTTTACGGGCGGTTAAAACTAGTCTAGTGGCATATTTAATATCTCGCCGGCTCATTGAATTTTAATCTCCAATGTTCTTAAAAGTAGGTGGAGTTGGTTTAAAAGAGACCCATATCTTGTTAATTAAATCTACTCAGTAGGGCGCCTCCAGGCGAGGGCGGGCGGCGGGGCGGCGCCGTGGCTCACGTCTTCTTTGCCTGCTTTTATAAAGCTGCCGAATTTCAGACATAAGCAAGCTTAATTTAAACTTGACTTAAGGGCCGCTTATACTTTATACTCGCGTTTATTTAGCAAAATAATATAATTAGAGGCGATATAACAACAAAGGGAAAATCCTGTCATTTCCTCTTTGAGGAATGTCTTGGCCAAATTTTTGATTAATGACAAGTAGGTGCCATTATTGTAACTAGTTCGAAATGATTTTAGTAATTTAGTTTAAGATTTGTCTTTGGAAAACTCGATCCAGGAATAGTTTAGAATAGTTTCGTTAGGTTTGAGAACATCAAATTTTAGGAACGTTTTGCATTTTACGGTGATAAAAGTTACGGCCGTATAAAGCTGCACTGAATTTTCGTAACTGCTCCCAACTACGTATGGAAATTAAAAAGAGTTATATAAATCTTTAAAATTATGCAAAAATGGCATAAATCTTCGTTTTTATCATTTTATGCGAGGCATTCATAAATAGTGACTGGCAGACGCGACGGTATGTTTTGCAGTTTGGTTTATACCTAGTCAGGTCATAAGTATTGTCACACAGTAAAAACTTTTCTTTTAGAATGCTGGCCACAAAAAAGTTTATTGAATTAGAATTTCGAATTGTTCATGAAAATAAAAATGTATAACTTTTAGAATTTTACTCATTTTTAAATATGGAGTGGACGCTTAAAGAAGACCGTGTTGCAGTTATTGCGTTGTATCGTTGCGGTTACGCGCCAATTCAAATTTTTAACATACTGAAAAATTTGAATATTACCAAAAGATTCGTTTATCGTACCATCAAACGATACAATGAAGACTCTAGTGTAGATGACAGGTCAAGAAGTGGTCGCCCTCGGTCTGTTAGGACTCCAGCAGTGATAAAAGCTGTGAAGGCACGAATTCAAAGAAATCCCAAACGTAAGCAGAAACTGGTGGCCCTTCAGATGGGGTTAAGCAGAACCACGGTGAAAAGGGTGTTAAATGAAGACTTAGGGCTTCGGGCATATCGAAGAAAAACAGGACATCGTTTGAATGCTCGTCTAATGGACCTGAGACTGAAGAGATGCCGCGCTTTGTTGAAGCGGTACGCGGGAAAAAAATATCGGGAAATTCTTTTTTCGGATGAAAAAATGTTTACCGTAGAAGAGAGCTACAACAAACAAAATGATAAGGTGTACGCACACAGTAGTGAAGAAGCGAGCAACCGTATTCCGCGTGTCCAACGAGGTCATTTTCCATCCTTGCTCATGGTATGGTTGGGAGTTTCTTATTGGGGCTTAACAGAGGTACATTTTTGTGAGAAAGGTGTAAAAACGAATGCTGTTGTGTATCAAAATACAGTCCTGACGAACCTTGTGGAACCTGTTTCTCATACCATGTTCAATAACAGGCACTGGGTATTCCAACAAGATTCGGCGCCAGCTCATAGAGCGAAGAGCACACAAGACTGGCTGGCGGCGCGTGAAATCGACTTCATCCGGCACGAAGACTGGCCCTCCTCCAGTCCAGATTTGAATCCGTTAGATTACAAGATATGGCAACACTTGGAGGAAAAGGCGTGCTCAAAGCCTCATCCCAATTTGGAGTCACTCAAGACATCCTTGATTAAGGCAGCCGCCGATATTGACATGGACCTCGTTCGTGCTGCGATAGACAACTGGCCACGCAGATTGAAGGCTTGTATTCAAAATCACGGAGGTCATTTTGAATAAACTTTAATGTCATAAGAATCTATGTTTTGTTAAGTTCATTTTGGTATATGAATGGTTACATAATTAATGAACTTGTTACAATTATTTTACATTAAACATGTGACAGAATTTATGACCTGACTAGGTAATTTAATAGTCGACTATATTTTATATTTAAATTTTACAGGGGGCATTTCAAGTATTACGTAAGCACTATAAGGGGCGGGGGGTCTCCGCTTTGCTTATTTTTGATGACATGGGGGGAGCGGGGGCGTCTAGATGGTCATTACGTCAGTAGTAGTTATTTATTTTTTTACACACATTGTCTATGCTTGAGAACGAAATGCATTTTTGGGGATTCTCACAAATAATGAATACGTTTAGGTGCTCGTTTAAAACCGAGTAGGGGAATTACTGCGCGCTATTTGCTTATCTAAATTTCTTCCGTCAATCTATTGTTTCGTTTCTATACGATTGACGAATTGACGTGTTGTGTAAGTTAATGTTTGTTTTACCGTAGATCCACTTTCGCCAAAGTTGATTTGTTTAAGACGTCGTTTCAAATAGACAAATATATATTATACCAAAAATTGATCGAAAATTTAAATCAAATCTCATACAAATACAAAATGTACACAACTTAGTTAACGAAGTGTGGCGTAATTATAAGTTACAAGCAAAGTCCGATAAGGAACTTGATATTATTGTCTCTAAGAAGATTGAAGAAGAATTGCAAGCGACTAAGAATAATTCCAATCCACTACGCTTTTTTTTCAAGGTGAGTGATGAAACCATTTTAGGTATGAGTTTTTACTAGAAGTATTAGAAATCGCCAAAAAATTCTCTTTACATTTTGTAAAGAAAACAATAATTTAGACGTTTTACGACTAGCAGATATTATGGCCTACCTCCAATTTTAGATGTAATGTTTATTGATTGATAGATTTATTCCTTATGATTGTCTACGTCGATTGGTCATAAAAACACAGGGTGTTAAATTTCTGTATTTGAGGGGTTCGATTCCCAGTTGTGACTTTTAAATAATCTTTGAATGCAGTTTTCTTTGTGTGTTTATTTGGGTCACTAATGCTGGAACACAACACAAAGTTGTTATGGCGGCATACTAAGACCAAAAGTGGTCGCCATCCATACACTTGGGGCCCTACCACGTAACATAACTATGGTGGGTTGTTTTGTCGCCTTTTACGATAGGCGGATCCCGGCCGCAGAGGTGAGTATTCTTTCTCCGCCCCTGCACGGATAAATGGAGTTGATTAATCGTTTTCCTCTTACAAAATGTATACAAACTTTTCAAAAACTTAGGGAAGGTCTGTTAGGCACGTTTTCTTCTAACTATAACAGTAACTAAACTATTAAGGTATATACCCTTACTGACTAGTCTCAAAAATCTACCCTGTATTTGATCGGATAAATGTATGAAACTACGGATTCGCCATATTAAATTAAACATATTAAATGTACTCACTATAGTGTATGTAACAACCTTTTTTGGTCACGCCTTTATGTTTTTGTAGCTTAATAAGAGAATCATTAGCAATACATACTTGCCTATAGAATGTTTACATTTTTAGGCAACGAATACTAGTAAGCCTGCAGAAAAAACACAAATTATACAGCCAGCTTCTAATTCTAAAGAACAGGAAAAGAACGAAGTAAAACCCGGAGTGGAACCAAAACAGCAATGCGAAAACACAGGAAATACAGATAAACAGCCGAGAGCAAAACCTTCCCAGGAAGCTATGAAAAATGAGATTGCTCTACTCGAAAAAAAATCTGAATGCTGTGTATTTTGCCAGACATACTATGCCAAGCCGAGTTGAAGTTATAAACAAATCATTAAGTTGCGCGGAGAATTAAAAACAGTAAAACAGTCTTTAAACAGGAAGATTCAAGACGCAGCTGCGCAGTTGCGCAGAAGAAACACAGAGATGGTGTGAAAAGAAAGTTACAAGATATTTGTCATAAAAATCTAGAAAAAAAAAACTATTCCTGAGGGATTCAGTGAGACGTCCTAGCTTAGAAAACGATCAACCATTACTATTGAAAAAATTACGAATATTGCTTTATTTGGGAGTGCAGCAAATGATATAAGACGAAAGCAATCTATTCGCAGTGTTTTAGTTAGTTTAGTATTTATATTTATATATATATATATATATATATATATATATATATATATATATATATATATATATATATATATATATATATATATATATATATATATATATATATATATATATATATATATATATATATATATATATATATATATATATACCTAGTCAGGTCATAAATTCTGTCACATGTTTAATGTAAAATAATTGTAACAAGTTTATTAATTATGTAACCATTCATATACCAAAATGAACTTAACAAAACATAGATTCTTATGACATTAAAGTTTATTCAAAATGACCTCCGTGATTTTGAATACAAGCCTTCAATCTGCGCGGCCAGTTGTCTATCGCAGCACGAACGAGGTCCATGTCAATATCGGCGGCTGCCTTAATCAAGGATGTCTTGAGTGACTCCAAATTGGGATGAGGCTTTGAGCACGCCTTTTCCTCCAAGTGTTGCCATATCTTGTAATCTAACGGATTCAAATCTGGACTGGAGGAGGGCCAGTCTTCGTGCCGGATGAAGTCGATTTCACGCGCCGCCAGCCAGTCTTGTGTGCTCTTCGCTCTATGAGCTGGCGCCGAATCTTGTTGGAATACCCAGTGCCTGTTATTGAACATGGTATGAGAAACAGGTTCCACAAGGTTCGTCAGGACTGTATTTTGATACACAACAGCATTCGTTTTTACACCTTTCTCACAAAAATGTACCTCTGTTAAGCCCCAATAAGAAACTCCCAACCATACCATGAGCGAGGATGGAAAATGACCTCGTTGGACACGCGGAATACGGTTGCTCGCTTCTTCACTACTGTGTGCGTACACCTTATCATTTTGTTTGTTGTAGCTCTCTTCTACGGTAAACATTTTTTCATCCGAAAAAAGAATTTCCCGATATTTTTTTCCCGCGTACCGCTTCAACAAAGCGCGGCATCTCTTCAGTCTCAGGTCCATTAGACGAGCATTCAAACGATGTCCTGTTTTTCTTCGATATGCCCGAAGCTCAAGTCTTCATTTATCACCCTTTTCACCGTGGTTCTGCTTAACTCCATCTGAAGGGCCAACAGTTTCTGCTTACGTTTGGGATTTCTTTGAATTCGTGCCTTCACAGCTTTTATCACTGCTGGAGTCCTAACAGACCGAGGGCGACCACTTCTTGACCTGTCATCTACACTAGAGTCTTCATTGTATCGTTTGATGGTACGATAAACGAATCTTTTGGTTATATTCAAATTTTTCAGTATGTTAAAAATTTGAATTGGCGCGTAACTGTAACGATGCAACGCAATAACTGCAACACGGTCTTCTTTAAGCGTCCACTCCATATTTAAAAATGAGTAAAATTCTAAAAGTTATACATTTTTATTTTCATGAACAATTCGAAATTCGAATTCAATAAACTTTTTTGTGGCCAGCATTCTAAAAGAAAAGTTTTTACTGTGTGACAATACTTATGACCTGACTAGGTATATATATATATATATATATATATATATATATATATATATATATATATATATATATATATATATATATATATATATATATATATATATATATATATATATATATACCTAGTCAGGTCATAAATTCTGTCACATGTTTAATGTAAAATATTTGTAACAAGTTTATTCATTATGTAACCATTCATATACCAAAATGAACTTAACAAAACATAGATTCTTATGACATTAAAGTTTATTCAAAATGACCTCCGTGATTTTGAATACAAGCCTTCAATCTGCGCGGTCAGTCGTCTATCGCAGCACGAACGAGGTCCATGTCAATATCGGCGGCTGCCTTAATCAAGGATGTCTTGAGTGACTCCAAATTGGGATGAGGCTTTGAGCACGCCTTTTCCTCCAAGTGTTGCCATATCTTGTAATCTAACGGATTCAAATCTGGACTGGAGGAGGGCCAGTCTTCGTGCCGGATGAAGTCGATTTCACGCGCCGCCAGCCAGTCTTGTGTGCTCTTCGCTCTATGAGTTGGCGCCGAATCTTGTTGGAATACCCAGTGCCTGTTATTGAACATGGTATGAGAAACAGGTTCCACAAGGTTCGTCAGGACTGTATTTTGATACACAACAGCATTCGTTTTTACACCTTTCTCACAAAAATGTACCTCTGTTAAGCCCCAATAAGAAACTCCCAACCATACCATGAGCGAGGATGGAAAATGACCTCGTTGGACACGCGGAATACGGTTGCTCGCTTCTTCACTACTGTGTGCGTACACCTTATCATTTTGTTTGTTGTAGCTCTCTTCTACGGTAAACATTTTTTCATCCGAAAAAAGAATTTCCCGATATTTTTTTCCCGCGTACCGCTTCAACAAAGCGCGGCATCTCTTCAGACTCAGGTCCATTAGACGAGCATTCAAACGATGTCCTGTTTTTCTTCGATATGCCCGAAGCCCTAAGTCTTCATTTAACACCCTTTTCACCGTGGTTCTGCTTAACCCCATCTGAAGGGCCAACAGTTTCTGCTTACGTTTGGGATTTCTTTGAATTCGTGCCTTCACAGCTTTTATCACTGCTGGAGTCCTAACAGACCGAGGGCGACCACTTCTTGACCTGTCATCTACACTAGAGTCTTCATTATATCGTTTGATGGTACGATAAATGAATCTTTTGGTTATATTCAAATTTTTCAGTATGTTAAAAATTTGAATTGGCACGTAACCGCAACGATGCAACGCAATAACTGCAACACGGTCTTCTTTAAGCGTCCACTCCATATTTAAAAAATGAGTAAAATTCTAAAAGTATACATTTTTATTTTCATGAACAATTCGAGATTCGAATTCAATAACTTTTTTTGTGGCCAGCATTCTAAAAGAAAAGTTTTTACTGTGTGACAATACTTATGACCTGACTAGGTATATATATAAAAATCAATAAACTGCTAGTTATAAAAAAGGGTAATTTAAACATATGTAACAATTTATGAAGTACATAATATTACTATAACATATGTTGTAATGATAAACTAAATGTAAGACGAAATGGTACTAAACTTAACTTTCTAATTCTGAAACATCTATCTCGAAGTATTTTTGAAGTGTGGAAGAAAAAAGAGTCTGCACCGAAGCAAAACTTTTTGTTAAAATCAGATTTATGAATGACAATGATGAAGATTTTTAATCAATATGTTTTTGCATTTTAATACACAACATGTATTTTACATAAATCAATAATTTTATCTCTTTCTATATCACAAAAACAACATCTAACATACGACTTATCTACTAAATATTAAATAAACAAAGACATTATTTATAAAATAACTTGGCAACTTTATACATATATTGTATTACAAATAATTATACAGGTATATTAAGAAATCGTAACAACTAATAGTTTTATTTTCTGATCTGAGTAATGATAGTTAACCTTAATTGTTTAACAGTTTGAAATATTGAACTGACTAAAATGCTTATATAACATCACTATTGCAAATACACTTTACAATTACAATAATTTTGTCTTATGTGTGTGCTTACTCGTACTTAGTGAATATCTATTTATATACAATATTATGTATAACCATAACTTGAATCAACTTATAACTGAACAGACTAATGTAACAATATATATTTGAGAATTTAATATCACATAAAACAGAAGTACCATATTAAAGTCACGCCGCAGACGTGCCGCACGTAAAATATCATCACGCTAGTGTCGCGCTAAGCGTGCAATAATACGACGTGGTTGCATTTTTCCATTGGTTTCGCTCGTTAAGCGTCCGACTCGCTCAGTGAAAACAATCCCGCTGTTCTCAATCCTAGTCCCCAATTTAGATAAATCTATCAAGCACGATCTGATTCAAGTTCTCGTTTTTATCTTTCGGGAAATAGCCAATATCCAGGTCGCAGGCTAAAGCTTTCTTATCCCGCTCATTTAAATCTATTTTAAGCTGTACTATAGTTTTTTCTTGATCTTCCGTATTTCTGGACACATCCACTATTTCTCTTTGTTCCAGCTTATCCAGCCTGTTCTCTATGCTATCTAAACGTTGTTCTATCTGGTATAGATAATGCACGTTCGGAATTCGACCATTTCGCTACGAAATTCTCGCAGTTCTTTCATAAAATTACCAATGTCTCTCCTCATGACCTCGTTCCCCTTCAGAGGAGTAACATGGGGATAAGAAGATAAAAAAACTTACTTTTCAGTGGGCAATCATGTCCACAAATGTCCGTAGCAGGTGTTATTAGTCTTATATACTTTTTCTTTGAACATTTTGCCATATTTATTTTATTAATAACAATGTGCCATATATAATAAGAATTAAGAAATAGCAAATATCAATGAATATTACTCAAATAATAGTTTTAGTTTTCAACAATGTAATGTTTATTTTTCTATCTACCTGCTATGAAATTAATTATTCTAGTTTCTGGCATTCCTCGTACTGCTTGTATAGCCTGTAAAACATGCCTAACTATTAATTTCACAACACAACACTCCCACAGTTTATCGTGATAATGTTGCTCTAAATTCAAACTTTTTAGTCTTTATTAGGAACTATTTACTATTTTTTATAACTACGGTAAAAGCGAGCCATATCAACCGTGTCACTGTCCGTGACGTCACTCCTTTACTTTATAAACACAAATTTAATAAGTTTTATTAAATTAGTAGTGTTTACAAAAAAAATGAATTGGTCCACTTTTTTTTCGACATATCTCAGAATTTGGTGAAAACCTACTTCATGTAGTTCATAAACATAAAATTTATGGACTCCCAGACCAGGGGAAACTATTTGCAGAATATACAATCTTGGCCTCCAAAAGAATTGAAATTACGGACGCAGCCGTACAATGTCGCTCGCAATAGCCGAACTAGCCGGGTCAGCAAATATCTATTTGCCTTCTTACAAGTATAATTAATATATACATCTTTTTGCATTTCTTGTTGCATTTCGAAATCGAAGTGGTGTTAAGTCTTTAATTAATAGTATAGCGTTTAATTATTTTATTTGTTTATTTTGTAATTTATAGTTTAGCGTTTTTGTGTCATTACTCTTCTTCATCGCAGTTATAATAAAACAATCTACAGACCTGGTTGACATTACATAAATACTTAACCAATTTTCTGGAAATAATTTTAGCACACTTTCAACTCACCGTATACCACAAAAGATCAACATAATATCAAATACTAGGACTGATATAATTTAATATACATTAAATTCAATTATAATCATTACAATAGAAGCTATCCTTTATGCGGATTGGTTTTATGTGGTAAATTAATTCGTATTTGGGTTCTTAGCATTATCGCAGGACCGATCCATCAAACATTGAACGTATTTGTATAGCCGTCCCACAAAGGGGTTTAATTCAGTTATCTTATGCTTTGTTGCCGAACGATTCTTTATACTCTGTCTTACATTATTAATTTCAAACCATACAATATGTGCGTTTGAATAAAACATCCGGTTCATTAGGACTTCCTAAATTCATAACATAATAGATAATATAATAATATATTGATTTTTAAATCGATTTGATCTGAGTATAATTTTTTTTGATAGATAAACAGCATTATCTGCGACAGTTGAATGGAATGATACAAAAATTTAGCATTCTGGTAAGTACTGCGAAAGTTTACGTTTATCGACTTGGATTGAACTAAATCTTAAAACCTCAGTATATAACGATGCTCTATCATCATTATCACCATTTTAGCGTAAAATCTTATCTATGACTGTACCATTAACTTTAGAAGTAAATTATGTCGCGAACAATATTTATATACCTCTTTCGATTTACGTGCATATCTAGGAAATTCGTTTACTTAATTCAAAAATAAATGTATACTGCAATCTGAAAAATATAAATTCAAAATAATGTGATAAAAGAACAATAAAAGGCACAATAACAACAAACGTCCCAAATCGTAATGAATAAAATCACACGGATTGTTTGACGCGTTTTTGTTGCGACTAGGAAACGCTTGCCATTCGTACTCGTAGCTTGTTCGCTCTCGTCGAGGGAGTGCCTTCAGAAAGTTGTTTACATATATACAAACACTGGTTATAATAACTAGAGTGAACGGAAAAGATGGTCAGCAGCTTATTACCGCTTATGGTGAGCTGCCCTAAGAATTTAGAAATTAAACCAGAGCTAGAGGGGCTGGGTGTTTCCGCCCAAGTAAGGGCACTCGTTACCTTAGATCGACCGCTGTAGTGCGAGATCGCGAGCGGCCACCTCGCTACCTGCACTTTGACTCTATAGACGAGTTGCGTTGGGGTTCCGCGTGCAAGGTGGAAAGGTGAAGCCAAATTTTTAACTATCCCTGGCGGTCTGGGGTTTGTTCTTTCAGATCAGTGAGGGCTGCACCCACTGCGTCACTGCTATTTAGGGTGATGGTAATCGGCTCATTATATTTACCGGCACCCTGAACATAAACAATGAATAAGAGGGGGAAGTTTTTTAATGGTTATGCACGAGCCCTCGAGGACGGGGTATCTTGAGATAAAAAAACCAAAAACAAAAAAAGTAATGTGATCTACCTACTGACTTTAAAAGAAAATGATAGCAGAACAGAAGAAATAAGTCAATAGGAGAAGCTTACACACGTGAAATTAATCTAATTGATTTTTGTAAAAAAAGAGTATCTTAGTAGTTTTCTTGTTTGTTTCAAGTCTTAGCCATTTTCGTTTATCCCTTATTAGTCGGTAACACATTGACGAATCTCCGTCCCAGTTTATGCAACTGTATGTGTTTAAGGTAGTTATAATAGCTTACTATCAGATGGGAAGTTTTCATGTTCTATTAAATAAAAAATTAACACAAAACGTTCTTAGTACCAAAGTCAGTGTAGATATCCACTGAGTTCGTAGCATCTCCCGCAAAAAGCGGTCGTCTCTGTTTGTCGACCCGCATGCCGCCCGCCGCAACACCCGGCCATTTGTATATTATTAACATGAGATTTAGATTGTTTTATATTTTATTTTATGGTTATTGTAACAATGTTTTGATTTTCCTTAGAACATAATAATGTTATAGCTATTAAAGCTTTATTTATAAAAATATGTATTTGGTTTGCTGATTTTGACGACCTCCATGGCTCAACGCCTGCTGGGATCACGGGTTCAATTCCCGAGTCTTGATATTTATATACCTATAATATGAAATAAATATTTTATCTCAAAACAGGCTACACAAATGCAAAAATATTTCTTTAAAACATAACAAATTACGGTAATGTGTCTCAAAATAATTTGTCATAAAATAGGGCTCTCTAAAAGCTCAGCATTTCCTGGTCAAAAGCGCCGATTTTCCGCTTGAACCTTATAGTAATGAAGTTATATTTATATAAATATGTATATACATATTTATTTGCAAAATAAGATATATCAGTTGTTTCGTAACTATATATTTAAATATTACTAATATATCTTGCGAATACTATCGGTTGGCACATTTGCTAGTAAGCGGAAATCAACACTTGAGGACTTTTGCATATCTATAGGAATGCAAATATGCTGCTGGCATCGAAAGAGAGAAAGCAAAAAGTGACTTAGCTTGAAGCTAACATGTAGCGTCACCCCTCAAATCGCACAGCGTATTTTTTGTACTTATTATTTGCTTACGTACTTTTTATTTATACTTCTTGTAGTCATGTCCGTCGAAATTTCGAAATTATATTCAAAATTGCAAACAAAATTCTAAAATTCTAAACAAGAAAACGACGCAATTCCCCGTCGTCAACATCTCACAAATTTGTCATTTTATAACCTGTCCATCATTTTGGTTTTTTGTTAATAATATACAATATACAAGTATAGTGAAGTGTGTTTGACTGGACATAATCCATATCGGCTTACACGACCGCCATCAACAAGGTTGCCAGTGTCCCGCCGAGACTCCGCGTCTAACTGCACCAACTCAACAACCAATAATTAGGGGTTGACTCCAATCTGCTCACCTAACCTATATCCTCTAAAAACCATTTCACCATTGAAGTGATCCCGCCGTTGCCAATAATTAGGTGTTGATTACAATCTGCTCACCCAACCTATATCCCCTAAAAACCATTTCACCATTGAAGTGATCCCGCCGTTGCCAATAATTAGGGGTTGATTCCAATCTGCTCACCCAACCTATATCCCCTAAAAACCATTTCACCATTGAAGTGATCCCGCCGTTGCTCCTGTCACCGTTACTACCATTACTAAATTGATTTCAAAAACTTCATGTTAATATGAATTATTATTATTGTTTGTATTTTAATATTTGTTTGTTTGTAATAATAAATTTTCGGCAGTGAATAAATATTTGGAATTTCACATGATATCCCAATACGGTTACGTTTTTCGTTGGCACCGCACCGAAAACGGGGTTAAAAATTCTATCAGCACTCAACGCGAGCTTCACGTTAATCCAACTGTCAACGTTCTCACTGATATTTTTTAAAGAATTTACAGCTCTCAATCCATCGAAGAAGGTCCGATATCGTTTGCGATTTTCTAATTTTTGTATTGTAAATTAAATGGATATACCCAGAGCATATTTTAAGGTGATACACGAGGCGATTTTATTTCATTTGTCTTTTTTTTTTTTTTTAATTATTTTTGGATGGAAGTTTTGTTCAATACGAGTGCTATAATAAAGAAACTGAGGAATGAGTGTTTGGACTGTAGAATTAGTCAATAACCCAAAATGACACTTAATTATTGAAAGCGCTGGTTCGGGGGAATTTTTCAAGACCGTATATATCGCAGGCATGCGAAGAACATTCTATTGCGGGAATAAACGGAGCTCACGGAACTCGAGCGTTTATTTATTTATGTCCACCGTTATTTTCTGTTACACTCGCGTGTGATACACAACTCAAATGTTACAATTCTAACAATATAACTCGATGTTTTCCCTCGTTATCGTTACATGACAATTATAATGTGTACATCAAGCGAGAATACTTAAGCAATGCTTGCCAGTGCGAAATTTAAACCCTTAGCCTCTAGTCTGGTCGCTGATTTTAATACCACTTGGTTACGGTTGTGAAGATTTTTATTTAAGTATATTCTTTATATTAATTTTAAAAGTAACATAGTTATCTATCTACGTAACGTAATGTTTGAACACGATTTTCACCCACTATGAATCGTCGGATTTACTTGAAACTTTTATACACATACTTATCAAGACTGATGACAGGATTATGGCCTGGCCAGTATCATGATGAAGTTAGCAAAAGTTGCTACTGCAAAATTTACATGGGATATTGAGTGACTAGCTGTACCCGCGACTCCGTCCGCGTGGAATAGTGACTTTGGGCAGCATTTTTTGGATAAAGCTTATAGTTTATTAATTGATTACAAACCCTATAAACCCTAAAATATAAATAAATTTAATATTATACAAATAGTCAGTGTTATCGAATACAACTGTTACGCCATGCGCCTCCGGAATACGTTCGTCCGAACCTACAAAGTCCAGCCTAGGCTAAACCCTATTTCATATGATTGATGACATAAATCTGAGGTTAACTTAAATTGAAAATTCAACCTACAATCCAGCCTAAGCTGAACCCTATTTTATATGATTGTTGATATAAATCTGAGGTCAACTTAAATTGGATAAAAATTTCCGAAACATCATTTTTAACAAAAACTATTTTTTTTTTCAAAAATCAAAATAGCCTAAGTTACTCCTTGATACATCAGCTATATGCCTGTGAAAGTCCCGTCAAAATCAGTGCAGCCATTTCAGAGATTAGCCGGAACAAACAGACAGACAAAAATGTTGTTTTGGTATATGTACCGTGTATACGTCCGAATGCACTAAGTAAAAAGCGGTTATTTTAATATTACAAAGAGACCCTACAATTTTATTTATTTGTATAGATTGCCTTGAGATGACTTGCTCATAAGCTGAATTACATAACGTATTGAATTTTTATAATTAAATTAAATAATATAAATAAGAATAATAAACAAAATAAACTCAAGATATCATTACTTTTCTATCCTCTCTTTTGGTAAATGGGAAGGAAATACACACCTGGACCCGCCGCGTGGGGACTTGCAGCGGGTTATTGTGGGACTCCCCGTCCAATGCGACCGTACGTCCTCTTTTCTAGGGGCTAGGTCGCTGGTATAACCACTAAAATCATCCCAGTGTTTCTTCGTCCACTTTGAGTGCCTAGGCGGCGGGACGCGACTAACTAGTCTGGCTGCGGCCCCGACTGGCGCCGGCCCGCTTTTGTAGGCTTCTTCAATTTGCTTTTCAATCTTACATTTATACAAAACTACAAACTGTTTCAACATTAATTACAAACTGTTACAAACAAACTACTACTGTGATTGTTATCACTTTGTGATATTGTGATATTTATAAGTATGAATATCAAGCCGTCTTAATACCAATCTTCAAAAAATATTATATAAAAAATTAAAAATGATAGCTAAATAAACAAAAAATACCTCTTTAATTGAAAGTAAACTAAAAAATAATGTATAATTTATAATAAAATAGAAATACAGTGCATACAAGATCAACATCAGTGTATACATGATAATGTTGAAGCGTTTAGTGCTCACAGTCAATTGTTATAAATAATAAACACAATAAAAAGCTTTATTTCTATTACACAATTAGTGAATATAATTTGTTACATTTTAGTCTGATTTTGTATTAAAGGCGTTTTTTGAAACAATTATTTATTGTTTTATTTCAAGTTAATTTTGTGGAAACATATCAGTAGGGACTCCTACAGGTAATGCTCTAAATGAACACATTACAGTGGCAGGAGCCGATGCCCAAGGCATTCCGCAACAAAGGGTCCGGCGCCGACCTCTGCTCTATTATTGAAAAAGGGGTGATCAAAGTCAAACGGAACGTATTTCATATATTGTAGTTTTATCTTGTATTTAAACAGGTGTTCTCGGTATTCCCTAAGCTGGGAGTAATCAAAGCTTAATGTTAATACATTTTGTAAAATCATTGTAAATATTTGCAATATAACCCGTTTGCAATTTAAAATTAATAAAATTTAAATTCAATTCTCCTTTCCGATTTACACACTCTTCTTTTGCGAGTTTTACGTGGTGACATCTTTTCCACACTTAAGTGCGGTTGCCGTACGCTATATCACGGTCTTTAAAACGGAAGTAATTGTGGGATTTCATACGTGGTTTTTTCGCGCCGATTTACTTGCTATTGACTGTATCAAAAAAGTTTAATCTTATATATAAAATTCTCGTGTCACAATGGTCGTTCCCGTACTCCTCCGAAACGGCTTGACCGATTCTCATGAAATTTTATGAGCATATTGAGTAGGTCTGAGAATCGGCTAACATCTATTTTTCATACCCCTTAGTGATAAGGTCACTATTCCACGCGGACGGAGTCGCGGGCACAGCTAGTGAATAATATACGTAAATGGAAGGAACGAATCGTGCATTATTGCACAATTACTATAAAATAGGTATTGTTGCTAGATCCCTGATCTAGTATAACTACTTTACCAACTGAATTAACTCAGTATACCTTAAAATCATAGACTAATAATCAGGTGAAAAATACGAAATTTTAAATCCGATATAAAAGCGTAAGAGTAACGTGTTGTTTCAATGAATTTATACTTGATACTTATGTTAAATACAAAATTTCTTCATCAGTGTGAAAATAGCGTTAGTTATTGAATAATTTAAAAGTAACAGACAAGCGTGGTTAGACCATGGCATTCGAAGGGAAGAATGCCATATAACAATGAAAATGATGAAATGAGATTTGATGGATACAGGATGAGAAGTAGACCATAGAAAAATGGATGGATTGCCTAAAAGAGGATATGGTGAACAAGGTTTTGTTTCTTGGCTTACAGAAAATAATGGAAGAAGAGTACATGTTGTGTCGATCCCATATAATGTGGAGTAAGGGCAGAAAGAAAAAGATTTTTTGATATCCCAAGTTGTCAATTCTGAGAAACGTTTCATTCATTTTAGGCATTAATAATATGCATTATGCTCTTAGTCTGTTAAGCATTATGGGACGATATTACTACTTGATTTCTCCTCGGAACCCTTCCATGACCTTATGTCACCCTAGTCCGATGGAATAAATTTATATATTTATATAAACTACAAAAGTCTTCGCGTCTCTTTATTATAGCCCACAAAGAAATGAGTATTGAATCTCGTGATATTGTTCAAGACTTGATGAACCTTTTTTTTACCTAGAGTTCAGCAGACAGGCAAACGGCCCACCCTGGCAGGTGGTCACTGTCGCCTATGGACGTTTGCAACACTAGAGGCATTACCAACGCGCTGCCGGCCTCGAAGATATTTGATAATGCCTTTTTTAAAGAACTCCAAATCGTAGCGCGCTGAGAAAACAACCGGAAGCTCATTTCAGATCCTGAGAGTATTCAACGTGAACGTTCTTCAGAACCGTTTTGTACAAGAAAGAAGAGGCTCCAAGAAATGGGGATGAACACCCAGCCAATGGCGGGCAGTGCGGTGGTAGAAAGACGACGAGGGCACCATTCTAAATAGCTCTTCAGAACACTTCCCGTTGTACATGATGGTAGATTACGCAAAGAGACGCAAATTCTCTCCTTAGAGAAGGTAGAATACCTTGGCCTTAATTGGTATTAATCTAGTATTAGGTAAATTAAAATTATATAAAACTCACTGCATTGAAAACTTTCAATCTCAGCTTTTACCTTGTATCGAGAAATAAAATAAAATATTTATTATATTACTTTACGAGTACATGTATTTGAGTGTGTTTGGTTTATTCACCATCAGCAAAAAATCATAGCGTAACAAGCCTCGTTAAACTGAAAATTGGATGCATACGGAGATCTGACGACCTCCATGAAATTCAATTAGCTGATTTTTAGGGTACCACTGCATTTTTTATTTTACTATATAATAAAATTCCTAAATTTACTTTTATTTATGAAAATTGTAATTTAGTGAAAACAATGTGATTTTACAGATATACTTACCTCGAAATATTTTTTTATTGCTGTAAGATAGCAGACAGGCTGATGGCCCACTTAGAATTTTGCAGTTACCATCGCCGTATGGGTGTTTGCAACGCCAGTGGAATCGCGAACACGCTGTTGTCCCATAATGGTACAGGAACTTGGGTCACAACGTAAGGTTATTATGGCGGCATACTTAAGACCAAAGGTGGTCGCCATCCAGATGGGCTTGGGGCCCTACCACGTAGCTAGGGTAGGTTGTTTCGTCGCCTTATACGACAGGCCGACCTCGGCCGCAGAGGTTAATATTCTTTCTCCGCCCCTGCACGTATAAAGGCATTGCGATATGCAAAAACTATTGCGCCACAAATTCGTCGTAGAATTTTCTCAATTACAAATTGTGTTACTAATTGGTGTTATTTTATTCATTTTACTGGGTTTTCATAAATACGTAATAGATACGGGTCTCTATCATGTTAACAAATATATCGTGGTCATAAAATTTCATTTCGTAGTTCCCCAATGAATAGGTTAGTATATATAATATTTTAAAAACTGAAAATATCAAATAATTCAATTATGAGTCCAATAAAATAATGTGTTTTCCGTTTATTGTGATTTCATTTCATTGTAGTCGAATTTTTTGTACAGTTTTTGTTATTTTTGTAAATGACTTTCTAGCTCCGTGACTCCTTTCACAAATCAAACCTTCGACTTATAAATAAGCTTTAATTTTCATCCGAGAATACACTCTAGCGTAGGATTTTGATGACAGCTCTGACGTAGGAAGTTGAGATTAATAATAAGTTATTTAAGATATTTTGAACCTATTCTATTTAAAGCTTGAAATTAACTTATACATGCTGAATTTAATTTTTATTTTTGTAAAAAGAAAAGTAAATTAAAAAAAAGTACGTGTGATTCTTATTGTGGTGATCAGTTATTGATATAAAGGTACCCTTAATAATAAATTGGATTGAAATAATACAATGTAAGGAGCCATAATGTAAGTTTTATCCAGAAAGTCATTAGCTCACAAATTTTTATCTCTTTAGATTATACCGTTTCTTAAAAGTTGACTTAGAAATATGACAACTTTATGGTAAATGAAGAATAATAGTGTATAATGCTAAAGGTTGTCTCGAGGTTAAATTAACTGCTTAGAGTACTCAAAACCACTTCGTTAGAAAATATAAATTTGTTAAAACAATCTTAAGTTGTTTTGAAAATTAATGTGACCTGCAAATTATATAAGTTATTCAGAACTTCTTTGCAATTTGCAACTTACCAAGATTTTAAATGAAATCTTTTACTATAACTTTACTACTTATTTTATTCGATTTGGTTTATCCGTAAATAATTTAAACATAACGGACTCGATCCATCAAATAAAAGTAAGTAAGTAAACAATAAACGTGTTATAAACTTGAAAATTTACCCCTCAATAACATTAAAAATGAGCTTTCAAATATCACGAAAATTGTTTCTCAGCCCAAATGCTTGGGGCCGGTACATCGGCAAAATGAAAAGTTTCCCTATCAACTGACTGACACATCGACTGAAGTTTACATCTTCCTAAAAGGAATGGTTAAACAATGTACGGGATTTTGAACCATACGCCTGAGGTGTTTGGTTTGCCTACAAGCGAGCTGTAAGTCGCTTTTTCTTTGATGAAGTGGATGTTTGCGAGCTGCCATTCGCCTATTGGTAAGCAATCCATCATTCGACGTGGTTACAATGGAACAAAGACGTATGCGGATCACAATATCACATATCTAAATTGAGATGTGATGTTTAGAGTATCTATTAGATAATCGATTATTGATATTCGGTCGGGTGGTCTCGGTTATAGGATGGTGCGAGTAATTGCTTTCATTGACATGCCTGTCTCGGAGCCACGCGGAGAATGCCTAAGCAATTAATCGGACACAAACGTCCGAGGAAACCAGTTTATAGAGTGATACCACGCGTGTACGACGCGGTATTAACGTGCACACCATATTGTATTATCGTTGGTCGAACGCCTCTGTTAACGTGATGCGTGAAGGAATCAATTACGCCATGCCTAAGGTAATTACGCTGTGTATAGGGCTTTAATTCTATATTAATTGTGCTGAAATTACCATGTTATTTATAAAATTACAAAAATGCCTTTTGGCTTTGTATATTCTCAATTTTAATTAGGGAATATTTTGAACAATGATAAAATTAATATATTAATTAATTAGGTATCCACACACTGTTCCGCTTAATTTCGGCCACGTTGCCTTATGGCCCAATCAGTGCGACGCAAAAAATGTTCGCGCGATGTAGGACATAAATGAGTCGAGGATGAACTCGTTATTCAGTTCAGAGTTGTAGTCATCGATAACGAAGTGAATTGTAATGTATTTAATTGATTGCTAACTTTTTACTTAACAATAGAAATTACACCATAGTATTAATCAGTATAGTTAGGTGTATAAAGACCTTTTCTTATTTCCGTCACATTTTCAGTCATACTTACAAATGGATTACACCTTTTGTTAATGCACAAACAGTTAAGGAGGCGACCCTTTGTCTTTCGGGGTTAAATAAATATCGATTTTTCCTGTTTATATATAATTTTTATCTCAATTCTATTGAATCAACAAAAAAATAAGAATACACTCTTAAATTAGATTCCAATAAACAGTTTACGTGTGCTGAAATGTCCTATAAAAAAGCTTATATGTAAACTAAAATTTTGAAGCTCGCGACAAAGTATGTGATACTAACAATGTATGTTGCACGTACAGACTAATTTATGTCTAATAAGAATTTTACTATCTATAAGTAATAAAGTTTTACGGTGCATTCAATACTAAAAGCGATATTACTTCTTGAAACCGATATGTTATTATATTTTGGTGGTTTATCCTTGCATTTTTACGCATGATTTTGACAGTCTTAGATATTGTTATTGTATTTTATTATTTGCTCGATGAAATGGCTAAATAGAAGTTGGGGTGTTGGTTGGCAGTAGCTCATGTTAAAATCAATTTTATCTACATCTATTTTCTTTTGGCTCATTACTAGTTATAAAATTTATTTAATTATAGTCATCTTCATCAAAATACTAACGTCTACTACTGAAATAGGCTAAAATTTACTGAAAAACCTTATCTTCAGCTCGTTGCTTTCCATTTTATGCAAGTCGCCTCTACATTTGAACACTACGTCTACACTTTTTTCATCGATTATTGCTTCCACAAAAGCTAATTCAGCTATATATGATGATTCAATTCGATTATTAGATAGCTCCTAAGACATAATACATCACCTACGGTAGATCATATAGTAAACGAAATTTCAATCTATATTTTTAGTTCTACGATTCTTATTAGTAACTTAAATGTTCAATTTGTTCCAGTGTGGACGATACAGTGTCGCGCCAATTACCACTCGTACAAAACAAACTAACGCTGCGTCGCCTTAGCTATTTGCCTGTTTAGCGAATCTCAGTGCAGTTTGTGAAGCATACTTGCCTTGGGGTAAATGTTGGTCTAAACTCAATGTCGTCATAAGCCGGGATAACGTTGAATTGTTTGTCTCACTCACAACAGACAGTGTTGCATGATGATAGTATTATATTACCAAATGTATTTGGCATTATTTACTGTCAGTATTTGAATATATGACTGAATAAATTTATTGCATTAATAAATGAAAATAAATAAACACACAAAAGTACAAAAGAAAACAATAGGCGGCCTTATTGCTAAAAGTAATTTCTACCAGGCAACTTTTGGATGGATAAGAGATATCGACTTAATTAGGTAGTTATGCGATACATATTATTAATTAATAAATGTAAACACACATACATATTATATAAACACATACATACATATATACACATACATACATATACATATACATGCAGTAAAAATATACTAAAATACATACAAATAGATCCTAGAAAGCTATAGATAGATAGTGATCTCTTACAAGTATATTGAACACATACAGAGACGGCGCTGGCCTTACATTCATAGACAACTCATTCCATAGACGAATGGCAATGACTGTAAATGACTTGTTGTAGAATTAGGTATAGTTGGCTGGTATTGCAAGACACAGATTTTCTGATGACCTAAGGATAGCATGCGCTGCTGAGATCAAGGAACTTAAAGCGTTCCTTGAGATAGTGCTGGGCTTTTGGATTAAACAAAATATTGTGGAGAAGAGATAGAATATGAGCATTTCGACGAAAACGAATTGGGAGCCACTTGAGTTCAGCACGAAATTTAAAAACATGATCGTATTTTCGTAAGCCAAATATGAATCGGATGCAGAAATTTTGGAGACGCTCAAGTTTGCCTAGTTAGTTGGCTTTCGGTAAAGTCAAGATAGCTGACGTCTAATTTAAAATAAATACTGGGACGATTCATACAGCGTCATCTAGTCTCACAGTAAACAGCACAGCACTTGTACGAGGCATGCCTTTAAGTTTTGTCGTTTGAAGAAAAAAACACAACTAGACCCTTATAGTACTTTTTATTGTTTTTCAAAGTATTCACCACGTAGCTTAATATACTTTTCCATTCGCTCAAACCAGTTATTATAATATTTATTCCACTCTAAAGTGGAGGTGTTCAAAATGGCTGACTTGAAAGCGTCGACTGCTTCTTCGCCGAACTGGATTTTAGGAAATGTAAAGAAATCGTTAGGGCTTTTGTTTGACAGGATTTTGGTGTTTCTTAAAAAAAGAGTCATCTAACATTTTAAGTTGTAAATTATTTTTATAAATTACTGAAAGGTTATATAATTCAAAACTTGTACAATTCGTACCATACATTTGAAATACAATAAAGAGTACTTCGTGAGGCAGAAAGTATTGTTCAAAAGCTTGCGTTTAGAATTTGTTACCTGAAAACACATTCTTGAAAACTGAAATTAGGAATGTCTCATTCGTATGCGATTAAATCCTATTATGTATGCAGATATTTGTACGAAATAACTTTGTTTATTTGAGATACCATAAATAAGTGGAATTATATCGTTTTAATTTTTTTATATCTGTAAGTTTTGTAGAATTATAGCTGTCTTTGTATAAAACAAGAAAACCCCGTTCGCACCTGCGCCACAGTTCCAAGGAACCTCTCTTTCCATCGCAAGCAGTATTGGGATCCTTGGTGTCGACATCACGAATGATGTGCAGTTTAGGGGACAATTGGAGGGTAAAGCTAAGCTTGCCTCCAAAAAGCTAGATGTGCTAAACCGGTCCAAGCAGTACTTCAGTCCAAGGCAACGGCTTGTGCTATACAAAGCACAGGTCAGACCGCATATGGAGTACTGCTCACATTTATGGGCTGGAGCACCCGCCAGTCAGCTCAATCCCCTAGATTCGATCCAACGGCGCGCAGTTCGTGTTGTCGACGATCCCATACTCACAAACGGTCTAGACACGCTTGGACTTCGGAGAGACTTTGCGTCTCTTTGCGTATTCTACCGTCTGTACAACGGGGAGTGTTCTGAGGAGCTATTTAGAATGGTGCCCTCGTCGTCTTTCTACCACCGCACTGCCCGCCATCGGCTGGGTGTTCATCCCCATTTCCTGGAGCCTCTTTTTTCCTGTACGAAACGGTTCTCCAGAACGTTCATGTTGCGTACTCTCAGGATCTGGAATGAGCTTCCGGCTGAGGTTTTCTCAGCGCGGTACGATATGGGGTTCTTCAAAAAAGGCGTTATAAAATTTCTTCGAGGCCGGCAGCGCGTTAGTAATGCCTCTGGTGTTGCAGACGTCCATAGGCGACGGTGACCACCTGCCAGGGTGAGCCGTTTGCCTGTCTGCTGAACTCTCGCTATAAAAAAAATAAAAAAAACAGCTTATATGTTTTTAATAAGTTACCGTGATTGTATAATGTATATTATGTATATAATAAAATAAGATTTTAATAAACTAAGTTTACTCTGTGTAAGCTGAAAAGTCTTAAAATACGACAAAAACCAAATGATTAACGATTGTAAATAATCACCGTCGGGGTGCACCAAGGATCCGTCCTTAGTCCATTTCAGTTTGGCGTGGTATTAGACGTATTGTCAGACAGCATCAGAAACTCACCACTCACAGCCACGGGGGCTGCTCATGTATGCTGATGATATCGCGCTTGCAGATTCGGACAGGGGTAGGCTGGTGCGACGTGTGAAGGCGTGGAAGGAGTCGCTTGAGAACGGTGGTCTGAAGCTTAATGTGGCGAAGACGGAGTACTTGGCCTGTAACTCCACAGATCCCACACCCGTACGCATAGGCGGCGTCACGGTCGAACGCACGGACCAAGTGAAATACCTGGGATCTGTATTTCATGCGTCTGGCGACATCGATTGCGACGTCAAGGCACACATTGCTGCCGCGTGGGCCAAATGGCGTGTGAGGTCTGGACTGGTGTCATTTGTGACTCCAAGATGCCAGTAAAATTTAAAAGTAAAAACTTAAATTTTACTGGCATCTTGGCTAATATTTACTTACGAATGACCTTATAAGTACTCTGGATTTTTTAAATTAATTGTTATTTATGATAGTCTTTTACTATCTGAAAGTATAAAAATATGTTAGAATCGATTGAAATCAGTGTCACGTAATATACAACTACCCTCTGTTATCGTATTCAGATTTCAGATGAGGTCAATTCATATAATCACAATTTGTAATTATATTCGGCTATTATAAAGAATAATCCTATCTGCCCTCTTAATACAAAAAAAATAGCCTGTTATACGTAAGCTCTTGTTGATATTATATTATCGTGTGCGTGTCTAGTACGCTGCAATAACTGGAATAATTTGCATGTATCAAACTCATCATTCGACAGATTTTTTTCTGTCCTGGCGGAACTGACCAATACTACACCAAAGGGAAGCCAACGTTGTTATGTCGACCTCACCGTTCTAAGCCTACAGCGTCCGCCTTTGTGCTGTTGCCCGAGGTGTGATAGTAAGCAGTCGCAATTTGCTCTGCTCTGGAGAACTTTTGGTCATTGCTCTGCGACACCAATGGCTTATTATTGGACATTTTAAACCAACGTGCAACTACAAAGAAGAATATTGTCGTCTAAACAGTGTAAAATAAATACATATTTATTAGTTACATGGTGATTTGTTACCCTAAAATAAACATATTTTCTTTCTTTGTTTGTAAAGAAAATCTCACTCGAACAATGTCGTGGCGGGCATTTGTACACAAATTTAATGGACACCGCGTTTAATTCCAAAGACAACAAAGATTTACAAATAGCAAGATTTAATTAAATGACCACTGTTTGTAACTGTCTTCGACCTTTCTAAAACTTACACAATACGTTCTAAGAAATCATGGTAAACAATCCTTTGTTGATCTACTGTTCACACAAATCTGCTATCCTATTATTTTAGTCTGTAGTATCCTAAAACACTGTGTGAGTAGAAATAGCTTATGTTTGTACTTATTTTTTTATAATGACGGTTATAATCGTTATTGGAAAGTGTACGCCAGTACTGATTTATGAGAAAAAATTATTTCGAGAAATAAGTAGGCTTGGGGTGCTGTGTGATAATTAAATGTCACGTTTATACGTGCAGGGGCGGAGAAAGAATACTGACCTTTACGACCGGGGTCGGCCTGTCGTAAAAGGTGACAAAACAACCCTAGCTACGTAGTAGGGTCCCAAGCCCGTCTGGATGGCGACCGCCTTTGGTCTTAAGTATGTCGCCATAGTAACCTTGTGTTGTGTTCCGGCATTAGTGACCCAAGTTCCTGTACACTTATGGGACAGCAGCGTGTTCGCGATGCCACTGGCGTTGCAAACACCCATAGGCGACGGTAATTGCTAAATTCTAAGCGGGCCGTCAGCCTATCTGCTGGCCTACAGCAATAAAAAAAATGTTAGAAATGATAGTGTATAAGTAAAGTAGGAGGACAAGACTTAGAAATGATTGTATAAAAAATAATATGTCGAAAAAAGGTTTTAATATTGAAACGACTGTTAAGAAGAGTGGAAACTGTATAAACCCCACACATCAGATAAGGACAGGGAGAAAAAAGGTTTGACGCTGGAACCTATTAAATTTTCATAGCTAAATAAACTTGACCAAAAAAGAATAAACCACGTATAAACAGTGCCTGAGATATTATGTCTGTAAGCGATGTCAGGCTGAATTACTCGAATGCGCAGAATATGTTGCTTATTTTCTGTATCTGGATCTTTTGTGGTGATTTTGTTTTTGTTTCGAGGGTTCCGACCCACCGCCGTCTCGCCGATAAACTTTTAACGCGTTTTTCACTTCGTTATGAAATATTTCAATCGTTTTAATTAGGGCCGAATAGGCGGCAAATATTCTGAGCGGAGTAACGCTTTTACAGTACAGAACATTTCCAAGATATAATAAGAAGATTTATTAAAGTAATTTAGCGAATATTTAGAGTTCTAACTTTTAGTATTCACTGAATACATTTTGTTACAGCACAAAGCTGTTTTAAGACGTTACTAATAAAACTAATTTTCGATTGGGTAGAAATTTCCTTTACTTCTATAAACCTTCTTAGCACCTATTTGACATCAGTTATGAGATGTATAATTAAAAGAAAAAGAAAACATTTAAAAGAAATAAATGTAATAAAGTATACAAATACAAACCAAGTTTCTGTACGCTTATGGGACAGCAGCGTGTTCGCGATGCCCCTGGCGTTGCAAAGACCCATAGGCGACGGTAACTGCTAAATTCTAAGCGGGCCATCAGCCTGTCTGCTGTCCTACAGCAATAAAAAAAAACAAAATACACAATTTCAAAAAAAAATGTTAAAGCATAACCAATATTATTTTATGATTGATGTATTAAAATCTTTTTCCACGACATTACAATAAATAAACTGCTTATATAATACTAATAATAGATGTCCTCAATACATCGGTCGTGGAATGTTAGAGTGAATGTCCTGTGACAATATTTTTAATACACTATTTAAAGTTAGTTCGTTAGTGAATATTCTTTATTAATTCGTTTTTTTTTTCATTTAATAATAAATGTTATACACAATGTTATTTACCTCGGAGTGTTTATGAGTTCACGTAAGACGTGAAATAACATACACAAATTTATAAAACATTTTTTACTTGTTGCCGAGTCTTAACAATCGCAAATTTTCTCTAACCCTTAGAAGCTTGATTTTACAAATAAAATAAGACAAAATAAATGTTGGGGAAAATAGCTGGAATAAAAATTGACTATTATTTGAACAATTTTAACATTTTTTTTCATATTAACAATGGTTAATATACATTTAGTCAAATGTTATAAACCGAACCGAGCAAGTAATTCGATTTGAAAGTTTGGTATCAAATTTGAAACTGGCCGTTTAAGGTTCAACTAAATAAATTCTGACACATAATTTTTTTGGTGCATATCGATTGAAACCAGTAAGTCTGGGATGTATGTATATATGTAACTTTTAATAAATATAATAAATAAATATATTGGGACGTTTCACACAACGCCATCTAGTTCCAAACTAAGTTGCATAGCACTTGTGTTTCCTTCGAAGCGGCCTCCCTGCTGGCCGGATGCCCACCATGGGACCTCGAGGCTCGAGTCCTGGCGCTATTGTACCAGTGGCGCCGGGATGCAGCCGAGCGTGGCTCTCGCCCCGCGCCTCGCGAAGTGGAGGTAAAGCGGGCGGAGCTGCGCGATGAGGTACTCATGGTGGAGTGGAAGGAGCGCCTCGCGCACCCTAGCGCGGGCCTCGCCACCATAGAAGCGGTGAGGCCCGTCCTGGCCGAATGGGTGGAAAGACGCCACGGCGCCCTGACCTTCCGCCTGACGCAGGTCCTCTCGGGGCACGGTTGCTTCGGGAGGTACCTGTGTCGCATAGGGCGGGAGATGACGTCAGGGTGCCACCACTGTGGCGCGGGCGACGAGGAGGACACGGTGAACCACATTGTCGCCGTGTGCCCTGCGTGGCGCGAAAAGCGCCGCGCCCTCGTCGCCCAAATCGGCGTGGACCTGTCGCTCCCGGCCCTGGTTCTGTCCATGGTCGGGGGCGATCCTGGATGGACGGCCGTCGCCTCCTTCTGCGAGGCAGTCATGTCCGCAAAGGAGGCGGCGGAGCGGGAGCGGGAGTCGACCACCACACTCCCCTCCCGCCAACGCAGGCCACGCCGGCGGCGCCGGAGGGCCAGTAACGACCTCCGGCCGCCGTAAAAAGCGGCCGCGGGCGGCCCCTCGGGGGAGGACCCGCCGCCCGCACTATTGCCGCGAGGGTGAGGGCTGCGTGCTGTTCCGCGGCCCCCCTCAACTCCTAGAGTTGTTAGGAGAGCGCCGGGGGGACGAAACCATGACCCCCTGGCGCCAACACTTTAGAAGGGGCCCGCCTCAAGACAAAGGGCGGGCCGGCGCCGGCCCGGGCCACGAGATCGGCAGGCCATATATCCGTGGGCCCGGGCGTAGGCGATAGGAGAACAGCGGGGTTTTTTAGTGGGTAGTCGGATGGCCAATCATCTTTTCCGGAGTCCCACATATCCCTCGGTCCCCCCGGGCCGGGGGAACCCGTCAAGAGAGGTTTTTCCCCGAGACCAAAAAAGAAATGGGTACTAGATGTGTATAAATAAATACATATTATATAACACCCAGACACTGAACGGGAATCGAACCCGTGACCTTCGCAAGCGTACCAACATGCGTTAGCAGTTACGCCAGGAGATCGTCAGTTTATAGTGATAGATTACTAAAATGTCATATAAGATATTTCGTACGTGGCATAAACTACAGATGTTTATGATAAGCTTTTGAACTACGCGTTCAGTATCGCAGTTTTAATACTGTTATTTATCTTTCTACGAAAGCATATGATTTACCTCTCAAACGGATGTTATATCTGGAACACAAAGCTATTTAATAGCGGAAATTTATTGAAACAGCAAACAGACTGCATGACTGCATTACCTTTTGACTGTGGGACTCCAAGTCCATACAATGAGAACTACATTTGGGTTATTTATGTCGGAACACAACGTGGCACTTCTAGAGACCAGGAGTGGGTGTCATCCAGACGGGCTTGGAGCCCTACAGGCTAGCTAAGATTGCTTTAGCGCTTTCACAACAAGCCGTCCCCAACCGCAGGGGTAAGTAAGTATATTTACTCGGATACCCCTGCACGGAGATAAGAAATACGTAAGTAGGAGAAGTAATAAAAGTAAGATGTTGTTATGATACAAGGTTTTTACTGAAATTATTTTTAGTGACTATATATGGATTTGGATTATTCAAAGTATTTTGTTTTTGATGTTAAATATGAATAGTTCAACATTATTCTAAAATTCGTTTTCTCTGTAAATATTTGCAGCTTTTTGTTGTGATAGAGTATGAATTGATGTTAGAAATCCGAAAGCTCCAATAATTGCACCGTTCGATGTAAATTTATGACTCGAGTAACGGTTTACGGGCGAGTTTGGTAGTGTCTTTATACATTTTTTTGTTTGTTAATGAAAGAAAATGTTCAGAAACAAATCAAGTGATTTTAAAATTTTTAATTGGCAACACTAATGAAATAACTTTAATTCTTAAAGATCGCACAGAGTTATTATTTATGAGGATATTTAATGTCCTCTGGTATTGTTTGTGAAACTGCGAGGTAGAGTGTTGCAATTAGATGCGGTTGTGGCATGTAATTATCCTTATCATAGAGTTTGTTCTACGAAGGCAAGAGGAATATGAGATTAGGAGTAAATTTAAAGAGGAAAGGATAATTGCCATAGTGTCATGAAAGGTTCTTTTTGTTTGGCGTTGTTTATTAAGTTTTTGGCCAATAATTGACGATGTCCGTGGCGTAACGGTTACCCGTCGTCGTCAGTACGCTTGCAGATATTCACGGGTTTGATTCCCGTCTCGTGTTCGGGTGTTTTTGTATTATATTTATTTATTTACAAAATAAAAGTATACATGTTTTATATTAGTTGTTAGTACCTACCTATAAAACAAGTGCTGTTCCACGTACGTTGAGACTAGATGCCGTCGTGTGAATTGTCCCGATATATTTATTTGTTATATTTATTTAATAGGGTTTCCCCATTTCTGAGGCGTCATTGAAAGCGTTAAATGGTTACTTCCTTTGCACTACACAGAGAAGGAAAAACACTAAACGGCCTTCAAAAACTAAACTTAACCAATCCTGCTTGTGGCCCTGTCAAATACATATCATGGAGGATCAAAACTTTGAAATGCAATTTGGTACTATAACTAAGTTGATTATATCTTATAGGTATCGCTAGTATTTGCTATAGTAAAGAGTGTGTTGCAACTTTTGCATCCACTTCCGAAAATAATATAACGTAGGGTGTAGGTGTGTACTAAGTTTTAAAAGTATCTATAGATCATTCGTTTGTTGGTGTGCGCGCGTGTTTGTGTGTATGTTTAGTGTTTTAATTAATTATTCATTAAAATCTTAATACTTGGGATAAACACTTTGTATAGGATCGATATGTAATATTTGTAAGAAGGTGATGTAACTCCATAAGACTTATAACGATTTATATAATTGCTTATATAAATCGTTAAATAAATTTGTTTTTAAGATAGTGTCTTATTTATTTTGACCACTGGACATATTAGTCCCATTCCTTTCATCCAATAGCAGTTATTTATTAATTACGGCTTCCAAGATTGCCAAAAATGCTCGTTGCTCACATTTTCTTGTTTGTAACAAGACAAAAGTTATAATGACAGAAATAACTCATGTGCATTATAATCAAGAAGGTATGCTATCTCTCCGTGGTGCCACGGCTTTCGTAATACGAAACGCCTACGAAAATGATGAGTTCGATTCCCGTTTTGAGTCTAGGACTTCTGGAATATGCATAATATGTATATTGTTAGGAATATCGAACTCAAAATTATCTTATTGGCAACACTGACTAATTTTTAAAACAACCAAAGAGAGTTTCCATCACTTCCGGAGTGTAACACTTCCGAAGTATAAACGACCAATGAGAATCTAATCTTTGGACAACCAATGAGAATCACTTCTGGAATATAAGCAACCAATGAAAGTCGCCTCCGCAATGTGGAGTAGAAACGAGTGAGGGACAGGCCGACCGCTTCTATTAAAGCGCCGCAAGTAGGTGCCAGGGCCCTCATTTTCGTTCAGTCGTCGTCGCGTGCGGAAGCTGTCGGTCTGCCTGCCATTTCTTTAAATCATCCACCACTGGTTTCATAAAAATATAATATGTAAATAACAAAAAATTAAACGCCGAAAAAACTGAAAAGCAAAAAATAATAAACCTTCTTTTTATTAACCTTAATAACTAAGTTCAAAAGTTATGCTTGGTCATAGATATAATCTGTGAGTGAACAATCAATCATTCTCTATTTTCGTACCCTTAGGGTTGGAATTTTTTTCTCAAATTTATATAGGACTAACTTCGAGGTGTACCATTTCCAATAAAAAAGAATTTTTAAATCGGACTACTCTGTGAAAAGTTATGCGTGGTCTTCGGTGGTCTACCGTAAATTTTGGGCCATTAGCTGGTTTATGAGTTTTCATATTACCCTCCGCCAATCATCTTCTTGTGGTAGAATCGCTTACAGTAATTCTCGAACCTCGCGGTGCCGCTGCTGCAGTTGAATAGAGTTAAAGTGGAGATTTTTTTAGAGAAACTGACATAATATACCGGTCATCTTGCTCAGACGTAACTCGATGTCTACCAGATCCTGGACGGCGAGTAAACATACTAGTCTCCCAATAACGCTGATACACTCTATTGACAGCAGAGAGGCTTAGATGCAATCGTGCAGCCACAACACGCTGACCTGCCCTGCATCCAGCATCACCACAACTTGGGCGGCTTCTGTGGGCGAGCTATCCATACTTTTTAGGAAATAATCTCTTTGGTAGGATGTCACAAAGCATAGTTAACAATAATTCTTTAGTAAGATGGTTTTAATGGTTAAAACTATTGTAAAAATACTACAAACTTTTGCTTGCTAAAGTTTTCTAGTTTGTTGACTCTGCATTGACTTTAACATACAATCATAATTAATATCATACTTGTTAATAGATGTGAGTGAGGTTACCATAAATTTTCATGTGAAATTTTACTTAGTTAAATTCAAACATGGCAGCATGCATTTGGGAACATAAACAAACATTATGACAAACGTACCATGTAAATGAGTATGAAACAAAATTGTGACCATCATTCTAGCAATTAATTTCGCACAATACCCAACGTTATAATATTGTCGCAACATTTACCCGTCGACGTTTATGAGAAAGGCCTTTCAAACTAAATAATGTTAATCATTCTGTTATGATCTGGCTGCCATACTAATTTAAGAGAAACTTTCTCCAACGCCGGCCCAAAAGAATAAATTTGACGTTTCCTAGATGATTTAATTAAGCCAATTGTTAATTAATTAATTTCGAGGGTATCCAACGTTCGGAAAGGAGCGATAAAATAATTGGACCCGTCAAAATTATAGAAAGCCAATCGTTGTCTGAATTGATTATTTTAAAACTTAACGTACCTTTTAATGAAATTCATTTCGTCTTTATTATAAATTTAGGTCTCGTGATGCTCCTTATTGTTTTGAATAAAAATTGGTGTTTCATTTCAAAGGAAAATTACAAGCACGATTTTAAAGAAAAATCGTTGAAAATCACGGACGCATTTTACCTTTGAAATAGAAAAGTAATATAACGTAACACTTGCATTGCGTTTAACTTACAATAATATAATCTTTGAATGCAGTTTTCCTTGTGTGTTTCCTACGGTCACTAATGCCGGAACACAACACAAAGTTTTTATGGCGGCATACTTAATACCAAAGGTGGTTGCCATCCAGACGGGCTTGGTGCCCTACCACGAAGCTGGGGTGGGTTGTTTTGTCGCCTTTTACGACAGGCCGATCCCGGTCGCAGAGGTCAGTATTCTTTCTCCGCCCCTGCACGGATACAAACGGAATTTCTGCACTTAAATCACATTTTTTTGAGCTCACTCACATCTGTTAACAAGTATGATATTAATTATGATTGTATGTTAAAGTCAATGCAGAGTCAACAAACTAGAAAACTTTAGCAAGCAAAAGTTTGTAGCATTTTTACAATAGTTTTAACCATTAAAACCATCTTACTAAAGAATGATTGTTAACTTAGCTCTATGACATCCTACCAAAGAGATCATTTCCTAAAAAGTATGGATAGCTTGCCCACAGAAGCCGCCCAAGTTGTGGTGATGATGGATGCAGGGCAGGTCAGCGTGTTGTGGCGGCTGCACGATTACATCTAAGCCTCTCTGCTGTCAATAGAGTGTATCAGCGTTATTGGGAGACTAGTATGTTTACTCGCCGTCCAGGATCTGGTAGACATCGAGTTTCGTCTGAGTAAGATGACCAGTATATTGTGTCAGTTTCTCTAAAAAATCTCCACTTTAACTCTATTCAACTGCAGAAGCGGAACCGCTAGGTTCGAGAATTGGCTGTAAGCGATTCTACCATAAGAAGATGATTTACGGAGCGTAATATGAAAACTCATAAGCCAGCTAATGGTCCAAAATTGACGGTAGACCACCGAAGACCGCCCCTCAACTGCACTTGAGCACTTAAATTGGTCATACCTTCAATGGAGCAAAGTTCTATTTTCTGACGTAAAATCATGCTGTATGGTAATGACGGAAGAAAAAAGGTATACCGAAGAGAGGGAGAGTGTTTTTCACAGTGCTGCATTGAAGAAAGAGTTAGTTACGGTGGCGGTTTATGGACGATTGGGGAGGCATGATAGAAAAACGCTGATAGAAAAACCGAACTTGCGTTTGTATCTGGACCTCGGTTACCATCATGAAATGGGTTACGTTACATCGAAGAGTGTCTGGAGCCTTATATGGTTACCTTACTCACATTGGCGAAGATTTGATTTTTTTTTCAGGACAGTGCCAGCGCTCATACCGTTTGCATTGTAAATGAATACCTGAGCAAAGTCGGTATTGTGGTTATGGGCTGGCCAGCAAGAAGCCCGGATATGAATCCCATAGTGCACCTACGGAATGAGTTAAAGAGACGAGTCAGAGCGAGAGATCCTGCTTCAGAGACGCTTGGCCTGCTTAAAACAGCTATACAAGAAGAGTGGGATAATATCCCACAACACAAGATTGTGACCCTTATCCGTTCCATGAGGAACCGCATGGAAGCAGTGATAAGAGCCTGGGAAGGAAATACGAGATACTGAATAAACTTCTTTTAACATTTTTCTGTTTTATATCCTTGTTTCTAACATTTAACAATTTCTTCTAGAGTAAAAATTATAGTTCAAAAAAACTAAAATACTCGCTTTTATAGAAAAACAGGGTAAAAAATATTTTTCAATAAATTTAAATTACGGATAGGGGGATTACCAAAAAAATCAGTTTTATTGTAAAAAAGCGTGGGGTGATTTTTAAGATATTTTCAAAATGACTACTTCTACCAATATTTGTCAGTAAAATATTTATAACAATTGACAATAAGCACCCTACATTTTTTTTACAATAAAATTCATTTTTTTGTTAATCACTATCTATAATTTAGTGTATAATGGCATTATTCATTTACTTAGTTATGTTTAACAATTTACCTTCTGACTTTCAGATAACGACATGATAGTTTATGTTGTTATTAGAAAATTGGCGGTAGCACTTTTCTTACCAGTATTTCTTAATATATAGCACGATTATTATTGTACTTAATAATCTGTAATTCTAGCTCATCTTAAGATTAGACTTATAGAAGTCTAATAGCAGCGTCTAGCCTGATAGCAGCGACTAAAAATTATAAATATATTTATGGATCATAATAATATTCTGTAATTTTTTAATTGATTATCATTGGTTCGGGTCTAATTTGATTCTATTCAATTGATTGTTATCTCAATAGATTGAAATTAATATTATTACCTCATTCCATTTTAATTCTAATTTATATTAAATGTACAATGAAATGAAACTTTGTGCTTGCATTTTGTTCGGATTTAACTTTGTAGCATCAGTTTTTATAACTCCTCGCTCAAGCGTATCACAACCGCGGCATAGTTGGCTAACTCTATTAATTACATTAATGCATTCATTAATGTAATTAATAGAGTTATAAACTGTCATAACATGGGAACTTCTACAACTTTTGAATAGTTGAACACTGGTAGTCAACTATGGAAAGTAAGCGAGCAGCGATTTTAATAATAAGGATAAAGTATGATCAGACGATAATGTAACTACACATATGTTCGATATTAGCACGGGTATTCTGCACGTAAAAGGTCCAGTTTGCTACTCGTGATTTTCTTCGTTGTACTTCTCTAAAATATATTTTCTCCGGGGCAAATTTTACATAATAATAGCATATAACGTCTTATAATGGCCTCGGGGTTACCCTTAGCGAAAAGGGAAAGTACACCCACCACGCTTGTCTGAGGCGAATTGGCGAGGTACACGTAGTAGTGATCACGTTAGTTTTCTACACGAAGTTTTCCTTTACCGTGGCTAGGTGACAATTGTGCACAGTTGTGCAAAAATATGCACATTAGGCGATAAAAACTGATTAAGTGGTGCTTGTTTCTGAGTATGACACCTTTTTGCTAGTACCTTCTCACCCAAGAGCCATCTATTACAAATAAATGAAGAAAAGAGCGGCTAAATGGATACCAGTCTTAAAGGGTTATATAACCCTTCATAATCATATGATTTTATTAGAACAATAATTAAATTTTTAAAGTACTTAAAACGTTCATTAATTTAATTTTTTAATATCTCTATAGTCTCTTCTTCATCTTCTTTTTCGTTACGGTTCAAATCGTCAATGATTTCTTCATCAGTTACAATTTGGAATCCAGGGTCTTGACTATCTCAGTAAATTCACTCCTTGATATTCTCTTCATCACACTCTTCACCAATGCTAAGAATTTTTATTGCTTCTGTTATTTCTTTGAAATTGTCGTGCGGTATAATTGAAGAATTGGATGGAGTCTTCAATAATTTATTCCATGTCCTTTTTAATGTTTGCGATTCCACAGAGTTCCACGCTTCTACCAGCGTATAGCAATAATCTTTTAAATTGATTTCTTTAAAAATATTCAGCATCGTTTCTATTTCACTGCTGTCTGCTGACAAAAGACGACGCAGTAGCTACTTTTTGTATAAAAGCTTTAAAGTTTTAATGGCAATTTGGTCCATAAGTTGCAATATTGACGTTAAGTTAGGTGGCAAAAACTTTACTGTAAACTTACCATTTTCTCGATTTAGTGTTTCAGCGTAAGGGTGAAAGGTGAAGGGTTTTGAAAGTTCCTCACCTCAGGAATAAATGTATTTTCACAGCAATTAAAAAAAATATCTGTGTTCATCCATGCTTTTTGTTGGTTAGCTAGCGTAAGTTAAGGGGATTTTGGCATTTTTGAAACAGCGCGGAAATTTTGATTTGCCAATAAATAAGTAACAGTGGCAATCGATATGTTCCTTTAGCGTTTGCGCAAACCATAACCGTAAAGGTATGATTCCGAATTACGCTGCACGCAGCAGTGCTGCCGCGACACTGCTGCCGCGACACTACCGGTCCCCATACAATCTCTATAAGCTTATATGAGAGTACATTCCGAGCTAGGCAGCAATGACGCGGCAGCAATGACGCGGCAGCAATGACGCGGCAGCAATGCAGCGACAGCAATGCAGCGGCAGCAAAGTAGCGGCAGCACTGCTGCGCGATAGAGTTAGTATGGGGACCGGTAGTGCCGCGGCGCAGTGCCGCGGCAGCAGTGTCGCGGCAGCAGTGTCGCGGCAGGACTGCTGCGTGCAGCGTAGTTTGGAATCATACCTTAACTCTATCCTTACTCACTGTGCCCCGGTGCTGCATTTTCACGACGCGATGCTAGTGATCTGCTTGGTAGAGCTTTCCAATTAATATCTGTTTCGTCGGCATTGTATACAAAATCTAAATCGTATTCCTTTTCATCTAGAAATGCTTTTAAGCCGTTTACAAATGAGTCGGCTGAAGTAACGCTAGCAGACAGTTTTTCGCCTTGAATCTCCAATTCGCGAATTTTATGTCTAGATTTAAATCTTGCTAACCATCCACAGCTCGCCTAGAAAGAAGTATCACCACCAAGCTTTTGATTAAAATCCAATGATTTTTCCCATAAAAGAGGTCCAGATATGGGCGGGCTGCCCGCTTGCTCTCTTTTGTAAGAACCAAGTAAAAACTAGAGAACCCTCCAGAATTACATTATGATATTTTTTCATGGCTTTACGTTGCAAGCTTCCATCTTCGTTCTCAAGCGCGCAGGTGAATTTCAATATGGTATCAGAATTCTTTTGGATATCTGATATCGTAGAAGTTCCTACACCATACATTTGCGCCAATTTACTGCCAGATTCACCGTTTTTTAAATCTCAATTTTCGCTTACACGTTATATATTTCTAACGCAAAACATAAACAGAAATGTAAACAAAAAATACTACCCATCAATAGAACGCTATCAAATAAAATTTAACAATAACAAACACTATCGCGCAAACAAATGAGAGCGGGAGTACCTACACGTCGGAGGCGGGAATAAACTCCTCGTAACATGTTTCGTTGCGCCGTCAAATGAAGAATGAGTCCAGATAATTGGATATTCGGATCATCGATGTTCGGATAATCTAGATTCTACTATATATAAACTTTATTATATTGTTCCAAAACTTGCTCAATAATGTATATTACTATACAAAAAAATTAATAAAGTCCGTAAATAAATAGCTCTATAAATATACATTATCTTATCGGTCACTACACAGTCTTTTTTGGTATAATACTACCTAATTTGTTAATAAATACTATTGATTCGTTTTTCATCAATTACTCGCCCAGTTTAATTTGTTCTGTATCGTTTCAATTAGTATTTAGTTAAATTAATTTGTTGTAACGGACTCGGTAAGAGTGAGTGACAGGATTCGGACATTTCGATTAAAACTTTGCGTCCTTTTCCGCTCATATAAACATTGGACCAACGTTTACTTCATTGTTTAGAAATTAACTCTTTCATTATCGATAGAACGAGTTAAATTTGCATTTGGCAACATTGTGTATACTGTGTGTGTGTCTTACGTCTTCTTTTATAAAATGGTTATTATCAAAATTTAATGTATAATATGTAATATAAGAGGTTCCAAAATGTCTTCGAGAACTAAGCTAACCTCACCTTCCAGCTCATGTGTCCTATTAGAAAAAGGACGGGATTGCCATCTATCAGGGTCAGGAAATTTTAATATAGTTAAATTGCGTGCCAAACCTATTCTATATTTTTAATATATAATCAGCTCAAGAGCATTAGTTAAATGTCATGAAAAGTTATCCACCAGTGTTGGACTCGGATTCTAAAATGTAAGTTTGAGATGTACTGGGTTATCATCAGGTGACTAATCAATCACTCAATGCATGAATGAAAAACTCTTTATTGTTCATTAGCTAAATCTATGTACGATAAACATTGTAATAATTTACAGTGATGTAAAGGGCGGCCTTATCACTGAAAGCGATCTCTTCCAGGCATTCCATAAATGGCGGTGCACGAAATTATTTATACGAAATGTATGGAAGAAAATAATTGTAATAAAAGTAAATGGATAAATAAATAAGATGTAAATTGATATAACCCAAAGTAACGTTAACGAGTTTGTAGGGACAGATAATATTTATAGACAATTTAAAGATAGGAAGAGTTTTGGTTTTTCGCATATACTCGTATACAGGTACAGGGAATACCACAGTTTACCGCTTGGGCTAAGTACGAGTTCTAAAGAAATGAAGTGGTTATAGTGATCCAATACAACAGTTTACGTATTCATCCCTTCTCCCTCTTATCTTTTCCTTTCTCCTTCATATCTATTTAATATGTAAGTATAACTTATTACATTAGATAGAATAAGCTAAACGAAGCTCTTTAGTGAAAAGGATCACCTCAGAAAGGAGCGAATTCCTTACAAAATATTAGTAAATTACAATCTTAACGAGCGCAGCGACATCTGTTCGTACAATTTGGAAGGGACATACTAATTTCGAGAGATACGCTTGGCATTCACGGAGCAACAAAATGTCAACTACTACTTGGAAGTATTTTGTTACCGTCAGTAAATAAACCGGAAATATTGTAATACCGTAAATTTGTTACTCAATTAGGTTTTTTAATTAGGTATGGTAATTTTTTGCTGTAGGACAGCAGACAGTCTGACGGTCTACTTCATAGTAAGTAGATACCTTCGCATATGGTGCGGATAGGTTACTTATACCGGAACGCAAAACAAGGATTCAAACAAAACAAGGAAACGAGGATATACATATTTATGAATGCTAAAGAATATTTCAAAGCGTTCAGACAAAACAACCCTAGCTAGGTGGTAAGGCTCCAAACCAGTCTGGATGGAAACCGTCTGGAAGGGGTTATCCCTTCAACCGCTATTACTTTGTGTGACATTTTTTCTAAGTAATTGGGAGGTTATAAAGGGAATATAGGAAATGAACTTCAAGTTTTTTTTTATTGCTATAGAACAGCAGACAGGCTGACGGCCCGCTTAGGATTTAGCAGTTACCGTCGCCTATAGGTGTATGCAACGCCAGTGGCATCGCGAACACGCTGCTGTCCCATAAAGGTACAGGAACTTGAGTCACTAATGCCGGAACACAACACAAGGTTATTATGACGGCATACTTAAGACCAAAGGTGGTCGCCATCCAGACGGGCTTGAGGCCCTACCACGTAGCTAGGGTGGGTTGTTTTGTCGCCTTTTACGACAGGCTGACCCCGGCCACAGAGGTTATTCTTTCTCCGCCCCTGCACGGATAAAAAAGGTTTTTCGGTTACTGCGAGTAAAAAGACCATATTATCATGAAGCCTGTCAGTCTAATAAAAATCTGTACAAGATTGACTACTATCTCAACTTGTAATGCTCCAATAGGCACATATTTGTCAAAACACTTGGCAGTGAATGTGATAATAGATCTATACTCTCTTACCGATCTTTACAACGTCACGCTGACGTGGTGCAATGGCTTTCGTACGTCGAAACACATGCAGGGACCACATATTCCCGTCGCAAATCACGATGTTTATGTATACGTAATTATTTACATAAAAAATTATATAAATATATCAAATTTAGTGCCCATAACAAAAGTGCTCTGCTACTCGCTTCGAGACTAAATGACACTGTAAATTATCACAGTATAATTTTTTATGTTGAATGTCAGAAAATCATAACACTCTTTGGTAGGACGCAGTATAATTGAGAAAACGAAAATTACTATGAAGTTTGATTTTGGAAATTTAAAAAAATAAATGCTAATGGCAAACTATAGTCGTTGTATAACAGATATGAACCATCGAAAACAATTTAGTTAGCAATGAATTCAAAAAGGCCGGATAAACTCGGCAAATATTCCTCTCTAATATTCCGTGTGGGCCGCTTCGTACGTTGAAAATGTTATGAATAATATATCGGCGAGAATCAGTGTTACCAGTTACAACTTACTTTTTCGTAGAAAATACAGTCATATTTCGCTATTGAAATTTCGCAGTGATGATAATGATTAAAAATCGCATTCAAAGGTTACATAAATTTTAGTATCGGTCAATTACAGTGAATATTACAATAGGATAGGCCATAGTGTCGAAATATATTCCAGAGAAACTAACCCGCTGTTGTCTTTCAGTATTTTACCTTAATATTAGTATGTGATGATTATTTAGTAATTTGCACATAAGTCAAAACAAACTCTTTCAGATGTGTATTCCACAATCGTGATCTAATACAGACACTGGTTTAATTTATTATGCACAATAAAACTTTATATATTTAGGACAATATGTCCCCTTCATATTTTTTAAAATAAATTGCATAAAAATATTCTTGATGAAAGATCAGCAATCATCACGAAGGCTATATTTATTAAAATGTAAACAAATTCCTATTTTAAAAATATTCTTAATTCATGATTCTACAGAATATTATCGTTTTATTATATAGTATAAAGATAATTTTGAGATTTATATTGAACTAAAAGCTGTTTTATACTTTTTAACAAGGATGTCGGAGTTTTTGACTAATGGGTGATAACCCAGTAGCGAATGTACGGGAGCAGTCGCGAGAGATAAACCCACATTACATCTCACACACACCGTGACAAATAAACGGGCGAACAAACGGACAGCCGGCATACACACATGTTTTATTGATACATGTATGAATGCAATTTTAAATATGAACTGCGATTGCTATTGGCGTGGATTAAAAAGTAACTGAATATATGGACTGTTAAATTTGCCTACGGACGATACGTGATTTTCTATGATATATTCAATTTTGTTACGGGTCATGATATAATAAACAAGTTGTTAAATTTTCTGTAACATATATTTCTAATCTGTCTGTTGTTCGTTTCTACTCATATTCTATTTGGCGTTTTAACATATTCTCTTTTTTCCAGGTTGGAGCAGCTATGATGTCCTGTCCTCTACCACTGCCGCTGCTGCCGGCCCTTCACCCGCAACCAGCTTTGGCTTCGGATTTTCCTATTCACATTGGCATAAAGGTAATGATTTTATTACTAGTATTACGTTATTAAATATTCGATAGATAACTTTACATAACAGAAGTCTTATATTGGTCACGGTTTAGAAACAAAAATAAGAAGCCACCCACGGAGTCGCAAAGTTATAATGCAAGCATTTGTTAGTTAACTAGTTAAAGGCATCGTATATGTTACTAATTAAAAGCATAGTTTTCCTTGTGACTAACTCATGAAAAGTTCATAGAAGGGCTAATAGACGCACATGAGTTTAGTATCTCGCAGCCCCATATCCAGAGCTTCGAAGTGTATGTATTCGGACTCGGACACAAACGAGACGAAAAGTTTTAAGTATAAGAACAAGAAGTAATAATATCAATTATTTGATTAGTTGTTACGAAATAGTGATCGATTCAAGTATATATATATATATATATATATATATATATATATATATATATATATATATATATATATATATATATATATATATATATATATATATATATATATACCTAGTCAGGTCATAAGTATTGTCACACAGTAAAAACTTTTCTTTTAGAATGCTGGCCACAAAAAAGTTTATTGAATTCGAATCTCGAATTGTTCATGAAAATAAAAATGTATACTTTTAGAATTTTACTCATTTTTTAAATATGGAGTGGACGTTTAAAGAAGACCGTGTTGCAGTTATTGCGTTGCATCGTTGCGGTTACGCGCCAATTCAAATTTTTAACATACTGAAAAATTTGAATATAACCAAAAGATTCATTTATCGTACCATCAAACGATACAATGAAGACTCTAGTGTAGATGACAGGTCAAGAAGTGGTCGCCCTCGGTCTGTTAGGACTCCAGCAGTGATAAAAACTGTGAAGGCACGAATTCAAAGAAATCCCAAACGTAAGCAGAAACTGTTGGCCCTTCAGATGGGGTTAAGCAGAACCACGGTGAAAAGGGTGTTAAATGAAGACTTAGGGCTTCGGGCATATCGAAGAAAAACAGGACATCGTTTGAATGCTCGTCTAATGGACCTGAGACTGGAGAGATGCCGCGCTTTGTTGAAGCGGTACGCGGGAAAAAAATATCGGGAAATTCTTTTTTCGGATGAAAAAATGTTTACCGTAGAAGAGAGCTACAACAAACAAAATGATAAGGTGTACGCACACAGTAGTGAAGAAGCGAGCAACCGTATTCCGCGTGTCCAACGAGGTCATTTTCCATCCTCGCTCATGGTATGGTTGGGAGTTTCTTATTGGGGCTTAACAGAGGTACATTTTTGTGAGAAAGGTGTAAAAACGAATGCTGTTGTGTATCAAAATACAGTCCTGACGAACCTTGTGGAACCTGTTTCTCATACCATGTTCAATAACAGGCACTGGGTATTCCAACAAGATTCGGCGCCAGCTCATAGAGCGAAGAGCACACAAGACTGGCTGGCGGCGCGTGAAATCGACTTCATCCGGCACGAAGACTGGCCCTCCTCCAGTCCAGATTTGAATCCGTTAGATTACAAGATATGGCAACACTTGGAGGAAAAGGCGTGTTCAAAGCCTCACCCCAATTTGGAGTCACTCAAGACATCCTTGATTAAGGCAGCCGCCGATATTGACATGGACCTCGTTCGTGCTGCGATAGAGGACTGGCCGCGCAGATTGAAGGCTTGTATTCAAAATCACGGAGGTCATTTTGAATAAACTTTAATGTCATAAGAATCTATGTTTTTTTAAGTTCATTTTGGTATATAAATGGTTACATAATGAATAAACTTGTTACAATTATTTTATATTAAACATGTGACAGAATTTATGACCTGACTAGGTATATATATATATATATATATATATATATATATATATATATATATATATATATATATATATATATATATTGGGTATCGTCAAAATCGTTTCTTTTTGACCTAATAACAATTTCAGAAACAAAAAAAAAATTACGATACCGTTTAACCCTGCCTAAATAACGATACTTTTCCCATTTAATTAACATGGGATTTTTGCACTTTTTAGCAAATAATTTTTATTTCGCTCATTATACTCTTTAACTTACCAACAATGCTCAATTCTGCTTTTATTATGATCCCTTTAGAGGGAGAAATTTTCATATTGGCGCAAAAAATTTATCACGTAACCTTTGGATAATAACGGACATCCTATATATATATATATATATATATATATATATATATATATATATATATATATATATATATATATATATATATATATATATATATATATATATTGTAAAATGTCTATAAATTCAAGTATATAATAGTGATCTACCAATTACGGAACTGTTGGTAATTACATTTCAACAGTCGGGCATACACCTGATTTAAGTATATATAACTTTGGATGCCATTCTGTTTACATTTAATTTTCTTTTACTTTCATGTAATTTGATATTTCGGCTTCGTCGAGGAGTTTGGAGTAACTTAAATTGCGAATATATCAAAGAGAAATGAAAATGGAAAAAATATGAAATTGACTAAATACTTGAATACTAGACTTATGGATATCTTGAAATGTAATCATTTCAATATTTAACACGTACACATGTACACTGTACAGTATCGATCAAACTGAGTTTGATGTTGGTAAATAAATAAATATACTGTGAAAATTCACACAGTACGAGATGGCAATAGATATTCCTAAAAGTAAGCGACAGAGCATTTATGCTATGTGTATTAGGTAACTGATATACTACTTATAAACTTTTCTTTTACTTTCTCTTACCCAGATTCAGGACGGGATTTGAATCCGTGACCCCCGCTTCCACTCCGATATGCGAAAAACGTGTAGCTACACCTCAGGTCGCACACCACATTTTTTATTTTATTTTCATTTTTGATGAAATTCGTTTTTGGGTTATTTTTACTATGTACGAGTATATGACTGATGAGTATTCGAAATTATTATTTCATATTGTATAGTTTTAAAACAAAACGACGATGCAATTCTCTCTTCTTGCTCAAAACTCCACGTCATTTACGAGGATCGTCTGAAAAGATTCCGAGCTAACAAAGATACAAGACATTTTTCCAGATTTTTCAACATAGTCTCTTTGTAACTCGTATTCTCCCAGCGATGTTCCCATCTCTGTAACCCGTCCAAATAGTACTCGGCGTTTTTCTCTACAAAATAATTATTCACAAAGGTGATTGCCTCTTCATTTGACGAAAATCTCTGTCTTCCGAGCGCAATTTTTAGATGAGGAAACGAATTCGCTTGGGGCTAAATGTGAATAAGGCGGACGGTGATGCAGTTCAAACCATAATTCGTGAATTTTCGCCATGGCAACCGGTGATGTGTGAGACGGTGCGTTGTCTTGGCGAAACAGGATTTTCCTTTACTGCAAATTTGGCCGTTTTTCCGCAAGTTCTGCCTTCAGCTTTTCAAGTAAGGATGCCAACTATGCTCCTGAAATGGTTTTTCCTTTTTGAAGATAATCGATTAAAATAACTCCAGGACTATCCCAAAAAACAGTCGCCATCACTTTCCCAGCCGAAAAAACAGTTATTGCTTTTTTGGAGCCGGTTCCCCATTTGCAGTCCACTGTTTGGACTGTATTTTTGTTTCGGGCGTATAATGGTGTATCCAAGTTTCATCTACAGTAATTACTGTATTAACTAATCGGCACCAAAACTCGGATTTATTGCACCTAAACTGCACCAACAGAGCGTTGGAAATGTTCATTCGAACACGTTTTTGGTCTAACGTGAGCTAACGCGGCACCCAATAGCCCCAATAGCTTTCTCGTGTCTAAATGTTGATTTAATATGTGAGAAACACGTTCTTTTGACATGTTCATAACCTTTGCTATCTCTATTACTTTAATTCGGTGGTCGTCTATCACTATTTGGTGAACTTTGGCGATGTTTTCGTCGGTAGTTGAAGTTTTTGAACGTCCCGAACGTTCATCGTCTCCCAAGTTCTTACGGCTACGTTTAAATTCAGATGCCCAAAATTTTACTCTGGTAAATGATCGTGGAGAGTCTCCATACACAGAATCCAAGTCATCTTTAATTTACGTAGGCGTATAGACTTTCAAAAACAAATATTTAATGAGAGCTCTGTACTTGATTTTGTTCACTTTCATGAAAACGCTCACATCAACTCACTCAAACGACTGTTACATAACAACTGCGAGTCCAAAATGGCTGAAACTTTGGTGAGTAACTGTCAACAGATGAAGAACGAAATTCACTATCTTTTATTTACGAGTGCTGCTATCTTCATGTTGAGGTCGGAAATTTTTCAGACCACTCTCGTACATATAATTTGTAAATGACGAGAAAATGATGTTTGTGTGTCTAATTTGTAATACTCTCATTTTCGTAAGTACAAAAGCTCTTGCAAAAACACCGAGAAATATTAAAGTGCAACAATATACAAGTTAGTATGTTTCATTGGACGTAATACACATCTTCAGTGGACTTGACTATCATTAATGACGTTGCCAGCAGCTAGCCCAATCTCAACGTCCGATTACATCAACATACAACTAACAATTTAGGGATTGACTAACTAAAACCGTAACGCTACTGAGCTCGTTGAAATGTATCAATTTTAAATTCTAATGATTTGAAATGTTGTTGTTGACATATGAACAAGAATATATAGGTAAATCCCGTTTAAAACGACACTTAATATAGTCTGCAAGTTTTTGACTAAATTAGAATGTGTGATTAAATTTATGTATTTTTTAAAGTAATTGATTATTTCATATTTATAAAAGATAAACCATCATAAATTGCAGCACAGCACTTGTGTGAATTTTCAATCAATTAATTAATTAATAAATTGGGCAGTGCATAATCGGCTTAGTGCCGTACCGCATATAAGCTTTTATTAAATCCCTACAAATATAATGAAAATGTAAAACATTTTTGGAACAATCGCTGACATTATTTATTTATGAATTTTTTTAATTTTTTGTCTTCCTGTAGGACAGCAGATAGGCTGACGGCCCACTTAGCATTTAGCAGTTACCAACGCATATGAGTGTTTGCAATGCCAGTGGCATCGCGAATACGCTGCTGTCCCAAAGGGTACAAGAACTTGGGTCACTAATATCGGAACACAACACATCGAATAGAAGTTTTTATCGTTTAATAGAGATATCTTCAATTCAATTCTAATCAACAAAATTTTAAAATATAACAAACTCAGTTGAAGCAATTGCTTCAACCTTCTCTCCGTGCAGGGGAAGAGTACAAATACTACTAAACCTCTGCGACCAGGATCGGCCTGTCCTGGCGTAAAAAGCATCAAAATCGCTCTATCTATGTAGTAACCGCCCCTGGTGTATAAGTATGCCGCCATAATAACCTTGTTTTGTGTTCCGGCATTAGTGACCCAGGTTCTGTTACTCTATGGAACAGCAGCGTGTTCGCGATGCCTTTAGTGTCGCAAACATCCATCTTTCTATTAAGTGGGCCGTCAGCCTGTCTGCTATTCCTCATCCATAAAAAAAAGCTTTATCAGCTTTTGATTTTAGCTACTATTTTTAAGTCATCAATTGCAAGTGAGTTATTTATTTCTTAGTAAATAAATAAGCGAATGCTAATGAAAGAATTGTTGATTTCTTTTTAAATGTTTATTAAAGTGTAGTATAGAACACAGTGGACACGGAGATAATTAATCGTTTTCTCAAAGCGTAACCCGAACGGAAGCGGTTTCGTCTAACCAGTGTCAATATTTGAGATGAACTTTTGCTCAATTACCTTCGCAAGTTAAACCGTCTTAATTGATAAGTACTTATTGATTTGTTTCCAGAGTTAAATTAGTTTCCAGGTTTAAGACATCCAATTTATTATTTGTAAAATTATCTGTAAAGTTTAATTGTATATACATTCTAACTAATATTATAAATGCGAAAGTGAGTTTTTTTGTTTGTTACGTTTTCACGCCTAAACCGCTGAACCAATTTTGATGAATTTCGGTACAGTCATAGATTGGATCTTGGAGAAGGACCTAGGCTACTTCTTTTTTAAATTAATATGGCAGAACACGTTTTCCGGGTCAACTAGTATATATATATATATATATATATATATATATATATATATATATATATATATATATATATATATATATATATATAGAAGGGCGAATATGCTGTCCGTTCTTCAAGAGTAGAACTAGGTCTAGCTGTAAGCTTTTGAGATTAAAAGAAGAACAATAAAAACAAAGAAAATCATATTTATCAAAACGGCGAAATACACAATAATTAAATTAAAAGAAAAAATACAATCAATTAAATATTGATATTATTATTATGAATATATTGTTGAGTTTCAATTGTTTATCCATTAAGTTATTGTTTTATTTATAATAAATATAATTATTTTTATTTTTTCTCAAAATCCCAAACAATTTTAATTATGTATAAATATTCGTGTATTGGTTGGTGTAATTCATTGGCTATTACGAGTTTATTCCTGTTATATACTTTTTTCTATAAGTTTTCTCTTTCTAATGTATTACCTAAACATTTGTTTTATTTATAAAATTTCTAACCCTAATTACTTATAAACATGTCATTCATAGAGATCTAACATATCGAGGGTCCATTTGGCCCCTGAATTGATAATCGCCAAAGGGCCTTACATTCGAATCGAGGCTCGACATCAAAAGAGTTCGGGTCGAGGAAAAATGTCTTGTTATGCAAATATTGATGTCGTTAGACCCATAAATATACAAATATGAATAGGCTATCATTTGCCAAATGTTATATAAGTGTAATCCGACATAAATGTTTGTAAAGCAGTGCCAGAGGCACATGTATTGGTTTTTAGTCCATATGGCTATTTTTAAATGTTTAGAAGCACACAAAAATGTTTTTCAATATAGGGTATTAAACACTACAACTATATTGAAATTATTGTTACTCGGCCTACTGACAAATAATATATCAATTTCGTGTTCTATAATTATGATTATATATACTTCATATTATAATAATATATGTTTGTACAAAATACATCCATGGAGTTTCTTGTCTGTTCTTCTCCATAGGATTCACTTTTGGAACAGACACCTAGCTTTTGACGTTTTAAAAGTGCTTGTTACTCAGGCCTATTTAAAATTAAAAATTTTGACTTTGACTTTGATTTTTATGCGATATTTGTTTATGCTTTCTTATAAGTACCCCTATAATATTTATCACCGATATTCTCTCATTTCCATATACATTTTAATTTGCTAACACCATTTTTGAGTTAATAATTTATAATTAAGTCTCGATACTGGCCAAACATTGAAAAAATTTAATATATTGATGCAGTAAAATACTTAGGTTGACTATTAGTAGCTCCGAAGTAAGCTCCTTGTGTGCTTGTCATCATATTTTACTCTGTTGATTTAATTTTCGTCGGGTGCCATATTTGAATAGACGTGGAGATTTGAATTTATATTATTTGAATAAATAAATATGCATGAAATCAATTTATAGAAACCATTTCCGGGCGACTGAGTGAACAGTACAACACTAACTGCCTTCATTAGAAATGTTCTAGAGCGTAGTCGGCTACGGGGCTAGTTACTATCCGCGTAGTAGGCTACACTTTAAAACCGTAGTAGATACATTCGTAAGGAACAGAATTCTTTAACAAAATTAAATAATGGTATATGTTTTGTAGATCAAAACACATTTAACTTTTATGGTGATAGTTTGAGACAATAACTTTGAACATCTTTTATATTTTATTAATATTTACAACAGAAAATATTCCTTTTAAATTTCGATAAGTCATTGATATGCTTTATTAGTTTTATTCATGCAATATTGGAATAATAATTGTCCAAGAAAGTCTTTTATATTAGAAATATAGTTGACATACTTGTGAAAATAAAATTTGATCTTTTGCATTTATTAATATTGGTGGTTGTACCTTTACTTAGAATACTGATTTTAATGTAAAATTAGAAAATGTTTATACCCTACTGTGATAGAATTCATTTATTAAATATTGTAAAACCAAAACAGTACCGTATAAATATATATGTTTAAAGGCTTCTACATATCTTTTCAAAAATGAACCTACGACCGCAACGAGGGTGACTCGGACAGGCCAAAGAGGCGAGTCCGAGTTGGACATTGTCAATTCCACAATACACATCATATACAATAAATAAAAAGTATATCTATCTAAACATTTACTATTAAATAATTAGGTAAATATGTTTGTATTTGAGTTATTGGTTTGTAAATTAAATATTTTTTTGTAAAATTCTTATAATATAAATTTCAAACATACAAAAAATTAAAATTGAAATTCAAGAAAGGTTTTCTATGCTCGCGAACAAGTAATTACAATCAGACTTAGTATGTTTCCGAATTAACCTCTAAGGTGATGATAATAATGACTTTTTACTATATGAGTTATGGAGTTAGATATAAATTAAAAATATTTTATAACAATCATAACCATTTCATAATACAACAGTGTACATCAATGTCTTGCGGTGTTAACGATAAGCGACAGTGGTGGACAAAAAACGACCGAATATTAGTGCGGTGTGCCGTTAAATAAAGCGGCATTATCCCCGGAACAATATAAACGTCGCAACCTGCGGCGCAATAACCGACGCTCACCAGCTAATGGCTGCCCGTCTGTCATCTTTGCGCGGTCGGTGGCGACCTTACCTTACCCTACTACCCTCACTATATAACATATAGCTTAATACAATTGAATACGGGAAATGGAAGGTCTTCGTTGTATGATTTCTTTTAAATGACATCTCATAACAGAATAAATGTTGCTAATCGTATTCAACACAGGAGTGGATATGCTAACAGTGAAGAGGATAAGAAATATATATTTTTTTAATGCTGTAGGTCAGCAGACAGGTTGACGGCCCGCTTAGAATTTAGCACTTACTGTCGCCTATGGGTGTTTGCAATGCCAGTGGCATTACGAACACGCTACTGTCCCATAAAGGTATAGGAACTTTAGTCACTAATGCCGGAACACAAGGTTATTATGGCGGCATACTTAAGACCAAAGGTGGTCGCCATCCTGACGGGCTTGAGGCCCTACCACGTAGCTAGGGTGGGTTGTTTTGTCGCCTTTTACGACAGGCCGACCCCGGGCGCAGAGGTTAGTATTCTTTCTCCGCCCCTGCATGGATAAAAATATAGATACTTGATGAATAGATAGTTGAGTTTAAATTTTATTAATGTAGATAGCTAAGATATCTCGTAAGAACCCTTGAGGATTGATCGTAATCAATCCTCAAGGGTTCTCATCATTCGAAACCTAAGCTTATCTAACATATTTCAAAAGCATATCAAGCATTCCTCTACATTTTTATCCGTACAGGGGCGGAGAAAGAATGCTGACCTATAGATATGGGGTCGGCCTGTCGTTAAAGGCGACTAAACAACCCATAACTTAATGGTAGCTAGCCCGTTTGTATGGCAACCATCCCTGGTCTATAAGTATGCCGCCATAATAACTTTGTGTTGTATTCTTGCGTAAGTGCGTAAGTTCCAGTAATCCTTCACGGACAGCATCATGTGAGCAATACCCCTGGCATTGCAAATACCCATAGGCGAAATTAACTGCTAAAGTCTGCAGTCCTACAGTAATTTAAAAAAAATCGGTTTTGTTCGCGTAACATTTTATTTATGAAGAAATTCATGGCTACAGGGATGTTGTTGATGTTTTTTTTTTACGGTCACAGCAGACTGTAGTTACATTTTTGTTGTCTAGAACATTGCAAAATAAGCTATAATATTATTATATCTGAGGTTATGGAATCTTGCGTTCCAATATCGCTGACAACCCTAAACAATATTGTAAGCATCACAAAACTAGCGCTCAATTACAATGTATTTTTCGCAGTGTTATTACAGCAGTAGCTTTTTGATAGAGGCAACGCGCACCTCATCCGTTTGTAATATATCCTTTCCCAACATCACATTACGTTTATGTATCAAATATCAGATGCAGGCTGCTGTGTACTGTGTATTATTACATCGATCATGAACTTATTAAAGGAGAAATGCTCTTAATGCAATCATTAACCAATTGTGCTAGCGAAAAATTCACCGACACGTTTAGCAGAACGGTCCAGTAGTACTCGCTGAAGTGTCACAGAGCTTTCGATAACTTTAAACGACTTAAAACTTTAAATAATTTTTAACGGGAATATAGAGCTTCAATTGATTATAAAATGATATAAATATTTATTTTATTTACGAACCATTTGCGTTGGAAAGACTTGCCACGCAGGTCGTTTTTGTTTCTGCCACAAAAGCATCACGACGTGAGTGGCACGTATTTCCAACTCTATTAGTTAATATACTTCAATATGTCCTGTTTAGTAATTTACTCGTAGTAAGTATAAATAAAAACTTTTTGTATGTAACATTATTTACTATAAAACTAAAGCCTTATGTGACCAAAGCTAAACAATGTATTGCGATAACGTAAACTTTTATTCGAAATATACCCACCACTCGTTACGTTTTATTTAGACAATGCCATTGGTTATTCACGGTGAAGAGGAGACAAACGCTCTAGAGGTAACAAAGTTTACTAAATTATCCAAGTTTTATGGAAAACATATGAATAGGTATTGAAAAATACTGAATAATTTAAGCATTTATAAATTCAATGCTATGAAGAATATTTTTGCTATGATTATGTTAATTATTTTCTTGACCATGTGAAGAAAATAATATACTGCATTTATATTTTTAAATTTATATAAAATAATTCAAATTCTCATTACTATTCAAGTTCTGTAAATCATTTATGAATTTCTCTTAGCTAAGTAAACAACTTTATCTATGATTTTTTCAACGCTGCTACTTTTATAATCACATCATATTAAGAAAAATTATAATGAACATAGTTTAACCATTCTTATTTGTTGTGCTATTGTACTGTTATGGTCTCGACTAACATTTTAATTTCTTTGAAAATGATACTGTTTTATACGCTTTTCCTTCTCTTTTATCCACTAGCTGAATGGTAAGAGAAATTTAAGTATATATCCATCGGGAACTGCTTATCGACTTACAGTCATCGGCTAGAACACCATACCTACCTATCCTGGCATGATATTTAAGAAAGAAATATCCGTAACTTTATATGAATATAAAAGAATTCTAAAAATGTATATTTTATAAAATGTTCAAATGCCTATCCAAACCAGAGGAGATCCTCTACCATATCATACCAATAAAACATGTCAATCAATAATGTGTAAAATGCCAGGAATATCAGTATCGCCTCCGTGTATTAAATAATCTACGCGCCACGTACTTTATTTATTTTTTCACGTACCCTTTCTGCGTAGGGATAAAAGTTTTCTAATAAAAGGCCCTTCCCAGGTAAGTTCTGCCGTTGTTCTCGTTTATTGGCTACAGGTGACAATTGATGACGATAGCTCCGTTTAAGCGACTTCTTAGCAAAGTTTTTGTCTTAAACAACACTTAACGAGACATCGCTATGATATTTTATTGTTGGGCATTTATTGGTAATTTATATTTGATACAGGACAGCCGTTAAATTATTATAATATTATAAAGTAATTGCCGTGTTGCGAACGCAACCTAATATCGTTTGGATATGTTATCCAGAACGCAGCGCACAGAAGCACTCTACACTTTTTTTTTAGCGGATCTTCAACACTTTCAAATTCTTATCAACAGACTACTGTAAATTTATTTAATATATGGATTATTCGTAAAACTAATGCCTATTATTTGTTGTCTACTATAATCAGGAACAGCGATGACTGTGGGTTTGATTCTTATTGGAAAAGTAATAGTATACAAACACCCAAGCTTGGTCCGCTCTAGGTACGGCACTAAACTTGTTATAAAAACTTTTTAGGCATTAACAAAAATTTATTATATATACTATGATAAGCAAACAGAAAACTAAATGAATTGATAGATTATTATTAATAGGCGTTTTATAAAAAAAAAATAGATTTATTAAGAAGGATTTAACAGGCGCATACAAGAGAGAGAGAATGAGAGATCTATATGTCAAAAAATGGCATAAAGTACAAAACTATTTTTTAACATCAGTGCGGCGTTTACTTCAAACACGAATGTATTTTAATTTTGATAATAGTGAAATATTACTCATTAAGTGTTAAATGGAAAATGAAAACATTATATAATACCACTTTTGCTATTAAGCTATTGGACAGGATTGGATTCGAGGATTACAATAATACCTGCCGTTATACAAAGCGCTTCACAGTTTCCATTCGGGATGAATCGGATTTAAAAAGTACTGCGTGCACGTTGGTCTCTATGACTTTTTTAAATTTATCTAATCTAAAAATAAAACTACTAAAAAAATATAAAGAAATTAAATAGTCTTTACAGTCTTCTTTTAGATGAATTCTGTCGTGAGCTATGTTTTTAAATAAGTGACAAAATAAAATTGAATAATGGATTCGAGATATTTAATACTAGCTGACCCGGTAAACATTGTTCTGGCAAAAAAAAAAACATTTTCGCGACTAAAAGTAGCCTATGTCCCTTTTCTAAGGTCCAATCTATCTCTATACCGAAATTCATTAAAATTGGTTCAGCGGCTTAGCCGTGAAAACGTAACAGACAGACAGATAAACTTACTTTCACATTTTTAATATTAATGTGGTTAATTTCAATATAATGTAGCAACAGTTATAAACGACATGTAAATATTTCATAAATAATCCATTAATAAATATACAAGTTGTGTACTGCAATTATACGAACAAAATATATACGAACAAAATACTTTAAATGACATTCAAGTAAAGTTCACACAGAACTAACAGAATAAATACATTGTAAAAATCCTGCACATTGAAACCGTTGATGTATGCAAATCGGGTATTCAAGTAGGTAAATGTAACATGTCACCATTCTGTTGCGAACGAAGTGAACGGTCGGGACTGTGAATCAATGACAATCTATGAAAGAGATAATTTTTAGATTTTAGTATATAAGTAAACTAGAAAAAATTATTTCGGACTAAAATTAAACCGTTTTTAAAATAACACTCTTTTTATTTTCCTGTAAAAGTATTCTTAATAGGTGTGGATTGAGTTATATTTGGAACGGAAACGACCCGTCCGCGGCGTTGTTTCCGGAAGTCTTGCCACCGACATACTTCCTGTTCCAACGACCCCCAATTTGTTGGTTTTCTTTAATTGCTTTGATTCTTTGCTTAGTCTTAAATTTGACTTGAAAGGGTTAATGAAAGGTGAATGGGTGGAAAATTAATTTATTGTTCTCAATGGGTTTACATTTCTTTTTACTACAAATAATTTTGAGTTCTTTTAAAAAAAGAAAGAACATAATTCTTGAATGATGAAATAATACAATTATTCGTTGATTGATCTAGTGTAGTTAGCAATCAATATACAAGCAATCTTATCTTTATTATGTAAAGTTATATATTGTGCTTTGCTAGAGTGGCGTACTCTAGTATATTCATTCCGTTATTCACTATTACTGTTTTTTTTTTGTTAGTAAAACTGGCTTGCGAACAGTTTCCGAAACGTCAACAATTATCAAATGAAACCCGTACTTAAATTGGTAAGATGTTGTTTTAATAATAATTTGCAGTATAATTCAAGAAAAGAAAATATTATCAATTTACAATATACCAGACTTTATATATATATATATATATATATATATATATATATATATATATATATATATATATATATATATATATATATATATATATGTATATATATTAAAACCAAAAATTGAGCGATTATAACATACAGAACCCTAAAATTGACAATAAATCATTTTCTCCACTCCCCAAGGGTGAGCGAGAATTATAATTGTCCCCGACAGAAATACGGCGGCCTATGTTCATTTGTTTCGTCTAAATTCATAACATTTATAGCCCAAGGCTCCTATTCTCTGATAAAAATATTATTCATTTACGTAAAACATCCATAAAGGAACATCAGTATATATTAAATATAGTATAAATAATATTATATACGCTGGAATCTAACTACCATTGAACAATGAGTATCAAAAAGTTGTCTTAGATTATCCTAATATTAGATATAAGTTTTTAAGCTTTTGTGTTTATAAACTTTATGATAAAGTTAGTAGTAGTATTTACTACAAGAAGTTAAAATATTAGAGACTTAAATATACTAGGTGCACTGTTTTTATTTTCACTAAGCTTGTCAAAGTAAAGCGTACATCTATATTGTCTAGATTCTCCATTCTCTATCTCGTATCAATTTTTCTAAAAAAAATACAAAAATTGACTAGTTGTCAATTAGCCAAAACAAAAGTGCTGCCATATTGTCTAATATACTGAGATCATTGGTATTTTAAAAATTGATCTTTAATCATGAGTTAATTAGTAAACATTTTTGACATGACATGTGACCTTGATAGACGACTAAAATAACCATCACCAACCTATACCTTATCGTCGTAAAAATCGAGTAATCAGTTTAATACTGCTAGCTCAAAGGCGGCAAAAGAAGGGAACTATTGGTTTTGTTTCAGTGTTGAAAGGGTTAGATGACAGACATTCAAACTAACACATTTGTGTCTCTTTGCTCAAGACAAGGAAGAGTAAAGGAGTGGCATCGTTGCAGCAAGCTCCGCTGATATATTTATTTCCCTGTGATAATGCTGAACATCTCGAAATCCGAAGGGAAGATTCGGATGCATACGGGGCTCAAGAGATACAAATAAATATATATGCTGTTAAATTCACACAACTCTATCTTGTCCTGAAGTAGGCAGCAGTGCGTTGATTTGAGTACTAGATAACTGTAATACCCTTTTTGTATGTCGTAAATAAATACACATTATACACGTTTTCTAAATTTGGGGCGGGAATCGAACTAGTGACCCCCGCAGGCGTTCCGATGTTCGAAAGCTATTGCACTGCGGAGATCTTCAAAATGCTTTAAGAAACAGAACATTTTCACAATTTATCAAAACGCCGCGAAACTAAGTGAATAAGGCTATAGCTAAAAAATTGGGGAATACAAATTATGGGTGGCGCGACACTACACGCGAGGTCACAATTATTAAAGTACCACAACATTAAAAATTAATGTTTCACAGTGCTATTTATGTTTGTGTGATATCACTGGATCGAATAAAAACTTCATAATCTTTATGATATCTCTAATCGGGTGTTTAGAAAACATTGCATGTTTTAAATCACTCTATCGTAAAGGTTTTATTGTAGGCATTCATAAATATAGGCTTTGAGTATGTGCTGATTGCTCTGTGTATGTGCTGATGCCCATGTACTCGTATCTTGTATTCCAATAATCCCATACAAAATCACAATTACTTACTCTATTCAGAAGTCTAAATATTTTTGTCTGAATATGAGAATACATTATATATTGTGAAACATTTGAAATATATATGGTGGAGCTGAAGGACCGTATTAAGAATGGTGCGGCTTAGGTTTCGAAAGATGGTAACCGCGGTACGGGAAACAAAGGTAGTGCGGGTTCGATAATTAACGTGGAAAGGAAAGGAGACGGAAATACCCAGCAAGTCAAAGAACGGCGACTCACCTAAAGTTCTTCAATCTGCTACCCTCCACGGCTGGTTCTGCGGTTTGTAGCTTAGGCCTTTATAATTAGCGGTTCATTATAATAACACACATAAAAAAACTCGTGCGGGTTTAACCAAGACTCGGCGCGACGGTACGTGTAGTCGGCGCGGGTGCTAGTCAAGTAGAGAGCGGCGAGGTGGTGGTCGAGTAGTTTTTGAAAATCACCGTCAGGCGCCGCAGCATCTAAACTAACTTGCGGGTAGGCAGGGAAAAAAGAGATAGGATTAAGCGCCTAACCAATATATATTTTTGTAAATTTTGGTTTTCTTTATTATAATATTGCTTTTGCATTTTTAAATTCATATGCTTAGCATTTAGTTATTATTTACATAAATATTGTAACTGATGCCATTCTTGATATGCCTGTTCAAAGTTAGAGTAAGTCTGACCAAAGTAAAGTTTGAAGATTTATAAATTTTATATATTTTTATTATACTCAGTATTTTTAACCCCTCATATATTTAATTACAAAGTAAGAATTGTACTGTACAAACTTACCATTTCAAACAGTTTATCGTCGAAGCAGGCGATATAACCTACTTTGTATGAAACAGGCAAACGTTTACGTACGTTCCCGAGTCTTTGTCTATTAAATTTTCAGGGATTTTAAACAAGTTGACAGTAAAAATTTTACTGAGATGAGAAGACTCGGGATAATGCCTCATCTTGAATGTGAATTCTAAATTATTTATATTGTACAATTTATAATTTAACATACAAGTATGAATTTGTAACAATGTATTCTTGCTGGGACATTTGAGTCCCTGTTTCCAATTGTATTAAAAATAGATAAGACATGAAAACTTAAAACTATCAGCAATCACATTAAAAGCTTTTAAAAATAACATTGTCACTTCTTTATGATTTGTAATTGTATGCGGCTTTAACCAAATCTACAAACCTTTAGCACACTTTTAAATTAGCTGTCGTGCCTGATGATAAAATAAAGGGAAAGCTTTTTGATAAGGGAGGTTATTTGTAGCTTTCGTTAAATAATATTGACATATCAAATAATAAATTCAATAAGCCAAAAGGTCGAAGATCTGAATCACGAAATGTTCAAAGTGATACAAAGAGAGAAAGAGAAAATACTAAGATATCGTGTGTTAAATATGTAACAGAATCTGCTATAAATTTACTACTCAAACATGATCACCGATTGCTTTCAAATTACTTTCGATCGAAAATGATCTATGAATATTTAAGAGTATTCAGTAATTGTTCCTAAAGACTGCCTTAACAAAATACAATGCTTTTTTTAACCTGAATTGACTGAATCCCTTATAATTCAAATCGTATTTATATTGACCGAAAAAGTAAGAATTTGTTACCGAGTGTCCATTCCAATTAAAATTTTCCATCAACTGAGTACTCGATAACATCTTGAACTTAATCCAATCAAATCACCTGAACCAGTGAGGCACTAGTCGTTTCGATTACAGCTAAAAATACTCCAGCTTGTTTGTATAAAACGGTTAGTTCAAAATATACGCTGTCGTCGCTTAACTTCTTTAAAGGAATATCCGATCAAACGTCGGCGTAAACTAATTTCGAAGAGCAAACTGAAATGTCGTTTAAGAGGAAAAGTTGCCAATATCTACACCGAATCGCTAAATTGGTTAGCGATTACATTGACGATTTAACGTGATAGCGAGTAGCCTACCCAGCTCCGACGGTGCACTAAGCACACTTCATGGCCACTTAACTCTTTGACTTCTACACTGGAATTGAGAAAACTGAGCGCCCATGAAAGTGAAATGACTCGTAACAGTCCAAAACTGTCGAGACAGCTGACCGTATTTTCTTTAATGCGCAGTGTTCGACTTGATTGGTTTATTTTATTAACGTTTTAAATTAATTTTCAGGACCAGCTATTATCCTGAACTGCACACGAAGACAATAAAAAGAAACATTAATAAAATAGTGCTTTAATATAAGTGCCTAAGTTATTGTATGGTGTTGAGTTGAGGGGCTGGCGTCTTTCGTCGCTAGTAGCTGACCGTCGCATTACGTGAAATGGTCAAGGTAATTCCAGAATATCTATGAATTATTCACCGCTCTCAATTTATGCCACGCCTAACCCTTTCGTGTGTTTCGGGGCTTCACTTTGTAAATACATTTCCAAATCACTCACTACCCGCAAAATAAAATCAAATACGGCTTAAGAGTTTACTGGATGAATTTTTGTTTACAATTTCAAATATTCGTCCCCTTTAAGATCACTTCTTATATTTGGCGAAGCGTAATGGCTGTATTATATGCATCTTCTATGTTTGTGGAATTATGATGTACTTCTGAATCTTTTAAACTGATTCAAACAAAAAATGTCTTTATTGCAATGAATAAATATGAAGCCAGCTATAATTTTCCTGTAATATAGACAGAATCAACCTTTTTGGAGCTTTACACTCTATCAATTTGCAAGTAATGAGTGCACATGTTGTTATGCTTTATTTTGTGTGTAGCCCATAAATTCTTCGTGTGTTTAACATTTAACTCTTTTAAATTTATCATAACTCAATATTACTTACTGTATTTAATTTTTTAACTGTGATTCATAATAATATGTAGTTATCAAATCTTTGTTGTTTTGATTGTGTAATTTATTAATAGTTGTTGTTGTCAAATTCTTTGTTACTAAATAATGCTAGAGACTAAAACACGGTACGTATTATTTATATTTTTTTATTATATCTCTTGTACATTTTCTCCGTACAAGGTCAGCATACTTTGATCTTGTACTAATACTGACACCTACGGCCTAGGTGGCAGGCCTTCAAGCCCGTCTGGAGGGCCACCACCTTTTGCTTATAAATATCTTGCCATAATATGCATCTTGCATTGTGTTCCAACTTAAGTGACCAGGTTCCAGTTCCCCTACGCGGATAGCAGCGAGATAGTGGTGCCACTGGCTTTACTGACTTAATAAGCGACTGTCAGTCTGTCTGCTGTCCCACGGTATTAAAAAATATGTTATAGTACAACCAGCAATTTTAAAATATTTGGAACTAGGTTAACCAATGGTTCAACGATTTTTACACATAAAACATTGATCAAAAAGTTTCCGGATTAAGTAAGAAAAACACAAAATTTTCGCAAAATTCGTTTTCATCATCATTCATCATCATTTCAGCCGGAAGACGCCCACTGCTGGACAAAGGCCTCCCCCAAAGATCTCCACGATGATCGGTCCTGCGCTGCCCTCATCCAACCTCGTTTTAATTCATCAATATTATTTCCATCTAATCTAAGGCGATACAATCGGCTCAACGCTTCTCTAACTTCTCGGTACCATGTTTATAGAACGTTTGATCTTAGCTCTCAAAATAGGCCTCAGTTTCGGCAATGACTTCCTCGTTGGTGCTAAATCTTTTTCCTCAGAATCTTTTTCAGGTCTGGGAACAGCCAGTAGTCGCTGGGGGCCAAATCTGGCGAATGCGGGGAGTGGGGTAGCAATTCGGAGTGTAATTCATGTAATTTGACCATTGTAGCCATTGGTTTGTGACATATGCATTGTCTTGGTGGAACAGTGGTTTTTTCTTTGCCATGTGGGACCGTTTGTTCTTTATTTATTTGTTCAATTGATCCAATAACGCTGTATAGTATTCAGAATTGATCCTTTTTCTTCCTCAAGATAGTCGATAATCAAAATACCATACGCATCCCAGAATACTGATGACATGACCTTGCCAGCCGATTGTTGTGTCTATGGTCGCTTTGGAATGCTTCCACCTGTCTCAACCCACTCAGCTGATAAGCGCTTTGGCTCTGGAGTGTAATAGTGTACCCAGATTTCATCCATGGTCACATACCGATGCAAAAATCCGCTTTGTTATGGTTGTAAAACATCAGACAGGCCTCCGAATCGTCGATTCGTTGTTGTTTTTGATCCAGTGTTAATAAACGCGGCATCTACTTTGAGTTGAGCTGTTTCATGCCCAAATTGTTGTGTAAAATAGTAAGCACGCTGCCATATGATAACTTTGAAATCTCAGCCATCTCCCTAACTTTCTACTTTGCGGTCGGTGAAAACAATTCTCCGGTTTTATGAGACGTTTTCTTCGTTAACAGCCGTATTTGTGCGATCACTGTGTTGTTGACGTCGCTACGACCACGTTTAAATTCATTATACCATTCGCAAATGGTTGATTTCCCTGGAGCAGAGTCCGAATAATGCTTATCAAGCCACTCTTTTGTATCTTTCGCATTTTTTCCGATCAAAAAACAATGCTTGATCAACACACGAAATTCTTTCTTATCCATCTTTTGACAAAGACACCAAAGTTCCTTAACACAAACAACAATAATTTGAGAACACGTGGTCCATTTGTCATGAAATTTTGACACATACCTTATAAAGGATGGCGCTATCGAATGCTATAATAGATTATACATATGTGGTGCCATCTATATGTCAGTCCGGGAACTTTTTCATATATGTATAATAGTACATGTATATAAAAAGGTAAAATATTAGTTGCAGCACAGCAGTATGGGTAATACGAAATAAAATTTCTGTCTGAATTTAAGAACACCTAAATAGACAACTTCAGAAAGATCATTTCCGAATTACACAACTAGAGTTGATCGCGGAACAATGAATTTAAGTAGCTTAGATCAGATAAGCACTCGACTAGAGGTCAAGTTCATACAGGAATAAAATTACCGACGAGAAAATTAATATCACTGTTCTAAAAGCGTGGGGTGCTCGATACCAATCATTATAATTTTTTACTAGTTTCATTTCGAAATGCAGAGTTAGTTTCAAAATATTGTACAAAGCACCCCACGCTTTTAGAACAGTGATAATAATTTTCTCGTCGGTAATTTTATTCTTATGTTAAGAATTATTTTTACTTTTTAGTCTGATTAACTATAAAAGCGTGTTTTTTTAGTTTTTTTTTTCAAGTAACAAATATGACGACGTTGGAACCAGAGTGATCTAAGTGACATTTTTTCCAAAACTAAGGTTATTACACAATGGCATAGAAAAACCATAATTCTTCCATGCCACACTGATCTAAGTGCTTTCTTCCTTGAGGGATCACAACATGTCACTATAGAATACAGGACATAAGAAATAGCCCCCGATACAAGACCAATAACATATCAAAAAATGCAAGACATAAGAAAAATTCTAAAATGCATTCCTCCCATTCGTCATCACTTTTACTTGACATTACCACATGTTTCAAGAAGAAGAGGCAATCAGAAAGAATTGGTTGATGAAGACTTGTTGCCTGCTGTGTTAGGTGATGATTAAAAGATTTTTGTCGTGATTTTTTAATGATGTGGTTTTGATTATTAAAGTTCTACCTACATTGTTAATACATTTTTCAAATTTGTGAACTGCCATAGTGATCTAAGTGATTTTTTTCCCATAAAATTAAAAATGTTGGCTTTATTAAATAAATTAAACTGACAAAATGTGTTCCCTTTTTATTTTAAACTCATCAGAGGTACATTAAACTAAAACATAATAATATAAGGCTCATAAATTTCTTACAACAAAGCCCAACGCGTTTCGATAATTTTCTCGAAAACATACTTTTGTGCCCTAGATCACTCTGGTTCCAACGTCGTCATATAAACTATGTTACCCAGGGGTAATGAAGCACTCTAATGTTGAGAATTTTTTAAATCGATCCATTTTTAAGTTTATTCGTTACAAACACAATATTTTAGTCCTTCCTATTTGCAATATTAGTGTAGATTTATATACTAAGATTATATACTAGATTAGTTGTTGGATAATTATTTCGCCCAATATGACAAGATTAGCGTTGCTACATAGTTTTATTATTCCCAGATGTACATACGTTCAAACAAACCTCATTTACAAATAGAATTGGTTTGCGCTATGACATGTTTAACTCGCTGTTTGACAGTTTTAATTTAATGCGGTAAGAAAATAATTTAGCGACCCCATGAGCCCAATTTGTATCATTTGTGTATGAATTTAATAATTTCATAACTTCTGATGTGATGAATCGCTGATGTACGACTATGACGTAGAGCGCGTATTTATGCATGTTTCATCGACGTTAAATAAACTACTATACTTCTTAAAGAACGATTGCGAACTTTGGAAATTGTTATAACTAAATCTACAATAAGTAAAACTTCATAAAAAAATTGCAGTTCACAATTACACATTTAAACTTTATTCTTTTGTTATCCATGCGCTTACGGCTGACAATTAAATAAGGCTAGCGTTAGTACTACTTGGACATATTTAAATGCTACAAAAACTTATTCAACTATCTTACAGGTAGTAACGGAAACAGTTAAAGAACTTTCCCATACCGACTTTTATAACTTTTATGTTATTCCATCTTTTTAGTGCCTGTTTAGCGAAGAAAAGAAAAGACACACAAAATAGCCTCTAATTAAAAATCATCATTAAACATTAATTATACGATACTTTACTTTGCCATTATAGTATTATCGCCGCTAATACTGATAACTTGTATTATTTAATTATGCGCATCATGGTAATAATGTCATATTTGAGAAAATTCTTCCGTTTATATTAAAATGCTATCGTTATTGATATTGATTACCAGGTTTTGTGGTTAACGTATTTACATAAATAGTGAAATGAAACCTATTTGATTATTAACATATATTATTAAACTTATCTACGTTATTATTATGTTTCTCGTTTCATAATTATTTTAGTTTAAATCAATTATTATACTTTAATAAACGTATTAAATTCCATTATCCACGATTAGAAACTTCAAATATTATACGATGCTAAGTGATAAATAATCGAGGTAAACTGAGTTATAAAAACTACCCCCATTATTATGAAACTGAAAAGCGTCAAAAAGCTACCGGGATTTAAAAACTTAGGGATGAGAATGATCACAGTCGTATTACCGTCGAAATAATGTAAAAGACAGATTGTCAATTAAGTACCAGGAAACAAAAGTTATTGAAGAGGTCATCTTGCTGATTTTCGTGCGAGAGTAGCCTGGGGGGAGACCTGGCTTAACCTCTCACCACCCTCTTTCTTCCGCCTCGTATCACTTCTCGCAAACGCGTTCTTTATCCAATTATCCGAAGATAAATCTCACCTGTGACTGCAGAGGAAATAACGTAGGAAAACGTTGTGTTAGGGAAAAGTTATATTTTCTCAAATCCTTTGCGTTTTTTCTTCGTTTGACTCACTGAAACATTATACGTCACGTTCGGATTGATACATTGTTTGTTTATGATTTAATTTGTTACGCAGCCGTATTAGGCTCGCTCTGTTATTCTTCTTTTGTTTAATAGAATATTAGACTTATTTGCTTCTCGCTGGAGGGCTTCTCGTCATTTGCAGTATTGTTTTTATTTTTATATGAATGCTTTATTTAGATTTAGATGTACTGATGCTACATAACTGGCACCATTGTTCGGATTTCAATAAAGGTTTTTTTAATGAGATATATTTATGTAATGTTTATATACATATGCTTAATTTAAAATAATTGCAACACGATTTTATTATAGACTCTTCTGATATGGAAATTATTGAGACTCAATAGCGAATCCGAATGTTAAGCATGAGATATTACCATGTTATGTGGTTAGGATACAGGTTTTGAGTTTGAATGAATAAAATAACGATTTATCCGGTTAAACGATGAAAGAAAACACGCGGAAACCTGTATACCAAGATAACCGGTATGTGTTACCCGTCAGTCAGTCTTGGATAAGCGTGGCGGGTATACTCCATTTACTCCAGTGGGAGACTTGAACCCCAGCAGTGGGCTATTTTTTGTGATTATGTGGCGATTATTATTACTATTAACGTTACATTGCGTATAATTAATATAAGCTTAAATTTATTACTCAAGTCGTTCGAACCAAGCCTTTAAACTATTCATTAAGTGAAAGTAGCAAAATATTATTAAAACAATGCAGTCTTAAAACCTCAAGCTTAAAACAGAAAATGGAAATCAAATCCTTTATCTGATAGATTGTTTCCTTGTCACTTGAACTCGATTTTATAGAGACCTGCCGGCAAATCCAGTATCGGCATCCGACCCCCAGTGGTGCGAATCGATTAAATTTCATATGCTCCCGCGATTCGGCAAATTAGATCGGCACTTGAAACGGTCAAAAGTCGACACCGGGCCTCTTCCAACCTTCCGGATATAACGACATGCTGCCACTTTACAAGAATAAATTTTAAAAAGATAAACTTTTTCGTAGTTGGTTCGGTATTGTTTTTATTTTTATTTTCAATCTTGAAATTCTTAATAAGTGTAAATGTTAATCTTAATTAGTATATTTGTAACACTTTTAGTAGTTCGTACATTTCAATAACATCACTTTGTCAGATAAAATGTTACATATTTCTTAAAACTTGGTAGCTAAGCGATTTTCACTAGGAATAATTACGTTACAAATACTTACGTTCATCATGATATCTACGGCTTAGACAGTTTAATAATATACTTACTTGTCAATTACTGGCGGTGAAGTTTAACATCGTGTGGAGATAACCGGCACGCGTAACCTGTTAATCCGCCTTGGGCAAACATGGCGAATATACTGTATTATCACTTGTAGAGGGAAGTTATGGGCTACAATATGTATATCATACATTAAATGAGAAGCTTTTTAAACAAACATATTTATTAATGTCACATATTTAAAAAAAAAAAGTTGTGATTCGTGTTATCAATAGTTTTATATTAACATAATTAAATTTAAATCATTGTTGAATTATTCTCGCGTATAAGGTGCGTTCAATAAACCACTTCTCCGAAATTTAAATGAACATAACTGTTCATTAAATATCTGCCATTAAGTTGTTTAATTGCAAAGGGCTCGTGCATCAATCTAAAATATATGTGGTAATAAAATGCGACTTTTATTGCTTGGTTGTCACAAAAATACATTTAACGGACACATACACAACTAAAACTAGAACAATAAAAATTTTCATCTTGATGGATGATCAATCCCACAACTCGAAAGTATTCGTTACTCCAGGTAGATAGTTTTTTTTAATATAAGGTCAGATATTACCAAAAATAACATTATGTTCAATAACAACAAAAAATACTATTCATTTTAAGAAAATATACTTCACAAAGAGAATATATAAAATGTATCTCATCAATATTATCCCTTTGTATTTTGTAAATGCATTCGGGGTAAGGGTCGGAGGCTGCACGCGGCAGACGCCCGCTAACCGACAGGTAAATATTGAACCAAGATTAATAGGGTTCCGGTACACTGCCCGCGGTACCCAAACGAGGAAGATTTTTCCCTTTTCTCGCGGATCGGAACCAGATCTCATTTCCTCCGACAACATCAAAGTGAGATAGCAATCGGTTTTTTATTCGAATCAGCAATATTTCGTACGACATCGACTAGTTAATGGCTCGTATCTCGATCAGGTTACGGTAGGTAAATAGCACCAACCTTCCGGGACTCAATTTGCAAGATTGTACTTGTTATTTTATTGATTCGGGGGACATTTATGAATTATTCGTCGTTATTGTTCAGAAGGCAACAAGCTGACCTTTCATTTTCATCTCGTCTTATTGTTATGAAGAAGTCGGTTACCTTATGATGATTTACATATTATTTATGCGGCGATTATACGCATTTCAGAGTAAACTTCCGCATATTAGTTTCTATGGCGATTCTTTCACAAATTAGCGAATTACTTCTGCTATGTAACGTAAAATAATAATAAATGAATATATTGGAACAATTTACACAACATCATTTAGTCCAAAGTAAGTGGAAAAGCATTTGTATTATGGATACTAGACAACTAATTTAAACTAAATATATATTATGCATAAATACCCAGAAGCGCGACGGAAGTTGAACCCGTGAACCGGGACCTCCGTCACCTACGCCACGGAGGTCTTCATAAATCGTCGGCTATTGAACCCGGTATAAATAAAAATTTAACGTATCTGTTTTTTTATATACTGACGGACTCATAAACTGGATCTAAGTTCAGGATTACTTCGAAATGTTTTTTTTAATAAGTATGCAAACTTTTTAGATAAATTATATAAATATGGAGAGACTGGCTCATAGTCTCAAAAAAAAGGAAAATTTAAAAATAGAACTGCAGTAAAACAAATGAATATAGCCGGGAAAAGAAAATTTACTCGTAGTATGAGATTTGCGTGTTATTTATAGCAAAGTTTTAACTTGATTCTCATTGATTTTTTTATTCTTTTGTCAATTGAATTATTGTTACCAGCAGAATTGTTGGGTTAGTTTTTTAACTCATCGAGAGTCTTTGAACCATTATATGGATACTTTGTCCAAACAAGCTGCTCAAATTGTAGCATTGGTGCGGGAGGGCTTGGATCAACGAACGATTGGTAGAAATTTAAATTTAAACTAGTCTACGGTTTCTAAAATATACAAAAGATTTGTGGAGACAGGTTCTTACAGAAGGAGATGTGGTACAGGCAGGACTCGAGCAACCACCGGTCGTGATGACCGATTTATTGTTACAACTTCCCTGCGAAATCGTTTCCTCACGTCAGTTGAACATAAAACAGAGCTTAATGAAGTGCGTGGAGTAAACGTGAGTGCACGAACAATAAGAAGAAGGTTAAAGGAAGCCGATATCGCCCCTTTTAGACCAGCAAATGGTCCAAAGTTGTCTGTAGCTCACAGACAAGCTCGCTTAAGATTTGCGCGTGATCACCTGAATTGGACAGAAGAGCAATGGGCCTCTGTATTGTTCACGGATGAGTGTAGGACATGTTTATATGGTGTAGATGGTCGCAGAAGAGTCTATGGTCGACGTGGGGAGCGATATGCTCAAAATTGTGCGTGTTCCTTTTGGAGGCGGTTCGTGTATGGTCTGGGGTGGCTTATCGATGAACGGGCGAATAGAACTTGTGTTCATAGACATGGTCCGTCAAAACGGTAATAGAGTGGGTTTGACTGCACATCGCTACATAATAAAGATCTTAGAAGATCACGTGGTGCCTTACATGGGATTCATAGGCGAAAATTTTACTTTAATGCAGGATAATGCCCGGCTGCACGCTGCTGCACAAGTTCGACAATATTGCGAAGAGGTTGGGATACGTACAATGAATTGGCCAGCACGCAGCCCGGATCTTAATCCCATTGAGCATGTTTGGGACAATTTAAAAAGAGCTGTATATGCGAGAAACCCTTTGCCCATGACAGTGGCAGCACTAAGAACAGCACTTTCAGAAGAATGGGACGATATTCCGCAAGATCTTTTAATAAGCCTGATAAAATCTATGCGGAACCGATTAGATTCCGTAATATGGGCACGTGGAAGTAATACACCTTATTAAAACATAAATAAACCCTTGCATAAAGTTTGTGTCTATTGTTAAAACCAATTTTTTTAATTAAACCAATTTTCCTTAAATTTCTGTTTTTTCTTCAAAAAAGTCTTAAGGTAATTTCCAGTATACAAACTTAAACTTAAGGATATGGCCCTACGCTGTTGTAAAGTTCACGAACCAATCTAGAGGTTTCAATTTACATCTGTATAGAAAGTTTGCATACTTGGTTAAAATATTTATTTCAAAGTCGTCTATTACTTTGATGCAGTTTATGAGTCCGTCAGTGTACTTCCTCATATAATAAAAGGTTTCACTATAGAACGTTAAAAAGTAATAAGGTGAGTAGTCAGCATCCTGTCAGAAGGAGAAAAGCGTTTACTGTAATTTGTGTTGCACACCGCAGCTACTTCGCTTATCGTGCTTAGAGGCCAAGTAAGTGACCAATGACATCTTCGTTAAAACGTTATTTACAGTTAACACCTCTGCTGAATAAATCTACTATAGACTAACTAAGTTTGTCTTTATAAGGTCCTACACATTTGTCTTTTTCTTCTTTTGTATTTGTGGCTCTAATTAGCTTATGATTCTGATTTTACCAATATCAGAGTACATAGACAGGTGATGAAAGAAAAAAGAAAGATATGACAAAATTTATTCTCATCATCCCAGCGTTATATCCCGGTTGCAACCCAAACTCTTGTTTCGATGCCCGGGGTCCGCTTTCCGACTTTTTCTACTCCATTTTGCACGGTCTTCGGCATCCCTGGTAGTGAGCCCATTGGCACGCATATCACCCCTTACGTGACAAAATTTATGACCGGTAATATATTTTTCTAAATACTTACGGGACAAGCAGAAATATTAGACTAAAAGACTAGAAGATTTGGAAAGGATGAACTAAAGAATCCTGTGTATAATTTAATAAGCAATCTAGTTATATCACACTTTATTTTTTTATACTTATTTTTGCTAATAAATGAACATTGATAGGCCCTCCTATTTTTATATTGCTGTGGGACAGGAGAGAGGCTGGCGATCCCCTTAATAGTAGCAAGCAGTAACCGTCGCCTATCAATGTTAGCGGTGCTAGTGACACCGATAACACGCTGTTGTTCGCGTAGTCCCCTACTTATACCACTGGGCCCTGGTGAATTACGCCGGAATACAGCACATGGTTTTAACAGCAGCATATTTAGGAACCTGGAGTGGTTACCATCCAGACGGTATTGAAGCTCTACCACCCAACAATATTATCTCTTCTTTTCTTGACAACACTGATGTTTACATGTCAATAATGACATACATGTTCATTTTCATTTGGATTAAATTTGGGGATATAACCATTGTTTAAATTAATCTTTTAAATATTTATTTTCACTTACTTTGATGCTTTTGTTATAACTATTACAGAAAAATTCTTAAATTTATATACTATACGATATCCTTTTAGAAAAACATAGTTTTAACTTATTTATCTTAAAAGTAGCTTAATGGTGTATACATCTGTTACGGAAACTCTTTATTTTAACTCTTTGTGTTCTCTAAGGATAAAATCCGCTCTACAAAGCGCGCTTTTATATTGTATACTGGGAAAACAACTTTATGTTATACTTAACATATTTTCCGCTTTGCGTATTGTGCAGTTTTTCTGAGACTTCACGCCTGCCTATTGTATAATAAAATAATCGTTATCTTGAATGCTCCTTATTGCCTATATCTATTTATGTTAAAAATAGTATGGGTGTAGACAAATGTCATATGAATGCTAATAAAGTAATGTATTTTGGATTTTGTTTTTTATAAATACACACATGTATTTTACGTAAGTAACTCTATTGTCTTTGCTATTAAAAAAAATAAGTTTGAAATATAATGCTATATTACAAAACGTTTTGGACCTCTTATGGAATTTTATTCTGTTCTGATTTATAAAAGGAATGGACCACTTTTTCCATTTCTCTGTCCCGTTATCGTAAAAACCTCCGAAATGGATTAGTCCTATTATCTCAACGCAGCGGAAAAGATACTGGGTTCTATTTTCCTCTCAGATTAGAGGGGTCAGGTTATAGATTATATTTTGAATTAGACTACAGGTAACTAATAGTTAAAACCAAATACAGCATACATCTAGCCTACCTTTAGCCCGATGAAGCGATGACTTCCGCAAAGTTGCCAGCCGAGCCTGGATCGGAAAAGCAAGAGAACAGGATCTGTGGCGCAAACTTGGAGAAGCCCACATCTAATAGTGGGCAATGGACGGCTGCCGACGAACATATATAAAAACAGCTACTTTCAAATACTTGTACCGCACACGCTGCTCTACTAAGAAGTTACGCACCTTCTGTAAAAGTTGACTAGAAGCTCATAGTCTGTGCTTTTCTAGTATTTATACTATGTATCTCATTATACGAATAACAACTGTAAATTTTATAGGCATATTCTCGAAAACCTTTACAATTGGAAGGTTAACCGAATCTGTTTAAGTGATAGTCCCGGTGCAAGATTAAATTACTGGTTTGAAGGATTCCAAAATTAGTTTGACCTAGACAATGGTGACAGAGTGAGGTGATTGTTCAAATATTTGTAGATCAAACTAAGGCAGCGGTCGTAAACCAAAGATATTGCTCCAGTATTGTCTCAAAGAGATTAGTTTCCTTACATTTCTATGCTGCTGGTGATATTCAAAGTATAGGACAAGTTTAATTGCCCGGGTTTGTTTATATCATTTTCAAATACATTTCGTATTTTAATATTTTTTATTACTTGATGTTTAAATGATACTAAGTCACACGCCTTTCTTGTCAAGTTATGCATTTCTTGCTAATTGTGATAATTCATTCTTTTAAATTCAAAAGTAATTCTACTTGATCAAAACATATAAAGTAGCTTAACAAGAAAGTTTTGATATTATATTTTAGTTGTCATGTTCATTCACGTCATGGAATACTGACATTGTATATATATTATTAATGATGTTTTCAATTCATTTATTTGTAAAAATGTCTAATAAAATATTAAGAACTAAATTTGGACTTCAAATCACTTTGGGTCAGTTTCACTCTGATTTGTTGATCTAGACAAGTACTAGCCCTGTACATGAATCATATCAAAAATAAAATTAAATACCAAAATGCCATTGTCGGAAATCCTCAAATATAAAGTTACTAATTGGAATTGTATTTTAAGAAAACATCGAATAATAAAACGCATATTGTGTGTAAATAATGCATCTTTCTGAATACTGTCATAACTAATGACGTACATTCGATTCGGCATAAATTCGCCAGTGGCTATCATTATATTCGACATCCATCCGCGAACTGTATGCACTCTAATGATGTTCTGTAATACGAGTACTTTAAAGCCTTGTTACGGCAGCCAGTTGTTGGGTTTTGTAACAGACGTATTCTATTTGCGGTCACTTTTAGTTTGTATTTACAAAATGGCTTTAAAGGCTATGAATGTTAATTAATTTAATTAGCTCGAATAAATATTAAAGAATGATCATTGATCACATGGTTCTCATAAATAATAATAAGTTTATTATATTTATTATTCTTATTTCTGGACGTCTATACCCAGTGCCCATTCACTCTTTTAAGGCGCAGCAACAAATACTTGTTTTACCATTTTCAAAGGCAGCAAAATGCAAAAGAGAACCATTCGCTTTTTGATTTCGGAATTTTCAAGGGAAGACTTCCTAACTTTGGGAGGGTAACGACGCATAAAGATAGATAGTTATTTCATTAAACGCCATGGGGTTCACCGGTGACCGCCACGTACTGTGGCAATTTTTTCATAATTGATTTGAAATTTATAAACGCAAGGTAGGAAATGAAAGTAGGGTCTTTCGGTGACTGTAAAAAAATAACCAAATATCTTGAAAACTATCAGTCTAATAAAAAGTGTAATGCAACTATGTAGTACTACCTACACTTGCAAAATTCGGCACTAGTCAAACATGCTCGGAAGCTAATGTGATAATTTCACCTTGTTACAATATACTGAAAAAAGGTTAATTCGTAGTGAATACAATAATACATGTGAAAGCAATAATAATGCATTTGTTTTGTTTTAAAAGAGAATAATCTGTTTTCTGCGTAAAGGTTACATACACATATATGCTTATGCACAAAACGAAGAACTATTTAATATTATAAGCTATTTGATTGATATATCTGTAAAAATATGCTTATATCTATGTGCTACTAGTATGTGAGTAGACGAAACTGAAATTTCGGCTGTTTATTTACCAATAAGCCTGTCCGTCAGGAGGAATGACGTAAACCGCACATTGCCAGCGACATCAGTGTCAAACGCTTGTGCCCGCATAACGGCACCGACAAGTTTCGCGTTGATTAAAGATAGCTATATCAGTTTCGTCAACCTTTCATTAGAAGTAGCACAAAGGCGAGCGCAATTACATCAACGAGGCTGACATCTGGTGGTCTTATCGTGAAAGGGCTGCATCTTATGGCAAGTTTTGGCGGTAAAGGAGACTGAGGCGCTCGATTTTATCACTGTCTTAGACACAGTACAATTGGATTGAGAATTAATGCAACTGGTTCTTAATTAATTTGATTGAAAATATTTTTAGTGTTTTAGCTGCATTATGTTGCACATTAATTCTCTTTTTTATTTTTATTGAGATAAGAGGATATTTCTGTATCTTTCATCTTGTGTAGAATATTTTTAATTAATTCGTTGTATTGATTTATCAACAGACGAGACGTTAGTACATAATATGTATGTCAGTCGTACGATATGAAAATATATGTATGAGTGTGAAATGTCTTGGAAGCCACCGACGATTTCATACCCGCTTTGCCGCGGCAATTCTTGCAACTATGTTCTCTTTGAAAGTAATGTAGAGAATTAGAGTAAGATCCCCTACGAGGAATATTATGCTATCTTTGTTTTATGTTGCTGAAAAAGGCAATGGAGTATTCCAATAGCGGAATACTAAGACAGCTATCCTATGCTAAATTGCTCGGTTGTGTTGAAAAATGACATTATTGCGACTGCTCACAAGTTTCAATAGAACTGTATTTTTGTTTTTGGGAGATAGTTTCCCTATTAAGGGGTTACATGGGTTTAATCGGGGGAAAACGGCCTATTTTCAACAATTTTTCCCATATAAAAATAAAATGTTATATTTAAACTTTTTACTCTTTTAAACATACACATTTGACAAAGAATTTCTGAAATTTTCGTAGAAAAATATTTAAAACACCGCCATTGCGACGTCATTTCCGGTGACCCTTTGGAAAAAAGGTGCGTTCGCGTTGACAGCAGATCGAATAACAGGATCATTTGAAGTGAAAAAAATACGTGTTATAGTTAAGACCATAAACTAGAACTTGGATGAAAGAAAAAAAATTGAATTTTTGGTCAACCTTTTTACAAAAAAAAAATGCAATTTTCGGTGAAATTTGCTCTACATTTTTTTTATAGTTGTAATTGAAAAATAAAATCCTTCGTCCAAGTTCTTGTGAATTTTATCTCGAAGACGGTAAAATTTCATCAAAATCGATTGACTAGTTCTCGAGAAATATTGACAAACGACTTTAACACGGTTACGAGAAAAATGCGTTTAAAGTTTTGAGTCAATAAACTGGTTTTTTTTTTCAATTTACACTGAATCCAGAGCATTCTTTTGTTTTTGTATATGACGAATCCCTACATATGACGAATCTCTTAGAAAGAGAAAGAAACGGCGTGCTGAGCCTACCTGGCCTTGAGAGCGCAACTTCCCATGGCTGTATATCCGAAACTATTACTCGGATCAACTTGAAAATTAAGGACAATATTTTAAATATGATGTAAAAATTAATAAGACTATTAAAAAATCGAATTTTAAGCCGTGAATCTCATGTAACTCTTAGAAGATAAATAACATATAACAACAAAAAGAATACGTGTAACTCCTTACTCAAAATTGTGATCCGTTTCTTAATAAAGATATATATACTTTCTTGCTACTCAATTTTTGTTGGAAACACATATAAGATGCAGAATTAGTTATTTCACCATACTTCTTTATTTACCTTAATTGACTTTTTAGCTTGATCGTAGTAATAAATTCCGTACTGAACACGCGATGTACGTTTCACTTCAAGAAACAATACGGGGCTAATGAAAATTTACAACAGTATTGCTAGATATAAAGATAGATAAATTGTAGAATGTTACACAGAAAATAATAAATCTATTTAAATGTATCTATTAGAAATATTTTATTGTACGAGTTAACTTAGTGCTATCACACTCCAGGACAAATCTTGAGTGCACGGTGTATCCCACCGTTGTCTAAGAAGTGCAAACCATTTGCAACTTCTTAGACAGTTTAAGAGATCTTATGATGAATAGTAAATTATACAAAGCTGTATAACGCTTAAAAAATTATATTTCTTTCCGCTGTCCGGTTGAGCGAATATGTCAAATCCCAGTAATTTCCATCACATGCAAAGCCTTAATCTTTCCCCTTCGCGGGATCTCTTGTTTAAATGTTAGTATAAAAGCCTCGCTGTTAGTTCGAAGCAAAGCAAACAGTGCGCTACGAATATTGACGAGTCGGTAAAACCGATTTGTTTTCCTTTTACGATAAAACCAAACCTGTATCTATGTTTGCGCACAATCGTCAAAGTGAAATCAACATCAAACATGCTCTCGGTATTGATATATGAATACAGTAAAAATTCCAACTCTTGAATTCAAATTAAATTTTCTGTTTTTGAACAATCTACTACATGCGGACTCCATTTAATAGAAATATGTTAATGTCATCTAAATGAATAGGTGACATTCCAAATATCATTCTAAAATAATGCCGTCTGGCCGAAATGGAGGTAAGAAACGTGCCAAGAAATTCAAGCCTAGAAATGGAGCTTAAGATAGAAAAAGTGAAAAAAGAAGAATTTTCAAATCTGGGTCAAATATCTTATTTTTCATTCAATTACTTGATTCTATGACGTAATGAAAAAAAGACGTCATTCTGCAATATTTTTTCTTCTTCCTTCTGCCCTTCTCACATTATTTGAGCGCGACAAGTAGAGACCTTTCTCTCTTCTCTGTTCGCAGTCTCTTAAATAAGCAATTTTTCTTTGAACTACCGCTCTGTCCATTCTCTTTTCTGTCATTTTGTTGTCACATGGTATTCTTTTTGTATGGTCATACTATGCCAGCATGTTACTTTTCAATTTGCCAATCACTACGCTACTTTGAAATGTCCCCTAACATACTCGTTTCTCTTTTTATCTATTTTCGTAACTCCACACATCCCTTTCAGTTGTTGCAATCTTTAACGCTAAAAATAATTATCCCGTCCAATATACAAATATCCTACATCTATCTCTTACAACTCTACAGTTTATTTATTAGTAAAAGTAGCTTAGGACTTTGTCGCCATTTGTTCAAGACGGTTTGTCTAATTACCTTCACCGCTGCATTCGATCTGTATGTTTTCCGACGATAATTTTCTCCATCTTCAGTAAATTACTAATTATAATTTGCCCATTAGACGAGTAACTTCCATGCCATGCCATTCACTAAGTGTATGCTATTGTAGGAATCAAAAATAACATAGGTATTTGCAACAGACTGTGTGTCTGACGATGGCTGTATGGGTGAGTTAACAGTGATTTGTCAGAATTGTTCTGTGTTCATTAAATTCAATTTCAAGCGAAAAATGTGCTGTTTGTCCATTTAAATTTTCCGTATTGTTTTTTTTATTCCATTTTCAAACGTGAGCATTACAAAGCTTTATTATTTTTCGAATAAAAGTTGTTCATTGTTTTAGACGTGAATTTTTATGAACAATCTTCAATCAAACAACCAGTGTGGGATATATTGAAATGTTTTAATATAAAAATCTATTTGAAAAATAGTTTCACTATAGAATCGTACTCATTTTTATGTAGAAATTTTAAATGATTTATTCGTTTAAAATCGTTAAATGTGTTACGATAAAAATGTGATTAGAAAAGTAGTAAGCAATTACTGATTTAGTAATTTTCTTCCAGACTCTTTCTCCATTAATATTTAAACCGAAAATTTCTTAAGAAGCTAATTTGCTTTTGAACGGCATGGACGTTACAAAAAGTGTTTAATATGTTTTTCTCAGTGTAGGGGCGGATTAAGAATATTAACTTCTGCGGCCAGGGACAAGCTGTCTTAAAAGAAGACAAAACAACCCTACTAGCTAGGTAATGGGCATCAAACCCGTCTAGATGGCAACCATCCCTGTATTCCTTAGTGTTGCGGCATAAGTGACTCAGGTTTCATTTCTCCTATGTGGATGGCAGCGTATAAGCTCCTGACGTCGCAAATATTTGTAGATCACGGTAACTGCTTACTACTAAGTGGGCCGTCAGCCTGTCTTCTGTTCCAAAGCCATAAAAATAGTATCTTTAAGCCTCATTAGTGTTGTTCTAATTAAAGATAGCATAAACTTAGAATTTCACCATAAAATTGACAGAAAAATTTAAGTTCGCATTCCCTTTCATCTCATAGTCTGTCTAATGTATCGTATTGTTTACAATTTCCTGTTTGTGCATTAATGGTGTAATCTACATTCTCGTCTATGGTTGCATGCACAGAATTTGTGTTTAAATCAGATGTATACTTATAGTTCAATACTGAAAATAATGTTTAATAGAAACATGAGATAACTTGTTTAATAGAAACAAGAGAGATATTTGAACTACTTGTGAAAGCAACCTATTTTGAAAGCGTTGTACGAGTATAATTTGTCTGCCTTTGGGTTTGATTTTCTACCAGACGGGAATCGACTTCGTGTCCTCCCGTTGGCAAATCCGTTGGACCACAGAGGTCTTTAAGAAGTTAGGAGATGTATTGTCAAAACATTTCCATCTCAATACGTTGCTTCTTAATTGGAATATAGTTTAATAACAAGTAATTGATATCTTTTGACATACATTAATTTCAGTTTGTGCACTCGTTAGCAGGTGACAGTGATATGTGCCAAGTGTGAGCATTCCACAACTGTGTCAAGTGTGAGCATCGTTATTTTATTACACATACATCTTGGTCCACGGAAGTTGTGTTTACCGAAATCTCCAAGGGATATGATCATTAAATCTTATAAGGGACAAGTTGGCACATTAATGGCTTGGGACGACCTTGTAAGAAGTGGGTCGCACCTTTTGTGAGGTCACAATACATTATTATGAACGTGTAGCCACCGTTGTCCGTTGTCCCTTTGGTTATGAGCCCATCATATAAAATTGCGGTGAAAAGAGCCAAAATCAATTGTTCTGTTCAAAATATTCTTGAAAATAATGTATTGTTGTTTGTGGAGCTCTGTAAAGTGTGTTTAAACAAATTATGCAGAGATTCTTTAAAAATAAGTTAATGACTGCTACTAAGGGATTTTCCTTATTTTTGGCTACAGATAGGTTGGAATTAAAGCCCGCCCTGACAAGGGGCGGGTGGCGGGCCGGCGCCGGCCTGGGCCACAGTATTGGACAAACAGTGTCCGTCGGCCCAAGCACTAGGCGATAGAAGAACAGCGAGGTCTTTTAGTGAGTAGTTTTGAGTAGTATCTCTTGCCTCCCGAATCACTCGTGTTCGGGGAGACTCGTAGTTTTTCCTTGAGGGATAAAAATGAGGATTCAGACCAGATAGCTTTTGTACCTGTAAAAATGAAATACAGACATCTATTCCAAGTTTCTGTTTCTACCTTCCTTTAAAGCTTTGAATGCTGCCGACATTAATCACGATGATCTACTTTTTTAAGTTTATCATTACACGCAAACTTCATTTATTACTATTGTTTCATTTAAATGTTTTTTTTTAGGAAAATATAATTTACACACCTCATAAATGGCATTAATTATTTAGATAATTTTTTCAATATCAGATGAGTCTTTAATAATTTTAATCGTTTTTTAGTGTTCGTGTCTAGTGTAATAATATCAAATCATATATACATACCTAGTCAGGTCATAAGTATTGTCACACAGTAAAAACTTTTCTTTTAGAATGCTGGCCACAAAAAAGTTTATGGAATTAGAATTTCGAATTGTTCATGAAAATAAAAATGTATAACTTTTAGAATTTTACTCATTTTTAAATGTGGAGTGGACGCTTAAAGAAGACCGTGTTGCAGTTATTGCGTTGCATCGTTGCGGTTACGCGCCAATTCAAATTTTTAACATACTGAAAAATTTGAATATTACCAAAAGATTCGTTTTATCGTACCATCAAACGATACAATGAAGACTCTAGTGTAGATGACAGGTCAAGAAGTGGTCGCCCTCGGTCTGTTAGGACTCCAGCAGTGATAAAAGCTCGGCAAGAATTCAAAGATAAGAAGGCACGAATTCAAAGAAATCCCAAACGTAAGCAGAAACTGTTGGCCCTTCAGATGGGGTTAAGCAGAACTACGGTGAAAAGGGTGTTAAATGAAGAATTAGGGCTTCGGGCATATCGAAGAAAAACAGGACATCGTTTGAATGCTCGTCTAATGGACCTGAGACTGAAGAGATGCCGCGCTTTGTTGAAGCGGTACGCGGGAAAAAAATATCGGGAAATTCTTTTTTCGGATGAAAAAATGTTTACCGTAGAAGAGAGCTACAACAAACAAAATGATAAGGTGTACGCACACAGTAGTGAAGAAGCGAGCAACGAGGTCATTTTCCATCCTCGCTCATGGTATGGTTGGGAGTTTCTTATTGGGGTATAACAGAGGTACATTTTTGTGAGAAAGGTGTAAAAACGAATGCTGTTGTGTATCAAAATACAGTCCTGACGAACCTTGTGGAACCTGTTTCTCATACCATGTTCAATAACAGGCACTGGGTATTCCAACAAGATTCAGCGCCAGCTCATAGAGCGAAGAGCACACAAGACTGGCTGGCGGCGCGTGAAATCGACTTATCCGGCACGAAGACTGGCCCTCCTCCAGTCCAGATTTGAATCCGTTAGATTACAAGATATGGCAACACTTGGAGGAAAAGGCGTGCTCAAAGCCTCATCCCAATTTGGAGTCACTCAAGACATCCTTGATTAAGGCAGCCGCCGATATTGACATGGACCTCGTTCGTGCTGCGATAGACAACTGGCCGCGCAGATTGAAGGCTTGTATTCAAAATCACGGAGGTCATTTTGAATAAACTTTAATGTCATAAGAATCTATGTTTTGTTAAGTTCATTTTGGTATATGAATGGTTACATAATTAATAAACTTGTTACAATTATTTTACATTAAACATGTGACAGAATTTATGACCTGACTAGGTATAAACAAGGTTACTAATTTAAGATTTTAAAACCCAATTGTATATTAACTCAATGTTAAATCTTGTTTCAGGTAATTGTTTTATTATTTTTTCATCAAAATTACTTGGTAAGTGGTATTAGACTAGACATTGTGGCATTATTTACCATTTGAAACATTTACAATGTATGTAATGATTTATTTTGCAGAATCCATATATAAAGAATAAATAATGTTTTTTTTTATTTACATACATCTTGTACGGTATTTATTTTAAAATGCCAAGATGGAGATTACATGTGACAAAAAAAATTAGGAAGCAGGGCTCAGTATGAAATGTAGACCAAAGATTAGTATCAGTACAAAATGATTGTATGATAGATGGTATGGGCAAAAAAGAGGTGAATAAACAAATATAGTTAGTAGAATAAACGGAATACAGAAAGTACATAATGTAGGATTTATTCGATTACAGCAACCAAACTAGAAAACATATGTAATAAAGGTATTGCAAATACGTGTTTGTCGAGGTGAATCTTGTACGAGTACGACCTCGTGCCAGCGCTCGAGGAGCTAGTGTAGGCCCACAGTGCATCGTACATCAAAGCATTGTATTATACTTTGGTGTTTATTTACCCATCAGTTAACCATACTACTCTCGTTTGCGTAACTTGGATGCTATCTTCTTTTATGTCATTAATTAAAAATTTCGTAATTCTTAACCTAACCATAAACTAAGTTGCACGTCATGTATCTGCAAAAATATTATTTGCTTTGTCTTACTTCTCTACTTGTGTTTCTTTCCGTGAAGGGTAGGGTAAGGGCAGGGTAATACCCCTGCAGCCCACGGCCTGTCGCTAAAGGCAACAAAACAACCCCAGCCATGTGTTAGAGCTCCAAGCAACCACCACCAGCAACCACCTCTGGTTTCTAAATATACCACCATAATAACCTCGAGTGCGTCATAAGGAACCCAGGTTCTAGTTCCCATACTCGGACGGTAGAGCATTAACAGTCGGGTCGCAAACACCCGTGGGAGTTGATAACTGCTCTACTATAATGCGGGCCGTCGGCCTGATTGCTTTTTATAGCAATAAAAAAAACTTCAATAATAACAAATGCCGGTTTCGAGTATCAGTTTTATGTTTTCTATTTGAAAAGTTATACGTGTATTACGGTTTTATATTTGTGTCTCTTATATTATTTAAAAAGGTTGAGCCTAAGCATTAACTATGATTCGGCTTAACAGTTTGGCTTAGTATTTAAAATAATGAAGACCATGGCACTATTTGGCCATTTGAGTATTAATTATTAGTAGAGTAGTATATCTGAACTATTCGAAAAGTCTTAAACACTTTTCGTTGCGAATTATTGGGAATTTTTAGATATTCTGCTGATATAGAGTGGAGAAAAGAGAGAGCCGCTCTGCTCTGTCTTCAAACTTAGTACCCTTCTTAGCAAAATTTTTCTTATCTTTTCCAAAAGCATAATTTTGTATGACTTATTTATCTAGTCTTTTTTAAATTTATATTTGTTTTGGTGGTCCTGTAAAACAATAATCTATAAAATAACATAATTAAAGTCAAAACATGTATTATACTTTGCTATGTACTACCTTAAAAAAGGTAAAGTAAATTTTTAGATGAGTTTCAAATTGTTATTTCAAATAACTTTTATATCTGTTTCATTTTGGATAGCGCTCAATGACAAAATTTAATAAGCTTACGTGATTAAATTGCATTATTGCACATAATTCAAAATTATTGAACCAGAAAGCATTTTCTATACCGTTTATTTCGCTAACCGTGTTCGATAAATAATTAACCAGTTTAAGTTTTCGCTTAATCAGCTTTTTAGAAAGCCCATTTGACTGGCAAATTGTTTTACCTACATAGTTCAAAATTAATATTCAGATAATTCCGTGGTTTAGGCCTGTTTCAAACGTATGCATATTATTGCTATCGAATTACCTTACAGTTGAACGAATTTGCTGGAAATAGACTTGTTTACTCTGTTGATTCACACACTGAATAGATATCGTATTAGTTTTAATGGTATATAATGAGAGCGTAGTATCACCCTGGTTATTCATTTGAAATATACTTCTCAAATTTTCGCATTTTGAACAATTTTCACGTGCGTATTTTTTTCATATATAATATGTACCTTACAATCCTTTTCATCTGTCGCATACTACCGCCGTCTACCTAGTTAGACCTAGATTTAAAACTTATTTATATATTAAATATTTTATGAACTTATATCCAAATTAATCTTGTTGTTTTTCACCAACGATAAAAGACGACTATTGAGAAATGTTAATTCTACCCTCGATAAAATTTTATTTTAGTTTAATATAATTATTTTATTTTACAATTTTGTCTATGGGATCTTATATATACTTTTTTCAAAATGTATTGTGATGTGAAAAAATGTTGCTAAAACTTATTAATATTTCCTAATCATTTTATAAATGAGGACAACAAATATATTAAAATAACAATAATAAATAAAATAAAGTGTAGTTCCATGCACTCAAACTTAATTCATTGTGTCGCTTGGTTTCATTGTTTCTCTTGAGTTTGGGATTGGACAATTTTTATGATAGTGGTTAGCAACACAAGGTGTTCTTGAAAAAAAATGCCCACTGCAACGGACTGGCTGTTAATTCAAAATCATTAGTCTATAGAGTTACAAAAAACTTTCTTTGATTCTTAATTGAAACTGTCTAGAAGTTATGCTAAGGAAATGCTCAGCGTCTATTTATTTATTTAAACATAAAATACAAACTTTAAATAAATTATGCCAATAATGGAATAGTTTATTTAACTAAATCTTCATGCCAATTTTAACTTGAAAATTTTACATACGATTGTTTGTTTATTAAAACTTAGAAATTTAACATCAAGGCTATTGCGGCGCTGGTCTCGATAACAACGAATATAAAATCTGTTTTAAAAATATCGACCTTATCTAAAGAAAAGAGAAGAAATTAAATAATGGAATTTGCAGAGGTTATAAAATAAAAAAAACATTTTTTTGAAGATTGTTTTAATTATTAGACACTTATACGTATCTTGAGATTGTATTCATTTAACTAGTGTAGGCTCAGATCCTGACAGTGACATTATAAGAAATAATTAACCTAGCAATTTGATTAATAAAGGTGTGTATTAAAGAAGGTAGACAAAGGGAGGGGGTGGTTGCCCGGTGGATCCGTTTGTTCGTTAATTGGTAACACAATCCAGGTATACTACAAATATGCTAAGTTTAATTTGTGCGTAGTTTGTTGATTAATTTAAAACATAATTATATCGATTATACGATTGTCTGGTTATGTTTCTGTTTCAAATGTACGGTTACAGTAACACCTTTAATTATTAGTGTATAATTAAATTCTCCCTATTGATGATGCATATACTCTTTTTTATATAATATTTTTTCTAAAACCCCAGACGTTTGTAAATCGATAAAATAATAGAAAAGCCGAAGAAATTAGTAGTATACTGGGACAATTTTTTTATTGCTGTAGGATAGCAGACAGGCTGACGGCCCGCTTAGAATTTAGCACTTACCGTTGCCTATGGGTGTTTGCCACCCCAGTAGCATCGCGAACACGCTGCTGTTCCATAAGGGTACAGGAACTTGGTTCACTAATGCCGGTACACAACACAAGGTTATTATGGCGGCATACTTAAGACCAAAGGTGTTCGCCATCCAGACGGGCTTGAAGCCCTACCACGTAGCTAGGGTGGCTTGTTTTGTTGCCTTTTACGATAGGCAGACTCCGGCCGCAGAGGATAGTATTTTTTCTCAGCCCCTGCACGGATGCAATTTATGTTATGGGAACTAAACAACAAATGAACTTTGAGATACTTTTCTTTCGTAAATAAATACATAAACACACCTGACATCCACGAGAGTACTGAAGTGCGTTAGCTGTTACGCCGCAGAGTTGGTTAGTGTTGAATCGATAAAATAAATAAAATAGATTTAGAGCATAGAAAAATGTAAATTATATTTGATGTATTTCAAATAATTTCTTGGGCTCTCTTGCCCTATTTTTTTTTATTCATTTTTAATTTTTTTCCTGTCAATACTATTGATATCGGACTCAGAACTTTATAAAAAATGCATGATTTGCATTATTAAAAAAAATATTTTAATTAATATTACTCAAGGATTTCAAAGTATTCGTATATTTTACTCTTGAAACACATAATTAAATTAATACTGTATTCTACAAATTTATTACAGGCACCTTCAAGCTAAAGAAGATATCAGCAAAAATGCAAAATATTTTCAATACATAACACTAACACCGGTTTAAATACAAAGCCAGCGACCATACACGCTTATACTCATATTTAAATTTAATTAACTTTCAAGAGCACATCTCCTTTGTGCTCGGGGCCAAGAAAGGAAATGTTTCCCGGGCAAATGGCTGCACAAGGCACACCTACCTATATTGCAATGTCGGCATATCTCTCTTGTCCAGTTTTTTTTTTATAATTTTCCTCATTATTCATTATACTATCCGTTCAGACTAAGAATACTAACCTCTGTGGCTGGGGTCGGCCTGTCGTATAAGGCGAAAAAACAACCCACCCTAGCTATGTCGTAGGGCCTAAAGCCCGTCTGGATAGCGACCACCTTTGGTTTTAAGTATGCCGCCATAATAACCTTGTGTTGTGTTCCGGCATTAGTGACACAGGTTCCTGTACCCTTATGGGACAGCAGCGTGTCCGCAATGCCACTGGCGTTGCAAACCAATATGCGATGGTAACTGCTAAATTCTAAGTAGGGCGTCAGCCTGGCTGCTCTCTGACAAAAAAAAATCGACCTAGTAGGTGTTGTGAATACAGGTATTTTAAATACAGTATAATTCCTTTTTAGTTGTGTAAAATTGCCTAGTGGTGGTCTTGCCTAAAAGTAAGAATAGGACTCCATCACATTCGCAAGTAGTCCTTAAACTAGCAGTTGTCTGCTGCAAGTTTACGGTGAGCAAAACACAATATTTATTCTTCCCTTTGCTCATGAGCTATTCAATAATAATGAATTACCGGTGTTCGTTGTTTTACTGTAGGCCTAGAGTTTTCTCAAGTCAGGCGTAACCCAAGAGCAATTTTTTTATATTATGTACCCTTAAATATTAGTTCCTTACTGCAACAACTTTATAGTTTAAATATAAGTTATAATATAAAATATGTTTAGTAAGCGGCGAAAATGACTTTATAAACAACTTGTAAAATTGTTTGAAAGTTCAGCTACAAGAAATTCTCGATCGCTTGTCGATGTTAACTGATTTTTTTGATTTACAAGTTAATTACTATTTTAATTTCATATAAGTTCCATGTGTTTATATATTTCAATACAAAATCTTATTAGGTAGTTTAAACTTTTTTAATCCAATTGGAAATGCATATAACTTTTTTGCGTATTTGTTATGCCAAGTAACGTTAAAAATTATTAAAATTAATTCCGAACTTTCTCATGCTTTAAAATATAAGAAAACGGTTGAATCTGCATATGATTTGTATTAAATCAAGCCAATCTGCCTACAGTCACGTACACACCACCCAAACCACTTGAAACCGAGCGACGTCACCTCATCCAAACGGCAGCTGTGTGCACAGCGAAATTCTTTAGTAAAATGAGAATTTTCAAATACACAAGAACATAATCACTAAGTAGAAACAAAGCTCTCGGACTGCGAAAGACTCATTGAACGGCAATTATCTCGGAGGCCTCCGAAAAGGTCTTTAATTAAATCCTTCTCCGATGACGTCATAATTATACCGTAAATTGGATTTTAACGCCCCCCTTGTTTTGTAACTAGAAAATTTTGACTCATCTGTATTAATCAGTTCTTATATTATGTTCATAAAGGTTAATCTTGTTTTAATTTATTATTAACAATTAAGTTTCGGGAATCAAAAGCTTCAAACAGAATATTGTTTTGAGATTCGCTTATGCAAGGCCATATAAGACAGCGTTTTGTTTGTGTGGCTTCGTAAATAAGAATAATGCAAATAGTATAAGACTGAAAGAAAAAATGGCGTAAAATTGATTACACATTATGCTAGCAAGAGCACGTAAAGAGCATTGTACTGATATTTCGTTTCCGGATTTCTATACTTAACTTGTCATTATAAATATTAAATTGAACCACGTCTAAGCTTTTATGGTCATATTTTTTGAAAAAGAAAGTATCACAGACGACCACTTGATACAGCGAGCAGAAGTTTAACTTTTTAACATAGATAATAGATTCTTTTCCAGGTGGCTTTCGATATAACCAGAAGGAAATTAAGGAGAAGGCAAGAAAACACCGATTTGTTTATACTCATAAACTAACTGTTAAGAATACGTGAAGTTTTATAATATACCTACTATGTACACTGATGCACCTTATTAAAACATAAATAAACCCTTGCATAAAGTTTGTGTCTATTGTTAAAACCAAATTTTTATGTTTATTATGTTTATTAAACCAATTTTCCTTATATTTCTGTTTTTTCTTCAAAAAGGTCTAAGGTCCTTTCCAGTACACAAACTTAAACTTAAGGATATGACCCTACGCTGTTTTAAAGTTCACGAACCAATCTAGAGGTTTCAATTTAAATCTGTATAGAAAGTTTGCATACTTGGTTAAAATATTTATTTCAAAGTCGTCTTTTACTTCGATGCAGTTTATGAGTCCGTCAGTTTATATTTATCGAACAAATTGTCTATTTGCTTCACCTATACACATAATTTTGTCGACGTGGTGTCAGGGCTTATATACGTCATATTTATACGTCAAAACGCCTGTGGTGGTTATGGATTTCATTCCTATCTCAAGTCTAGGTGTTTATATATAACATATTGCATTAGAGAAGAAAGTGGGTGAGTTGTATTAATTTTTTAGTACGCATAACACAAGCGCTCGGCTGCTTACGTTGGAATTGATAACGTAAATCGTCACAGTATATTTAAAATCAAGACGTTGTTTTTGAAAATCTCTTTTTTGATCAGCCCGTGCAGAGGACTTTGTGGGCCGAATGTTCGACCGCGCCAAGATCGTCATAGCCACCACACACACCACCATGGCATCGCCTCTGCAAGGCCGGTCACCGTATCACCGGGGCATTTGGCTACTGACCTGCCAGAGACTTAATAGTACTCTCGTTGTACCTGGGAGAAAGGCAAATGAGGTCGCGAGATCAACAAGCCACAGACAGGACAAAAAAGCCGCCGATAGTCATTATAGGTCAACGTAGAGCTGTGATAAACCCACGCCATACATGTACGTGCACGTACGAGCACAACCATGTCACCGGAGGGTCGTTGCCCCCTGTGTTTACGCCGGGATAAAGATTGTTCACTTGAAGCTCCAAAACCCCAACAACACCCTGTGGGACTCCAGATCTTCTGCATTTCACTTTCACTCTTAAAAGACTCAACAATTGTTATGAACTCTTGTTATCTCGTTGCAAATTTAAAACGTAAATTTCTGCTTTGAACTCCTTCATGTAGAGAACCGTAACACCCTCTGTTAATGATTAGCGGACCGAAACTAAGAAAAACACAGGTGATCACACATACAGGGCACAAAGGAAATTTACATTGCGCGCTTGTTGTTTTGTGCATACCATTCTGCTTCTGTCGCTTTCAGTTAAGGGGTAAAGGTTGTACCGTAATTGTTTTTCCATTGACAATGGGTTTTATATAAATACACTGTAATTGAATACTAAACGTTTATATTTAAGTACGACCATTTAGTTAGAAAGAGAAAAATAATATAACCGTGTGGTCTAGACCTAAATGAAATGGAGAATCTTGTTCATAGTGTTGTGAAAAGCGACAAATAACTTGACGACCTCCATGGCACAAAGGTTAACTCACCTCGGTAGATCTGCAGCAATCGCGGTCACGATTCCCAATCCGAATCTGGGCGGTTTATGTTCAATAAGATTACTAGAAATAATATCATTACAAAATAAAAGTATATAAATAATAAGCGTGAATTATTTTTGTATAATTATTTTATATTTAACTCAAATACAGCAAACGAAGGATCTAATTCGGATTTCTTTTGAGATCACTCAGATTGCAATTGACCCTGTAAAAAAGAAAATATTTAGTTACATTTAGAATACTGTAAGAACAGTTGCGTTTGCCGTCAGAGTATTACCAGTTGTTTAACATGATGTTTTTGTTGGAAAGTTAACTTTATTTGGGTCACAAAGACGCTGGTGTGCCACTTATACCCAACAAAGTACTTTTAATATATTAATTCCAAAAAAATATATTTTAAACATAAAGTTATTCCAATTGGCAGTAACCCTTATTCTCTGATTTTTTAATTACTGAACATTGATTGCAGAAATTTACAAAAGTTATTTAATTAAACTGTTATTTTCGATAGTTTTCCGCTTTACTGACTTTTTATGGTAATAGTAAACATTCAGTTTATTTGCCGGGAGCCAATGGTAAGCCTCCGTGCAATTAAATTGCACCACGGTTCAAATAAAAACCAATTATTGAAAATATAAAGTGAATTTTACCATTCATTGATAATACATAAAATGTTAAAATTGTTTACATCGAGATGTATTAAATATTGCAACACAAATTTGATATGGATAAAGTAAATATTGTGATTCGTAAATACGAATTATTTTATTTAAACGTAAAACAAAATATTGGCTAAGTCTATGTCTTGTAATAATTATCAACGACACGACTATTAGCGTTTATAAAATGTTTATATGATTTATTTTAAATAAATAAGGTTGGGAGGTCGAACGGCAGTCGCTCCCGTAAAGCCGGCTACACACGTAACGATATATCGTAGCGATTTCAGACTGGTCAGATAAATCGATCGTTCCTTGTGCCTCCACACGCCTTCGATATCGGCGTCAATCGTCAGTTCTCTGCAGAAGCTTACGCAAGAAACATGTCATCCAGGATGGAAAATGATGACGTACTTACGATATTAGGCCTGGTAATGTGTTTAAAGAAAAAAAGGCGTGAAGTATGTGGTGTAAAGACTGGCTCATGAAAAGGAAGCTATTTTCTCATACCAACTACATATATACAAATTTTCAATTTAATTCAACAAACTAATTTTATTAAGCTCTTTTTATAGGTAGTTCTAAGATTATTAATCTTCTTAGCCACTATATCCCGTTTGGCATTTAGATCGATGGCTTTGTATTTTTCGACTAGCCTACTGTAGGCAGCATTTTTTTTGTCGCGATCATGGTAATCTAAAGATTTGGTCTTCCATAGGCAAGTTTCGCTTCTGTAGCTTTCTATGAACTCTTGCAGTTGTTCGCGGTGTACACCCCTTTCTTCCTCCGACATGTTGCAAAGAGAGCAGTCCGCACGTGCGCATACAAGCGAGCTCCGTGAAGTACTGCCGAAATAAGCGATCGCCATCCACACACGACGGTAAAACTGTGCAAACGCAATCGACAACGACTTATCTAATAGAAATTGCAACTGCCATCAATGAACGATAATCTACAACGATTTTTCATACACATGATCGATAAATCTGCGCAAATCGGTTTGCACAGATAAATCGTTACGATATATCGTTACGTGTGTAGCTGGCTTAAAAGCCAAAACTAGCCAATACAATTTATGGTACGTACGAGAAAAGGTCCAGTCACGGATAGGGCGTCGCCGCAAAACGACGCGCAGAACTTCGCCTGACTTCTGTGACAAGTGAACAAGGGCTGCCGTGCCGTGGGCGAGCACGGGTAAAGACGTTAGCCCAATACAAACTCCGCTTCGCAACATGGAACATTGGCACGCTAACCGGACTCACGAGGGAGTTAGCCGATGTACTCTCCAGGCGGAGGGTGGCCGTAGCGTTTCTACAGGAGACTCAGTGGAAGGCCAGCTGATTCCGGTTTATTGGGAATGGCTACAAGCTGATCTATACAGGTGCACCTGGTGGGAAGAATGGGGTAGCCATTGTGCTCTCGGGGGAGCTCCAGGACGACATCTTGGAAGTAAAACGTTGTAGCGATTGGCTTATGGTTGTGAGGGTACTTATCGGTGGAGTAATTACACACTTGATAAGTGCCTACACGACACAGGTCGGTTGTAGCGACGCCGTTAAGATAGCGTTTTGGAATCTACTCGGAGAAGCGCTTCGTGAGGGAATACAGTCGAAGGCGAAGTTAAGAAACAGGCAATGCAGAGGCGTATTCATCGTCCTGTACTTCTCCGCGATAGCCCTTAGGGCAAAAACAGGATCCATGGTCCCATGATTAGGGCGAAACCCATACTGAAGATCCGGAGACAGTGCACTCCTGCCGAATCTGAGAGTCGATAACCCTCTCGAGGAGCTTCATGGTGTGGGACATGACCTTAATCCCTCTGTAATTACTCCACTCCTGCACCAACCCCCTGCCTTTGAAGACTGGAGTAATGATACTCAGTCTCCATTGGCTCGATATCGTACCGGTGGGGTGTGTCCGGTTAAAAGCTTGGTTAAGATGCCAACACCACGAGAGCCCATCGCCTTCCAGGCTTCGATGGGGACTCCATCGTATCCAACAGCTTTTCAATTATTCATGCGGCGAAGACAATTCTGGACCTTTGCAGGCGTTACAAGTGGCACTAGTCCTTTATTCGGGGGAAGGACTGGCGGCTGCACCTCTTTATGCTGCGTCTTCAGCAGCTCGTGGAAATACGAGCGCCATCTCTCCTTCACCGCGATGTCCTCGCATAGTAGGTTGCCCACAGGGTCTTTTAGATAGCGGCACTTGGAAATGTCCTGTGCTGCTTTGACCCTGGAGCTTAACTTATAGATGAGCTTCTGCCCCTCAAACGATTCCAACTTATCATAAAGTAGTTGTAAGTGGTCACATCTGGCTCTGGCAACAGCTCTCTTAGTGGTGCGATTTGCCACCCAACTCCTCGAAGAGCACTATGGCAACCCCATTCTCCCCATCAGGTGCACCTGTATAGATCAGCTTGTAGCCATTCCCAATGTACCGGGATCTGCTGGCCTTCCACTGAGTCTTCTGTAGGAACGCTACGGCACCCTCCGCCTGGAGAGCACATCGGCCATCTCCCTCGAGCGTCCGGTTAGCGTGCCTATTTTCCATGTTGCGAAGCGGATCTTTCAAGATGTTTGTGCTGCGTGATTTGGAGCTAACGTCGTTAGCCGTGCCCGCCCATGACACGGTAGCCCTTGTCAACTTCTCACAAGAGCTGGGCGAAGCTCTTGCGCGTCATTATGCGGCAGCGCCCTACCCCTTACATATATGATTTCGCATTCATTTTCTGTCCATAATTTGATTTGGCTGGTGTTGGCTTTTACGGGGGCGACTGTCGTCTGATCCCCCAACCCCAAAAGGGAAGCCGTCGTCAGGACCTCATCCATTATGTAGCAGGGTGCGCCGACTTGCAGGTGGGGTTGACTTGGACCCCGAAGATGTTGATAGGGCCCCTTACACCCCCCATTCAATAATTAATATTGTCTCTAAAATCTTGCATTTCTGAGATACAACGACAGAGGCATGCGCTTATTGCAACTGACTAATTAGTTAAGACATCTTGGCTATGTTCGTAAGACAATTTATAATAACCGAATACCACTACAAAGTTGTTTCAATTTGCAAAATTAGTCTTACAGTCTTATTGCCGGCATTGGTTAAGTCTAGAATTTAGGCTGAAATTCTGTTAAAATGTTATTGTAAGAAAGAAAACAAAGTCTAACTTTGAAATTTTTAGTGGCGAAGCTTTTTTGATTTGTGTAATGTAAAATTTAATATAATAAATACTCCGTATGCATATAGTCAAGGGGCAATTTTATCACAAAACTAGTCGACCCAGCAAACGTTGTTCTGTCATATAAAAATAAAACAATAATAAAAGTGACCTATTATATCCTTCTCCAAGTTTCACTTTATCTCTATACCGAAATTTATCAAAATTGTTTCAGCGGTTTAAATGTAACAGTCAGTCAGAGTTATACCCACATTTTATAATGTTAAGTATTTATTTTGATCTATTGATCAATTTGTTATTACCAAATGTGCATTAGAAATAAATTATCAATTTTTATTGTATTTATGGTTCACTATGTTGGCGGTAATGGCTTACACATAAAAGATAGACATAGATATACCTAGTCAGGTCATAAATTCTGTCACATGTTTAATGTAAAATAATTGTAACAAGTTTATTCATTATGTAACCATTCATATACCAAAATGAACTTAACAAAACATAGATTCTTATGACATTAAAGTTTATTCAAAATGACCTCCGTGATTTTGAATACAAGCCTTCAATCTGCGCGGCCAGTCGTCTATCGCAGCACGAACGAGGTCCATGTCAATATCGGCGGCTGCCTTAATCAAGGATGTCTTGAGTGACTCCAAATTGGGATGAGGCTTTGAGCATGCCTTTTCCTCCAAGTGTTGCCATATCTTGTAATCTAACGGATTCAAATCTGGACTGGAGGAGGGCCAGTCTTCGTGCCGGATGAAGTCGATTTCACGCGCCGCCAGCCAGTCTTGTGTGCTCTTCGCTCTATGAGCTGGCGCCGAATCTTGTTGGAATACCCAGTGCCTGTTATTGAACATGGTATGAGAAACAGGTTCCACAAGGTTCGTCAGGACTGTATTTTGATACACAACAGCATTCGTTTTTACACCTTTCTCACAAAAATGTACCTCTGTTAAGCCCCAATAAGAAACTCCCAACCATACCATGAGCGAGGATGGAAAATGACCTCGTTGGACACGCGGAATACGGTTGCTCGCTTCTTCACTACTGTGTGCGTACACCTTATCATTTTGTTTGTTGTAGCTCTCCTCTACGGTAAACATTTTTTCATCCGAAAAAAGAATTTCCTGATATTTTTTTCCCGCGTACCGCTTCAACAAAGCGCGGCATCTCTTCAGTCTCAGGTCCATTAGACGAGCATTCAAACGATGTCCTGTTTTTCTTCGATATGCCCGAAGCCCTAAGTCTTCATTTAACACCCTTTTCACCGTGGTTCTGCTTAACCCCATCTGAAGGGCCAACAGTTTCTGCTTACGTTTGGGATTTCTTTGAATTCGTGCCTTCACAGCTTTTATCACTGCTGGAGTCCTAACAGACCGAGGGCGACCACTTCTTGACCTGTCATCTACACTAGAGTCTTCACTGTATCGTTTGATGGTACGATAAACGAATCTTTTGGTTATATTCAAATTTTTCAGTATGTTAAAAATTTGAATTGGCGCGTAACTGCAACGATGCAATGCAATAACTGCAACACGGTCTTCTTTAAGCGTCCACTCCATATTTAAAAAATGAGTAAAATTCTAAAAGTATACATTTTTATTTTCATGAACAATTCGAAATTCGAATTCAATAAACTTTTTTGTGGCCAGCATTCTAAAAGAAAAGTTTTTACTGTGTGACAATACTTATGACCTGACTAGGTATATGCTGTCGCGGGCTTTTTTGTAGGACTAATTAAGATTAACACTTCCACATTATATACGTGTAACTGTAACGGTTTTTGCAGCGCACGCCAGAATAGCTCGCAGATGGTAGAATTTTTTCCTACTTACTTATACTTATTTCCTACATACTTATCCTTATATTTAGGACAATTCACACAATATCTTTATAAATTATAGCCTAAGTTATTATTCTGATTTATAATATATATTACTGTTAAGTTTCATTAAAATTCATTCAGTAGTTTTTGTGTGAAAAAATAACAAAAATACATACAAACTTGCGCGTTTATAATATTATTTAGGAAGTAAGGATAAAATTAACATATGAGGCTGGAATCATGTTGGCAATGCGTCTGGTGTTGAAAATATTCATAGACGACGGTGTTCACCTGCCATCAGATGGGCAATTTGTCTGTCTGCTGAACTCCAGCTATAAAAAAGAGTCAATTACCACGTACTTAGAGGAAAGGAGATTGAGGAAACCTGCATATCGAGATCATCAGTATGTGCAAATCGTCAATCTGCCTGGGACATGCATGGCGGATATAGTATCCGTTCTCCTTTATAGTTCCGAGCACCGAGTTTTGAGCCTAACACGAGTGCGGCGTTATGGGCTTTACAATTGGCATGAATGTATAAAAGTAAAAAAAAGTGATATTTGTGGACGAATGAAGCATGAGTTTTTTTAATGCTGTAGGAAAGCAGACAGGCTGACGGCCCGCTTAGAATTTAGCAGTTACCGTCGCCTATGGGTGTTTGCAACGCCAATGGCATCGCGAACACGCTGCTGGCCCATAAGGGTACAGGAATTTGGGTCACTAATGCCGGAACACAACATAAGGTTATTGTGGTGGCATACTGGTCTTACCAAAGGTGGTCGCCATCCAGACGAGCCTGAGGCCCTACCACGTAGCTAGGGTGGGTTGTTTTATCGCCTTTTATGACAGGCCGACCTCGGCCGCAGAGGTTAGTATTCTTTCTCCGCCCCTGCACGTATAAAGATGAATTTGTTAAATATTCCATTTTTGCTCTATATAATTTGCGTTTGCACCCAAATTACTCATAATATTGCGAATTAGAAATTTCAAAGTTTGTTTATTAATTACTATTATGTAAACAATAGAAATTATACTAGGTGGTAGGGCTTGAAGCACATCTGGATGGCAACCACCCCTGGTCATTAAATATGCCGCCAAAATAACCTTGTGTTATAAGTGATCCAGGTTCCAGTTATCCAACGCGTACGGCAGTGTGTTAACGATGCCCCTGGCATCGCAGACATCGATAAACGACAGTAACACCACTTCTGTTAGGTAGGGCATCAGCCTGTCTGCTGTTAAACTACAATATAAATAAGAAATATGAAGTTAGTCTGAAGTAACATAATTTTGTATATAACCTAAGTGAAAGACCTATAAGAAACTAAAAAGCAATAAATTATGTTAGACACTTTTTAATAATCTCAAAGCGAAACCTTCAAGGGTTCTATTTTAATTAAATTTGCGCTTCAGTATATGTAAGAAAAGACAACGTTCTCATAGTACCTTTTTAGTAGAATAATATGCAACGCGCTTGCCAGCTAGGGAGTTTAATTAATTTACATGCTTTTACGAGTTAGCCGGTTTTTGTTTTTATTCAGTGCAACCACTTACACGAGAAGTGTGCATGTTTTATAGAGGGAGTTAAACCATTTTATTACGAATAGAATTTGAGTTTATATAAATATTTTAACAGGCTTTTTTAATACTGACATGATAATATAATGTCGCTTGTGATATGTGACGTGCTTGATATCAATTTTAACTCTTTTTTTACTAGTTTCATTCTGAAATGAAGATTTTAAAAATATCGTATAAAGCACCCAATGCTTTTAGAACAGTGACATTAATTTTCTCGTCAGTAATTTTATTCTAATGTTAAAAAAATGATTTTTAGTTTGATTAATTATAAAATCGTGTCTTTTAGTTTTTTTTAACTGTAATTTATTTTTATATTTTTAGTTTGATTAACTATAAAACATAATTTATTTGTTGCCAATTTCTAATCGGTAAATGTTTTTATTAATTTAGCGCCATCTTCCGGCTGGATTTTTTAAAATTTAACACCATATTCCGATAGTTTTATTAACTAAGCGCCAGATGGCGTTTCGGCAGAAGGAAAAGAAAGCGTTAATCCTGATGATCCTGATAAGGACTATATGACAAAATATTAAATTTGTGTATTGTCATCAGGTCTTGACAAGTGTGCAAGTTTCAAATCAATCCGCCGTTTTGAAAGGGGTGAAAATTACGTTCAAAGATTCTGTTACATATATACATACCAAGCTAATAAAAGCGTGTTAATAATAATCATATTTTGCCCTTTTTTCTTATTATTATTCTAAATGTCTTAAAACTAAAGCACCAAAGATAAAGGAAGGTAATCTCCTCATGTTACAATTGATATTAATCAATCTGTATCTTATAAGGCACCTCAAACCGATTGCGGCATTAGGCAGATCTTCAAAATGTTCCAAACCGCATATCTGTCTGGTTTCACCCCCAATTTAACTCCGAGACGTATTAACGAGGCCGCCCAGCCAGAAAGACGTATGAAGTCGTAAGATCTTCGCCATATCGATAAGAAGCTATTCTGAGTACATGCTCCATTCGTTTCGGGGAACTGATGGCGGTTCGTTTTATACAGTATCAGATTGAATGATCAAGTTTAAATCTGATTTTTTAAAGTAGTGAACTGTGTATATCATCAATCATCATTTAAAAGTATATACACACGTTATTGCTTAGAACGCAAACATATGTAGGTGTTAAAAAAGTAAATTGATTGCAGAAGCGATGGAAGTAGTTCTCAATTATAATAAACTACGATAACTAAAATTCATCATTTGTCTTCTTCTACTATATTAACGAACTCGCGGGTTCGATTTCTTTCCCAAGCTTGGGTTAACATGTATTAATTTACAAAAAAGTATCATCATCATCTCAGCGTAGTATCGCGGTTGCAACCCAAACTTCCGTTTCGGTGCCCAGGGTCCGCTTTCCGACTTTTTCTAATTTACAAAAAAGTATCTAGTACGTGTGAAGAGTGTGGACTCTTCACACGCACTCTTCTGCATTGGGATTAGACGGCGCTGTGTAAATTGTTCTAGTATATTTATTTATTTGTATTATTTAATATCGAGCAGTAGTACCTATATATTGTAGTAGTAGCACTTGTTACATGCATTTTATTCTGGTTACAAACGAAACTTCAGGGCAAAGTAGACCATAAAGTATCTGGGGTGGTTTATAGAGGAAACTGCCGCCTGACCCTACTTACTGAAAGGTAAACGCAATGTTCTTTTTCTTTGGTATCTCTATCAGAAGAAGTAATCCGTTTGTTTTGTCTTCTGTGCCATTTTTAGCTGGAACTATGCGACCAATTACGTTAAAATCTAAATGCGTTCATAATTTGTAATTACATAAATAAAAACGTTATAAATGGGAAATATATATACTTAATATTAATTATCAATAATAATTATAAAATTGATCCAAATATAATTGATATTAATAATTAGCAAACAAGTAGTTTCACAATCCCATGTCTATGAGTAAAATGTAAAATAAATATGTTTTATTTGAAAATCAGTTATTGAAATTATGTTTTTCGCTAGGAAAATATTGCTGACGAATTCAGAAAAGCATTTTTCTTATTATCCTTAAAAAGTCACTTAGCAGTTTCAAGTTACGTTTTATTCAAACAAATATTTTCAAAGAATTTATTAAAATACGCTTTCGAATATTCATACGATTAAGACAAAGTTAAATAAATTGAACACACAAGCCCTCATCTTAACCATTTGTTACATGGAACGATCTAAATTAAAACCCAAACAGATACAAATAAGAAAAGAGAAATGATATTACAAGTTACCCCACGCAAGAAAATAATGGCACTTGTTGTTTGACACAAAAAGCCTCTGTCCCAATTTTGCATAATAACTTAATATGACAAAAGTAATTGGATTTTCTCTTTGTTTTTCTTCTTTATTCTATTTCAATATTTAGGATATACATATAGCCATTTCCGTATTTTGAAATATTAATAATTAGCTTTCATGTTTCTTAATTTAATTAAAGTCAAATATTGATAATTTTAATTGACTCTATAAAATTAATTGATTGTAAATTGGCTGTGTAATCCCGGCTAAAATAAAATAGTGATTTCCCACCTAGTTCTTCTGCTTCCTGTCTTTATCCCAAACTATGTGGGGTCGGCACAACATGTCCTGTCCTGCCACTCTTCTCTATTAGCCGTCATCTGAATATTCACAACTTTTGTAACCATATCGTCTTTTACACATCCACTCTCATTTCTAGCATCCTCCTTGTCACATGACGCTCCTCTCTTCGCATTATATGGTCATACCAGGCTAACCTATTACTTTTCAGCTTCTCAATCACTGGCGCTACTTACAAACTTCCCTTAATATACTTATTTCTAACTTTATCCATTTTTGTAACTCCGCTCATCCATTTAACATTCGCATCTCTGCTGTATGCAATAATCTTTCATAGTTCGCTTTCATATGATAAATATAGGAAACCATTAATTACGACTAATAGTGAGGATCTTCGCGGCGCAACGGCTATCGCACGTCAGATGACTGCGAAGGCTTTATTACCATTTATAGTTCTTTTAATGGCACGAAACAGCAGCTCAGCTGACATTCCACTTAAGTAAGTAGTTATCGTCGCTTATCGATCTTTGCGACGCTAGGAGCATTTATCTAATAAAGATAGTACAGAACGGTTTCTTTTATCAGAGTTAATAAGCACGTACTTCTAACAAAGCTCGTACATACTAACAAAGCTTATTAAAACGCCCACTGTTGGACAAAGGCCTCCCCCAAAGATCTCCACGACGATCGGTCCTGAGCTACCCTTTTTTTTTTTTTTTTTTTTTATTATACCGAGGAAAACTGTTACAGTTTCCACCAGCCTCCGGGGGAAGGCCGGTGGGGTATGTGGGATTACCTCCCGAGGGGGCTGCCTACTCCCCTCGGGCGGACCGGGGGCCAAGGCCGCCGGTCCTACCCACTAAAAACCCCGGTCGCCACTCTTGGCCTTAGAGGGGGGCTTCGCAGGATCGCTTTTTGGCATTACTCTGCTAGGCCCCCAGCCAGACGTCTCCAATGAGGGTACCCCGAGTGGCAGTTCCCGCTGCCGGCGGTCACACTAGACCTGCCGGTGACCAGACACAGAGTGTCCAGTCGGGGTAGGGCACCCTCCGTCTCATTGCCTTCGCCGGGAGCTTCCCCCGGAACTCCCGGCTGGCCGCTCTTACAAGAGAGCGACCGGCAACCCCTTCTCAGGGTGGGATGAGGTGCGCATAGCGTCTCCTTCCCCGATTCGTCCTACGCCGACGAATCGGTGGAGCCGCCGCGTCCTCCTCCCTCGCACGCTCGATGGCCTCCTTCTGCCGCATGACACTTTCAGCGAAGGAGACCACCGCGTTCCAGTTCCTCTCGCTGCGGAGCATTTGACCTACGATTGCCCGCAGCGAGAGGTCACCTCCCACCACACCCTGCAAATTAAACCGCTGGGGCCCCCAAGCGGCGCACTCGGACACCGTATGTTCTACGGTGTCTACTGGCGCGCCGCATTCCCAACAGGCCGGGTTCGGCTCCCGCCCCGCAATCTGGTGCAGGTACTTGCCGAAACAGCCATGGCCGGTCAGCACCTGCACCAGTCTGTATGTCAGGGTCCCGCTTGATCGCGAGACCCATTCCGACAAGTAGGGGCGGATTGCCTCAACAGTAACCCGGCCCGGCTCGGGAGGCCCCAGGATCCTTAACCAAGACTGGGTCAAGGCCTCCTGGGCGAGATCCCTGACCCGTCGCGACTCTTCCGGGCACAGCCGGAGTCCCCTCTCCCTGGCGTCGTGGCGCAGGCGGTACGTCTCTGAGAGGACAACCGCCTGCAGCTCCCAGGGCGGGTCGGCTGCCAGGAGTGCAGCCGCCCGCCAGGACACTGTACGGTACGCCCGAATGGCCCTCACGTCTATGACCCTCTGAGACCTTCTCAAGAGGGCCCTGCTACGAGACGTGAGGTGGTCTGCCCAGACAGGCGCACCATACATTGCCATGCTCCGCACGACGCCAGTGTACAATCTTCTCACGGCTGTGCCCGGCCCCCCCACATTGGGCAGGAGTCTGCCCAGGGCGGCAGCGGCCGAGACCAGCCTCGGGCACAATTGGGCAAGATGTGGCCCGAAGCTCCACCTAGGGTCTAGTGTGAGCCCCAGGTATTTCATCTGGGGCTTCACTTCGACCGCTGCGCCCCGGAGCACGATGCGTGCTTCTCGGGGTGGTCTTCTCCTGCGTCGTCCATGCAAAAAGAGGGCCTCCGTCTTTTCTACGGAGACCCTCAGACCGCACGACTCAATTCGGTCCACCACCAGCGAGGTGCTGATGGTGGATCTCCGGACTGCATCTTCGTAAGACTCACCCCGAGTTGCGACGAGGGTGTCATCCGCATAACACAACACCCTCGTATCGGGCGGGACTGGGCATCGTAGGACCCAGTCATACCCGATATTCCACAGAAGTGGTCCCAGTACCGACCCCTGCGGAACGCCGCACGCAACGCGCCTCCTTCGGACCCGACCGTAGCCATCCTCCCAGACTATGAAACGGTCCCGGAGATATGCCTCCAACAGCCTCCGCAGATACAAAGGCACTCCATGGAACCGGAGCGCCTCCAGTATCGTCTCGAACGGGAGGCTGTTAAAGGCGTTCGCTATATCAAGCGATACCGCCAGGACCACTTCTCCCTGACTCTCCGCCTCTTGTGATATGCCCTTCAGAGCGGTTAGCGCATCCAACGTGGAGCGCCCCGCCCTGAATCCGTACTGGGCGGCGGAGAGTCCCGGCTCTGCCGTGTCCAGGTGCTGGACGAGACGGCTCGCAACTACCCTCTCAAAGGTCTTCGCCGTCTCGTCCAATAGGACGATCGGGCGGTAGCCGGAGGGATCATCTGGGGAACGGCGCTCTTTGGGAATCAGGCAAAGCCTGCCCTCCCTCCACTGGGCCGGGAACTGTCCGGTGCTGAAGCACTTATCGAACAGCTCCCGAAGCCAGCCGCCAAGGTGAGTGGCGGCTTGGAGGAGCACTCTGCCCGGAATCCCGTCGGGTCCAGGTGCCTTTTTGGTGCCCTGAAGGTGTCGCAGGGCATTTTCTATTTCTTCCTCTGTTGTGGGGGGAGGATCAACGTTCTCCACTCTAAGCAGAGGGACGGCCATAGACGGGGGAGTGAATGCTCCCGGGCTCGGGAAGAGCCCCTCAATTATGCGATTGAGGGCCTCCTCCGATAGGGTCGCCGTTACCGGGGCGCCCGCAGCACGCATCTTCTTGCGCGCTGACTTGTACGGACGCCCCCAAGGATCCCTGTCAAGGCCCTCGAGGAGCTCCTCGTAAGCCCGGGCCTTCGCTTGGCTAATTGCCCGCTGAAGGGCTTTCTTGGCAGCATTTTGCTCCCCCTTAATCCTCCGGAGTTCTTCCTTCTTCCTCGTCCTCCCTCATCCAACCTATTCCGGCGATCTTGACCAGATCATCACTCCACCTTGTGGGGGCCTACCAACACTGCGTCTTCCGGTACGCGGTCGCCATTCGAGGACTTTTCTGTCCCAACGGCCATCTGTCCTTCGCGCTATCTGCCCAACCCACTGCCACTTCAGTTTTGAAATCATCAAAATTATTTGAGCAAACTTAATTCCTAACTTGTGAAATAAAAAATAACATTAGGTTCTGTAGAGTGAATCTTAAAAGAATTTTTTACTTCATTTTGGATCGTAAAACAGAGTTTTATTCTAAAACGGTTGTCTTTTACTGCCAATTTTTACCGTTATCTATAATATTATATTACCTTGTTAATAATATACATTAACCTAAAGAAAAATTAGTTTTGTTTTAAAATTCTTGTTATACTTTTGTAAATTCTGGGGAAATAGTAAAATAAATTTAGGTATAAATATAATTCCTTACCGTAAATAACAGTGGCAATGGAGAGGGCTATGCTCGGAGTTTCCCTGCGAGATCGAATCAGAAATGAGGAGATTCGCAGGAGAACCAAAGTAACCGACATAGCCCGGATGATTGCCAAACTGAAGTGGCAGTGGGCTGGGCACATAGCTCGAAGGACTGATGGCCGTTGGGGCAGAAAAGTCCTCGAATGGCGACCGCGTACCGGAAGACGCAGTGTTGGTAGGCCCCCCACAAGATGGACCGATGATCTGGTCAAGATCGCCGGAATAGGTTGGATGGGGGCAGCGCAGGACCGATCATCGTGGAGATCTTTGGGGGAGGCCTTTGTCCAGCAGTGGGCGTCTTCCGGCTGAAATGATGAAATAACAGTGAAATATTTTTGCTACATAATTATGGAATTTGTATATATTTCTTTAATAAAGTCTCCGGTGCTTTATGGAAATTATAACTTTTTTTACAATTTTACAAACCCTATACAGAAGGCCACTAATTAACCAAATGTTGAACTCTAGTAGCCATACTGTCAAGCCGCATTCTCCCAATTAGAACAATATAATAAAATACTAAAGTCGTTATTCGTATCAACTTTGCTTTCGTGATATGGCTCAAACAAACGTAAACAAACAAATTTGTTTACGTTTTTCAATATTTAACCATCTCCAATTTAACTTTTAATACGCTCTTTGTGGTTCGTAATATTCCATTTAATTTTCTGTGTGTTTAAAAAGCTCCGTAAAGTTAAAAGTTACTCAGTAAACTGCACGACAACGTCGACTGTTACGAGTTACAAGTCACTGCAGAATATTGTAAGTGTATTTCTTGTTTGAGTTGTTTATGTAAAGTATCTATTTGAACTAAAGTTGGGTGCTACTTAGTTGGACAAAGTTCAGTGATTTTATTTTTTACTCGGCTCTTATAACATTGTGCTCCTTTTACGCTAGTATGAACAGCGAATGAATAAATCAATATTTTAGTTTTGAATCAATGACTAAAACGTAATACGAGTGTTTAAATTAATCACTTATGTAATACGCTTCACTTGTGTCGGAACATAACACAAGGGTACTATAGCGGCACATTTTTTATGCCTCAAGAAAAGATATACGCATAACGCGAATAAACTAATTAAAATAAACGAAAAAATAATATTTACAGATAATTAAATAGATTTAGCCTAAAAGGGTGAAGATGAAAAAAAGTCTTATTAAACTTTTAAACAAGAATTCCTAATTCACAGATAATTCCTATTACAAAGTTTTGTAAAATAATAATTGTATAAAGTAAATAGCGACCGCCATTATCCGCTTTGTTAAATTTTTAATGAGTATACGAAGTTATACTTGTAATGCCTGACATAGGTACCAGTTCGAAGTTCAACCATAAACTTCTCATTGTTTATACAACTTCCAGTTACCGAAAGCAGGTAAGTTTTAGAACATTGCGGTTTTAATGATCTAATATTAAACGAACGCCGAGGGTATTAATTAAAGATTCCGAGTATAATAGCGATAGAGAAATTATACGCGTTCAACCGGCTTGAGCCGCGTGGTAGGGAGCATTGGCGGTATCTTTACCTCAAGAGGGTGTGGATAGAATCTTTATCCGGGATTACAACAAAAGTTTGTTTTAGTTGAAATATTTGCAAATATATTGCAAGCTATGCGTAACATATCTCTGGCAGCCTGAAAAACTACATGAAAGTTGCCTTTGTTGTCCGGCAATGTTTACGGCATCTAGCTACTAATGTGGAGTACAAATTTTTCGATGTATCATGCTTACCATGCATGCTTGATATTTTAAATGATGCGTTAAATGGGTGGTGGAGCAGAACAAGTCGAAAACCGGCCTTTAGTCGTCGAAGCAAGAAAATGATGATGATAGCTTCTAGCGCCCTCTTGTTTTAAACTGTTCTTAACTAAGCAAACGTGTTGAAATATGCCTCTTGATTTACTATATATCAAAGCTTGGTGTAATGACAATATTATAGCTCATAACAATATTACATATACCTCGTATTTTTTTCCTTCCATCAATATTTGATATTCATTCTTTATGAAAGAGCTTTCTTTAGAGCGTTTAATCCCTATTGCATTCATTTTCTCATCGGAGCTAGAGGCTTTATGCGTAATTTTGTAAAGATGCTAGATGCAGCTGAAAGGGTGACTGCCGTCTGACTTTCAACTCAATTTGTCGTCCGTCGTAAATTTATGTTGTTGAATTTGGCTCAGAAGGTCTTAGTTATGAGCCCTTACGCTAGAGGTATAAAAACCTGGTCACATATTTAATGGATTTCAATGTCCGAATCGAATACGAGACTTCTAAGTAAAAAAGGTAACTTCTCGGAAGAACGATACAAAATGGCGCACATCAGTCAACCAGTAAAATCAATGCCCGCGATACGAAAGATCAACGGTGCATCTGAGATTAAGGCCGACTTGCACAACCAATCACTAAATAAGTTTAGCGCTAAATCGGTTTAGTGATTGGTTGTGCCAGTCGGCCTGAACGATACGAAGATGTGATTTTTTTTAACTTTTGTTACATTTACTTTTTCATATCTTCCTTATTTTGTTTTTCTCCAGGGGAGTAAAAGATAAAATATTTATTTATAATGTTTTTGGCGGTTCCATGCCATTAAAATCGAAGTCGACGGAAAATGTAAGCGTTTTTGCTGTTGACAAGTGTCAGATTTATTGACGTATTCGCGGCCGTCTAAGCCTATTTTCACGGGGATCACCGGATGTTTCACGTACCTGGAAGTGCTTCCTCGTTTTATTTTATTAATAAAAAGGTACGTATTTAGGTGTTAATTAAATTGTCGGCTTGAAAAACCATGTTGTAAACAACATTTTCTTAGTTGTTGTGAGAAATATAGGTATATGATTTGCTACTAAAATCATTTCCCTTAGTAACAGTGATTAAGTCAGCAAATACGAGCGAAATGCTGAGCTTATTTTTATTGTTAATTTTATTAAAGCAAAGAATTTATCATTAAAACTGCTTTAATGGATTTTAAAGGGGTTTTTGATCATCATTCACATTTTGTTGTAAAACGTACGTAAAATCTATTTTTTAAACGATCTATATATAGCTATAAGGATCGAGAGAAAGAGCCACGTCGTTTGAGCTAAGCTACGAAGATCACATTTTTTTTTAAATCCACTATTGTCGTTAATAATCAAAAACTATATAAAAATAGTACATAATGTGTAAGTAAGATGTTGAAGAACAGCAAACTGAAAAAATAGAAAAGGAAGTTCATTGGTTTTGAAGTGTAAATGAAGTACAGTCCGGTTAAAATCATGACGATTATCAAAGTAACAGTTCCATTAAAATATGTATCCGTTCAGAGTCGTCATTTATTTGCTGACACGGTGCCGTTCAGTTGATCCTACTTTGTCAGCTTCGTGACCTCTTTAATCCTTCTTCCCTTTTCGACAAAGCCAAGGCCCCACTTTATTCCGCCGGAGATTTATTTGGAAAATTGTTGAATTTTTTTTTGAAAATTATAAGTATGAAAAGTATAAAATCAATTATTTAGTTTTAAACCCTACAGAATTATGATTTTTCATGGATACATATTGTGAATTTTTCATTTGAAATTTAATTTTATATTGCACACCTTTCATTCTACAGTCGCTAACACGTTATTACATTTAAACTTAATTGTTTATGGATTTTTGCGTAACTCAGCAAGTGCCGTGACTCAACCAATGTCCCAAGTTCACTGCTGGACAAAGGACTCTAAACTTACGCCACACATCTCGGTCTTGTTCCGTGTCCTACACTATGTCTTTCGAGATACGGTCTCCATTACGACTGCCACTTTAGCTTGTATATTTTGCAAGCTGTGTCGGTTACTTTAGTTCTCTTACGGATATCTTAATTGAGATTTTTATGAGATTTTTTTTTAAGTTATACGTCTTTTGGCGCGTTAGAGAAAAATTGAAGTTAACTAGTCAACATTTTTAAAATATAAAATCTCCGTAATCCAAAATGAACTGTAATACATTTAAATTGAGTGAAAATTGCAATGTAATAGATTTCAAAACGTTTTCCGTTGCCTAGCAACGGAGACGACAGCCATATTGGTTCAATAAATTCAACATAATATTGAAGTAAATTTATATAATACTAGCAGCCCGTCCCAGCTTCGCACGGGTATTTAACAAAAAATTAAGAATTAAACCCTTCTATTTTTTTCGGTCTCGGGGAAAAACCTCTCTTGACGGGTTCCCCCGGCCCGGGGGGACCGAGGGATATAAGGGACTCCGGAAAAGATGTTCGACCAATCCGACTACCCACTAAAAAACCCCGCTGTTCTCCTATCGCCTACGCCCGGGCCCACGGATATATGGCCTGCCGATCTCGTGGCCCGGGCCGGTGCCGGCCCCCGCTTTGTCTTCAAGCGGGCCACTTCTAAAGTGCTGGCGCCAGGGGGTCAGGGTTTCGTTCCCCCGGCGCTCTCTTGTAACAACTCTAGGAGTTGAGGGGGGCTGCGGAACAGCACGCGGCCTTCTCCCTCGCGGCAATAGCGCGGGCGGCGGATCCTCCCCCGATGGGCCGCCCGCGGCCGCTTTTTACGGCGGCCGGAGATCGTTGCTCGCCCTCCGGCGCCGACGACGCGGCCTACGTTGGCGGGAAGGGAGTGCGATGGCGGACTCCCGCTCCCGTTCCGTCGCCTCCCTTGCAGACACTACTGCCTCGCAAAAGGAGGCGACGGCCGTCCATCCAGGATCGCCCCCGACCATGGACAGAACCAGGGCCGGGAGCGACAGGTCCGCGGCCAATTCCGGACGGGACTCGCATCCCCGTCGCGTGCTAGTCAGGCGTGGGTACGACTACCAGACGACACTCCAGAAAAAGCAGAGTCGCCTGACGTCGTAGCCGGCCCAGCAAGACCAACCGACAGCGAGGATGCAATTCCCGCCCCGGGAACACTCTCTGTGAAGGCGCAGTCGAAATATGCATGGTTTTGACTACCAAATCAGGTCCCAGGGTAGAACCCGGGACCCCAATCAGTATTCGCAACCATCCCATCGGGGACCACGCCACGAACAGAGAGCTAAGTTGGAAAGGATGTAAGAGGTAGACGGAAAGAAAGGTAGGACTCTGTTGCCTCGAACGGAGAGGGGAGTGAAGCGACGGATGCTCGGGCACCTCGGGTACGCACACCCATGCACTCCTCGGACAGAGGAGCGCCCCTGAGGGCAAACCCTTCTCTTTGCGTCAGGTTACTAAAAAAATAAAATTATAAAGAAAGTTTTAATATTATTATTTCTATGAGCTTTTATTTTAATGATTTTTTTTTGTTATTACTTTTTATTTATTTTTCGTTATTTTTTAATAAGTATTCTAATTTTTGTAGACCCAAGTGACGCACGCCTACATTGCATAAGGTGCTGCCTAGCTAGCCGAACAGGGTGAGCGGCTACCACGCAACATTTTTCTAATACTTACATTTTTAAACTCGTGATATCTTTCGAATGGAATATCCGAATTTAATAATTCAAAAAGTTATATAAAGGTATTGAAACAGTTTTGAATATGAAGTAATTTATTTTGATAAGGATTAATACCAAGATCCAAATAAAGAGCCTTTTCTAGGGGCGGCATTTCAATTAAATTTTTGAAATAAAAGAACACTTATTGTGGCATAACTATAATAGTTAGACATATGCTGTCGCGACACTTTTTGTAAATAATGATGTGTTCTACAAAGTTGTAGTACATTATTTTATTCTATCATCAATAGTTTTCGCAACGCACGCGATTTAAATAATATTTTAGGTAATTTTTTTACACTTTGGGTTACATTATTGGAGTTTTAGTAAGGATCCCTAATTTTTTTTGAAAATATAATATAGCCTATGTCACCCGGGGATAGTGTAGCCTCCCAACAATGAAAGAATTTTTTAAATCGGGTCAGTAGTTTCGGAGCCTATTCAAAGCAAACAAACAAACAAACAAACAATCAAATCTTTCCTCTTTATAATAGTAGTATAGATATCGTGGTGAATGATATATTTATTAACAATTTATTGATTTTAAGATAATTTAGTAAAAGTGGTTTTTACAATACAATTACATTATATTGTTGAATTAAAACTGTATTTGTTGTTTTTACAAATCCCACACAAGGGCAAATTTTTAAAAAGCGACATGGTGTAGCTATTAACTATCTGTAAATTTTTAACAATTTATTGATTTAAATATATGTAATTTACTGTGATTATAAGTGATAAGTGATTTTTAACACGCTTTTATTAGCTTCATATGTATGTTTGTTTGTTAGTATGTACGATATTTTTAAACTGCATTTCGGAATGAAACTAGGAAAAAAAATTATAACGATTGATATTGATCACCTCACGCTTTTTAGAAGTGACATTAATTTTCTCGTCAGAAATGTTATTCATATGTTAAGAATTATTTTTTTCTTTTTAGTTTGATTAATTATAAAAAGCGTGTCTTTCAGTTTTCTTAAACTATAATTTATTACATATTACTTTGAGTACGTTTGTAGAATTTGAGGTTAGTTGACAGTATGTATTTATTTATTAACATGAAAAACTAAAATATTATTTTTCTACAAACGTAGTATAACGCGAAGGATAAAATTTTTAGAAAGATTTTTGTCTTGTTACGCCAATGAAGTGAGAGAAGAAGAAGAAGAAATAAATTCTTATGTGCGTACATAAGTACACAAACACTTTTGCTATTTTTGTCCATAAGAGGGACAACCAACATAGTACCATAGCCCACTGAGTGACTTGAAATCTGCGAACCAGTCAGTGTCCACGTCTAGGCTCTCTAGATTGCAGGGTTGCATGAAAACTTTAGACTTTAAGAACATTAAAGTTTCACAGTTATCCATCTGAATACATCTGAAGTATCGACATTAAAAATATATTTCTTATATCTAATAGAAAATATGATATACATTCAATAAATATGGCGAATTATAAAACCATTATTATCTTCAGTTTTATTCCCAAATATTACCGTATTATATTAACTTAATATACAGACGAAACAAGCGATCAATAGCTCTTTTAATCAGATTAATAACATCACTTACCCAACAACTAGTAGCAGCGGACTTGCATATTAACCACATATAAGAGCCATTCTCGGGTGTCCCCAAGTTATTTGGCGGGAAACTTGTAAGCTGCTTACATACCGTGCCTCTCTCGGGGTAATATTCGCAAAATTACTCGTCTAGTCACTCTCTATACACAGTTATTTGAATAATTGATGCGGTTCTCGTGAGCTCGGGCAAACATTTGCGATCCGCAATCAAAGGTCCGACTCGCCACTGTGCTAGTGTTTCTACGAACTCGAGTTTGCTTTGAGTTATGGGTTATTCGATTCACTTGACTTATGATTGTTGTATTTCAGAATAGACGTAACTTTACTAGTGAGTTTAGTGTAATAAAATGTTTTGGTTTGAAATCTCTTTCTTCTTCTAATATGTATAAATCCTTGGATCTGTTACATGGATCTTTTAAAGGGCTTTTAAAAAGGAAAAGATTCACAAAGCGATGTGCCTTAATAATCTTAGGATCAATATTTTCATAATACTTAGATTTTTTGATTCAAAATAATACACGTAAATATTGCCAAAGTTCAAAATAAAAACGAAATGTATATATAATTTACAGTCAATATTTTAACATTCTGATACATTTTAGAGACAATTCATAGTATTTTTTTTATTAAAATATGATTCGAAGTCTAAAATAGAGTTATGGTAAATTCTTATATGCTATGTCAGTAATCATTTGTTCAAGGTTAGATACTGTTAAGGGTTCAACAGGCAATTTAATATTCACTCTGTACCATAATAACTTGTTTCATGTAAGATTGAATACGGCTAGTTTCATAAATGGTTTAGATTTACTTAACATTTCAATGATCGATTATCGAATTCCTATATACGCAACCTAATTTCCTTTGTATTAGATAGGTAGAACCTATCTAATGTATGCTATAATGCGTCAGAAAATGCGGCCATTTTTTTTAAATAAATTGGAAAATCAATCAAGTGATGTGTCAGGAAAGTAACCGATTTATAACAGGTCCTCAATTCGTCAACAAATTAATTTATTAATTATTTTGTTGACCACTTGGTTACGTTTAGTTTTTCCTTTTTAACTATTGTTTGTGCCTCTTCTGATAATCACCAGAGTGCTCCAGGCAAGTGAGTTTGATGTGGGTCTCTTAGATTATCGTGGGCCCCTTATACCCCGATATATACTATTGTATAATATGACATGTTTGTAACATTTATACATGGTGTTTATTATATAAAAACATGTGAGCAGTCGATCAGGCATTGTAAATACTATAAATGGTAGCAAGTTTCCTGGTATACTTAAAACAAGTATAAGAACATTGTGTTATGCTCTGCGATTGCTTATTATAAAGTTTTACTACATTATTTACGCAACAGCGGAGAGTGCAGCATATTTTATTCGATACACCTCGTTATCACTTAGATTCTGTGCTGCAATAAAATATAGTCTTATATCGAATGCAACTAACTAGCGCGGCTCGCTGAATGCGCTATTCGTTCGCTATACGAATAACCAATTACTCTCGCTACGCGTACCATTCTACTTGCCGCCATAACATAGATCCGACTATACTGATGAGCTTATATTAGTTTGTTTCGATCGTGCACCTTCTAGTTAGATTACATTACATTGTATGTAGCAATAACTTCGGCCCCCGTTTTATTACAGGCCAATTGAGCCTTTTTTGCCGCTTTAACTGCCTTCTCTAAATTAATGTGGATAGTATTTAAGTTTTTACTGGTATTATACTAATAGAGATATTTACAAAGTCTTCAGTTTAATAAGAAAATTATTAATTTAATTTATAAAATATAATAATATGGTAGTTCAGCAAAACTTTGTCCGCAAGAGGTAGGTTTCTAGCAATAAGACTTTTAAGACTCCGTGTTGACTGCGTGTCCGCCGGGGCAGCCCGTCGTAAAAGGCGACAAAAAAACCCAAGCTAGATGGTGGGACTCCCAAACTCGTCTGAATGGCAACAACCCCCTGGTCTCTAAATATATGATCACAATAACCTTCTGTTGTATTCCGGTATAAGTGACTAAGGTTCCAGTTCCCCTGGACGGCAGTGTGTCAGTGATGCTCATGGCTTCACAAACATCAACAGGCGACTGTAGCTACTTGTTAAGCTAATATTAAATGGGCCATCAGCCTGTCTGGTTGGTATTCTGAAAATAATAATAAGTAAAAAATAATAAATATTCATAATAATGATGTATACGGTATGTGGATATAGAAAATAATGCTAGAGAGAGTTAATTATAAACATTCCTATAAATTTAAAAATAAAAATGTATTTAGTTAATTTAGAAAACTATACGTATAGAATACGTGAGCTTTCGTCAGTTGTTTCGATTGATAGGTTTGGATATCCATTACTGCTTTGTGCAGTTTCAAAAACTAGTAAGTTAATTGAAAAAGGATTTTACAGTAAAAATACATGCACTCTTTTTATACATTTTTTTAGTTTTTGCTTTGTCAGTTACCAGTTTTGTTGTTTCTAGTGAAACGCTAAACCTATGCGTATTTTTATTCATTTATACCATAATTAGTTATTTTGATTCGTGTATCCAATTATTGGGAAAATATATAATATATTTTTGACATGAACGTTCAATCTGTAATTTAATATCATCATCTTTATCCCAGCGTTGTATCCCGGTTGCAACCTAAACTTCCGTTTCGGTGCCCGGGGTCCACTGTTCCACTTTTTCTACTTCACTTCGCACGGTCTTCAGCATCCCTGATAGTGAGCCCATTGGCACGCATATCACCCTTTACGATGTCAAGCCAGCACTTTTTGGGTCTACCCTTCCTGCTGGAGCCCAGCGGAGGCGGCATGGCCAGACATTTGTTTCCCACGTAAGCATCCGGTTGCCTTAAAATGTGGCCGTACCAACGGAGCCGACACCTGCAATTTGTCCGCAATATCATGGACATGAAGACTGCCATAAATGCGGGAGTTCCTAACGCTGTCCTTTCGCTTTACTCCACACATCCACCGAAGCATATTCATCTCCGTGATTACGCAGTTCTTGTTTGTGTCGCTCTAACACCGGCCATGCTTCACAGCTGTATAAAAGGACAGGCTTAATGATAGTCTTATTGACCTGTCCCTTTAACTTTATCGGCATCTTAGGGTCATAAATGACACCAGTTACTTCACGCCACTTTGCCCACGCGGCAGCAATGCGTGCCTTGACGTCGCAATCGATGTCACCAGACGCGTGAAATACAGATCTCGAATCCGAATCTGCCAGCGCAATATCATCAGCATACATGAGCAACCACGGGGGCTGCTCATGTGAGTCTCTGATGCTGTCTGATAATACCTCTAATACCACGCTGAACAGAAACGGACTAAGGACAGATCCCTGGTGCACTCCGACAGTAATAGGGAAGGATTTTGTGTCGCCAATAGCGGTCCGAACCACGGAATCGGAATCGCGGTACATGGCTCGGATGATATGAATATAGGCGTCTGGAACCCTTTTGGGTCAGAATGCCCACCAGATTATCGCGCAAGGAATACAGTCGAAGGCCTTCTGCAAGTCAATGCACAGGCGTCTTCTTCGTCCTGTATTTATCCGAGACATTCCTTAGGCCAAAAACAGGGTCCATGACCAGGGCGAAACCAATACCGAGACAGTGTACTCCTGCTGAATTCGAGAGTCTATAACCCTCTCGAAGAGCTTCATAGTATGGGACATGGGCGAGAAGTGGCTGGGTGGTAAGAGATTATTGTCGAATGAAGAGATCATAACCGAAACAATCGCCTATTTCGAGCGCCTAGAGGAAATCTATTATTTGGAAGGAATAAAAAAATTGGTAAAACGCTGGACTATATATATTGATCTAAAAATATATTATGTTAAAAAATAAAACGCTTATTTTCCGAAACAATTTTTTTTTTTAATACAATAGTCACGGAGTTATAAAATAGCCCTCGTATTGTCAACCTACCAAAAATATACATATTTTTGTATTTAAATCAAAACCATTGATTTATGTGAAATTCTTAGTTTAATAATGAAATGATCATTTGTGTGAGATCATGTGAGAGTAATCCATTTCGCTCTTTTTATAAGGTACCAGAACAAGTTGAAATAATTACATTCTTGTAGTTGGCCATGATTATTACATGGTTGTTATCACCTCTATGAAAACAAAATAGCGTTTCCTTTATGGTTTTGTTGATTGACATTTATTTTGATTTTTAGAGGTTATTTTCCATGAATTACTAACTTTAGATAAAATATTAACAAATATATAAAATGTTATTTACATAGCATTCATTTTGAAGTGGTTTCTAAAATGTCTGGATAAGAGGTCTGACTGTCGTTAGAGCGGACATGTCTTGAATATCATACATTTTTAAATAATAAATGCACTTAAGTGAATAAAACTAAAAATTTGATAAATTTATTATGGCAATTTCAAAGCGCCATCTAGTCTCATATCTACTACTGATATTTTTTTTGTAAATAAATATATATGTATGTTTCTGTAACACACAGACTTAGGACAGGATCGACCCTACGCAGCCAATCGTGCCGTTGCACTACGGAGGTCGTCATTATTTGTATATATGTAAACAATACAATTTTTTTTACAAGTTAACCACATTTGAGTGGTCTGCGTCTGTAAAATGTAAATGATAAAAACATACATGGAATTGATAAAACATCAAAACTGCAGATTATTGAAGTGCTCCACATGAAGCTGGCTTCAATTTGTATTGTACAGAATAATTGCATCAAAATTATAATATTGCCTGTGGCGTGCTATTTAAATACAGCACACAGGTCAGTCCTTGAAACATAATTTTCAATCAAAATGCAATTGCTTTGTCGTTATTAATTTATCATTTATTTACTTCGAAAACATCTATCTACACCTGAAAACAGTCGCTGCACCCAATAAAATGTTCGCTTAAGCATAGACGATTGAACAACGAATAGGATAGTTTATTGAGTATCCTATTTTTTTTCCGGTGTTTAGATAACGGCTACGTAGTCATAATATTTCTATATGTATAGTGTTTATGTAAAAAAATCCTTAATTTATAACGAATTGTGCTAGCTCAAATAACGTACTCGAAAGCGATTTAATAATATAACCATAACTAGTTCTTGAAGTGAAAATTCTTCATGCATACTCCACCAGCTTGTGGACTTATATATCACTGGTATACCCACTAAAACTACCACGATGTTCCTCTACTGCCCGGAGCCCGAAGAGCAGGATATGTATTCGCCATACCCGGGCGGGTAGCGTCCATGGTAAAGTCTTTATCCTGTGTCAGCCGGGGTCTGTGTGATTTACTCCGACTGCCTCGGAACTCTCACTGAGAGGAGCGCGTGGAACACTGAACGCCCCGTCTCCGGTAAGTTTTCCTATGGCTCCCCATCCCTACAGGCCACGTTGCCGGGACCTACGGCGATTGGAGATTCATGACTGTCCTCCGCCGCTGTCGACCTTGACAAGATTGAGCGTCACTGTTGCTCTCCCTTTCCCGCCCCAACTCCTCTCTATTTGGAGACGACCGCCTCGCAAAAGATGGCGATTACGTCCCAGATCCGTTTGCTTCTCACTATGGCTGTCACTACAGCTAGTAGGTATACGTTCGTACCACGGCGACGAGGCAGGACCTTTTTCGTCCCACGCCCGACATATTGAAATTGAAAGCTCTTAAAAACACTAAATTACAGTATAACTGGCATTCATAACTAAGTTTTGATTGATAGTGAATGGTTAATTTGGAATATAAACAGTATATTAATATTATATATTATAGTACTTACATATAAAAGTTGTAAGAATCAAAATCTACTCTTATAACTGAAAGTATCCAGTTGTTATACAGAAATTAATAAAATATCGAACAAACAAGAGCAATATCGTTCTCGAAACTTTTCCACTCAAAGTCAAACATAAAAAAGGTGAATCCATTTCAGATTTTGAGTAAATCTTATTTATGAGACGCGTTTTTATATTATAATGAGGAGAGCGCTTCAATTTAGAGAGTGGGGTAGTCGCTAGTTCAGTTCTTTCATCTCAATTTCGGTAATGATCTGTTTCGATGTCAACATAAACCTAATATTAAATAAATATGATTTCTTACAATTCTAATACTTAGGAGTTAAAACGATTCAATCAAAGCTTTTCAGGATCTCCGCCAGGGAAACTTTGGTGACTATTATTTGGGCTTCCGTTGGCTAGCGTCCTGAAAATTGCACTAAAGCAATATTGCCAGAATATACTGACTAAAAATCCAGTTATCACTTAATCTTCACAGTAACCAAGTAGGGGGCATCACAGGGCCAGTCTTATGACTATCTCATTTGTTCCAAATGTTGCCTTTTCCTTTTAATCACCCAACTACTCGTCATTGGTGGGGCGTTCATACTCCCTATCTAAAGCTACAGTCTCGCTCTATAGTCTTGCATGCTAAGGACAGCAGAACGTTTATTTATGCGTGAACTTTCGATTGGCATTATTTCACCGCACTATGATATGGAGTATTTTAAAAAGATAGAGTGTTTTACAATAAAAAAATGACATTACACCCTCGCAGAAGCAGGTCGCCGCTGCCCATCCCAATTCTTCCCTCCAATCATAACACTTACAGAGCTCGGCAACAAGTTATCGCGGGAGACTTTGGCCTGGAGACTTATCTCTGAGACCCCCACACATCTGCATGTTCAATCGTGTTTATTGTGCTAATATTTATGTTCAAACGAAATTAATCATCTTGATGACGATGATGATTTTGCTTTAATTTAAGTATAATAGATTTAATACTTTTAGGATCTTTTTGATACATTTAGGGTTCGGAATTGTTTAATCCAGCAAATAAAAACATGTAATTCAGAGACAAACATTTGAAAAACGTTCGATCGCATCTCTGCCAGCAAGATGAGCATACAATTTCTAACTTAGAAAATAGTTTATTTGTTCAGTCGTCTGTAACTTTGTTCAACATGTGCGCAAAAACGAATCTAAAGATGCACGCGCATACATCGCTTGTATTTAGCTTTAAATGTACAGGTTTATGGTTCGTTGATTACATAATTGTTTTTCTAGCAACGCTTTGCTAGTTGTAGTTAGTACGTTATTTATTGTATGTTTAAGTTTATGAGCATTACTTGTGTTTCTGTAAAATGATAACTAGCATTTTAATTATTTTACTTTATAAATTAAATAATTTATTCTTTTACAGGTAAGAATTCGCAACGATCTCAATACCTATGAGTTTTGTCATCAAGTAAGTATTTAAAAATGTTCACATAGACTTTATTATTGATATCGATTTGGTTTTGCAAATTGTTCTTTTTATATTCACTAATTTGTCTAATAGCTATAATATTAGCGCTCTGATGTTTACTTTGGTTTTAGATGGCTACGTGTGAATTGTCTCAATATTCTCATCTTTACTTGGTAGGGTCCCAAGCCCGTCTGGATGGCGACCACCTTTGGTCTTAAGTATGCCGCCATAATAACTTTATGTTGTGTTTTTTAACTTTGCTAGTTTATTAATAGCTAAGAAAGGTGTTATGTTTTTCCTTCTGGTATTAAAGAGACGGTAGTCGTTCCAGTAAAAATTAGCTACACTTGTTTTCCTATACCTTTTTTCTTAAAGTATCTTGCAAGAACACGCAAAAGTTTAGTCTTGTTAAATTTTCGGCAACACCCTCGACTAAAGTATTTTATATTAATACAGCGCCATCTAGTCCCATAGTGAGCAGCTAAGCGGTCTGATAAAAAAATAGATACTACACAACTGATATATAATTTCTTTGTCAGTAAAACGTTCTGTAGTACGAAAGCCGTTGTGCCACGGAGTTCATCATCAGTCAATTAATATTATGTAAGTACAATATTGTTTTATCATATCATAAGTGATATGATAAAAATGTAATGATTTACACTTTTATTGCTACATCCCGATTGAAACCCAAACTTTCGCTTTTGGGTCTACCCTCCTACCGGATTTTTTTCTTAGTAAGTTTTAATAATACATAATTTAAATTTAGGGAAAATGAGATTATGTGTTTCCTTTAAGTGTATAACTTCATAACATGAAACCGTCTGGAATAATTCGCGATATAAATTTATTATCAAGATACATAAATCTTAGTCTACATAAACAGAATCAGTTCTAGTATAAATTTACGGAATTGGTAGATAGGCGAGGAAATCTAAATAATTTAAGGTGAAATTGACCTACAGCCTAGCACTACCTGTGTTAAAGCTTATTTACATCAAACGGCATAACAAATTCATACATAATGTATAAACGGCTTAATGGGCTGGCATGAGGTCAGACCGAGTTGGCGTTAAGAGCTTTCGGAAGGATCGCGGTGGGCTGCGGCGGGGGGTACCTAAGTGAATATTATAACAAGAGATGTAAGGGTTACAACAGATGAGAAAATAATTGTTCCTTCGAATTCGTGATTATATGATTTTCAACTCTTTTCCAATGTTACTATGTGTCATTACCGTACATTCTGATCAATGAACGGTTTCTTCGAGGTCTGTTTAGGTAAAACTATAATTAAAAAATTGGCAGTCCAAGGGGCTACCGATGGAAGTGAAAACTTATAACTTTGAATTAAAATTATCAACATCATTACAAAATCTATTCAATTTTACTTGTAAAGATAAATAAACACAGCTCTAATGTTGCACAATACGTCACCTGTATAGCTACTGATATACTGCTATTACGCATGTCGGTGACGCGAACTCACAAGATTTCACCCATCCAAAAAGCGTCTAACGCTCACAGCACACTGTCAGGTATGTACGATACATTGGTACGTGTATATATATATATATATATATATATATATATATATATATATATATATATATATATATATATATATATATATATATATATATATGCTCAACGCGGCTAAAGGAGTTTTCACTTTAATAAATAAATATATTGGGATAATTCATACAACGACATCTAGTCCCTAAGTATTTGCATAGCACTTGTGTTGTGGGTACTAGACCACTAATAAACAACATGTATACTTTTCTCTTGTAAATAAATAAATATTATACATAAACACCCAGACGCGGGACTGGAATCGAAACCGTGCCCTACACACTATATGTGTACCGACATGTGTTAGCCGTTACGCCATGAAGGTTGTATAATTAAAACATAATTAAACTGTTTTGTTTTTGTTTGTATGAAAAAGTTATTAATAAAACCTCAGTTGCCATTCTTAGCCTTATGTCATTGCTCTGCGACCTCCACGAAACGATTATATACCGATATACGATTATATAGGTATAACAAAATGACAATACCTACGGTTTATTATATCCACACGCTTAGGAAATAAAAAAAACACTTTAGACATAATGTATGTTATTAGATTTATTACTCAATTGTTAATATGTTCTCAGCTTTACAGGCTTTAGACCACTATATTCCTATTAAATTATTAAACATTACCCATGTACCTTAGTAATACTTCACCTGAAATGAGATTTCTCTTTTCCAACTGCCACAAACAGCCTCGAAACAGTTTCACACCAAGTGAACTAAAGTGGAAAAAGATTAAAGGTTTCTCCCGGCGGTTATAGTTCGCAAAAGGAAAACATGCAGTGTTGTGAATTTTCTATGAACTACTCAAATATCTTGTTGAGTCATTGCGTTCTCTCTGATCTCTTATTCTGTTTGAGTTAATTCTTTGTTTCCCTTTGTAATTATTAAAAAGCTGCTTCAAAATACAATTTATGAATTGCTTTGTTTTATTTTTAATAAATACCGCTGCTATATAATTTTCACTTCTAATTTTAATTTAATAATTATACAGCTTTAGCAGTATTTTGTTTTGTTAAAAACTATATAACTATATCATCAATTAATTAATGTCTTCATGTCAAGTAATATTTAAACTAAATCATGATAGTTCATCAAAGCGTTCTGATTCTTTTAATTAAAAAAAAATAGAAAAATGTTCTTAAGTCTTAATAAAAAATATGCGAAATTTAATTGTACTCAGCTGATATTGTAAAATATATTAAGGTCCCAATAAAACTCGGCCCGGGCCACGAGATCGGCAGGCCATATATCCGTGAGCCCGGGCGTAGGCGATAGGAGAACAGCGGGGTTTTTTAGTGGGTAGTCGGAAAAATCCCGGAGTCCCACATATCCCTCGGTCCCCCCGGGCCGGGGGAACCCGTCAAGAGAGGTTTTTCCCCGAGACCAAAAAAAAAAGGTCCCAATAAAACTAATTGATTAAATTTTAATAACTATGGCATAACTTAAAAAATTTCTTTGAAGCATAGATTATATAGCATCTTTTTCCGACGGGCGGCTAAACTTTTCTCTCAGATTTCAGCGTCTCTTGCTTTTTCTAACTGGTCACCTTTGCTAAGCTCCGTCGTTGCTTTCTATCCGTGCAGGGGTGGAGAAATAATACTAACCTCTGTGGCCGGGGTCGGCCTGTCGTAAAAGGTGACAAAATAACCCACCCTAGCTACGTGGTAGGGCCTCAAGCCCGTTTGGATGGCGACCACCTTTGGTCTTAAGTATGCCGCCATAATAACCTTGTGTTGTGTTCTGGCATTAGTGACCCAAGTTCCTGTACCCTTATGGGACAGCAGCGTGTTCGCGATACCACTGGCATTACAAACACCTATAGGCGACGGTAACTGCTAAATTCTAAGCGGGCGGTCAGCCTGTTTGCTGTCCTACAGCAACAAAAAAAAAGCTCTGAGAATGTTTCTCACACACTTTAAACTACAAAATAAGCAAGCATATTTCATTAATGTTCTTCAAGCCGTTATTGATAATATTTATGTAAACAGAAATGTTTCTTTATTATCACGTCATAGCATTTCATAGTCACAAAGCGCAAGGAAATCAAAGCTGATGTCGACTATCGGGACGCCGTAAATAGATTCGTGTGTTTCCACGAAACTGATCGAATATCTCGACAGATTGAAATTGACAAACCCTTTGCAAACACCAAGCCAATTAAATTAATGGAGCTTCAATAATAAGCCAACCGACGGAATGAGGTTTACATTATTATCAGAGAAAGGGCAAAACACCGAATCTAAGTAATGAACAAACATCTTTAAAAGAGAGATAAGCCAATAAAGTAAATGCTATTATTTTTCAATTAAATCAGCGAAATATACTTGTTTAAATTACATTATTGGCTTATTTTTTTTTGCTTCGAATGAGGAAAAAGGCCCTTACGTACTACCACGTGGATGTTGCGTTGGGCCACGACTGTAGGAGTCGCAACCAAATTTCTTACGCCGTTTTATCACAAGTCTGATACCTACTTAACACCAGCTACTGTCACTTCGTCTCCGAAGTTGCGCTAAAGAAGAAGCGTAAGAACGCTTAAGAACTATGGCTCAGAGCAAGAGCTCTGAGCCATAGTTGTGGGAAATAAAATTCGACGAGTATCGAGGATAACTGAAACTAGTTTCTTCTTCCTACGGAGGGTAGGCAGACGCGTCTCTTCTTAAGCCCCTCAAAGGAGCCATCTGCGATCTCGTACACCCGAAGCTTGTTCGCAGACAAATATAATTTTTATTTTTGTAAACATAAATGAGATCTGTCTAAATATTGAGTTACGATCTTATCTATCATAAATTTTTAGTCTTATGTTCTGGGAGAGTGTTCATATTTCTCATCCACTCGAATTGTATCCCCCGGTTAGTTTACGTTGGACTACATATAATAAATTTATTGGGCTGCCATTACAATAAGTAAATAAATTATTGACTAGTTAATTATATAACTTGATTTACTGATCCAAAATTAATGATTTAACAGCCATTATATGATATTGAATTTCGGTTGCTCTTTCTAAACTTCTGCTTGATTATCCGAAATTCGCTTTAAAATTTTCAAATTATGGATAGTATCAATAGTGGATCTATGGAGTCGATACGTCGTCCGTAACACTCAATTCCCATTTTGTCACTCTTATAGCGGTCGCGGTTAACAGTCTTGTAAGTGAACACACCTAATGATGGTCGTCTAGTATAGTTCATTGCGTTTGGACCGGCATTTTTGGGTCCTAATAATGCCACCGACCACTATTCATCTCACTCCAAAATGACATGAGCGGATTGGCTCCGAGTGTTTCTGAGTAACTGAAATGCGTATCTACGTACATCAAGGCAATGTAAACGATGTCAAATCAAATCTATTTATTTGCACGAAACTTGGTGTCAATAGGATCTTCGCAGAAAACATGAATACAAACATGTTTTACCAATTCTGGAATGCAATATGTATTATGACCTATACGGATAAAAATTATATCCGTAGAGAGGCAAGCCTCCCTCCATAAGGTAATATAGGTTAATACTCGTTTAAAACTATCGGAGCTAAATATTGTAATAATCAAACGGTCGTTAATAATCGAATACGCAATTCGAATAATGTTTCTATGACTGAACAGATAATTGCTTTTAGAACAAGCTTTTGTAACACCTGTGTTTAATATGTATATTTTATCATCATACCCAGATTTTTTGCGTCTCCATTAAAATAGCTACTCTTAACTAGTTTGACGCATGACATCATATTTGATTTAGCCTTGTATTCGTTGTATCTGTTCTTTCTTTTTAAATAGACGATTAAATAATATTGTTAAATTAATTTTGATCTAGGTAAAAGTGTAGAATATTGTTTGATATAGTTTTAATCGTTAAATATATCCATTTTTTTATCGTTGAGAGTACGGCATACAGATTGACCCAGTTTGGTTATCAAAGATTATACATATTTAGACATATGTATATATTTTTTGTGCCGATAAAAAACTATTTACATTCGTTGTACCATACATTTATTTTAAAAGTAATAGATTTTCTCAAATACAAATATTCCCCCTTTTTGTTTATTATCATCAACGATTGTGATAACTGTTTTCACTAATGATAAAATAAATATTTGATACAATTTACTTATGGAAGATGTTGTTTTGTTTTTAAAAATCACAGATATGGTTCCGTAGCGTGCGAAAAATGTGTAAAAAACTTAAGTGAGTACAAGTGATATGTCATTTTTCATTAAATGGTAATTTCAGCACGCCTCGGGCAGCCTGCATCGAATATCCGTATAGCTTGAATAACCCACATAGCTCTAGAATATATTTTTGAACAAGTATTGAGAAAATCTAGGGCAAAAGTACTTTACAATTCAAATTTTCACCGCTATAAACCCATGTACACACACGCACCCACCATTTATTAATCAACTGCCGACATACGCATAGGTTTAATCAATTATTACAAACACTTCCCCTTGTTTAATGAGAGGCGCGATTGTGAGTCGAGCTTTATGTGCACTTAACTGAAAGCAAACAGACTGTCATTAAAACCAGCGCGTGGCGAAAACGAACGTTTCGTGTCCCGGATACTGGGAACTGTCCATTTAGGATCGTTTTAATTAGGATCAACTTTCGTTTTTCCTGGATAACATCAAAAGAACGATCGATTAAACATTGAAAATGACCTGGTAAACCAATTTACGCTTTTTATACTTTTTTTTGTCTCGGGGAAAAACCACTCTTGACGGGTTCCCCCGGCCTAGGGGGACCGAGGGATATGTGGGACTCCGGGAAAGATGTTCGACCATCCGACTACCCACTAAAAAACCCCGCTGTTCTCCTATCGCCTACGCCCGGGCCCACGGATATATGGCCTGCCGATCTCGTGGCCCGGGCCAGCGGCCCACTCTTTGTCGTAAGGCGGGCCCCTTCTAAAGTGTTGGCGCCAGGGGGTCAGGCTTTTGTCCCCCCGGCGCTCTCCTGTAATAACTCTAGGAGTTGAGGGGGGCCGCGGAACAGCACGCAGCCCTCACCCTCGCGGCAATGGTGCGGGCGGCGGGTCCTCCCCCGAGGGGCCGCCCGCGGCCGCATTTCACGGCGGCCGGAGGTCATTAGTTGCCCTCCGATGCCGCCGACGTGGCCTGCGTTGGCAGGAGGGGAGTGTGGTGGTCGACTCCCGCTCCCGCTCCGCCGCCTCCTTTGCGGACATGACTGTCTCGCAGAAGGAGGCGACGGCCGTCCAGGAACGCTTTTTATACTTGCCGTTTTAGAGTTATGAAACTATAACTCTATAGATAACTTATTTTCTCGATACAATTTTTTTATTAGCTGTAATTTTTTATTAAATTCATGTTTCATTTTATTTAATCATGAAAAATTGTGAAACGCAGTTAAACGTTACTTTCAGTGTTTTATTACTTTTTAGGGCCTACTAACCCATCTAACAGACGACGAAGGGGTTAGGATATCTGATTTCATATACTTTTTCGTAAAGCTCCTTTTCTCCGTGCAAGAGTGGAGTAAGAATATAGTACTCACCCCTGCGGCCAGGTGTGGTCTGTCGTAAAAAACAACACTAGCTAGGTGGTAGGACTCTAAGCCCGACTGGATGGCAACCATCACTGGATTTAGAACATACCGTCATAATGATCTTGTGTTGTGTTCCGGCACTATTGAACCAGGTTCGATTCCTCTACGGCAGCTAGTGGTACCCTGGCATCGCAAACATCCATAGGTGACGGTAATTGCTTACTGTTATGTTGGCCATCAGCCTGTCTTCTGTTACTAATAATAAAATCTAATTAAATACTGCTACTTAGCATGATGGAAGCAGGATGACAAAGTACATTCGTAGCCGGTTGTAGTAAAACATAGCGTACTAATGTTAGTAATTCGCCTGCATACACCCCTCAACAATTGTGCTCAAAGCAAAACATACAACTTCCGAAATTAGCAAACTTACCACTACCAAAGAAGCTTTCCTGGTATCACAGCATTGCTCATAAACCATTATATACATATATCGGTGGTCTCTCAAAATACAAACACAAGAATTACAAGTTATTTATTAACAATGTCCTCATACCAGTGAACATTTAGAAGTCACAAAGCAAATACGTTTTCGTATTCATTCGCGAGGCAGTCCGAAACAGGCCCCGGGATACGCCTAAGTAAACCCACTCTTGATGCTTGCCAACCGCCACAAAGCCGTAAAGAACCGAGCTTCGGACCCTGAAACATTATGTTGACGAATCCTGGCAAATATTCATATTTAATTCCAAAAGACTTTGAGCATACTAATATTGCAAATAGACACCCAAAGGGCTAATTCTACATTTAACAGCAAACTTTTTAAATATGTTTTGTATTCATTTTGCGACTCTCATAGTTTGAGTACTACAAATACTCGAGATTAAATTTAAAACTTTTCGTCGCTCCGCTTTATGCCTGTTCACTGTACTATTCATATGGGACGAGCAATTTTAATGGTGGCTCGGTAATCATTTGTATATTTGACTGAAATAAATAGAAATTCAGGAAATAAAGTGCATTTAAAATACATTAAACATAAGATTATAGACCATTATAGCTTTTAAGTTATTGGCTAGAATACTATAATAGAGTATTTTAAAAATGACCAAGTATTAAAATGATAAACATTTTATGACAAAGTAATTTGAAATGTGTCTGTTTAATATCAAAGTATGTAACATATTTTTACTGCCAATATTTGAATATGTATGCCCACCAGCTAACTGGACAAGGGCCGAAGATAAGGATATTTTACAATATTTTGTTTCTAGCATAAAGCAAACAAAATACTCCTTCAGCTTCGTCACCGTTGCGTAGGATTTGATGATTCCTCTCGGGAAGGTGGACAAACGGCAGTGAAAAAATTAAGCCACAATTATTATATTTTTTAAACTGGCTTTAAAAAGTTGTACAAAGGTACAAGAATAGAAATAATATCGACGCAAACTTATTTTTACCTGAACAGAAAAAGTCACTCACTCTCACTCACTCAATTTGTACATTTTTAGGTGCCAATACCGTTCACCAATCCCCAAAATCCTAAAATGGTGTTCTTTGCTGCTTCTGTAAAAAGGATTAATCCATTAATACTAACTTATGTATAATATTATACTTACTGCCAGAAAAATAATATATTTGAATAATATAAATATATTATTATTATATTTGTACGTTAAATACGAAAAACCAATTACATTTTCACTGTAACTATCCACGAGGACTTCATCCCTTCAGTGTTAATCAAAATATTCAATTCTGTTTGTACCTGCAAAATGGAAGCAAAAACACATCGTGCGGTCAACGCTGGTCCCTACCCAACGAACCTTACTGCATTTAATAATTAATAATACTTATAATAAATTCTGTTTTTAATTTGTTCTCGAGCTGACGTCGAAAGCTTTGGGGTGTCTAGTGATGTTACTTAAATATTTATATTGTTATAATTGTCGATATTTTTTATTATTGGCTTAATAAAAACAAAATAGTATTCTCTAAATATCTTATATTATAGAGTTTCACATTCTGTAATTGTGAAATATTAAATAGTTCAAATTAACAAGCTGACCGGTATTAACAGTACGTTTACTTTAGGCTTTTCAATCTTTCCACTTTATATAGATTTTATTACTGAGAAACAGCCGACAGGCTGACAGTACACTTAATACTAAGCATATTAGTGTCGCCTATGGGTGTTTACGATGCTAGGGACACCGCAAGCATCTGCTATTAGCATAGGGGTACCGGCACCTGGATCATTGATACCGGAACACAATACAACTTTATTATGGCGGCATACTTATAGTCCAGATGTGGTTGTCATCCAGACGGACTTCGGGCCCTACCATCTAGCAAATTGAGTCAATAATAAATGGATTCATCATTCCTGGTATTGAGTATATGCTGGTTGATGGTGCATCACGCTTTATGATGAGAAGCTTTCTTGAGTCTAATTCTCGTGCCGTGGTCCGATGGATGGCTAGACATGTTTCCCCAGTAGTCTTCTCAAATTTGGAATAGTTCATTAAATAACATTTGGTTTTTCTACTATCAAGAAACATACCTATATACACGTTAACAATGATCGATATATAATTATTTTGGTCCGCAATTTTTTTAGCTTTCTTTTAGCTTTTAGCTTTCCCATGGACTTTACATTGAATATGCATCATTCCAAATAATTTAGTACTTTAATGTAATCGATAATGACGTAATCAAAACGTCACTAAAACCGCAATGCTCCATCAAGGCCCGCAAAGAATATTATAAATATACAGTAAGTAATGTTAATAAATAATATCAGGTTTTATTACGCACCCTTTTAAAACAGGTGTTAAATGAGATAAATTACATATTTTCATTTATCTAGGGTAGAAGGAAAATTTGACATTAACACGAATGCAAATTTTTAATGTGTGTTGTTTATTTATGACGAAATTTAATCTTTTGAAATATGTTATAGGAAACGTGAAGGAAATACAGAAAGAGCATGTTAATAATATAGCATTTTATACAAAAACTGCTGGCAAACATTAGTATACTACATATACCTCTCAATGTATGACTGTAGTCATAGTTGACTTGTAAGTCAAGATAGTTCTTGACTAATAGTCAAGAGTTGCATGAGAGCTAATTTCCACATGTAGTGTATTCAATTTAGTCCTTTTAAAACCTCCCCAACAACACACTGAAATGAAATGAAAATGAAATGAATTGATTTTTATTTGCCAAAAAACAAAATTAATTACAAAAGTAAACAACGAAATATATTCAAAAACACAAAATAGACAAGTGTTGCTTAAGACAAATAAGGTTGGCAACTCAACATTATGCCGTGCCAGAATTGCCGACCCAGCGCTGGTTTTCAGTGCCAACCTCACAATTTCTCATGAACAGATTGACCCAACACATTAATATGCTTCAAAGGTAAAATTATTATAATTAAATTCTTAAATATAACTATTATTAATCACAAATAGTTGCATATAAGGGATCACTAAGTGCATGCCATTTACATTTATGTCACTGTGTGCACATGAATGTATAACTGTTATTAATCACAATTGCGAATCACTGTGGGAAGAAGACTCAGAATAATACTATTCCACATTTTGTATAACATGGTTATTATATAACTTATATTCTTTTTGGAAGTTGGTTAGAAGTTTGGAGTTGGATATTGTTTTTAAATTAAGTATATTGAAAAATGAAAAATATTTTTATAAATTACCTTTCAAAATAGTTCGCAGAAATGTTTTTAAATTCAATCAAAACTGGCACGGTTTACATGTAAGTGTAAATTAACTCAAATGAGGATAGCAGCGCTTGCCATTAAGTGAGCCGTCAACCTGTCTGCTGTTACTCAGCAATAAAAGCTGCCTCCAATGTAAATGTACTCAATGTTCAAATTTTACCATTTAACCATTACATACTGTATAGAATTGAGTTTATTAAACCATCATAGCATAGTTTCTTCTGGGAACTATAATTTCGTTGCAGTTCCCCATTGTTCTCTAATGGACTTCTCATTAAATCACAGCGTGTTTGTATAAGCTTGGCAGCTTTTACAAGAAAATTTCTTATTTCATATGTTTTTATTATGATGATGATCGTGGTGAATTTTATTGCATCCAAAGCTTCATAGGGGCAAACGTCAGAGATTTCATTTACGTAAATGGTTCTAAGTGACTGCCTTTTCTTGATAATAAAGATATAAAAAACTGGAATATATCCGAATTATATTTTACAGTAGCAATTACCGTCTGATTACTATTATTTAAAGGAGCACCCGAATACTCCTAAAGTCCTAATTTTTCTAATTTTAAACAAGAAAAACGAAACCCCCTGGCTAAGTTATAGATCGTATATAATTTCTAGTGGGGACTGTGTGGCTATAAATCACGTATATAACTTCAGCTTACGATATTGTAAAATAATTTATGGAGTTATGTATTAATGTTTTCTTATCATCTTGCTTACACATTTCAGTCTTCTTAAGGAATGAACTTGTTTCTTATTCTCACGGTATCGGTTCTACGATAGTTAGTATATATTTTTTTTAAATCCGGGAAGCAATAAATTTGTTAACTTGTAAAAGGGCCAGTAGACAAGCTGACGGCCGACTTAATAATAAGCAGTTATCGCCGCCTATGGATGTTAGCGGTGCCTGGTCACTTATGCCGAAACACAACCCAAGATTATTATAATGACATTAATACCAGGGGTACCAACCAGGGGTGGTTGCCATTCAAACAGGCTTGGAACCCCACCACGTAGCTACAGCTAGCATTGTTGCTAGGATTGTTGTCGCCTTTTAAGACAAACCGGCTCCTGCCACAGAGGTCAGTATTCTAACTCCGCCTCGGCATGGAGAAATGTTATGCAAAATTCAGTGTATTTTTTTAATGCTGTAGGACTGCAGACAGGCGGACGGCCTGCTTACAATTTAGCAGTTACCGTCGCCTATGGGTGTTTGCAACGCCAGTGGCATTGCAAACACCTGCTGCTGTCCCATAAGGGTACAGGAACTTGGGTCACTAATGCCGGAACACAATACAAGGTAATTGTGGCGACATACTTAAGACCAAAAGGTGATCGCCAGATCCAGACGGGCTTCAGGCCGTTAGCTAGGGTGGGTAGTTTTGTTGCCTTTTACGACAGGCCGAGCCCGGCCGCAGAGGTTAGTATTCTTTCTCCGCTTCTGCAAGGATAAAAATATAAAATTGGTGTTTACAAGTGTAGAATATTTTCTGCAAAAAAGTTGCTATAGCAGAGTACAGGCACTTTTAATTACGTTATACATATTTACAAATCCTCACTTTGTTACAGTGAGCTACTAAAATTCTGTTGCAGCTTTCCCACCGTGTTTCCTAATGGGTCCTCATTACATAATAGCGAGTGGATTAAACGCGATGCCTGCATACGCTTCCATTAATTATAATGACTTTGTCCAAAGCATCATCGAAATGTTTCTCTAATTTGAATACACTCGTTGGTTGATGAATTTATTAATTTCAATCGTTGCGTATTTCAATTTACCCTAATAAGCAGAAACTGAATTGGAACGCTCTTTTAAAATTGTAGTATTAAATTATAATACGCTTTGTATTTGATTTATAAAAAAAAATATTCAGCAATTTCAAATATAGAAGTATTTGTATGAATTATCTGAAAAATCACAAGTATAACTTGATAATAAGTAACAAATCATATAATTTTTCAATTATATTTACATATTGCTATCTACTCGTAGTTTGTTGATGTACGAAACGAACTCCGCTGGTACCCGCCACACAAGTTCTTATGAGGCCTACTGCGAGAACAGAGTTCGCTTTGACAACAACTGCGTTGTAGAGAACGATTTTTAATTAATGTAAACACTTGTACTGCAACACTTGAAAGTTAATAAATTTATTTTATGTCAAAAAGTCTCATAACAACTCAGTTACTCAGGTGATCTCAAGTTCATGTCTTTTAAATGAGTCACCAAAGCGCAACCATTCTGTTGAATCGACACTGGTAACGGTATCTACAATATTACTATGCTTGCATATGAACGTATGCGAAAAAAACTAGATTGCGGTCCGTTTAAAAAGTACATAAGACCCCTGTATGGGACGTATGGATACTTGGACGACCAGTAAAGCGTAAATGCCATGGTCATCCATTGTAACCGCGTGATCGCAGCAGCTGTAATTATGCTTTAATAAAACAATTTATTCGATACTGTTCATGCATTCCACGGACGATTTACTTGCATTACTATGCGCTTGATTTATGTTTTCTTTTGTGCGTCCGTTATTTTTGACATTCTTTGTGTCACACACATGTCGGCGTTTCACCGGATATGCTTTGAATTTTGGTTGTTTGGACATTTGTTTGATAATAGAAAATTCTTCTCAAATACATTATTCACTTGTATAGTGATAAAAATAGGGGGGGGGGGGTAAGGGGGAGAACATCTTTACAACAACTTGCTGGCCCCAAATGTCAACCTCTCCTGCTCCCACTGACGTTATCTAGTCGGTGGCGGTGGTATCTAACATCGTGGTGCCCCCTGCTAGATAACGAACGACGCTCTGGCGACCGAGCCGTGGCGGAATAACCACACACCTAACTGGGAAACCAGCTAGAAGATGTTGTCGTAGCCTTGGGGTCTAAATAACCCCTAAAAGACTGGCGCAGAAGGCAACGGGAAACCACTGTGGCTACTATCCCAATACAATCAACATGAAAGTACAAACCAAGAGATTTATGCCGCCATGCGATCCGCTTAGCAACCGGCACCGTGCTGCGTCCGGGGCACGTGGTGGGAAATGGGCTACCGGCCATGGTAGAGTAGGAGACCAGGCTTCCCATGGAAATTCTACTACTAGAATGTTCGTGGCTTACTTAGTCCCGGAAAACTTACCATCGTGGAGAAAGAGATCACTAGATGTGGTCTGAGCATTTGTAGACTGAGTGAAACCCACTGGAAGCGGAATGGCCATTTCCTCACTGACGACCACGTTGTTTACTTTTCTGGTAATGAGAGTGACAGCAAAAACGGGGTAGCAATTCTTGTACCAAAACAAAACAATCACTGTGTTTTAGGTTATGAAGCTGTAAACGACCGAATAATTTGGATTAAGCTTAAAGTGACACCGGTTAATATAAACATCATTCAAGTCTATGCCGACATCGAGACCTTCTACGCTGACCTGAAGTCCACCATTACGAGAGTCCCAAACAGAGAGATTCTTGTGGTTTTGGGTGACTTTAACGCCAAGATTGGAGAAAATTCTGACCATCTCAGCAATTGCATTGGTAAATTCGGACTGGGAGTACGAAATGAGAGAGGTGAACGACTCATACAATTTGCTACTGAGAATAATCTGGTGATAGCAAATACTCACTTCAAGCACCACCCACAAAGACTGTACACGTGGACATCACCAGATGGAAGGTATCGTAACCAAATTGATTATATTTTAACCAGAGCACGATGGAGAACCTCTATAAGAAATGCCCACACACTACCTGGCGCTGACTGCGGATCAGACCACCAACTACTGATTTCCGTAATGAAACTTAAACTCACTGCAGCTAGAACTTCTGATATACCTCGTAGACTTGAAGTAGAGGACGGTCCGAAGTTCCGAGAAGTTGTCAGTCAGAAATTGTTAGAATGGAACGAAACAAATCTTATGGAATAAATACCAGATATCCTATGGGAACGTACCAAGGACCTCATCGTGCATACCATTTCTGAGACCAAACCACCTAGCGAGACCCGGAAGTACCAGCACTGGATGACAAGTGAAACTTTTGTAATAATTGAGGAGAGACGTACCATGAATTCCAGAGGGGCAGATGTTAAGGCCCTTAACAGATTGTCTGCTCAGATCCAAACCGAGTGTAGAAGGGACTATAATGCTTACCTTCGCGGGATTTGTGAAGAGGTAGAAGTGCACGCCAACAAACATCAATCGAGATATCTGTACCAGAAAATTTGCTTTATAACGAGAACGCTATCTTCTAAAACTTGGGCTATTGAGGATAGCAATGGTGACGTATTGACAGACCTCGATAAAATCTCTGAAGTTTGGAAGAGTTATTACCAGTCTTTATTTCAAGATCCGCAGTCGCAAAACTTTCCAACCACAGAACCCGGGAATGATGACCTGGAGCCGGATATTCTCAAGTCGGAAATTGAAGCTGCTATTAAACATCTTAAGAGTGGAAAATCTACAGGTAGAGATGCAATTCCAATCGAAACAATAAGGGCTCTGGGAGAGCATGGTACTGAAATCTTTCACACTCTGCAATAGGATATGGCGGACAGGAGAATGGCCGGCAGAGTGGGCACATACGGTTTTCACTCCCTTACATAAAAAGGGTTCTACGAATAATTGTAACAATTACCGACTGATTGCCCTAATATCACATGCGAGCAAAATAATGTTACATATTCTAAACGAAAGACTCAAATCGTATCTGTTGAAGGAAATCGCGCCGGAACAAGCCGGATTCATGAAGGTGAAGGGCACACGAGAGCAGATTCTCATAGTTCACCAGATCACTGAGAAGGCTCGAGAGTTCAACAAGCCGACTTACATTTGCTATGTTGATTTCTTAAAAGCATTCGACTCGGTGAAATGGCCAACTATGTCGAACACGCTTATGAAAATGGGTACTCCGAAGCATTTGATCCACCTTCTCTGACAACTATATGAAAGAGGTTCGGCTTCTGTGCGTACAGACGATATGTTGTCAAGCGACTTCCATCCGAGCGCGGGCGTTCGTCAGGGATGCATTGTGTCGCCACTTCTGTTTAACGTGTATACCGAGCTGGTAATGCGGATAACTCTAGAGAACTGGACGGATGGCATCACAATCGGAGGCTACAGGATCGTAAACCTGCGCTATGCAAATGACACCACCTTATTTGCATCTAGCCCGCATCATATGGAAGAACCACTTCTGAAGATGGAACGCGTGAGCCTTGAGTTTGGTTTAAAGATAAACCGCAAAAAGACCAAAGTAATGATAATATACCGCGCCAATAACAACTCGCCTGAAGTGACAAGAATTGCGAATTGCGACGTGGTGCAATCCTACATTTACCTTGGAGCTTTAATATCTAACAATAGCGGCTGCGTAGATGAAGTAAAGTGACGTATGGGGATCACTAGAACGGCAATGGACAAGCTGAAGAAAGTATGGAGGAACCGACACATCACAAGGGCCACGAAAATCCGGCTCGTGCAAAACTCTTATATTCCCCATATTTTTATACGCTGCAGAGACGTGGACGCTTCGAGACACTGAGAAGAAAAAGATAGATGCTTTAGAAATGTGGTGTTGGAGACGAATGCTGGGAATATCATGGACAGAATTTCGGACCAATGCCTCCATCCGTGAAAAACTCCGCATCATGTAGCACCTGTCTGCTTTGGTCCAGTCACGTATTCTCAAATTTTTCGGCCAAGTTTCAAGGCGAAACAATGACTCCATAGAGCGTCTCGTTGTCTAGGGCAAAGTGGAGGAGACCAGGTCGCGTGGAAGATCACCCATGCGATGGACCGACCAGATCAAATCGGCTGTGGGCGGACCTTTGCATGAGTGCACCAGAATGTCTGTGAATCGCGAGAAATGGCGTAAAATCATACAGCGAACAATATCTGCCTCTAGTAGTACGACCACTCTGTAAAGAGTGAAACGACTAAGAAGAAGAAGAAGTGATAAAAATAAAGTTGAATATGCGGCACTGCAGCGGCAGCATTACTGCCGCTGCAGTGCCGCGGCAACAGTATCGCGGCAGCACTGCTGCGTGCAGCGTAGTTCGGAATTATACATTTACTCACACACGCACACATATAAATAAGCAATAAGTATCCAGGATAGCTATATATATATATATATATATATATATATATATATATATATATATATATATATATATATATATATATATATATATATATATATATGTATATATAGATAGTTAGTCAAAGATGATGACGTCATTGCTACAAACTACGTAAATACGTAGCACCTCTATAGAACATTAATTTTAAATATTTTTATTACTAATAAAAGTAATAAAATAGAGGGCCAAATTTTAGGCGCTTTTTAAAACGCTGTAAATAAAAATACGGTAAAGATTTTAACATCGGGTTTTCTATCAGTTGTTTATTTATGTTTAAATAGCACAAAAAATTTGTAAATAAAAAGTCAAAATTCAAAAAGTACTACAGGCCCACAAAGCGAAGACTCAAAAAAAGCTGCTCCCTGGTTGACACGATTCCACCTCCTTGATGATTTGAAAACAAAAATCTTGGTTTTTTATTAAAGAGTAGGGACGTAGTTTTCGATTGACGAGAGCGATTTGCAAAAAAAAATTATTCGCAAAATGGCAGCCATGTAAAAAAAAATTTTTTCCTCTCAATTGTTCAACTTTGGGAATTTTTTAAATATATTAGAAAAAAATTTCAATAAAGCTCTCGTCAAACGATAAGAAGCTCTATATCAAATTTTGAGAAAAAAAAACTGATTAAAACAACCCTGTAAATATACTGAAATGAAGTATACAGTAAAGATGGGGGAATATTTCAACAATAGAAGTACGTTACATTATCCTTGTAAATACCCTGTTGAAGGTTTATATTGAAAATAAAAGATTTTATACGACACATGGAGCATACAGGTAGCTATAAGTTGTCTACGGCTGGCTATTGATTCGCTACGGTTAATTTTAAATTTTTTGAATTCCTTTTATAGGCTTATTTTTGAAGGTATACTTTGAAAATATTTCAAAAAACACGACTTTTCGACTACAATACCCCCTTAAGTTACTTTTAGACCGGCAGCGCATTGGCAGCGCCCCCGGTATTGCGAATGTTTTATACCACTTGCTACCTATCAGGTCCATTCGCCTTTTTATTATGCTTCAGCAATTATGACGACTTTTATAGTTCAACGGCTTTCGCACGACGTAACACCTGCACAGGTCATGAATCGATTCCCATCCCGAGTCTAAGTATTTATGTATTTATTTACAAAACAAAATGATAAAAGTATCCATATCATAAGCACTCTTCTGCTTACTTGTTTATTAATAAAAAGTCTTAGTTTTACTAGAATTTTTTGTATCTATTTATTTTTATAATATTAAAAATTCTTCAAGTAATTGAAGTAATATATTATAAATTGTTCTTTTTAAATTAAGGCTTTATTTAAAGGTTAAACAACAATTCATACAAACGTAACACGTGAAAACAAGTTTCCCTAATTACAAAATAATTTGTTAGTAATTTTAAATGAGTTTTGTATCGCTTTGTTGAATCCACTCTGGAGAGCTTTTGTTCTTAAATATTTAAAATCTAAATTACCTGTTTTATTTTATCCCTTGTCTGAAATGTCACAGATTGTACTGCTACATTATGTAAGGGAATAGATAGATGTTTCCAACTTAATTGGTTTCACGAGTCAATTATCAAGTTGTGATTTAAATAGGATTTTTCAAATTCGGATATCTAAGGATATTGAATTTGGCACTGGCGGGTCAAACTCCATACCTACTAGCGCATGGAAGAGGCGTTGACTCAAGAGGCGGGCCGGCGCCGGCTTGGGCCATGGGGCCATTCAGCCAGTGTCCATCAATCCCAGGCACTATGCGATAGAAAAACAGCGGGGTTTCCGGGTCCCACGGAGAAATATGATCCCTGCGATTGGGATGCACCGAAATGAGTTAGAATATTGAATTAAACTGTTGTATTAGATTATTTTTTGTATCTAAACAATATGACTTACTAGCACAATGAATAAAATACAAGTACGTGTGGGCGATGACAATGAAAGAAGTTATGTTGTGACAGACCAAAGTTACTTCAAGTTATATGCCAATAAGTGGATTCTAACATATTTAAACATAAAAATAGTAAGCACCAACACATTTCTAAATTAAAGTAGCCGATAAATTTCATAAAACGTTATTCTTTATTGAGTAAATGAATTAAACATTATTATTTTTATTGTATTAAAAAAGACTAAATAGCGATGTGGTTAAATAGTTACGAAAATTAATTGAATATTACGACTGATTCAATATCTAGCGTATACAAATGTTAACATGTATAACAATAAACGTATTCTTTATAAGGTTCTACTTCCCACATTGCAAGTGTGACCGCCTAATGTTAAGGTCACGTTACATAATGCGGTAGACGGCTTGGCGGCGTGTGCGCACGGGTCAACGACCGGGGCCCGCGCAGGCGTACAGCCTCTGACTTTTTACTGTGGAATTCGCGCTCACATATCACTAATACACACATGTGTATACTGTGTGTGCTTATGATAGAAAATTACCACAAACGCCTAGACAGAAGTGAATCTTTAAACATTGCGCTCACGGCAAAACAGACATCGCTGAAATTATATCTTAGACCACTAATACGAATGTTATCATTATACTATCTATAGTTACTGCAACCACGAAAAAAACTTTTATTATATTCCTAGTTTAATGTGAATAACATATCTATTACTAAGTCTAATTAGCGGTCTGCCTAACGCTGATGTAAAATGTTATTTTTATATGAGGATTGGTTTTTTAGTCTTTAGTCTTCTATGACAGTAATATACAAACTTGATATGCATGTAGGCTCTATAATATATTAGTTTGCAATATAATAATGACCTATACATGGAACATTTTTAATAAGGACATTTGAGCATAAATATGTTGGAATCCTGTTCAATTTTGTCGCTTTATCTATGCGACGAAGCGCATTTAGGAGTAACATTAATTTTACCCATTGGCTGCCATTTTGAATTTGAAAAAAAATCCAGAGAAACAATTGTTTTTTGATGTAATTTATGATTTCTATTATTATTATTGTGAAATAATCTTTCTATGGATCCGAGTGGTTGGCAAACAACCTGTCTGGGAGGGGAAATCTCGAAGCTTATAAGTAGCCGTTATAAGTTGTCCCAATTGGTCGGCACTGCTACAAGAGTGCCGAATCCGTGTACTCGGCATCTTATTAAATGATATCCAATCACTAAAATTTGTTAGTACACGTTACATAAATTTGATGTAATAATGAATGCAGTCGTCATGTGTGTGAAATTATTTATTTATTTTTTCATGCCAGTTGTCTTCATCATAAACAGGTAACTCTAACTTAGGTTGAGGTTTCTCAATTTTGAAATTATAAGCATGAAAGTGAGTAATTAGTAAAAGCCTCATGGGTTATGTGGTTGATCCACGTTAAAGTCAGTCCCTTTTTTTTTTTTTTTTTTTATACCGAGGAAAACTGTTACAGTTTCCACCAGCCTCCGGGGGAAGGCCGGTGGGGTATGTGGGATTACCTCCCGAGGGGGCTGCCTACTCCCCTCGGGCGGACCGGGGGCTAAGGCCGCCGGTCCTACCCACTAAAAACCCCGGTCGCCACTCTTGGCCTTAGAGGGGGCTTCGCAGGATCGCCTTTTGGCATTACTCTGCTAGGACGTTAAAGTCAGTCCCTATATCATCTGTATGGCAGAGTTGATATGGCTGGAGTTAATAAATACGTCGTGAAATGATTAGTTAAAACTTTCATAGTGTCCAATTATTGGCTCTAGAATAACAATAAAATCAAGATGGCATGGGCTCCATGTAAAATAACCATGCACTGGCAACTTAAATATTTTTTTTCTTTAATCTAAACATTCCAGGCCAATTACCGATTTTTATTACTCGATATAACATAGGTCAACGCTAAAGAAAATAAGTATAATATCCGGAGTTAATAAACGTAGCGTTGCCCAAGAAAGTTATTAGTTGAGGCCTATCATAACAAACGAGGGTATTTATCAACTTATTTCATACATTCCCTCCGTGTAACCGCCATAGTTAAGGCTCTGGGCACGTTAATCTCATTACTGTAACACGTTACAGTTCTCTCTGATATCACTTGTGTTTCCTTCAGCTGTCTCCATCTAAAGAGAGCTATTTTATATGAAAACGTATATCCGTTTGTATACATCAAAACAATATAAGGTCTACCGGAAAGATCTGTCCGTTTTAGGAATAAAAGAAAATTCATGCGGCACCTATCTTGAATATTTCCACACCAATCCTATCTTCCGAATATGGTCCGAAATGGTGTGCTGAGCTGTATTAAGCCTTTCTGCGATCTCCGGTGTTCTCAGAAAAGGATCTTGCTCCAAAGTGGTCGATCAAAGATGGTCGCCCAGAACGTGGCATATCAGAAAGATTGAATTCACCTGTTTCAAATTTTTCGTACCATCTTCTGTGTGTACTATCAGAAACTGTACCTTCACCAAATACTTTCAATAAATTTCTACATGCTTCTGTAGAAATTTATTGAACGCATTTATCCTTTGTTGAAATTCGTACAAAATACAGTGGCGTAGATGAATTTTATCATTAAAACTTTATCATAGTTAATTTGCTACGTCAGTATGTAAACATTAAGCGATAAAAATATAGAACCGAAGATGCACCAAATAAACTTGTGCTTACGTGTCGAAACTTGTTGTAATAGAAACGGACAGAACTTTCCGGTAGACTTATTATTTATGATCATTTCAACTATGTGCTTCGGTCAGTGCCCTTGCGTAGCAAATTTTTTTAGAGTAAATAACATTAAGAAAGTAAATCTATTTAAAATAGATTTTTGCATAAACCATTGTTATCTGACTTCCAATCCGGAGCGGTGTCCTTTTAAGAGACCAGATAATTCTGTACTCTGATACTAAATTATTTTTACGCGATTTTAGTTACGTCTATAGTGCGTTTTTGTTAAAATACTCGTATTAGCTAACAACGTCAATTTATTGTTCAAATATGCTGATCCGAATGCTTGCAGAAAGCTCAGTATAGAAGGGTTAGGCTAGGTTTATACCTAGACCTATTACTTAGACCTATTATTATTAATAGGTCTAAGTATAATAAGGTCTAGGTATATTAGGTCCTATTGACAGTAGTCAGACTGACTAGTAAGTCAGAACTGTCATAGACATACACATGTCTATATTTAATTGCACTATAACAAATATATTATTTCGTTTAAAAAATTGTCATCTCAACTAATCTTTATTTGAAACTAGTAACACGCGCTGAATTTTAACTGGTACAAAATATAGCTTATTATTTTTAGATAAATAAAGATTTCGACTAGATAAAAAAATGGTTATTAATTTTTTTTTGAAGTGAAAACTTCTTTAGCGGCGTTGTGCACTTTTTTTGTGACGGGTAAAAATGATAAACTCGCGTCAGGTCACGTATCCTGATCGAAAATTCGTAAGACGGAGTTTTGTTCCAGTAATACCAACGTTATTAATAATGACTTAAGGTTTATTTTATGATGTAACTTTTAAATGATTAAAGAAGTGTTAATGATCAATTTAAACTTTAATCCTTGATCATAAACACTTCTTTATAAACCGAAAATAGTAATCTAATAGCTTGACGATACAATTCACAAGTTACTTAGTTTTCATTTCTATCGGCAGTCCCCAAAGACTGCCCCGTATGTTTTTTTTTACTTTGTTTGTTCCAAGCAAATCTTTTCCCTTTAATAAATTATATAGTTATACCAAAATTTTATCATAGTCTTAAGCGATAGCAGTTTAGTTTGATGTGTCGTCAAAAACATTAATTAATACAGTCGCATACACTAATTAATATGTCGTGTACATTTAATTATAAGAGATAAATTAATGCTACTGAAACAGACGTTGTTTGAAGGTACACTTGGTTAGAAATTGTTAAACTAAATTGTAGAGAGTTTAAACATAAACTATAAACATAAATAGAAATTTAATTTAACACCATAGTTTGTCGCTTTTCTGTTGAAAACTGTTGTTTTTTTTATTAGTTGTATCTATCATGAATTCAGAATGACGGTGAGATAGACCGAGACGAGAAAAAAGAGTGAATGCAGGATAATTAAATGAATGATGGATCTCAGGAACAATTAGCGACCCACGCGTGCCCCCACGCTTAGACGCAAAGGTAAAATATATAAGTCCGTAATAAGACTTGTTGTATCGTATGCATCAAAATTCTGGGCTAAAACGGGAAAAATGAAAGAATGCATCATTGCAGTGATGCAAATGAGAGTAGGCATATTAGTGGAAGTTTAAAATTAGCTACAGAGATTGACAAACTTAAAGAGTAGTACTTTATATAGGCATGCTATGGTTATATAGTGAGAAAAAAATCCATATGATAAGGCATATGATAGATATGAGAATGGATGGATACAGAAGGATAGGTAGAGAAAAGAAAAGATGGTTGGATCGCGTAAAAATTATATAGCGAAAAAGGTTTGATCTGAGTTTACGGCAAACAGAAAAGAGTGCAAGAAGAAAACATGCTATGTCGAACCCACATAATGTGAGATTTTCTTTATCAAGGAAGAAACATTCGTATCTATCTAAAGAAATTTGTTTCCTTAAACTTTGGTAAATTATTAAATACTAATGGTATTATACTACTAAGGTAAAGAGCTGGCCTAATGGTGGAGCAGAATAGCAACTTATTTAGTTTGGAGCCCTTCGATTTGCATCAACACTCTAGATTTCACTCATTATTCTAGATGATGTCCAAATTATGATTAACCAACACAACTCCAACAAAACAAAAAATTGAACTCAACGGAGCAGTCATTTAGTTATATCGTTTAAGACAATCTCGAAGATATAAAAATATCTCAACAAACAGTTACGCAGATTTTGTTTCATTAACTGGAAATATTTATACAACGTAATTTATCCAGTGTTCCCCTATTTGGAAATGAGCGAGTTAATATCTCCACCCGCTTGTCCCGGGGAGATAAGAAATTGATTACAAACGGGTGACAAAATACTAATTCTATTTATTAATAATTTATATCTAGTTTCGCAAAGGGTTTTGAATTAACTACATATCATTGAAGTTCTTTGATATATTATGAATAAAGTCGTATCTCAAATAAATTGACTTTTCATTTACATTTTAGAAAAGGAACATTATTGCGAATGTTTTGAATCATATTTTAGTTTGACAGTGAAATAATGGATAAAATTCTCTCTTTTTTTCTTGTTATGAGACTAATAAGTCATTTTCAAGAAAAGTATTTAAAGTATATTTATACAGTCTCCTATAATCCTCATCGTCGACTATAATTTACCAAGAAATCTTAATCATACGGCTAAAAGTGGTTTTACTTACGAAAACGATGATTACTTCCATTACTATTCCTCGACGATTGCTTGTCTGATTGAAAAATATTTTACCATTAGACCTGTTAAATCCACGGCGATTACGCAATGACCTAAAATCCGTATTTTGTTTACTCATTGGCCACTAACGAGACAGGAGTAATCCGTGTCTTGAGTGCAGAAAGGATCCGAAAGGTAAATAGTGCGCGACGTTAAAAGGTGCCTAATCCTCCGTAAGCGTGTACAATGAGCTTACACCGTACCTGCCTTTTCTGTAGTCTCCTAACGACGAAAGCCGGACCTCTGAGATCAATGCGATTTATCCCGGTTATCCGCTAGAGATTTCCGCAAGATAATGCCTCCTTATTTGCGAATCGTTGACTAGCCAATTTTCATGTAATGCTCGCTTACCGACGATAGTTTTCAATAGATATTTTGTTTGCCTATTGTTATGCTGATCGCTTTATCAATAATGCAACGCGAGTTGTGAAAAGTTACTTCTTATTTTCACGATTGTTTAATTTTGCATTTTGTTATTATTTTCACAGACAAGGCCTTAAGATATTTTTTATATTTAAAAAAAGCATGTGACAGCTTCATTTTCAAGTTTTATTAGAGAAACGAAACATTATGTACTTTACTCTGAACTAATTAACATACATATACTTAAATATAATCACACTGAAAATGCATATGAGCATGTCATCTGTTTGGCTTGGAAAGTATGGAGATCAAGTATGTTAGCATTGTCTTTGGTGTACGTTGTTATGTTGGTGGTGGATTAGCGTGGAAGTGTGCCGAGCCGCGGTCCGTGGTGTGTATCGGTGGCGGAGGCTGAGCGAGCGCGGCGCAGGCGCCCAGGTGAGTCAGGTGGGCCCGCCCCCAGCGCCCTCCGCGCTCTCCGCGCACCTGCCTCACCGCTCAGTCCATCGCCACACGCCGGCCTGGCGACTTGTGCTCCGTGCACGCCGCCACTCTCTCCACACTCTCGCGAGCCCTGCGCGTTGTTTCTCGCTTTCCCCGATCGCTCAATTTCCCGCTAACTCATAGCGACCCGACCTTCCCTCGTTACAAAACGCCTCAGTTTCGGCACTTTCCGGTAAACTTTGATTCTTTGATAAACTTTATCAGTTCCCGCGTATTACAGTCGGAAGTGACTGAATCGGTCGGGGCTTCGTTGAGTTTGGAGAGTCGACGACAATTGTCAAGACCGTCCGGAACTCGGGAAGTCAGCGGCACGCGTAGCCGTCGAAAGCTCGGAGGTCGGCCGCGGATGCGGTCGTAAGAGACGTGTGCGAGGCCTCGAGGAGGCCGCCGGCACGCTGTTCCCGCCGCAGCTCGGGTGCGTGTCCTACGTGACGCCGTGCGCTTGCTGCCCGCCGCTGATCTTGCAACCGGCACCGCATCCGTTCCCGCTGTCTCTCCCGTTGCCCTTTGCCCTCCCACTCCAAGCCCTTGACCCCCAAGTTGCCAAACATCAACGGCTGCTGCTCTCTAACATGGTAAGTACAATGTTCATTTGTTTTAATCAAGTTTATCACTCAGAAATCGTACCGGAAGCACTCGGCCGATCATAAGTTTGTACGAGTAGACAGAGCAAAACAACGGTAAAGTTGCGAACAAACGAATCTGATAATAAGTCTCTCGGGCCGCCGAGTAATATATCGTGCTACAATCACGCCCTTAAATGCCGCAAGAGATCGTATCGTACATATCAAAACTTTGCGCGCACATGTCGCAAATAAGTAACCATTATTTATCAAGTAAGTGATGTTGGCCTAACGAAGAGTTATTCACTGACAGCACGTCTAAGTGTCCCTCACTTGTATAACTTCGATCGTAACTATGGAGAAGTCGAAGTTCGCACACATAAGTTAAGCGTATTAACGTCTCCGCGGTGAATTTAACTTTGGGAACATTGATCCCGTGGGAAGATTGAAATTAATTGATCTAGTTTCATTTATTGTTACTGTTCGCTTTTCTCATTAAGTTAGTAATGTTTATTTATAAATTAATTAATGTAATTACGGTTATATATTTTGTTGTTAACGTTATTAATGGGGCGCAATTTCTGCTCTACCGACTGTGACATTTCGTGTCGCGGCTAAAAGGCCGTATGAGAAAGTTTTAATCATTTTGAAATGAAATTAGAAGTTTAGACAAAACGTTTACATCGTTTGTATTCCTCCTCTGATCAGAATTCGTTATACTCAGCCAAAACAATGTTTTAACTCATGCCGTCAACGAACTTCGTCAATGTAAACTTTTAACGCGATTCCAAATGCAATCCAACAAAACTTAGGGCGGAAATCGAATGGAGCAGTCACTGCTCGATAAGGAAATCGATGTTTGTTTCTTTTGAGCTGCGATATTTATCAGGAACAAGCCAATCTTGATTCAGGACGCTCCACTGGTCATACTTTTCCAAAGCAAAATGAGCGTTGATGACAGAAGTTTGCCTTAAATAGAAGTCGTATCAAACTTTTCTCATTAAGACCATCCATTAAAGGTGTGTTTACGTTATTTTAATACCCTCTCGCAATTTGATTTGCTCATTTTGCGGATGTCATTACTCTTAAATTTGACACTACTTCTACCTCTAATTCTCGAATTAAACTTTAGTAGTTAACTACTCTATGTAGTACTTACTATTTTTAACATCATCTTTATTTAATACTTTAAATATGAAGACATTGATTAACAAAAGTCAGTTATTCTGATGGATGGTACAGCTTCTCGCCGTAATGTTGCTTTTACCCTATTCGATTCATATATGTTGTTTTTATAAAGTGTCGCATATGGCCTGAATTTTATAAAATGATTGATAAAGGTTTTATTTTTCTGCGTAATTTACTAACTTTAGATCGCCTTTAAGAGTATTATATTTCATGATTGCATATCAATTACAAAATAATATAGGAAGAAATAGTTTGCAATTGATAAATTCCTCTGATCATAAAAGCTTATCTGTTTGGAATTTTAATGTGGTGATTTAAAACAAATTATTTTAGAATATCAGAATTCTAAATTAAAATATCTATGTAAAACTGTCAAATACTTGCTCTTAAAATAAATTTTAAACATTTGATGTTTCTAAAACGTATCTAAATGTTTCGCAAAATGATTTTAAATATCGGCATCGCGTTCAAACAAATATTTGTGTGAATTAATTCATTTGAATTTACATCACGTATGTCAATATACGTCGCGTCTACATAACGGGCTGTAAAATTTTCCGCAGAAGCGCACCATTACCATGCTAAATTTCTTCAAGGAAGTCTGGCTTTGAGTAACGGCATTCGCCTTAAATGACCATCAGTGCAACGAGACAACTATAATATTGCCAATTCCTGTTTTGAACGGGATAAAATTCCTTACGCATACGTGGCGGAAAGCTAAAAGCTTTTAAGGGAGACTCTCGGTTGCAGCTGAAAAAGCTATTGAGGTTGTACCATTATTGTAAATGTAACATCTGCTGATTGCAATTTAGATAAGAAGATGAATAAACTATAGTTTAGTTGGCTGGTGGGCAACCTAATGTTTTTCAAATATAGAAGTTATCAACCCGGACAACTTCTTTATGTGAAACTTCTTTCTCAATAAAATCGATAATATGCCATATTTTATAACAAAAAAGTGTGTCCAAATAAATATGTTTCGAGTAGTTTATTTCCGTAAATAGAAAGTGTGCAAAATGTCCTTTTATGTGCAAAAACTACAATAAATTGACTTTTAGGCTTCTAACCGTGTCGAAACAATTAACCGAGAATTGTTTGTGTCTTACTCTTTAGCTGCTCATGAAAAGAAGTAACCCATTTGCTTTGTCTTTATTGTAAGATTGTTTTAATATCATTTCTTTCATTACACAAGAAAGTGTTATGACCATCTGCTCAATAAAGCGTGCAAACGTTTATAATGTGACCATACACAACCACGGTCTCGAAATAACCGCTCGGTATGTAACCGACATAACTAGATTACAAGAATATAATATTGAAATTACAAGCAATAGCCTTGCAATAACATTACTGTTAAAATCACATAATATGAAATCTGTTTCATTTTGAATAGAACGGAAGAAAATTAATTATTGTTAAATAAACCGGTTCGTTTTCAAATTATAAGACAGGCGAAGTTGTTGAAGAATTTTAATGGGGTGTGCATATCGCGTAGCTCATCTTTTCCTGCTTTAATTTCATGATAAACGCATATTAATGTGTAGAATGAGACATAGAAAAACAGTATCATTGTTTAACAAGCTTTGTATGTTTCATTTTCTTAAATTATTAATTTTAATTGAATTGAACTTTTGATTATAACCCGTAGTTTATTTGAGCTGAAAAGGGAGTTTAATCATTTGCAAAAGCATACGTGCGATAAATTTAAAAATATAAGCTTAATTTTAAAGCATTATTATTCATCTCAATATCTTCATATCAATATTTTCTTGTTAAGTATGTATCTATTTTATTAAAATACTGTTGAATAGTTTTTAATACTACTAAAACTATATATATATATATATATATATATATATATATATATATATATATATATATATATATATATATATATATATATATATATATATATATATATATATATATATATATACCTAGTCAGGTCATAAGTATTGTCACACAGTAAAAACTTTTCTTTTAGAATGCTGGCCACAAAAAAGTTTATTGAATTAGAATTTCGAATTGTTCATGAAAATAAAAATGTATAACTTTTAGAATTTTACTCATTTTTAAATATGGAGTGGACGCTTAAAGAAGACCGTGTTGCAGTTATTGCGTTGCATCGTTACGGTTACGCGCCAATTCAAATTTTTAACATACTGAAAAATTTGAATATTACCAAAAGATTCGTTTATCGTACCATCAAACGATACAATGAAGAGTCTAGTGTAGATGACAGGTCAAGAAGTGGTCGCCCTCGGTCTGTTATGACTCCAGCAGTGATAAAAGCTGTGAAGGCACGAATTCAAAGAAATCCCAAACGTAAGCAGAAACTGTTGGCCCTTCAGATGGGGTTAAGCAGAACCACGGTGAAAAGGGTGTTAAATGAAGACTTAGGGCTTCGGGCATATCGAAGAAAAACAGGACATCGTTTGAATGCTCGTCTAATGGACCTGAGACTGAAGAGATGCCGCGCTTTGTTGAAGCGGTACGCGGGAAAAAAATATCGGGAAATTCTTTTTTCGGATGAAAAAATGTTTACCGTAGAAGAGAGCTACAACAAACAAAATGATAAGGTGTACGCACACAGTAGTGAAGAAGCGAGCAACCGTATTCCGCGTGTCCAACGAGGTCATTTTCCATCCTCGCTCATGGTATGGTTGGGAGTTTCTTATTGGGGCTTAACAGAGGTACATTTTTGTGAGAAAGGTGTAAAAACGAATGCTGTTGTGTATCAAAATACAGTCCTGACGAACCTTGTGGAACCTGTTTCTCATACCATGTTCAATAACAGGCACTGGGTATTCCAACAAGATTCGGCGCCAGCTCATAGAGCGAAGAGCACACAAGACTGGCTGGCGGCGCGTGAAATCGACTTCATCCGGCACGAAGACTGGCCCTCCTCCAGTCCAGATTTGAATCCGTTAGATTACAAGATATGGCAACACTTGGAGGAAAAGGCGTGCTCAAAGCCTCATCCCAATTTGGAGTCACTCAAGACATCCTTGATTAAGGTAGCCGCCGATATTGACATGGACCTCGTTCGTGATGCGATAGACGACTGGCCGCGCAGATTGAAGGCTTGTATTCAAAATCACGGAGGTCATTTTGAATAAACTTTAATGTCATAAGAATCAATGTTTTGTTAAGTTCATTTTGGTATATGAATGGTTACATAATGAATAAACTTGTTACAATTATTTTACATTAAACATGTGACAGAATTTATGACCTGACTATATATATATATATATATATATATATATATATATATATATATATATATATATATATATATATATATATATATATATATATATATATATATATATATATATATATATAGGTATATATATATATATATATATATGCAGTATAAGTGCAGTATAAGTGTAATACATATATGCAGAATAATTATAAAGTTTGTCTTCAATTCGATTCTCTTATTATATATACCTAGTCAGGTCATAAATTCTGTCACATGTTTAATGTAAAATAATTGTAACAAGTTTATTCATTATGTAACCATTTATATACCAAAATGAACTTAACAAAACATAGATTCTTATGACATTAAAGTTTATTCAAAATGGCCTCCGTGATTTTGAATACAAGCCTTCAATCTGCGCGGCCAGTCCTCTATCGCAGCACGAACGAGGTCCATGTCAATATCGGCGGCTGCCTTAATCAAGGATGTCTTGAGTGACTCCAAATTGGGATGAGGCTTTGAGCACGCCTTTTCCTCCAAGTGTTGCCATATCTTGTAATCTAACGGATTCAAATCTGGACTGGAGGAGGGCCAGTCTTCGTGCCGGATGAAGTCGATTTCACGCGCCGCCAGCCAGTCTTGTGTGCTCTTCGCTCTATGAGCTGGCGCCGAATCTTGTTGGAATACCCAGTGCCTGTTATTGAACATGGTATGAGAAACAGGTTCCACAAGGTTCGTCAGGACTGTATTTTGATACACAACAGCATTCGTTTTTACACCTTTCTCACAAAAATGTACCTCTGTTAAGCCCCAATAAGAAACTCCCAACCATACCATGAGCGAGGATGGAAAATGACCTCGTTGGACACGCGGAATACGGTTGCTCGCTTCTTCACTACTGTGTGCGTACACCTTATCATTTTGTTTGTTGTAGCTCTCTTCTACGGTAAACATTTTTTCATCCGAAAAAAGAATTTCCCGATATTTTTTTCCCGCGTACCGCTTCAACAAAGCGCGGCATCTCTTCAGTCTCAGGTCCATTAGACGAGCATTCAAACGATGTCCTGTTTTTCTTCGATATGCCCGAAGCCCTAAGTCTTCATTTAACACCCTTTTCACCGTGGTTCTGCTTAACCCCATCTGAAAGGGCCAACAGTTTCTGCTTACGTTTGGGATTTCTTTGAATTCGTGCCTTCACAGCTTTTATCACTGCTGGAGTCCTAACAGACCGAGGGCGACCACTTCTTGACCTGTCATCTACACTAGAGTCTTCATTGTATCGTTTGATGGTACGATAAACGAATCTTTTGGTAATATTCAAATTTTTCAGTATGTTAAAAATTTGAATTGGCGCGTAACCGCAACGATGCAACGCAATAACTGCAACACGGTCTTCTTTAAGCGTCCACTCCATATTTAAAAATGAGTAAAATTCTAAAAGTTATACATTTTTATTTTCATGAACAATTCGAAATTCGAATTCAATAAACTTTTTTGTGGCCAGCATTCTAAAAGAAAAGTTTTTACTGTGTGACAATACTTATGACCTGACTAGGTATATATATATATATATATATATATATATATATATATATATATATATATATATATATATATATATATATATATATATATATATATAATTTTGAAATAGGTTAGGAAAATGTTGGTTTTGATTTGAAAAATGTTGAAATTGACTGAAAAAAGGTATATATGTAACGAAAGAACCACAATTAAAAAAAAGATCGGGATATAAAGTTAGGAAAACAATACACGCTCTTATTCCTACGAAATAGTTTCTATTATTTAGCTTCGCGTGTTGCTTACATATTTGATCAGTTTCACCGCAACATCGTTCGAAAGTCGCTCGCGGGTGCGCCCGCGCGAGACACTAAACATGCACCTAATTGCAATAAAACGGGTAGCGAGTACATTAATTCCAAATTAGCAATCAATCGTTTATTAGTGCAAAGAAAATCATATCACGTCATATGACGTTGTTAAGCGCTACAGAACGATGAACAATCTGAGTTTCTCCACGTTGAAATATCTGATTTCTCTTTAGTTTTGTAAATAACTATTCGTACTGGATTTATACAAGGATGTTTATGTGATTATTAACTTTATAATGTAATAGTATGTATTTTTAGCGACTAAATTATTAATTTCATTGTCGTATTTACAGTAACATGAGTATATCAGATAAATTTACACAAAACGATATTCTTTATTTTGTTACGGTGGGCGGAAATAATAGGTGAATAAATAGTAACCATATTTTACAATTTCTACAATCATGAGAAATAATGCAAACTATCTCCTTTATTTAAAACATATGCTACTTATAGAAAATATTTTAATATATATTATTTAAACTTAGCTTTTGAAAGCTACGTAATAATTCAAAATCATAGTTTCAAATTAAAACAAGTCGGTTAAGTTAAATGAAAAAAAAAAATACAAATTTATATTTGCATCCTAGATAATAACTCCCCTATTTTTTAAAAAAAACTATCGTTTTTAATACCGTAGTTTAGCAGCTTTAAACCTTAAAATCTGTATAGTGATTAAGTAAATAAGTCCAACGTTATAATCAAATATAAAACAACTACATAGCATTGTTTTAAATAGTACGGGTTTAAATTAGCATTTTTCGTACCTACTCACCTCATTTTATTGAAAAACCATATTTTCATAACGAAAAATAGGCATTCATTTTCTACTTCATAAAAATGAAAATGTGTCTACCCGTTGTGTTTACGATTAGCGCAGTTCATGTTGGAGAGAGGTTTTTTGTTTTCTTTTAACGTTGAACGTGCGTGCCGCCGCGTTTAGTAACAGCCTAGTCATCATAAAATCTTTTTCAATAATGATGATAACTGAAATTTAGAAGCCCGTTGTTCAGTCTATTATAGCTTATTAATTGTTACTTTATTGTAGAATTTTTATTGCGTGTTTAGGGTTCGTGGTGGAATTCCAGTTCTTCTTCTGTAATCTAACGCGTCAAATTCAATATTTAAAGCATGGATATAGATTTATATGGTTGAAGTTCAGCAGCAGCAACAGGCATATCCCAATCAAGGCTATCCCAATAGCCGGTGGTTACCGTCACCTATAGGTGTTTGCAACCCTAAAAGCACTGCTAACACGTTGCCATCAGCGTAGGGGCACTGGAACCTGGATCACTTACGTCTGAACACAACACAGGGTTGTTATTATTATATTATGGTGGCATATTTATAAACCGAGGGAGATAGCCATACAGACGGACTAGAGCCCAATGGGGCTAGCTAGCTAGGGGTTATCGTTGCTTTTCACGACTGGTCGACCTCGGCAGTAGGGGTCAGTATTCTTACACCGCGCCTGTACGGAGAGATGCGTTAGCCTACTGTTTTTTTGTTAAAAAAATTTAAATAGTATATAGCGATTGACACATTAAAGTAACTACACTACTACATAATATATTTACCTTCTGTTAAATCACCTCAAAATAATGGTTTGTTTTAATGTATCATATACAATACCAACATTGCCTGATAAAATATAATAATACATTTTTAAACGTTAATCGACACGTTATTATATAATATGTATTCTCAAAATAAAAATTAAATCTCAACTATCGAACTTGTGTTTGAACAAACATCTTCATTCAAGCAAACAAATAAAAAGTTAATAATTCTTAAATAAATTTTATTCAACTCAAAGCTCACTGTTGTGAAACGATATACCGGGTAGATCCAATGCATGTTCAAATCTTGAGGTTGCATTATATCTATTTTAAAATGACCACTCATTTTATAGATACATATAAAAGCTTGTGTTGTGAGGGGCCCCGTTGCGTCATCGTGTTGAGAAAATTTGTATAATTATTTATAGTATCCGTTATAAGTGATCAGCGATGAGCCCTTACACAAAATTTGGTTACCGATTTTCTGATCACGATATCTTATTCTTCATTAGTCGGTTTGCGAGACCACTTTAATCTTAGAAGACTATTCTGTTAATACAGTATAATAGAAATATTTTTCTGAATCATCATCTAATTAAATCCTAGATGAGACCCAAATTTCCGCTTTGGCGCTCGGGGTGCGATTTCGGACTTTTTCTTCTCCTCTTTGCATGATCTTCGGCATCCCTAATAGTGAGTCCATTGGGGCGCATATGCCGTTACCCGGCGTAGACGACATGGTTAAACATTTTTTACCCACGTTATCAATCACATTGAAGGAATAATGACAACAGTAAGTGGTAAACATATTTCACAAACTTTTTAAAATACATATACCTTTCTACGTGGTAGGGCCCCAAGCCCGCGTGGATTGCGACCACCTTTGGTCTTAAGTATGTTGCCATAATAACTTTGTGTTGTTTTCTAGCATTAGTGACCCAAGCTCCAGTACCCTTATGGGACAGCAGCGTGTTCGTGATGTCACTGGCATTTCAAACACCCATAGCGACGGTAACTGCTAAATTCTAAGTGGACCGTCAGCCTGTCTGCTGTACTACAGAAATAAAAAAAAATAACTAAAACATATTGTATTATTATTTCGGCGTACACGAGAACATACGAAGAACGTTTTTGAAAACTATCAACCTAATAAACAAATATATATGTATAATATAATAACTATGTACAAATAAATTTAAAGCTTACAACGGCTCAATCGGCACATACGCATCAAAATGCTTGACAGTTTAAGTGTATTTTATAGAAAGAAGGATTGTAACATTCATATCCTAAATAATATTATAAATGCAAAAGTGAGTTTGTTTGTTTGTTACCCTTTCACGCCTAAACCGCTGAACAAATTTTGATGAATGTCGGCATAGTCATTGGATCTTGGAGAAGAACATGGTTTCTTTTTTTAATTCATATGGCAGAATAACGTTTACCGGGTCAACTAGTTTACTATAGATAGAGAAGAAATGGAAAGGGTGAAGGAATGGGCCAGGAGAGTAGGAAGAATAGAAAAAGAGATAGGATAAGAAAAGGGGATGAGAAATTGGGCCATTGTATATACACATACACGAACATATATTTAACTTTTATAGTCAACTAGCAACATTTTACCCTGATATGTTAATTTCGAGTTTTTAAAGCACCTGATATACAAGAACAAAGCGCTTGGTAAATGTTTTATAGCTTCGATTTCATAATGGAATACAAGTATAATACGAGTATTAAAACTTTCAAAATATACTATGCAATAACTTATGTTAGCTAATAGAAGTTAAATGGTAAAAATAAATTTAAAATCGTTGTAGTAGTTAATGAGATTAATTAACATATTTTCTACCTCTAGTCATCCATACTGATATTATAAATGTGAAGGTACTTTTGTTTGTCTATCTGTTACATTTTCACGCCTTAATTGCTAACCTAATTTCGATGAATTTCGGTATCGATATAGATTGAACTTTGGAGAAGGACATTTTTTGGGAGTACAACGATTGCCGGGTCTGTTAGTGCAATTTAAAAAATAATCCAGTCATGGGAAAAAGCTCTCTCATGGCATCCGCTTCTGTTTCGAATCCATCGTATATAACAGTATAAAATAGTTTGTTTACATTTTTAGCTATTTGCAGAGCTCGTCACTCTGACGTTGCAACATTAATTTCTGACACGTATAGTTCTTTATACCGCCGCCGCCTACGTTTTACACCACACCATAAATAATATAAGGTCATCGTGCCGACGTACAAACCGGAACGATCGTAGATTCAAGTGTCGATACTAAAAAACCAGCCACAATCCTCACTATTTGTAGATACTCTTTTGTATTTTTGTATTTTATCCTTTGACTGTGCAGCGTCTGATGTAGTTTTTTTTGTAGGATTTATTTAACCAACTATTTTCTTTCTGCATGCTTATGAAGGTTGTTAACCTGTGTTCTACGCGTCTGCTAATTTTTGAATATGACAAGAATTAATTCAAGAATATTCTGAGGATTAAGTTTTATGTATACAAATTCTGTTGAATGCAACAAAATTGTCGTTCACAAATATTAACAACGAAATATTTCCCACACTTGACGTACACGTGCATAAGAATGAACTGTAAAATTTAAATCTGTTTATATCGAAATCGTTATAAGATTGCAACATAGTTATACAAAGGGTGAATCATTAAAAATGTTGTATACATAGTTTCGCGACAACTTGTAAAATTTCCCCGCATTGTTGAAATACTATTTCAGACGGAGTAACGAATTTTTTCCCTAATTACTTGGTGTCAGGGCGATTGTGCAAGGAATGCTTCGGACACAGGAGTTCGGGACGTTCATTAATAGGATCTTTCTAGCTGCAATTTCCGTGAATAAAATCCGCCACCTTCGTTGGAAATATTAATATCGGCCAGTATCCAATCAGCCGCATTAATAGTTTGTTTTTGCACGGGAAACCGGCTATAATCTGAGTTTATGTTTTGCATGTTTTGGTGCGAATAAAGTAACTGCTGAAATTCAGTCGTGATTATAATTGAAACTTTGACTATTGATTTTGCAAGATTGTATTATATTTTATCTGTAAATCCTAAAAAACTAAATGTGTTTTATTTTGTAGAAGTTTTATGTGTAGGTTCCAGTTTGCTTATTATAAGACTTGGACCCCTAAATTAAAAACGAATAGGTACTTTTATATGTTAAATAAATACGCGCCTTTTTACTGATATAATAAAAAGAAAATCATATTTAACAGTCGGCTACGATGACAAACGGATAAATATGCAATCCCCATTACAGTGCCTACGAAAATACGCTCGTAGACAAAGGCTATTAAAAGAAATCTTTAATAGGCAGGTAATGAAAAAGGTGGTACAGACCAGCATAGAAAAGTAAGCCGTACATAAGCTTATTAATTTCGAACCTGCCTTTTGCGTTACCAGAAAAAAAAAACCTATGCCTTTGTTACGTTTTACTTGAAGATTTAATACTGTGAACTTTAAATTTCTTTTCCATTATAAAATATTTTTATAAAGAACATTATGAAAAAGGCTTCGAAATTTAAATCACTCTTCTAAATAAAGGTTCTTTAATAGTATTATGTTAGATAGGTTTAATGTTATATACAATCTCAAGAGGTAGGTATAGTTTTAATGTTATATACAATCTCATGTTATATATCGCAAGAGGCGGTGAGTCAGGGAGAAGTGGTCCTGGCGGTATCGCTCGATATAGCGAACGCCTTCAACAGCCTCCCGTTCGAGACGATACTGGAGGCACTCCGGTTCCATGGAGTGCCTCTGTATCTGCGGAGGTTGTTGGGGGCATACCTCCGGGACCGTTTCATAGTCTGGGAGGACGGCCACGGTCGGGTCCGAAGGAGGCGCGTTGCGTGCGGCGTTCCGCAGGGGTCGGTACTGGGACCACTTCTGTGGAATATCGGGTATGACTGGGTCCTACGATGCCCAGTCACGCCCGATACGAGGGTGTTGTGTTATGCGGACGACACCCTCGTCGCAACTCGGGGTGAGTCATATGAAGATGCCGTCCGGCGGGCCACCATCAGCACCTCGCTGGTGGTGGACCGAATTGAGTCGTGCGGTCTGAGGGTCTCCGTAGAAAAGACGGAGGCCCTCTTTATGCATGGACGAAGAAGGAGACCACCCCGAGACGCGCGCATCGTGCTCCGGGGTGCAGCGGTCGAAGTGAAGCCCCAGATGAAATACCTGGGGCTCACACTAGACCCTAGGTGGAGCTTCGGGCCACATTTTGCCCAATTGTGCCCGAGGCTGGTCTCGGCCGCTGCCGCCCTGGGCAGACTCCTGCCCAATGTGGGGGGGCCGGGCACAGCCGTGAGAAGACTGTACACTGGCGTCGTGCGGAGCATGGCGGTGTATGGTGCGCCTGTCTGGGCAGACCACCTCACATCTCGTAGCAGGGCCCTCTTGAGAAGATCTCAGAGGGTCATAGATGTGAGGGCCATTCGGGCGTACCGTACAGTGTCCTGGCGGGCGGCTGCACTCCTGGCAGCCGACCCGCCCTGGGAGCTGCGGGCGGTTGTCCTCGCGGAGACATACCGCCTGCGCCGCGATGCCAGGGAGAGGGGACTCCGGCTGTGCCCGGAAGAGTCGCGACGGGTCAGGGATCTCGCCCAGGAGGCCTTGACCCAGTCCTGGTTGAGGATCCTGGGGCCACCCGAGCCGGGCCGGGTTACGGTTGAGGCAATCCGCCCCTACTTGTCGGAATGGGTCTCGCGGTCAAGCGGGACCCTGACATACAGGCTGGTGCAGGTACTGACCGGCCACGGTTGTTTCGGCAAGTACTTGCACCAGATTGCGGGGCGGGAGCCGAACCCGGCCTGTTGGGAATGCGGCGCGCCAGTAGACACCGTGGAACATACGGTGTCGGAGTGCGCCGCCTGGGGGCCCCAGCGTTTCAATATGCAGAGCGTGGTAGGAGGTGACCTCTCGCTGCGGGCAATCGTAGGTCAAATGCTCCGCAGCGAGAGGAACTGGAACGCGGTGGTCTCCTTCGCCGAAAGTGTCATGCGGCAGAAGGAGGCCATCGAGCGTGCGAGGGAGGAGGACGCGGCGGCTCCACCGATTCGTCGGCGTAGGACGAATCGGGGAAGGAGACGCTATGCGCACCTCATCCCACCCTGAGAAGGGGTTGCCGGTCGCTCTCTTGTAAGAGCGGCCAGCCGGGAGTTCCGGGGGAAGCTCCCGGCGAAGGCAATGAGACGGAGGGTGCCCTACCCCGACTGGACACTCTGTGTCTGGTCACCGGCAGGTCTAGTGTGACCGCCGGCAGCGGGAACTGTCACTCGGGGTACCCTCATTGGAGACGTCTGGCTGGGGGCCTAGCAGAGTAATGCCAAAAGGCGATCCTGCGAAGCCCCCTCTAAGGCCAAGAGTGGCGACCGGGGTTTTTAGTGGGTAGGACCGGCGGCCTTAGCCCCCGGTCCGCCCGAGGGGAGTAGGCAGCCCTCTCGGGAGGTAATCCCACATACCCCACCGGCCTTCCCCCGGAGGCTGGTGGAAACTGTAACAGTTTTCCTCGGTATAAAAAAAAAAAAAAAAAAAAGGTTTAATGTTATATGGTTTTATTGTTAAAGTTAATAATATTATATTATTAAACGAAAATTGACTTATGCGAAATTTTGGCAAGTTTGTCCAGATTTTTGGCTTAAAACACTCTTCACCTGAGGTTAAGGCAATTATTTGTATGACCACCGATTGCATAAATGAAACTCTGTATAGTTCACCAACTAAATATTTATTATACTAATGTTCATTACATTATAATATGTGACAGTAATGCCATGGGCGACCTTGTCCCTAAAAGCGATCTCTTTCAGGCAACCCTATAATGGAGTAGCATATACATAGAACATAGAGTTAAACTTGTAGAAAACGGTGCACAAACACACAATAAATAATTTATCCACAAGAGATCCCAAGAAATGATGTCATCATTTCTCTTATCTCAATTCACCTGATTAAGTGAAATTTTACATAACAGTTATTTGCCATTACATTATTTTTAAAACGTGATTTAGGTCTATTAGTGAGGATCATGTGACCATTCATATCGTCTATTTCTGCCAAGGTATATTGAATGTCAATATTAAAAGAAAATTAATTGTTTAAACCATTTATATTGATAGTAAGGATTTATATAGTCAAATAATATACTCATGACAATCTGAAGATAGCGACCGTATTGACTTGATAGTACTTTTTTAAATACTAAACGCAAATAAATGTGAAAAATGTACATTGATTCCCAATTCTCAGAAGGTTTTTCCTCCTTTTTGATTTCCAATGAAATTGTTGTATACAAACCTACTTACGAACACAGGTAAGTACAGAGTTATTCACTTTTCAACATATTTTTATTTGAATGGGATACACTCCGTTGGGATAAAAGTTTTTAGAAACTCTTAGATATAAGGGATATAAGTTTCCACATATCAGTACGGAGGTTTCCCTTTTATTTATCTTAAATATATATTGGAACTTAATCCTGTGATTTAGAATAAATATGAAAATGTTTTTTTTGTACAGAAAAGACAATTGGATTGGAAAATGAAGTCAGCATTCCCTTATCACTACTGTCACCTATGCAATATTTTATTCTTAAATATTATGTTCTTTTTTTTAAAATTGCTCCATTTTAATTGTATTTTATGGAATAATTTTGTAATTAGTCAGAAAAAAAGTTACCGTTAAATTGTGCTGCGTTACATGGTGCAGGATGCTATATAGTTTTTTTTAAATTTATAAGCACTCAAAAATAAATATATACAATTCCATTCTGCAAGATAATTATGATGACTTTAAATGTAACGAATTAAAATCTTATAAAATGGAATCAGAATGTAATGTCGGTTTAGCTCAAGCGCTCATAAATCGCTAAAGGTGGCAAACATTGCCGAGCGAGAACCCTTTCGGGCTTCCAACGATTAAAAATAAAATATTGGTTCAGTACAATATTTTTACTTTCATTTTGTAGTGTTGTGGATGAGATTTTGTTGTTTAACCTTCTCCAAAGAGGCCATAACTCATGGAACAATGGCGGTGCGGTATACAGAAATAGCTGAGAAAACAAACACAGCTTACGGACACTTGCACACTCTAAAAGCTTCTATAATGTTTAGTACTCAGTCTAAACCAATTATAATTACCTTAATGCAGAGTAGTTTGTGAATCATGGCTAATACATGTTTCGTATATTTGATCGCACTTAAATTTAAATGTTGCACCTAAATAAAGGTTTTGGAGAAATCAATCTATTAGCCCATGTTTATTATATAACTTTGTCATCATGAAAAGTAAATACAATCTGTGCAAATCTCCGTTCGCCGTCCAAAAGGTGACACATACATACATTGGTTAAATTTATTTCGGTATTAACATTTATTCGAACTTAATTTTGTTATTCAAAATAAGTTCCTAGCTAGAACATTTTTTGAAAGTAAAATATGTATAATTAATTTACTATTATTTATAATATGTTGTGGTGACCCAATTAAACGTAATAAAAAAGTTAAACTCAAAAAGTGTTTGTGCAGGTTCTGTACCTTTGTAATAACAATGAGTCCGCATATATACCATAAAAATATGCAACTACATATATTCATTCATTGTTTCTAAAAAAACAATTTAAAACCGGCAGAATAAATTGGTGCCCTGCAGCGCAAAGTGGAGTTATACTCTGGATTGTTTGTTACAACTTCATACTAGAAAACGTAAACCAATAGAGCGTACTGTAAATGCATGTGATTTTAAAATAAAAAAGTAATGTACGAAATGCTGCAGAAAAATCTTTCATAGTGCCCGTTGGCGAAACGGGGCATGTCCTAATGTAAGCAAATTGCCGTCACAGCCTTTCAACGTCCGGCCACGGCTATCATTCCCAAGATAAGCGCTTAAAAGCCTCATGGAAAACGCTTTCAGCAGGCTGAGTATTACCGGGTGTTTCCATACTTTTTTTGCTTTGCATCCGACTGTCGAGGTTGAGTTATATCTTATATCGAACTCGTAACGTATGACCGCTTTGAGCGCGATTCAAATCTACGTTCGTTACTAACGTTTTCCGCTAATTACACACATTTACTTGATGCGCCGTGATTTTCTCTTACATTTTACGCATAATGTGCTGATGATACAAAATGAAATCTACAAAGTGTAAAATATAATCAAGATAAGTATCGCACATAAAATAGATTTTAGTATACAAATTTTCTTGTATAAAAAGGTCGGTAAATTTTAAAGAAATAAGATGATGTCAGAACAACCTAATAATCTTAATGCATTAGATTACAAAGGGCTCACCCGGGGAAGTAAAGCGGCGGGTAAGAGAGGAATCCCTTTATTTTTCTTCATAATATTAGATTTTATGATTATTTTAAAAGGGGCAAAGGTTCTTTGCTACTATACATCAAAAGATGCCATTGATCAGGCAGTTTTTATTGAATTAAAAGTAGTACCGAAAAAGAGGCCTTTCCGTTGTTTCTTTATGTGAGGTAAGTAGGCTAGGACGTCTGCGGTTGTGAGGTATGCGGGGGTAGGGGCCTTCGGACTTCGGTACGTACTTGCAGCGTAATGCCGCTTGCACTTGCCCTGGTCAGGAAGCGCAGCGGAATGCAGTCAGTCGCGTTTGTACCACCGAGCGAGGAGGGGTGCGGGGCTAGCCGAGGGCAATGCACGCGTCGCCGGCGCAGCTCTGCTTCCCATTCACTACCCGGTACCACATCTCTGTGATGCTGAATTTATTTATTATCGTGCCGTTCTTACTTACTCTATTGCAAAACTGAATATAAATAAAAAATAGTCATTTACGTTAAAAGCTGCTAGACTCGTTTAGCGAAAATTGAGATTTTCGCCTTTCATTTCGTTACAAACTACCGAAACTTGAGTATATACAGCTTCATTTGGGTTCGGGTTCACGACATTGGCCTCCTGTTAAAACTTAAACGGAAGTGCGTTACTAAACAGACTTAGTAAGCGATCTACCCGCGAATTGGGTCGCATAGTTAACTGTGCAATAATTCTGTGCAGTCGCGTGTGAGTAGGATGAAGGATGGAAGTCGTAAATGTAATAGCAACTGTGTCACTCAGACTTTGAGAGGCTTGATGCACATCATGCATGATACGGCCTCGTCATCGCTTTGAGCCGAGTGCCGCAATTTCACTGTGTACCCGAGTTGGAACGAGCGTGGGTCGGAATGCAGTCGTTATATGCACACCACTAGAAAGGATTACCCACTAGTTGGTGGCGATTAACCGGCACGCTCGTGGTTCACCAACGCGGTTGTAGGTTTATTTCGAACGCAGCTAACGATTGAATTCTGTGAGCTTCAATCTGCAAATAACTTTAATTGAATTGATACATCTCTGAATAACGAATATTTTTAGACGTTTCTTTTATATATGATAAATTGTAAACATCGAATGGTATGATACTTCTTCAATACGAAGGTTTCCGTCGGAAACATTGGCTTGTTTTAATTGAATGTTATATAAATATGTATATGTAAACAAAATCAAAGCGATTTGCTTTACTAGTGAAATTGGCAGTAAATTAATTATGTTCGTTCATCTTTTCAGGTACGTGGGTGTTGTTAGAGATTCACATAGTAGATATATTTCATTTACTACTGCGTGAGTAGCGGATTAAATATTTTGTGTTTTTCTTGGACACATATGTTACACGATAAAATTATTGTTTGACCTAATAAAATAGAAGAAATACGCTCATTAATATAAAATGTTAATTATGTTAATTACAGCTTTATCGAATAAATATGGTACAGAATAGGATATTTATTTGATTAGAAACGCTTTCATAATCGAGTCAATAAGGATTATATATTTCAAATTGAAAACTTAAAATATTAAACTTCTTGTACGATTACATCACACTTTCTCATTTTTCGGGGTGAGCAGAGTTAGAACATGTATTGTCATGAATAGAATAAGCTCAAAACTAATCATGACACGCCTGTATTTACTGTAATTTTAAAGCAAATTATGTTTGAAATGATAAGTTATTGTTTACAGAAATATTTTTTACAAGGTACAAAGCTGTAAAATTAGAGCGTACCAATTTCTTTTGTAATTGTATTTTTTATTCGCTTCTTTATGTATTGTGTACATGATTACACGATTACACTTAAAATATCTCAACGTTCACCAGTGATAAATAAAATACGCAAGTCAAGGACAGAATATTTAATTGAAAAGAATATGCAAATATGAAATACAATTTGAGTAATGTGAAATGTTACTCAAAGCTGAAAAAATATATATTTAATTTTAAAATCATATTCACTGAAATGCGAAGTGTAGCTATGGGATATGTAACTATATACATAATATTCAAATTTTATCTGTAGCAGATAGTGTTATGTCAACCAAATCTGTAGGTATCATCCCGAGCTCACTGCCGGAGTCCTAAGGATTTTCTAAAAGCCTGGCTGTTTGCACAACCTCTGTTTCACAGTATAATCAAACTGAAGCGACACTATTCAAATTGACTACTTACTTGATATTCGTCTGCAGTAGCTTGCAACTACGACTATTATTTTATTGGAAGACTAGATTTTTAATCGGTCCATTAGATCCATATAGCAAACATCTGTTTCGGTGTCTGAAGTTTTTTTTTTTTACTATGATTTCATGTCTATTTTCAAGCTATTTGCCATTAATCGCTTCAAATAACGTTTACAAAACACGTAGTAAGATATTCTGGACAGTTTTTATCACGCTACAAACGATACAACTTACCTATACTAAATATTGCGTTGTACGCCGTACCCAGGTGTAGTTCAACGGCACAAGTTTGTCTAATGTGCGGCTTAAATGATGACAGTGTTGGACTTACCGCATCCCCCATGAGAAGTTATGAACACAAGTTTTAGGCTTTTCGTGTGTTTGCCCAAATAAATATTAATGGGGTATTTGATCTTAGACATGTATTGTAGATTATTTGTTTGAATGATAGAGCGAGTAATTTGCAAACAATCTCTAGATTTTATTTAAATTAAAATACATGATATATTTTGTGTGCATACATAATTACTACAATTTTTCATTAATATCTGTCGCTTTTCTATTAATGTCATATCAACGTTCAATACTCTAAGTTCTTCTCTATGGAATTCGAAAATTTATAAGAATGTGTGCAGAATTACTGATTATTTATGTATTAGCTAAAACATAGACATATAAAAGGTAGCCCATGTCTGCCTGAAACAAATTGCTAATTGCATTAGTTAACGTGTTGTATATTTTATAGTATTTCTTGGTTCAACAAAAATATTCTCTGTTGTCGTGATAAATAATCAGCCAATATTTGTAACATACGACGTTGACAGCGTGATTAAAAAACGCAATATCATAATTTTCTTTTATAGTTTCAAACAAATTTAAATAGGAAGTTGATGAACAGTTCTCATATACAACTGTCCAGAGTTTTAATAATAAATCTTATTCATTTTGAAAGTACAAAAAAGCAATTTGTTTCCAACGTGTCATAATAACAGGTGCACAGGCAAAATTTATTATGAAACATTACAATCCTGTTTCAAGCCTAATTTCCTATGTAATCAAATCGGGGCCTCCCGTAGGATTCTTACAAATCACCCGTAGCTTATAAATCGCTCGACTCCCTGTGTGGAATTTATTTCGTTTCGTCTGCCCAAATCCAAAGCAATGTGAGTCTCGTTGTTTATACTCCACATATTTACGGCAGATCATTGGTAAATGCCTGGTTGTGTGTTTCAGAAATAAAAATTAGGCTACTCTTTCACTTACCTAGGCAATCATTCAATAACATATAGGGAATAATTATACTGTGAGAATTGATATAGCATCATCTAGTCGCAAAATAAGCAGCAGAGCGCTTAAGTTATGGATAGTAGTCAACAAATACCCATCATCCGCATCCGTCTGAAGTGTGTTAGCTGTTGGTCGCTTCTCGCTAACTCTACCGTAGATGTCAGCGACTCTAAATTTTTCTCAATTTCGATGGCACTACAGATAATATCCGATCACTAGAAAATTTAATTCAACAACAACTACTACGACCAACAATCGAATGCTACCAAATCGACCACCAAAGAAAATGACAATAACGACCTCTTTAACTATTTTTAAAGCGAACAAACAACTAAAATAAAACTCAACGCTGCAGATGAAACTCGTTTATTGAAAAACATAAGCGACCCCAGGTAAATGACATTAATGAAACTATAGCGCGATTCAAAAATGTACAGCGCCATCTAGCGCGCTCGAATGTTGAACTAATTTAGCCTGTGCAATCATTCAACTCACCAGATAATGTTTGGTGTTAGGATCTTATTAGACATTGAACAATCATAAAAAAATAAAGTGGAAGTCAGTTTTCCTTTAAGGGTGTCAATCGCCTCTGTTAAAATTTAATTAAAAATATTTAACCACGTATACTTTCTTATCGCTTGCGGAAGTGTAATATCCCAAATAGGCGCAAAAAATGTATTATATTTGTAGTGAATATTTCTTTTTCAATTAACTTTGTAATATTATTTTATTATTAACCGACGAAAAAAACGGAGTAGGTTCTCAATTCGACGTGTATATTTCTTTTTTTTTTAGGTATAGTGCATAACATTTTACGAAGTAGTCCGATTTCCAAAATTCTTCGAAGTTGGTCCCATATAAATTAGGGAAAAATTACGAAAACAGAGAATGATTGATTATTCATTCACTAATTATATCTATGACCACGCATAACTTTTGACAGAATTGATTTATTTAAGCATGTAATAATTAGTAGATTATAGCCACAAATTTTTTTAATATAAATACTACTAAACAAAAAAATTAAACCGCCGAAAAAACTGAAAATCAAAAAATAGTGAATTTTTTTTTGTTAAACTTAATAACTAAGTTCATAAACTAATGTAAGTATACCTAAATCATTTTGAGTCGGCGCCAAACAAGGAAATTAATTAATTACGTAAAGCGTGATGCGCGGCGGCAGCGCAGCGTGACGCCCCTTCGCCGGAAAATGCCGACCGTTTACGAAGTTAATGTCAGCGAGACAGTAACCCGAACGGGCACACGTGTGAGGGCACTGGTGCCGATTTAAAAGTACTTAGTTATACCTACATTAGTTTAAGAACTTAGTTATTAAGGTTAATAAAAAAAAGTTTATTATTTTTTGCTTTTCAGTTTTTTCGGCGGTTTAATTTTTTTGTTAAAAAGTTTTTTATTTAAGGGGATGATGTACTAACGGAACGTTATTTGCAAGTTTTTTTATGACAATAATTTTGACATCTGTCAGATCTCTTTTGGACTTTAGATTTGTATGAAGAGCACACGAATTTTTATGTAATATTAATCTAGAATTGTAACAAACGTTAAAATAATAAAAGAATAAACACCAAAACCTCTGAATAGTGTTTCTTATTTTAAAATATAACGATAATATAAGCCTTGCGGCAATACTTTGACTATCGTGCTTGTACTGCGAGGTGTAAGCATCGAAAAGAAGTGGGTTGAAACGAAGAAGTATAATTAATAAGGATACTAGTAATCGGTATATGTTTTAAAATCACACAAAAATGTGTATACCGTTCAGGGATTTTTTACATTTTTTTTGTAGATTATGAATAAATTCATAAGTATACAGGCTAAATTATACGTGATCTAAATCATATCTTTCTATCGTAATGTTGGATATATATTTATTACAATTATTAGTAGTTCTTTTATTTTATAAAGACTAGATATTTTTTATGGACTTAAATAATTCCGTATTTAAAAATTACCAGTAAAGTGCCATAGATCAATTTCAACTAACAGAATAGCAAAACCGATAATTAAAGCTTATTATTAACTAAGCTCTTTGGTAACGGAGTGTTTAAGTAAAGGGAGCTTAAATTTCTACCCTTAAGTAGGGGTAATAGAGGAAGTTTGTGAGACTTATATGTAATCAAACCCAAGTTGCGAATGAACAAACTTAGTTTTTATCTCTTAACTTTGGTGTATGTTACGAGAGAGACTAGATTTATTGACAAGATGCTGGAACATCGTGTTATCGGATGTCAGTATGATATAATATTTTATATTATATATAAAATATTATATCTTATCGGTGTCCCTAGCATCGCTAAGCGAACACGCTTCTGTTCAGAGTCCCCATAAAGACTGGAACCGGTCACTAATGCCGGAGCACAACACTAGGTTATTATGGCGGCATACTTATAGACCAGGGGTGGTTGCCGTCCAAACGGGCTTGGGGCCTTACGACCTAGCTAGGGTTGTCTTGTCGCCTTTTACGACAGGCCTACCCCGGCCGCAGGCGTTAGTTTTTATTTCGCCCCTTTACGGAGAAAAAAATAATTATTGGGTTACACGTGAACAGTACAATTTTCAAATTCGATTTAAATATCTCTGAATAGTGTTATTACAATTTACTTCTCTCTGAATTTTCCACTATCATGATCATAAACAAATGAAATAATATTATAAAAGCTGATAGGTTTGCAAATGGAATAAGAAACATATTTTATTTAATAAAACTTATATAAAAACTATCTAACTAATCTATTTTAATTTAAAACATAAAATAATTTTTAATATTGTGATATGGTCATTGATTATGGTCTATAAGATGTTGTTAGGTTAGCTAATTACGTATTACAGAAGGTCCCTTGAGTAGGGACTTATAAAGAAACCGACTTGGTATTACATGGATGTCACAACTTTTTACGGTAGAAGAACTGAGTTGCGAGATTTGGTTTTTTTTACAAGTTTTGTTTTTGATGGCATCTCATTTATTTTTGTAGATATGTACAGGTACACTGAATTTATTTATACAGTTAATGTATCTAGAAAACTAGGCCAAAATTACAAAATGTTTTAGTTTTTCCTTGATTTATACACTAAACACTAATTGTATTCTAAATATTAACCTTCAATGTCTGCTAGAAGTGCCTTAGAGTTTTTATGAACGGTCATTCGTAAACTACTGGTTCAAATTGAATGAAATTTCAAATATATCGTATTTATACAATCCCTGCTTGGTTACTCAAAATTCAGGCTTCTAGTTTTATCCACAACGAAGTTATAGGGGGGTGGGAAATGGCCTCAACTGCTTCGAGAAAAGGATAGTACGGCCGTGCCGCTTTTTGCTCTACTTGGCGGGGGCACTGCCGTGCCCCCAAATACATACTATACAGATGAAAAAAAAAAGCATGACAATATTACTCCGAAGTAAATTCGTACCAAGGAAACACAAGGCGATATTTGGATCTTACCATATGTATTTCGAAGGCACTAAAAATTACAAAACAAATATCGGAAAGGATGAAGTAGCAAAAACATGGTATGTAGCCGATAATCTAACTACTAGGTCAGGCAGAGCAAACTGAATACGCTCCATTTAACAAATGCACAAACACTTCACGTATAAAACTAGTGCTGGAATGAAATAATTTAAAATTATCGAATTTCAACTGCCTTACTTACTAGTTTTTTGATTCGTGGTAGAAACAAAATGGGAATATAAGGAAACAATAATAGGAATATAGGGAATATAAGTGTAAAAGGCGACTGATGTTTAATACTTTTGCTAGCTCACAAAAAAGGCTACTTTCGGTTTATTTTTCTGTGTTTGGGGAGGAGGGGGGTCATAGGACGGTCGCTCCTATAAAAACTAAACTTTTACAAACATTTTTTCAGTATTTTTTGTGCCTTTTCATAGAGTGCAACAAAGTGCGATAAACATTTACATTGACTATTCACAACTGTAGACTCTCAAAGTCCAAAATGCAAACTTTCGATGAAATCGAATTTTACTTCGATGATACGATGAAACTGAATTTCCACTACCTACGTTAGATATGTATTAATAGTAAGGCACAAGTGATAAAGGAAAAGAGGCTAAGGCTGAACTATTTTAGCTTAGTTTCTTTAAGCTGCTATTGAATGTTCTGAAGAATACAAACTATGACGTTTTGTATTTATAAATTTCCCTGCCTCATGTATAGAAAGGGACAAAAATATATCTAATGACGTAGTAAGAAATATTGATCGGTTCACTAGTTTATCTGTTATAAACCAAAAAAAATAAATAATGAATTATAACAGTCCCATTTTAACTTTGGCTCCATTGGCCTTTTAGAGCAAATTGGAAATACCACACTTGTCTACGTCAAATTATAGTTCCTCGACTTACGAGTAGTTGTTGCAGATTGGCCATGTTTTCCTTTACATTCAGTGTTGTGACAGAACGAAGTCCTCTTACAATTCAAATATCAATAGACAACCATGTACTTGAATTTATATTATTAGTATAGACAAAAAGTGTTAGATAATGTAAATCTTTTGACTACGCATTGTTATAGATAGTTATCGACAAATTATTCGTGATACTGTTTGAATGGTTTACTAGTACTCTTTGCGTACCTACATCGATTTATTTGCCGAATATGCATTCACAGTACAACTCTAATTGAAACTACTAACGTGTAATGAAAATGCGGCGGGCTGGGCATTAATTGTCGCAGGTGTCGATTGCTCCCGTGACGTAACTGCACATATCGGTGTTTTATTTATTTTTATTTGTTACCCTTCTGTTTTCGATGTTTTTCTGGATGAAAAATTTCAGCAACGAAACGTTTATGTAAACATTATTGACCAGTTGTATGGTACGTACTGGGTCTCGAATATTTATTGATATTCAAATCGTTCCACAACATGGATGTATTGGAGCTACTTATTCAGTTCTGAATTGAGTCTTAAATAATTAACAAAAGATGAAGAGTGTAACCTCCGGAACTCTAATCAAACTTAGTTAAATAGTGATTGATGTTTTGATTCGGTATAATGAGTAAATATAGAATATTCTGCGATAAAAAACACCTAGTTACTTTTATTTTCTAACATCACTCAACATTGGTCACCTACATCTTAAAAGACGATAAATTGTAATAAAATACTGATTGAAGATTCAATAAAATATAAATAAAAATCACCAATTCAGACTTTTAGTCATATGCACATGAAATAGCCGTTATTTTACTAATATTATCGTGCTTTAATCGCATTCACGCTGGAATTTCTCATTACGGTTGAATATTCTTAGTAGCGTTAAGTAAAAACGTTAATATTTGTAATTAGTTGCTACTCACTTTACCAGAACCAGTCTAGTTTTAAATGAAATGCGATTGCTTTCCGTTTGCGTGTTTTATTCTATTTTTACATGCTTTCTTCGGTTAGCGTTCTGTTACGAGCTCTTAAGATATTTTCACGTTGCTTTCTTTAGTATATTGTGATTAATTATTTGTTACAGTCTGATTATTTGCAAGCCTTCATCGTCTTCTATAATGCTTATTTATTATCACTTGATGTGACCATTAGATTTGTAGGGCAGGTATTCTGTATTTAATATAGTATTTAAATGAAAACGAACGTAGAAAATAAACATCAACACAATTATTTGTTATAAAACTTTTTAATAAAAACCTAGACGACAAAAATATTAGATACAGCTTACATCGTGTATTAGTGATTAACTTCATGAAATGGTATAATTTATAAAATTAGAAAACAAACGAAATAACAAACAAAGAAATGAATGCACTAAAGTACTACAAATGAAAAGCAAATCTTTGCAATATAAATATATGTCGCAAATAATTTCTACCGAATTGTTGCTTCTAAAAACATAAACGAATTTAATTGATATAAATGACCCACTTAACATACAAAAAAAATCAATCCATCTAGCAGTTTAGGAGTTTTGTGACATGAAATCCTACATGAGGATTTATATTATAGTGCTATTCGCTAGGTAGTTGGGCTCGCGGCTCATCAAGTTGGCGACCACCGCTGCTCTGTAAGTATGTCGCAATAATAACCTTGTGTTGTGTTCCGACAGCAGTGTGCTCGCGTTGCCCCTAGCGTCGCAATCATCTAAGGGCGACGTACTATTAAACGGATCGTCAGCATGTCTGCTGTGCTTCAGCAATAAAAAATAAAGGTTTACAGCTTGTAATAGTCATTGATATTTCATATTTCAATATATGAAGTATTAGAAACTCAGGTGAATGTATATAAAAAAAATTTTGTTCGGTTATTTTTGAATGATTGTATTCGCTATTATCGTTTAATCAGTAGCGTGTTATCGGCGTATAACTGAAACGCTAGGACACACAACCCGATAAAAGTTAAAGATAACAACTGAAACATCGGATATATCGATTTTCCCTAATGTTTTTTGGCTTTTAACTGTTATGACATAATTTTTCCTATAACTTATTTTTTTATAAATCGTCTCAAAATCTATACTGATTTTTATTATTATAATTATCTAAGATGTTAATTCCTGCTTGGAGTCCGGCTTCCACTGTTGCGTACTATTCACGGGTTCTATCGCATCTGGTTGATGTGTATTTATTTACAAAATAAGTATATATTTAGTGTATCAGTTGTCTAGTAACACACGTGCTATGCTACTTTGGGACTAGATGGTGCTGTCTAAATTACGTCAGTATATTAATTTATTTATTCAGGGCACAACTAGTGTACATATAGTTAATTTTTACCGTCACTCACACTTCTCTTGTATAGCAAAATTTTTAGTTTAATCTCTTAGATGATATCTATTTGATGACTAATACTATTTTGATAATCATTCTTTTAATATTCTTTATAATATTTTCGTATGCATAAACGATAATACATTTCTCATGAATGTAACAGAAAATAATAACAAGGAAAGAGGCTAAGAATTAACCAAGTAAATCGGCAAACTTCCGTTACACGAGAGATACTTGTACAACATGCCCCCATTCAACACAGCGTAACTTGACTAGCTTAATCCTTGCAACAACACGCCTTCGCTGACAGTTGGTATTTCTGAGTTCCACATACGTATTTTTTATAACCTATCCTTACAATACATCTATTTAAAAGATAGATTAATAAATGACAATGCACACAGTCCCGTCTAGCACCAAAACAAGTAGCCAAGCACTTGTGTTATGATTAATAGACATACTACTTATATACTTTTCCTTCGTAAATATACTCAATTTCGTAAACACTGGTTATACCTACATAAAAACTCGAACCGGTGACCTCCGTGGGTGTTCAGGCGTGCGTTACCCGTTACACCACGGATATCGTCTAATTTTAATTACTTAAAAGTAATGTTACTCTTATTTTTCGAAAAAAAATAAGACCTAAATTATGTCACATAAATACACTAGTCTTGTCCATAAGTCCACAGCCGTACTTAAGGTACATAAGGTTCAAATTTACTAAGTACCTGCCTCAAACCTTTAATCGCTGAACTAATATATAATTCTTAATTCAGTAATTTATTAACAAAAAAACATTTACATTATAAAATACAACATAAGTTACAATTAATTTAGACGAAAATGGCAATAAATTATTATACTAATTTCTCTAATTCCAAACAAAAAATCTGTATCTTATAAAGGTATTCACTATTTTAACTCTAGTTATAATATTTAAGAGTTTTAATCACGAAACTATTCAAGCTTAAAATAATTGGTTAAAATACACGTTTTTCATTTACTAGTAAAATAAATATTAAATTCTAGAATTGAAATAATATTTTACATTGTAGGTAAAGAAAACTTGCACGTTGTTCTGTGGCCGATGTTACCTCGCCGACTTATTAAAGGAACAGTTTATTTGCAAACATTCTGCAAACTACATTAAACAATTAATACTCTTTAAACATTCAATGTTAGCGAGAGCTTAAACTGCTATTACAAGCAACAGTAAAATATTTATACATATATAGTTAACAGTTTCTTGTTTTAATTTAATAGGTAGGTAATTAGCGTTCAAACATAACCGTGTGTTCACGACGACCGACGGGTCCGTTAAGCCGGCGATTGCTGTCTATTATCTAACCAAACAATTGGAGCCGTCCGATAAGTAATTTGCAAGCATGCGCGAAATCCTTTGCTACAAATGCCCTCTTAGATAGGACACACTTTATGTACTATGTCTTTCGGTCATATGTAAATCAACAGATGATGTCGGAAGATTCCATAAATAATTTATAATAAGATATTAAAAAGTATACCTATATTTACCAAATTTTTAAAGCCGCCTTCAGGTTCTCATTTAGAAAATGTTTATTTATAATTTTAGACGATTTTTGTCTTCGACGTTTTAAGTTATTCCGTTAAATATTTATTCAATGTAAAATTTGTTATAACTAACTACCTGTTTTTGTAACATATTAAAATGACAATAGGCATATGCAATAAAAGTTATAAATCCATATACAGTTTTTACGATCACAAAGGCCGGTAAACACCTGTTTGTAATATGCCTACGTAATCCGTTTGTGAGCTGCATATTAATATATTTTTAAAGCCTTTTATTTTATTCGTTGCCGTTTTGTTCATATGAGCTTTAAAATAGTTACTTTAACTTTTTTATTTTTTATATTTAATATTTTTACAGCACTTTACATGTATACGAAGATAAAAAAATATTTATTAAATTTTATAACGCATTTATTTCGTGTCGGAATTTTATTAATAATTAATTGATAATATTGATTCTAAAAAATATTAATTATTAATTAAATAGTCTATTTCATTCATCATGAAAATTATATTTTATGGATATTTACGGATTATACATCCGTGTTTATTTTTATCTTAGTAACTTCTGATTATAATTGAAATGGTTTTCATGAACTTTGGCATAATAATAAACAACTTTATAATGACGAAATGGGCCAGTGTTCTTTGTTTCTCAAATTCTCAATTTTTTGTAGCGCAATCATAGACATATTCTTCATCAACATTCAAACCTATGCTTTTCTCATGTAGCAACAAACCTCTACCAGTATAAGTCAGCGATCCATCGAGCTAGAGGGGCATGGTCTCCACACAGGACTTTTTTACTTCAATAGCCGTCAGTCTTGCGACACTCGTGACCAATTTATTTGTACTATAGCGATCGTATCATGCGACTCACGCTATTTTGGTTTTATTTATATATATTTATAAAATATTTACTTTTGATTATATCATTAAATACTATATATTCTGAATTTGTGGATAAGAAAACCGTTTGTATGGGGATACACAAACATTAGGATACATTACTTGAATACTGAACTGAAACATGATTTTAAAATATTAAATTAATTAATATTTTACAATTGTTATTTTCTAATCAAATTATAATTGTAAATAATTAATAGCGAGATTTAAAAGGCTTTTTGATTTTATTTTATTTATTTGATTATTACTTGAAAACCGTCTTCCAGCTCCGCGTCCGCTTTATAAATAAGCCCCTAATTTATTAAAATATTAGATTGCTCGTTTAAACACGAACGTGTCAGCTGCCAATACATTCAAGCTTATCTAATTAATTATCTGTTTTGAAGATTAAAGCTTCAGGCTCGCGATTCGCACTAAGTCCCCGACCCATTCAACTTGGTAACAAGCCTGACAGTTTAAGTTTCCCAATCCCCCTAATACAATGTTCGGCGTGACTTCTGTCAATCAACTACGTATCTCATTTAGTACCGACACCTCAGATTTATATTGATTACAATCGATTATCAATCTTATACGGAAATACATAAGGCTGGTCTTGGTCGTGCCTTCGATTAGTTACGGCCCTCTTATCGTTGATGAAAGTTTATCCGTTGTATTAACGATCTAGTTGAATAAATTTCTGCGGTCTTTGTAATAGTGTTTAGTAAGGATTAAGTGTTAAGGTTGGCTTTGACCGAAATCTGAAGTTTGGTCGCGTTTGATGGCTTTATATTGGTGTTAATGCTATCGGTTAAGGAGCGAATATCAAATAGATTTAAATTAAAAGTACAAGTGCGATTAGGTATGGTTTAGTTGTTCTAAATTTTTGCTCCATTAATGACAAAATTTAGTACCGAAAGCTCAAAGAGAAACTATTTATATCGTTTGTGATCTAGGTTCATTAGATTGAGATTTTAAAGTATAGCATGTCGTCACTTTTATCGTTAAATGAAAATGAATCCCAAATGAAGTGTATTCAAGTATCAATTTATATATGTTACATTAAAAGTTAACTGATTGTCCATTATTAATATAATTCGATTACTACAACTAATTATGACAATCATTTGAAATTAGTTGAATTACGATTGACTATACAAAGTGGTTAGTAGGCCCCCCACAAGATGGACCGATGATCTGGTCAAGATCGCCGGAATAGGTTGGATGAGAGCAGCGCAGGACCGATCGTCGTGGAGATCTTTGGGGGAGGCCTTTGTCCAGCAGTGGGCGTCTTCCGGCTGAAATGATGATACAAAGTGACCTTAATTTTTGAGTAGTTGCTTACCTTTGTACCTAAGTACTAGTTACTTATTTTAATTTTTGACAAAAATCTAAATGAAAAGAAATATTCAAAACTAATTTTATTAAAACAATGTCAATGTTTAAAATATCCCTCTACAATAAGAAGTAGCGAAGCAATTGTCGATTCCGTTCAAACGTCTCCAAATAGGTAAATTGGCAGTCAAGTCCCGTTTAGCCGAACGTAAGTAGGTACGTTAATTATCAACCCGTTTTGTTTGCAAGGGAAGCCGAACGTCTCGCTCCGACAAATATTTTCTTAGGGAACCGACACTGTAATTTGTTTTGTCGCTTATGATCTTACTTCCTTAAATCCTTTGGTATTTTTATAGAGGTATTACGCAGGAAATTATTTTGACATTGTTGTATTCGGGAAAATTATACAGATCTAACAAAGTAAAATCGGCAACTTTTTAAATACAACTTACTAAAAACTTAAAAACACTTGCATGTATCTAAACATCGACAAACGACAGACAAACATACTAAGTATACTCTAAAGGAAGTTTAAAAGTGGTCGATGCATATGTGATTATGTACGTAATGATCATCTTTGAAAAGAAACTTTGTATTCTGATATCAGAAAAACGCTTGCTATCAATAATACTAATTTTAGCTCTACCTCGAAAGATAAGCCTACCACACCAAATTCTTGTTCATTGCACAATAAGTATGGTATATTATCTTTGATAGTTATTTTTTTACATTGAAAGTATAAAAAATTGATAAGATTTATGAAGGGATCTGTGTAAGGGATAAAACACTTAAAAAAAACCTTTCAATTCGTATATTCAAAATAAGCTGAATCATGTAAAGCAAAAAAATATTTATTGGATGTCTCGAGAATGTAGAGTGGCGACGCGACCGGCGGCTTATTCCGGATATTGAAGCACGTAATCTTGCTACAGTGTGTCTCCACTCGCAATTTATCGAACGATGAACGGTTCGGCCATTATTCTCGTCTAGCCCTTAACCTTCCCCACTTATTAATATCTACGTAATTTATTGTAAATTGCATTCTGCAGAAATGAAGTCGTGCGTGAATTTATGGCCGTGGGACAGATATTTAAAAATCTCGTTAACACTCATGGTATAGCCGTTAATGGTTCATTTTCGGAATATTTGACGTATTAAGCAAAAAATATTATTTTTTATCCGTGCAGGGGCGGAGAAAGAATACTAACCTCTGTGGCCGGGGTCGGCCTGACGTAAAAGGCGACAAAACAACCTACCCTAGCTACGTGGTAGGACCTCAAGCCCGTCTAGATGGCGACCACGTTTGGTCTTAAGTATGCCGCCATAATAACCTTGTGTTGTGTTCCGGCATTAGGGACCCAAGTTCCTATACCTTTATAGGACTGCAGCGTGTTCGCGATGCCATTGGCGTTGCATACACCTATAGGCGACGGTAACTGCTAAATCCTAAGCGGGCCGTCAGTCTGTCTGCTTTCCTACAGCAATAAAAAAAAATTTATTACATAAGATCTGTTACGTTTAAAGGATCTTTTAAATTCGATGCTTCACTTACACTGCCGAATATCGTCACAGGGTTGAATTACAGTATTCCTTTTAGCGTCTATGGAAACTTTTACTTATAGCAAAATATCACAAAAAACGAGCTACAATTCGCTTTACGCAAGATCTGCCGTCTGACCCTACAACCTTGAAATAAAAACCGAACAATACTCTTTGTTTAGGCGCAATTGATATAAGAAGACCGTGAATACGTTTCTCGCATAGGAGTACTGGAACCTGGGTCACTTTTGCCGTAACACAACAGAAGGTTATTAAGGCGGCATGCTTATAGACCAGGACCTGCCTAGCATACATTTACGGTCTGGTCACGTTGTTTGAGTTGATCCCAAAATGCAAATCAGTAGAAATACTAGAAATATATTTTCACAAATACTGAATAAACGTATGTGTTTTGCTGTTTGTTAACTAGCAAATAAAGTAATATTTACTTTAGTTATAGCCTTTTACGACTATTTAGATAATAATAGGGTAGCACGTTTCCAATTTCTGGCCGGAACCACACGGGCAATGTGACTCATTCGCTATGATTTAGGTACTATTCTGTGTTATAGAGTATGTTGTAATCATCTTGATAGCGAAAATCCGTGTTTAATTTCTAAGGTCTGCGTTTTAATTTTTGCTTTGTGGTTTGAAATGTTTTTTTTTTTTACTATTTATATAATTCAGAAATTTTATACACGAATTACTTAATATGTTACAATTCTTTAATAGAACAAAATCAATAGTATTGTATATTAGAGTGTAACTAGCCAAAATTTTTTGCTTCTATTTTTAAATACGTATGGTTCCATTTTGCGGGAAGAATAGTTAGGCATTATAACTTGTTTTTAATACATCACGTTGGAAAGGCGATATATGAATTAAATCTCCCCCTCTAGCCAGTAATTTCGTTTCTATTTTCGCGGGTGAAAAGTTAGACAAGAGGGTGATTTCATAATATGCTAGTCATATACTGAAATGATGAGAATGAGTGAAACTTTGGTCTAATAATATTAATAAAACTTAATTCTAAAATGACTTATACAATACTTCATTTGTGTAGTTCTTTATACTAAAGGATTCTTTCTAATTGACTCGCTCCAAAATCTTTTCATGACATCACATTACGGTTCAACTCGTTGATGTTTCATAGAAATCATGAAATCTCCGCACAAAGCGTACGGTGAACGTAACAAGCTAGGTACTATTTAAACAGTCATTTTTAAAAATAAATTTACCCTGTACGAGTGTGTAGTGATTTACTATGATAGCTCCTGGCGAGTGAAAGATGCCAGGCACCTGCGCACGCCCGCTTCGTTTATATTGTGCTTTAAGAGTGTTCATAACGAACCAGAACGTTTATAAAATTAAAATTTGTATTACTGATGAAATTGGCCTCGTATTGTGTTGCCAAATAGTTGCTAAATGAAATGTTTAATATGAGAAAATGTTATAATTTGGAAAGAAAATCAACCATTATATTTCTTAGTGCACTTATGTATATTAGAAGTAAATGTTATATTATTTCAGTAAATATGGTCCATGGTTTCGATAGAAAAGATCAATTGGCGTATGTAGTAAAAGATAATATACAAATTAGTCCGGCTAGGCTGTTTTCAGCAAAAATGACAGCACTCTTTTGCTTTCTTGAAAAAACCTAAATGTTTTCCATATACTTTTTGTATATTTTGATGTAAAATATATTTTAACATAAGAAAATGTAGTAGTAGGAATGGACGTCGATGCTAAAGACTAAAGTGCGTAATATTCACTAAACCTATAGCGTTAAAGAAAAAAATAAGAGGTTATTGAGGTGCAAATACATTAAAAAGATGAAACATATTTCGTTGTATAATTAACCTCTTCGCTAAAGACACCGACAAAATCGAAATGCAGTGCACATGCGTCGCGCGTTGCATAATGCATCTAAAGGCGCGACCCGCTGCCCTTCCGTTTCCTGCTTAGAATTAATTAGCTTTCACGTACATATTGCATACATATAGTTACGTCTTATAATACCTTGACTAACAGTATAATAATAAATATATAGTCACATATCACACAACGCCATCCAGTCCCAAACTAAGTTGCATAGCACTTGTGTTATGGGTACTAGAAAACTGATATACTACGTACATACTTTTATTTTGTAAACAAATACATATTATACATAAACACCCAGACGCTGAATGGGAATTAAACCCATGACTTTCGCAAGCGTACCGACGTGCGTTAGCCTTTACGCTAGCAGTATTTCCGAGAGTTAGGAGATGCTTGTGAAAACTTTAAAATCCTATGAATTAACATAAATAAATAAATATATTGTGACAATTTACATACCGCCATCTAGTGTCAGAGAAATTAGCAGAGCGCTTGTGTTATGGGTAATAGACAACTAATATACTTTTCATTTGTAAATAATATTATACATAAACACCTGGACCGTTACACCACAGAGGTCGTCGTCTCCATCGCCAACACCTATTAAGGAAGAGGAAACCAATTTCCAAAATATTTTATTTGTAACTGCCACCAGAACAATCATTAAGTAGTTTTGTTTAATATTATAATAAAATCTATTAAAAGAACGGGTTAGTAAAATTTTCAGTTTAATTCATTAGTGTTGTAACTAGTTATTTCTATAATACGTTTAGTTCCGATATATGCACAGAAACTCTGTTGTGTCCTAGTTTACTGGATTCCCGGCCACTGTTCCGTTATGATCTGGTAAAACTTTGTATGCCGCAACTCATTTATTTAAACTCCACACTACTACTAGGGTTGTCAATGTTCATTTAGCATATATTTCATAACACTCAGGTATATTAAAATAGTGTTAAACAGTTTCGCTTGGTAAAATTAGGTAGCGATGTGAAAACCCTCTAACATCTTAATACAGTATATTATTATAGAGTATAGAGTAGAGTATATTCTTCGTTCGAGTGAACAAAGCAAACAAACAGCGAACTATATTTTGTACATGCAAAACTCTTGAGCTGCATACGTGTACTCAAAGTAATCAAATTATTATGTTCCGGTATGTTTTCTGACATACAGCTAGATAATTTTATGCTGTTACAAGAAAGCAGACTGTCTCGTTACCCTGCAGTTTTGGTCAGATCTAACTGCATCCTAAAAACGACATGACTGCAATACTCAAGCGACCAAATTAGTTTGATTTAGTATTTTTAATATAATTTTTTTTTTTGTAAAATGTAGATATTTATTTGTTTATATATATGTACACATAGATGTACAAAGAGTTATGAAGTTTTTTAAATGTCCATCTAAATTTAAAAAATCAGTTTACAGATGACAATTTTTAAGTGTATGGGTCAGACCCAGAGGTCTGAAGTTGGTTAAAAATTTTAAATATATCAATGACAGTTAATGGCAGCCCTAATTACACCGGAAATACTAGTTGTTTTCATATAAAAACTAATTGAAGTATATGATTTTTAATTATTGCTTAATTTTATAATATTTATTTTAGGCGCATATGTTACATCCAGTTATGACTTGATTTAAATGTTAATATAAATTTTATTAGCTCCGTAATTGTTTTGAAGAATTACTGCAATCATAACAGTGAGTAACGGCAGTAAAATTATTTCAAAACTTTCTTTTAGACGTTAGTTATATCTTTACTGTTACAACTAGTATTTTTTTATGGAATCTAATTATTTACCAAGTATAAATAAGTTCTGATTTGCTCAGTTATTTGAAGCATAAATTACTCAATGTGTTTTTTAAATTTTCCAATTTAGTTCAGATGAATATTTCAATTCCGTCATAACTCTCTTAATTTAATTAAAATATTACACTTGTTGGCACTCATGAAAAAAAATAGGTAAAGGACATGTAAAACCATAGTAACGCTTTTTTTAACTAATATAACTTTTATTAAAATTTAACCAAACAAAAGTTTTCCAACGAATAATTATTTAATGAGATTTGCGCGTAGAAATACAAACTGCTAACTCCCTTAAGCGTTATTTTAACTGGGGCTATTTATAAAATCAATGATCTGTAAAATTTTATAATCTGCAACTTTGCTCGACTAGAAAATTAAGCAAGTCTCGTTCTTAGAGACACGCAAACAAATTTTTCATGGCGTTAGGTTGTTACGTCTCCTTCTGTCTTAATATGTATTATACGCAATAAGTCAATCATGACACATATGAGGGACATATTTTGACGAGTAATATTAACATGTACATTATTAAATTTAGATTAAATCTATACAAATAAATAAAATATACATAATATGAAATATATACTAGTACAATGAACCTAAAACTAAAAACCCTAAAAAATATGATAAAATAACTAAAATATATTATTAAAAGGAGTCCCTTTAGGCAAGGTTCCGAAGATACTGGCAGCGTTCCCCCTTTGAATAGCTAGACTAATTCTTTGTCCGAGGTAGCTGCCAGCTCTTCGGTCTCCTGTGATGTCGACTTTGGATTGTCCGGCTCGAAGGGTCAAAATATATGTATGGACTGTAGTGTTTTTAAAATTAAGAATTTATTAATAGGTGTAACAAAAGCCACAAAATACGTAAAATAAAAATCTAGCTAAAGAAGTTTCCGACACGTTAAAATATATATGAAACTCAACGTAGTTCTTAACAATGATAAAAAAATAACAAGTAACTTTATTGTTTAGACAAGGGACATGCCTAATCCATTGTTTTTCTTTAAATTTTCGTTTCATAATTAATAAAAAACGTGGTTACTGAGAACTTGTTAATTTCGCCGTAAGTGTATTTTAGATAGCAATAGAAAAAAATGAAATAAGTAAGTGTGTATTATATATTTTATAGTCATTGTAAAAGTAGTACATAATGTACTCGTATATAATCCACCTGATGAACCCATTTACGCCTTGCTCGTGTATCCGTTTCCGTGTAAAATTAATTGGCCCGTAACGCACGGAAGGATGTATGACTGCAACAACTCATGTAAATTGCTGGTATCTTAGAACTCCGCTTGGTTCCCCCACTAAAATGTTTCGCTGTAGTTCGGGGGGATCGACTTAATATGCGGGATTTTTTAATGAACGCTCTGATTCCGAACTTATTACACGAGGTTCCACTTGAAAACGTGGGCAAGTTATTAAAGTAGCTACAATAATATTTTTTTTACATACTTCACGGTGTATAATGTATTGAACTTATTTTAAAACACATGAAGGTGTACTTGGAAATTACCCAGTGTTGTAGAAACGTTTCTCGGTTATTCACGGACATTTGTTTTAGTAGTTTAAATCTCCATGCATAATTTAGTGAATCTTGTTTTTATCAATGAATCTGTAATCCCAATACAATCGGTTACGGCGTTCAGTTCAGTGATTGTATCCCTAAAATAACTGTATAACACAATGGTTGGAATCCAAATCTGTTTTTCCATAACATCTGCGTAGCATTGTTGGATCTAATCTAATTAACCTTAGACACGAGTCCAAATGTGTTAACGGGTGCCTCCCGAAAGCTCGCCTCGTTGGGGCGTCCATGCGAATCGGGTGCTTATTATTATAGGATATAAAAGCGTGATTCGCACAGGGTCGACGCTCATTAGTATTCATCGCGCGCTCGCGGCCGCGCGCTCCCGAATAAAGCATCTGTTAAATGTCTCGTGCTAGCTAAAACTTACCCGTAATTATCTGTTAACATTCCCAAGTTTGACCTCGCGAAAATCTTGAGCCGGAGCGAGTATTCACCAATTCCTCCGGTCCGGCCCACCGGAGGCGTTTTGCTCCCCTAATAATCGGGCTCATGGAGATTTTTAATGAAAAAGATTGTTCGCCGTTATTTAGAAAGTTGGTAAAAGGGATCCAGTTGGAAGTTTGTTTTGATTTAGTGTTGCGCACTCAACGTTGATTGTATTCTTCTCGGCGGTTTTGTATCGGTTTAGAAGTAATTAAAAATTTGCTAAGGGCCCCCCGGTGATTGTTCATCGTGACTTCCAGTTGACACCGGCCGGCCGCCGCCCAAAATTAAATATTTGTTCGCGCAAAATTATTTTGTATCATCAACAAAACACATTTTCTGCGTAGAGAATATTGTGTTTAGGCATGTAGATAACTGAAATGGGTTTATTTGTGTAGTGAATCGAAAAGTTTAATAATTTCTATCTAACGAAAAGCCCAAGAGCGCTGTAATAAATAAATTTTAATGTTAATATACATTTTTCAGGTTGATTTAGTAATCATTTTGATTCACATTTGACCCCTATATCAGGGCTTTTGTAAAAGACAGCTATTCGTTTTATCGATGATTCAAACCGTATACTGCGGTTTTCAAATAAACCGACGATATTTAATGGCTCTGATCTGAATACACACAAAAAGATTAAAAATTTCAACTAACAGATGTTTTACTTATTTTTGATATAAAAAATAATACTATAATACTAGATGTTTGATATACCCGCAAACTAGTCGTATACCTGTTTTTATCATTCGAGTGATCGAATGTTAATAAATTTATAAAAGAATAAATTGTAAATGATCTCGGACAATTCACATAGTGTTATTTAGTCCCAAAGTAAACAGAAAATCACTTAAGTACTAAACAATTGATATACTATTTATATATTTCTTTTTGTAAATAAATACACCCAAATTCAAGACGGGAATCAAACCCGCGATTTTCGCCTACACTCCGAAGTGCTAAAGCCGTTGTTTCACACAGCTCTTCGTTTGTTGTAGTCGTCGATTATTGAAGAAACAGTAGTCGTTTTTTTGTTTTTGAGGTGGAAATGCTTTATATACGAGGTGTGCTCCCATGCGTCCATGCGCCCCTACAATTGACAAAGGGATGCACGTCACTGGTATATGGTACACATTAAAACCATCTCTGTGTTTAAACACCCCTCTAGTGTCAAAAGTCCGGGTGAGAGGATATGTCTTCTCGTGCGCCTCCCACCTGGGCGGTTAGACTCTTAAAGTCTGCTTTCCTTTATCATTATAAATAAAGTCAAAACGTTCCCCATTTTGGCAAGTCAATTTAAATCGTAGAAGTCAATAAAACATGTCATAAGTCCACATTAATCATCGGTGACAGTATAATTCCGTCGGACGTTATCGCTTCAAAGCAAACTGGGAATGTATTTTGATAGATTCGCAAAAGGTATGTCCCCATATTGATTTTCAATTAATCTTTTATCCCCTTTTCGTTAGACACATTCATTTTTCTGTGCCACAAATGATAAGTTTGTTCATGAGATGACATTATAATGACCTCTTTATTACAGGCTCTACACAAAATACAAACAAATGTTCAACTTAAAAGCAATTATATTTGATGTATTATTTTTGGCCGTTTGATTAGGGCCGGCAAATTTCTGTCTCCGGTCTCTGTAAAAACTAAAAGAGTCACATGTATTTTCTGGTTGCACTTTACTCAAGAAAAAAAAACTTGATTTAATTCGTTTTTTTTTGTAATTTATGAATCTATAATCCAATTCTTTTTCAACTGATTAAACTTACATTTGAAAAGGGAATATAATAGGCAGACAGCGGAAGCTACATAGTAAAAAATGGCGTTGAATTGCCGTCTGCATCGGAAAGTCAGAAAAAATCGACACAGATTCGCGTCTGTCCGTTTTATGGTCGATATGTTAATAAACATTGGACGTGCTTTGAATGAATGAGATTACGGTACAGCCTCCGAACTCTGCAAAGGCTCAAAAAGGATTAATAAAGATCTATATACACACCGAAACAGGTAAAGAGGATAAATATAAACTCGTCGAATAAACTAAGCGTATATGTTGAGTTTTATTACATAAATCAACTCGAATTAATAAATATTATGCAATAATTCATACGTTTTAAGAATTAATTTTTCTTTTTAGTTTACTCACATTGAACATACGTTTTGAATTATGATGTTGTTATCAACATTGGATTTATCAACGGATAAATTAAGTAATTTAAAAAAAATCCGTTTAAACATATTTAATAATATTTTTATATAATAACAAAATTTATTCTAACATACAGTGAAATATTTTTTTAGATTATATCCAATAATCTCATAATCGTAGTGGTAATCCCGCTTCAAAGCTCATGGTCCACTATTAAGTTCAGTCGCGGGGCAAAAATTTTTCGCTCATTTTTCATCGATAGCTCTCGGTGACTCTTTTTGAAATAATTGAATTTGATTTTTGCGAGTGTTTGATTTGTTTTGGCAACTGTAGTCTTCCTCCAATTTCCGAAAGACAAACCAATGTGTGCGATGTGGTAACGATTTTTCATTTCAAACCATCAAAAAAACCTATTATCATTCTTTATTAATTTTATGATTATGTAGATATTATTTATTGTTATCGAACTTAACATTTACTGCTGTTTTTTTTAGTTTTAACCTTTACCACACACCAAAAGGATTTCTTTTAATACATCGGAAATCTTCAGTTGTATTTATCTGGAACTGTAGTTTAATAGCCCCTTTCGAGATCTGTGGTCGAAGTATAGAAAGTAGGAGTTTATGATCGATCATGTCTCATAAAAGCCGATAATAAACTAAAATAGGTCTATAGCTGCTTGAGTTAATTTTAGAAAATGTTTATATTTCCTAGAAATTTCTTCGGTTAGGATTTGTGTATACAGGATCATTTTAAATCTGTTTTGTTTTACTGGCTTTAATTATCACATAAAGTCAATTATAAAAGTTTTGTGAGTTACAAGGACTAAATAGCTTTTGTTCGAAGAATGAAATGTTTTGTCAATATACCTACTTACTCCTACTTACTTCACGACACAATTCGTTCAGTTGCTCATGCCATTGGCTTCGTATCTGCTTTCAGTCACCACTTACGATAAAATATTGGTATCATCTGCAAATATTTTATTCTACTATGCATCTTTGCCTCTATTAACTGTAGAATTTGTCTGAATCTTTTCCTCTGGCCCTAAAATATGCGCTATCTGCTATAGTTATTAATATTCCTTTTAAGGTATTAAACATTTAAAGCTTTTATGCAAATTGTTATAATGTGAAATATGCTCCTCATGTCTAAAATAGGTTTTGTCTTTCTTTCTTTTTTCTTGCATTTAAGTGCTTTTAACATATTGTAAAAAGCCCTTACATGCATATTTGCTAGTGAAGGAAGCTATTTTTTAAACATCAGCCTTTTTTTGGTCGCGAGGTTTTTCCTCTCTTGACGGGTTCCCCCGCCCCGAGGGGACCGAGGGATATGTGGGACTCCGGGAAAGATGTTTGGCCAACCAACTACCCACTAAAAAACCCCGCTGTTCTCCTATCGCCTACGCCCGGGCCTACGTATATGTGGCCGGCTGATCTCGTGGCCCGGACCGGCGTCGGCCCGCCCTTTGTCTTAAGGTGGGCCTCTTCTAAAGTGTTGGCGCCGGGGGTCAGCGTTTCGTCCCTTCGGCACTCTCCTATGTTGACTCTAGGAGTTGAGGGGGGCCGCGGAACAGCACGCGGCCCTCTCCTTCGCGGCAATAGTGCAGGTGGCGGATCCTCCCCCAAGGGCCGCGGCCGCTTTCTACGGCGGCCGGAGGTCTACGACGTGGCCTGCGGTGGCGGGAGGGGAGTGTGGTGGTGGACTCCCGCTCTCGCTCCGCCGCCTCCTTTGTGGACATGACTGCCTCGCAAAAGGAGGTGACGGCTGTCCATCTAGGATCGCACCTGACCATGGACAAAATGAGGGCCGGGAGCGACAGGTCCGCGCTGATTTGGCCGACGAGGGTGCGGCGCTCCACGCGCCACGCAGGGCACACGGAGACAGTGTGGTCAACCGTGTCCTCCTCGTCGCCCGCGTCACAGTGGTGACACCCCGACGTCATTTCCCGCCCTATGCGACACAGGTACCTCCCGAATTAAACATCAGCCTGTTGAAAACCGGTTGAAATGGTTTTAGTTAATGTTAGTAAAATCGTTCTTTTTAAAATGTAATATATATTAATTATTATTTGTTAAATATTTATTATTTGTACTGCATCATATTTATTATCTGCACTTGCACCAATAACTTTACTAATCAAATTAAAATTAAATACAATAAAAACTACTCACATTTAAGTAAGGTGTTAAAATATTTAATCAATATTATAGGTATTAAAAGGTGTCTTTAAATATATTGCGTACGATTTGTACAAATGCACCAACTCATGTGCCTTCAACCTTATAAGGCGTGTTTAAAACACGTGTGGATTTACATTGAACCGCGTACTGTATGTAATTATTTACGTGTGTTACTTAGTTATTTTCGGATATATTTCCTTAATGCTCACGTTGGCACGTTGGCTGGGTACTCGTCTATTTACAATTTCTGAAAAGGTCTGTTGGAATGGAGCGTGCAGTCGTTTTATACAGTTCGTAAAGTCTATTGATTATTTTTCTACTTAAAAATAAGCTTATATATTTTATATATTCTTGTGTGTATGTTTATTTATTAACGGATTTATTTCTGTACATTCGACGACCTCCATGGCGCAACCGCTAACAGACGTCGGGACGCCTGCGGAAGTTACGGGTTCGATGCTCGTCCCGAGTTTTGGTGTTTTTGTGTAATATATATTTATTTACAAAAGAAAAATATATAGGAATATATCAGTTATCTAGTACTCATAACATATGCGCTCTGTTGCTTACTGAGGCACTAGCTGTGTGAATTGTCACATTATATGTTTATTTATTTATTCATCTTAACTGTTTGCTTCAGTTGATCATATATTGTCATATTTCTTTCACATATAATTTAATATTTTTAACTCACATATTATGTATACACTTGTTATAAATTATGTAAATAAATTAAACTGACTTCTTAATATTAATTTAATAAGTGCTACATAAAATACCCTCTAAAATAATTCTTGATAAAATAGACGTTTACTTTATTAAATTCCCTTATGCGCTGCCCAGGTTCGCGCGGTATAAGCCTCAGCTTTATGAGCCGTTTTTAAAATGTTCTACATAATAATAAAATAGCAAGAAATAATGCAACCAATGTATTACACGGAAATTAAATGCCGTACATTATTCTCCGCTTTCTGCCATTAGTCGAAGCCATTAAATTTATTGAAATGTTCACTAAGCGTATCGCAAGACGTGTGTATAATATTACTTTAAAGTATTTCATTGATTATCTTAGTTTAGCCCAATCAAGTTAAAATAAACATCCTTTAGAGTTGTAGGACAAAGACAGAGTAAAGCATGATTTATTTTTAAATACTTATTTACGTAAATACGACCCTAATCTTTCCGTCAATCGTAATATCTCCTAATTTACCGTAACAAATACTTAACGAACTAATAATAAGTAGCGGTCGAACAAATCGCACGAACAAAGACCGGGTTTTTGGAAAATTGACGAGTAGAGTCGCCAAGTATTCTGTGATCAAAGGCCGCGGAATTGGCACCATCGTTACTCGGGAGTCTTGAGAATTTAGGGACCTGCTTGGTTCGCCAATATTTTATTTACCTCCGGAATGTCTACTTTGAAGATGTGAAAACTAATTCGTAGTTAGCCAAGTTTTGCTCTACTTGTTGTTTGTTTCTTGATTTAATGAAATTGATAGATACTCTTTTTGTGTGCAACTATTTTGTGTTAAGTTGTTTTAGTTATTTCGTCTGCTATTTCCTTGACAAAGTTTCTCGTAGTTCATATGACTTGCGAGGCTCTTTAAAACAACTTGTTAAGTCCAATTATTTATAATGCACTATAATTAAATTAACTGAAGTGAAAACCTACTGATAAATGTAGTGTAAAAAGACTTACTGAGTCGATATTTCACCCTAAAATTATAAAAGCAATAGGCTGATTAATATTGAGACATACACAAAAATATAAATAAAAGAAAAAGCTTCTAAGAACCCTAGAAGGATATCCTGCAACGGATGAAGTACGGCTGGTTAATATAATTATCATGTTTTCTTTTAATGTATTTTTATATCTGCAATAATTTATTTAATTAAATATTAATAAAAATATATACTATGTTTAAAAGGTACTTTGTACCTTATTAAAATATTAGTTGCGGTGTGTACCTCATCATGGGTCCCCAACTTTGCGTTGCCTGTTTCACTTCAAGTTTTCAAAGTTCTGACAACGCATCTTCCCGGGTATTGTTTAAAGTTTATTAAGTTTTGAACATAGTATGACGTAAGTCGACGTGTACTGGGTAATGAACCGTATGTATGGTGCCCTGTGGTAAAGTCTTATTGATATTCCAGTGTTAATTACATAATATCTCCACAAATATGTATAAGTTTCGACGAATTATATGCGTCATAACGGCAGATAAATTTACTTTGTTGGAATTTATTTGTCGATACTTAAAATCATTATATAATTTATATTGTTACTTGCATGACCGTACTGTCTGATATTTTTATTGTATATTTTTAATAAACATCTGTTTGCTCTGTTCAGTTACATACAAAGTCATGTAATATAATCAGATATAAGTAAAGCCTATTATTAAATTCTATTGTGAATTTGATGTATCAGTATAATATATTAGCTGTTTATATCATTTATATAAAATTAATACCCTCTTTAAGGATATGTTTAATTAAATCCTTAATCTATTCACAATTTACTAACGAAATTCGATATTGAACTAAATGTACACAAATTCTCAAATGTTGTTGGCTTACACTAAACAAAGTAAATATAGACTTGAATGGTAATTACTTAACTAACATACTGTGTAAGTGAAGTTTTAAGACATGACTGTACAAGCAACTTGTGTTAACCCCCGGCGCCATCACGACTGAACTTTGTAATACCTTAGCAGTTGCCTGTATATGAAATGTTAGTTAATTATTTCAGTATTAATTATTCATACATTCCAGCGACCTTTGACCCAAAGAATCGTTAAAGAGGTTTTAATTTAAAAAAAAATTACACCCGCAAAATGACAAAGCATCTACAGATTATACATAGTTATATACTCCATAACGCTCTCCATGCGTTTTATAGTGAAACTAAAAAAGTCAAACATAATTAAGATTATCTAAAAGTCCAGATACATATAAACGTCCAAATTTACCCTTTTTTATTACTGTGGAACAGCAGAAATACTGACGGCCCACTTACGGCGACCGTCTGTGTAGGCAAACTGGAACTCGGGTCACTTATGCTGGAATACAACATATTATAGTGGCGTGTTTAGAGACTAGGAATGGTTATCAAGATGGTCTGGGGAGTATCACCTAGCTGGGGTTGTTTTGTCGCCTTTTATGACAGACCGCCCCGGCCCGCAAGGATTCTTATTGCCCACCTGCACTGAGTAAATCTGTGCATTTGTATTTCACTTTGCGCCTGCTAGTTAGCGATCTATAAGGATCTTAGGAATAACTGGCATCATTAGATTTCTTTTCTCACAATTCATACGATTAAACAATATTTGTAATTAGTACGTGTCGTGCTCTACATTCAGATTATTTTGTTACTTTATTAATCAAGTTTAGTAACACATCCAAAATTTTTTTATAAGTTCACATCTCACAAACATGCTACATCCTATTTGTTTCCTTCATAAGTACATTTTCCCATCATTTACCAGAATTATTCGTAACATTTACGCCAATAATTCTATTTATTTCTCTCCGTATAATCGGAAAATATCAAGAAAGGATCCAAATCTGTAATAACATTATTAGGGGTGTTAACGGGAATATTCCGAATTTAGTGTGATGGAGTAACGAGCAATATGGATTATTTGATGACTATCCATTAAAATAATGTGATATATTACGGTGTTCTATTTACATTAAATATTAAAAAGCATCACAACTTAACAACATGTTACTTATTACACAATGACGACTGACGACACTTTCAGTTGATTAATAATATCGGTGTATTGGCTAAATCTTTAACATTTGATTTAAAGCAGAAGAACGAAATTGTGATATAAGAAGAACGCTTTGCTTAATTAATTTCTAAGTATCATAACTTAAGTTTCTTCTTTCAACTTTCATCGTGTTTAACCATATAATGAGACGAACCAAATAAAATATTAGTATTTAAAAGTGATTTCGAATGGGCATGCGACTGGCGAACACTTATTTTAGTTGAGAACTTACATTATTACAATGCCAATTAGCCGTTTGATCTTGGCTAAAAATGAGAGTAGGACATGAACGCTTATTTTCTATTTCTACTCCTTTACCTAGGAAGTCATGAAAGGTAACAAACAAAACAAAATTTTATGACAGCAGAGTTGATGATCACACGGTAGTTGTTTCTACAAAAATTACATTTTTTCCCATCCATTTCTTTGTGGCGCTTTTCTGAAGGAATGCAGCTCATGTATATTTAGCGTTATGATATAAAAATCATAATAATCTTACTAGCGCCGAAGTTTAAAAGCGGAATTTGAGATGAGAACTATCGGTGTAAAATCGGTAACTCAAGATAACATAAATTCCAACCGAAAATTGAATTTACAGTACAGTAAGTTGTATTGTACTTTTCCAATACCTGCATTTTCAATAGAGGATATTTTACATGAATGGACCTCATGGAATGCATGACCGTGCTTTGGTTATGTATACCGGAGAGTACAGTTTTCCAGTACTTTCTATCCAATTGTTCAAATTCCAATACCATGAACGCAGCGTTGAACTTTAACCCGTTTTGTGCTTTTTAGAACTTGGTATTTCGATTTATGATTGAATTTTAAGTACGCTATTTTATTTCGTTGTTAGAGAACTGGTGAATAAATCCAAGTGATGAGCGTATATTTGTTTATACTCGTCAATTTATATTAACACAGCGTAGATATATTTGAAGTTCTAAAACTAAGTCTAAGCCTTTGTTGGAATATACGTCTATATTAAAAATATTAATAGTCCAACATTGCTGACCTGGGGCCTCCTACGAACGGACAGTAAATCTACTACGCTTATCTAAGATGGAATACGTTACACTGATGTTGGTGATGATGATGATGCTCATGATTGTTTCTTTGGCATTCAATACGTGTTCGTTATTTTTAGGAAATAAAAACTGCCAAATAACGTAAATTTAAGTGCGATGTATTGCTTAGTACCATATGACGGACCTAGGCGTTACTTTATAGAATTAATTCTACCCGTGCTGCCACAATAGTTTAAATAAAAAATAGTGATGGTAGTTCCTTTTTATCTATACTACTATTATAAAGAGGAAAGATTTGATTGTTTGTTTGTTTGTTTGTTTGTTTGTTTGTTTGTTTGTTTGTTTGTTTGTTTGCTTTGAATAGGCTCCGAAACTACTGACCCGATATAAAAAATTCTTTCATTGTTGGGAAGCTACACTATCCCCGGGTGACATAGGCTATATTATATTTTCAAAAAAATTAGGGATCCTTACTAAAACTCTAATAATGTAACCCAAAGTGTAAAAAAATTACCTAAAATATTATTTAAATCGCGTGCGTTGCGAAAACTATTGATGATAGAATAAAATAATGTACTACAACTTTGCAGAACACATCATTATTTACAAAAAGTGTCGCGACAGCATATGTCTAACTATTATAGTTATGCCACAATAAGTGTTCTTTTATTTTAAAAAAATTAATTGAAATGCCGCCCCTAGAAAAGGCTCTTTATTTGGATCTTGGTATTAATCCTTATCAAAATAAATTACTTCATATTCAAAACTGTTTCAATACCTTTATATAACTTTTTGAATTATTCAATTCGGATATTCCATTCGAAAGATATCACGAGTTTAAAATTGTAAGTATTATAAAAATGTTGCGTGGTAGCCGCTCACCCTGTTTGGCTAGCTAGGCAGCAGCACCTTATGCAATGTAGGCGTGCGTCACTGGGGTTTTTACAAAAATTAGAATACTTATTAAAAAATAACGAAAAATAAATAAAAAGTAATAACAAAAAAATCATTAAAATAAAAGCTCATAGAAATAATAATATTCAAACTTTCTTTATAATTTTATTTTTTTAGTAACCTGACGCAAATAGAAGGGTTTGCTCTCAGGGGCGCTCCTCTGTCCGAGGAGTGCACGGGTGTGCGTACCCGAGGTGCCCGAGCATCCGTCGCTTCACTCCCCTCTCCGTTCGAGGCGACAGAGTCCTACCTTTCTTTCCGTCTACCTCTTACATCCTTTCCAACTTAGCTCTCTGTTCGTGGCGTGGTCCCCGGTGGGATGATTGCGAATACTGATTGGGGTCCCGGGTTCTACCCTGGGACCTGATTTGGTAGTCGAAACCATGCCTATTTCGACTGCGCCTGCACAGAGAGTGTTCCCGGGGCGGGAATTGCATCCTCGCTGTCGGTTGGTCTTGCTGGGCCGGCTACGACGTCAAGCGACTCTGCTTTTTCTGGAGTGTCGTCTGGTAGTCGTACACACGCCTGACTAGCACGCGACGGGGATGCGAGTCCCGTCCGGAATTGGCCGCGGACCTGTCACTCCCGGCCCTGGTTCTGTCCATGGTCGGGGGCGATCCTGGATGGACGGCCGTCGCCTCCTTTTGCGAGTGTCTGCAAGGGAGGCGGCGGAACGGGAGCGGGAGTCCGCCACCGCACTCCCCTCCCGCCAACGTAGGCCGCGTCGTCGGCGCCGGAGGGCGGGCAACGATCTCCGGCCGCCGTAGAAAGCGGCCGCGGGCGGCCCCTCGGGGGAGGATCCGCCGCCCGCACTATTGCTGTGAGGGAAAAGGCCGCGTGCTGTTTCGCAGCCCCCCTCAACTCATAGAGTTGTTACAAGAGAGCGCCGGGGGGACGAAAGCCTGACTCCCTGGCGCCAGCACTTTAGAAGGGGCCCGCTTTAAGACAAAGCGTGGGCCGGCGCCGGCCCGGGCCACGAGATCGGCAGGCCATATATCCGTGGGCCCGGGCGTAGGCGATAGGAGAACAGCGGGGTTTTTAGTGGGTAGTCGGATGGTCGAACATCTTTTCCGGAGTCCCTTATATCCCTCGGTCCCCCCGGGGCGGGGGAATCCGTCAAGAGAGGTTTTTCCCCGAGACCGAAAAAAAATAGAAGGGTTTAATTTTTTGTTAAATACCCATGCGAAGCTGGGACGGGCTGCTAGTATTAAATAAATTACAAGATGGAAGGTAATTTTCTTAAACATACATTTAAAGTAGGGTAGGTCGGGCTTCGAACTTAGATCATCCCAACGCTTATCATCGCAACCACTGGCCTGTGTATCAGATGTTCGGCAGATTCAGCAGCGAAGAAGCAGTAGTTTCTCGGTGGCCGGTACACGGCCGTGCGGTTGTCCCTTACGGCGGTCTGTAGACCCTCAACCGTGGCACACGACGCGTGCCGTCGGTTCTTCCTTAAATCGGGTTGTGGGAACCGTTCTAGGCCTGGATTGGACCCCAATTCGGGGTAGCAATTACTCCGGTAATTGTCGGATTTTGCACAATTAGAAATATATTGATATTTTTAATAAAATTTATGGCGTGTCCACGCTTTGAAGGGCTCGAAATGACGCGGCGAGTGGCGAATGTCGTTCAAATTCACTCGTTCAACGGTCTTACGAACGTGAACGAGTGAACGGAACGTCACAACCATAACAAATTAACAATATTTTTATTAAAAAAATAGCTAAATATTTGATCCTCATAATTTGAGGCATATCAAAGTGAAACGACCGATGCACGTGGAGCACACAATTATAATTCATGTTCGCGGCTGAATTGATCATCGACAACGTTGCAGGAGCTATGATAATAGTGAATCCATAAATCTATTCTCCATTACTGTCCTTTGTACGATAAGCGTCTATTAGCGCAAAATTATTTGGCCTTTAAACATCCCCTATAGCGGTTTCATCTACTTTAGATATGATCGTTTGAATTCAAACTCGGATAGTACCGAAATTAATACCCGTTTTATGAACAATAAGCAAATGTACATTTCGAATACGAAACTCATTCGAATTTCGAAATATTTTGTTGATAGATTTTATATAATCTAAACGTTTCGTATCGTGACATGGACACCATTGATATGACATGTTGGGGCTAGTTCACCAATTTTAAGTTGCTCAGCGAATTATGGAAAGAGTTTCTTGGAATATCTCTTAGGGATCACATCCGTAATGATGGGAATCCACCTGAATAAGCAAGATGAAGTTCCAGTGTCCTGATCATATTGAGTTAGGGTAACGATAATTGCTGGAGTAAATGTGTTCTAGAGTGGAGAACATACCTTGGCACACCTAGTTTAGGACGCCTTCCAGCAAAATGGAACGATGACCTGCAAAAAGATGCTGGCAAGAATTGGATGCAACAAGCTAAAGATCGGGCGGCGTACCTTAGGAGAAGCCTATATCCGGCTGTTCTTTAGTAGTCTGACGACTACAACTTTTTATTAAATGAGCACCCGTTTTGTACAAATAATTTTAATAGATTCATCTGTTTTATTTATAGATGCGACTTGTGTTTGGTCCTCCAACATATAATGGAAAATTTTAATGGGACTCTTCTTTTGCTCTCTGTGAACTAGCGAGAGGTAACCAATGTAAATGTCGTCTATTAGGACTTACTAGGATTCTTATTTTGCCAGGATTTTACGGTCAAATTTGTTTATTAATTATTCCAATTTAACCGGTTATTTGTAAATAATGCTTCGTATATTTTACGATTATTTCGGCGAAGTTTAAACAGTTCACCAAACTCATATTTAATTCACTGAGTATTAATTATGTGTTACATGAATTCGGTTGTTATTTACTAGTGTAATTAATATATAGCTATACAGTGTACATAGAAATCATTTAGCGCTTCAGACATGTGCTCGATTTCCCCTTGAGCGAATGAATAGCTGTCTTGATTCTCGTGATTTGCTAACTACTTTAGTTCTTCATTTATGTAAAAAAATACCGTTTTATTATATGTAGTAACAGTGCAAAACGTGTATATTTGTTATTCTAAACATTTAATAGTTTAAGTTTCATCTAACATGAGGTATCTTAATTTAATTAAAAAAGCTAATTCCATGTTTCATACAAATAATCTATTGGTTTCTTTTGATTCGTATACATTTTAACTTAGAATAATAATATCCGTTGTCCGAAGAAATCCGTTGTCTCGGTACAATCTTAATCGAGTTCCTTACGTGGCCGAATAGCGGAACGCATACCGAGTCCCCGAGAGCTCTTGTTTCCAGTTGATGTCTATTTGCATGAGTAACCACCCTCGAAACGGGGCGAGAGGCGCCCGCGCCGTGGTCAACAATGGAAACGTTTAGCAATTCGCTCTCATAATGAAGTTAAGCGGAGATTGTGGTCGTTTGGTCTCGCCCGTATGAATCTACGACCAGATCGTTCCGAACTATTAATAAAGCTGTGTGTTGCGTTCACCCGCTACATGTTTGCACGTATTGATTTTGCGTTGTTTAGATACGTAGCTTGTTATATCTATGTATAATAATACATTTACGTAGTTGTACGAGATAAGATATATTAGTTAGTAACAATTTCGTGATATTTTTGAATGAAACTAACGTATTTCCTGTTTATCAAAATAAATAATTAATTTATTTAGAATAGGTGGCATTTTAAAAAGTATTTGAAAATATATTTTGAAAAAATAAGTTAACCTTACTCATTACGATATGTTATTTTTCAACATCCAAATTTTAATGCGTGACATTTTTTGTTACGGTATTTACGTATTTACTTACAATTACACCACTCAAGCCAGCATCACGTGCTTGCTGGTGAAGACTTACGCGCAGGATTTTTTTGGTATTTTTTTAAATTACCTAACACATCATTACATTCATACCAATCGCGAAATTTTTATTAATCTCGGATAAGATTGATATGGATCATGAATATTTTTAAATAACTTAATAAACTGACGCTTATCATCACTGCATTTCTTAGATGTTTTTATTTAAACTAAAAAATAACAGTATTTTATTTTATAATATGTAAACAAATTGTCGGAGGTTATACAAAAATGCTAACAACATTCTTCTTTCTTTCACAGGTGAGTGAATCTACACTACTTGAGTGCGGCAACGGGCGCTACACAGCGTCCGATACGGTGAGTCCATTTCAAAAGTAACACCATGTAGACATGGTTGACTTTTGTTAACTATCCTTTGGTGTGTTATAGTATGTTTTTCAAACTTAATGCAATTGAAGAATAGCGCTTTCAGCTCAAGTTCATTGACTAAGATATCTCCACTTTTGTGTTAGCTGTCTGTACTTTTTATAAATGTTAAATAGATTTTTATTAAGATTATTTTTATACTCAAGTAAAATCTTCTTTAGCTATGATATGATAGCTTTAAATGTTTAAATAAACATATGTATACCTACATATAATTTATTGACATCTAAAGATCGCAACTAATATCTAAATACTTAGTTTATCATTGTTAGTTATGTATTGTATGTGCTAAGTAAATAATTATGTTTATACCTCCCCTTCAAAAACCAGGTGTACCGGAAAGTTATTACCGAATTTTCTAACAGATGTCGTTAGGCTTAAAGTATGTTTATATAATACATGCAAAAAATAGAAATATATTGTAGTAAACATATATAATTTTTTTATGTCCTTAAATCCATAAGTAATACGTTTCGTTGTAGCTTATGTATGTATATTATATTTTAAATCACTTTCTTTTTATGTTTTAATACTAATAATGTTTATAATCCTTATAAATGCAAGTGCAGTTTGTTTGTTATGCTTTCACGCCTAAACCGCTGAACCAATTGTGATGATTTTCGGTAAAGTCATGGATAGGATCTTGGAGAAGTAAGTACATATAGGCAACTTTTTAAAATTTCGTGTAGCAGTACAACGTTTGCCGGTAGAACTAGTAAATCATAATTTCAACAAGCCTTGGACGTATATTTTAAAAATCTATACTTATTGCTTATTTTTATGCAATAATATACTAACTTTTTACTGATTATTTTGCGTGTAAAAATGTTACATTTGCGTTTAAGGAGTCCTAGTGAAGTGGTAAGAAATCCTTATTTAATAAGAAAATCCTTTGAACAATTATTATTATTTGTTCATTTAAAGTATGTAATTTTAATTTGATTTTATTGGTTTAACTTTCACGATGTATAAACATGGGCTGAAGACTGGCTGAAACTTAAGCAATGTTACAATATTGTGTTTACAATCAGTAAGACGTACTTGTCAGCACGAATTGGTTACTTCCGGCACTTTAGACCCAAAAGTCATTTGTTGAGTATGTTCATAGGTGAAACTGCAATTTTACGTTATTCTTGGCTATTTTTCTATTCTTCTTTTCCTGACGAAATATGTACTAAAAAAATTTTGAAAATTATTACTTCTGCAGACTAACTACTAAACGTGCAACTGCAAAAAGGGACTGAACCGTGTCCGTTTTTTGCTGTTTGCGAAGTAGTTAAAGTAATCTATATAACGCCTTTTATGAGACGCCTAAGTCACGCTTTGTGTTGTGTTTTGGCATTAGTGAGCTGCCAACTCAACGACCTAAACGAATGCGCAAGACAGGCTTCAGCTAGGGACAAATACTAGACTGCTCTGTCAAGAGTATCCGACTGAGAAGAAGAGCTGCCAGCCTGGTTGCCCCTGCCCCCATGCAGGGAACCACACGGTCATATTTTACTATAACTGTCTATCATAAATATAAGAAATCATGGATATGAACAACTTTCGAATTCAGCCAATTACAGCTTTTTACGATTCAAGAATTTCACTACCAACATTAACTAGATTCCGTACATTTGAAAACGTAATTTTCATACGGATCAAGTTGAAAGAACGCGAAAGGACCTGTTCAAAAAAGTATAAGATACGTCGAAATAAAAAGTCCAAGAGCTAATCAACAGGACTTCATACTTGCAGAAGTATTAAAGCGAGAGTCGTCTGAAAGTTATTCCTGTATTTTTCTCATAAGCAAAGTTTTTATTTCCCTCCGTCCTGGAGACTTAGTAGGACAGGTATGAATGGATATTGCACCGGGATCAAGTTAACAAGCTTTATTATTTATAGTTGTTCTCTTTAAATGATAATGAGGTGCACTTTATGTGTTACAGTTAGGAGGCACTTCTCACTGAAATAGGAGTAGTCGCATAAAACTGACAGACATTAATGTCGCTTGGCTTGTAACTATTTAGTCGTATAGTTACGGCAACAAAGAACAGGGTAACTACCTAACTTTGAAATCGAAAAGGTGAAATTTTTTTATAATAATAATAATTATTTATTTGCTAAAATAAATGTAAAAGATTAGTGAATAAAATAATAAATTAACTAGTAAATGGTCATTGTACATAAAATATTTCAAGCATATTTTACTAAGAGATCTTATATAATAATTTCTGTAATTTTCCTTCACAATTGATTCCACCAGTTCCAGAACTAGATTTAACTGTATCTCGGTTTCCTCTTTCATGCTATGTTATAAAATTCGGTTGCTTTTGCTAGTTTATAGGAAGGATATCGATTTTGCTTTTCGGGGTTAAGAGGTTAGATGGTAGCCGTGTAGTTGTTTTAGCGGTGTTACTATTTTTTTTTATTGTTGAGAGACAGTAAACGGGCTAGCGGCCCACTTAATAGTCACCAGTTACCGTCGTCTATGGATATTTAGGTTACTAGGACCTGGGTCACTAATGCCGGAACACAAAACAAGGTTATTATGGCAGCATGCTTATATACAGTGGTTGTCATCCAGTCGAGCTTGGAGCTCTACCACGGCTGACCCCGGGCTCAGAGGTATTCTTACTCCGCCCCTGCACGGAGGAAACTATACTTATCAGTCCGGTCTCCAAAGTATGTGTGCAGCGGGATTAATAACTTATACGGCATTTATAACTGTGGACGTTTGCAAGACTAAAATGCATCGACACTCTCGTAGAGTTAAAGAATTAAGATCAGCAAATTTATTCTTGCAATACCTATGGTAGGTAGTACCTATGGTAAGTAAGAATTTAAATTTGCTGTCTAATTTAAAATTGCCAGCATCCGTAGGAGACGTAGACTTTCCTGGTTTACCTACCACTACTTTGGTGTTACTTCTATCAGCAGGATACGGGGCATAGTTTAGCCATACAAATCTTAAATCAAACCTCTTACTATCTAAAGTTAGTATTTATTTTTTAATCAAGATAAGTTAACTTTTATAGCAAATATAAATGTAATTGAGTAGTCTGTATAATATTGACATAATATGAAAATTGATTCAACAAGTTTAGACAGTATCTCTGAAAGTTCACCTTGCTGGAGTGTGTTTTGCGTCTCCAGGGAACGTCGGCGCCGTTCCCATTAGTCTTTTGGTTGCAAAGAAATATGCTTTGTGTTTGAAATCGTAAACTCGTCCGGGTAACATTTCACGGTTCAACTCCAAAGACTAATTACGGTTGAGTTTTTACCTCGTCGCTCTTATATGTTACCAGTGAACCCGTCTGCGAAATATTTTAAATTTAACTCAAATGAATTTAAACTCTTTTTAATCGATTTAACGCTGATTATCCACTGAAACGAAACTGATTATTCAACATCCACCCAAAATCAAGCTTAACTTTGTTCTAATTAGGTTGATATTGCCAGTTTGATTTTCAAAATGCTGAAATTATACTTCGACAATTAGAGAATTTTTAACTCTATTCTGGACTGCATAAAAATTAAATTTATTTGGAATGCGATAGCAATTTTCGAGCTGGTTAGCTCTCAAGATTCTTCCGTATACCTCGAGTTTTTAATTACTAATAACTGTAATTATTTCCCCCTAGATTTTTATGTTGCAGCACCGGTTATTTATTTAATGGTAAGAATGGGTTTGCGCTAGGCTTCACAACCAATATGCATTATTTCACTTGAAATGTGTAATACAATTTTTAATTTCGGAATACGGAAAATGATTATTAGTTACTGACATTTCCTTAAGTTATTTTTAAGTAATACCTCTGTTTCATACTTCAAAGATGTTCTACGAATGTTCGTATGTACTTTGGTTTAATAAGATAAGAAGCTTTACTGTAATAAAAACTTCTAAATTATTATGTCAGAAGGCTATGATTTTGAGGGTATATACTTAGATGTGTATATGGGTGGCTTCTTTGGTACATAATAATTTGGTACATGATATAGGATATTAGGTATAACTTAAATGACCGCGTTCTGACTAATCCGTTGCGTCCCGCGGCCTAGGCACTGTGTAGTAGCAAGGCAAGGAGTATGAAGGAACACCGGGGTGGTTTTAGTGTACCCACTACTATACTGATATGCTTACCAGTGACGTGCGTCCCCCAGCCTAGAGAAGAGGACGTACGGGCGCATAGCATGGCGAGTCTCATACGACCACAGCGCCGACTCCCACGTAGCGGGATGTGCGTCGTGCATTTCCATCTTCCAAAAAAATGTATAACTTAAATGAGGTGCAGAAAAACTGAAAAACAGGCACGGTGCCACTAGCGAAATTATTCTGCAATCGTAATCCAGAGTGCTCGGATTCGATTCTCACTCTGCTTGTATTAATTACATAGTTTTTCTCGCTTGATGTGCATATTATAACATATTTAACACGCAACCAACACAAAGAAATAATCGTTGAGTGTGTGTAACGCAAATTCGCGTTCAACACTTCACACATATCTTTTTCTCTCTACAGTTTTTTACTTTTTAAAAACTTAATCACCCATAAACCATTTTTAGAGGGCAAAAACAAACTATCGCGTTAAAAATTAAAAATAAATAAAGAAATGGATGGAAGAAAGAATGGTGCTGGTGTAAAAAATAATAAAGTAGAGTCAAGATTGCATACAAATTGCATTATTTTGGATCTTTGGATACTTTAATCAATCGAATGTACCCTTTTACTAGAAAATATATTAGTTGGAAGAATTTAATCTAAAAATTGTAGAAAAACCTGTAAACGCAATTTGTTCGTCGAGTGGCTTGCCAATTAGCACTTACGTTTAACGCGGAGTATTATCAATGTTCTGTTTAGTTTTTTCTCAGTTCATGTCATTTCGCAATAATTTCTAAATCATTATTCCTTCATAATAACTATTTATTTGATTCCGTATATTGAACTGATTTTTTTTTCGGTTCCGTCTATAGTAGCGTAAACATCACTATTGTGTCACTCCAAGAATAATAGTGCATAGTAATAGAAAAAGACGATACATAACATGGTACTACCGTGATTCATGGAAAGAAAGTGATGATAAAGTGATATAAATAATAAATTCTGTATCATCTTTGGGGATTACTCCACATTTATCGAGCAAAAACGACGAACAAAAAGTGAGGTTAGTTCTAAGTGTCATCCAAAGCATTGGACAACGACAATTAATAAAGTGACAGTGACAGCAAGGTTACGAAGTTGACAGTAAATTAAACAAAAACTACTAAAACGTTTCGTTCGACGCATCATTGATATTTAATTGGATAGTTTAGTAGAATGGAAGAACAATTCCAACTTTTATTTGACAAAATGAAAATAGAGCTTGCGAAGCAGACATTATCATTGACAGAGACTATAACAACGACAATTATGGAAAAAATGGAGGAAAAACTGCAACCCCTCATAACAGAAAATAAAAACCTAAAAACTAAAATAGTAAAACTAGAAGAAGAGATTGAGTATTTGAAAAGAGAAAAGAAGAACAATAATATCATTATATTTGGCTTAAAGGAGATGGAAAATTCCAATACTCAACTACTAGAGAAAGTAAAGAAGGCTTTTAAAGATGATCTGGACATTAATATAGAAGACTACGAAATCAATAAAATATACAGACTTGGGAAAACAAGTAATGAGGATAAGCCTAGACCAGTGTTGTTATCCTTCGTAAGTACATGGAAAAAAATAGACATTATGAGAAAGAAAAAGAAACTAAAAGATTTGTACGTGAAAGATGATTTTTCAAAAGAAGTCTTGGAGAAAAGGAAGGAATTACTTACAAAGTTAGAAGAAGAAAGGAAGAAAGGAAATATTGCATATTTGAAGTACGACAAACTTATTATAAAAGAAAACACAAACAAGGAAAAACGAAAGAGAGAAGTATCCTCTTCGCCACAAACTAATACTCAATCGAAAAAACAAATTACACGTACAACTAAAGATAACAGGACTAACGCATTTGATATAATGAGAAATAGATCCAATTCTCTGACAAAATATCCAACCAGCATGAAACAATAGCAACCAACAAACGGTAACCGGAAATATAAACTATATACTAATAAAGAAAACCGAAAAACTGATATACAAAACACTCCCCCAAGCCGACTGGTCCTCGTGGGGGAAAATGACTTCAACCCTCTAAGCAATACAAACATAAAAAATAGACCTAGCAGAAGTCCATCGGATATATATGTAGCAACCCTGAATACTAGATCACTACGAACACCCGAAAAACTGTTGGAGTTAGAGTTAGCTATAAATGATATTAAGTGGGATATAATTGGCATTAGTGAAATGAGACGGTTCGGTGAAGGAATTGAAGATCATGACAGCAAATTTATTCTACACTATATTGGAGAGACACCGGGGCTATATGGTGTTGGCTTCCTAATAAAAAACAACCTGGCAAACAAAATAAAAGAAATTAGAGGAATCACCGAAAGAATAGCAATACTTAACATCATGCTTCCTACGCATAACGGTAAAGAAGATATGTGGTCAATAATTCAAGCCTATTCACCCACTGAATCGGACATCAAAGAAGACAACATAAAAACCGAGAAATTCTACACAGATCTACAAGCAGCCGTTCAGGGCTCATATAAAAATCTTATTGTAATGGGCGATTTTAATGGTCAGATTGGTGCCCGCAATAAAGGAGAGGAATATACAATAGGAAAATATGGAAGTGGTCAACGAAGTAGAAATGGGCAAAGATTAGTCACCTTTGCATTAGAAAACAAACTAAGTGTATTGAATAGTTTTTATAAGAAAAAAGATTCGAGAAAGTGGACATGGATGTCACCCAATGGTAAATACAAGAACGAAATCGATTTTATACTAACGAATAAACCAAAAATGTTTAAGAATATAAATACTGTAAACCAACTGAACTTTCACACAGACCACAGAATGATAAGAACAACACTATCAGGCAACCAATCACAAAAAAGTAGATACGCTCAATATAACAAAAAAGAGACCATCAATATATTTACTGGGAATCGTGATTTACTACTCGATAACCTAAATACTGCAATCACCAAATATACAAACACAAACTATACATCAATCCAAGAACGTTACGACAGTATAATAGGCATACTCAAAACAGAAGTTAAGAAAACAAATAAACCAACTGAAAGTATACTATCCCTAGAAACCAAACTACTGATTAATGAAAGGAAAGGATATATACATAAAGAGAAGAATAAACAAACACGCCATAAAATTTCGGAATTAAGCAAAAAGATAAATGAACACATAAGAAAAGACAGGAAAATAAAAAGACAGAAAACATTAAAAACCTACATTGAAAAAACAGGAGGGATTAAAAAAGCATACAAGGAATTAAACAAAAAGAAAGTATGGATGCCAAACTTAAAAACTAAAAATGGAAATTCTACTAGTAAAAGAGAAGAGATACTGAAAATTGCTACAGATTTCTATAAAACCCTTTACCAGAAACAAACAACACCAACAGAAGAAAGGCAACAAATAACGAACGACTCAAAACCAATACCAACAATATTAAAAACAGAAATTGTAAACGCAATAAATACACAAAAACTAGGCAAAGCGCCAGGTACAGATCAAATATCAAATGAGCTACTAAGGCATACAACACCAGTGATTGCCCCGATACTTACGGAATTATTCAATGACATTATATCTACTGAAAGTATCCCAAGCGATTGGACAAAATCAACTATAGTATTGATTCACAAAAAAGGAGACAAAGGAGACATGAACAACTATAGACCAATCAGCTTAATGTCTAACATCTATAAGATATTCTCAAAAATAATTTTGTCCAGGATCGCTACTACACTTGACGAGAATCAACCCAAAGAACAAGCCGGCTTCAGGAGTAAGTTTTCGACTATAGACCACATCCACGTAGTAAGACAGGTGCTTCAAAAATATAAAGAATATAACAAAATTTATTATATAGCGTTCGTAGATTTTAATAAAGCATTTGATTCTTTGTTTCACGATAGCATTTGGAAGGCACTAGAAAGTCAAGGAGTTGAGGCTAAATACATCCGAATACTAAAAGGAATATACTCGGGGACTACTGCTGAAATTAGACTGGAACGAACAGGAGACGAATTTCCTATCGAAAGAGGCGTAAGACAAGGGGATCCTATCTCACCGAAGTTGTTCTCTGCAGTGCTAGAAATGATCTTTCGAAACTTAGAATGGGAAGAAAATGGTCTGAATATCGATGGCGTAAAACTAAACCATCTACGTTTCGCAGATGATATTGTGTTGTTTGCTGAGAATCCAAAATCCCTGACACACATGTTACAACAACTGTCAGATGAAAGTGCTAAAGTAGGCCTATCAATGAATACTTCAAAAACGAAGATAATGACAAACTCACTAAAAATGGACATTATCGTAAATACTGGACAAATAGAGTATGTCAACGAGTACATATATTTGGGCCAGCTAATATCTATCGAAGACACAACGCAAAAGGAAATAGACAGAAGGATTACAAACAGCTGGAAACGGTTTTGGTCTTTGAGTGAAGTCATGAAGGACAGAGATATGCCTATCAAAGAGAAAAGAAAACTTTATGACACATGTATTCTTCCATGCTTATCATACGGATGCCAGACTTGGGCACTAAATGAACAGGAACTTAAAAAAATACAAATATGCCAAAATGGGATGGAAAGAAGTGTTATTGGAGTTAGAAGAAGAGACAAGGTGAGACTACAACTTATCAAGGAAAAAACTAAATTTAAAGACATATGTACCGTCTACAAACGCTTAAAATGGAGATGGACGGGACATATGATAAGAGAAAAGGAAGAAAAGTGGACAAGAATTGTGACAGAATGGTACCCACGGGATGGAAAAAGAAACAGAGGTAGACAGTTTAAACGTTGGGAAGATGATATGAAAAGGATGGCAGGGTCAGAATGGACACGCACTGCCAAAGACAGGACCAAATGGAAAGCTTTAGAGGAGGCCTTTGTCGAAGGACAAGCTGTAAAAGAAAAACCAGTGGCAGATGTTAGCTTAAGTTAGAATTAATTTTAAATTAGATTTATATTAATATTAATGTAGTTTTAAGCACGTCTAATTTTTACACATCTAAGTTTTGATATATTTAGGATTAGGATACAGCAATAAAGGCTTATTTTATTTTATTATTTTATTTATATTGAACTGATTTCCTTTTCCTGTTATATAAAATAATGTGTCACTTCACCCAGCGCAGCGCCATCTAGTCTCAAAATAAATAGCAGTTCGCATGTGTCTAAGGTGCTAATATTCTAATATACTTTTATTTTATAAATCAATTCATATTATAAATTAACATCCAGACTCGGGACCGGAATTGACCCCGTGATCCCCGTAGTCTTTTTGACGTGCGAAAGCCGTTTTGCAACGTATCGTCTATGCTATTTTGTTAAGTAGAATTGCAGTGTCAATTCTTCTCCACCGGTTTTAACCATACTAATTCGATAAGGTTAGTTGATCAGTAATCATAATTATGTTTAGATTGAGCTACCACACTACACCGTTGAAATATATTTCTTGTATGTATGCGGTATCATGCAGACAGATAACAGTCTCAATTGCAGAGCGGCACTCGTCGGATCGCCTCACCACGCGCACAGCCTCGACGAGTTTTTGAATTTTTAAATTACTCATTGTGCTATGGAATGCTTCCAGTCGCATTCCCTTGTACTGGCAAACTGCTGGCAATCGAATCTACACCTAAATACTTTGCTTTATGCTTTACAATCCTACGTTCCACGCATTACTTTAAAAGCCTTTGGAATGGATCCGACCCTATGTTCATGTACCTAGGAACGTATCTTTTTGGTCTGAACATCAACGAATGTAGACCTAAATTTTTGATGGATAGAGTCGAAATATCTACATACGCTCCAATGCACAACCGACATACCACTGAAGAAGTGAGATCATCCCATTGCATTCTCACGAAATCCGCAACCTGACTGGCTCACAAAGTCGAATAATTCATACAATTTGAATTTAGAAAATAACCATGCAAAATAAAATATGATGCAGTATATTCCGTCTGCGTCAGTGCCGTCAATCGACTTGAAAAGATCTTGCGGGAAGATCATTCACCTGGAATGTAAGTAGATAAGAGAAACTATATGCGACGTTCACAAAGCAGTCAGTACATCTTGCAGTCTTAAAAGTTTCACTTACGGTGGGCAACTCTACAAGTGCTCAATTGCACTTACATTCTGGAAGTGCTTAGTTAATAATGATATTGTTTTGATTAAACTAAGTTGCGCTTTCTCCGACTTAGACTATGATGAGTTAGCCTTGTTTAACTTCAGTGGTTTGTTGTAGTTTGATCTTTCAACTAAGTCTGGTTATCCTTGTATTGTTTCTGTCTAATTGTTGTTTGATTTATGATTTTAGTATTTAGTTACAGTGGATACTTTATGTTTTTGCTTATCAGAATGCGAGGGAGATTGTTGTAGCAAGTTATGCTTATATCTGGCGTGTTATCTGAGATTACTTCAATCTCGACTCCGATAAATATTAATATAGGTTCAACTCGATTTTTTAAAATCTTATACAGCGAGATGGCCTCCGTGGCGTAAGGGCTAATGCACTTATGTACGCTTGCGGAGGTCACGGGTCCGATTCTCGTATCGCGTCTGGGTGTTTATGTATATGTATTTATTTACAAGAGAAAAGTATATATGTAGTAAGTATATAAGTTGTTTAGTACCCATAACACAAGTGATATGCTACATAATTTGGGACAAGATGGCGCTTTGTAATTGTGCCAGTATATTTATATATTTAATTTTAAATCTTATATGCAAGTCAAGGTTGGGGCTATTGTCTCTTATACACATAATCGTCCAAGTCATCGACAGAACACGTTCCACTCCGGCGGCGCACCGCATCATAGAATGTTATTGCCTCGGAACCGGGGAAGCGTAAGCGCAGCCATGTGCACGAGTGAGAGGGGAACGAAGAAAGTTACATGAGTGAAAGAGAGGTAGTCCGTGGGAGGAGGCAAAGGGGTCACCGAAAGTGCATTGCCTTTGCTGCAGTGCGCCGCACTCGATGGGAAAAGTTTATCTCAATACGTTGGTTATGCTGCATCATGGGAAATTTTATAGTAATAACTTATTCGGCATAGGATTACTTATCAATAAAAATAATGGACTTGAAGGAAAGAAAATTAAACTCAGCATAAATTAAATATACTGGGGTAATTCACACATCACCTCTATCTAGTTCCAAAGTAACATAACACTTAAGTAAAGTGTAATAGATAACTAATATACTACATATATACTTTTGTTTTTTTAAATAAATACATTATAGATAAATACTCAACACGAGACGGGAATTGAACGCATGATCTTCGCAATGGTACTGAAGAGCTTTAACTGATACGCCACGGTTGTCGTCAGTTCAGACATTTAAAGAACTTTCTCATTCTGTATGTATTGTGCGCAATTGGGTATTTGAAAAAAAATATTATTGATTTTTTTATGTATTTTAAAATTTTATTATTAATAATATTGATATTTAATGCAAAAACTTAATTTTTTTTTTTATTTAATTATAAACCATTCAAAATTGATGAAATTTAAATAAAAATCATGTGACTATAAACGCGCCATGATTGGTCACCATAGTTGTGACGACATAATGTTATAGCTATACAATAACAGTACAGCGTTAAAGAGTTGTTAGTTCCGATTAGCTTTGTGTGATATGTATAAATCCTTTAAGGCAAAGTCTGATAATATTCCTGATGTTGATATATTTATGATAACCAATTTAAAAAAAAAATGACGTTCGGTTTAATTCTACTGAAGTCCGAGGTGCCAAGGCATCAAGGTAAGTCTGTTAAAAAATAATATATTAAATGAAAATATTTAAGTATTTATTATATTATTTTGTTTGGGATTATCACGGTGCACCGCTTGAAACCATTTATTTCGACATTTGTCATCTTGGGGAACATTTAAAAACATTTTGTTTTTGTAGTATTCGTACATAATAGTACAAAACAAGAACGATAACTTTTTAGGTTCGACATTTTAAATATAAATTTAAATATTTAACAATGACAACCAAATTAAATAGATCAAAACATTGTATTTATTATTTTTCTATCAACTGCAATGAGTGAAAACTAACATTATGACGTCACACACGCGCATGGGTTTGTTCGGGAGTTATCGGCGTGTCTTCGGTACTGAATTCAAAAATTAATTTTTATTTTGAAAAACTTTTGAATTATTGCGAAAAAAAAATAGTTTTGTTATAAAACTTATATAAGTATGATTTTTTAAATTTATCATAAAAAAAATTTTTTTTCAAACACCCCATTTGCCCTAATGATATAATCGAAAATTATGTTTTAACAATACTCAAAAGTCATAACTTTAATAAATCATAATATCCCCGACTGATGCGCGAATCGCATAGAAAGCACACCCCACTCGTTCCAGTTTCAATTTAAAGGAAAGGTAAAAATGAAGCGTGTCAAGTGGGGTTCGGTACTCTCGACCAGAACAGAGGGCCTGTTGGTTGTCGAGAACAAAGAGGGCATTTTCGACATAACCTCCCCCATACTTCCGTAAGTTTGAAATCACCTGTGATTTATACTCTAATGTCGTTCCGATCCTGGTAATTTTTTTAGGTACCGTAATTTTTATTACCTGGATCAAACACTTGTGGTATCTACGATTGTATGACCTTCCTAGCACAATGGCTTTCGCACGTCGGAGCGCATGTTGTGGTCGCGAGTTCTATTCCTATCCCTAGTCTATATGCTTATTTATTTATTTATAAAATAAATAGTATATCAGTTGTTAAGTAACATCAGCGCTCTGTCGCTTACTTTTAAACTAGGTGGTGCTATGGTAATAGTTACGGTATTATATTAATTTATATAGAAAGAAAATTAGATATTACTACATTAGGTCTTCCAGAGTAGAAAATAGTATAAGCGTTTACCATCACTTACCGATAAAGCCGCAAAAGGTGACTGGATCATTCTCTTGCTAGCTTATAGACATCAGAGGGAGTCCCGTTCAGTTTTCTTTCAGCGTTACCTGATCAAACTGCCCCTTTAATACAAAGTTTATCCAAATTTCAGCTTTTTTCTTGCGCCTTAATCAAAAAGCACGACTAAACTTAATATCAGGATAAAGCAGCACTGACGCTAAAGACGTAATGAATTCTATATACCACGTACCTTCGGCTCCAAAATAAAATCTTCGGATATAACTTTTTAAAAAGAAAATTAATCATATTACACACAACATATTAAACACTATTATTCAATAAAATATACCACTTAATGTAAGTTAGTCGTGTTACCTATCGTATAAAGTGTATTTTATTATTATTAAAATTGTAAATAGTAAATACCTCAATAAAATATACTTTATTGCACACATTACATTTACATTAAGTGATATATTTTAATATTAAAAGTGCAATGGGCGGTCTTATCGCTGGAAGCGATTACAGACAACCTTTGGATGGATGGAAATTCAGTTAAAAAGGAAGAAGTTAATTTTGCATGTTATTACATATTACAAACATTTAATAAGAATTTTTTTTATTACTGCACGACAGCAGACAGGCTAACGGTCTACTTAGAACGCAGTTACCTTCCCCTATGGATGTTTGCAACGCCAGTGGCATCGTGAATACGCTGCTGTCCCATAAGGGTACAGGAACTTGGGTCACTAATGCCGGAACACAATACAAAGTTATTATGGTGACATACTTAAGACCAAAGGTGGTCGTCATCCAGACGGGCTTGGGACCCTACCACATATTGGTAGCTAGGGTTGTTTTGTCGCCTTTTACGGCAGGCCGACCCCGGCCGCAGAGGTTAGTATTCTTTCTCCGCTCATGCACGGACATATATACATACATACATATAAAACTACATTCAAAAATATACATATGCATGAATACAAAAATAAAATATATACATTGGATATACAATTACGTAAAGACATTTAAGATATACACACAACTATAATATAAAATATGCAAAATAATAAATAAAAATATTATATTTGTGGAAGGGCTTGATCAACGTGAAAATCTGTGATTTTGAAATTTGCTTTCCCTTGAGTAATTTAAGACATTTTAACTATAGCTCTTGTCGTCCTACTGCTAGGCTCGGGCCTCCCTCTAGAGGGAATTGATAGTGTACGCAGGTACAAGTCGGATTGGCATGTTACACATATCTATACACATTAAAAACTCCAAAATTAAAATTACAGTACATTTTTTATTTTAAAATAAAACATTTAAAAAATCTTTATGCCTTTTAGAATTATTGCTAGCTAATTCAATGAGAAATGGATACAATTTTTACCCACCCGGTTAAACAAACAAAATACATATCTTCGTACATACGTAGTTACTTATCCGATTAAAAAGTGTTAAAGTGACTTACAAGAAAGTAGCGCGTTCAGGTAGATTCTGGATTACAGAGCTCTAAGGTAGTAGTTTAATATGCAACGAATTTAATAGTTAATGTTCGCGACGCCGAGCAAGCTCCGTTCGCAAATTACTCCACACATATTCCCCAGTGGGAACGCTGCTACAAATTTATGTGTGTACTTCGACTCGCTGACACAGGTTAGTCTTGGAGCGCACATTCGCGTGCAAGTTTCTAAAGTAACATTCGCTGTTTTAAAATAGTAATTATACGTATACTTGAATTAGAAACAGATACAATATTAACTATATTAATTAATTATTTTATAATTAATTGCTAATTAATTATTATAAAATTATTAATAAATGTTACACTGTCAAATTCAAGCACTTCCCACCTTAACCATCAAATGTTAATAGTTTTGAATCGTTGAGACTTTATTAATTAGTCAAATCGGATAGCTTGCACACAATTTTCAATAAAATTTTGTATAATTTACATTTAAATAAACATTTTTATATTTTAACTATTTTTGAATTTTTTTTTATTGCTGTAGGACAGCAGACAGGTTGACGGCCCGCTTAGGATTTAGCAGTTACCGTCGCCTATAGGTGTATGCAACGCCAGTGGCATCGCGAACACGCTGCTGTCCCATAAGGGTAAAGGAACTTGGGTCACTAATGCCGGAACACAACGTTATTATGGCGGCATACTTAAGATCAAAGGTGGTCGCCATCCAGACGGGCTTGAGGCCCTATCACGTAGCTAGGGTGGGTTGTTTTGTCGCCTTTTACGACAGGCTGACCCCGGCCACAGAGGTTAGTATTCTTTCTCCGCCCCTGCACGGAAAAAATGCACCTTACTGAAAACAATACAGCCTTTTATAGAAATTGAATGATATGTGATATCGAATTGCTGCTTCTTATCAAGTTACCAGTTACACGATACGAGTCAATTCGCGGATAAGAATTTTCTTCGTGGAATTGAGGAAAAATAAGTTCACGGGAGTGAATATAATGTATGTAAATCGTAAATCCAGTTTAGTAATAATGTTGACAGCATTATATAACATCCATCTATCTCTTTATCGTCTATTCATCCTTCTTCTCATACCTCTATCGTGTTATTGGTTATTTCTACGTAAAATATTGTATTTTTCACAATTTATTACATACATATACAATTTCATACGAATATTTTACAGTAAATCTAGGATGATAAAAACGCTTACGATATATTAAATAAATCAAATATTACTGTCTGTTTGTAGTCATTTTCGTAATTTCGAGGTTAACTAATTTTTCACGTTATTGGCGATCATTAAGCAGCTGGGAATCCTCTAGGTAACCCAAGAGTTGCGTTGATAATCTCCATTTACCTATTCGCTGATGATTTTCTTTGCTCACCTTTTAAGAGAAAAGAAGTTACCGCTATAGGACTGGAGACAGCTCAGCCGAGCACATTCGCAGCACAATAGCGGGAATACCGCCTGGCCCGGTGGACTTCTTGACATCGAGGAATCGGAAGACACGTTCCAAAGACGTTTTGCGATAACCGTACTTCCAACACTGTGGAGTCTCCACATATTCTGATAGACAGTGGAAGAAAACCCCGTTTGCACCTGCGCCACAGTTCCAAGGACCCCTCTTTCCATTTCAAGCAGTATTGGGATCCTTGGTGTCGACATCACGAATGATAGATAGATAGATAGATAATTCTTTATTGTTCACCACACAATTTTACAGAAAAAAAGACATAAAAAGAAGTAGGTAATAGTACAACATAGTGAGCAAACGGCGGTCTTATCACTAAATAGCGATTTCTTCCAGACAACCTATCAGAAATATTTAAAGTAGTAGTACAAGGCGGTGCACAATAGACATAGAAATCAAGATAGTAAATATTATACAAAAAAAAAAAAAACTAAATTAATCTAACATACAATAGCAATACAATGAAGCATACACATGACGATGCAGTTTATGACTTTAGGTAATGATGTGCAGTTTAGGGGACAATTGTAGGGCAAAGCTAAGCTTGCCTCCAAAAATCTGGGTGTGCTAAACTGGTCCAAGCAGTATTTCAGTCCAAGGCAACGGCCTGTGCTATACAAAGTACAGATCAGACCGCATATGGAGTACTGCTCACATTTATGGGCTTGATCACCTGTATGTCAGCTCAATCCCCTAGACTCCATCCAACGGCGCGCAGTTCGTGTTGTCGACGATCCCATACTCACAGACGGTCTAAACACGCTTGGACTTCGGAGAGACTTTGCGTCTCTTTGCATATTCTACCGTCTGTACAACAAGGATTGTTCTGAGGAGCTATTTAGATTGGTGCCCTCGTCGTCTTTTTACCACCGCACTGCCCGCCATCAGCTGGGTGTTCATCCCCATTTCTTGGAGCTTCTTCTTTCTTGTACGAAACGGTTCTCAAGAACGTTCATGTTACATACTCTCAGGATTTGAAATGAGCTTCCGGCTGAGGTTTTCTCAGCGCGGTACGATATGGAGTTCTTTAAAAAAGGGGTTAAAATTTCTTCGAGGCCGGCAGCATGTTTGTAATGCCTCTGGTGTTGCAAACGTCCATAGGCAACGGTGACCACCTGCTAGAGTAGACCGTTTACCTATCTGCTGAACTCTAGCTATAAAAAAATGCTACTCTTTCCGAATACGATGAAGTCAGGGGATATGTGACTATTTGGACCTTTAAAAAACCCCGCTGTTCTCTTATCCCTTAGATCCGACGAACAGATTGGTTGACCAGTACTGAGGTCGCTTTTTTCTACTTTAATGTAATTTAACTTTCTTCAGATGTTACTAAAACGATCATTGAATCGATATGTGCGGGTATATATGACGACCTCCTGACGTGACAAATAACGCGCGTCGGTACACTTGCGGTGATCACGGGTTCAATTCTCGTCCAGCGTCTGGGTGTTTATGCATAATATGTATTTAGAAACGTAACAAAAGAAACGTATATATGTAATATATCAGTTGTCTAGTACCCATAACGCAAGTGCTACGCATCTTAGTTTGGGACGTTTTGTGAAATGTCCCAGTATATTTATTATTTATTTATATAAAAAAATATACTTATATTATTATGATTGATTATGAAAGCGCAACGAAAATCCTTAACACGAATACATATTTTAATAATTCTCGTATACTTTTCATAATTAAACTTAGGTCGGAGTTGGTGCGCTAAAAGTCCTTTTTTAAGTGCCTTTAAAATTTTAATCGCTCCGGTTAATTGAATACCAGGCCACCCCCTTTTAACTTCAAGGTTTTTTAATACCCTCTATAGATATTTTTACGTTGAAAGTTAATTCTAATTAACAAGTTATGGCGACATTATTATTTAATCATCTCATAGCAACCACGTTTAACAAAACAGTTTCTTTAATTGTTTACTAGAAAATAGTCAAGTTAATCCCCAACTTCATCATGAAATGTATTATTTATTTTCTAATATTATTTTCTGAGTCCAATTCTGAATTAATTTCACAACAACAGATTATAATAATTATATTTTTCCTCGAAGAGTCCTAACAACTTTTTAATTGAAATTCTTTTGCACGAGTCGAAATAAATTGGGCCACCTGATAATTTTAACTTCTCATATTTAATTTTTTATTTTGTCGATCACATATATATATTATTATTAATTTTCCGATGCTGCGAGATTAATTCTGTATTTTCTGTTTATTTGCTGTTTTTGTATTACAGTGTTTGTAAATGGTATAATATCGTACCTAGTTCCAAATGCAATTGCAATAATTGTATTCGTTTTCTAAAAGATTACATTTGTTAATACAAATATATTTAATAACATGTAAATAAATGTCCTGACTCACTCTTGTGAGGAGGATGTGTATAATATATAAATAAAAAATAAAAAAGCTGATAATATATATTATCAGCTTTTTTAACAACTTAAGTTCTATTTGTAATACTTAAATATCTAAATTTTCCATAAACATACTTATTATATAAAGTAATTTATATACTTGTTCTTAGCTACTTATTTTCTACCGTTTTCTTGTAACTTTTTAGTTACACTCTTTCTTCGTCTGTTAGAAATAGATCAAATAGATCGACTCTATACACTTAGATATCTTTCAGATATTTATATATTATCTTTTAGAGATTCTTTTTAGATATTTTTTGTTAATTTGTTTTTATTAATTTTGTTTTTAACTTGTCAGGTTTGTTTTACGATTTCATTGTATATATTGAAATTTTAATGTTAGTTTTATATATGCTAATGATGCATATTCCAGCATTCCTTATCTATCTACTTATTCTTCTTTACCACTTTCCTTGCTATATTAACACAGTATTCAATAAATACTTCGCGGTGTGCTTTTGACATAAGATCCCTTATGCCTTCTACACTTATTTCTACTCTAGTTCTGTTACCCAGATCATATCTCTCGTGTCCAAAAACTGTGCACTCAAACAGGATATGCAATATTGTTTCTGGCGTCCCTTCCTGACAGATACACGAGGAATTCTCCTTTCACTTGAACCTATGTAATTACTCAGAGTATTCCTGTGCCCTGTCAATATTTGGGTCATTAAGCCCGTGGGTTAAAGTTGTCTGACTGTTCCGAATGCCCGTGGGACATCAGGAAAAATAGCTTAGTTGTGGCGCCAGTAATTTGTAGTATTGAAATAAACGTATTATTTTTTTTGATATTGTTTAGTTTCCAAAACATTATCGAAAGACGTACCAAGAAATTCACCTTTAGTTCTGGATTTCTATTAATGTAAAAGTCTCATATTTTTGATTACGAAATGGAATGAATTCTCGGGCTCTCAAATTGGTGTATTTTTCAAGAAATGTTTTCTTATAAGAACGCCAAACCACTCAACGCGATTCCTTCCCTTCCTGACTATGACAGTTGTCATACGAACTGGGCTTTTAAAAAAACCTATTCATTTTGACCTCAAGATGACACGGGACTTAATAACTGTAGGGGAGCCGAAAACGACGGCGAGTGAGGTTCGCATCATCATTACGATTTAATTTCAGGGGAAAGCGGCCGTGACAAAGTCTACGGTGCCATTATTCTGTTCCACCTCGGAGGATGTTTAATAAACAAATGACGTAGAGCTTCGTAATGACGCACCGGGTGCCTTCCCTGCTACCCTCCTTTAGAGGCCATTTTGATGTTGATATCTCTCGATGTGCCACAACACTGTGTTAGATGCGGCATCTCAAACTTAATAGTTCCTCAAAACCTTCGCATTAATTTAATGAAACTATATCATCATTGAGTCTGTAGTGTTCTTCAGAAGCATATTTTTGTAAACTTGTCTTATATATATTATTATATTTTAACTCTTACAAATCGACTTACACAAATCTTTCACAAATTTATATCCAAAACTCAGTTAAGAATTTACATCTGAAAATTTAATTTATTAAAATATGTATATGTACGTAGGGATATTGTCAATACTTTGATTTTAATCACTTTAAAAATAATATCAAAAACTAGGTTGGGACTTTAATAATAAGATATCAATCGTTTTGCCCACTCCAGGCTCCCTTCAATAATTTATTTGTGAAAGTCCTCGCCGTTATAGTCGTATCTAACATCATTCGTGGGCTTACACTTTATCCTGCTTAATACCTCCAACATATGGGGCCCAGTTATGTAATTTACTTACGAAATTATCAATCTGTATGTGGAAATTAACATTTGAATAAATTCATTTCGTAACAAGGTATTGTCTTAGGACGTAGTTTTTCTATTGCCGAAGAACAGCAGACAGGCTGACAGCCCATTTAATACTAAGCAGTTACCGTCGCCTATAGATGTTTTTTGCGACGCTAGGCACACCGCGAACTCGCTGCTGTCCAATAGGCGTACAGGAACCTGGGTCACTAATGCCACAACACAACCCAAGGTTGTTATGACGGCATACTTGACCAAGAGTGGTTGTCATCCAGACGGGCTTGGGGCCCTGCCATGTAGCTAGGGTTGTTTTGTTTTACTCCGCCCGTGCACGGAGAAAATATAGTATAGTAGTAGTATACTTTATAGAGTATGTTGAATAAAAAATAATAGAGTATGTCTTCATATTCATCACAACCCATAAATATTACATGAACAACGAACCATAAGTACTGGCGTTTGCACGCCATTATTTCATTTTAAGATTGAATCGCGAAAATATTTTATTAATAATAATAAGAGCTATAATGTCACACTTCTGGGTTTGAGCCTCTCTCTATCGAGAACGGACAGTCTACCGGCAGCGCTCATCGAAGGCGGATATGTGGGTTACACATTTCGCTTTCCCCGCGATGTTTTCTTTCCATATAGGCGGGTTAATACGCTAACTGAAGTTAATAGTCTCATTTAAAACGACATATCTGTATTTATTCATCAAACATTCGCCAGATTCCCTTATATTCGTTTGCCATAATAGTATATTATTTGAATATCGTCTCCAATCTCGCGGGCCGTCAGTAAATGTCATAACACGTATTGTTTACATTACTTTCAAATGAGTTCGATACTTCCACAAACATTAGCACCTGTCACAGTGTCGCTGTCTTAATGACAGTATTTATAAGGAAAACTCGGCCGAACACGAAAATACAATTTGGTAAAAGGTGGAAGTTGTCACAGTAACGCGAGTGAAACATTAGGCAGGCGGGGCGTCGAGTCACGTGACACCGGGCCCGCCCCGACGCGCTTTGCCTACACACACAAAATTACTAGAAAATAATACAATATTAACGGGCTTAATGTGTGTTTTTATGTTCACAGAGAAATGTGAATTATTAAATTTATATGACGATTAGACAGGTGCCGCGTAAATATAGAAACGACGCGGAGGTGCTTTTCACGAGGCTTATATTTCGAGATTTGATATTTATTACTTTTACATCATATTTCCATTTTTATTTCAACATGTGTATGCAAGCATCAAGTAATCGTTTTAAATATAAATTGTAAAAATTACATTTAAGTTATATATTTTGTAATATATAAATAAATATTCTGGGACAAACCACACATTGCCATCTAATCGCAAAGTAAGTAGCTATATTATATGCTACAATAACGAATATACTGCATATATACTTTTGTAAATAAATACATAAATACCCAATTGCGAGACAGGAATTGAACCCGTGACCTCGGCAAACGTACCGGAATTCGTTAGCCGCTACGCCACAGAGATCGTCAAAATGAGTAAATCTTTTTAGTCCTTTATAATTACCTATTAATATTTTAATTGTGAAGTATATAAAACGCGAAGCTCGGTGGGTGCGCATTAAAATGCCTCCACGTTCACGTAAATTATATCTGTATAAATCTTCAAAGAGTTACGGAGATACATAACTTGGCGCTCGTGCCTAATCTAACGTCGATAAAAGAGGCGATTAAACCGGAACAGGATTAATGTATGACGAACACGGCCCACGGGGCCCATGGTCCGCAAATCGAGGCTATCCCCACAAATTTACCCACAACAAACCACCTCGTGAGAGCCGGAACGAAGATTAATCGCTGGTATACGGGATTACGGTAGTTGCGGTGGACCTACACAAAACTATCACTTCGCTACATTCGACTGTATGCCTTTTACACTAAAGCTTAAATTCACTAAGCGACTCTGACACAGAAAGGTGCTGCTAGGTCTACAGGTATCTACATTCCTTAAAGGTCTCTGTTTAACGGCGTTATTTCATTATAGTTTAATGTGTACCTCAGCCGAAGGTCTTTAATGTTGCATCTAATTTAGCATTATCAAAATCCCTCCATCTCATGAGTATTCATCACATTTTATTGGTAAAAATATTATCTACCTGCTCGTAAAGTGCGCAAAAAATAAGATTTTTTTTCTTCTTGAAACAAATGTCATTTCACCTTTTTTTTTTTTTTTTTTTTAATGCTGTAGGACAGCAGACAGGCTGACGGCCCGCTTAGAATTTCGCAGTTGCCGTCGCCTATAGATGTTTGCAACGCCAATGGTATCACAAACACGCTGCTGTCCCATAAGGGTACAGGAACTTGGGTCACTAATGCCGGAACACAACACAAGGTTATTATGGCGGCATACTTAAGACCGAAGGTGGTCGCCATCCAGACGGGCTTGAGGCCCTACCACGTAGCTAGGGTGGGTTGTTTTGTCGCCTTTTACGACAGGCCGACCCCGGCCGCAGAGGTTAGTATTCTTTCTCCGCCCCTGCACGGATAGGAATTTTAAAAATATTGTGAATTGAAGTATGTTTTTAATACAAATTCTTAATTTTGTCATCTCTATCGTGTTAAATTTCTGAATTATATACATCCAACACAATATTGTATTGAAAAAAATTATCCAACCCAATTCGTCTCTGGCAAGTGGAAATATAAGGAAAAAAAACACCGAAGAGGTCCGGATCTCATTTAGACAAATCACTCGTAGCGGTCAGGTCAGATACCAATAACAAGGGCCACACGTGCTATTGTGCTGTATGTCGTCATTAGGCCGCTTCCGAACACCCTTGTGGCTTTACCCTCACAGTAATTTTAGCCTCTATTACAAAGAATAAAGGGTTAAATTTCAATGTTGCCCAAAATGGACGTTCTGGATGATCGGTGTACAAAACCCAAAGAAGCAATATCGAATTCTATTGGATCGTCAATCGGGCCCTATTTTTGACTAATACAGACGTAATGTGAATTTAGGCGGAGTAAATAAAGGTTTTTAAAGTTTTATAACAACTTTCTGTAGATCTACAGCTTTTCAATTGCTGATTATACGACGTTATAATCGATGTGATTAAAAAAGGTTATCTGTTTGTTGAGGCAAACTTTCTTTTACATTTATAATTAAACTGTCACCTTGAACACATTTTTGACCACTGAAACGTTTTAAATGTTTTCAAATAAAATGTAATTTGTAGAACATTTACAAAATTCATTAGCGTTACGCAATACATGTATAATATGAAACGTTTCAACTTCCAAATTTACCAGAAATTCCATTTATTCTTTTCTCCGTGTGCGGGCGGAGTGTGGCCAGGGGCAGCCTGTGTTAAAAGGCGACAAAACAACCTTAACTAGGTGGTAGATTTCCAAACCCGTCTAGATGGCAACTACCCCTGGTCTCTAATCATGCCACCATAATATCCTCATGTGGTGACCCTGGCATCGATAACATCCATAGGCGAAGGCAAGTGCTTACTGTTAAGTGGGCTATCAGTCTGTCTACACTGTATGTGGAATACACAGCAATAAAAAAATATTAAAGCTACATTTTACTGTGCTTAGTTGATTTTAGTTACCGAAAAAGACCAGAGTATATTATTAACTAAGAAAATTACTATTGTTTAACATTTACAAATTATAACTTTAATTTCTCCTATAAGGCGTTTTCACAAAATTAAACGACAAAGCATTTTTGAATGCAATTCGCTCGCAATACCATTCAAGCAGTTTCTTGTTATTTAATTTAAGAGGCACCATAATAAAACACGCGACAGTGTATCTCGAGAGCAGAGCAAACTCGGACTTGTTGCATTTAAGTTAATTAATCTACCGGCTAGATCAGATAAAGTCTGCGACGAAGGACCTCTTAGAGTCCCACATCGCTCCCTCAGTTTGTCCACAGCCTTTGGCAGAGCTTTGAAGTGTTATTTGATTACGAGTAATGAAATAAATTGAACTGTTATTCTATTTTCATAATGTCATATCCATCCTAATATTATAGATGTGAAAGTAACTTTATCTGGTATGTTATCTGACCTAAACCACTGAACCAATTTTGATGAATTGCGATATAGAGATACATTGGACCTTAAAAAAGGACATAGGCTACTTTTTGTCGCGAAAATGAAAATTGAAGGGGGTTGAGTGTAATTAAGTTCTGTCTTTTTTTAAATTTTTTTGGCAGAACAACGTTTGCCGGGACAGCGAATAAGTTATATAATTTGGTAACATGGCTATTAGATATTATTATTATTATTAGAATATTGGTTTAAGTTTAAGAAAAGAGAATTTTATAATATTTAAATTTATATTCGAAATTAGAATTATTACAATCAAAAAGGTTTTTGTCTTCCGCTTAAAATACTAATTACTAAAAAACTACTAATTAAGTGCTAAAAATAAGTCAAGTCGTGTTATGTTCGTGTTTAAGCAAAATGAAGCTCATTACAATATCTGTTATGAAATATTGAAGATTTGAATAAAGAAAAAGTAATAAATTAATTTATTTACCGTATTTTATTTACGTGTTCAGTTAATGTATATTTTATATACTAGAAGAAATAAAAAAAAATCGTATAAATATTGTATCATTTTTAAACGATGGTTTCCTTAATAAAATTCTAAAAAAAAAAACTAAAAATGAACGGGTGTTTTTTTCTTTTCTGAGAGTGATTAAGATAAAAAATAATACTGTTTGTCTGTTTTGTAAGAATACCACGCTATGATATTATGAAAATTAAAAAAAAATGTAAAACAAAACTCGACTTGAAAGTTTTCCTTTTGTTTCATATACAAAAACCAACTAAAAGCTCATTTATGTACTTAAACAGGTAAAGTCGAATCCTTGGTAGCAAAGTTCCTGTACGTTATTGGAATCGACCCAATTCCGGAATAATGTTTGTCCAATACAAACAATGTGGTGGCAGTTTTTTACGAAACCAATATAGGAGTAAACATATTGGTATCGACTTATCTCCCAGTAATGGTAAGTCTTCGATCATTGAACTAGTTAATATTATAAGGTATGTTTATATTACTCGTATTAAGGTATATTTTTATAGTCGATCTCCGTGGCGTAGCGCCTACCGCACGGTACGCTCGCGGAGGTCACGGGTTCGATTCCCATTCGGATTCATATATAGTATGTATTACTTTACAAAAAAAGTATATATGTAGTATCAGTTGTCTAGTACCCATAACACGAGTGCTAAGCTACTTACTCTGGGTCTGAATGGCGCTATGTGGATTGTCCCATTTATTTATTTATTTTATTTTTATATTCTGAACTTTACAAACCCTTGGAAATTTGTTTTAACAAACACATATTATTTAAATAGCATAATTAAATGTCATAATAAAATTTTAGTAAATTTTAATAGACTTCTTTTTTTACAAGGACGACATCCGCACGCGCATTCGCAACAGCTTTTGTAAGTCGAAATGCGTGCAGGATTCACGGCTTCGATATCCTAATCTAGGTGTTTGATATGTATTTATTTTCAAAACAATAGTATATTTGCCTAACACCACACAAGTTCTCTGCTACTTAATTTAGATTCTGTGTGAATTGTAATTATTTATATATTTAAAGGGTTATTATAAGAAAACGCTTCAAAGCCTATTGTCAATAATTTTATACGTACGGCCTATGGGTCAACTACACTCGCCAGACATACAGCGACCTGCGGCCCAATATAACAATGGCTTGATGCTGTTGGGGCTTCCGTCGAGACATAGGGCGTCCGGGATGTTTGCTGAAGCTCGGATTAAAACGTGACATCTCTAACTAAACCTAATGAAACTGAAGCCATTTAAATTTGAATTAAATTTAAATTTATTTTATAAGTTTACAATAATTATATTTTATTTGTTGTATTATCAAAGTTGCATACTAATTTTATTGAAGACTAAGGTTCTCTTTTAAATTTTATCTCAAGACATCAGAGGATACCTGCTTGCATCGCTGTCATTTTTCTCGTACATAGAAAAATAGATATGGCTAAAACCATTCTCAACCGCCTCTGAGTTGTTATGGTGTCTTCTTTTGATACTGTGCACTAGCTGCAGGAGTATTCCATTTCTTGTATTTTACGACATCATGGGAATAAGATAACGTAGCCCTATTACGCGTATTTTCTTGGGGCTCACAGAGTCGAATGACTTGCACATGATTTTCAATTAGCACTTGGCCGTTTACGACGATGAAGATTTAACAACCGCCCAACTAGTTGCAATGTCTCGATTCTATTATTACTGTTATTTAATCATTAGCGTATGTTATAACGAAACTGAATTATAATATATAATATGAATGAGCTAAAATTATTACAGGTAACACACCAGTCCTTTGTTCATATTTTACTTGTCTCAAGAGAAATTCAGTCGGTGATGGGTGTGCGAAATCTGAATGCGTACGACAAGCAGCCTAATCCGGATTAGGCTGAGTCGATAAATCTGAAGCTCTCACGATTCTGCCCATCTCGCACATTCTACGCGATTAATATATGTATGAAAAGTGTCGAGTGAACGCGTTATTCAAGTTTTTGGGCCACGTACGAATTGTTTTCAAGTATTTTTGGAACCTGATATATAGATGCGATGTTTTTTTTAGAAACGAAAAGATAGTCAAAATCCGAGTACCCATTAAAAATCCCACTCTTTTATCACATCTCCGGCCTTGACCTTGAGTATTGCCTGACCCATGCTGGAACCATCCTGTCCCTTGAGTCAGAGCGGGCCTCTTCTTCTATTTGGAATACCGGGGGTCAGAATTTCGCTCCCTGGCGCTCTCCTACGTCAATCGAGGATTGAAGGGGCACGTATGTGTGGGTCTCGTAGTAAATTGTGGGTAGATGAGATATAAAATAAAATCAGTTACTCTCGCACGCTTGTGTATCATTGACACGTTCACATAACAGCTTGTCCTGAAACTCGCGGCGTAGGTGCGGTGAGAATTCTACCTCGAGGGGGCCGCCTGCGACCAGTATCTACGGCGGCCCCCGTCGTCTGAGGCCCTCCATTACCGTCGTCTAAGATCGATACGATGATCGATTGTACTCGCAACCAAACTTATTACAAAAAATATTTAACATTTCCAGACAAAAATACAAGACATTGTTATAATTAGTTTATATAAAATGCCTTCTGCGATCGTGTATGTACTCGTAAATTTAATACATATGCAGAATAATTAGTTTAAGTTTGTCTTCAATTCGATTCTCTTATCCGAGAGTACAAATACGTATATATATATATATATATATATATATATATATATATATATATATATATATATATATATATATATATATATATATATATATATATATATATATATATATATATATATATATATATATATAATAATAATAATAAAAATTCGCGAACATTGATAACAATGTTAGTGAAGCAATGAACTCTTATCACAATACTACAACAAACTTATCACGCCAAAACTCATGCTATGTGTTCGACGCCAAAAAGGTCTATCGTACATATGAAAGCGAGTTTTGCTCTGAATAATGAAAATAAAATTAGACCACCCTTTTAGCCCACACTAAAGTATAAAGTTTAACGATTATTTTTATGCTCTTTTTGCCTGTTTTTATAAAGAACTTAATGCCTATAAATAATGTTTGTAGCACTTAACTGTTGAGTTGTTCGGCGCCTTAAGGGATGACTTTTATTTTTACGTTGTAAATTAAACTTAACTGATTGTATTTTGAACGTTCTATGTTAGTTCTGTTGAAATTATTCAAATATTCATGTTGTTATGTGCTTTTTGTTGTTTATGAATGAGTTATATACTAAATATAAATGTTAAGATCTAAACTAGCGACATGTCAATTCGCAAGATATTGAGTTAAATTTTAATGTTTGTCAATTTTCAATGGGTCGCAGAAACGTGAAATTAATTTCAAAATAATTCAATTCAATTTTAAGGCTGAAATTATTTAAAGGGAGTTTTAGTAAAAGAATACCTACACGTATTTTTTGAATAATTAAGAATTAAAGTTATATTATACTAGCAGCCCGTCCCAGCTTCGCACGGGTATTTAACAAAAAAATAAAAATTAAACCCTTCTATTTTTTTTCGGTCTCGGGGAAAAACCTCTCTTGACGGGTTATTCCGGCCCGGGGGGACCGAGGGATATAAGGGACTCCGGAAAAGATGTTCGACCCACTAAAAAAACCCCGCTGTTCTCCTATCGTCTACGCCCGGGCCCACGGATATATGGCCTGCCGATCTCGTGGCCCGGGCCGGCGCCGGCCCACGCTTTGTCTTAAAGCGGGCCCCTTCTAAAGTGCTGGCGCCAGGGGGTCAGGGTTTCGTCCCCCCGGCGCTCTCTTGTAACAACGCTAGGAGTTGAGGGGGGCTGTGGAACAGCACGCGGCCTTCTCCCTCGCGGCAATAGTGCGGGCGGCGGATCCTCCCCCGAGGGGCCGCCCGCGGCCGTTTTCTACGTCGGCCGGAGATAGTTGCCCGCCCTCCGGCGCCGACGACGCGGCCTACGTTGGCGGGAGGGGAGTGCGGTGGCGGACTCCCGCTCCCGTTCCGCCGCCTCCCTTGCAGACACTACTGCCTCGCAAAAGGAGGCGACGGCCGTCCATCCAGGATCGCCCCCGACCATGGACAGAACCAGGGCCGGGAGTGACAGGTCCGCGGCCAATTCCGGACGGGACTCGCATCCCCGCCGCGTGCTAGTCAGGCGTGGGTACGACTACCAGACGACACTCCAGAAAAAGCAGAGTCGCCTGACGTCGTAGCCGGCCCAGCAAGACCAACCGACAGCGAGGATGCAATTCCCGCCCCGGGAACACTCTGTGCAGGCGCAGTCGAAATAGGCATGGTTTCGACTACCAAATCAGGTCCCAGGGTAGAACCCGGGACCCCAATCAGTATTCGCAATCATCCCACCGGGGACCACGCCACGAACAGAGAGCTAAGTTGGAAAGGATGTAAGAGGTAGACGGAAAGAAAGGTAGGACTCTGTCGCCTCGAACGGAGAAGGGAGTGAAGTGACGGATGCTCGGGCACCTCGGGTACGCACACCCGCACTCCTCGGACAGAGGAGCGCCAGGAGAGGGGCGGACAAACCCTTCTATTTGCGTCAGGTTACTAAAAAAATAAAATTATAAAGAAAGTTTGAATATTATTATTTCTATGAGGTTTTATTTTAATGATTTCTTTTGTTATTACTTTTTATTTATTTTTCGTTATTTTTTAATAAGTATTCTAATTTTTGTAAAAACCCCAGTGACGCACGCCTACATTGCTTATGGTGCTGCCTAGCTAGCCGAACAGGGTGAGCGACTACGCAACATTTTTCTAATACTTACATTTTTAAACTCGTGATATCTTTCGAATGGAATATCCGAATTGAATAATTCAAAAAGTTATATAAAGGTATTGAAACATTTTTGAATATGAAGTGATTTATTTTGATAAGGATTAATACCAAGATCCAAATAAAGAGCCTTTTCTAGGGGCGGCATTTCAATTAAATTTTTAAAATAAAAGAACACTTATTGTGGCATAACTATAATAGTTAGACATATGCTGTCGCGACACTTTTTGTAAATAATTATGTGTTCTGCAAAGTTGTAGAACATTATTTTATTCTATCATCAATAGTTTTCGCAACGCACGCGATTTAAATAATATTTTAGGTAATTTTTTTACACTTTGGGTTACATTATTGGAGTTTTAGTAAGGATCCCTAATTTTTTTGAAAATATAATATAGCCTATGTTACCCGGGGATAGTGTAGCTTCCCAACAATGAAAGAATTTTTTAAATCGGGTCAGTAGTTTCGGAGCCTATTCAAAGCAAACAAACAAACAATCAAATCTTTCCTCTTTATAATAGTAGTATAGACGACAAAAGTGGAATATAATCGTACATATTCATAAATGTAAACATAACAATACAATGAAATTGGAGTTATTTATTCAAGCCACATGTTAATATTGTGGGCGCAATCGCGACCAGACTGCGGGCGAAGCGAATGTTACGCCACTTATTACTACGACTACGCTACGAAAAATGCAACTCCCTTCTCCTAAAGTATTATGAAACATTTTTTCGCGTAAGCTAAGTTTTTTTTGCAGTTTTTTAAATATTAGTGTAAAGTTTGAGCGATATTATTCAATAAGGACAATTTTGTTCAATATTTTTAATCGTATTATAGAGATCAAGCAGCATATTTCTATTAGTAAATCAAAATGACCCTTACTACTCTAATTTAATGGTTTATTATTATGTATTTAATAAATGTCGCATAAGACGCTTCGTACCATTGTTACGTCTTCAACTCACTTCTTCTAAAGTATTATGAAACATTTACTCGCGTAAGCTAAGTTTGTTTGCAGTTCTTTTTAAATATCTTTGTAAAGTTTGAACGATATTATTCAATAAGGAAAACCTTTTTCAATACATTCGTTTTAGTCTTATTATAGAGATCAAGCAGCATATTTTTAATAGAGTAAATTAAAATTACCCTAATTACTCAAATTTAATGGTTTATTGTTATGTTTTTAATCAATGTCGCATAAGACGCTTCGTACCACTGTGAACTAACCCTAGGTGTCGTGTGATGTAGTCACCACCTAACGTAAACTTATATATACCGTGTAATTAGCTCAAGTGTCTCAAGTAAACGTATACGGTGTGTGAAGTAAACTAATGAGTTATTCTAAAACGTTCGAGTTTAAGCTCCTTTTTTTACATATTTTAAAAGGTATTTTGAATTACCGTACGTAGAATTAAAATTAAATTATTGAATTAAAAATTAGTAAATAATTTCAAATAAAACGAAATGTCACGTTTATAGTTACTAACCATCGCACAAATGAACTAATTATAAAATTAGTGAGTTGAATTAATCAATTGACGGCACAGTTTAAACACTTATATTTTAAGAAAGATCAGTCGAGTGCTGTTTATAAATGAATTCGTTTCTCAATTTTAAAAAGTTGTTTCTTAATGTGATTAATTTTCTAATTTAGATACTGATTTGCTAAGGCCCGTTTTTTAAAAAGTAACTATAAACTGAAGTGCAAAGAAATATATATATATATATATATATATATATATATATATATATATATATATATATATATATATATATATATACCTAGTCAGGTCATAAATTCTGTCACATGTTTAATGTAAAATAATTGTAACAAGTTTATTCATTATGTAACCATTCATATACCAAAATGAACTTAACAAAACATAGATTCTTATGACATTAAAGTTTATTCAAAATGACCTCCGTGATTTTGAATACAGGCCTTCAATCTGCGCGGCCAGTCATCTAACGCAGCACGAACGAGGTCCATGTCAATATCGGCGGCTGCCTTAATCAAGGATGTCTTGAGTGACTCCAAATTGGGATGAGGCTTTGAGCACGGCTTTTCCTCCAAGTGTTGCCATATCTTATAATCTAACGGATTCAAATCTGGACTGGAGGAGGGCCAGTCTTCGTGCCGGATGAAGTTGATTTCACACGCCGCCAGCCAGTCTTGTGTGCTCTTCGCTCTATGAGCTGGCGCCGAATCTTGTTGGAATACCCAGTGCCTGTTATTGAACATGGTATGAGAAACAGGTTCCACAAGGTTCGTCAGGACTGTATTTTGATACACAACAGCATTCGTTTTTACACCTTTCTCACAAAAATGTACCTCTGTTAAGCCCCAATAAGAAACTCCCAACCATACCATGAGCGAGGATGGAAAATGACCTCGTTGGACACGCGGAATACGGTTGCTCGCTTCTTCACTACTGTGTGCGTACACCTTATCATTTTGTTTGTTGTAGCTCTCTTCTACGGTAAACATTTTTTCATCCGAAAAAAGAATTTCCCGATATTTTTTTCCCGCGTACCGCTTCAACAAAGCGCGGCATCTCTTCAGTCTCAGGTCCATTAGACGAGCATTCAAACGATGTCCTGTTTTTCTTCGATATGCCCGAAGCCCTAAGTCTTCATTTAACACCCTTTTCACCGTGGTTCTGCTTAACCCCATCTGAAGGGCCAACAGTTTCTGCTTACGTTTGGGATTTCTTTGAATTCGTGCCTTCACAGCTTTTATCACTGCTGGAGTCCTAACAGACCGAGGGCGACCACTTCTTGACCTGTCATCTACACTAGAGTCTTCATTGTATCGTTTGATGGTACGATAAACGAATCTTTTGGTTATATTCAAATTTTTCAGTATGTTAAAAATTTGAATTGGCGCGTAACCGCAACGATGCAACGCAATAACTGCAACACGGTCTTCTTTAAGCGTCCACTCCATATTTAAAAATGAGTAAAATTCTAAAAGTATACATTTTTATTTTTATGAACAATTCGGAATTCGAATTCAATAAACTTTTTTGTGGCCAGCATTCTAAAAGAAAAGTTTTTACTGTGTGACAATACTTATGACCTGACTAGGTATATATATATATAATATATATATATATATATATATATATATATATATATATATATATTCTTATATATATATATATATATATATATATATTCTTATATATATATATATATATATATATATATATATATATATATATTCTTATATATATATATATATATATATATATATACCTAGTCAGGTCATAAATTCTGTCACATGTTTAATGTAAAATAATTGTAACAAGTTTATTAATTATGTAACCATTCATATACCAAAATGAACTTAACAAAACATAGATTCTTATGACATTAAAGTTTATTCAAAATGACCTCCGTGATTTTGAATACAAGCCTTCAATCTGCGCCGCCAGTCGTCTATCGCAGCACGAACGAGGTCCATGTCAATATCGGCGGCTGCCTTAATCAAGGATGTCTTGAGTGACTCCAAATTGGGATGAGGCTTTGAGCACGCCTTTTCCTCCAAGTGTTGCCATATCTTGTAATCTAACGGATTCAAATCTGGACTGGAGGAGGGCCAGTCTTCGTGCCGGATGAAGTCGATTTCACGCGCCGCCAGCCAGTCTTGTGTGCTCTTCGCTCTATGAGCTGGCGCCGAATCTTGTTGGAATACCCAGTGCCTGTTATTGAACATGGTATGAGAAACAGGTTCCACAAGGTTCGTCAGGACTGTATTTTGATACACAACAGCATTCGTTTTTACACCTTTCTCACAAAAATGTACCTCTGTTAAGCCCCAATAAGAAACTCCCAACCATACCATGAGCGAGGATGGAAAATGACCTCGTTGGACACGCGGAATACGGTTGCTCGCTTCTTCACTACTGTGTGCGTACACCTTATCATTTTGTTTGTTGTAGCTCTCTTCTACGGTAAACATTTTTTCATCCGAAAAAAGAATTTGCCGATATTTTTTTCCCGCGTACCGCTTCAACAAAGCGCGGCATCTCTTCAGTCTCAGGTCCATTAGACGAGCATTCAAACGATGTCCTGTTTTTCTTCGATATGCCCGAAGCCCTAAGTCTTCATTTAACACCCTTTTCACCGTGGTTCTGCTTAACCCCATCTGAAGGGCCAACAGTTTCTGCTTACGTTTGGGATTTCTTTGAATTCGTGCATTCACAGCTTTTATCACTGCTGGAGTCCTAACAGACCGAGGGCGACCACTTCTTGACCTGTCATCTACACTAGAGTCTTCATTGTATCGTTTGATGGTACGATAAACGAATCTTTTGTTAATATTCAAATTTTTCAGTATGTTAAAAATTTTAATTGGCGCGTAACCGCAACGATGCAACGCAATAACTGCAACACGGTCTTCTTTAAGCGTCCACTCCATATTTAAAAATGAGTAAAATTCTAAAAGTTATACATTTTTATTTTCATGAACAATTCGAAATTCGAATTCAATAAACTTTTTTGTGGCCAGCATTCTAAAAGAAAAGTTTTTACTGTGTGACAATACTTATGACCTGACTAGGTATATATATATATATATATATATATATTCTTATATATATATATATATATATATATATATATATATATATATATATATATATATATATATATATATATATATATATATCATCATCATCATCATCATCATTTCAGCCGGAAGACGCCCACTGCTGGACAAAGGCCTCCCCCAAAGATCTCCACGATGATCGGTCCTGCGCTGCCCTCATCCAACCTATCCCGGCGATCTTGACCAGATCATCGGTCCATCTTGTGGGGGGCCTACCAACACTGCGTCTTCCGGTACGCGGTCGCCATTCGAGGACTTTTCTGCCCCAACGGCCATCAGTCCTTCGAGCTATGTGCCCAGCCCACTGCCACTTCAGTTTTGCAATCATCCGGGCTATGTCGGTTACTTTGGTTCTCCTGCGAATCTCCTCATTTCTGATTCGATCTCGCAGGGAAACTCCGAGCATAGCCCTCTCCATTGCTCTCTGAGCGACCATGAGCTTTCTCATAAGGCCCATAGTTAGCGACCACGTCTGCGTTCCGTATGTCATCACTGGCAACACACATTGGTTAAAAACCTTCGTCTTGAGACACTGCGGTATTTGGGACGAAAAGATTTTACGGAGCTTCCCGAACGCTGCCCATCCGAGTCGGATTCGACGAGTGACCTCTTTCGCGAAATTGGACCTGCCTAACTGGATCGTTTGACCCAAGTAGACGTATTCGTCAACAATTTCGAAAGTACAGTTCCCAACTGTTACGGGGGTAGGTGCGACATGGACATTAGACATGATCTTCGTCTTGTCCATGTTCATTTTGAGACCTACTCCTTGGGAAGCTGTATTGAGGCCATCAAGCATATGGCTTAAGTCTTCCATGGTTTCAGCCATGATTACGATATCATCTGCGAATCTAAGGTGAGTGATGTACTCACCGTTAATGTTGATGCCCAGTCCGTTCCAGTCCAGAAGCTTGAAGACATCTTCCAACGCAGCAGTGAACAGCATCGGCGATATGACATCGCCTTGTCTGACTCCCCGCTGCAGTCGGATAGGCTTCGAGTTCTGATCCTGGAGACGGACTGACATGGTGGCGTTTTCATACAAACACTTCAACGCTTTGATGTATCGATAATCAATGTGGCACCTCTGGAGAGACTGAAGCACCGCCCAGGTCTCGATCGAATCAAAGGCTTTCTCATAGTCCACGAACGCCAAGCATAGTGGCTGGTTATACTCCTCCGTCTTCTGTATAACCTGCCGCAGCGTATGTATGTGGTCTATGGTGCTAAAACCTTTTCGGAATCCGGCTTGTTCGGGAGGCTGGAAGTCGTCAAATCTGCGCGCGAGACGATTCGTGATGACCCTTGAAAACAGCTTGTAAACATGGCTCAGAAGTGATATCGGTCTAAAGTTCTTCAAAAGGGTTTTGTCGCCCTTTTTGAAGAACAGCACCACTATACTTCCGTGCCAGGCCTGCGGCGTTTTGCCATCGAGGATGACGGAATTAAATAGCTTCTGGAGGATTTTAAGCACAGGAGTACCACCAGCTCTCAGAAGCTCGGCTGTAATTCCATCATCACCCGGCGCCTTGTTGTTTTTAAGCTGTTTAAGGGCCACACTAATCTCGTACAGACTGACGTCTGGGATATCTACGGTGTAGTGTCGGGTTAATTTGGCTCTTGGGTCTTTAGCCTTGTTGTTAGCAGGTGCCCGTGTGGTCGTGTATAGCTGTCCGTAGAACTTCTCGACTTCCCTCAAAAGTTCGGGTTTAGATGAAACGACCCTGCCGTCGTCGGTCTTCAACTTCGTCAGTTGGCTCTGCCCAATAGACAAGTCTCGTGCGAATACTTTAGAGCCCTTGTTACGCTCTATAGCCGCCTTTACACAGTCTGTGTTATGGCGGCGGATATCGCGAGTCAAGGACTTGGAGATCTGTCTATTTAGCTGCCTATACTGGGAAGCATCGTCCGGGGACTGAAGGGTCATTTGACGTCTCACATCCATCAATTTGAGAGTAGAATCTGAGATTTTTCCGGTTCTTTTTGAACGGCTGGCCTTGAAGAATTTAGACCCGGCCGTTTGAACAGCTTCCACGAACCTGTTATTATACTCGTCCACGTCAACGCAGTCACCGAGGCATTCGAAGCGGTTTTGCAATTCGAGTTGAAAGTTTACCGGGTTTTGGATCTGTATGGGTGCAGGTCGGAGCGTAGACTTCACCAGTCGAGACCTCTCCAATTTTGGATTGATATTCAATGTGCCTCTTACTAAGCGGTGATCACTCCCAGTTTTCACCGAATTGATCACAGAGACATCATTGAATATCTGTCTTTTGGTCGACATAATGAAGTCAATCTCATTTTTGGTGGCACCATCGGGACTAATCCAAGTCCATTTGCGTTGTTCTGGCTTCATGAAGAAGGAGTTCATCATATACAGGTCCTCCTTCTCCATGAAGTCGGCCAGCATCTGGCCTCGGGTGTTCCGATTTCCGAACCCAAATTGCCCCACTCTCAACTCATCGCCGCTACGTTTCCCCAATTTTGCGTTGAAGTCTCCCATGACAACGTTAAAGTGGGTTTTAGAAGTGTGGATGGCTGTTGAGATGTCCTCATACATGGCTTCCACCTCTTCGTCAGGATGTGTCGAAGTCGGAGCGTAAACCTGAATGACCTTCAACGAATACCGTTTGGTAATTTTGAGTATTAGGTACGCTACCCTAGTCGAAACACTCCCCACCTCAGTAACGTTGTTCACAAGAGACTTGTGAACGAGAAATCCGACACCACCTTGGGACAGTTGGTCGCCCTCCCGGAAGTAGAGCAGATTTCCGGAATTTAGGATTATTGAGTCCTCTCCCTGTCTTCGGACTTCAGATAACCCCACAACATCCCATCGCAGTCTGCTCAAAACTTCCTCCAGTTCCTCCAACTTCTCGTTGGTCCGCAGTGTCTTGACATTGTATGTTGCCAGGGCCAAAGGTCGTCGTTCTTGGTAGCGAATCCGAACCCGGGGATTCTTCGCACCCCCTGCCCCGTCGCTTATGTGGCTGCTACCGTGACCACCACGAACGGGGCCGCCGGGGACTAGGGGCCGGGGCCTGTGTGTATCTGTCATTTTAGGGGGGGGTTTTGCCATAATCGCCACGCTTGGCAGGCGGGTTGGCGATCGCAGTATTCGCAGTTGGTGATGCTCTCACGGAAAGATGCTGCTGCCCATCCTCCGTTCTTTCTATCCCTTAGTCGTCTCTTACGACACCCAAGGGAGGAGATGGGGTGGTATATATATATATATATATATATATATATATATATATATATATATATATATATATATTTCTTTTTTTTATTAATTTAGTATTTGAACACCTACTAAGGTAGCGTGATAACACCCACCGTGTTATCATTGCAAGATCTTTAATGACCATGTCAGAAATAATTTTTAATTTCATTTCATATTCACTCATTCTGCAGATACACACTTCTCATCTTACTAAAACGCAATTAAAAGCTCAACTAAAATAAATGAAGCTTGAAAAACATTATCATCAGCGCTGCAAACTATTCCGCGTCGACGGTAATTTTTCATGTTTTAAAACTCTTCCACTTTGTGCAAAATGTTGCCACAAAAAGTATCCAACCTCGCAATTAACACAATTCAACTTTGCCGTGACGGTTTTGAGATAAAAGTGGGAAAAAAGTAATGAATTGAAGTCAAACTTGCCGTGAAAAATTTTAGTCAATGGGGGAGATAATTTTCTCGGAGCACGACTGGAGTGTTTTATAAAATTTCAATGAAAAATTGTTCCGCTCACCGCGGGTCCAGCATCCATAGTAATTTAGAGGCATTTATTTCTATATTTAATAACCGATCCGAAAACAATGACCGTATTTAAACTCAATGTTCGATTTGAATGACATGTTTTCGTTCGGGCAATGCGGCATTTACGCATAAAACTGGTAATCAGTCAAACCCCTTGTGAAATGGAACTTCTTCCTGCCCTTATCCCAAACTATGTGAGGTCTGCACAACATGTTCTCTCCTCCCACTCTCCTCTATTAGCTGTCATCTGAACATTCACACCTTTTTTAACCATGTCATCTTTTTCCCAATCCATCCATTTTTTCTTTCTACCTCTCCTCTTGTATCCATCCATTCTCATTATAAATAAATCAATCCTGATAATTGTTGTACCGATAAATCCATTTTTTTAATGATACTTTATTTATGGAAAATATAAAACGATCATCGTAATTATACCTATATTATATGATATAATATTTAATTTCTTAAATATTGTTTCGGGTTTTCTCAATCACAGACTGACATAGCTGAGAGCCGGATATCTAAATCCTGATCCCAAGCGTAAACTGTAGGAGAGGCCCAGCGTCCGCCTGGGTCAAGAGATCGGCTGGTCCGTCCGTCTACCCATGCACTAGGCGACAGTAGAACACCGGGATTTTTTAGCGAATAGTATTACGAAATGCCACATACCACACCCACACCGCGGGGGTGTCGATGTCAGGGGGGTTATGAAAAAAGTTTACCGTCGACAAATTAAAGAAAATGTCGATCATATTTTATTTTTAAATCTTATTTTTAACTGCAAACAGAAAATGCATTCTGAAACTATTGTCAATAAATGTTTAGTAACAATGTCTAACAAAAGTGCTAATACTTCGTAAAGCGTGATATTTAAATTAAGCCCCGAGGCGGCAACTTCACCGCCGGAGACAATTCAATTACAACTAATAGCCTCTGATTCATGTTTGTATTGCTAATTATTCGTCGACTCAAGTTTTGTCACTCTTCACTTATTGCTGCTTTCGCAGTCCGTGTACTCGCTGTTTTGTTGAGCACGGATTGTTCTTTGACGCCTACGGTTGAGCATTTAACAAAAGCAGAAAGCCTTTTATTTACTCGTAATTTAATGCATGTCCTTTCGTTCCAATTTGCACGCTTTGCATTTGTTTTACCCTCAACAAATATTTGAGGACTGGTCGCGTGTTATTTATGTTGTAAGGAATTATTTAGAACATCTTGTTTTTGATTTTAATAATAGGAAATATTTAAATAACCGCTTACCGTCCCGGGGTCAGATAACATATTAGGTTAAGCAATGATAAAAATGTTAACTGCAGCAGATACCTTATATTAAAGCAATATACCATTGTAATATCATTTTACTTAGATATTAAGGACCTAAGCAACCTAAGCAACGAACGAAGCTCTGCCGCAGATTTTTAATAGAATAGGGGTTAACATTGCGTTGCCTCTGTAAATACCAACTCTATTTATTGACAACCTACGTGGACCAATGACGGTTACAGGTTTAATTCCCATTCTAAGTAAACCAGTTATCTAGCACCCATAACAGAAGCACACTGCTACTTTGCGACTAGATGGCGCTCTGTGAATTGTTAGAGCATTTTTATTTTATTTTCTTATCTATCTCGGTATAAGTATGTGCCACAATGAGGTACCTCCGTAAGTGATTCCCTCTGTAACTAAAAAACGAACCCGGATAAATAATGATAACTTCAATTAACTGCTGGGACTTTCAACATACGAATCAATTTGATATAAAGCATTCTCGGAACATACACATAGATTAAACACGGTGCCAAAAATCTCTTGAATTTTTCCGGCGTTATTAACTACACATTTTTAGATCTATTATACCCTTTAAAAAAATCAGTTAAATAACAAATGCACGAAGTATTATTTGTTTAAAAATATCGCAACTATAAGTTTTTAACAAGCTTTAAGATAGTATCAACAGTAAGGTAAACCGCAAATCGACAAAATATCAAAGGGTCGGCCGTAGCTAACTTTGTGAAAACACGCTCGCAGAAGTTTCACGTAAGTTGCCACGAGCCTAACAGAAATAGGCATTTGGACCAATAGAAGAAAACTTGTAAATCCCACAGTATAACCGCAACACTGTACACGCAACCCGGGAATTAGGGGCTCACCGTTTGTGACCGTGTTTCTTGCTTGTCTTCTAAAAGGTACTTACTAGTAGTTAACGCGACTAAAAACATTCTCTGCGCTGTACTTACCTTAGTTTTGATATGTAAACATTTGCTTTAGTTTTCAGTTGTTCTGTTTATGTTTTGCTTCGCCTTGCTGCTTTCTACTAGTTAGTATATTTGGTATTTTCTTTATCTTCCAATAGAACACATAAATTAAACAAATAATCTAAGAAAACTAAATTAATAACTTTTAATGGATTATATTTATCCTATATCTTTAAACGAGCAATTCTTGTATATATATACTTATATAATTGGAATCTCGGAATCGGCTCCAACAATTTTCATGAAATTTAGTATACGGGGGGTTTCGGGGGCGATAAATCGATCTAGCTAGGAATCATTTCTAGAAAATGTCATTTTATTCGCTTTTTTTTATTGGAAGAAAAATAACAAAAATGTGACTCTTCCTGACATCTATCGGCGAATAATAATACTGTTTTTTTTTAAATTGCTTTAACGACACAACACTAAAGCTATTCCAGCAGATAGCGTTGTTAAGTAACAACAAGTCAATGAGTGTTTGCTTTGTGGTTAGACTAAGAAAATCAATTGTTAATTTCCAAAACACACAATTTATAAAAAAAATATAAAAAAAACTACATAATGATTAATAATTGAATGCTCTTTTTTATTTGAAATATCAATTATATACTCCGATTTTACTTCATGTAAATAGAAAATCTATTTAGCCGTTGTAAGGAATTGCTTAAACGCTCACTTTGAACGTCTTTTTTTATTGCTGTAGGATAGCAAACGAGCTGACGGCCCACTTAGAATTTAGCAGTTACCGTCGCCTATGGGTGTTTGCAACGCCAGTGGCATCGCGAACACGCCGCTGTCCCATAAAAGTACAGGAACCTTGGTCACAAATGCCTAAACACAACACAAGGTGATTATGGCGGCATACTTAAGACCAAAGTTGGTCGCCATCCAGACGGGCTTGGTGCCCTACCACGTAGCTAGGGTGGGTTGTTTTGTCGCCGTTTATGATAGATAGGCTGACGCCAACCGCCGAGGTCAGTATTCTTTCTCCGCCCCTGCACGGATAAAATAACATACGCACATATAGACATCTTATTTAAAGTAATTGATATCAATATTACAAATTAGTTATTGTATGTCAAGAATCTACTACAATTTCCAATTCAAAACAAAAGTTATACTTTTTTAATGTAATCACCGTATAATATATTTCTTTTGATATATATTCATTAAATACACGTAATCAAACCATCTTTGTTTACATTTAATAATCAGTATTTTATTTTTCATTATTTCGTTTTCATTTCGTTGATTATAAATTAGAATAACGAACAATTGTATGTCAAAACGTTTTAAACAAAAATGAAACTCATAAAAATAGAAATAATTAAAAGAAAAAACGATGACTCGAAAATTCCATTAGACTGATTCATTATTTCCTAATTAAAGCGTTTTTCAAGAGATCCTTAAAACTCAATAATTTCCCACTCAAGTAGTTGATAACGATAAAAGAAAACGTTCCCCAGGAGACGGTTTGCTCGTAAAAAGGGTATCTTCATTCCATCATTGGGCACAGGCTCAAGGGACCCTTATTTGTGGTTCTCGAGAATTGATGAATTAACTCCACATTACGTTGGCGTTCGGAATTCTCTGTGCAAATATTTCAACACTAATTGTATGGATCCCATCACCACTAACGCCTAATTGATCTTCATTGGTTTAACAAGTGTTGATATTAGTTAAATTACTTTAGAATCGTTGTCATTCATTATCAAACTGTGTAACTTTTCTTTCTCCTATTTGATTTTTTACAGTCTGTGTATTTTTTATTTATCCATTGTTTTCCTAGCTACTATAATATTATCTATATATAACGAGATGAATACTACAATATATCAGGACGTCCTCCTGGCGTAACGGCTAACGCGCATTAGTACGCTTGCAGAGGTCCCGGGTTCGATTCTCGTCCAGCGTCTGAGTATTTATGTATAATATGTTTTTTTTTATTTACAAAAGAAAAATCTATATGTAGTATATCAGTTGTACCCATAACACAAGTGTTATACAACTTAGATTGGGACTAGATGGTTGTGTATTTTATCATTATATTTATCATTGTTTTTATCAGAAGTGTTATAGTGTTAGTTTCACTAATGATTAATCAACCTCTTTCATTTTAACTAAATTATGGTTGAATTTGAAATCCTCTATTTAGTACATTTTTCTCGAATATTTTAGGATTATTTTTTAGAAAATAGTGGAAAATCAAATTTCAAGAACCATTCCTACATTCTATTGTTAGTGTATTGTACAAAAGCTGTTACTATTTCATATCTAAAATACTCTTTGTGTTGTTCTCACATAGATTTCTTATTTGGTACTTGTCGCAGAATAACAAAACCCTTCCCGACATCCAAAGCTGGTACAAAATACTAGGATCACAAATACATATAGTTGGTGCCATTGTATTGCCAGGGCGTGCGGGGCGCTCCAACCTGTTGCTCCGAACTATTTTATTAGCGCGAGTGTGTCGGCGGGCCATTCTTTACGGCTCTTTTGTTGGCGTGGCGTTTAGTCGCACATTGTGCCACGACGTGATTGGCCCGGTATATAAACGCAAACACGCATATTTCCAACTTTTTCTGGCTTTTTGCTCATTTCACTTGAATTCGCATTTTGAAGTTAATAGAGAATTCTGTACGTAACTTTCGTAGAACAACAGTTACCAAATACATATTGATCAAAGGTTTTGCGTTGGAATGTTTTATGTTATTATCAAACAGGCGTCAATTGTATTGACTTTGATCTGGTTTTATGAAAGGTTTTAATATTTTTGTATTTCATTGTTATATGTTTAGTTTCCGATTGTAATATTTTATAGGTAATTTTGGACATTTATAAATCCTAACTAATATTATAAATGTGAAAGTGAGTTTGTTTGTTACGCTTTTACGCCTAAACCACTGTACCAATTTTGATAAATTTCGGTATAGTCTTAGGTTGGACTTTGGATAAGGATATAGGCTACATTTTTAAAATTCATATACCAGATCAACGTTTGCCGAGTCAACTAGTAGTAAATAAAACAAGTTACATAAATAACATTTTTCTGAAAAGATAATTTATTACAGCATATTTTTACCACAGTAAACAAAACAGCTTTGTTCAGCTGGCTGCTTGGCGCCCGACGCCTCCCCGTATGTCAAGATTGTCATCCAGATAGACGCCAATGCGGTTCCTGCATAAATTGAAGGCTTTGCATCCGCAACGGCGGGATTTCCCTCAGGCTTTTCAACGTTAAAAAACCGGATTCATCTCGTACCTCCAATACTTCATCTATAATTCAATATTCGCTATTACCTCGAGTGGAATATTTACAATTGTAATTTACGCGACTAATTCGCTCTTTCGATGTGACTGTATAATGGCTGATTTTCAAATAGCTTTCCGATTATTGTATGAATATTCCGATTATTTTATTAGTTTCATTTTTATACAAAACTTGTTATCGAAGTTTTTAAAAATCTCTATTTTGATATAATGATTTTTATCCGTTTATTTATAGATTTGTGTAAAAGTTATGGATGTCTTTAACTAAGAGTTCTGTATTATGTTTTTAAGTTTTCACTACTGTTACTATTTCTCTTCTAAATTTGGATCATTTATTATTAACTAAATGGTAAAATATCGTATTCGTCGTCGAGATATATTAATTTACTTAGAACTTATATCCTTAAATATTTTTATGTTCAAAACGTGATGTAGCTAGATAAAAAAATACCTCTAGTTAGTAGTTTTAGAAAACTGAATAATAGGATATCAAGTTTGGTCAAATATAAAAAAATGTATAGACAAAAATCTAAGTGGTGTTCGGATTCACGTAGATTGCACTGTCAGCATCAAATAAATCTGACATTTTTTTAAAATCTGGATAGAATTTTATAATTCCTGTTCATTAACTTGTATCAAAAAGATATGTTATAGTTTATGCTCGAATAAAAATAAATAAATACATAGTATCCTAAAAATTCAGCTATAAAAAATGATTATCAAATAATAAAATTCTTCGATTCTGTAAATCTATGAAATAAGGTGATAAGTGAATAATTTTTATAATTTAACATTATTCTTCAAAAGCGTTATAATTTAATTTAATGACCAATTTGTCTTTAATGGTCCAATTTTGTTACGAAAAATCTCAATTTTGCTTAAAACTTTCGACTAGACAATCTTGTAACTTTATATTGAGTTACGGAATCGTTTAAAGAGCAAGTTCAGACATCGGGTATCGATGCTTTCTTATTTAAGCTAACTTTACGGACTTAGAATTCAATAAAGCAGCCAAAGGAATTTCTTTGACTAAATCAGCTAAAGGATTAATTAATAGAAACTTTTGGTGGCTTTAGATAATGATCTAACATTAACAGTTTAAGTACTGTTTACTAATTTGGACTCACCAAATGAAAGCTTTGTGCCATTAATTATATGATCAAAGAAAATTTTACAAACAAAATTGGTTATTATGTAACGAATCATCGTCATAGTCGTAACCTTATTGTCCTTTTATCCAATTTCAAATAATTAAAACTTGTATAAGATATTGATAGTTTAAAACTGAGGACCCTCGTGTCGCAGCGGTTTTCATCCGTCGAAAACACTAAGTTTGATTCGTGTTCCAATCTGGTACTTTATTTACAATATTTATTTATATATGATTAAACTAACACATTGATATTATTTTACTTCCATCTTCTATCAAATTGAGGCCCCAAGACAATTCGACCTCATATTAAAACAGTTCTAAACACCTAATTTATTCTCTAAATATAATATAGCTCTTTCAAAACTTAGCACTCAATTGATTTGCTTAATTTAATTGATGTATTCCAAATATATATAACCTAACCATTCAGATAATACTTTTTGTGTTAAAATACATGTAATTTAAATATATAACTAATTTTTGTCATTTTAATCATAATTACAGTTCATTTTAAATTTTATGATCATATTTCCTGGGTCGTTGGATTACTGTGAAATGTCGCAGTAAAGCGGTTTTGTGTCGAGTTCATCCCGTTAGCACGCAACTGCAAACTGCACTGTTGCAGTGTCATCGCAATTCAGTGGCTCACTACGTGACCCCATTTACTGGTAATCCTCGGGCACCTGCTTTTCAAATCTTCATTTCCTTTGTTACGTCGTTTTGTAAAATTACTTGAGATGAAACACATTCTGATAGTATGAAAGACCGCTTAAGTGTGGATTATAAGACTAGCATTGGTATTATATAGTGTATGTAACAACTGGAATAAATTTCTTTTAATTGTAATGGTACTTATATATGATACTTTTAATGTCATTTAAGTTAACAATCCCTGGAAGTGATGAAAACCGATTATTATTTTTTTAATTTAATAGGGAGGGATTTTGATTCATTTTTTAACAATAGTAAGAAAATGATAATGGGTATGGTATTGCACTGGTGTAATACCATACAATAAGGAATATGCTACAAATGAGAATGGATGGATTCAGAAGGAGAGACTTACCGAAAAAAATATGGATGGATTACGTACAAACGATATGGCGAAATAGGACTTTAATGTTGAGATGGTGGATAACAGAGGAGAATGGAAGCAGAGAACGTGTTGTGCAGGCAACATATTATCTGGAATAAAGTCAAGATGTTTAATACATACGAAAATATTTGTATGTCTAATAAATTTACAAATTGCTCAAAGAATATATTTAGTCAAAAGTAACTAATACTACATGGTATTATGCTAAAGATGCATGCAAATTCAAAAATATTCGTGCATATTAATATTTTATAAGATGACAAGATATTTTTTTCTAGTTTTTTATCATATTCTATTTCCCAGTATATGTTTATCTATACAAATAAATAATATTGGAGGGTCTGTTTGTAATATTAAAATAACCGCTTTTTATTAAGTGCATTCGGACGTATACAACGGTACATATACCAAAACAACATTTTTTACAATTTTTGTTTGTCTGTCTGTCTGTTTGTTCCGGCTAATCTCTGCAATGGCTGCACCGATTTTGACGGGACTTTCACTGGCAGAGCTATCTGGGAGATATATCAAGGAGTAACTTAGGCTATTTGTATTTTAGAAAAAAAAAATAGGTTTCTTTAAAATTATAAGTTTAAAAAATGTTATCTTTCAATTTAAGTTGACATCAGATTTATATCATCAATCATATGAAATAGGGTTCAGCTTAAGCTGGACATTGTAGGTTGAATTTCCAATTTAAGTTAACCTCAGATTTATGTCATCAATCATATGAAATAGGGTTTCTAGGTTCGAACGTACGTATTCCGTATGTTATATTTCATTTATATTTTAGGGTTTATAGGGTTTGTAATCCAAAATAAACCATAAGATATCCAAAAAATTTCGCCCAAAGTCACTATTCCACGCGGATGGAGTCACGGGCACAGCTAGTATACAATAAAATACTCTTCTTTATTGGTATAATATTGTATACACATTTATGTAATATATACACAAATACGTGTAAAATACGTGTAATTTCTCTCTCACGCACACATCTCTTTCTCTCTTATGCTTTGGCGACCAATATACAGATATTTTTCTAATTTGGAGGCTGGAACTGATGTTTTTGTTTTATAGCATAGGTACAACATAATTTTATTGAATGACCCTAATATTATTTGATAGTGTTATTATGTGATGACTGTTTTATGAAATCTTAATAAATTATTATTATTGTTTCCACTAATAAATGATCAGAAACTTTAAATGAAAACTTAATACTTTTTATTTGAAAAGATTTTCAGAATTTTATTAATGTTAATTAAATAAAGGTCAATATTACTTTAAAAAAAATAAAGAGCTAATATTTTTCAAATGGAAATGTATAAAATACGTGATTTTAATTAACATTAAGCAAATATATGTACTAAGAGAGAGTAGCAAAAAATTCAGGTCCAGTGGTCCGTTGAAAGTATTCGCTGAGTTTTATAAATAGGGGCTTTCATGTGATGAAAAAACGTGGTATGGCACGACAAATCGCGTGACGCCGAAATGAGCCGAACGCATCGATCGTGACGCGCGCCACAAGCCACCACCAAATCCTAGGGTTGCCACTAATGCATTTTGTACAATTTCGAATCTTTGTGCATTTTTATAGTACTACATGACAGATTAATTCTTAATAATATTTTAGGCTATGATCATGTTGCAACGCTCCGAGTTTTTTTTTGTCGCACTGTTCGTGTTTTACAGCCGCTATGAACAAGCCTTACAATGGCTTAGATTTTTGTTATTGCGGAATTGTCTGTCCTTCGGCTTCATCATCAGATCAGTTACATAAGTGTTAATTCAGATAGTCCAGAAATATTTTTACTAATAAAAATCGGCCAACTTCAATCTAAATCTTTCAATAATACCCTAGAGTTCTGAGACAACAAACGATTAAAATATGTAAAAAATTAAGAACATGATCCTTTTTTATATCGGTTGCATTTAAAACCCTTCGGAGCCCATTATACTCTACTGAATATCGTCAAAGGCTAAACTTCTACGTGCTTTTTTGCATTAGTCCCTAGATTTCCTGTTCAAAGGGGACTTCCTGTCCTTAGATTTTCTGCTACAAGAAATTGCTCTTCCCATATAGTCCTAACAGTTAATTAGCAATTTAGGAATAATGACTGGAAAATTGTCAAATGCAAAAAAAGTTTTTTGTTAAAAGTATTTATAGTGAAATCCTTAACATTTAATTAATAATTAATTATATTTACATTTAATTAATAATTAATTACACACATCTTTGAGCCGGCAATAAAAGTTTGTTCATGATTTACTGCAGATTAGCAATATTTAAGCTTTTTGAATTGCTGTGGTACAACAGAGAGGCTAACGGTCCATTAATAGTAAGGAGTTAACGACACAAACATAGGCGATGTTTGTAATGCCATCAGTATCGTTAACACACTGCCGTCTGCGTAGGGGGACTGGAACCTGTGTCACTTATACCATAACAGTATTTGTATAATAGCCTTGTGGCTATTATGGTGGAATATTTAGAGACCTGGGGTGGTTGCCATACAGACGGGCTACCCAGGCTAGGGTTGTTTTGTCGCCTACAATAAGGTGACCCGGCCACAGGGGTCAGTCAGTATTCTTACGCGAAAAAAAATTTATTATGATAGTTTTTGATAAGTAGTAACCCTAAGTTATGAAGCACGGACCGAGTAAAATCACTTGACGCATAGTTAGTGGGTCTAGGTGAAGATTACTATTTGGGACATAAAGCAATTTTGTTCGGGTACGTTATCATTTTATATAGTACACACAAAACGTTTTCCATTGTGTGCGTAATTTTGAGGATTAAATAAATGTTTTGCTACTTTTTTGATGAATTTAAATATGTTAATATAATAATTAAAGAAAATACTCTTTAATCATATTGTCATTTAAATTAAAAAGTAAGTCAATTGTAGTAACTAATTTTACAGTTTGATTCATTTAATAGAACTTGTCGGCAGGTATCGGTAAGGTTCATTGACACCTTTCTTCCTGCCCTATTCCTACTTTGTATAGAGGCGGCACAACATGTTCTCTCCTCCCACTCTCCTCTGTTAGCCGCCATCTCAATATTCATTGACACCTTTGTTAAGTAATATTAGTATGAAGTAATTTCACGTCTATCATATAGAATAAAACTAATTTCTTATACTTTATTTAAACGTGTGATTAAAACATGATATACACAATTATAGAATAAGGATTCTCCTTCGTAGAGTTAGAGTTGTTCCCTTTTTTCCAGGGAAGGACCGGTTGCTTTGTGATATTAAAATAAACGACATTAGAAATCAGTTTAATATTTGTCATAAATTATTCATTTAATACTACTGTGGCTCTACGGCTAGGACACGTCGCACGGTTGTGAAGGTCATGGATTCGATTCCCGTCCGGATTCTAGACGGTTGTGTATAATATGTATTTATTTACAAAAAAGTATATTTGTGAGTAGTACTAGTATATGTTTTAAATTAATAATGTCCTGAAATAAAATTTTTAATAATAATGACCATATTAAATTTAGAATCTCTCTGCCAGAGGAAGCTGGTATAGTTAAACAACGGTCTTTCAGGACCGTTGTTCGATTTCCGGTAAAGCCGGCCGTATGCCAACTGATAGCTATCAAAAATTAGTTCAAATCTCCGCGCAGGGGCGGAGTAATACTAATAATTGTGGCCGAAGTTGGCTCTCTACGTTTTAGGGCCCCAGGCCCATCTGGATGGCAACCACTCTTGGTCTATAAGTAGTATAATAATAAATTGCCTGGGCCCGGGGTCCGCTTTCCAAGTTCTCCACTTCGCACGATCCTCGACATCCCTGTAGTGAGTATTGGCACGCATATCACAGCACTTTTTGGGGCTACCCCTCTTACCGGGGCCCGGTGAAGGTAGTATGGCTAGATATTTGTTCCCCATGTAAGTAGCCGGTTGCCGTAAAACGTGGCAACACCATCGAAGGCTTCAATACATGCAAGGGACTCTGCAACGGATTTTTATTGGTTTTATCATTCCTCCACATGACATGAATCGGGATTAAAACATCATATACAAAAGTACGTAGGTAAGTGGTAGCCAAGTGGCATCATGATTGGAGAAATAGAAGTCATGGGTTAGTATGCCTCCGTACCATGCACCACTTGGGCAGTTTTTGTCGCCTAATGTGCCTTATCACATTGTTTCTCCGTGCAGGGGCGGAGTAAGAACAATAACTCCCCCTGCGACCGGGGTCAGCCTGTCGTAAAAGATGACAAAACTACTCTAGGTACGTGGTAGTGTTCCAAGCCTGATGGCAACCATCCTTAGTCTATAAGTATGCTACCAAGTTTGTGTTGTGTTCCGGCATTAGTGACCCAGGTTCCTCTATCCCTATGGGATAGCAGTGTGTTCGCAGTGCCCCTGGCGTCGCAAATATTTATAAGCGACGGTAACTGCTTACTATTAAGTGGGCCGTCAGCCTGTCTGCTGTTCCTCACCAATAAAAAAAGACAAGATTTTTGCAAATCATAACACTCACTAAATAGTTTATGCTAATTAGTTTGTAAGTAATATTTGGATCATTTTAGAGGGTTAAGTACAATTTCCCTGTTCACAAATCAACGCTAAAATTCACAATAAACCTGAAATTTAATTAAAGAAAACGAAAGAATTCCATTCCAAAATCTTCTTGACGGCTGTCTATTTAATGCTTTTAATTGTCTATTTTTGTTTTTAATAAATGTTGATTATTATCTAGACAAAAATAAGAATTATTTATAATTTTATTATTCTTCTTTTTTTCTGCCATTTTGCAACATTAACTCTAAAATCTCGGGTCCGCTGTTAAGTGCTATCACAGAGTGAAACTGACATTCATTTTTGTGTCACTGCGTTTCGTAACTCTCCTTCTTATACAAAAAGCACAGGAATATATAGTACCGCTAAGGTTTTTTTATAGGGATGAATGTCTGATCATCTGACCCCTAAAGGATTGCACTATAATGAAAAATTATTATCTGACTATAATTTATCAAGAACTAGTTATGTTTTATTTTATTCTAAAGCTATATATAGCATATGTTACATTTGATATTTTCATTTGGCAAAGTGACCATAAGTAAATATAGTATGAATAAAAATAAAAAAATTTGCTGTCATTGCCATCGTTAATTCATATTTATTACTGTTCACGTAGTTATTTATTTATTTAATTGAAATATTTTTCGATGTTAACAATTAATGGATTTCTCAATCTTCTGTCGGATTACAGTGATATCCTCAAAAGGCGGAAATGTAATCTCTCGTCAGTTATCGAAGATATAAAATATAAATACAACACGATTTAAACCAGTCTGAAATGGCTAAAGCATAAAATGGTATAAACGGGTAATAAAATAGATATCGAGAATCATAAATTTCATTTTATATTTATGTGAATTGAATATAATTTTACTCCATAAATATTTTAAAAAAGCTCAGTGACACTCGCTAACATATTCGATCCATTTAAAAATAAATTATTATAAAAAGCTTGAATCACATAAAAAACACAATAGACTTTTTTTCCAAAAAGAGATTATATGTAGATCAAAAATATCACTAATTCATCCCGGCTTGGTTTTAAAATAAAATGAAAACGAATGTGTTTAAATATAATCTAGATGTCATAGGACAAAAAAAAAACATCAAGTACTTTACAAAATTCGTAGTTAACTTACATATTCTTTGATATTTGACCTTATTTTACAACCAGAGAAGTTGCTTACCAATAAAAATATTCAGTTAAAATAAATGCAACTGATACCACTTGTACTGCCAGTACAGTCACGTACCCATTTAATCTAACGGTATAGTTTGTATCAATTAAACGTTATAGTTTACCATCGGTACAGTCGCGTCGAATCACCCGAGCGGACGATTCACCGGAAATGACGCAGAAAATTGCTCGCCGCCTCACGTGGACGCAATATCCCATGTCTACTTCCAATTATGCAGATTATGTCGCCGACGATACATTTATTACAAAGTCGACTTACATGTACCGGTCTGCTTCGATGTGCAGTTATATATAATTACTAGTATCTTGGAGCTTGAAGTAAAAAATGTTCATGATTTACTAGCAATGATTGAACTTTTTTTATTACTGTAGGACAGCAGAAAAGCTGCCTGTCCTCTTATAAGTAAGCTGTTACCATCACCTATGGATGTTTGAAACGCTAGGAGCACCGCTAATATACTGTCCACGTAGGAGAACTGGAACCTGGGTCGTTTATGCCGGAACACAACTTAAGGTTAATAGTAGCATGCTTAAACCCAGGGATGGTTGCCATTCAGACGGGAGCCCTACTAGTTAGCTAGGGCTGTTTTGTTGCATTTTTTCCATTTCCCTGTCGAATAATATTTTTAGACTATTTCTCGATATAGGTTGTTCTTTGAAAGTTATAGCGTAGACTAACCTACTAACTAGGGTTTAATAGGAACTATTTTTTCTGTTAGAAGTCTATATAATTGTTCAGTTTTGGGGTAAAAAAAAAACTCGAATTCGGGTATAATAGACTTACCAGAATTGTAAACTGTAAGTTGAAATAATTTTCAAACTATTTTATAATATGTACACAGATTTATTGTTAGATTTTCATTCAATTAAATCCTATAATAAGAGCACAATTATAATCAAAGCTAACACCGGTTAATAATGCTCACCTGTACTGGTGAAGTAAGTATCATGTGGCTTTGTATGCTACTTACGGCATCGAGATGTTAGTGAACGTGCACATGTGAATCGAGAGGCAATCCGCATAATGAGAAGGCGGAGGTTATTGCGCGGATCGGACCAAGTCGGCAATTCCCATTGCTAGTGCTAGGAACGGGCACAATTGATTCCTGTGCACATTTGTTTTGTTTTTATTGTAGTTATTATTATAAATTAAGAAAATGTCTTGATTTTAAATCCGAGATACTAAATCGAGTAACAAAAAGGTAGTCAGTGAGAACTTGGAAAATATCAAAATAATTACTTAACTTGCATCCTTTTAATATTGAATCAAAGCCAAAAGTGGCATTACTTAAATAATATTATTTGCACTATGAGACCCATCGTAATACTAAATCTTACTGGATACCTTAGCATCTTGGCAACAAGTAATATACTTAGAATAGTAGCTTAGATATCAGTTCAAAAAGTGTTAATACTTTTCTATTTTGAGTAAAGACGTTATTAAGGATAGCCGAATTCAGAACAAATTAATATCAATATCAAATTTTAGTTGATCAGCGACTTCACATTTATTATTACGTTACTTTATGAATTCACTTACAAAGTTCGGAAACTATGGATAGAAAAGCGGTGTTCAACGAAAGTTGTGAAAGTATTGTTGGCTCGTAAAAAAATGTTTACTCCCTCACTATTACTTGTGACGTGACCCGCCAGAACTTTTTCGACAAATTCATTAGGTAATCTGTCTCTTTCGCGTATTATTAAATGAATAAAATTTTTAGTGTATTATTTTTCCTAAATGGATAAATAATTTTAGTTTAGCTGTTTATCTGTGTTACCATGAACAATATTAACTGTATGAATCGTACATTTAACTAGGGAGTCGTAAGGCTCAATCCTGCAACCCACCATAAGGTAGATTGGTAACCAGGATTTCAATCCGTGTGCCGTTCCTGCCATCTTTTGTACTTTCAGACAGTTGATAAGAGGCTGTAGTAGCGTAGATGATGTGATGCCAACATGGCTTCCCCTTGAAGTTAGGTATGATAAGTCGGTTTGCTCAAGACATAAAAAAGCAGTCATAGGCATTGCTTCGTTTTTATTTGGGAGCGGAGTATTCAGACAGGATAAGCCCCTGTAATTATAAACAAATCTAGGCACATCTAGAATTTTAAGTTAGAATAAGTTTCGCCAGAATATTGTTTTTAGCAAATAAACGAAAGTTCCTGGACTTTTATTTTATCGAAATACGTTATACAATAAATTATAAAAATACTCAGATTACGTCACTAATTGTGATCTATCGCTGTCAATAGACGTCTCAAGTTACCATTACAGATCAACTCAAAATAACCGGCATAAAATAATTCACCGTCAATAACATTTGTTCGGTTGAGATGTCCCCAATTACCCGCCGATTGATGGCAACTGCGATCGCGACCTGCCTCGGATCAAATTTCGAGTACTCGTCTCCCTACTCCCCCTTGACGTCTACATTCACCCGAACATTATTTGATAGATCTGCCCCAACTCGGTCACTGAGAAAGATTTTATTGACCGCTTATTATTATATTTTATGGACATCCACTCTTATTTCATAGCCTCTAAGTCGAAGTTACTGTTTTTATGACCATATTGTCGGTGTAATTTTCGATGGATTTAACATTTTTTCAATAATTTGGTTGGTAAGCTTTTTGCATAGTTATAAACATCTAGACTCATAATTCGAGCACAACAAGTAAAACTAAGTGTTTTTCTTACCTTGAAATGGTTCGGTGATTTGAACTATAACTTGAGTCAAATGTACAACACTAAAGCTGTTGTGAACACCTTACAAACCGTTCAAATAATATTGAATTGGACAAAAATAAACACATTAGATTTCACTTCCAATTTTCAATCGGAGAAAATTAAGCCAAGCGCCGCGAGAAACGAGATCTTGTCCTTTTCCAAAGTTTTCCAAAAAGCTCTGTAAAATCCTTTTCCTCGCAACAATCTTGTATATTCTTTTCTTTTCAAATTGCGGTTGTCCCGTCGCGGCAGACACGTCCAGGTAATAACGCAATAAACCACTGATAGCTTCCCCTTGGAAAAGTGATCGAGTTTTCCTTCAACCTTTCGAAAACGAGTTGTTCGGCGACTTAGGTTAGCCGTCGTATTTTTAAAATCTAACCTTATTTCCAGCACGAGAGCGTTTATAACGCTTTAGCATTACTTCGCTGAGAGCTGTGCAAATCGGTCAGTTCGCCTGACCGCGGTGGTGTTTTTCGCGGTGCGCCCGCAACACTGCGGCCATCACTTTGTGTAATTGAAAACTCGATGTGCACTTGTACGGAACACCCGTTTACAAATACTCGTAAATCTTTTACGGCTGAAGATTTACGGGCATATATTCTTTTGGAAATAAAGTAATTTGTAGCTTTCGCTAATAGGAAACCTATGTGTGTTTTTTGGCTTTAGATCTGATTTTATTGCATTTTTAGCTGTAGGATTGAAATGGGTCACTGAAGTCTGATATACTAAAATTTTGAGTAAAAGTCATAAGGAGTAATCTATTCGTCGTCTTTTACAATATCCTAGGAATCAAGATTTCCTTTATTTTTTATATATTGTTGATGTACAATGTTGAATTGAAACTCTTTTTATATATACAGATTCTATTTGCCTGTATTATTGTAATAACATACGTTAATTTGTTCAACAAAACAAGAACAACATCTTTTTTTTTATTCGCATGTCATGATTACAATAATCAGAACTTATCAATGCGAGTATATTATATAGGACAATGAAATTACATTATCTGTATATTATTAATGAAATTAATAGTGAAGAAGTTATTGTATTTCTTAAAGTTGTTTCTGAAACTTCTTAAAAAACTGTGAATAACAAAGAAAACAAAGAAAAGAATTTACTACGAAGTACAATCCGTTTCTCGGAGAAATCTTTTTCAATCGACTGAGAACAATTTTCCTTTACCACCTACAGCTCCGTTCGAGTACATTGTTCCTTGCATTTTACTATTTCCCGATACAAATACGAGTTGTTTATTATTTTATTTATATTTTTTTCCGTCTAGTTGTCGTCTGGTTAAGACTGTTTAGGTATGAACTATCTATCATACGCTGAGCAAAATGAATTTATTAATTTAATGTATTAAACAATTGTTATCAGCCAATCACTGTCCACTGCTGCAAGTCTGTGCCACAAATGCCTTGTTTTTCCTATCTAGCCCTGACCGGAAACCTTATCATGGCATAGGTTCATCGGGCTGGGGAGCGTCCTACGCTACGTTCTCTTAGACGCGGTCTTCACTCGAAGACTCGTTTGCTCCAACAATTTGTTTGTTAATTTATAAACCAACTAAAACAGTTATATTGGTTATAATAATGATTAAGTTAATTATTACGTATCACAAAAAATTCAAACCACTTAGTAATCGTTTTTAAGAATCAAATTAGTAAATGAAAAAGCACTTTTTGATTATTTTTAGCAAATAAGTTTTTTCAGAAAATAGAAAAACGAGATTCAGTATTTTACAGTGGTTATTTTTTTATTGCTTTAAACCCTTAGTTCCCAAAGCTGTCCAGGTGGACCCCTAGGAGTCCACGGGAGACTAGACGGAGGTCTACGTTAGCGTGACAAAAAAGGGGATACACAAATTTTAAGCGGGGTCCATAAAAATTTATTTGCTTTCGATAGTGAAAAACTAAAATGTTGGCTTGACTTCACCTATCAATGTAGGCAGATATTTTAAGAAGCTCAGCGACTCTTACTTTTAAAAACTTGCATATTTCATATAAAAAACCAGCATGGATCATAAATCCATTTGATGAAACAGAAATCTGGAATGTGATATTATAAGAGGAGCTACTCGAGCTTAGCACTAATGAGGAACTGAAGGTGAAATATAAAAGAGGATATCAAACATTTTGGCTGCAGGCAGATACCCGAAAAATACCCGAAAAATATCCTGGACTGTGGAGAATTGCGAGAAAGCTTTTGATAGCGTTTTCCTCGTCATATCTTGTCAAAAAAAGTTTGTTTCGTTACAAACCTTTTAACAATAAAAGGAGCAGATTGAATATCATGGAACGGGGAGATTTGCGGTTATTCCTAACGAAACTGAATCCAAATATTAATTACATATGTTTGCTGTCAATCCATCAAGAACATCCCTCCCATTAAAATTAAGACTATTTTGAAATTGTCATTGTAGACCTTACGTTACGTTATTAATGTTTAATTTTAATTATATTACAACAGTTATCATAATACAATGTAATAAGATAACAATAATAATTAATAGTGTAACAATTACATATTTGAATAAATACAACACTAAAAATATACTATTTTTCCTTTCTTTTTTTTACCCTTTCGAATGGGGAGTGGAATGGGGAGGGAATGAGTTATCTAAATGAAATAAGTGAGAATTGATTTGTTCCTTGTGCTGTGAGTAGATGTCAGAAAAGTAAAGTTGGATGGAATCACTTTTTTGACTGGCCAACTTTACTTTTTTGACATCCACTTACAGCATATTCAATTAATTAATTACCCAATCAATTCTCACTTTTTTTCGAAAACTATTAACTCGTGGTTGGAACTCGGGCGCAACGCAAATGTCCATATGGTAGAAATGTGGCTGCAGGGGGTCCACCGGAACCAGCTAAATTTTGAGTGGTCTATAAAAAAAAGCCTGGGAACCTCTGCTTTAAAAAATTAAAGGACAATTTAAAAAAGACCCTTCATGTATATCTTATAATAATGAACTTTGTTTTTAAATGCGATACTTTCTTTCTGCTTTTCGGCAGCTATTTTCAGCAACTGAAAAAATCAACAATAAGATTATTACCACTGAGAAATATAAAATTTACTCTATCAACTATAACATTGTCATAAATATGCGCTGAGAGTCCATATAATAATCAAATTATTAAAACCATTTAATGATGAATAACAGTCGTTGAGCGGCTTAGTGAAAAGTACTAATGTTTTAAATAAATAATATCCTGTTCTATAATGTCTATGACTGGCAAAAGGTACAATAAAAATAAAAACAAATTTTAAGTCAGAGTCGTAACTTATACCATTAACTAATCTCCAAGCTGAGCTTTAAAAGGTCATGTTGCTCATTTCGATTTTCTAACCAGTTTATGGCTTCGAAATTCTTTGGTAATATAAAGTGTAAATATTTATTCTTATATTATTAAGAGATTCATTCTACTTGTGATAGTGAAAATAATTGTATTAATTTACCATCACGGCTGGTGCAGTGGTTATGTCCTTATACAGACGTGTTTGGAGTTCGAGCTCAAAAAAGCACATACTTTGCAGGTAGTTTGTTGAAATGTATGTTTGCATAAAAATACTGCAATACAAACTTCATATAATGCAAAAAGATTGTCTTACATGTATTGTAATGATTTGTAATTTTATTTATAGTTGAGTAATTATTTAAGTATATTACTAGTAGCTTCTATTTAATAATTGAAATAATTTAATAATAAAATCGTCTGTAGCTCCTATAAACTTTTTGTATTTTTTCTAAAAGTAGGGTATATTGTTAATTTAATGTACAGTATTAACTTAAGACTATCAAAATAATTATATAAATAAATAAAATGTATTTCAGATGTAAGTCCATTCAGAATACGAGGTTCCTAACAGTGATACAAAAGTTCTTCAGAATTTTCTACGAAATCTAGAATATTTCGTATAGTGGTAAACATGAAATAATCCCCAGATATTTTGAGGAATGTGAACCGAAATATATCTCAGAAATAGCCAACAATGGAATTTAATACTTACAGTACACACCCCAGACCAAATTATGGAAGTAATCCTTGCTAACTCGATGATCGAACTGAGCAGAATGTGCACGGAGGCCAAAGCGGATTTTAATTAAGGACCCCGCTTTGTCAACCGTTCCTTTTAATTTTGATGAATAAAGAAAATTATTTATTTGGCGGCCTTAACGCTTACCGTGATTTATACCCCAAGTTACGGACGTTTATAAAGAATCGCCCACCCTCTGGGAAATATCTTTTCATAATTCGTAGAGTTTGACGCCTTACATTAACGCTGCGCTCGGACTAAACAATGGATTCGCTGATGGCTCCTACAAAATGTATGACCCCACAACATTGCACTGCGGGGAAATGTGGTTATTCTAGTTGTGATTATTACGAAATTATTTATGAATAAGCATTTCTAGAGACGCGCTTTAAATTTGGTTTCTAAATATTTGTTTTTTTTTTGTTTCAGGTACGATTGCTGAATTTATACAGTTATGCAGTTAGTTGGTAAGATTATGAACTGCGAAAAGAAGTAAATTATTGAAAAAATGTTGTGGCACCATTACATTACTTCTATCTTCTTATATTTGTGGTAATAGTAACCAGTCATAATTTTAAAAAGTGATCCTAAAATGTATTGCTGACATCCGTGTTTAGTATAATGAAGGTTAAAAGTATTTTCTAAATAATTCAAAATCATTTAAAAATATAGTTTAAATATTGCAGAACATTTAAGATTATGACATTTTTGTAACACATCGTTGTTTTAAATAAACAAAGGAGTGCTGAAAGTAAATTTAAACAACCTCAATGATAAATAACACGGATTAAAAACTTGTAAATATCCATCCAAACTTATGTCGTAGCCGCACGTAGCGATCGTAGCATCCCCTCATTCGTAGTAAATCTTTTAATCTCTTTACAATGGTCCGATGTCATAAATTTGACATCTGTGACTTTTTTATTACGATATTCGAAAATGTGATCCTCCCAACGGTATGATAAAATCGTGTTTTATGGGCACAACGCCATTCAGTTCATTATTTTATTTCGACGTATCGATTAAATTGACACAAACACAGTGACAAGTTTAATAAAAACATCGATGTCGCATTTTAATGAATCAAAATGTCTCGTCATATTCGCAGCACTCTTCGTTAAATATTTGCCTGGAACTATTTTTAATATATTATTCTTTGTATCTTGTTTGTTACTTTAAGTTAAGATTGTTTGTAGAACGACAGACAGGCTGACAGCTCGCTTAGAATTTAGCAGTTATCGTCGTCATGAGTGTTTGCAACGCCACTGGCATCGCGAACACGCTGCTGTCTCATAAGCGTACAGGAACTTGGGTCACTGATGCCGGAACACAGCACAAAGTTATTATGGCGGCATACTTAAGATCAAACGTGGTCGCCATCCAGACGATGTCGCCTTTTACGACAGGCCGACCCGGCCGTAGAGGTCAATATTCTTTCTCCGCCCCTGCACGGATAAATGAACGGTGTGTTAACTATCGGTTGAACTGATGATCTGGAAACTTACTCGTACGTGGCCGCCCCACAAGTGACTATGTTTTACTCTTATAGTTTTTTTTATTGCTATGGAGCAGTAGACAGATTGATTAATATTATAGTAAACAGTTACCGTAGCCAGTGCGCAAAAAGAGAAACTGGAACCTTTGTTACTGGTAACCGAGCTGGGTTGTAGGGCTTGGATTTCCTACCTAGCTCGGGTAGTTTTGTCGCCTGTTACGCTAGGCCGCCCTCAGCCGCAGGGGTCAATATTCTTACTTCACCCCCTCATGGATAATTATGTACGATTAGATTAATGTTCAAATATGAAGCTCCTTAAAGATAAGTGTGACAATCATATACTATAGGATATTTTTTATACACACAGTCTATTCAAAATATTCACATATCTTAAATATAAAATATTATGAATAGAAAATGACTTGTTATATAGATTTCAATACATTTTTCCCTTGCAAGTTATCCTATTTTGTGTTGTTAGGAGAGGGTGTCCCTGTGAATAGATAATATCCATTCATTATCATTATATAGATATGTAAGAAATATTATGAATCGACATTTTTTTCAACATGTAACGGACAATTTGGGGACAAAATTTGCTACATATTTTCCTCCTCGATGTTTCCGATGTAATGTTAAAGAGAAAGTTATTCCTCTAATTAATTACTATCACAAATGATACAATAGTATTTTTCACGAAATATGATATTTGCTATAAATAATTGCACAGGCTATTATTTTGTCATATATTTTATACTAGCTGTGCCCGCGACTCCGTCCGCGTGGAATAGTGACTTTAGGCAGCATTTCTTGGATATACCTAGTCAGGTCATAAGTATTGTCACACAGTAAAAACTTTTCTTTTAGAATGCTGGCCACAAAAAAGTTTATTGAATTAGAATTTCGAATTGTTCATGAAAATAAAAATGTATAACTTTTAGAATTTTACTCATTTTTAAATATGGAGTGGACGCTTAAAGAAGACCGTGTTGCAGTTATTGCGTTGTATCGTTGCGGTTACGCGCCAATTCAAATTTTTAACATACTGAAAAATTTGAATATTACCAAAAGATTCGTTTATCGTACCATCAAACGATACAATGAAGACTCTAGTGTAGATTACAGGTCAAGAAGTGGTCGCCCTCGGTCTGTTAGGACTCCAGCAGTGATAAAAGCTGTGAAGGCACGAATTCAAAGAAATCCCAAACGTAAGCAGAAACTGTTAGCCCTTCAGATGGGGTTAAGCAGAACCACGGTGAAAAGGGTGTTAAATGAAGACTTAGGGCTTCGGGCATATCGAAGAAAAACAGGACATCGTTTGAATGCTCGTCTAATGGACCTGAGACTGAAGAGATGCCGCGCTTTGTTGAAGCGGTACGCGGGAAAAAAATATCGGGAAATTCTTTTTTCGGATGAAAAAATGTTTACCGTAGAAGAGAGCTACAACAAACAAAATGATAAGGTGTATGCACACAGTAGTGAAGAAGCGAGCAACCGTATTCCGCGTGTCCAACGAGGTCATTTTCCATCCTCGCTCATGGTATGGTTGGGAGTTTCTTATTAGGGCTTAACAGAGGTACATTTTTGTGAGAAAGGTGTAAAAACGAATGCTGTTGTGTATCAAAATACAGTCCTGACGAACCTTGTGGAACCTGTTTCTCATACCATGTTCAATAACAGGCACTGGGTATTCCAACAAGATTCGGCGCCAGCTCATAGAGCGAAGAGCACACAAGACTGGCTGGCGGCGCGTGAAATCGACTTCATCCGGCACGAAGACTGGCCCTCCTCCAGTCCAGATTTGAATCCGTTAGATTACAAGATATGGCAACACTTGGAGGAAAAGGCGTGCTCAAAGCCTCATCCCAATTTGGAGTCACTCAAGACATCCTTGATTAAGGCAGCCGCCGATATTGACATGGACCTCGTTCGTGCTGCGATAGACAACTGGCCACGCAGATTGAAGGCTTGTATTCAAAATCACGGAGGTCATTTTGAATAAACTTTAATGTCATAAGAATCTATGTTTTGTTAAGTTCATTTTGGTATATGAATGGTTACATAATTAATAAACTTGTTACAATTATTTTACATTAAACATGTGACAGAATTTATGACCTGACTAGGTATATTTTGGTTTATTTTGGATTACAAACCCTATAAACCCTAAAATATAAATAAATGAAAGATGCAAACAGTGTTATCGAATGCAACTGTTACGCAATGCGCCTCCGGAATACGTGCGTTCGAACCTACAAAACCAGCCTAAGCTAAACCCTATTTCATATGATTGATGATATAAATCTGAGGTCAACTTAAATTGAAACTTTAAGCTACAAATTCCAGCCTAAGTTGAACCCTATTTCATATGATTGATCATATAAATCAGAGGTCGTTAAATTGATCACAAAAATTTCCGAAACTAATCATTTTTAGCTAAAACTATTTTTTTTTCTAAAATTAAAGTAGCCTAAGTTACTCCTTGTTACATCAGCTATCTGCCAGTGAAAGTCCCGTCAAAATCAATCTAGCCGTTTCAGAGATTAGCCAGAACAAATAGACAGTCAGATTTGTGGTCGGTCACAGTGATCGATTGATTTCCGGTGAGAACGGTCGTGTCGCGGATGCTCTCGCGCAGTTTTGTGCTCGGGTATAGCGCTGACACTGCAGCCTGCATCGTCACGTACAGCCGTGCGAGGTCGTCGCGATGACCCAGTTATCGGTGGTGAATCACGTCACATTGAATGTGTAAACATACTGTTAAGGCGCAGCTATAACTTATTATGGCTTCGACTTCTCAAATTGAATTACAAACAGAAACGGAACATCTGCTTTATAAACATTATATAGAAGAAAAGGTACACCGTGAAAAACTTCAAAGTTTGGTAACGGACCTCCAAAAGCTAATAGAAAATTTGCAGCAAGAATTGAAAGAATTGAGATGCACACAAAAAGAGCAAAATAACACTACTCCGGTCAGTGAAAATAATAAAAACCAAGGAACCTCTAGAACAGTTTATTATGAAACTGATGAGGAGGAACTTGCGAAAGAAACTCAGTGGGTACGTCAAAAAAGTAGGAAGAAGAGGAAATTACTGCAATCACCATCCCCACCCTCAAGAGAAGAAAATCAGCCAGAAAAGCAAAAAGAAAAACCCATGACCAAAAAAGTACCCTTACCACCACCCATAGTGGTTGAGAATATCAAAAACTACCAACAGTTTTATGACCTGCTCTCTAAAAATGTAGATAAAGAAGCATTTCTCGGCAAAATGATGCAAGGAGAAAGTGTTAAAATAAACGCCAAGAACGAGGAAACATATAGAGCTATCACCAAACTTCTAGTGGAAAATAATTGTACGTGGTACTCATATGAAAACAAGCAGGATAGACCAATAAGGGTAATGGCAAAGAACCTACACTTCTCGTGCCTCCCACAACGCATAATTGAAGATCTGATTTCCAAGGGATATAAAATCACCGATGCCAGTAACAAATCGAGCTGGAAGAAAAAAGAACCGCTCAACATGTTTATGCTTTCTTTTGACAAATTATCGATCTAAAAGTCTCCCTTAAAAACCCGCAACAAATAGACACTGACTTGGAGAAATTCATAAAAAATATTCAACAGTGTGCCTGGAAAAATACTCCTAGTCTTAAAAGAAAAAAACAGAACTAATGTATACCCACGAAAAATCAAGTATCTAATAGCAAAAAAAAGAAAACAGAGACGTAAATGGCAGTGTACTCGTCATCCTCAAGATAAAACACTACTAAATAATTTAACCAAAAAGCTTAAAAGAGAAATTCAGAAATTTCAAGATCAGAATTTAAATACTTATCTTAGTCAGCTCACCAGTGATCGAACTACTGAATACTCACTGTGGAAAACGACAAAGAACCTTAAAAAGCCAATAATGCATATCCCTCCCATTAGAGAGATCAATGGGCGGTGGGCAATAAGTAACGAACAGAAGGCAAACAGGTTTGCACAGCATTTAGAGAATATCTTTCAACCAAACGAAGGAAACGAAGAAGACCTTACGCCAAATGAATTGTCTCAAGATGAATTAGAAATAAAACTGGTAACTCCGCGAGAAGTACAGCGTGAGATCAAACATCTGAAGCTAAAGAAATCTCCTGGCTATGATCTCATTACTGGGGAAGTTCTTCAAAAACTTCCACGTAAAGCCATAGTTAAACTCACCACACTAATCAATGCAATGTTTAGACTTAAGCACGTGCCCGACATGTGGAAAGTTGCCGAAGTCATAATGATACCAAAGCCTGGTAAACCACCTCAAGAAACCACATCATATAGGCCGATATCTCTTTTGCCAATTATGTCAAAATTATTTGAAAAATTGCTCCTGAGACGATTGAAGCCCATCATTGAGAGCAGAAATTTAATTCCTGACCATCAGTTTGGATTCAGGGAAAAACATTCTACAATAGATCAAGTTTATAGAATAACCAACATAATAGAAAAAGCACTAGAAGAAAAGAAAGTTTCTACAACAGTTTTCTTAGACGTAGCACAAGCATTTGATAAGGTTTGGCACGCTGGGCTTATACATAAGATAAGAAATATACTTCCTAATCAGTTTGCAGATATTTTAGAGTCTTATCTTACCCAAAGAACCTTTAGAATAAGACAAGAAGATGCATTCTCAGAGATTAAGGAAATAAAAGCTGGAGTGCCACAAGGAAGTGTACTTGGTCCGGTCCTGTACCTATTGTATACCTCTGATATTCCAGAGCTAGAAAACAGTACCATTGCAACATTTGCTGATGACACAGCTATAATGGCAACTGGGGTAACTCAAAAAGAAGCAGTAGAAAAGGTGCAAGTAGCCATCAATACCATAAACGATTGGACGAAAAAATGGCGAGTGAAACTTAATGAATCTAAATCGGTTCATATAGATTTTACAAATAAGAGATTTATTTATCACCCAGTGTACATAAACGGCCAAGTGATATCATATGAAAATACAGCTAAATATCTAGGCATAACACTAGACGCAAAGCTTCGCTGGAAGGCCCATGTCAAAAAGAAACGCAATGAATTAGAGCTTCGCTACAAGAAAATGTACTGGCTGCTAGGGAAGCATTCCACGCTGTCAGTACACAACAAAATACTAATATATAAACAAGTTCTCATGCCCATATGGACTTACGGTATACAGCTGTGGGGCTGTACCAAAGAAAGCAATATTCAAATAATTCAACGTTTCCAAAATAAAGTGCTCAGGGGTATTGTCAATGCACCCTGGTATATTAGAAATGACGACCTCCATCGGGACCTTAAAGTGGAACTCGTCGCCAACGTTATTAAAAGGTACGCCGAAGCTCATGAACAAAGGCTTCATCACCATTTTGAGTTAGTTTAGTGCAGTGTTAGTGTAATGTAGTGAAACAGGTACTACTACAAAGAACACAAGAACAAAGTGACTTCCCCTTAATAGAGACATTAAGAAAAGTGTTATTGGACACATTCTTAGTAAAGTCTATTTAGCAAATTAAGTTAAATTTATATTACTAATTAGTCTACGTATAAGGCTAGATTGTAATTTCAAATGAGTTACCAAAAGGTAGATCATTTTCAAGAAAAAAAAAAAAAAAAATCATTTTTAGCTAAAACTATTTTTTTTTTCTAAAATTAAAGTAGCCTAAGTTACTCCTTGTTACATCAGCTATCTGCCAGTGAAAGTCCCGTCAAAATCAATCTAGCCGTTTCAGAGATTAGCCAGAACAAATAGACAGTCAGACAGACAAACAAAAATTTTAAAAAGTGTTGTTTTGGTATATGTACCGTATATACATCCAAATGCACTTGTAAAAAGTGGTTATTTAAATATTAGAAACAAACACTCCAATTTTATTTATTTGTATAGATTAATTGTCTTTTGTTTATTTTTCCTATTTCTTCGACATAATAAATGTTATTAAGATAAAATCCCATTTAATTAATATATTGCCGTACATATGCAGATATATTTTTTTATTGCTGTAGGACAGCAGACAGGCTGATGACCTGCTTAGAATTTAGCAGTTACCGTCACCTATAGGTGTTTGCACGCCAGATATTTAAATTATTAGAGTATTAGTAGTTTTTTTAATTAGATTTCGTTCAAATCTATACTAATATTATGAAGAGAAAAGATTTGTTCAATAATCCGGTTGTAGTTTAAAACTTACAAACCGATTTTAATTTTCTTACTGTGGGTATTTCGGTAATTCCGAGTGGTTAATTTGATTAATAAATATTTTTTAAAATAATTAAATTTGTATTACTAAATAAAGAATAAAATATTTGCACATGTAAATATCATAAATTCGTATAATTATTAGGAACTTATTTAATTTTTATTTTAAAATTATTCATTATTCAATTAAAAGATTCAATGGTTCGATGAATGTTATGATATACACGCGTCAATCCTAGATGGCGTGTGCGTCAAATTACATCGTGGTATAGTTTATTTATTTAAATTGATCACCAATAAGCCATACCTACATTGATCAAAAAGTTCCCGGACTGAAATATAAATGGCGCCACATATGCATAATATATTATAGTATTCTATAGCGCCATCCTTTATAAGGTATGTGTCAAAATTTCACGACAAATGGACCACGTGTTCTCAAGTTATTGTTGTTTGTGTCAAGCAACTTTGGTGTCTTTGTCAAAAGTTGGATAATAAAAAATGTCGTGTGTTGATCAAGCATTGTTTTTGATCGGAAAAAATGCGAAAGACGCAAAAAAGTGGCTTGATAAGCACTATCCGGACTCTGCTCCAGGGAAATCAACCGTTTGCGAATGGTATAATGAATTTAAACGTGTTTTAGCGATGTCAACGACGCTCAACGCAGTGGTCGCCTAAATACGGCTTTAACAGCGAAGAAAACGTCAAAAAATCCGCAGAATTGTTTTCACCGACCGCAAAGTGAAAGTCAGGGAGATGGCTGAGGTTTCAAAGTTATCATATGGCAGCGTGCTTACTATTTTACACGAGAATTTAGGTATGAAAAAGCTCAACTTAAAGTAGGTGCCGCGTTTGTTAACACCGGATCAAAAACAACATCGAATCGACGATTCGGACGCCTGTCTGAAGTTTTTCAACGTAACAAGAGTGACCATGGATGAAACCTGGATACACTATTATACTCCAGAGTCAAAGCGCTCGTCAGCTGAGTGGGTTGAGGCAAGTGGAAGCACTCCAAAGCGACCAAAGACAACAATCGGCTGGCAAGCTTATGGCATCAGTATTCTGAGATGCGCATGGTAATTTGTTTATCGACTATCTTGAGAAAGGAAAAAGGATCAATTCTGAATACTATACAGAGTTATTGGACCAATTGAGCGAATAAATAAAGAACAAACGGCCCCACATGGCAAAGAAAAAATCACTGTTCCACCAAGACAATGCACCATGTCACAAATCAATGGCTACGATGGTCAAACTGCATGAATTGCACTACGAATTGCTGCCCCACCCCCCGTGTTTGCCAGATTTGGCCCCAGCAGCTACTGAATGTTCATAGACCTGAAAAGGATGCTCCGGGGAAAAAGATTTAGCACCAACAAGGAAGTCATTGCCGAAACTGAGGCCTATTTTGCGAGCAAAGATCAAGCGTTCTATATATCTTATCGAAAACTGAAAAAACAAGCGTTATAGCGACAAGAGAGGAGGAGCGTTGGGCCGATTGTATCGCCTTAGGTGGAAATTATGTCGTTGAATAAAAACAAATTTCGCAAAAAAATTGTGTTTTTCTTACTTAGTCAGAAAACTTTTTAATCGATGTGTTATTACACAATAATAAACAAAGTATCATTTTAAATGGTGTCACAATTATAGGTGACGACTGCATGCTCAAGAAGTTAATCGCGAAAACAGAAAGATAAATATATAAATACAGAAAATACTAATACCGTAAATAAAATAAAAACTGAAATTTAAACAGTATTAACATAATAATAGATTTTTAAAATATACTTATTAATAAATAGTAACTATGAATAGTGTATAACCATACGCAAATTTATAAACGTATTGTTGATATTTTTATATAAATAATATTTTCATCAAATCTTACCTAAGGGTATTGTTGGGATGAAAATATCGGACAAAGCGCTTGAAATTTCAATAAATATCCTTAAAAATGTGTAGATTAAGCCTGTGAAACTTTTTGTATTTAGTTAGATGTTCACTGCTGATATAAGTGGATTGCAAAAGTTGAGAGGATGAGTATAAAAATGCTCGAGTTTGGGAGAGAAAAGAAAATCAGTAGTAAGGGTGTCGCAATAACCGAGAGTGTATTTTTGTTCCTACAAACTTCCTCAGTAACTAGGTAATGTTGGAATAATGGGCATGAAATACAGTTTTATGTTGACATTAAAACATGTAACTGCTTCTCAACTTTTACACGTGTTGCTCTTCTTTTATTTAACACTATTATTATTTTATATAAGTATAAAATAAATTGATCACGCCCTATCATATAAGTAAAATATTAAAATTTTGCTAAAGGGTTATTTTCATTTCATTAATTCTATCAATTGTAACATGTCTAGTAATAACTTGTAAGGGCTTTCAATACACGATCTTAAGTTCTAAGTGTAAGTTAATTATATTTTAATTTAAAATGTTGATTACTCATCATCATCATCCAAAAGGTCAAAGCTTTTATTAAAAAAACTCGGGATTTACTTAATTACGTTCATTTATACGATTATTCATGGCGAAACGAGTGTGTGTAGTTTATGTTAGTGCCAAACTTTTCTTTTTAACCGGCGAAACAAACGGAGGAGGTTCTCAAGTGGACGCGTAAATATATATTCTATGTATGACCACGCATAACTTTTTACAGGATAATCTGATTTCATTAATTATTTTTTTATTGGGAATGGTACCCCGAAATTGGTCCCTCATAAATTTGGGGAAAAAAATCCCAACTCTAAGGAAAACAGAGAATGATTGACTATTCACTCACTGATTATATATATGACCACGCATAACTTTTGACACAATTGATTTATTTAAACATGTAGTAATTAGTAGATTATAGCCACAAAATTATAAAATAAAAATAAAACATGCAATTAATATAAAATAAAAACTTTTTAACAAAACAAATTAAACCACCGAAAAAACTGAAAAGCAAATAATAATAAACCTTCTTTTTATTAACCTTAATAACTAAGTTCTTAAACTAATGTAAGTATACCTAAGTAATTTTGAGTCGGCACCAAATAAGCAAATCAATTAATAATTAGTTAATTACGTAAAGCGTGATGCGCGGTAGCGGCGCAGCGTGACGCTCCTTCGCCGGAAAATGCCGAGCGTTTACGAAGTTAATGACAGCAAGACAGCAACCCAAACGGGCACACATGTGTGTGCGCTGGCGCCAACTCAAAATTCTCTCTCTTAGGTTCGAGTATACTTACATTAGTTTAAGAATTTAGTTATTAAGGTTAATAAAAACAAGGTTTATTATTTTAACAGTAGTTTAGGTTGCAACCGGAATACTATACGCTTAGATGATGATGATATTTTTTTTTTCTTTTCAGTTTTTCTTGTATAAGGATGAATAGTATAAATAAATTGTCGATCTTCAGCGTGTAATTTTTTCATACTTTGGAATATCTGCAGGGTTCACGGATTGGACTTCCTACCTAAGTGTGATTGTTTTTTTTATTGCTGTAGGACAGCAGACAGGCTGACGGCCCGCTTAGAATTTAGCAGTTACCGTCGCCTATAGGTGTTTGTAATGCCAGTGGCATCGCAAACACGCTGCTGTCCCATAAGGGTACAGGAATTTGGGTCACTAATGCCGGAACACAACACAAGGTTAATATGGCGGCATACTTAAGACCAAAGGTGGTCGCCATCTAGATAGGCTTGAGACCCTACCATGTAGCTAGGGTGGGTTGTTTTGTCGCCTTTTACGGCAGGCCTACCCCGGCCACAAAGGTTAGTATTCTTTCTCCTCCCCTGCACGGTGTTTATGTATTTTACAATAATATGTATTTATGCACAAAATAAAAGCATAGTAATGTATCAATTTTCTTAATACAAGCGTTCTGCATTATTGAAAATAGATAAATAGATTGCTCCAAATTTCGATACGAGAGCCACCTGATCTACCGGCCCTTAAATGAAAACCTTGCGTCAGATGTACGTCTGTTATTTAGCGGGTAATTTTGCCGATAGAAATATTGACTTCTCCGAGGATATTTTTATCGACCATTATACCTTTAATCATCAAAGAAACTATACTGTTATTAAATAGCTTATAAAATCATGATGAATTTCGTCACCTGACATCTAAATGAGAAAATATTACCCAAAATAGCCTTTTGATTTGTCTACAATGTGAAGTTCATATAAAGTTTAACAATATTTAAACTTATTACTCAGTGATGTTTAATCGACTTAAAACTTTGGTTTGTTCATAAAAACTTTATAGACGCAAATATTGTCTAGGGTACACTAAATATAAAGTGGTTTGCAGGCAACCCGAATCCTATGAGCGTGATTGTTTTATTCTCTCGCTCATATAATTTAAATACAGTTTAGTGATAAATTACTCTCATTTTGCCTTCTTTTGAGGGTAGTTTAGAAAGAATTTCGATTAAAATGTAATTATTTATTGATTGTATAAATAGTAATTAAATGTGATCAATTATTTGTTCCATATAAATAAATAGATCTGTGGTAGTCAAGTGATATCACACCCGAAGCCTAATCTACTCGTATATGTCTCTGGTTCGAATCCCACGATAGGGAGCACCGCTAGGTAGTATTTATTTGCATTCATGTGCAAATTATAACAATTGCAAGGCGGTAAAGAAACTGAGGTTATTGGTATGTGCAATTAGCCAACCCGCCTCGACCAGCGTGACAGATATACTGACCATTCCTTCTTGGAGGAGATCCTAGCTCAGCAGTAGGACGTTATGATCTGTTATTATAAATAATAATGATGTTATTATAAATATAAGTACTACCGATTATATTTATAAATATTATACTTTTCTAAATCGCAACAAATTTTTAAATAGAGAGTAAAATATACTATAGTACAGCGATATTTTCTTAAAAGTATACTCTCTAATTAAAACTAAAATAAAAAATTATGTATACTATGTAATACAAAACATTATACTATATAGAAGTATTTACAAACACGTCTGCGGTTTAAGACGGTTCATTAACATAATTGTTATTTACATTCCAATAAAATTAAAACAGTATAATAGGTCTCATTCGGCTTAAGTGCATAAATTACGCTCAAGTTATGCTGGGACGTGAGAATGTATGCTGAATCTTAGTACTCACTGTTGTTTTAAATTTGTTAACTAAATGAAATTAACATGAGTAGGAAGTTTAGACAATGATGAATGATTATTTTAAATTTAAATTATACATTGCAAGCGTTAGAATATACTGTTATTATGACAATAGTCAATCCGGTGTTTGATTAGACATGAAGAACTATATAATTTAATCTGTCGTTATAAATAACGCTATTTAATATTTAGCTTTTAATAATTTAGTGTTGATAATTTGTTTTAATTATTATATTTTTACCTTATAAATTCGCTTCTTTTCTTCCTTTTATTATCAAATGAAAATACCTATTAACGTATTTATATTCAAAATTCAATGAGTATACGAGTAAAATAAATAAATAATTTTAGGTTCAAGTATTTATATTTGACATATTCATGTGATGCTTAAACAAGCCGAGACACATGTTTATTACGCCATTCTCCGTAATTCTCGAACACTGTCCCTCAAAGAATTTTGATAAATAACCGGCTAAAATAATTTTCGAATTTTCGTATGATTCTTGAAGGAGAGCGAACGTCGCGGCGCGTGGGGAATTCTTATCTCACAAACGCAGTACTTTGATTATGAACGAAGGGAATATTTAAAGGAGCTTTTGCTTGCTTTGTGTTGTTACCTGACGCATGTGCAAAATTTATGTAAGAAATATAAGTAAGCATTACAGTATGAAGGTATATATCTGTACGCGTGTTTTTTTTTATTTCACTTGCTATATATACTCTTTGGCTGGCGTTTATTGTAAGTCTTAGAAGATTTTTTCTTTTAATTAGAAATGTAGTATATAGGTATTTGACACTCAATCTTGTGGGTGTATGTGTAAAACCCAGCTAGAGGACATCCGGCATAAAAACCAATCCGGCAAAAAAAATCCCAATAAGATTATATGAGCCTGTTATTACGGGAGTAATCGGTGATTTAACAGTAGCTCATCACGCGTCAGCTTTTCGTATGCATATCTCCTTTTGATAGGCCTATCCAAACATTTCTAGCAGCAGTCTCCAAAACAATCTATAGTGCCATGAATACTAAAAAGCATCATCGTCGATAGCACATATGTTAAATTTCGCTTAGTAGTACTATCTTGTTCTAAATCATTTTCATTTTTCTCATATATATATATATTAAAAGGGTATTTATCACCAACAAACATATAGTAGTAAATCTGTAACCAGTTCGTTCGGAAAGTGAAACCAGTAAGAATCTTATTCCGGTCATTGAAATTGGCTCTGATTCGATCCCATCCCTTCAGCGCCCATCACTTATTCATCAGGCCATGAATACTTAAGTCAATTTACTTGTCGTGAGCCAACTATCCCTAATGATATTGCAGAAACAGAACGCGAGATAGATAATTGATCATCAATATTTTATTACAACTACTTTTTATTATTTTACTTGATGTTAATTACAATTCATATTGTATTTAAATCAATCCATAAAATACAAATAGCGATTTATGGAGAATTATTGAAATGTGTTGATATAAATACTAGCTTTTACCTGCTACTTCACGTGAATTTTTTTTATTGCTGACTAACAGCAAACAGGCTTGACAACCTTCTTAATAGTAACCAGTAACCGTCCCCTATGGATATATGCGACGCTAGGGGTACCGCTAACTTGCTTGTGTAGGTATAGATATAGTAGATACTTGAGACTGCCGCAGTGTGTACTAGTGTTTATACAAGATTAATAGTAGACTAGCAGTAGACTATGTTATACTTCATTATATCTCTGTGCCAAATTTCATTCCATTCCGTTTAACCTTTCTATTCTAACAAGACTGAAAAACAAACACTGAATTATTTTTTAAATTATACAATTTAATGTAAATTACTTTGTAATTTGTTTTTATGACAATTTTATTTAGTAATTATGGCATAGAACTGATTTATGGGTCATATCGAGACGCCCATAAGTGACAAATGGTTACATTTAAGTGCTCGTGATGGCAGTCGTTAGAGGACAGATGCGTCTGCTATTGGAATCCAATCTTGCCCCTCGCCTCGTAACAATGTTACACGACAATCTCTAATTGACAGCTACTCCGGATGCCAGGTAATCGACGGCAGGTGATTAGGTAATGGATGTTTTATTAAAAATATGATTCAAGACATAAAAAATATAGTTACACTCCACTATTAACATACTATTATAATTATCCAAGGATTGGCGTACCCTGAGACAGGCCTAAGCCCAGCTGTGGACTAGTAGGCCGAAGGTATGAAGTTTATTATTACTACATAAGATATGGCCATGTTGAGATAATAAACAATATTTAGTACATATAAATGTTTGGTTATTGTTAATAAATTACTAATAATTAAATTGCTTATTGTTAATAAACGTGATATAAATAATTGTTATATCGTCACTTCAAGGGTCCTAACGGAAGATCAGCGCAGGATGCTCTTTAAACAGCTCCTTGCATTGCTGAGTTAGGCACCTTTTTAGGGCTAAGACAAATGTGTTAGTGATTTCTTAATGTAGATTTTTTTTTTGTTATAGTTTTAAGCTCTAAATAAATTATTTTTCTTTCTTTCTTTCTTTCAAACAACAATTTAATACTTAGATGCTATATAGTGACGAAGCTGGAATAAGTCATTATAAACAATGTTGGTACTTTTTTTTTTTTGCTATTCAAAATAAATCAGAAATAATATTCGGTTATAATATATGAGTAATAATTTCGACGTAGTAACTAACGTAAATTTTACACGTTTTGAGGCATATATTAAGAAAATAAAATACGAATAAATTTAATTGCAAAAGAGCAATAAACCAAATAACATCACGCAATAACACAGATATAATTTAAAATAACCGAGTCATTTTTGTAAGCCTCAAGGAACAAAATATCAGCAGCACGTAGCTTGCGTGCAACAAGATTCTCTAAGGAGGTACGCGCCGTGAAATTTGTCGGTTGACACCTACGCTCCAGCGAACCGAGGTCGCACGGGCCGCGTGCGACTCGGGGGTGTTTCCGCTGCGATTATTACTCGCGAACAACCAAGTGATGCAAACTTACTCATGTTTCTTGAAGGCATCTCCCTGTTATCAGAATTTAATAACTAATATAATGTTTTGGATACATACATTTTTAATAAATTTTAATTTCGATTTGACTATTTAATTTCTTACCATTAAGCTGTCTTTACCCTGGCCTTAACATGAGAGCTCATTGGAATCGAATCCTGACCTCTGGTCTACTTATCTTAATCCAAACAAACACACTTTTGGTGTATTGATTCCTTATATGAGTGGCATGATTTTAGTTATGTGAATGCTGACCTCAAAACTTTGGACATAGATTAAAAGATTTTAATATTACAGTTATATATACTAGCTGACCCGGCAAACGTTGTTCTGCCATATAAATAATAAAATGTCAAAAAATTTAAAAAAACATTTTGGGGGTGGGGTGACCCTAACATTTAGGGGGATGAAAAATAGATGTTGGCCGATTCTCATAGATACCGGATAAGCACAAAAAATTTCATCAAAATCGGTCAAGCCGTTTCGGAGGAGTATGGCAACGAAAACTGTGACACGAGAATTTTATATATTAGAAGAAGATATTAGATTAGTAGTCAATAAACCCCAGTTTTCTGAGTAAATTTGGTTAAGTGTGTTATATTCAAATGTAATGTAAGTAGTATCATTCTGGTATTGACATTTCTTAAATTTATAATATTATCTAAAAAAATCTAAATGTAGGTTTCCTCAACATAAACTAACCCCAAGTTTGTAAATGTTTAAAAAGGGAATAACCAAAATTAATAATAATACAAAATACTTATAGAAATAATATATAATAATTAATGCCCAAATAATTTTATGTTTATATTTTTAACTTAACATTATAATGTCATAATTTTGCTATAGATAATTAACCAGCGGAATTGTTTCCGTTTCTGTTATAAATGTTTTGGTAAATAATTAATTTTGGTGATTGGCAAGTAATGGCATGAGGGGAGACATCTGTCGTTGGGATAGGAAAACTAGCAACAAAATGATATAAAAGACGGTGAAATACTAAGAAGTGGACAGTATTAGAAAAATAATTGATAAGTGAAAGTGCTTTTTCGATATTAGAGATTTCGATATTTATGGTAGAAACGTTCACGTTGGTTTTATTTTCTAACTTTTATAAGTATAATCTAGTAAATAATAATAAATACATACCAAAATATTATAATATATTCTATGATTTCGATATAATTATATTCATTTTACGTCGATTGATTATAATTATAAACACATTTAAAAACAATTTTAATCACCTCAACGTGATGATGGGATCATGTTGATGATGTAGTCGATGATGTAGATCATCATCTTAGCGTTAAATCTCGGTTGCAATCCAAACTTTAGCTTAATTATATTTTTGCTATTCACACTTAAATTCATATACAAGTTTAATCGATCAATCTCAGCATCATTATGTTATGTGAAACACGGCAGTATCACAAGTTTCCTTTACCCGTTTCTCGTTCTAGCGCGACGGTGAAATAAAAATAAGTTCGGGTAGTTTTTAATTTCACAGACTAGACGCGTTTAACTTTCCTGTCAATTATTATTTATTTTATTTAGATAATAAATTATTTCGTAAATATTCTTTCTATTCTCATATTGGTGTTTTCTGTTATCATGGTGTTCTGTATAGGTGAGATGCTGTCTCGTATACGTTATGTTCACAATGATTTGCAGAGTGAACATGTATTTGATGAGGTATGATTTTATCATAAATAAAATAACTTTATTATACTATAAGTACTATGGGTTACCTGGAAGAAATCGCTTAAAGCGATATGGCCGCCCATTGTCTCCAATGTTTAGAATATTCTGTTTTACTTGTATTGTATTATTAGGTTAAGTTGGTGACAACAAAGTATTATCTATCCATCTATATACTTAATTTTACTGTAATTAGTATACTAATTTATTTTATCTTTTTAATATACATGTCGTTTTCTTATTAAATTGTACAAAATTTTGTATTAATTACTAGGCTTAATTTTTCTATTTTATTGAGTAGTTCAGATGGAATTTGTATTATAATGGCATTAAAATTATTTTAATATTACGGTTTTATTCTATGCTTTTATTAAATTTTTGGTTGAACTTGTTTGTTACTATTGACTATTATATGATGAAGACCTCCGTGGCGTAACGGCTCATCGGAGGTCACGGGTTCGATTTCCATCTCCTGTCTGGGAGTTTATGCATAATATGTACTTAATTACGACAGAAAAGTACATATTTAGTGTATCAGTTGTCTAATACCTATAACACAAGTACTATACTACTTCTTTTGAAACTAGGTGGCGTTATGTGAAATGTCCCAATATATTTATTACTATTCGACGACCTGCCTGGCGTGTGAAATGACTTGCGCGTCGGAACGCCTGCGGTAGTTACGGGGTCAGTCCAAACTCAGGACGGATATCTAGGTATTTTATATAATGTTTACTTGTTTAAATGAAGCGTCTATAAATAACAAACAAGACAATATATCACAGTTGTCTAGTATTCATTGCACAAGCGCCCCGCTGCTTTGGGATAATATAGCGTTGTGTAAATTGTCGCAGTAGCAGTAGTATAAGCAAAGGAGTGGCACTTTTTAAGTATTTTCTTAATTAGATATACAAAATAAAAATAGATTAATTTTAATAAATAAACCCTAGCTACGTGGTAGGGCCCCAATCCCGTTGGTATGGCAACCACCCTTGGTCTAAAATATGCCGCCATAATAATTTGTGTTGTGTTCCGTCATTAGTGACCTAGGTTCATGTACCCCTATGAGAGAGCAGTGTGTACGCGATGCCTCTAGCGTCGCAAACTGGTAACTACTTATTATTAGGTGGGCCGCCAACCTGCCTGCTGTTCCTGGGTTATAAAAACAGAAAACAATGACCTCTGTTTATCAAATTTAGCTATTTGTTTGACCCTTACCTGAAGGCCCAAAAAGAATTGAAATAAAAGGTAAACATAAGTTTTATAGAACTGTTACAGTACTCGGTAATGGACCTCGGAAGCCGAAGTTTCAAATTATGAAAAAAAAATATACATATATATAGTAGATAGTCTACATAGGTTTTAGATTCCATTACGTCGTTTACCAGATCAGTGAATATCCGAATATCCATTTATCTAGAATTCTCAGACAAACGGTTCAACTATGCCAATTGAATCAAACTTGTATAAAACATCTTAAACTAAGCGTGTTTAGGAAACATGCTGTTTAAGTTTAACTCGAAACATATTTCAATATATCAACGCATTGTAATAATAAAAGCATTATGTATATATAAAAACATCAATCAAAGTTTGCTGACAGCTCAATATTTCCTACTATTTTACTGCCATAAAAGGCATAAATAGGCGTATAAAGAACATTTCATTCCTCAAAACAGTTCCGAGTCAGTCAATCAATCAATCGATGGTTACAAATGAAATATAATGGAGTTTTCGGTTCATTGTATTACGTTAGCGTACCTTTTGGCCGTGACTGGGTGGAAAATAACTTGTATTTATTACATTCTATCTTTTTGTACGTAATTTAATACTCATCACTTTTAAATTGGCTAGTTTCATAAAACTTAATCGCCATATCTCTTTTTCTAGTTTTATCTAGGTTGTTCACAGTCTTTTTGTATAGAGAAAAATTAATGTATGAACTCATTTTCATATGTAGTTTCAAGGACATTAGCGTACTTTCCAACCATTTTATTTAGTTGACTTTTATTTAATTGAATAAGTCAGAGGTTAATAAATGGATTACAGAAACTATTTTTCTTAGTGCTAACATTATGAAAAAAATACCATTTTTGACTAATGATGATAATAATAGGTGCAACCATTCACACAATCACACTATACATGCATGCAGTTTATATGTAAACTAACCATTTTGCTTGTATTAGAAATTTCAAAGCATCCACATCATAAAAACCATCGATATATCGTTTCCAATTATGACTGCAGGGATCCAACTCGATACCTGCATTTGAAGCAGACACTGTTTAAATCTCCGCGTCAGAAAGATCGTAATTATACTACTTCATCTTTATTGTACATTCTGTAATAGAGGATAGTATCTTAGTAAATGTAAAAGTTGCAGTCATAGTACAAGATATATTTTTCAACATTCACTATAAAAAATCTTATAGAAGTATATAATGATGCATATATCAATACCCAATATTTATAATTTTCTTTCCCAGTGTATATATGGAACTCGATGTATTATAACCTGTCGCCACGGACCGCATTCGTTCTTGTTACATGAAGGAACATCCATTCAGCTTGTCATCCTCCATATATTAATCACTGATGGTTACAAGCCTGCCAACACCTGAGAGGTTACTGTTTCCTAACAACACTTGCTAGCACTTTTGTCGGTTGTACGACTGTAAGAGGAAAAAACAACTAGTCACTGTGTTGTTTTGGGTCTTTTGGTTCTTATAATGTTATTGTTTACGAACCTAGGGTCACTTATAATAATCAATATAAGTTTAGTGATATAACTTTCTATATTCGAATCTAGCTTTCCTGAATATTTAAGTTGCGATTTATAAGGAATTATAATTAAGTTATTATAATTGCTGTCCTATGTCGCCTACATGAACTAAAGTTTATTAAAAGTTTTTAAAAATATATACGAAATATATTTGCCTATAACTGTTGTATTTTTAAAGGTGTTAGAAGTCCTTTCGATATTTCACCTGCAAGCTGGTGTGCACTGGTAAACCGCTGACAAACTTACGTATAACACAAGATTTATTCTTTCGGACTGGGATTTAGATGATCGCCTTTTTCAAAATAAAATATTGCCATATCTATTCCTGTTTTGTTTTTGTGTATTTGGCCAAGAAAAGCAGGTGTCAGGAATGGGTATTTAATTGTGTGCAACAATTTTACGGTAGTGGCCTCTGAAACAACAGTGGCGTCGGAATTTTTCAACTGAAAGATTTGAACTCTTATAAAAAGGATGTCAAAATTTTACTAATAAAATAGATTTTCGAATATATTGTGAAAAAATGTAATATAAAAACTAAGTTACAGATTTTATTTTACAGTGCTCTGCTATATGATGGCAATTTTTTCTTATGAATAAGTGCTTTCTTACGTAGTTATGGAAGAAATAAATATATCTAAAATGAGTTGTGTGCTACACCGTCTGAAGACTCAAACCTGAAAGAAAAAATTAAATTGGCACTATTCTGTGAACTAGCAAAAGCAAGTTCCCTATAGCTCCTCAAGATTTCGTAAGGGTTTAGAAAAATAGTTTTTTCTGAAATACTAAACATGTTTTAGATAATAGTTATCTTAAGTTAAATAGTTGTGATTAAATTAATAACATTAATCCAATTCAAAATATAGTGTTAGAAATTAGTGTCGCCGCATTTCAAGATTTGTCCTAGTAAAATACACACGCGCTGAATAACTTTAACAATTTTAAGTTCTCGCAATAGGTATAATGAATTCATGAGTGACTTGAGCGTAACACATTATGAAGGTATCAAGTTCTAAATTGCTCTCGAGCTTAACTTTATTTTCTATATAGCTTTATTTGGCATACGTAAATCTTCAGGATTTGTAATGAGACGATCTTTTAAAGCATAATTTATCTTTGTTCAAGCTAAGGTTTAAATAGTAATAATAAGCCTCTTTATTTTCAAAAATACTAAACTAATCTACATTTTTTCTTAAAACTAATTATTGTATAATATTGGAACCCCACTCTGGGTATAGGCCTCCTCCAGCTTTCTCCAAGTTTCCCTACTGATTGGCTTTGCTGTTCCAATCTATCCAGCAATATCCACAATATCATCAGTCCACCTACCTTGGGCGGCCTCTTCTTCTTTTGCCTATTGGTCCATGCCATGTTGTATCCTCTATTGTCCATCTCTTATCCCTCAATCTTTCTATATTCCCTGTCCAGCACCATTTTTGTGTTAGAGCATACTTAAGAGCATCTATTAATTTCGTCTTTTCAAGCTAAGGTTAAAGATGTTTATCACTGCAACAACACTCATTAAACTCGAGTAGTAACCACAATGACTTGAATGCGACTGTGTCAGTTTTTCTGTGCATGTTATAAGGACGGTAAATGAAAATATCGCCAGGCAATACTCACACTAAGACACTGGACGTAAATATTGGCGCATTTTATTTAATTTAAATGTCAGTCGTAATTGTTTGTCATTAAGAAACTAATATGCTCCATGTCAGTAAATCTTTTAATTATGTTGCTTTTATTGAAAAGTATACAAGATATTTTTTAAAAAGCTTATATTTCTTGAATATATGGTATAAATATCTCTTATTATATCAATTTTGTTTTTAAATCTGACAATTTAATAACACATATTTAAAAATACATCAATACATCAAATTTTATATTATAAAAAAAATTATAAAGTTAATAATAACACGAAATATCTCTGTTATAAAAACAAAATCAGTGTATTTGCATATCAAATTACTTACCTGCATTTGCAGACGCAACTACAAAAAAATGCAAACATAAATCAGATTGCAAACGGAGGTCCGGAAATTGATACCGCTTCGAACGGGTCCCCGTGTCCCGTGAACTAAGAGTGGAATATGCTTAAACAAACTATGATGTCCGTCGATGCGTTCTGCTTCGGGAGATACAACATACGTTACAAAAGGGGACTGCTATTATATTCCACTTCTTAGACGGCGAGGCTAGTTCAGCTACATTTTTTAAATGTCAACACAGTTATAAACCAATGCGACACTACAATTTTCTGATACAAACTTGTTTAAATGACGAGACCGCTATGGTGCAACGGCTTTTGCACTTTACTTTTGTATTTACTTACATAATTTTATTTTTAAGTTTCTAATCACACAACGCCATCTAACTCCAAAGTAGCATAGCACTTGTGTTTTGGGTACTAGACAACTGATAAGCTACATATCTAATTTCTTTTGTAAATAAATAAATGTACTTTATTATAGATAAATAGAGTATATTAATGTTATAATTGCTGTGCCCGGGACTCCGTCCGCGTGGAATAGTGACTTTAGGCATCATTTTTTGAATATATGAGGTCAAGTTAAATTGAAAATTCAACCTACTTAGTCCAGTCAAGCTGAACCCTATTTCATATGATTAATGATATAAATCTGTGGTCAACTTGAATTGGATTATAAAATTTCTGAAACATCAATTTGAACAAAAACTATTTTTTTTGTCTAAAATAAAAATAGCCTAAGTTACTCCTTGTTACATCAGCTATCTGCCAGTAGGCCTGGAGGTGGCCTTGAACAAGACGGAGGCCGTAATATTTTACGGGCCCCGTCAGAGGCCGCCACCGGGCCTGAGCATAACGGTAGGAGGCGTCCACATCGCCGTCGGGCCGTCCATGAATTATCTTGGACTGGTGCTCGACGGGCGATGGGACTTCGCGGCACACTTCGAGCGCCTGGCGCCGAGGCTAGTTCGGGCGGCGGCGGGACTCTCCCGTCTGCTGCCGAATATCGGCGGGCCGGGCGCAGTGTGCCGCAGGCTCTTTGAGGGAACCGTGCGGTCGATGGCCCTTTACGGGGCCCCGATCTGGGCGGATCGCCTGACGGCCAAAACGACGGCGCTGCTTCGCAGGCCGCAGCGCGTCCTGGCCGTCAGGGCGATAAGGGGATACCGCACGGTGTCCTTCGAAGCGGCCTCCCTGCTGGCCGGATCCCCACCATGGGACCTCGAGGCCCGGGTCCTGGCGCTGTTGTACCAGTGGCGCCGGGACGCGGCCGAGCGTGGCTCTCGCCCCGCGCCTCGCGAAGTTGAGGCAAAGCGGGCGGAGCTGCGCGACGTGGTGCTCATGGTGGAGTGGAAGGAGCGCCTCGCGCACCCCAGCGCGGGCCTCGCCACCATCGAAGCGGTGAGGCCCGTCCTGGCTGAATGGTTGGAAAGGCGCCACGGCGCCCTGACCTTCCGCCTGACGCAGGTCCTCTCGGGGCATGGTTGCTTCGGGAGGTACCTGTGTCGCATAGGGCGGGAGATGACGTCAGGGTGCCACCACTGTGGCGCGGGCGACGAGGAGGACACGGTGAACCACACTGTCGCCGTGTGCCCTGCGTGGCGCGAGGAGCGCCGCGCCCTCGTCGCCCAAATCGGCGTGGACCTGTCGCTCCCGGCCCTGGTTCTGTCCATGGTCGGGGGCGATCCTGGATGGACGGCCGTCGCCTCCTTCTGCGAGGCAGTCATGTCCGCAAAGGAGGCGGCGGAGCGGGAGCGGGAGTCAACCACCACACTCCCCTCCCGCCAACGCAGGCCACGCCGGCGGCGCCGGAGGGCCAGTAACGACCTCCGGCCGCCGTAAAAAGCGGCCGCGGGCGGCCCCTCGGGGGAGGACCCGCCGCCCGCACTATTACCGCGAGGGTGAGGGCTGCGTGCTGTTCCGCGGCCCCCCTCAACTCCTAGAGTTGTTAGGAGAGCGCCGGGGGGACGAAACCCTGACCCCCTGGCGCCAACACTTTAGAAGGGGCCCGCCTCAAGACAAAGGGCGGGCCGGCGCCGGCCCGGGCCACGAGATCGGCAGGCCATATATCCGTGGGCCCGGGCGTAGGCGATAGGAGAACAGCGGGGTTTTTTAGTGGGTAGTCGGAAAAATCCCGGAGTCCCACATATCCCTCGGTCCCCCCGGGCCGGGGGAACCCGTCAAGAGAGGTTTTTCCCCGAGACCAAAAAAAAAAAAAAAGCTATCTGCCAGTGAAAGTCACGTCAAAATCGGTGCAGCCATTTCAGAGATTATTCGGAACAAACAGACAGACAAAAATTGTAAAAAAATGTTGTTTTGGTATATGTACCGTGTATACGTTCGAATGCACTTAGTAAAAAGCAGTTATTTTAATATTACAAACAGACCCTTCAATTTTATTTATTTGTATAGATCAGGTTGTTTTTGTGATTAAATGACGCTATGTGAACTGCCTTAGTATATTTATTTATTTAAAATTATATAAATTTATCAACATTGCAATACACGAATTCCCAAAAAATATGAGTTAAAAATGCCGAATACTGGTTGTCTATTTATGTAATATTAAAAAAATATTATGTAAAAGTATGTGATTTTCGATTAAAACGAATATTCAGTTGTTGTGTAGTTAGTTAATGATGTAACTATATTATATTAAAATATTATTATAAATTCCATTAATTGTGTCTTCGGTAGAATGTTCCATCATATAGTTGTTTAAAATATAACCTGTACATAACATTAGCTTTTTTTAATACTACAAGTAATGATTTGCTTGCAACTGCGGACCAATTTTAAATTTTAGCGAAACTGCGGAGGGCATTAAATGTTAATGCACCAACAATATTCCTCGGGACGGGCTATCGTAAAAACTTTACCCACTAACTCCGGTCTAGTATTGCCAGCCGCAATTAATAATTGGCTAAAATTTCCTTAAGCTTAAGCTTCTGTATAGTTATCAAGTTTTTGTGATTAATATTAACTGATAAGGACTACGTCACTGGAATCATAATGCAAAGGTGCTCAGATTACTTGAAACAACACCTTAATGTTCCAAAATAAGCCATAAAGTGCTTGGGTTATAGGTTCTTGGTTTATACTTCTTATATATTTTTGTAAATAAATTAGCTTTTGTCTCAAATCCTATTTGTTCTCATCTGTAGTAGTCACTTTTCCATAATTGAAAGTTTTCCATTATTTAAAATTGAAAATAATAATATATTAATTCTCAGTATATCTAGTTTATGTAATTTAACTAATTAATTTCGTAGAACAACTACATATGTCATAGAAAGGTACTGTGACCAAAGTAAGAAAAAAACTTATACCAACTAATCTGTATTACTATAGTTTCGTCGCAATTTAAATTCTTGGCAACACTTCTACGTCAGCATAAATAGGAAAAGCGTTGTGCACTTTAACATTGTTCTAAAAGTAAATTTCAATAAAGTAAGAAGTTCTGAGACTTTGTTGATAATAGTAAAAAGTACCATATTGTTTTTCTTTCTTTTAATTTATGTTTAATAAACAGCTAACACTTTTTGTACTCGTTGATTTGTAAGATAACAGTACCTATACGAGTTATTGTAATGTGTTTAAAATGAACTGTATTAATATTACTTAAAACGTGACATCTGTATGACGTGATATATATATATATATATATATATATATATATATATATATATATATATATATATATATATATATATACCTAGTCAGGTCATAAATTCTGTCACATGTTTAATGTAAAATAATTGTAACAAGTTTATTCATTATGTAACCATTCATATACCAAAATGAACTTAACAAAACATAGATTCTTATGACATTAAAGTTTATTCAAAATGACCTCCGTGATTTTGAATACAGGCCTTCAATCTGCGCGGCCAGTCGTCTATCGCAGCACGAACGAGGTCCATGTCAATATCGGCGGCTGCCTTAATCAAGGATGTCTTGAGTGACTCCAAATTGGGATGAGGCTTTGAGCACGCCTTTTCCTCCAAGTGTTGCCATATCTTGTAATCTAACGGATTCAAATCTGGACTGGAGGAGGGCCAGTCTTCGTGCCGGATGAAGTCGATTTCACGCGCCGCCAGCCAGTCTTGTGTGCTCTTCGCTCTATGAGCTGGCGCCGAATCTTGTTGGAATACCCAGTGCCTGTTATTGAACATGGTATGAGAAACAGGTTCCACAAGGTTCGTCAGGACTGTATTTTGATACACAACAGCATTCGTTTTTACACCTTTCTCACAAAAATGTACCTCTGTTAAACCCCAATAAGAAACTCCCAACCATACCATGAGCGAGGATGGAAAATGACCTCGTTGGACACGCGGAATACGGTTGCTCGCTTCTTCACTACTGTGTGCGTACACCTTATCATTTTGTTTGTTGTAGCTCTCTTCTACGGTAAACATTTTTTCATCCGAAAAAAGAATTTCCCGATATTTTTTTCCCGCGTACCGCTTCAACAAAGCGCGGCATCTCTTCAGTCTCAGGTCCATTAGACGAGCATTCAAACGATGTCCTGTTTTTCTTCGATATGCCCGAAGCCCTAAGTCTTCATTTAACACCCTTTTCACCGTGGTTCTGCTTAACCCCATCTGAAGGGCCAACAGTTTCTGCTTACGTTTGGGATTTCTTTGAATTCGTGCCTTCACAGCTTTTATCACTGCTGGAGTCCTAACAGACCGAGGGCGACCACTTCTTGACCTGTCATCTACACTAGAGTCTTCATTGTATCGTTTGATGGTACGATAAACGAATCTTTTGGTTATATTCAAATTTTTCAGTATGTTAAAAATTTGAATTGGCGCGTAACCGCAACGATGCAACGCAATAACTGCAACACGGTCTTCTTTAAGCGTCCACTCCATATTTAAAAAATGAGTAAAATTCTAAAAGTATACATTTTTATTTTCATGAACAATTCGAGTTTCGAATTCAATAACTTTTTTTGTGGCCAGCATTCTAAAAGAAAAGTTTTTACTGTGTGACAATACTTATGACCTGACTAGGTATATATATATATATATATATATATATATATATATATATATATATATATATATATATATATATATATATATATATATATATATATATATATCGTAGTCATAACAGGAACGCGCGCTTTAGAGAGGACTGGAATAATAATTCAACTTGAATTAATAATTATTCAACTTGAGGGTTTCTTCTTGATATTATTATATAATATTTTCTGTGTATGATAATACTCGCGTATTTGATTCTAACGATATAACATACAATAGTAGGAAATATCTTGTTTTTTAACTATTCGTAAAAAAGCGCCGGCGAATTGTTTAATTTACGTTTAGGCGATAAAAAATATCGATAGATGCCGCCCTTATTATTTATCATCGCTACATAATTTATTGCAATACTAGTAGTGTAGTTGATAGTTCAAACATGTTTTAGTTTCGTTTTGGTCGTATTCCAACCTAGGTTGTTCGTTGTCGTTGCATTTAAGTCGATTAGTTCATTGTAATTTGTACATTATTGTCTCTTGGAGAGAAAGAGTAACAGAGAGAGAAGTCAGAGTAATTGCAATACATGAAACGTTCTCGCACGACTACATTATGTTATAACAAAACGACATTCACAGTGACAAAATACGAGTACAATACTATAAATTTAGAATAGCACATAACCTTAACTTTAGTTCTAGTTTAAACGGTAGTTCTACATAGAATAGTGTATGATAATATTTTAATTCAAAATTTATGTACAAGCAACTATGTATCAGACAGTATGCGCGTTACCCAGGTGTACACTAAATTTTGTACATAGTTGAACGATCATTGAACGCATACCTGATGCCAATTGATTAACACACAGCATGCGGTGTGTGGCTCGCCCGTGTTTGTACACAAATCGGACACTCACCCGGGTCGAGCATTCCACGGGGTTAGTACTTATCGCGTAATTGGTATTCGGCACTGAACTTCCCTACGTCAAAATTAAAATTGATTTAACTTGCTTCTAATGGCAGGTTCGCTTAAAATATAATTATCTTAGTAGATACGATAGATAACTCTTTATAATTTAACTTAAAAACTACTTAATATTTAAAGAAAATTACAACTAAACAATGTTAAACAAAAGGCAGCTTTATCGACGGCGACCATCGCGATCCCTTCCTGGCAACCTATTATAGTAAGAGCCGAGAACAGTTATCTGGCGATATAGACGTGTGTGTGCATGATTATTGTAAAATATTCAATAAATGAATATTTATTGATAGTATATTATGCTACAGTTTGCGATCTCAATCAAATAGAAGAATAAATTTTCGAATGAAAGTCAAGAATAAAATAATATTCTTCTGATGTTATAGCAAATATTTGACACTATAACGTGCCTGCAAATTTTTCAAAAATATAATAGAAAAACTGATAAATTTACTAAAAAGGTCATGTTAATTGTTTATAAGTAATAAATGAACAAAAGACCTGAAGCAGAAAATATGGAATAATTTATCATTTTCTGAATGGCATGGCATACGTTAAATGCATACAGAACGCGTTCGCATGAATAGTGAAAAGAGTCTGCAATAAACGATGAAAAAAATCGAAAATGAAAATTACCCATTAACGTGATTCGAAATGAACGCCCTCATAATTACAGTGTTAATATTTACAATGACTGAAAGTTTAAACATGCGAATTGCACACTTTCCACCAATTAATGTTTTGAGTTAAAATCGACCAACAAAGGCGGGCTCTGTCATCGTCCGAATAAATGTTTACTCGTCACATGGGGCACTGTAAGCATCAATTAAAAATATATTACTTGTCGAGCTGACTTCCGTTCATCCGGCGCGCTGCAGATTCGCATTGCTGTGTTGTCGCTTTTGCATCAGGGCTGCCACGTTTGATTAAAGTTTATTAAATTTTTAAATTGTAGGTTGTTTTACTAGTGATACAAAATTCGTCGTTTTGGCGGTCATCTGATTTTGTCATATTTTTTTTATGCTCCGAAACAGCAGACAGGCTGGATGGCCCACTTAATAATAAGTAGTTACTGCCATACTATCCCATAGGGGTCAGGAACCTAAGTCACCATAGCCGGAATAAAACACAAGGTTTTTATGGCGGCATAATTTAGACCAAAGGTGGTCGCCATGCAGACGGGCTTGGGGCCCTACTACGTAACTATAGTGGGTTGTTTTGTTGCCTTTTACGATAAGCCGACCCCGGCTGCAGATGTCAGTATTCTTCCTCCGCCCCTGCACGGATAAATAACTTTTTTTATTGCTGTAGGACAGCAGACATGCTGACAGCCCACTTAGAATTTAGCAGTTACCGTCGCCTATGGGTGTTTGCAACGCCAGTGGCATCGCGAACACGCTGTTATCCCATAAGGGTACAGGAACTTGGGTCACTAATGCCGGAACACAACACAAGGTTATTATGGCGGCATACTTTAGACCAAAAGTGGTCGCCATGCAGACGGGCTTGGGGCCCTACTACGTAACTAGAGTGGGTTGTTTTGTTGCCTTTTGCGATAAACTGACCCCGGCCGCAGATGTCTGTATTCTTTCTCCGCCCCTGCACGGATAATACCTAATATAATTAAGACTGAATATTTAGTTCCTTCTGTTAATAACTGTTTTTGAAAGAATTAAGACATAAGAAGCGGATTAAACTAATACGGGTATTTTCCTTAAATCTAAATAAGGGAAACAGGAAAACGTTTTGCATAAATCTGAGCACAATCAATTAACATATAACTTATGTTATCCCTTCTCGTTAGTATCGTTTATTATTCTTGTGAATAGTTTAATAATTTTCTTCTAAAACGGAATGGCGTTTGATAGATCTCATCGTATTCATGTCCTTCAATATCTTAAGAATTAATTTTAGAATACTAACCTCTGTGGCCGGGGTCGGCCTGTCGTAAAAGGCGACAAAACAACCCACCCTAGCTACATGGTAGGGCCCCAAGCCCGTCTGGATGGCGACCACCTTCGGTCTTAAGTATGCCACCATAATAACTTTGTGATTTGTTTCGACATTAGTGGCCCAAGTTCCTGTACCCTTATGAGACAGCAGCGTGTTCGCGGTGCCACTGGCGTTGCAAACACCCATAGGCGACGGTAACTGCTAAATTCTAAGTGGGCCGCCAGCCTTTCTGCTGACCTACAGCAATTAAAAAAAAACCGTTATCAAATCGTTGCAATGTTTTCCTGATACACTTTAAGATTTACTTACTCCTTTGACACGTGTAAAACTTTTTGATGAAAAATTATGTTTATCAGTCAACCAATTCGTCTCCATTCAATTTTCTCGCGTCTTAACCGATACATAAAAGTATTGGAGCCACCGTCTCGGAATATGAATACCCGGAGATTTACCCGTAGCCGGTCCGTACAGTTGTTTACACGAATTACACGAAGCTCCGAAAGAAGGCTGCATATTTTAAACCTACCCGCGCCCGCCCTCCGATATGTTTATCTTGGTCTCATTTCGATATATTTATTGGGAGAAGCCGCGATCGGGATCTCTTCTTATTGGTTCCATCGGGAAACGTAATCGGTTCTATCTGTTTATTGTTATTGTATTACAAAAATCTACTGAAATTTCATCTCCTCTAGATGTACGAGTATATCAAACATAAGAATAATATATTAATAAATAATATTTGGACGACTTGGTTACCACGTATGTATAGTTATCTCGTATAAGCGGATCATTTTCTTGTTAAATTGCATAAGAAAGCTGTAATTTTTTATACATTTTCATTTTAAGTGTACCGCCGACAAGAGATAGTATATATAAGATTTTCTTCCCCTTGCTTGCTAACAAGTATTCCTCACCACACCAATTCTGTCGCTTGCCGTGCTTTATTGCTAGCTCTATGTAAAATGCGCATTTATTAAATTCTCGAATAAGATATATTACATGTATACGTCTTTAAATCGCTTAATTACGGTTGCATCCGAAACTACCTTTATAATCTCGGGATAGTACTTACAATTTAGCTTATTCCTAGGGGTTTGTAAAAGACGACAAATTAAACCATCTTATAGTTCAGAGACAGTAAAATTATGACAACAAACTAGATGAGTACCCCTAGCACGAATATCTGACTTTTTGTCATGAGATTGTATCGAGTAACGACTGACGCACGTCGGTACGCTTGCGGAGGTCACGAATTCGATTCCCATCCCGCGGTGTTTATGTAGTTTATAAGTCGTCTAGTACCTATAACACAAGTGCTATGCAACGTTGTTTGGGACTAAATGACGCTGTATAAATTGTTACAATATTTACAATTTAATTTTACACTTGGATACTCTGGTGTTTTTACTTAAATATTTTATCGTTAAAGAATTAAACCGTCGTGAAATATTTTTTAATCATATATTTCGCTTGCAAAAACATATGACGAGCCTTAATGTTGGCTTTTCATCAGCATGGTAATCGTGTAAAAATATTGGAAGGAACGCTTCCCCGGCGCACCTGCCTAGAATTAAATAAAAATAACTCGTCAACTGAGCATCAAATTAACTCAACGTGTATTCTATACTCTTTTTAGGCGACGAAAAAAAATTTATCATATCTACATTTTTTAATAATAATTTACCAAGTTTAAAGACATGCTCTTCCCCATTATTTGTTTACCCTGAAGCCAATATATTTTTACTATGTACACTCAAGAATGGCCGCTGTATGGATTACGATTGAAATTAGAAAAACGGACTCCCGATCGGTTAGGGGATTTATATAATATATACATCTACCTACATAACATTTTGTGCTTCTAAAATGCATTGTCATTGCGCTATGGCCGTGCTCAATCGTGGACTCTAGACTTCAAATAAGTTGAAGAATTAATATATTTGAATCGAAATAACATGTGATGTATTTAAAGATTTTTTTTAAATGATAATTAAATGAATATGAAATTTAAATACTATAAAATTAACATTTTATATTATTGTCATTTTATTTTAGATGACCTCCGCGACGCAACTACTTTCTCACTTCGGATAATCTGTAAGGTTCATGTGCTCGATTCCCATCCCGAATCTAGGTATTTATGTATAATATTATTATTTACAAAATGTATTTAAGTAGTATACCCGTTGTCTAGTATCCATAATGCAAGGGCTTTACTGCTTACTTTGGGATTAGGCGCTGTGTAAAATGTCCTAGTATATTTATTTACCATTTCTATCAATATGTATATATATATTTTAGTAATTTAATTTAATATATTTATGGTTCTACATATCTTAATATCATAATTGTATTATAACTTAATCTATTTAACTCTAACCAAGCTGTGCGTGCCTATAAATTATAACACACAGGTTTAATCTATTATGATAATGTTTGTGACCAAATTTGTGTTCATGTTGCTGGCATGTCGTAATCATATAAATAGAAAATAATAAAATCATTATTACTCATAAATACTATTTAAAAATTATATAAAAATCAATGCCTTAATACAGTTAAAATTACGTAGACAATAAAACGTAGTCAAAATCGGGTAAAGAAACTACATTAGTTTGATTGTAAATGTGTAAAGACTCACTATTGCGCAATTAGCTAACGAACCGTGAAATGACCATTGTTTATGCCTGTATCTGTGTAGTTTTTGGTACCTTCTCTGTTTTACGACACTATATGTTAAGAGACACTCGTAAAAGTGCGGTGGCCATGTTTTACACCGACGCGTCCGTAAAATGGATGGAAGATGGTTCGCTCTCCACATGTCTAAGCTAAGTATTTAACGATAAAAAATCCTTCATAGACCTCTGTGATGCAGTGGGTTTTGCACCTCAGAATGTGTAGAGTCACGGTCCTAAGTATGGGTGTTTATCAATATAAATAAAATGATAGAGGTCTGCAGTTGTGCGCGCATCACGACAAAACTACTGGATAGATTTCAATCCAATTTTCTAAGTTTTATTTGTAAGACCTTGGCCCTTATCTAAAAAATATTGCGATTTATTTATTTAATATAAAGTCATTAAAATTTTAAGAAACAACGACTTGATGTGTGTTTTCTTACCGCGGAGAAGTTGGGCAAGCGGTGTAACGCTCATGCGTAGAAAGTCGCGGGTATCAGCTAGTTTATGATAACATAAATAAATACATAAGTATTTATTTTTAAAATTACTGTATATAGTTAGTAAATCACTTGTATAGTACTCATAATACAAGCGCTGTGCTGCTTATTTTGAGACGTTGAGCTGAGATTTGATGACGTTGCGTGAATTGTCACAGTGTATTTATTTTTATTTGCAAAGGTGGGTAATTGCCGAAACTGAGACCTGTTTTAAAGTTAAGGAGAAATCGTACTATAAAAATGGTATCAAAAATATAATTATTGAACGCTATAATCCGTGTATCGTTCTCGAAGGCAACTAATTGTCTATCTGTTACGTTTTCATGCCTAAACCGTTGAACCAATTTTGATGAATTACGTTATAGAGATAGATTTGACTTTGGAGAACATAGGCTACTTTTATTTAATTCAGAGGCAGAACAACTTGTGCCGAGTCAGCTAGTATTGAAGAATGAAATCGAATTTTATACAAAAATATATTTTACTATGTTAGGTTACAAACTCGTCACGGGTTCGATTCCCGTCTTTAAGTATATCAGTTATCTAGTACCCGTAACACAAGTGCTTATGTAACTTAATTTGGGCCTAGAGGGCGCTGTGTGAATTGTTCCAGTATATTTATTTATTAAAACTTTTCAGTACAGCTAATATATTGTACTTTTTATAATTCACAGTAACATGTTACAGTTTCAGGAATATAAAAGTACATAAAACAAAGAGCGTAAATGAGTATATTCATTATAATGTCACATTTATATTAACAGTATGTATACAAATGTGTACAGTGAACTAGAAAAGCAAGTGAGCACGTCTATGACGATTTATGGTAGCGGCAATGCTAAATTCGTAGTCCAAGCCACGAGGGTGTTACTACACAAATAAATTTGGCCAAGACCGCTCTCGAAGGAGCTAGTATTGAAATATGTTAGATATTTCACTGGATAGTCGTTTGACCGTATTAAATGTTAATATAATTTTATTGCGGCTGTATCCACGTTTCAGGAATATTGAAAAATGGCTGTCTTGTGTTCGTTTTTTTTTTAATTTTTGTATTATGGAAAGGTTGTATCAGTTTATTTGATTTTATGTACATTGATCTTGATGAAGATTTAGTTGTACATATTTTCGGTTTGATTGTACATCCATAACACTTCTATTATTTTACTTGTTTCAATGTTGTAAATTAATTGATTCGCTAAATTTGACAATTGCTACAATATTAAGACGTTTAAGTAAAAGTTGACATTGTATAACAAGCAACTACTGTATTGAAAAAGAAAATAGTTTTACTAGCTGACCAGGCAAACATTGTTCTCCCATATAAATTTAAAAAAGTAACCTATGTCCTTCTCCAAGATCCAATCTTTCTCTATACCGAAATTCATTATAATTGGCGGTTCAGCGGTTTAGGTGTGAAAACATAACACACAGAATTACTTTCACATTTTATAATATTAGTATGGATTGATTAAAAAATTTCAATTAATATTTCGTTTCCTGTCAACAATGCGCTGAATAATAGGAGGATCTATGCAACCAAAGCCGCACGATAATCCGTAGTAAGATTATGTTTACACAAACAGGGGCATGTTAATAACACCGGTATCTGAGCCCGCGGTGACGATGGCTCGGCGGAAGCCTGACCACAGCGGCCGCTGTCAACATCAGCTGTTCCCGAAATCCCTGTAATATGTATTTGGGTTCACTATGTTATTGTATACATGAAATAAACCCGACTAGTCTATAATTCAACCCGTTTTTATAATCTGGTTTTTGTTATTCTTATTATTAATGTCGATTTCCAATCACCCACTTAAATAGTAACTAAAAAAAGGATATTTTTTAATTTACACCATTTCAATTTTTTATTGTAAAGATTAAAATAATGTTGGTGAACAACTTCACCTAACCATATGTTTGGTATCCATCTTTTAAATTATATAAAACTACTATTTTTCTGTAGTAAATAGTTATTTAATTTATTTAATTTTTGTTACAGGTAAACATTGATTTATCTACGAATAAAATGAAACAGGCGAGTTATTATGTTTTCTATTACTTCTTTATTAAATGTTTATTAATGAGCTGTCTCACACAAAATACCTATGTTCCCTGCACGGGCGGCGATATCTGAAATTTCTACGACACCCGATCCGAGAGCAAGCCGAATATTGCTCCCTACCCTTTTCAATGGCGACTTATACATGTGTTGCGTACGTATTGTAGGTGCACGAACCTCTTTCCTTCTCAAAAGCCTTATTATGCTCCTGTATAGGATATGAGGAAATTGGCTGAATGGCTTTATATGAAAAATTCGCGTAATCTTCCCAAGGTGTGACCCACAATGCTCTGAACTTACCCCTCGTCGGATGTGTATGAGACCTTTATAAAAGTGTTTTTTTATGGTTAAATAACAATTCATAACAACCTTATTACTTTCGGATAATTATTAGTCGCTAGTAATAGTTGTTAGTGGTCGCCATCCAGACAGGTTTGGGGCCCTACCACGTAGCTAGGGTTGTTTTGTCGTCTTTTACGACAGTCCGACCCCGGCCCGATTCTTTCTCCGCCCCTAGGATAAAAATAAACGGATAAATACACGCAAATATGTGTAGAGCACAAACACATTTCAACGTTATACACAATAGACGCATGTATATTTCATATGCATAGATGAACACGACACTTGGTGAAATAAAGCATTTCACGTGGGCAGCCTTCACATGGGGGTGTTTATTGTCGGCCGCAGACAAATTTTGTGAGAGGAAGCGGGTGGCCGTAGCGCATACCTGTACTTTTCGGATAAAGTACAGCATCGTGAAACGTGCGGTATGTAGCGGGTCAAGGCAGATCGCGGTTTTAGTACACACGCGTTCAGATATAAATTTGGTATTTTTACTTGACGCACTTGTACTATCGCTGACGGCACGTACCATTTATGAAAATTCCATCGCTGGAATGCCGCTGCTCACTAGAGATTTTTACTGGGCTTTGCGGTTGTCGTCGAGCAGATTTTTTTAAGAACCGACTGTTACGTTTATTTCACTGTGCGTTTTATGAAGGCGGGAATGTGCTCCGCTTTGGTTTATTTGCGGGCCGCCTTTCTCATGAAATTGCGCTGTTTCATTGCTTACGAGCCAGTTTGAGGTTCTCGTTAGAGGTACATTTTTTATCGTGATGTATTTTCCTTTTGCAAATTGACGTCGGAACCCTTTTATTATTTTTGAGCCCTCGCATAAATAGAAATATGTCTCCGATTTCGCTGTTAAACGGCACTCGAAATAACTCGCGCCACCTCTATTGAGGAGCGGGATTTGTATTGTCAATTGCCCTCGACGTACAAATTAGAAAGGCGTCACCTAAATCCTGAATGAGGATATCGAATAACAAATGACGCTGCGAAATAAAAGATCTGAAAGAAACCGAACATAAATTTCCAAAACCCATCAACCATTAACAATTACAAAAGAAAGGTAAGGAATGAAATGTTTTATTCATTCCGTTAACGAGAAAATTACCGAGAAGGCGGCAACGGTGGATCCGATTGCAAGGACTTTGTCTTCAGGGAGAAGTATGCCCAGCGATCTCTTTAGATGCCCAAATGTAACAATTAAGAGAAGCATCTTTGCGAGAATGCGCCATCATTGTTATTCACCATTGAGAATGCTTTCAAAATAATTGAAGTCATCTGCTTGAAGAAAATTCACGAAAAATACATAATTTAATTTATTAAAGAACACAAACTACGATAATAATATAAAATACGAATATCTAGATAAATCTATTTACCGGACGTAAATAATACCTATGAGAAATATTTTTTATCTTCTTTCCATCAACCAGTTCTGAGATGATTGAAAAATTTATTGCGGTCCGAATAGATTCTATCATATTTTCTGTTTTCACGCGTCCGTTAGAATCCTCAGAAACGTAAAGAATGCGTTGAAACATGTTTGGGGTACTTCTTATCGGTCTTTGTAAAGAAATGATGATTTGTAACTCACATATTATATTTTATATACATATCGCATATTTGGTAGTACAAGTATTCTGAATAATGATTTCAAAATAATATATAGCAGTAGAATACGGTATTGAACGTAAAAAATCTTAAAATGGCTCTCCTATAAAATCACTAAAAGTACGTTTAAGACCTTGTACTACCAAAGGTGCGATATATACAAATACTTTTTTTCTAGAATACCTTATTTTAATAATAAGAAAATATATATAGATAGACATGGAATAATATTAAATTTTATTACATCACAACACATATAAGAGAATTAATACATACTTAATTTACGAGTATTTTATAAAAAAAGGATTAAATATAACATTGTTGTTGGAATACCTAATTTTTTTACTTTGTAAGCAGCATACCAATGAAATATTTAATCAATAAACACTATGTACTGGCTACAAAAAGTAGATATTCTTGAAATGACTATTGCATTTACCGAGTAGGAAGGAATCCTACTTATTGAAATGACTTGAATGAAACTATTTCACGTATCAATAAAAAAATCAATGTCATAATGATCATAAATACATAGGTGTAAGCGCGTTCTTTATTATTGTCCACATTTCGGCTACCTTATAGTAGCTTTATTTACCATTACACGGGAGTCCAAATGAAATGTCCTTTCAGGATATATCAACAATCTTTGCTACTTTCTTGCAAAGGAATTTAATCAACCGTGGTTATGTGAACGTTGTTGATTAAATATGTTTTGTTTAATTTTCAATGCCTGACTCGTGTACCTTCCTGGTGTTTACGAGCTTCCTTAACATTACTTTTTACACGCTTTATATTAACTTAAAATGTATCTATGTAACGGAATTTTCGGATTTGTACCCACTTTGAACGATCAATAAAAATCTAAATTTTGCATACTTGTCCAAGACCTGATGATAATTTAATAACTTTATCCCTTAGTCCTTATTAGGATCGTCAGGATTAACGCTTTCTTTTCTTCTGCCGGAACGCTATCTGGTGTTTAATAATGAAACTACCGGAAGAATGCGTTAAATTATTAAATATTTACCGATTAGGAATTTACAACAAATTATATTCATTAAACTAAAAATCACACTTTAATAGCTAGTCAAACTAAAAACTTAAAAATAATTTTTAACATAAGAATAAAATTACTGACGAGAAAATTAATGTCACTGTTCTAAAAGCGTGAGGTAATCTAAATTATTTCTAAAATTAAGCTAGAACTAATCGTGCAATTAACCTATTAACTTATACGCACGGAAGATAATTAATCAATTTACTTCCGCTTTAAATTAATCAATTAGTTTGATGAGGTTAGACGACAGTTCAAACTTGACTAACACAAGCGTTGATAATATATAAACAGTTCACATATTACATTAATATTTTGTAACAAATTGTGGTAGCGCGTGCTCTAAGTCTATGTACCATAGAGTATTTATACGTCGAAGACGAAAAACAGACGTTTTCAATCATCAATGTCCGCATACTAAAAATAACTGTGACAACTTAGGATTAATTATATGGTTGGGCCACTGAATTGTGGATTTTTCTACGGATCTGAACATTGTTTGTATATAGTCATATCATTTATTATTTAAATTGTTTTATAAACAATTGCATGCTCATAATAGTAAGCCTTGTCTTTAAAATTAACAATTGCTTACTTGACGGTATTGTGAATGTATTTAATGTTATGACGTCACATTACACCAAACAAACATTATTCGTCGTTGTATTTCGAGAATTGTTCAGAATATTTTCAATACTTTAAAATGTTGACACTTAATAAACAATATTAAAAAAATAATTAAACAGGATATTATTTATTACATACCATAAGTATGCTAAAAAAATTATTTTTAAGAGGCCAAGTAAGGCATATCGTTTAGCTGTTTGTGATTATTGAATAATAATTATCTGACCGGGCAGAAACGTTGTTCAATCAAACGTTGTTTCAAAGTCCAATCTATCTCTATACCGAAATTCATCAAAATTGATTCAGCGGTTTAGGGGTGAAAACGTAACAGACAGACAGAATTACTTTCACATTTATAATATTAGAATAGTTAGGTGCCCAAAACACAGTTTTGTTTGATATTCAGTTCTGTTTCAATATAAACTCTGATAAAACATGCTCTTTGATCCACATCCTTGACGGGGGGCTAATTGCGTTAACTCCTTTCGGGTCCAGTACAAATTCCGAATGAGCTGTAAAGAGTGAGAATTTGCATCGGGAATATTTTTCGTCAACAATTAGGGCCGTCGGGCTTTGTCTGTGCCGGGTCGGGGTTGAATTTAACGACATTTTAAAAGATTCCAACTCGAGACTGGCTTATCTCGAACGTGCTGGTCGCTTGTAACAAAAAACCCCTTTATTAACTTTACGAGGCTTTTAACCAATGCTAGAAATAAATATAAGGTTTCACTGTACAATGCGGTTTTATGACAGTTGAAGCGATTTAGAATCTCAAGTACTGAGATGTGAGAAAACTGGTTTGAAATTTTTGTTATATTCCTTTTAGTCCGCTTCAGAGTCTGAGTAATTATGTATTAATATAGATTTATTTACAAAGAAAGTAGTATATCAGTTAATTGTACCCAAAACATAAGCGCTCTGCTACTTACTTTGGAATTAGCATCTTAGCCAGATAGCTGCTGTTGTGAGATCTAGCCACCGCACAACAGCCCGGTGCCCTTCCTTTCCTTCTAGCAAAATCATTGACTTGTTTATTTCACTTTACGATTCACTCGGAAGGTGATCAGTTATCCCTATTTCTTACACTTGAATGGAACTACACGGCTACATAAAACACATCTCATCGGTAAACTTACATATTAAAAAAGGATCTTGAAATGAAGAATTAATTAAAATATAAATTGCGGATATCTAGCGCTACGCGCAATAATGATCAAATAATTTCTGCATATACAATTTGTATGCAAATTAATATGCTTATTTGATTATGTTTTGACGCATACCTGGCGGACATTTTCAGAGTAAACAGCATCATCAGTCAGCTTTCACTAGCTTGCTATTAAGTATTAGGAGGAGAATATATATGACACTAGATTTTGATTGTCACTGACTGACTAGCCACGCTTGTATAGGGTGGGTTGGCGGGTTATCGGTGATGTTGACAAGCAGGTTTCCTCACAGTCAGTTAAGGAAAACATCGTGAATATTATAATAATACCCATTTGGTGCGAATAACTGCCTAAATTATGCTATCAAGAGATTTGAAGTCATAACTTCTAGATTGTTTCCGAATATGATACCACTAGGCTACCATGTATAATGTAAATATTGCAAATAAAAAATGTTGTCTACACGGTAATTTCAAAATTTCATCCGTATAGGGGCGGAGAAAGAATACTGGCCTCTGCGGGCGGGGTCGGCCTGTCGTAAAAGGCGACAAAACAACCCACCCCAGCTACGTGGTAGGGCCCCAAGCCCGTCTAGATGACGACCACCTTTGGTAGTATGTTCGTATGACAGTAGTGTGTTCGCGATGCCACTGACGTTGCAAACAACCATAGGCGACGGTTGTAGTAAGGTTGCACACCACTAGCTGTCAAAGATATATTTCAAACATCAACTAGAATGACAGCAGACACTTGTGCAATGGTCGTCCTCCATTACGGTACTAGAACAACACAGTTGTACTAAAATATTAATTAATAATAAGTATTAAGAAGTATAAATAAAACTACCATATACAACAATAACAACGACTATCATCTATAATATACAACGGTAACTGCTAAATTCTAACTGGGCCATCAGCCTTTCTGCTGTCCTAAAGCAATAAAAAAATAAAGTTGTTTTTAATTGTATAAAAAGGCAGAAGTCTGATAAGGTAAGAAAGAAGTTCCCATACTCTGGGTTGTCGGCTGCATGATCTTCCACTATACCTATTCCTCAATATGCACACAAAATATACTCCATAGATTGATGTTACTGAATTATCAGAGACAATCCAGAGCCAAGAAAAACCCAAAAAGTAGAAGAAGAATGAAACTCTTTTAACGTCCAAATATAAAACAAATTTGACTCAATTGCAGCACAGAACCGAATCTAAACGAGATATATTGCAGTTGCTCAAAAACTGCCCTTGACTACCGCGTGATTGATATCGGTATCAAAGAGACAATTTAGAATTCCGATTTATTAAAAGACAAAGCGATTTCAGTCTCCATTCGAATTTTAGATTAACCCGGCTGAGTCACCATTTCAATGTGACACTTGTACCAAAATTTAAAACCTGACATTTTTAAACATTGCTCGGATATAAAATAAATTAATTTAGTAGAATTTAAAATTTTCGACTGGTAATTCCCGTTATTCACTATGGACAAGTCTATAATTCGTTAAATTGTTATTAGAACCTACTATAAACTTTTTGAAAATTATTCAGTTTTCCACAGATGTTACTCTGAAATTATTTGCAATGTTTTAATTTGGCATTTTTCTAATGAAATACATATATCATATTTAGTTAAATTATGTGTCCTAAAGCAAATAATCGGATAAATTTTATATCCTAACTAATATTAGAAATGCGAAAGTGAGTTTGTTTGTTTGTGTGATTGTTACGCTTTCATGTTTAAACTACTGAACCAATTTTGATTAATTTAGGTATAGTCCTAGATTGGACCTAGGAGAAGGACATAGGCTACTTTAAAAAAATCATATCGCAGAACAACGTTTGCCGGGTCAACTAGTTAATTAATAAATATAACAAATGTATAGATATTATGTCGTTATAAATTTATCCATTAGAGAATAATAAATCAAAATAAGATTGATTGAACTGAGGCTCCATTATGTTCAATTTCTAATCTTTGAACACTGAATTTGTATGGTATTGTTGTATGAATAGCAGAATGTAACAAACATAGATAAAGCATATTAGGGATTCAATACCGAATTGTGTTGTCAGATACCTTCGACTGGCGTACATTTGTGATTCTTGTTAATATAGTTAAAGCATGCTTCTTGACAGACCTTTTCCTTGTACAAAGATAATCTACATTTGAGATACCTTTCCTTAAATATATGTAAGTATAAATGATATAGTCATCGCCTAATACGATATCATGGAACAATATACTATGGACGGTCATATTCTGCTCATACCGTTAGATCAGACCGCAATACTGTTTCAAGTAATAATGATCTTTTTGTATCTGTATTACACTGTAAGCCCACATTCTCTTATCACTGCATACTTTTCTCACTACGGTCCAAAAGTTCTAGTTTTCGTCGTTTTTACTCAAATCAAACCTGGCAATACTCTCGCTATCCACAAGAGGAATTTATTACATTTAATCAGTACCCCAAATACACGTGGCCCAAGAATTTTTTGACCCTCCAAGAATACGAACCATGTTGTCTTGTATTACAAAAGGTATATTAATATTAAGACTTAAATAGTCTATAATAGTAAAAAAAAACGAGAAAATGTTCGTCTTACGCACAAATTCCATACATTCAAATCGTTTTTCTGTATAAATTATAAAACAATATTCTTCGAAAACCCTTGCAGGTGTACGTGTGTTTTATTATCTGATACATTTACATCTGTAAGCGTAGATTTATTTGGTAATGTATTTTATATACAATACATATATTGGTAATCATTTTCTACGTGGTAGGGCCTCAAGCCTGTCTGGATGGCGACCACCTTTGATCTTAAGTATGCCGCCATAATAACATTGTGTTGTGTTCCAGCATTAGTGACCCAAGTTCCTGCACCCTTATGGGACAGCAGCGTGTTCGCGATGCCTCTGGCATTGGAAACACTCATAGGCGACGGTAACTGCTAAATTCTAAGCGGGCCGTCAGCCTGCTTGCAGTCCTACAGCAATAAATAAATAAAATATTCTTAACAAACTTAGTCGAAAGCCACGTGCATGTTTTTCTTAAATCTCAACGAGCAAGCCTATTATGGAGAATCTTGTTAACATTTGAAATGATTTCTCTTCCCCGAGAATAATGAGTTCTGTGTTTTCATTTGAAACTCCGGTGACTTTTGTTTAATGGAATGATAATACAAATGCTGGCCTCTTTGTAGTGAGGGCCGAGAATATTGTGTTTTTCCTCGGGCGGGTCACTTTAGTTCCAAGGGTAATTTCATTATTTTTCTAAAAAATGCTCTTTCAAACGAAACTGGACTGTACAATCTTTAGTTGATTTATGCCGTTTGAAGTTTGCTTTTGTATCTTTTTAATTTCTAACGAGTTCTTTTTCTCTTAACATTTTTGCTAGAATTAGGAGTATATACAGTTAAAAATAAATGCTTAAAAATTTAAGTTGAAGGAAAAATATAATTATAATATTTTAGTCTTTTTCGTGTATTGAAAGTCAGTTCATCTTTTATGTAAACAAATTTCATTATAGTCTGGAATTAGCTACAATAGCTGGGCAACGTGAATGAAAACTTGGAGAAACCTCATCTTTCTCGAGCGAAGTTGCTTCTTACTTTGTAAAAATTATGGCAGTAAAAGTTTTTAACCAAGAGGAAATTATCGATAAGGTCTTTTATCAATATTTGTGAGTAATATTTAAAAGTGTTACTTCTACTTTTATTGTCAACGAGAATAAGATGATTACAAATATCGACTGTATGTATGTAACAAATTACAACAAGTAACTAAAAAACTGTTGCATACAAACATATACGTGTATGGGATTCTACCAAAGCATCCTCATTGCCAGCTGCTGCACCAGGATGCAGTTAACGGATGAAGAGTTGGCGTAAGTTTTTCTTTACGAGAATGGGGAGATTAGATATTGTCTGGTGGATTAGCCCAGGAAAGCTGCAATATATCCACCCTGTGATATTGTTCAGAGTGCACTCTGGTCTCTGAAACGCAAACTTGGGTGCAATTGGTATTAAATATTTATAGGTCGGTGACACGTATCATGAGTTGTATTACTTACTATTATTATTTAGTTTCTAATGCTATACTTTAACAACTGAAAACAGCGCACAGAAACTGAAACAATTTGTTGTAAACTATCTAATCAATTTAAACGATTTACCGTTTAACATCGTAACCACGTTTTCTCAAAGGCTGAATTCGTGGACCAAAATTTCTCTATTGTGTTAAATAAATTGTTATTAATGACCAAAACGCTTCCAGTTTGGGTAATATAATAGCAGTTTGTTTTCCAGGTAAATTCGTAATATTTGAAATCCAATTTACGTAATTCTGACAGAACTTATATTAAGAAAAATATAAACGAAAGTCAAAGATTTAATATAAAATATACTTACTGTGTTTATAATTAATTTTAGAGTTAATAAAAAGCATAACTATGACCCCTAATTATATAAAAGTGAACTAAATTTGCCGTATTGTGAAAAAATAAAATATTGAAAAATACACTGACTAGAAAAATGTATGTGTCCATTATTAAATTTTCAAAACAAACACTCTTAAGTGAATCGGGCTATTTGTGGGATCATAAATATAGGTTACCTGCCATATTATCCGTGGACATATAATCTGTTTCAACATTAAACTTGTAAGTGCTCCGCTCCATATGTCCTGGCTAAAAGGATGGGTTTACTTACTTCCTATTCATACAGCGTGATGCTCTTTTACGATTCAAGCAAAAACACGGCACACGTTGGCGAAAGATAAACCCTAGCGCGGTGCGAATGCTGTTGAATTTTACGATTCCGCTAAGCCGCCTTAAAGTCGAGCCCTTCCTGAATATTTTGATTTATTTATAGGCGTGAAAGCGTAAAAGGGTGGTCCAAAAACAATATACCGCACCACCGCCGCTCAGCTGCCACGCTCCTCGGGACACTTAACATAATACACCTCTATGAATAAACTTTGCGTAGTTACGACGAATTCATTCAACGACTAACTCGTATTACCGTCAGATTTCTGTACAAAGTTTACGGTAGCAAACTTTTAAATTTAATTGTTTTTAAATTAAGAGCACAGATGCAAAAACAAATGTCTTTAAAATTAATTTTTTATTCATGAGTGTGTAATATATACGTGTGAGAAAATGCTGGTCGAATTAAGTACTTGCCACTCGCGGTTCTGCCACTTCATTGTGATGCTAATTTAGGGCAGCTCTATGAATATGAGGGTGGCACACTCAACGCGCGCACTTTTTGCCAAGCCGCGCTAAATTAATTTGAATAATACCGTCGATAGGCAACGAGAACGGGCTCCGGTGAAATGTCTTTTATATGAGTTTCCGACGTGAAAACTCCAACGCCGACGCGGCACAAATATTTTATCATTCCGGCTTAAGAATTGCTTAAGTGCGTGTTTATATTTAATAATAATAGAAAGGGGAAAGCGGATTATCTTCCGTCCATGTTCCCTTTATTTGCCTTTTTCTCGTTCTATAAATATAAGAATATGTTGCCACAAACATTATATTTGCAAACAAATATATTACAGACAACATTGGGTTACGCCTTTTTGCGTCTCCATTGGTTTAAGTATAAAGAATGTTCCATTAGACAATGGAAAACCTTTCTAACGGCGTCTGGTAAAATAAATTTCAGTTAGTCGCTAACCACGTCCTTTATTTGTGAATATCGTAGTATGTAAGCACTCGAGCAGGTAATGGCAAGAGCACTAAGACAAAATTGGCTTAAGCAATCTACTGGGAAGCGGATATACGGGAGTGGCGAATGGAACGGGGTTGTGCGGAACCGCGCGAAGCGTCTGCGACCGATCTTAATGTGGAATGCACTTACGGTATACGTGATCATCATACATTTATAGCAGAACCAATTTTTAAGTGAGTTTATTCGTCTGTTACCATACTCATTCAACCGCATTCGTAGATTATTTTGAGTGAATGTATTATATTTTTACTTTCATAAATGATTGTTTGAATATAGTGAAAAGTCTCAATAATTTTTTATTGCTCTAGGACAGCAGACAGGCTGAGAGCCCGCTTAGAATTTAGCAGTTACCGTCGCCTATGGGTTTTTGCAACGCTAGTGGTATCGCGACACTGCTGTCCCATAAGGGTACAGGAACTTGGGTCACTAATGCCGAACACAACACAAAGTTATTACAACGACATGCTTATGACCAAAGGTGGTCGCCATCCAGACGGGCTTGGGGCTTTTACGACAGGCCGACCCAGGCCGAAGAGGTCAGTATTCTTTCTCCGCCCGTGCACGGATAAAAAAATATTGTACATAAATCAGAATACCGTACTATTTACTAGGCAGTCGTTAGTGGGTTGCTACTTTTTCTGGTTTATAGACATCTTTCAGGTATTAATGGCTGTGGGAGGACCAGTACGAGTCGCTCAAGTGTAAACTAAAGCAACATATGCTCCGTCTTTAGGTGCCTCTTTGTTAAAGAAAACAAAAGAGTCAGTGGTATCTACTCAATACCTCGTACTCTGAAATAAAAACTTTGATTGCTTATGAGGGAAAACGATCGACAGAGGGAAAAATAAGTTATGTATAGGTATATATCTAAATTTTAATTTTTTAATGCCCACAGTCTGCTATGAAATATAATTATAATTGACAAATCGCCACGATTTTTCTTCACTTTCATTAAATAAAAATTTGTTTAATTTACCTCGTTTAATTTATGCGTTAAATTACTCCTCTGATCGGAGCCCGTTCCCGTGTGAATAAATCACTTTCCTTTTTAAAAGAATTAAAGCTTTTAGTGTCATACGTAAGGTTCAATATTGTTTGTAATTAAAGCAGGAGATATCGTCGCGACGCGCGTTTTGTTAAATGGGCTTTTTAGCCTACTCACAATACGCCCCGGCTGTAATGTAGACAACGGTGATTTGATAAATGAGTTGAGTTTTGGGTGAAAAGACGAATGCATTATGACCAAAAAGCTGAGCTTGTTTTCACAAAACTTGTGCTTGTTCCCACAACGGAGTCGGATCTTAATAAATATATGCTTTTGTCCATTTCTTTAATAAATTGAATGTAAAATGAATTGAAAATGGTAAAATTACGATAATAATGAGGTTCATTTTATGTGATAAATGCTGAGCATTACTTATATGTATTTAAATATACCTAGTCAGGTCATAAGTATTGTCACACAGTAAAAACTTTTCTTTTAGAATGCTGGCCACAAAAAAGTTTATTGAATTAGAATTTCGAATTGTTCATGAAAATAAAAATGTATAACTTTTAGAATTTTACTCATTTTTAAATATGGAGTGGACGCTTAAAGAAGACCGTGTTGCAGTTATTGCATTGCATCGTTGCGGTTACGCGCCAATTCAAATTTTTAACATACTGAAAAATTTGAATATTACCAAAAGATTCGTTTATCGTACCATCAAACGATACAATGAAGACTCTAGTGTAGATGACAGGTCAAGAAGTGGTCGCCCTCGGTCTGTTAGGACTCCAGCAGTGATAAAAGCTGTGAAGGCACGAATTCAAAGAAATCCCAAACGTAAGCAGAAACTGTTGGCCCTTCAGATGGGGTTAAGCAGAACCACGGTGAAAAGGGTGTTAAATGAAGACTTAGGGCTTCGGGCATATCGAAGAAAAACAGGACATCGTTTGAATGCTCGTCTAATGGACCTGAGACTGAAGAGATGCCGCGCTTTGTTGAAGCGGTACGCGGGAAAAAAATATCGGGAAATTCTTTTTTCGGATGAAAAAATGTTTACCGTAGAAGAGAGCTACAACAAACAAAATGATAAGGTGTACGCACACAGTAGTGAAGAAGCGAGCAACCGTATTCCGCGTGTCCAACGAGGTCATTTTCCATCCTCGCTCATGGTATGGTTGGGAGTTTCTTATTGGGGCTTAACAGAGGTACATTTTTGTGAGAAAGGTGTAAAAACGAATGCTGTTGTGTATCAAAATACAGTCCTGACGAACCTTGTGGAACCTGTTTCTCATACCATGTTCAATAACAGGCACTGGGTATTCCAACAAGATTCGGCGCCAGCTCATAGAGCGAAGAGCACACAAGACTGGCTGGCGGCGCGTGAAATCGACTTCATCCGGCACGAAGACTGGCCCTCCTCCAGTCCAGATTTGAATCCGTTAGATTACAAGATATGGCAACACTTGGAGGAAAAGGCGTGCTCAAAGCCTCATCCCAATTTGGAGTCACTCAAGACATCCTTGATTAAGGCAGCCGCCGATATTGACATGGACCTCGTTCGTGCTGCGATAGACAACTGGCCGCGCAGATTGAAGGCTTGTATTCAAAATCACGGAGGTCATTTTGAATAAACTTTAATGTCATAAGAATCTATGTTTTGTTAAGTTCATTTTGGTATATGAATGGTTACATAATTAATAAACTTTTTACAATTATTTTACATTAAACATGTGACAGAATTTATGACCTGACTAGGTATAAAAGATAATTTATTACTTATATATCAAAACTATTTTTACAATTTTAACCAAATGACAGAAGTAGCAGTATTTTAGTATTAAAATTATCTACGTCTACCCAAAACCCATACGATAAAATTAATGCATCCCTCCAACCGATTTTGAGTTATGACGACTAAAATTTATTGCTCGACGAACATGCGTTTGCGCATGGATTGCGTAATATGTTACTACTCAAACCTATTCAGACGGTAGACAGGTATACTATCGAAAGCGACGTAGAAGTGTTTTAGCAGTGACTGCCGAAAAGAGGCGTTTATATCCGTGCAGGGGCGGAGAAAGAATACTAACCTCTTCGGCCGGGGTCGGCTTGTCGTATAAGGCGACGAAACAACCTACCCTAGCTACTTGGTAGGGCCCCAAGCCCGTTTGGATAACGACCACCTTTGGTCTTAAGCAAGTCGCCATAATAAATTTGTGTTGTGTCTCCGGCATTAGTGACCCAAGTTCCTGTACCCTTATGGGACAGCAGCGTGTTTGCAATGCCACTGACGTTGCAAACACGCATAGACGATGGTAATTGCTAAATTCTAAGCGGGCCGTCAGCCTGTCTGCTGTCCTACAGCAATAAAAAGAGTCATATTCCGGTAAAAATCACAATTGGATCAGTGACCCTTATGCTTGTAAAGGGGTTGTGTTGCGGGATATTTTAAAAGTTTCGGGTACTTTATTCTTCTCATATATTAATAAAAGTTTTCCACATAACTAAATGCAACTTCTTTTCGTCATATTTTATATTTCAGTCGATACCAATCGAATGATCATATTTTGTTATTTTAGGACTATAAGCTCATCTTATAATGGTTAATCACCATCATACGTACAAACATCTACATTATTTAAATAGTAATTTTAGCATCTCTTGTTGTATGTACAATATAAGTACAATCGAGTGATTCGTTTCAACGAAATTTTTTTTACGCTCCTGCAGTAATATCTATATGCCAAAAATAACGTCCTGTCCAAAGTACTTTTTTTCAATTTTGAGATTGAGATAAGGGTTTTCCATGTATAAGGATTTATACTTCTTCCGCTGGATGGGGTCGGTGGTCGGCGGCGCTTCGCGTTCTCCCAGTGAATGGTCCTTATTATCAGAGCAGACGCGATGGAAATAGCAGTTTTCAATGTATGTCTTTTTCATGCCGCCTGGTTTTTATATCGTGCCACGTTGGCATCTTTGGTACCCATGATCTGCCTGCGCTTGATAAAAACTCTTCTTTCACATATTCTCACACCTGTAATTCTCAATTTTTGTGTTAATGTGTGCGCACGCGTTAGCCACGTGCTACTTTCAGTATTTGCGTTTTAGATGTGTTGATTTTAGGCCAAATTTTTGCCACGATTGATTCAAATTATTCATATACACAAATGTCTCCCCGTGAATGGTCGCAGATGCATATCAATATCAGAGTAGACGCGATGAATACAGGGGTTTTACATGTATTTGGTGTCTTGTTCAAGTCGCCTGGTTGTTTTATCGTACCGAATGCACATCTTTGGTACCTACGATCTGCCTGCGCTTGCCAAATATACTTCTTTCACATATTTATACACTTCTAATTCTCAATTTTATGTTAACGTGTGCACGTTAGCAAATCAACATTCAAACAAAACTCAAAAGCTTATTGCATATTAATAAATGATTACGTCGAAGATTTATTTGCTTCAAAGTTTGGTATCGTTTTGAAAAGAACTCGTAATTCCGGAGAATGTTCAGGACTTACAAGAGGATCATTAAAATGTTGTTCCGGTTTGGTTACCTTTATATTGAGCTGAATGTTATTTTTATTTGTATTTAAAGATTGAAGATTATCGTGTATTTCTCAAGAAAATATAATTGTTAAGCCGGTATTTACGTGCTACATTTTATTTCGAAAAACAGATAGTGATCCAAGCGTTGTTTTTGTACGTATAAAACAGTAGACAGACAGAAGGCTGAAGACGACTTTACAGACATGTCCGCTGTGGCTTAATGCGTTCGTGTTCAACTCAGCTGCTCCATGTCGTATACGTCAATACTGAGTAAATGTGATGGAGATAGAGGATTTTCCATATATGAGAAGTTATTTTCGAGCCGCTTGGCTGTTTTGTCGTATCATTCTGACATGTGTCACACTCACTATCTCCCTGTGCTCGCCAAACAAATTTCTTCCAGATTTTCCGACACTTGTAACCTAATTTTAGATTTTTATGTTAACATAAAATTTACTGTCTTGATATAGTAGGGCAGCAAAAGAAATAGAAACGCAAAAATATAACTTATCAGGCAAATGTATAAGAAACAAATAAAAAATAATGAAAACAACAGAAAATAACTTGCGAATCAATTTCAAGTCTTGCACCAATCTTCATCGTTCAACAAAAGGAATGAATTTGCAGTCGCATGTAGTCCATTTTGAAACTTTGATGTGTTTGCCTTTATTTAGACAATTTAGCTTCTTCCGTCGGACGAGGTCGGTAGCCCATAAAGTTTCCCAATAGCGCTTCGCTTCCTTCCAGTGAATGGTCTTCGTATGACGTTCGCATTAAACTCCACAGTTGCATATCACTATCAGAGTAGACGCTATGAAGATAGGGGTTTTACATGTATTTGGTGTATTTTTAAAGTCTTTGATCGTACCAAGTTGGCATCTTCAGTACCCACGATCAGCCACCTCATGTTAAACACACTTCTTCCAGATATTACGACACTAGTAACTTAATTTTCGAAATTTGTGTTAACGTATGCGCTTTAGCCACGTGTTGGCTGTTTTAGTATTTGTGTTTTAGATGTGTTTTTTTTTTTGGTTAATTTTCGGCACGATTGATTCAAATTTTCCGTCAATTGTCAGCTATAAGACAGGTGTCATCTGTGTACACATCTTCCTGTACAAGTACTGTTTTGGTATTGGACACGAATTTGAAGTGAGATGTTATATTATTATACAGAGTTTTCTCTGTTCTCACCACCTAGATATTTTGTTCTACTAAGAGGGCATTCATTCATCCACGGGTATCCGTCACCTGCGCGCTCGACCTGGCGCTCACCAAATACACTTATTTCAGATATTCCGACAATTTCAACTTAATACTGGGTCTTTATGTTAACGTGTGCACGTTAGCAGATCAACATTCAAACAAAACTCAAATGGTTATTACAGACCAATAAATGATTACGATTCTGAGAGGATCTCGAAATCCCTGAGATTATTCAGGCTAACAAGAGGATCATTAAAATGTAGTTCCGGATTCGGTTGCCTTTATTCTTAGCTGCATGTAATATTTTGTACGTCTAAAAAGCACAAACTTATCTAAACAGTTAGTTATCCTTGCGTTGTTTCTGTACCTAAAACGTGATGGACACGCAGACCACTGATTATGGTCGTCCATGCATGTTCGCCGATCGTGACCTCCAACTAAAGTTTTCTGGAATGTGCATGAGCATGGCTAACAAATCTTACCTTAATTCCATAAGTTTGGTTACAAGACAAGCCGGTAGAGCCCTCAAGTACTCGCCACTGTCAGCAAGATTTGTTTACCAAGCGTAGGTATGTTGATATGATATACGGTTCTCATATACGGTTGCCGTCTTCTACAGGTATTTGCTACGCCAGGATCATTTTTAGCATGTTGCCGACCTCATGGAGAAAAAACAGAAAGGTAGAAAAAGAAATAAAGTCCTTCAAACCTCTAATTCACTAAATATCAGAATTTTGTCTCATGTCAAAAGTATAATTACTGGTTAGGCAGTTTCCTTAGGATAAATGAGGGGTTTACGTTAATGACCTAAATCTGAATTCGTTATTCAATATTTAATTAACAACGCATTTCAAATTAGCTAAACTCGGTGTGTGAGTTGACAGGTAAAATTAATTTCCGAATATTTCTCATTTTCCAATAATCCTAGGGAAATATGGCAACCGCACACCTTACCCGCCCGACATGGGTACAGGTAGCTATGAAACGTTGTCACCGGCACGGCGTGGAAGCCGGGCTCAGCCGATCTTAGCCCTCGACCGCCGCGGGGTATTACGCAGACCTGTCCTAATAACCCGTCACAATAGTGGCCCTAGGCAAACAACGCTCGCTTATTGCTACTCAGCACTCCGCAATAACACTGGCAAAAACAATAGCCTGGCTATGTTCCTTGTGATTGCGTCGAGACTTTATTGTTCCCACTATATCGCCTTATTTACGTCAAGTTGCAAGTTTACCTGTGAAATTTAATAAGTTTTATGTTATGTTAAAATGAGAGGACAAACTGGAACTAAAAAATGTTGCCATGAATAAATAAATATTGTTCTTAATTTAACGGCTAGAAGATTATTATGATTATAATATTGTAATGACTATGATTATAATAATGTTAAACAACCCACCCTAGCTACGTGGTAGGGCCTCAAGCCCGTTTGGATGGTAACCACCTTTGGTCCTAAGCATACCGCCATAATAAATTTGTGTTGTGTTCTTAGTGACCCAAGTTCCTGTACTCTTATGGGACAGCAGCGTGTTCGCGATGCCACTGGCGTTGCAAACACCCATAGGCGACGGTAACTCCTAAATTGTAAGTGGGCCGTCAGCCTGTATGCGGACCTGCAGCAAAAAAAAACAGGAACCATTTTTAGGTAAAGTTTTGATTTATTTTTTAAAATAATGCGGATGTGATGTGGAGGATCCTGATCCTCCACGGATTAACTGAGAATAAAACTAACAAGCACCATGTAAACCGGTAATAGCACCGACTCATTTAGTGTTGAGAAGAGATGATGATTATATTTTAACGATTTTAATTTCTTTTTTATTATACTTGTAACTTTAATGTGGTTGAAATATTTAAAGTTTTGAAAATGTAGTCTATTTTTTTTTTTTGTTTGTCCATAGTAGTCCATTGAATAAAGGAATAAGAATAACATAAGAATAACGTATCGAGCTTTTGGGCCAAGTTGGAATAGATGAAGTCCGTTTCTTTTACTGTCATCATTAGGTCTTTACCTATGAAATTGTCGTTTTGTATGAAAAATTTAAACAATTTTTTTTCATGTATTTTTTATTTGTATTAATCGACCCATGCAATCAATGTATCTTTGCCAACGCAGTGGCAAAGTTTATTGATGCCCTTCTTAAAGAAATCGGCTGGACGGGAGGCAACAAATTCTTCAAAGGCATTTTGTACTGCCTCTTGGGTATTGAATTTTTTTCCCGCCAAGAAGTTATCCAAATTCTGGAAAAAGTTGTAGTCTGTAGGCGCAAGGTCTGATGAGTAGGGCGGATGACGGAGAACTTCCAACCCCAGTTCTTGCAACTTGGAGACCATCTGCTATGCAGCATGAGGTCGCGCGTTGTCGTGCAGGAGACGAGCGATTGACCAATGCTGGTTGGAGATGTACCAGCTTCTCCATTATTGTGTTCAGTTCTTCACAGTACACATCTGCAGTAATGCTCACCCCGTTTGGTAAGAAGCTGTGATGAATCACACCGACGCTAGACCACCAAACAGTTTCTAGGGTTAAGTTTTCGTTTAGGGCATTGTTTAGGTGCTGAACCAGGATCCAACCAACTTGCTGAGCGCTTGTGGTTATCAAACAGAATCCATTTTTCATCGCAGGTAACAATGCGGTTCAAAATTCCTTCATTTCTGTTTCTGTTGAGCAGTGCAAGGCACGTCTCGACGCGTACTTCGCGCTGGTGATCATTGAGTTCGTGGGGCACCCATTTGTCAAGCTTTTTTACCTTGCCAATTTGACGCAAATGGACCAATATTGTTTTGACGCTAACGTCGAAAGCTGCTGCTAATTCAGCCGTAGATTGTATATCATCAGCTTCCACAATCGCCTTTAATTCGTCATTGTCGACCAAAGTCTTCGGATGACCGCGAGGTTCATTTTTCAGGTCGAAATTCCCAGAACGGAAGCGAGCAAACCAATAACAGGTGGTGCGTTGGTTTGTAGTGTTAGCTCCGTAAACGTCGTTGATGTTGCGTGCCGCTTGTGCCGCGTTGCTGCCACGACGGTACTCATATTCCATAATTACTCGAATTTTTAACGTATCCATGATGACGAAAAAGATTGAAATGCGATGAAAATCTAACACTAATCAATAAACAAATGACTACTTTTGAAAAAAGAATTTCATGTTTTTAAAATAAAATTAATTTGAAATTAGAATTCTTAGCCAAACAAAAATTATTTTGATTTGAAATGGCCAGTACTGCAGAACAGCAATTTCATAGGTAAAGACCTATTATTAAACTAATTGACGTTATTCTTCCATATGAATTAAAAAAAAACCTATATCCTTCTCCAAGGTATAATCTATGACTATACCGAAATTCATAAAAATCGGTTCAGCGATTTAGGTGTTAAAGCGTAACAAACAAACAAACAGATTCACTTTCGCATTTATGTATAATATTAGTTAGGATTTTATTTGAATCTCTTGGTGACAAATTATTAATTAATCACTAAAAGTAATACTCATATATATTTATTTTCACGCACAATAAAAATAACGATGAAAAAGTTACACGAAATTGTGTCGTTAGTGTGATAAAGCATTTCCTCGTGGTGTTAATATCGAGGTGGTGGCAGCTGTAGTAGCGCGTAGCACTATGTGATTAATTTAAATCAACTTATACTGAAAACATTATTATAGAACAACACGGCTTATTTCTAATAACCGTAATAAACATCAACGGTAACGAGCAATAGGCAGCGATTCGTGCTGATGTTACACTGTTTTTATACACGACCGGTACATGGGAAAGCTTTCTAATTGCCGGAACAATGCTGAGCCGGTTATTTGCCGGCGGCATTGTTTTTGTCCGCGCCGGTTCATTTTACCCCACCTTCCCCGAGAGGGAGATTAATGGAATTTGAATACGCATAGCCTTTGTGTTCGGCTTTACGCGTAATTTAAGCGTATACCGGCCCGGTGACTCTGCGTTTTACCGGCAATCTTACCGTTAGGCTAGCAGGTGAACCTTGCCTCTCGTAGCTGTTATGGAAAATCACGCGACTCCTTGCCCCGTGAAGTTACGTATGGCCATATTGCGGAGTCACTCTTGACTGAAAAATATACAATTTCTAAAAATATTTTTAGTCACGATGTATAATACTACAGGTATGTATCGAAATTAGTATTTTATACATTTGTGACTATATTTTTTATTTCGAAAGCATACTGCGTTTTGGTGAGCCTTGTTTGTTTGTACAAAGCACTATCAATCATCTCAAGGCCTTAGTTGTGTCACGAAATAAAATGTATTTTGTCTTGTGTGAGCAAGTGCTTATTATTGATTTTACTCGAAATTACTTCTGTCCGTCACGAAATATTAGCTTATAAACGTATTCAATGTAAATTTTTTGTATTAAGTGAAATACAAAACTACGTAAAGTATAAGAAATACAAAACTTTATATTCAATCAGCTTAAGGGTTGCTCGTAGCTGCAGATCCATTAATATAATTGCGCTTCTTGTATCCGTTGGACATCTTTGATGACACATTGTCGTAATGAGGGCTCGAACTCGAGGTTCATTTGCCCTAATGCATATTTACAATAGCCGCTAAGGAATTGAGCAAGACGCCACCGACCCATGACTTCTTATGGCCGATTAATCCACTTTCCCTATGCGAATTTCCCAATTTTCTGCAATTTAATCTCGAATGTCATGTTCGCCATTCAAACACTCCGATGCTTATGAAATAAAATTACAATAATTATCTTCTTTTTATTTATTATATGTGTAATAAATGCACGTTTTCGCCATGATGTTTTCAACCTACAATTGGAAATAAATAAATATAATCGTATTTTCAGATAAAGAACTTTTATAATTTATAGACAGTCAGATATATGGATATATCATTTTAGTTATGAATATTATAATACGTAGTTCATATCGTTAAAATATTTACTTTTGCTATAGAAATGGTTGCACTGCGCTCGTGCACAAAAACGACGAGGGTATAATAAATATAACCATACCAAACAACGATACTGTATGAAAGTTTCAAAATCCCCATTTAATTGGGCGCTCGTGTCGCCACAAATTAATTAAAAGCGCCGTGGGATTTTATTAACTTATTGCAATTATATTTAAACGGTACGATTACAGGGGTGTGAGCGGCGAAGAGCCTTCGAGACCGTAAGCCCGCGCGGGCGTAGCCTCAGCCTAATGTCACTGCGAAGGCGCTTACATGCCGCCTCGGAATTTGATCAGACTCCGTGTAATCGGGGACAAATAAATCTCACCATTAAAATTAACGGCGACCTCAGCGTCCCGCTTCCGACCTCTTCTTTAGATTTATAACCTTTTAGTAGTTGTACGTTTCCGGAGAAATCCTGAATAGTGAAATCGTTATTAATGAAATTGCCCTCAATAAGTGATAGATAATCCAATTAATTCGGTTTAGGAGACTCATGATGGTACAGAACAGCATGTTTTTACTTGCTTTAATGCTTGAACAAAGAAAGCCTTTACTGAGGCTTATGAAACTGAGGCGAATTGTTTTAAATCTGAGCATGAATGGTATAGGTCCTTCGGAGTGGCAGCACCTGACACATTTTAGGAAACAGATTGGTTTAGGTGAGGGTCCGTCGACCACCACCGAGTATCGCATTGACAAACGACTCGGACCACTTCATTAATTGCTACCCAGTCGGCCGCGCGACCGCCTCTAAATAATTCACATACGACTGCCCTCACACACCGCAATCTACAGCGGACACGGCGAAAATTACGAGTTCGCTCCCTTGACGACTTTATGCGGCCTAATTAATTTGGATTTTTTAAATATCGCACGCAGCGTTGTGCACAGATAATGCTGAGGTTATTGCCATTATAAGTGATTAATATGGGGCTTAATTTTCACTTCTATTGTCTTTGACAGGTTATCAGTATTTAAAAATAATGTCGAGTCTCTATTTCTGAGTATATGATTTTTTGGGTACTCATTGATTTTTGATTTGACTCATAATCTCGAAATAAATAAATTGCATGACACGAATATAAGGTTGCCATCCGTCCTTGTCTTGTCCTAGTTTAGAAGGCGTCCGGGCGAGATTTTATTTTTAGTCCGGGTTTAAATTCAAATATAACCAAGGAAGATTATTGGAAAGACTGGAAAATATTAAAATAAAAAGGCAATTTAGAGAATAAAAAATAAACTTAAGTCTATTAATAGTTTAATTAGAACTTAACGAAGATTTGTTTTATTTTTGAAAATAAGTGACTGTATAGTTTAAGTAAATTTTTTCGAAGTTCTTTAAACTTTGAGGTTTTAACATACACAGGTTTAAACTACAAAAGTGTAGTATAATTTTGTTTTGTTTATTAATGAAATGTAAGAACACTGCTAATAGTTCCTTAAAACTTTAAGAAGATTCTGTTTTGTTTCTTGTTTTTTAAGATGTAATTTAATTTAAAATTATTAATATTTAAAATAAATAAAAGTTTACTTATGACCATCAAAACTACATATATGTGTTTTATTCTACTGAATAACTTAGAAAAAATAATCTGTTCAAACGTCCGGGTTGTAAACTCCGAAACCTGGAGTTTTCGCGTTTCTTGTCCTGGTTGACAAATTTTTGTAATGGCAACCATACACGAAAATTATGTGAAAAATCATATCGTTTATCAGATTGATTTTAAAACTTTGTGTAATTTGAATCGCTCACTGCGGTTCGCCCTGATGATTCAGTCGCGTTTAAGGTAATCCATTAATCGTGGTACTGACAGGACGCGGTCACAGCGGTACCTGGCGATTTTATTAATCATACCTTATACAACCGCAATAAAATGTACAAATATCTTTAGCTATTTACTTTATTTACGTTCCATTCTATAGAGATTTTATAAAATCGAATCTTAAATTGTGTTATGTACGTAATAATATAATAAAACGTATAGTTAATACCTAATACTTTAATCTGAGGCATCTATGTCGATTGAGCAAAAAACAGCTGCGGACCCACTCGTAGCGCTCATAACAGAGTCGTTACGCAATTCAGCGATGGCCTAATTGATTCCTCGCCCTTTCGGCCAGACGGGGCGTCGCTTTATTGAACACAGGTGCCCAGTTCTCCAGTTTGCTGCCATCGCGACGCTATCGAAATATGTGAATCAACCATGCTTGACAACTTTAATTTTATACCGAAAATCCTTTAGTGACGTGACGTGTTATAAATCTGAGAGCTCGACGCGTCTCATCGAGATCATCGATTGAACTTTTTCCCTGATTTACCCCTATTAAAGCTGCGCACAAATGTAACGGATTTTCACAAAAGTGAAATATGGCGAATCGTAAGTCGATTTGGTATGCGTGGCGGATACTCGAAGTAATTTATCTAAGAGTATTTTTGGCCGCAGACTAAGGGGTGCGAAGGCTCGCGCTCTTTCCGATCGCTACGTGTCGCCGTTTATTCAATTAAGTTAAAAGCTTAATTAGGAATATTAGCGAAGTGTCCTCGTTTACTTCCTTACTCTTTGATAGACGGTTACTGCGAATTTTCTCAAGTTTGTTGGTGGAGAGTTCGCCGCCGACCGAACTCGTGCTTAGATGAAATGCGGCTTGCAATTAAAGTAATGGGCGGTAACCTTTCCGGACGGAATTAACGCGATACGTCTTTAACGAATGTAAGGGTACACTCGGTACAATTAAGTTGGAGTTGAGTGAAATTGCAACAAGTTCAGTGGGTGCCGGCGCATCCAGGCTTCATTTAACGCTCTTACTTTGCGAACTTGAAAAGCTCTGCCAATATACCTTCGCCAAAACAGCCATTATAATAAAAAGCAAATAAGTACTTACTTTCCGTTTGAACATTTCAAATGGAAAGTACAAACGTATAACTGACTAGTGAGTTGTGTTTTATTTGAGATCTTTAAAACGACAGATTCTATACAATACTTAACTCTGCTCCAATATAATGCTCAACTGCAGATCCAAAAACTACCAGTAAATTTTGACAATTTCAACTCAAGTTGTGAGGGTATATCAATCATCCTAGTTTACACAATTATAAAAATTGATAGATATATTAAAAATGTGTAACTTATGAGCCTGAGTCTTGTTGCGTGTTGTCATAGAAAATAGAACATGAGGGTTAAGGTTTTTTTTTAAATTTAAATACCTCGTCTCCTGACACGTCTTATAGTCAGGAACTTGTTTTACTTTTATATATTTTTCTATATCTATATCGTAAACTACAATTATATTATAATTATTACTAATCTGAGATTCTATCATTTTACACTTTGTTCATCTTCATGTGGTTTTATGATTTGACACTTGAGGTTATGTGATTCCCTTTTCTTATCTTCTTATTTGTATGTTGAATCGACAATTACATAATGTACAGTTTACACAACGCCAAGTAATCTCGATCCAAGCAACAGAGCACCTGTTATGGGTAGGAGACAAAGGATATACTTAAATACATATATACTTTTAACACATACAGAGAGGTTGTTATCAAACTATACATATGTGTAGAATAGATTTAGATATATTTAGTTATAGGCGATCACCATGTGGCCTTTCTTGGATTTGCCAGTTGGCAGGTAAGCCTTAATGGAACCTCAAAATTCTACGTAGAATCATATATTATCATTTAATAAAATCTGAACCTTCTTTCTTAATATGTCGTTTGTCTAAATTTTGACAAAATTGCTTACGAACATAACACTGTTCTCTCCATACAAGTTACAAAATATTCTCAGTAAGAAATGTCTCCTTGTTTATTCTACAAAGTAAAATCAATCACATTTACGTAAATACTCATCTTCAAACATTTTTCCTTCACCTAATATAACAACACTCTATCATTTTTACACTCCATGTCTTCCTAGATATACATAAGAAATTCCTTATTTCTCCAATTGGATACAAATGAAAACAAACTTTTAGCACATTGCACAAAGTTTATATTTCTACATGCATAAATTAGACTTGTTGCTGATGTAACATATTCAGAGCAAGCTGTCCTTCGTAACTAGCGTTCTTTGACGACCTCGGTGGCGTAACGGATAACGCACGTCGATACGCTCGCGGAGGTCACGGGTTCGATTCCCGTCTCGCGTCTGGGTGTTTATGTATAATATGTATTTATTTAAAAAAAAAGTATATAAGTATGTAGTATATCAGTTGTCTAGGGCCCATAACACAAGTGCTACTTAGTTTGGGACTAGATGACGCTGTGTAAATTGTCACAATATATTTATATTTATTTATTTTATTTGTAAGAGAAACCAAGGGAAAGTGTTTCTTTCGTGAATATCACTATCGGAACACAATTTTTCGTACGAACTTAATGTGAACATCCTTGGCTTGTGACACCTTTTGATGTGTAACAGTGAATTAAATCTAAATGTGTAAAAGTTTATTGTTTCTGCGTCCTTTTAAGTCGACACGTATTCGAAGATCATGAAAGAACTATTTATGGATCATACAAATAGTTTGTTCTGCGTTATATTTGACCCACATGTTACATACATTACGCAATTAATAGATCAGCGGTCATTATGATCCTCGCTGTTTTTATTTGATTGTTTGATTTTATTTGGTAAATACCGCTTTAAAATATACAACATTTCATCTAAACACAAATTTATTCCATTAGTAAAGTGGGCACTATTGCATCTAAGTTTTTAAAAAGAAAATTGTTGGCGAAATTAAATAGAATCTTAAGTACTTAAATCGATTTTACCTAAAAATAATTTTTAATGCAAAACATGTATATATTTAGCTTATGGTACGAAATTTGAGTATTTTTTGGAAATCTTTTCTGCCTATTTACATCAAATACAGATTTCAAAGAAGATAAGTAACGCAGAAGATCACTGGACAACGACGACCTCTTGATATCAGCTGAGCCATTTGCCTGTCTGTTGAAATCTAACCATTAATAGTAATTACGATAAAATGATTGAAAGAAGAAAATAATATATTTGATATTACTTAAAGAGTATTAACATATATAAAATCAGTTGTGCCTTTGAAATATAAATTCCTAAACTATAAGATTTCACTTTACTATTATTCAATGTCGATATTAAGCAGGTGCCCATTTCTTTTGAAGAATATAAAAAATGTTATAACATTTTATTTCACTTGGAAGGTGGCGTTATGGGTCATAAAAACTTCATATCTATTAACTTGTATGAATTCTGCTTGGCACTTAGGTTTCTCATTTTACTACAATTTCAAACAAAATTGGTGTCATATATTTATTTAAGTACTTTCCTGTTCCAAGTATTTTGTAATTCAACTTAATTAAACATTAAATTGTTATTTTTATAGTGATATTGTTTTTAAACTTTGAGTTGGTTAAGGTGGTACCTTTATTTTGTAGTTTTCTATGGCTGACAATTCGAGCTAAGTGCAAACTTATTTATTGTTAAATAATTCAACATAAATCAACGTAAAAAACTTATTTAAATATAATCTTTACCAAAGCGCCTTTCCATTTTTTAATTACTTGGGATAGGCCAGTATGGCTTCTGTTTCAAACTATTTTTATCTGGGTGTATTTCATCTGTCTCGTCACAAATCCGTATTTATCACATTCTGAACCATACCCCTGCTCTTATATATATTTATTGTGTACATAATCCGTATTAATCAATTTTCGTTACAAAAAAATCGCGTACTTTTTTTTCTTATAAACTGTAAAACAACATTTTATTAAACTTTTATTAAAATCACTCTTCTCGGTTGTTTCACATCAAACAAGCGGCGCCGGTGTAACGCAATAAAGCCCCTCACACGCCGATGAAATTTACCTTATTAATTTCGTTAGCGAGAAATAATCACGCTGGCTGCCTCAACTGATCCTTAAAATTGTACACGTTCACGTATCAATCCCTCATGGGAAAATTTGTTTGTATAACATTTTGTATCATAAACAAAGACTCGTATTTTAAGTATATTGTTCATTAAATTGTTTTTGAGTTATCCAGAAAGGAAAACTGATATTTTATTAGCTTAAACCAATACCTATTTCTTATTGTAAGCGTTGGTGAGAAATACTGACACAATTCACACAGGAATATCTAGCCCTAAAATAAGTAGGCATTTGTGTTATGGGTACTAAATAACTGATATACTACATATATGCTTTTCCTTTGGTAATTAAATACATATTACACATAAACGCCCAGACTCAAGACACATACCGATCCTGTGTCTTCCGCAAGCGTACAGAAGTGCGTTAGCCGTTTCGTCACGGATCGTTAGTAATGAACGAAAGTATTTCATTGAGATGTTGTCATTTGTTGTCGGTGTCGATTGTCTTCAACCAATCGTTTTCTCAAGTTTAAGCCCAGTCCCAGTCCCCATGCCTTTCCCATCCAATCCAGACCAAAAACTTTGCGCTATTCCTCAGCATTGTGTTAATTAGTAGTTACAATTAACCTCTTATTAATTGTAATTAATACCATGTGAACATTACTACAGAAAGTATATGTGTTACTGATGATCGATGTGGACACGTTACGTTCAAAGCTAATTCGTTATTGTAAAAGACAATGAATGCCATATTGAATAATGGTTCAGAAAATTACCTTCGTAATCTGTAGTGAGAGATATTTAAGAAATTTCTAACATAAAATAACATTGACAAAAAAAAGAAAATCTTTAAAGGTATTTGGACCTATTTTAATAACTATATTTTCTATCATTAGTTTAGAGAAAATAATTGTGCATAATCTTTAGATTAGGTTTAAGGCAGTTGTAAGGTTCTGTATCTATAAGTATAAAACTATAAAATATTAGTATATATGTTAATTTAGTACTAAGTTTTGTGTATATTCGTGCAAATAAGTGTTTATATAATTCTTTCACAAGTAGGCTTTATTTTCATTTATCCTAGAAACTTAGCATGCAGGTAGTATTGTACCCACAATCTGATCGGAAAAACTTCTCCAATTCGGTTACAACTTAAGGTGCCAATCTACCCGAAATAACTTTCAGGTATGCGCTTATTGATTACATCTGTACAATTTATTTTTTTAGTAAAGTTCGCAATTCTACGAATTTGATCGAATATGTGCGTCAGAATGTGAACCATAGTAAATTATGTTCCACGGTTGACTGCAACCATTATTTCTACTAGAAATAAAAATATAAACTTTTTCAATTACATATTCAACGAGTTACTTTAGAAACCCACTGCTCCTTGAACAAACACTCTATGAAAAGAAATCACCAAATAGGTGCGCGCGGGTAAACTCACAAGTAAACATTTGCGTATGTAAACTGGAATTATTCACGAAAAAAACTTTTAATGGCGTCCCCGGAGTTCCCGTCAAACATTTATCAACAAAAGAACGAACGTTCCGCAGGCGATGGAACTTGAAATGTATGGAAATTACCCAGTCACAAGCGGGAGAACAATTCACTAACGTCGGCATAGTCAAATGTTTTTGTTGCAGCTTGTTTAGTTGCAGCAACGCGATTCAAAGTTTCAAAACTAAGACACCAACGTCATTGTTATTTGATTTAAAATCCGTACAAAAGAGTCGCGAACTACTACGCATGTGCAACATAAAATCCAGGAGCGAATCTCCAAAAATGATAGCCGTGGAACGGGCATAACCCCTCGTTGGGCGCCAAATAGCTCGGAACAGAATAATGAACCGCTTTAGATTCTTCAGCAAACAATATCTGTCATTGTAAGAGTCTAAAAAAGTGAAATTTTAAATTATATCTATGAATATTGCTACAGAAAATGAAAGGGAGACAAAATAAACAGATCGGTATTATTTTGCACGATTATCTTCTAATTCGAGGGATTAAACAAAAAGGTAAGTTACAATAACGTTTTGAACGGACACCGTTTCATTTGAATATCAATCAGAGCGCTATAGCCGGTGGGAAGGAAAATCCGCTTCGTCGCCTCAGTTAAAGCTTTTCAAATATTCTTATAACTTCTCTGATTCTACGAGAAAAAAGCCTATTTGAATTGGAAAGATCAAAGCGTAAAAATTTATCGCAAAAAAACCGTCATAAACGTCCAAAAAGACGGCAGGCACTTATTATTTCGACAGAGCGAATGTCTCGTCTCTTCTCTCATTCTATTTGTCTTTTCGATTGTTCCGGTGCATAGACTCCTCCATTACTCGGCACTGAAAGGAAAGTTTTGTATTCAATTTGGTATTATAATTCCCATTTGAAGTCGCCACGCACCATCGCGTCGACATCGGCTATGTAAATGGGCGTATCCGGGACTTAGTCGGGTTTGCGCTAAAAAAAAGTTCAATAATCCTTGTTGAAATTTTTATCTGGATAGACAATTTTTTATGTTTAGAATGTATATCTATCAGATGAAAAGAATGACATCCTGAAAAGAGTAAAAAGGTAAACAAACACGCTTGAGCAAATGCTCAATGCAACCGCGGGCAGATATTTCAACTTATGTAAAAAACGCTTACCTGATGTGAATTTTTATTCAGACTTGCGCTCATCCCCGACGGAAGACAAGGAAACATTTTAGTTGCACTAGAAATTCAAATATAAACTTATCCCTTGGTGACCATAAAGTCTGCATTTTCTATAGAAATCCACAAAGCTATGCTTTAACCAAAGTCCATAGTAAAGCCTGCTGGATAGACTTCGCATATTATTATGGTTTTTCGATATTATTAAATCAAAACGCAACAAGGCAGTTTTTATTTAACGAGATGTTTTCACCGACCGTTTGGCAGATACTAAAATAATAAGGAGTTTTACGCCGCCGCGTATTATGTTGCTTTTATGATAGCCGAGCACGGCTGATGCGCTGTAATACTGGCTTACGAGGGCTCTCTTAACGAAATAATTAACCCAGTGTTTGGTTGTATTTGACTCAACATCTTCTTAACATATAATTCTTATATGTTTACATTTTATTAATATCTTTATGAGAATTTGTATTTCAGCGATTGTTGATTCTTCGTTTTTACATAGTCCTAAGATACTCTCTGTAATACGTCATATATAAAAGTCAAGTGCATTTAATTATAATTTGTTGAGATATGTATATTTATAAATAAGAACTTTGTTGTTTAAACATTGGTCTCAGTTTTCAATAACTCTGTGTTTTTTCTTGTCCCGTTTTGCACCCGTTAGTCTCCCGGGATATTTTTGTGAGCCAAGCGATACTTGGCCTAAGTGTATATTATAATAGATACTAATCACCACGTTAATTGTTTTCACACAAGGTAGGCTCATACACTTAATACGAGATATGTCTATAGTTTTTCTTACAAAGGCTCTTTTAACTACTCCGTGAATTTAATTTTGTAAGTTTAATATGATGATATTTAATGTAATGCATACATTGATGCAAAATTAGAAATATTAGGTTTTAACGGGTATTTTAAGTTAAAAGCGCATGGGTATAATATGTAAAATTTAATAAAGTAAACCGTCAAATTTGACATCAATGTTTACATTAGTTTTTTATGGTTACCCAAATTCTTAACTCATTATCACATTTGCGTGTTGAAATAAGAATAATTCTAGTATTTGCTATATATATAGAATATTTGCTATATTTGCTTCCATGTATATTTACGGTATGTATTTATTATACTTACTCGGAGTTATTTGAAGTAATGAATTATATTGTTATATGCGGTTTCCAACGCTGAAAGGATAAAGGATGCTAAATGACCATATTTGAGGTTCATGGCGCACATGTTTAAATTGATCGTGGGCTAATGAAAGAGTTATCAAGTTGTCGTCAACCTCGTTGTGATCCTAAAGCATATTAATAAAACCTATGACGTCATATTGTTACTGGAGGTGAAAAATCACGAGCGAGATATAAGGGCCTCTGCGAACGTCTATATTCAGGCAGAGACAAGGGACCGATAACAGATTACCCACAAACACGTTTTAAATTCATTTCCCGACCCGAGCGTCGATCGTTCCCCGATAAAATGTGGGGACGACCCAGGAAACGGGGACATATTTACTTTGTCTCCCCGCGGCCACTTCCCGGTCAGGTAACGTTTCGAAGTGTCAAAATATTTACCTTGGCTCGTTATCTGTCTGTTCCGATTTAAGAATATTAGTGATACTCTAGCGTGAAGATTACTTAAATAAAATTGATATTTCAAAATATATTCTAGAAATGTAGTTTAGTTAGTTGAGTTTGAAAGTAGCACCAGTGATTGAGAAACCAAAAAGTAACAGACTAGCACGGTATTGGACTGCGAAGAGAAGAATGCCATATAACAAGAAAAATGTTAGAAATTATGTATAATTGGTGGGTAATAAATTGCTAGTTGGTAGGGCTCCAAGCCTGGCTGGATGGCAATCACCCTGGTCTATTAGTCTGCTGCCATAATAATCTTGTGTTGTGTACCGGTATTAGTGACCCAGGTTCCAATACCCTATGCGAACAGTAGTATATTCGCGGTGCCTCTAGCGTCGCAAACATTCACAGATGACGGTAACTGCTTACTATTAAGTAGGTCGTCAACCTGTAAACCTGTCTGCTTTTAAAAAACTTGTGAATGTTGTGATAAAAACGTTGTACCTACCCCACAAAATTTAGGATAAAGGCAGGAAGTAGAAAGGTTTAAATACATTTTATTTTGGATAATATTAATAGAAACATATTTTGCTATTTAATTATAATACAAACACTGCAAACCAATGTTAAATTTTGCACATTTCCATCACAGGTATGCATGTACTTTAATAATACACGTTAAAATAAACTAAAATACATCCTCATCTGTCGCTTTAACAATGTAGTGCAGTGCTAAAACATTAACAAGGTTGTTGGAAAGCTGCAAGTTATAGTACTTAACTTGTCTACAACCTAAGTCTATTATGGTGATGTACGGGAGCTACTTTGTAGTGGAACGCTTTTTGATGCTCACCCCGCACTTAACATGGCCAATAGCTTCGTTATGGCTTTTTGTGTCAGGAATTCTTTAGTTAGATATCGCTTGAGTGGCGTCCAAATTAGTAAAAGTTAAATTATAAAATATTTGCCTGAAACAGGTTTTTACTAGTATACACCAAAGTGTAGTATGCTTTTTGTAATAAAAATAAAAATAAGAGCCCATAGTGTCCCATTGCTGGGCTCGCCCACCTCCACCCACCGTTACGTCCGCTTATGCAAGGTAGATTGGTTACATTATGGTGGTCTCAATATCCAGATTTCCTCATGTTTTCCTTCAAATTCGGTACGTGACAATTCTAGTCTATAATATGCGCATTACGCGAGAAAAACTTCCTCTTGCATGTCATTGTGGGATTCGAATTCGTAACCTCTAGATTGGTTCTGAATGTGATACCACTAGGCTGCCATATACATCTGCTATGTTTAATATGGATTAATTATTATCTACTAGTTAACTCGGCAAACGTTGTTCTGTCATGTGAACTTAAAAATATACCGAAATTCATCAAAATTGGTTCCGCGGTTTAGGCATGAAAGCGTAACAAACAACTGAACTCACTTTCGCATTTATAATATTAGGATGTTAATGAACTAATTTCAATACATAATTAAGTAGTGAATTGGCTGTTAGTATGTAATTTTAATTTGTCTATATTTTATTATCCGTGCAGGGGCGGAGAAAGAATACTAACCTCTGCGGCCGGGGTCGGCCTGTCGTAAAAGCCGACAAAACAACCCACCCTAGCTACGTGGTAGGGCCTCAAGCCCGTCTGGATGGCGACCACCTTCGGTCTTAAGTATGCCGCCATAATAACCTTGTGTTGTGTTCCGGCATTAGTGACCCAAGTTCCTGTACCCTTATGGGACAGCAGCGTGTTCGCGATGCCACTGGCGTTGCAAACACCCATAGGCGACGGTAACTGCTAAATTCTAAGCGGGCCGTCAGCCTGCCTGCTGTCCTACAGCAATAAAAAAAAAATATTTTATTAAAAAAGTGAGGATCACGGTATTGAAGTAACAAGTCACAAGTTGTCGTCAACAAGTTGAATATAATCATTGTCCAATGAACACAACAACATGTTTGAGGCTAAAAACTAAATGTATAACTTTTTTACTGCGTTATAGTACTTGTCGAATTTGAAATGAATTTCTGGCTAAGGTATTTTCATCGCAGTACGGTATGGAGATTTTCAAAAAAGACGTTACAAAATCTTTTGAAGGCGGCAACGCTTTAGCCATTCTGGTGTTGCAGACATCATCATAGGCGACAGTGATCACTTGCTGTTAGTTATATTAAAATTCACTTTAAATCAAATAAATTATCATAAAGCAAACAATACTAAGCTGCATTCTCTGTTAGCCTACAAACATGTCTGGCGAAATATTACTTTCAGAGTTCCATTTGTTTAGTTAAATGTTAATAATGGCAATTTAAGTGTGTCCGATGCGTGAATATCACAGAAAAAGTACTTCCAAAAATACGAAGAATAAAAAACGAGTGAAATCTCAGTTTTTATTTGTCTTTGCGGCACACCGCGTCTTTGCCAGTTAAATATCTAAGGCTGCCCACCGTGGGAGACAAATGTCTCCCACACAACTGCTTTGAACCATGTTCATTTAATTTTACCACACGCGCACATATCGTACGCTTTTAACAAACGAGTTTAAGGAAGTTATTCCTCTTGGATAAAAATGGTAAACATCGCATGATTGGATATTAGGTACATACATAGGAAAACAGAACGGTTCAGTAGTCATTATTGTAATAATGTTAAATAAAAATCTTAATTACTTTTAAATTTAATTTCACGTGTTTTCTTAATGTTTTATGGTTAATAATCCGTACATACACCAAGTTTAAAAAGTTTTAAATGGATGGTTACTTTAATCATTTATGGAATTTCAGTAATTTTTCCAAAGGCATATTTTGAAGAAAATACGTATTAGACATTATGACATCCCAGAGGAAAAAGAACGTGATATTATTATGTTTTCTTTTGTTTTTTTGCTATGTCATTTATAATTCATTATATATTATTATCATTACATATCATTTAGCAGTCGATAATTAATCAATTTAGTTATTTGAATCTCCCTCTTGGTGTAGCAACCACGACTGAAATATTGTATATTTAATGTTAGTGACCACTGTAAATTTGCAAGAGTTTTGTTTAATACATTGCTATGGTCATTTATATAATTTAACATAGCAGGATATTTTAATAATATAAGAACGTTTGGATTCTTTGAGCTTTCGAAGCTTGTTTTGCTGACGAAAGACAATAGTGTATTGCGATGTTACAGCGCGTTTAGTATATTTCAGCGTATTTCCTTAGAAATTTACACGCGATCTGGCAGTGTACACTTTCAAAGAGTTGTATCAGCATAAGCCGTGAACCGTTCCCCTTTGACTGAACCTTACGAAAAGACTAAAGGTTGTCACATTTTGCATTCTATCTTTTCTGATGCAAGCGCTTTTATTTTGCACTAAAATATTTCAATGTATGTTACTACTGTATACAATTTAAAACAACATGATGTCAGAAATATTGAGAACTAACTGAAGAAATAACATCATTACTTTCTTCGCTTTTGCATATATTTCACTTTTACCTGAGTCAAAAATTTTGTAGGGAATAAAATATGTGAAAATCACTTGGGAGAGTATCCGGGGAGCAAGCATCATGCAGTTCACAATTAAATTCACAAATTCTTTGCAGCGTTGTTTGAGCCGATGTTTATTCCGTGCTGCTAATTGGCTTTGGACAGCTCATGGCGGTGCCCACTTTCCAAGCTTGGATACTTTCCCAATATTCTTTAAATGACGAAAGATTATTCCATGAGATGAATCTATCCTTGTTGATCCACTGTTAGTTATGGCTCTCATTCCCTAAGATTTTTAAGAACGCAGTTTTCGAAATATACGCACTCTTGGAGTGACCTAATAAAAGAAAAGTATATGAGTTGTTTTGAAACTTTAACACAAACACTCTGCTGCTTGCTTTTGGATTGGTTGGCGCTGCATGAATTGTTACAGTATAATTGTATATTTATTTTAAATTTATACATAAAAAAATAATGTTTACTACTAACGGCTTTTAGAAGGTTATTTGAGCTAAACAAAATTATAAAGGCGCGAGAGAGAACTTGAAATAACAAACGAAATCGCTGCCTTGTATTGGGCACTATATTACATTTGGAAGGCAAAAGGAAAATATGAAAAAGCGGAATATTGCCCGACAAAATTACGATCGCTTTAGATTCCATACGGGCCATTGAGGGGAGAATTGTTACCTTCATACATTGCCATAAAGAATCTATTTGTTTTTTCGTTGAGTCAAGTGATATCGATTGTTTCTCCTCGAGATTCGCTGAGTATATTCATTCCTGTGATTTGCGGTGGGGTGACATAAGAAAAGTTAAGGGTACAGAATATATTATACTTTTGTTTTATGATTCTCGTAACGTTTTCTTATATTTTGCTAGGAAAAATTTTGTTCCTTAAAATTTATTTGAATTAATTACACATATTTATGGGTTTAAAGTGTTCGTCGGCGTTTAACGGGGACTACCACCGATTTTAGTGCAACACATTTTAGCTGCGTTTTATTTAAAGCATATCCAAACGGTCTTAACCAACCTATAAATATTTGATTCAGGAACACAAACGATTATTATTATTTGTGTTAATCTCTATAATTCCCTCTACTATGAATCGTATACGAAGAAGCTATTGATGAACTACAAAAGTTACACTCACTTATAATAAAAAACAAGTTTTTTTATAGCTAGAGTTCAGCAGACAGGCAAACGGCCCACCCTAGCTGGTGGTCACCGTCGTCTATGGACATTTGCAACACCAGAGGCATTAGAAACATCCTGCCGGCCTCGAAGATTATAACGCCTTTTTTGAAGAACCCTATATCGTACCGCGCTGAGAAAACCTCAGCTGGATTTTATATACGTCCTAGCAAACTGGTTAATAACAAGAAAAATATTTAAATCATAAATATTGAAGACATAATTTAAACCCACACATTTAAACTAACACTGCAACCAACGTTGTATAATATAAGAAAATACTAACACAAAATTCGTAATCTATTAATTTTTACTTCGCAAAAGTAGCATAAATAATTTTATTCATCATCATCATTTCAGCCGAAAGACGCCCACTGCTGGACAAAGGCCTCCCCCAAAGATCTCCACGATGATCGATCCTTGGCTGCCCTCATCCAACCTATTCGGGCGATCTTGACCAGATCATCGGTCCATCTTGGGGGGGGGGGGGGTTGGGGCTACCAACATTGCGTCTTCCGGTACGCGGTCGCCATTCGAGGACTTTTCTGCCCCAACGGCCATCAGTCCTTCGAGCTATGTGCCCAGCCCAATGCCACTTCAGTTTTGAAATCTTCCGGGCTATGTCGGTTACTTTGGTTCTCCTGCGAATCTCCTCATTTCTGATTCGATCTCGCAGGGAAACTCTGAGCATAGCCCTCTCCATTGCCCTCTGAGCGACCAACAATTCAACTAAACAATTCCATTAAATTTATAATTAAGTACGCAGACTGTTCTGAATTACTCATACGCGTCCAAGTTAATTCCTACTCTGTATCGCCTGTAGCCTTGCGTCCAAGTTGTCTCAAGAATTGAATATTACCAAGACAAATGCGCTGTTAGAGTTTGATAGTTACTCATTAGAAGCCGACCGAGTCGTCCCACCGCTACTTAGTAAGCCGCTTTTCTGTGCTGCTCTTAGAACTTGTAGTTAAGAATATAACTTGTATAAAGGAGTATAATAGCAATTGAGTTAAAATGATAAAAATCATCTCATTTAAATACTTCTCTTTGAATATATTTTAAATTCTGTTTTACTTTTTTTATAAAGACAAAAAGACAAAAAGTTTTGTTTGCACGTTTACTTTCCTTGCTGGCTAACTGGCATACAATGATTACGCATTAAATTACAATACGGAAAGAAAGAAAATATGAAACAAAGAATTAAAAGAAAATTTAAAAATTGAATATAATTTATTCTTCTAAAATAAATTACACTCGATTTTTAAATTACAATCAAATCATTTGAATTAGATTTTTTATTAACTATCAATAATTAACAGTACACAATCTGTCAGACAAATCGTGAACGTAGCGAATCTGCAATAATTCTCACGTAGGCAACTCTTACACGATAAATAGTGACCATTAACACGTTTCTTATAGTGACATTAGGCTTTATTGGATCCAGAGGAGGTAACTCAATCCCACTAGAACAAAACAAAGTGGAACCAAGATTAATTTTTATTAAATGCAATTAGTGGACCTTGGTTTTGTTTTATAGGTTACGCCCATCTCGTTAGTGTAAATGTTTTATGGGGGGGTTTACCTAATTGTATGAACTTTGTTTATTGATTAGCCTGATAATAAAAATGGGTATTTGTTTTATTTCGTTATTAAATAATATATCGCTATTTACATATAAGACCGCCGCTTATTTAGTATTTGTAACGTAAAATTGTGTGGTACACAATGAACTATTATCAAACTCGTATATTATGTTTATTACAATTTTCACGAATTACTTACTAAGACATACTTGTAAGACACTATATACTATATAATGCGTAATTAATTCGATGAATTACTGACATAACAATATTTGTTATTTTGGCAGAATCATTGGCATGCAACTAAATGTCGTTCCCAAATGCGACCTTGGCTTCTTCTATTTCTTTTCTGTTAACTTTCATCGCATAACTTTTCCTGAAAGCAGATTAGTTTAGCTTCTAACAGTGTCGTAAGTCGTACGCCCATTACGCTCAAGTTTGGTGAGCGTAATGATCCGATCTATATTACGACTTTACAATTCGTAGGGTTATCGCGACACGCACTGGTATTCGCTTTAAATATATCTGCTGATAACAAAGTGCTGTTCAAACTGTTCTATCTCGGTAGGTCAACATAGTTCCATTATAGCCGAGAAGTTAAATGTCCAAGTTGTTCTTCTCTAGTGGGGGGGGGGTTTAGCAGCTATGTCTCTATTCATTACCAAAGTAACCGCCACCTACAACTTTGTTCACACTGGCTGCGTCTACTTTCCCTATAAAATGAACTTGTGACAGCGAGTAATGTCGTCTTATATTGTTTCACTTTTGATATCAGCATTTATAACTTTAGCATTTTTTTATGATGTAGAAATGTAATTTAATATATGTACTAGCGAAATCAAATGGTTAATAGCTCCTCACAGTTTTAATTTTACAAATTTCATTTAATGAATACTTCAACCCCTTGGTAAATTCAATAAGTTTGACTTTAATTGTCATTAGAAAACAACAAGATTGTTAATTTATGACTGCAAAATATGGGAATATTACGCTTTAAGGCAAAGGGTTGCCCCCTGTTATCGAGAAATCCTTATATCGATTATGAAGTTTGTGCGAAAATCATAGGGCACGCGGGCGGGCCCTTGACAAATGTCCGTTATAAGCGCAGAACAAATTGGTACAATTAATTATGAGTAGAGCTGGCAGCACTGAGCCGACAAATATTATCAAGATCGTTAATTTCGACATCTCAGTCGAAGGCGCGAACTGGATATTAGGCATTAGTGAAATTGCACTACACGTGGCGTGCTCCGTGGCTTCTTAATCTTTAATAAATATTATACTAAATATCATATATACTGTTCTAATTGCATAGTCGTTTTGAAATAAAGAATGTATTGATTTACATTAACATAACTATCATTTATTCAATTATCAAAATTATCAATTAGATCAATCGAAGGAAACGGATTAAAAGGAAAGCGAAACATTCCTGGTTCAAATTAGAAAATGAACATTTATGACATCATGGGGATGGCTGTAGTATAAAAATATAAAAGGGGTCTAGCGTGGAAAAGCTGTAACGAGTCTAATAATTTTTATTGCGATTTCACGAGCTTACAGTCTGATTTAACTCGGAGTGTGTAAATTATGATTTAATTTAATAACCATCGCTGAAAGCGAGCGTAAAACGTTTTTATGTTAGATAATATACTTTTCGTTGGGAGTTGGCGTATATTTAGGAATTAAAGTTTATTTTATATACCAGCTTATTTAACTGGTTAATTATACATCAAGTGGGGGTGTGGACTCACATTGTGGTTTAAAATTTCTTTGCAGAGATGCATAATAAAAAATGAGAAGAAAAAAGTGTATCTGTAATTGATAGTTTTATTTTGTAATTTTATCTTTATTTTCCTGATTTTTAAATCATATTATCTTATATCTTTAAACGAGCGATTCTTGTATATATGTATATATTTGGAATCTCGGAATCGGGTCCAACAATTTTCATGAAATTTAGTATACGGGGATTTCGGGGGCGATAAATCGATCTAGCTAGGAATCACTTCTAGAAAATGTCATTTTATTCGCTTTTTTTTATTGGAAGAAAAATAACAAAAAGGTGGCGTTTGAGTAGTCCCAATTTAAACTGAAAAATAACTCTTCCTGACATCTATTGGCGAATAATACTTTTTATTTTTTAAATTGCTTTAACGACACAACAACACTAAAGCTATTCCAGCAGATGGCGTTGTTAAGTAACACGAAGGCAATGAGTGTTACTTAACAACGAGCTTTGAGGTTAGACTAAGAAAATCAATTGTTAATTTCCAAAAAACACAATTTATAAAAAAAAATACCGAGCAAAGCTCGGTCATCCAGCTGGTATTCTTTATTATAGCTAAAAGTAAGATATTTTTTATAAAAAGAATTAGGAAAATTTAGAATAGTAAGGTTAAATTCGTTAATTAATTATTTTATTTGTACTAGGGCAACTGTAAATAAATCTATAAATAAAGAATACTCTCTCCTAACTCCATATTTGGAACTTCGGGAAAGATGATCGGCCATCCGACTACCCACGAAAAACCCCGCTGTTCTCTTACTGCTTCCGCCCTGGCCCACGGATATGTGGCTTGCCGATCTCGGGGCCGCGGGACAGCACGCAGTTCTCACTCTCGCGATAATAGTGCGAGTGGCGGATCCGGCAGTCATTAGATGCCCTAAAGTGTTGGCGCCAGGGGGTCAGGGTTTCGTCCCCCCGGCGCGCTCCTGTAACAATTCTAGGAGTTGAGGGGGGCCGCGGAACATCACGCAGCCCTCACCCTCGCGGCAATAGTACGGGTGGCGGGTCCTCCCCCGAGGGGCCGCCCGCGGCCGCTTTTTACAGCAGCCGGAGGTCGACGTGGCCTGCGTTGGCGGGAGGGGAGTGCGGTGGTCGACTCCCGCTCCGGCTCCGCCGCCTCCTTTGCGGACATGACTGCTTCGCAAAAGGAGGCGACGGCCGTCCATTCAGGATCGCCTCCGACCACGGACAGAAACAGGGCCGGAAGCAGGAAAGGAAGTCCGCGCCGATTTGGGCGACGAGAACGCGGCTCTCCTCGCGCCACGCAGGGCTCACGGTGACAGTGTGGGTTACCGTGTCATCCTCGTCACCCGCCCTATGCGACACAGGTACCTCCCGAAGCAACCGTGCCCCGAGAAGACCTGCATCAGGCGGATGGTCAGGGCGCCGTGGCACCTTTCCAACCATTCAGCCAGGATGGGCCTCACCACCTCTATAGTGGCAAGTCCCCGTTGAGGTGCCTCGTTGCGCCGCTCCGCCTGCTTTATTTCTAGTTCCCGAGACGCGGGACGAGGCCGCGTCACGGCGTCTACTCCAAGTAACATAATTTTTATTTAATACCTCAATTACATAATTGAGGTACTATAATAAAAAATTTACAGGCAGTGTTATTATACTATTTTTCTTTTACTATTGAAATATTAAAATAGTGTTTAGTAATTAGGCTTGTTTAGTGGTTTAAAATAGGTCATAATTTTTGCATAGATTTCGTATTGACCGCAAATTCTGATATACATATGTCTCTTTTGATTATTTAATAATTATCAAATAATAATGAAATGAAATAAATATTTTAGTGAAAGAGTAAATATGTCTCTCTCGTTAAGTTCATATTTAAAATATACTATTATTATACATAATAGGAACTATTTATATAATACTACTTCTTTAACATCTTAAAGAACTCTATCCACACCACTATATATCATGCTATGAATAGTTGTGTACAAATATGAGATGTTGATAGAGTAATTACGTGCATCTGGACATAACATCAGCGTTCATATCATCAACGGCATTTTTGTTTATAGCACTTGTTGAGTGCTACAAACAACGAGTGCAATTTTTCAATGATATCAATATGTTTTTTTCGGAGACATTATGATCAGTATTTGATAATACTGTATTATAAGTAAACTCCTTAAGATGCCATAAAACTATGAATTATAATAATTCCTCATTTCAGAAAAGTGAAGGGCACTTAAATATTTTATCATAACTCAACATCGATAGTGTGTCATCGGTCGTATTTACGAGGAGTGTCATAAAACTGCGCGGGGCTTTAAGAGTTAAATATATTATTCAGGTAGCCGTGTTATTCATGATGTATTGTTTTCTTGACCGTTTTTTATCATATTTTTTTATTACTCTGGAACAGCAGGCACATTGGCCCACTTATACTAGTACCGTTGCCTTAATATGTTTGCGACGCCACGGGCAACAAGCTACCGCCGACATAACGCAACCGGAACCCTCGTGAATATGGTGGAAAAACTTTTCAGTATGTTTTGGTATTTTTTTAGCATTAATCTGTAATTTTAGTCAATGAGGTAACAGAATTGATGATTTTGTTAAATCTTTTGAATTAATACAAATTTATGTCAGATTTAGCAGAATAAGTAAGATATCTTTTCAGTCTTATATGTATAATTAGTGTAGCCCTATTATTATTTCTAGTCTCACACGGCCGTAACGGAAGTTCTCGTTATATTTTCATAAATTTATTTTATCTTACTTATTTTAAGACATACTCTATGATTATTCATATTAACTTACTTTTTTAACACGTTTTTGATGGTAACATTTTATAAAGATATTAATGGTAACATATTATTAAGGTATATGTTTTTTGTAGTAAAATTTTAAAACTATGTCCGCTCAGCTCAAAGTCACGACCAAAAACCGCAGCTTATACTTCACTTTTAATATCAATCTATCATTTGAATCGATCTAGCCTTCCAATAATACCATATTTTCCTGCAATAGTACTAGATTATACACAATTTTGTAAATTACTAGAATGAGTATTTACATGATGATTATTTGTTCAGCAATATCCATCCAATCAATTTAGTGCTAGGGCATCAAATAACAATAAAACTATTACATACAACGGACCGACGTATATTGTAATGGTAGATTTTAATATCACTAATACATTTATCCGTATTGATTTTCGACAATGGACATGATAGTTCTTTGACCACGTAAACATATCATTCCGCGTCCTTACTATCTCGAAAAGGTCCCCGATCGTTCGGCTGTTATAACTAAAACCTTTCATGTATACTTTATTTTCCGATATTTTGATATGAGACTACCCTCGTACATTGCTCATCTAAAGATTGGTGAAATGTCTTAATACACTTCTGCTATAATGTTAAAATGTTAACGCAATGTTTTTTTTGAAAAATGAGCTTTTCCTTTTAAGTCAGAAAGATCAAATTTAAGATATTTAATCTTTCCTAGATTTATCTCTTTATATTATATAGAGATTAAAAATCTTTAGATTACTGTTTCCATTAAAAAATAAAAATTTGTGTAAAGTATAATCGTGAAATGAAATAATGACTTTTTATATACTAAACGAATTATAATTTGCGCTTGTTTTTTTTATCGAAAACTGAAATATTATTACTTTATTTTATTTTAATAAATTATATGATATTAGTTGAAAATATTACCACATATACGATTTTATTACGTTTGATTTATATAATTAGGCGTTAAATAAACCTGTGTAATTTTTTATTCGAATCTTGTTTTAATTAATAGATAACGTCTCAAATACATGAAGAATCTCCAATTAATGTAATTATAAAGAGGTATTCATTATTATAAGTGAAAAATTAATTGATGTCTTAATCACAACTCACTCAAAATAATCATTGCTGTAATTGCTCCTAGAATTATAATCTATACTTAGGCTTATCATTTTTAATGAAGAGGGATCTGTTTTAGAAATATAAATTGAGAAATTATTTGTTTGAAATATTTGGAGTACAATTCATATTAGGCCAAACCTTTGTTATACACTAGCCACTCGTTTTTTTTTCTAAATGCTAAAGCTGTTGTCTCAGACGACACAACAGCGACTCCGGTCAGAAAAGACATTCCGACCCCATGGGAGCAGGATCGATCAGCCGTGGCAGCGTTCTCGGGGGCGCGCCTGTGAGCCACGAATGGCAAGAATATTTTTATTGGGGACTATCGGCTCCACCAGTGAAGCCGATCCTATTCTAATCTGCTATCGTTTCGGAGTTTGTTGATCGTTTCGGAGCTGGGGGAGAAGAAACGGCGAAAGAAACTCCCCCGCAACACGTGTGCACTTGTGTAGTATGTGGGTGTGTGAGACTAGGTTATGGGGGGCGGAAGGCATCCCTGAACCTACTACGTCGTGCTGATCCATGCCGTACCGGGGAGGATTGCGTCCGTAAGAATATTTGCTTCAGCGTCCTAGTAATGGGGTCGGGTCTGTCTGTGAGCAAATTTCGCGGGCGAGGACGTGCGTGAGCGGCTCGGTGGTTGAGCGTATAATTGACTGTCTCCACTATCAGTGGACTGGGGTGGTGGGGAGCGAGGCCGAAGAAGGATCGAGAGAGAGGGAGGCCATGTACTCTTTCACGGAAAGGAGTTCCAGGTCGCGGTGTAGGTCCGCGTTACGCATGTAGAGCAGTGCTTGGACTGCCATGCGCAAGAACTTATTTTGCAGCCTCTGCATCGAATTGATGTAGCATTTACCGGCATGGGCGAAAACTACACTCAAGTACGTCATGATTAGGCGGATGCAGGTCTTGTAAAGTGTCATCTTACTTGTAATGTAAGCCAATGTAAAGGGACATCTTACTCTTCCAGCATATTATAGGGTAGAGGCGGCCGAGCACGAAGTATGCTCTGTTCATCACCGTTCTCATGTGTACGCTGAAGGCCTTTGTGCAGAGTGACTCCTATATATTTGACCTCCTCAACCCAGGAATGATGCGGTCAATTAGCTTTAAAGGATAGAGAGAGTACCGACTCAGGCGAGTCTGCCGTCTTCCGTTTGGGGGGAGGGGGGATGCAGCGAGCAAATATGATCGCTGCGCTCTTGTCCAGATTTAACTCGATCCGCCATTTGCGGAACCAGTTGCCCAGCGTCTCAACCACCGCGTTGAGACGACTCCAGATCCGATACTGGTTGATATCGGACGTGAAGAGAGCGGTATCATCTGCGTATAAGGCGAGATGTACCTGTGGGGATAGCGCGGCGCAGTCGGCAGATGATCGCCTCAAGCGGGTCCCAAGCATCGGCGTGAGAAACGCGCTTGAATTTATTTTCGCACGCGTAATTTTTTTACGATTAAATTATATGATGTAAAAGATTATTTTAATTTGGATGAAATTCTCAAGTAACGTAACCAACGTATTTAAGTTGATAAGTATTTGTACTGAATCAGCCTAAATAGCTTCTAATTGTCGCATTTTACCGTGACCATATTTTATTGAAGATAGTATGGGTTGAAGATAGCAAGTTATCCCTAATAGATGCTACCACGGACTTTTTTGATTATCTACAAAAGAGGAATATTCCCTCATACATAATTTTGTTATATCTTAAATGGATCAGGCAGCGTTTCCGATGAAAGTTTCTAGACAGCTTGACTTTTTCCGACACTGCTGACAACTATCGTTATATTTCAACTAACAAACCCTTGACAAATATATAGTGAACACCATCTGAATTTTTAAGATTATGCAGTGGAATAAGTTTTCTATATACGCAGGCTTTATAGCTTCTAATCAAAAATACCCTCAGTAGTTTAAACATTTCAAAATATTTAGTTTTTATTTTAATCTTCTTTTGAATAAAACGATTATAATTTTATTCAAAAGGTTGAAATTTTAATTTGGTTATAAATAATATATAGGTTAAAAAATATTTTATTTTGTATACACAATGTGTCGTTGAATAGTAATAAAAATAACAAATACAAGCGTCACTGGACAGTATGTAGGCGTTTTTCTCTTCTCAGCGTATTTTGGAAATAGTTAGGAAAAAAATTGTAATTTTAAATCTAAATAAATAAAATTTGATTTGAATCAGCAATATTGTTTGATGCAATTGGATGGTGAACAATTAACCACAAGCATCACAGACAAGCTAACTACAATTTTTTGACACAGTAATAATAATAATCATCGTCTCCAAAATGTTCATTCACGTAATATTTTTTTTTTGTTGTGAAAAATGTTATTTAATTCAGGGCAATTATTACATGCGCTCTACGAAATTACTCTAAGGAATAGGGTCGCGAATGTTGGTTTTATTTCAGTGAGAGCGGTTATTTTTTTCCACAATGAAAGTTTTATGCGGAAAAATGAGTGCCCCGCTGTTAGAGTTATCTGCTCTTTACATTAGGCAAAACACAAAAGGGGTCAAAATTATCTACGTTTGTACATTTGGCCAATTTTGAACTTTACGTTGTTATTTTTTAATTACTGGCCTTTGTTTAGAAGAAAACGTTGCCTTGTACCTATAAGCTAGTAATACCATTAACTTGAGTATTGTTAACTTATTATTAACTTGAGAGTTGTACATTATTAAAAACAAGTCCATAGTGGTTAGTCATAGTCCTTCGTAACTCTGAATTCCAAGTAGTCTTACTTATTTACAATATGATTTGTATTTTTTTAAGAATTATATTTACAAAGGTTTTCATTATCAATGGACAATGCGACTGTCTTAGTGGCTCAGTCTATCAATACAATGTTTGTGAAAAAGCAAAAGTGACGTATAAAAATTAGACTATTTCACATCTAATGAATAAACCAAGCCTTAAAATCTCTAAAATTAGGCTTTGATATAATATTTAATGATTTTTAATACCCAAGTTTTATACAATTGAGAACCACTACTACGATATATAACATGTATTGTTATTTATTTTTTATGACTTTTCTTTTTACTTATGTCAGATATAGATACATCATGAACGTGAAGAGTTACTGTTTATAATGAAGTGTAAGGACATGATTCTGTCCTTTAGTCTTTTGTGTATACACTGAGTATACGAAATTGCGGTGTCATTTGTACATTTGCTTTATTATATACGGCGTGATTTATACGTTCGCCTGCTGCACTTAACTGCTGAGGTCTGTCATTTCGCCGTCTTAAATTGAGATTGATCCCAAAGAGGGCCAGGTTGACGCGTGCCACTGCTTCACGCGGAATTGTATGTGTATTTTTGTTTCCCCTCCAATTTCGTACCTGTGCCATGACATTCTCGTGTTCATATGCAAACTTCTTTGGAAACATTGACTGACGTGACCTTATTTCTTTCTTCTTAATGTTGATAGGCATGTTTATTGAGGAGTGAATTATTTATGAAGTTTTTTGTTGTTTTCTAGGATACTCATGGATATATGGTTTACATTTTATTATTCTAATAAATTCTATTCTGTTCTGTTAAAGTCACATAATTTTTGTTATTAGTTAGTAGCGATAATTGAATATAAAATTTTAATGGTTTATATTTTTGTTGCAGAGGGGCTCCGACGAGCTTCTTTCGCAGAGTGGCGTCACCGTCATGGCGCCCGCCGCTCCGCACCACGCAGACAACAACAATCAAGACTCCGCTGCTAAGAAGGTAACATTAACGACCTCGGTGGCGTAACGGATAACGCACGTCGGTACGCCCGCGGAGGTCACGGGTTCGATTCCCATCTCGCGTCTGGGTGTTTATGTATAATATATATTTATTTACAAAAAAAAAAAAAGTATATAAGTAGTATATCAGTTGTCTAGGGCCCATAACACAAGTGCTACTTAGTTTGGGACTAGATGACGCTGTGTGAATTGTTACAAAATATTTATTTATTTTTATTATTTTATTTATTAAATAATTCACTTTATACATTTTTCTTCTTCTTCTTCCTTCCCTTCTCCTACGCTAAGTGGGGCGGTACAACATGTTCTCTTCTTCTACTCTCCTCTGATAGCGGTGGTCATCTCAACATTCACACGCCTTTTCACCATTTCATCTTTTGTTTGATCTGTCTCTCCTGTATCCATTCACTCTCATTTATATCATTTTCTTTATTATATGACACTAGCAAAACTTTTTCTCCGTCCAGGAGCGGAGTGAGAATAATAACCTATGTAACCTCTGCGGCTGCGGCCAGCTTGTCGTAAAAGGTGACAACAACCCTAGGCCCTACGTGGTAGGGATATAAGCTCATCTGGATTGCAATCATCCCTGGTGTATACGCCTCCATATTAACATTGTGTTGTGTTCCGGCATTAGTGTCACAAATTCGGTATAGAAAGGAAGAGGCAGTGTGTTTGTGGTGCCCCTAGCAGTACATATGTACGTTCATAGGCGACGGGAACTGCTTACTATTAAGTGGGCCCTCAGCCTGTCTGTTGTTCCTCAGCAATAAAAAAAGTATGTTACTTGTTTTTCAACAACCGACGCTACTAATTTACACATTTGTAGTTAAACCTTTTCCAAAGAAAAATTGTAATATAATCGACCTGTGTAATCTTGTGTAGATTACATGATATCAATTCATGTACTTCATTAGAATCTGCAATCTTGCAGCTCTTAGCATAATTACTCATTTCACGATTTAGACGCTCAGTAAGAACAGATTTTACGGAAGACCTGTTCAAAATGTAACTTTTTTAATGTATATGTCAGATTAACGTTTGCGGGTCAGCTGGTAAATAATAAATAAATTGCAATACATATAAACAAATAATCTTATATTTTCTTATTAAACCAGTTATTTGGTTGATGTATATATTTAGTTGTAGTGATATTGAATTATTTATTAATATTAATACTGGAATATTTGAAGTTCAACTTTTTTGTATTATTAAGTTGGGGTAACCAAAGAATTTTAAGTGAAACGAAACTGGCATTTTGCGGCCTATGTAATTAACTGAAAAACGATTAATCGAGATTAAACGATAAAACGACGGAATCGTGAAACCCGTAATAAGTATTAAAATAAAAGGCCGCTCATAAAAAGCCAACGTGCCATAAAGGGACTTCCCCGGCGGCTTTGAGTGTCAAATTTTTATTAATACCCATCCACCCCTAAATTGGGAGCTACCGTTGAGTTTTTACATATCGATTATTTTTATCGCTGTCTAATGAACATCAGCGATTTTTTCTAACCAAGTATATATTTTATACGTCTGACTAATTTTTTAAACCGATTTTACAAAGGACGTAGTTCTTACTTGTTTCTATATGTAAGTTTTATTAAGTATTTATTTACGAAAGTTTTAATGTAATATACAAATCCTTTGAAAAATATTTCTTTTTGACCATCAAAAAGCAATCATAACTCAAAATAAATTTAAATAATCTGAATTTTTAATAAGTAAATAACTGTAAATAAAATATCACCCTTAATCACGGTTTGTATGCCGGCGAAAAATGTTTCCAAAGCGCGGCATGGACTGTTCTATAAATTATTTCCTTTTATAAAATCCAAAGGGTCAGAGAGTAGGCCTGTTACAACTGCCGCTTACGATGAAAAGGTAAAAAAATTCAACATAAACTCCATCTCAAATTCAAATCAAACTAAGCCTTTAAATTATTCATAACAACGCTGAAAGAACATAAGCTCTAAAGTATCTCGTACAATATTCACAAAAGAATGTGAAATCAACAATAAAACAAAAAGTTCCGAAACTCATTTCTCTTTGTATAACTCTTTCCGTCGTAGTGTTTTATTATTTCGTAATAATATGTGATATTCTATCGCTTGCGTTAAGTATTTTCACCTGTACTGGAAGGCGATACATGCTTAGCATAATATTCCTCGATGCTTTATGCATCGATGTTTTGCTTTTAAGTGTACCTCGATAAATGTTAAAACCCAGAGTGCTTAAACGTAGTCGAAGCTTTTAAGCTACGTGTTAAGATAAGTTTTATAACACTAGGAAACCAACTTAGAAATTACGAGTTCCACTCCTACGCTATTGTATGCACTGTTTACACATAAACTGCCCAACATTTTGACTAGTAGGGCTAATTTGACCACTGCAAGTAGTCAGTTATATACGTAGTGAGCTCGTGGTACATGCAATAAAAATGTATATATATATATATATATATATATATATATATATATATATAACGCCATCTAGTCTCAGTCTCAAAACACTTGTGATAAGGGTACTACAACTGATATACTACGTAAATACTTTTTTCTATAAATAAATACGTATTATACGTAAACACCCTGATGCGGAGCGGGAATCGAATCTGTGACCTTTAAAGGCGTTCTTACGTGCGTGAGTCTTTACACCACGTAGGTTATCAGGGGGAAATGACACTAAGACTTGACACTTATTTAAATTTTATAGATTTATTTTTTACAAAAGTTCAATTGTGGTTTGTATTTAACCACGAAATCGTATATTTGCGTTATATAATTAGTCACTATTTCACTCCTTTGTTAGTGCCTATGAATTATTCTGACAAAAAATATTGTGGGAGCTCATTGTTATTCCGGGAACGGACCATATTTCAACCCGAAAATATACTCAAAAGTAAGCAACAATTAAATAAAATGAACCAAAACGTTATAAAACACTATTTTATTCCGGGACACGTGCACAAAGGGTTGAATGGAGAAAACAATCAACTTAAAAAAAACTGTTATAAAAATAAACAAGGTCACAGTTTTGGGTATTTCCTGTTGTACAGTTGTTTCATCGTGTATTTACATAAATACGGGTCGAGTTCCGCATGCACACTTTGCCGCTGTGCAAACAGCTCTTTGTTTGTGGAGACCAGCACTGCCCGCGTACCGGCCAAATGGATTGCATCATTCATTATGATTTCGAACGGTGACGGCGCCTTTTCATTTTTACACGCTTTATATTAGCTTCACTTGTATGTATGTTTGTAACCGACTCCTTTGGGTGCGATTTTGACCCACTTTAAACGGCCAGATTTCGTTCAAACTTTGTAGATATATCGAGGGCCGATGACAATGCAATAATCTGTATCGTTTGTATCATTATCCTTACCAGGATCCTCAGGATTAATGTATTTTCTGTTCTTGTCCTATCACTGAAGTTAAGGAGCGTCGGGCGCGGTCAGCACTTGGATGGGTGACCGCCTAGGGAAATTGTGTGACGGTGGATTTTTGTTCTTTTTTATATGTTTTATATTAACTTGACCTGTATGTAATGGAATTTTTCGGAATTCGACTCGATTTTTACTTACTTTGTACAATAAGATCAAAATTCTGCCGAAACGCCATCTGAAGCATAATAAATAACATTGCCAGATGATGGCGTTAAATTAATAATAACATAGCCGGAAGATGGCGTTAAATTAATAAAAATATTTACCGATTGGATATAAAAAGTTAAAAATAAATTATAGTTAATAAAAACTAAAAAACACGCTTTTATAAAAAATGAAACTAAAAGGTAAAAAATAATTTACAATAAATTTAAATTAAGGATAGTGGGATTAACAAAAAAAATAATTTTATTGTAAAAAAGCGTGGGGTGCTTTTTAAGATATTTTCAAAATAACAATTGACAACAAGTACCCAACGCTTTTTTACAATAAAATTAATTTTTTTGTTAATCTCACTATCCTTACTTTAAATTTATTGAAAATTATTTTTTAAAAGCGTGTTTTTTAGTTTTTTTTTTTTAACTATAGATTATTTCTTTTTCCGCGAACATGTATCTTTGGATTTATTATTATTTTAAACCATGACGTGGGCATTTAAAAGATCGTCAATCTTATTAATCGTTGCTTATTTCCATTAGAAGATCTTTCAACTGTATTTCTTACTCCGTTTCCTAGTATTCAAACCTCCATTCCAACCTTAATCATTTTATATATTATATGGCTTTATATAAATCTACTTAGGCTCAATAACGACATATAAATGTCTACAGTTAGCCATATATTTGAATTACCTACTAAGAAACGAAGAGCCTTTATTTGCGAGTTCAAACGTCGAAATTATTTAAGATCTATAGAAATAAGTAAATGAGTAACGTGGACATTTTTGAATACGCCCTTATATAACCCATCTTTAGGTATAATTTACGTAAATTAAATAGAAACGAACCGTCTCGTTGAAAAGGAACCATTTTCTTATTCTTTCCCTTAGGCAGTTTATTTTCCCCGCTGTCACCGGTCATTATGTCAGAATGAAAATAAAATATAATATCGCTCTCAGGGAGTGCTAAAGGGAGATATTTTAAATAAAATTCGTAAATATTTTCATATTTTTTCTAATATTTTGAAATACCTAATATGTGTCTATTATTGAAATTCGTGTAGGAATCTAAGAAAGCTAAGTTAATCAACTGTAAAAAGCGCTTGAATAAAAATGATATTTTATATTATAATTATTATTATAATACTTTACTGTTTTTAGTTAATATTGAAATATATATTTATTTTTGTTACTGTTTGTATTTCGTTACCATAAATATCCAAAGGTGTTAGACAGGGATGTATAGCGTCACCGTGGCTGTTTAATCTGTTTGACAGATTTAAAAGAGAATGAAAGTGGATTGAGAATGAATGAGTTACTCGTCAAATGTTTTCTCTATGCTGATGACCAAGTATTACTTGCGTCTTCGGCCGAGGAGTTGTAGGAGATGGTAACTGTTATGAATGGAGCTTTTGTTATAAAGGGAATGAAGATGAATGTAAAGAAGACTAAAATTACGGTGTTTGAAAGAGATGAAACAGTGACAGACTGCAATATTGTGATTGGAGATGAACAAATTGAACAGGTGAATGAGTTTATGTATCTGGGTTCAAAGTTTACAAGAGATGGAAAGTGTGACAGTGATATTGAAAAAAGAGTGAATGCAGGAAACATGGTGAATGGAGCTTTGCACTCCTTTTTGAACAGTCGGTAGGTGTCTAACAAGGCTCGTCTGGCTGTGCATGAGGGGGTGTTGGTTCCGACACTCATGTACGGAAGTGAAAGTTGGGTATGGCAGAAGAAACATGAAAGCAGAATAAATGCAGTTGAGATGAGAGCGTTAAGAAGGATAGCATAAGGATGATAGGAGTTAAACTGAGTGACAGGATAAGAAATAGTGAGATAAGGAAACGTTGTGGTCTGAAAGAAAATCTAGTGACAAAAATTGAGAAAGGTATGCTGAGATGATTTGGCCATGTCGAGAGAATGAATGAAGAACGATTGACGAAAAAAGTGTAAAGGCGAGTGTTAATGGAAGTGTTGGAAGGGGTAGACCTAGGCGGACGTTTCGAAACCAGATCAGGGACGTCTTGAAAAAGGCCAGGTCAAGAGTACCCTAAACCGAAGGGCATGTATGAAGGGAATAATGAAAGTGCACGAAGCGAAACAAGTATGTAAGAATCGTAGCAAGTGGAAAGAAGTGGTCTCTGCCTACCCCTACGGGAAAGAGGCGTGATTATATGTATGTATATATGTATATATCCATAATAATTTGTTTGTTGTGTTCGTATACATTATTCTACAATTTACCACTTGAACTTAGTTATTCCTAAGTTTTTCTAAAATATGTCAAGCAGTAGGATTGTTCGACTTTTTTCAAAAATGTGGAAGAAGTGTAACAGGCCTTTTATTTTTAGTTGCCCACCGCTCTGCCAGCCATTTACTCTCACTTGTCGGGGTCGCCGTGAAAAAACTCCGCCGCAGTAATCTTAATTACATTGTGATCTCGTTACAGCTTGGCCTTAATTCATAATTAAATAGGGACGTGTCCCTGTGTTGCTTATTTATTTGCCATTTTACGGTTTTGCGATTGCGGCAGTTGTTTTTTTTTTTTTGCATAAGCGACTATTTACGCAGTACCTGGCATCGTCCCATCCCTTTTGTTACTACAAATATTCTTTTGATGATATAACAATCATAACACGTGTAGAATGTTCAGGTTGTAAGCTCCCCGAAGATGAGGAGAACGATCCCTCCTTCACTTTGGGAGAACTAAGGCGGTCACTGGACAGTTTCAATCCCAAGAAAGCGATTCTTCAGATATTTGCTCGAGTGTGAACAGCGTCTATATATATCTGAGCATCGCAAATCGGTGCCTAGAATTGGCATGCTTTCCCTTCGTGTATAAGGAGCCCTCAGTTATTATGTTAAGGAAGCAGGGTAGGGAAGATTACAACCATGTTTAGTCATATCGCCTCATTGGTCTTTCTTCATCTTTGGCAAAATATTAGAAAAGATGGTTGTCCGTCGCTTAAAGTAGCATATTTTGCCGAAGATCAATACAAGGCACTATGGCTTTGTCCCTCAGCGTAGTACCGAAGATGCCCTATATGATCTATTACCGCATGTTAGAGGCACCCTCCGCAAAAAAGAGACAGCCCTTATTATCTCCTTGGACATTAATGGCGCATTTGATAATGCTTGGTGGCCCGCAATTAAGTGCAGACTTCTGGAAAAGAAATGTCCTATCAATATCAGAAGAATCATCCAAGACTATCTCAGTGACATATACATAACAGTGGGATATGCTAGGAAAACAGCCAGGAAGCGGACTACTGAGGGTTGTGTCCAGAGGTCAATAAGCGGTCCTATCTTCTGGAATTTGTTATTGGACACTTTGCTAGACCAACTAGAGGCGATGGGCACGTGTGCTTCCAGGCTTTCACCGATGACATGGTCTTGGTTTTCTGGGGAAGCACATCACAAAGCATCTCCGATGAGGCAAACGTTGCTCTCGCTTGCGTGCGGAGTTGGGGTGTCAAAAATAAGCTTTGATTCTCTGTTCGAAAAACCCATGCAATGCTAGTGACTAAGAAGCGGAAGTTTGATGCTTCGGTCGTGCGCATGGGCGGATCATTTATCAACTTAGTTCCCCATATTATAATTCTCGGGCTCACGATTTATCATAAACTTATGTTTAACCTCCACGTGGCAAACATATGCAGAAAAGCGTATCACGTGTTTAAGTTGGTCTCAAGAATGGCAAAGCTAGTGTGGAAGCTGAACCCTAAGATCACCAGGACGATTTATGTCGCGGTAATAGAGCCAATTGTGACGTACGCCACCAGAGCCTAGGTCACTGCCGCCGGAAAAGTATGCGATAAAAAGCTCCTAAACTCAGTCCAAAGGAGCTTTGCACTAAAAATCGCTCAATCATACCATACGGTATCGCTGAATGCTGCGCTCGTACTAGCTGATGTGCTCCCCCTGGACCTAGGGAGTGTTCAAGTATTACGTTACACAATTTTTGGATATTTTTGACCCACCCTCTCCCCATGTAACGCGCTGTAACGTTTTTCTGTAACTCACACCGCCCTTAGTAAAAGTGACCATTTTTACCTAAAAGCTATAATACAAGCATAAAGCTATGGCGTAAAGTACCAGAAAATATATTCGTTATTGTTTTAATGGCGTAAATAGTATTTATTAACATTTGAAATGTCTTGTTTTTAAAAACAAAAGATTTCTATACGCGACCGTTTTGAAGGGTTAAACAAAAACAATGTTACGTAACGCGTATTACAGGCGGCATGACAGACAGATATTGATCCAGATTATGATTTGGTTCCTATGTCATTTGATTTTGTGAAACGGGAAGTAAGAAACCAGACGGTTGCAATGTTCCAGCGTTACCAGGAAATAACGACTGGTGTAGTAACAAAATTATTCTTCCCGAGCGTTCAAGCTGCGCATGGGATATTTAAAAAGATGATATTAACACCAGTTTTAGCTCAGGTTCTGACAGAACATGGCGGTTTTGCGACCTATCTATATACTTTTAAGTTAAAAGAGAGTCCCGCGTGTCCATGTGACGATGACAGCGAGGAGTGCGTACAGTGGAATGGTGGGTCATTGTTATGTCGGTCTTTTGGTTTCAATAAAACTCCCCGTATATTAAAGTATCTTCTTAAATATCAAAATGCATGTATAATAAAAAATCAAACAACACATAACAGTGTTTTTTTTTAGCTAGAAATATATGTTAAAACACACTTTATTAAGTGTATTTTTTAAACAACGTAATAAATAGACGTAAATAATTATAAATATAAGAAAATAGACGTAACTTACAATTTTAAACTTTATACTACCGCCAGTTCCTCACAACCGAACTGCGGGCTCCAAAGTAAAATTTTAGGTGCTACCTGGATTAACTACTTGAATGATGTTCTAATTTTTAACCAGTACATAAGAGAGTAACAGGATTAAAATTGATCGATCGATGATGTTGCGGTTCTTACCGCAACATCATCGATCGATCGTATGTTATTGATACCAACATTTAAAAAACTAGGACACCATTTATTTCACAATCAATATTTCTGTATTTTAATGTTGAAACTTCTATTAACCTATTGCTGTTTCTGGTATATTTGTGTTTTATGTCGGCTTACTTTACTAATGGAAATACCCGAAGTTTGTTTTATACAAAGATTGTAAAGCTTTTCCAATAGTTTACAGAGTCTCAGAACTACATTAAATTGGATTTTAATTTTTAACGTGTTACTTAATATCACTTTAATTAACATCGAGTAAGTAAACACATTTTAATTAAAAGTTTTCATATCTTATTAAAACTGTTTTAATGTTGAATGTATAATCTTAAAACTTAGCTATTATTACTTGAAATTTTCAACTAAACTCATTCCAGTATCAGACAGAGCACGTCTGCAGAAACACACTAATCAACCCTCGTCCTCTTTGACCGGGTCATTAATGTCCAAATAAAGTAATTAATTATGTTCCCTGTTTTTTCTCATTTTCCTGGCGTAGGCCAGTAAAAACAATGAGGCGCTCGCGCCTTGGAGATCAATCAAATCAGAGGATCCTGCCGGGGACTGCTTTACCACTACTTAAGCATTTACGAGCTTGTCTCATGGAGTTACGACTTCGCTTGCACAGGTTTGCCTTGGATTTTATTTGAAAAAGAAGTCCCCTTGTTTGTTTTTTCTTATCTATTGAAGTAGGTAAATGTTATTTCTTTTTTACGATCAACACCTTGATTTTTTATTACGGAACGATAGAAACAAATAAATTAGATAGTTGCTAGTATATAATGCATGATTTCTTTGTAAAAAAGTGAGTAAAACCCTGATTGACTCGAAACCGGATTTGAATTGGAATTGGCTGTCAATGATAGCGTGGTCCCGGTTAGCACCGAGCCTCTTCAGTCCAGCCATACAAAATTTTTTATATTCCAGGAAAATAACCTAATTAGTCCCCGCCGTAGTAGGGACAAAAGCCAACCAGGTTATATAGGGACCGGGCATGTCGTACCCCCAATCGCCACCAACTGTCATGTTTGTGGAACATCACTCAATCAAGATAATTGCTCATCATTCAAATCAATCAACTTTTCGTTTTACTAGTGACCTGAAAAACGTTGATTCTCTTCTCTTATAGTCAGGTTTTAATTTCACATAAATATATAGTTTGATTGCATAAAGAGGAAGTGAGCGAAATTGTATATTACCTTAAGTATGAAGACAGGTTGCAACGAACACTAACATTGTTAGCACATAATTCCCATTCTAATAGAACAATTACCATCAATAATAACCAGGTAAGGCTAATGAAAGGTTATGCTCTAACTATTCTAGTATGAATTTTTAAGCTTTGTTCAGTTTTCCTGGGCAATATTTGTGGAGTGGTGAAAATGTTATTATAATACATTTTATAGTCTCCATTTAATTTTAAAAACATAAATTATATTTATGAAACATATAGAAAATAGGTTTTCTTTTTTCTGTTATGCATAATGGAAAAAATAGCGGTAACCAATTTTAGTACGTAGTAACTAAAATAACTGTAATAATTTTAGTAACAGAGTAATAAATTATAGTAAGTACCTATATAATTTAGGGGAGATCGATTATATAGATCAATAGTTACTGTAATTTAAATAATGTAAACAAAAATATATATATTCAAGGTATACGAAAATCGAACACATTCAAACTTATTTTGCCTCATAGCGTTTAATTATATTGTCCTTGGCCAAGAATTGTGTTAGTGTTACCCCATCTCGTTTGTAAGTCATCGTATAAGGCAAGTAACGAATTCTCCCTCTACATGTGTTCAGATGAAATAAAGTGAGAGACATTTAGTTTTTCTTTAAGAGATAAAGAGGAGAGATCAGATCGGTGAGCTTTTTTCTATACTAGGGATAATAATGTCATAGAAGGCATCGTCACCTAACAATACTTAATTCGGCCTTAAAGTCCCGTATACATTGGAAGAAGAACATATTAAGTTCATTACAACTAAAACCCCCGTTATATTTCTTAGTAATCCCATATCTACCGTTGTCTGATGAAAAAATAAAATGACAAGTCAAGTCTATCCTTACATAGAATTCGGTAATCAATCTAATGATCTCATAAAGTTATTCATTGGGGCACTTACTATTTTACTGCTAGTTTTACTGGGCAGTAAAGTATTTGGCGATCTTATTTTACGGTTTCGTACTACAAAACAATCTAGTCAAACAGTTTATCGGACATGTGATGGTACTTCAGTTGAGTGAGTGTAATAATTTTACATCAAGTGCTTTTATTGGAGCACGTATCCATATTATATCCAGATAATATTGATATTCATAGTTTTCTTTTATACCATAAAAGTTCCAGTTGATAAAAATTATGAAATATAGAGCTATTACTATGAAAATTATGGCTTCTAGGCCATTCATTTGACACCTTGTGTTCCAAACTCTGGCTGTAGTACGACAAAACACTTAAAGTGTTTTAAAGTTATTAGGAATAGTTGTGCTGTATTTTTATTACTTAATACGTCTATGAATTTTCAGTCTCTTACTATTAAATATTCATGCCTTTTTATTGCTGTCAACAGCAGACAGTCTGACGGCCTACTTAGAATTTAGCAGTTACCGTCGCCTATGGGTGTTTGCAACGCCAATGGCATCGTGAACACTCTGCTGTCCCTTAAGAGTACAGGAACTTGGGTCACTAATGTCGGAAAACAACACAAAGTTATTATGGCGGCATACTTAAGACCAAATATGGTTGCCATCCAGACGGGCTTGAGGCCGTAGAGGTCAGTATTTTTTCTTAGAATTTAGATGTTCTTATTCAATATCTTGTTAAAAAATATACTGAAACTTATAAAGGACTCCTATTAAATGGAAAAAATATGTGTGACTTGAGTAGCTTAGTGAATACTATTTTGCTTAAATATTCCAATTTAATTTAAAAGCCAAATCTAAATACATTATCTGTTTCATTAAATAATGTGTTAAAGCGTAGTCCGCGGAAGTTGTTAAGCGATTCGGCTTCGAACACGAGCCACTATTGAAAGTTTGACCTACCCAGATCCCATTCTTATGCATGAATGAATTAATACCGGGTCTACTGAACTTTGATGCAAAGTAACTATATTAATTATGATTTCATTCGTTACTTGCTACTTTAGAACACAATTTTTCTCACCAAGATAATGACGCTGATCTCTTTCTGAATAGTTTACCAGAGAATACTACAGTCCCACGGTGATATAAAAGTGATAAATTAATTCTTGCAAACGGTATACAAAGACATGATGAGGTTTTACTTAGCTGTCCGTCGGGTGTGTTTCCTACACAGTAGCTTGTAGAACATCTATAAGCACTCCAGTTTACCGTTAGTTGTTGTATCATCCATCTGCTACAGCCCTTCATCATTATAACTTTATAAATCCAAATCGCGCTTAGCCGAAAATCGATTTTTTTCGCCAACAATCAAATTTTCTAGTTTTTATAAAGTTTCTGACATTCGTAGCTTTACTAATATTACTAAATTTAGTTGTCTAATTTAGGAGTCTAGTTTGATGTATCACATGTCTGCATTTTACGTTAGCATGTTAGACTATTAACAATACATAAGTCTTGAGACCCTTTGAACGTATATATTTTCACTTAAATCTTTATGAATAAATTCTAATCGACTTTCCAGTATAGCAGGTGCTTTAAATTAATTTAAGGAAGATAAATGATAACCTGTCAGTCGTAATAAATTCTTCATAGTCCATACATATTTATAACAATAATAAATTAATGGCGAATGAGAAGAGACTATAAATAATAGTTACGTCTCCAGGTAATAAGATAAATAAATTAAAGGCAGTGTAACAGAGAGCGGTAATAAAGCCTTCGGTGGGAAACGTTAGTGAGCTTCTAACGGGATCGTTATTAAAGTACCAGGAAATCTGCTTTTCTTTGGCAACTAATTATTGAATAAACGTTATTTATTTGGTACCAGATATGTAATAATTCCTTGACTAGGATATCTTATACTGGGATTGATATCTAGTTTGATTTTAAGGATACTGTGTGATACATATCATTACAACTGATTACAACATTACATCAATCCATTAATTAATAAATTATCAAAATAAACTAGTGTTTATAATTGCTATTTTTTAATGATAAATAGCAACCATGAAGATCAGACCTAACATACAAATATTTGTGCAAAATACGCACTAAGTACGAAACATTTATAAGCCAATAAGACAGTTGATCACTTTGCAGTCTATCTGATTTAGATGTTCAAGGTCTTAAACAGTGAATGTATAAGAAACGTACTCAAACCGTTGTCAGCACCTCTTCCAATTTAAATGAATTTATTTTAAGGTGTTAACTGCTTTCTATTTTTACGATCTAGTACTGCAGCTCTAGGCTTTAACTGTAGGGTTGAACTTAACCGCCACAAAATTAGTGTCTTAAGAGCTGCGATACTTAAACATATAATTAGTTACTCCTTTGATCTAATTAGCACGAAACACAATGTTTATTTAGATTATAACTACGTTGTTATTTTAAATGTTTTTTTTGCCATGTTGAATATAAGGTTCTTGAGCTATTCCCGCCGGCATCAACCTTTTCATAATTTACTTAAAAAAACATGGATACTTTTTCAATTTTTATTCGTAAGTAAATAAATGTTTCTAAAAGTATCAGTAAATGATGGAATACCGGTATAGTGGACTGCCAATTAAAAGTTCCGCGGGGTTGGGCCTCCACGATTTCTGGTGTAATAATACTCTTGAAATTTTAACTGCGGATGCAACTCGTAGGCTGCGGCCTGAGTTATGAGTTGGAAGATGGAAATATCAACGTATTTGCTAGTATATATTCATGCTAATAACTTGATCATTTTTTATATTGATAATTAATGCAAATTTTACTTATAAATTTTAAATGTTCATTAAAACTATATATATAATATTAACTATACATAACTATATATATATATATATATATATATATATATATATATATATATATATATATATATATATATATATATATATATATATATATATATATATAATAAATTCACAATTTAGAATTAAGGAAATTGTAATTTGTTAGTAACAATTCAAAAGACATTATGAAATTGTTTACGATGTATAAATAACAATTAATAATGAAAGTATAACATGAATATAGAAATGAAAAATTTGTTGATCATGTGAGCAAAATAGTGATTGTATTATAAATTATTGAATGGAGAAAAGAAATTATTTTGAGAATGAAAATTGTATAAAATAATCAATGTGAATAAAATCAGTAGCTTATCATCTACTAACATGATTTATGTATGTAAGTCCACGTAAAGTTTTAAATTTTTATTGTAAAGAATTTTCTTGTAATTAAGATCATTTCTGTTAAGAATATCTCTTCACCTTATTTTTTTTTGTTTTTTTGTTTGTTTGATAAGGGGATTGTAGATGTCAGTAGATCCTCAGATATTAATATCCACCATTGGTGGGTAGAACAGGAATAAATAGTTATGCCGTACACAGTGGTTTGCTTTGTGTGTCTCTCCAAATAATAATACTTTTACACGTACATCGTTAAAATGTTTACAAATTAATCTTGGAAATCTTCTCTCCGTGCAGAGGCGGAGTAAGAATACTAACCTCTGCGGCCGGGGTCGTCTTGTCGTAAAAGACGACAAAACAACCCTAACTACGTGGTTGGGCCCTTTTGGATGGCAACCACCTTTGGTCTATAAGTATGTCGCCAGAATAACCTTGTGTTGTGTTCCGGCATTAGTGATCCATGTTCCTGTACCCGTATCGGATAGCAACGTGTTCGCGATGCCACTGGCGTTGCAAACATCCATAGGCGATGGTAACTGCTAAATTCTAAGCGGGCCGTCAGCCTGTCTGTTGACCTATTGCAATAAAAAAAAGTCTTCCAAACTGCCGTAAGATTTTCCCGGAATTCAGCCCGCTTAATATCAATTTTGCGGGGCGTGGGGCAAGAACCCCGGGCGACAGCCTCCTGGCACCACCTATACAGCGACGCCAAGAGCCGAGCTTCAAAATCCCACGGCATGGATTCAGCGAGGAGAGAGGCCGCCTCGAAGGACACCGTACGATATCCTCTGATGGCCCTGGCACCTACATGATGACTACCATTAGCTTAACTTGCATAAAGTTACATTGCCAACGCTCCACTAGATCGTATGAACTAGATCTTAATTATTATTAGTTGAAGGGCCTCGAAAAAGCTTGTGGAGCCAATGAACCGCTCGTATCAATCAACCGTTACAATTAATATATAAAAAGAATCTAAACATAATTTTATTACATTTCGGTAACTGGGTAGTAAGGCTCCAAGTCCGTCTGGATGGCAACAATCCCTGGTTTCTAAATATGCCGCCATTTTGACTTTGTGTCGTATTCCGGCATTAGTGACAAATTCCCTTAATCTGGTGGCAGCGTATTAGTGGTGCCCATGGCATCGCGGACATTCAAAGGCGATGGTAACTGTTTATTATTAGGTGAGCTATAAGCCTATGATTAATTTTTATTGCCGTTCCACAACAATAAAAAATCCTGAATCTATAACTCTAATAAGAGGTTAACTGACTGAATGATATATGAGTCAATACTCTTGCCTAATAGAGTTTGAAACTGTAAAACTATTCACTCCGGTTCTTTTTACGTAGTACGTCATCTAGTCAAAGTAACTAAGGAAGATATTTTGGGAAATTTTATTCTTAAAGTCATAATTATTAAATCCAAATAGCAGTATTTTTTTAAATGGAACAGGCGACTTAAGCATAGCATGTTTTTCGTATATGTAGTAAAAATAACGTCATAATCTTAAAACTTAATCTTTTGTGTGTCATATGATTGACTTTTAAGATTTCATTGTTCTGTATAAAACATTATAAAATAGGTTTCGTAAAAGGTCAGTTAAATTTCAACATTTGTTAGACACACGGATGTGATTAAGATTTCGTAGTGAATGTAGGCGTAGCTACGAAATGACTACGCTGCTACACCTATTATGTTAAGTGTTGAGTGACGCTTCTTTACTCAATTATTCGTAAAGAGAATAGAAACTCAATCATTATGTAAAATATATTTGTTAAATTGTAAATAATTTAGTTTTTGTTTTTTTAAATTACTTAATGCGGTTATGAAATAATTTTTACAATTAGAATTTAGTTTTTATTTACATTTTATAATAATTTATAAAAGAATTCAAAAAGTTATAAGAAATTTATTAGTTTCATCAGTTTAAAATAATATTCCCAAATAGATTTTAAAAAGAAACCGTTTAATGTTAACATTAGGTAGCTCGTGTAAGCCGGGTGCCCCGTGAGCTGCCACGACCTGACCTTAAGCTGTGGAAGCGGATTACACGCTTTCGACGACGTACAACGTTCCAAAGACGGAATGCGTTATCGTCGAACCAGATTTCATTTCGTATGAATATACTACGATCACATTTAACTAATATTAGATCAGGCGTGGCCATTTAGCACAATAAATTATATGATTTGCACAACTCTATTATTGAAATATGTCCGTAAAAGTTTAGAAGTAAATTAAACAAATTAAATATAGTTTTGTATAACTAAAGGATATTGGAAAATTACGTGTACTTAGAATATTAAATTTAAAATACAGACATGCAAGTGTCAGAATCCACTAGATTGTAGATGGTGCCCACCGTCGCTAACGGTAGCAAGTGACCACGCCATGGCATCGGTTTTAGCCGACATAGTTAATGATAAAGAGCGTCGGAGGCGGCCAACCGCGAAATAGTGTTTCAATAAACACGGTCGAAGCGATCACCGGGAAAATTGACCGATTCCAGGAAATCCTCACAGGAAAATGTCATACGATATCACTTTTTTCTATTCTAACAACCGAACTAAGATTTAATATTTATGGATGAAATGTGAGACGGAGCGTATGATTTAAAGTGCCTGATGTGGAAATCGTTGCTCGCAGATTTTCTGACCCAGCGAAAGTAATGTCCTTCTTTATTTTCACGTGCCAGTTGTTTTCTTTCGCGGGAAGAGAAAATATCGGAATGTACCTTTAAGGTGGGCGACCGTGTAAGATGATTTATTCCTCCCCTCGTGAGTTGCTTTGGAAAAATGTTTTTTTTTATTTGTTTATTTACAGTGATTTATTTCTTTTGATCTTAGTTCTGCAGATATTCATACATATTCGTAGATTATTTATTGTATAAATAAACATACATCTTGTTTTAAAAAATACTACGACTGAGGTTGTTTGTTTTCAGTGTCTACATAACATACCAGCATCTTTCCGTTTGTAGCAAGTAACAATTTTGATATAATTTTAAATTAAAGGAGATATCGACATTATTTGTTTTAATATATGCGTATAATAATATATTACGTATCAATTACTTATTCGGTGTATAAACATTTTAACAATATTATCTTATAATATATATTTTACATAATCGATCCAATAAAATTTATAATTTTTGCGACTTGTTTAATTACTTATGGATTATCCATTGAAATAGTTTTATTGGTACTTTATTTAAATATTTATTCAATTATTATTTAAGTTTAAGGCCAGAAAATTCATTAATTGGGGAAAAGCGTATTTTTAATAACCATTTTATTAATTTCTATTTAAAAAAATTCTTCATTCATATCAAATGTAATATGAATGAGTTTTAACAACTTAATGTAAAAATATGTTTTGACCTGTTTATGCGCTTGTTCTAACAGTCGCGCTCGATGTCTGAACTTAACAAGGTCGAACTAATGGGCATTATACTCATTTGTTACACTTTCACAGTTGGCTGCCTGCAAAAGAACATAAAAAGGGGGATAGACAGATAGCCCGGAACTTTCCAAATCTTTCTCGTCGTTAAAGGACTCTCTGAAAGGAAGGAAGACAAAAAACTTATGTACTGTTGTGTTCGACAAAGTTCCAAATCTTGTTAACGCTATTTTCTTTAGATTCATTTATTGTCTTATTTCTTTTATCACTTGTACAAATTCTTGTATTGGAACTTGAAAACTGGGGAGAAAATGCATTACCAATTTTGTTCGAGGCATGTCAGATGCACACATTGGTATTGAGGTTGTTATTTCTTATAAATAATTTAAAAAATTTAATCCAGTGGGAATACGTTTATACAGCGCAGGATTATTATAACTATTATCTTAGATTCCCACTAGAGAATATAATTATTATAGCCACATAATTTATATACATATACATAATTTAGAATTGTATTTGCCTACATCGTATATATACAGATATACAAGAATAACCTTGTGGACGTAGTCATCGTGAAATTATAGGGTTATCTTAAAAAAAACTTTTAAGGCGTTGTTTAACGCGATATTAATTACTCCTTGTGGCATTCTGGTTCTTTATACGAGGTTTGCATCTCAAAGGCACCCTTAATATACGCATATGAAAAATGTATTTAATTACCTGTATACTGAAAATAAATACTATTTGGGTACTAAATACGCAGAAGTTTTGCCCTGTCAACTCAGCAGCCTATCTAGAGCTATAAAGCTTCGGATGTAACAATAATGACACATTATTAAGAAAAGAGTTTTCATTGCACACCCGGCTACACAAAGTTATATTCCTGTTATTAAACATTTACGTAGTTAGTCAAAATATAGTTTACAACAGTTCGATAATTTAATATCTTAAATAAATTATCAATCAATGAAAAATTTGTCCCAACTTCGGGTTGCTCTTTTCGTCTCAATAGAAAGTGAAGTGTCACACAAAGCTACAATATATTGGGGGCTCGATTCGGTCCCGCCGCCGTAATCAAAAGGCTCTCCGGGGAACAATGGCACCCACATCACCACAGGTTGAGCTCGATATCCTCAACAATTATACTACATCGACTTTTCAATTATCCAAACGGTTCCTCCTCGCGAACAATACAACCTCAATTTACGTATAGGACGGTCATTTTATACTCTCGCCTTTTACACTACGATCCGTCCGATCTTTCTCTATTAGGCGTATATTATCTATTTATATAATATTATATTTTGTTGAAGGTAAACGCGGATTTTTACAAAATTCATATTTGCTGTTCGTTTCTATTGTTTTTATTGTGTAAAGTAAATCATTTAATTCTACTATTCAAAGACTTATAATTGAATATTTGTATTTGATAATTGTAAAATATATTTTAATAAATAGTCGGAGCGTTTTAATAAAGAGTCAGCTTTGTATTGAAAAATTATAATACTTATTTTTGTTGTAATAAATATTTTTGTTATTTACTTTATTAATTAAACTCTGATTGGAATCACAATAATTATTATTGACATTTTTTTAATAATAGTAAACTAAATTACAAATTTAATAAGACATAGTTATTTTTATTTTATAATATTATTTTAACCAGTTATAAATTCTCAGTTAAAAAATTACATTAGATGTATTTTGAAATATTTATCAATTAACTGCATTGTATTTTTGTTTAAATATTTATTTATTATTCGAAGCTTAATTGATGAATATATTTTAATTATTTTGTTAATTATATTGATTATTTGTTGCCCAAATAAAGTAAACTAATAAACAACGAAAAATAAGGAGTCATATCTATTATGAGAAAATATTGGCTTTATTATACTAATTTCCTTGTCTACAGGTGAAATTGGAACAAAATGTGGGTAAACCGTCCCGGGTCATCCACATACGGAACATACCCAATGAAACGACGGAGGCGGAGATCATACAGCTCGGCCTGCCCTTCGGAAGAGTCACGAACGTGCTCGTCCTTAAAGGAAAAAATCAGGTAGGCTTAACTTTAAAACTCGAAATAGTCTACAATCAAATATACACAATCTACACTTCATAACCATATCAATCTACACTTTATAACGTTTAAGTTTGGAAATTATTGTTGCGAAAACATATTGTTTTTACTCTTAAATATCAATAACACGGGTAAAACTTCAACATATTTGACGATAATAAAGAAATTGAATTTTTCTTCAATTAACTGGTCAGATATTTCATGAAGATGTATGGTATTTGTTTTTAATCTTAATCAACATTTACCATTATATCATATCAAACAATACATGAAGACATGAAATAGAAAGCTCCGTTTTGTAAACAATTTTAAATATAGGAAACTAATTCTACACTTAAAATATTAACTTATTTTCTTTATAATCTATAGGCATTATAAAAAGACGGTATCTAAATAAATAATAATAAACGTTATTAAACTTTCACGAAGTTAAAGAAAATTCAGCTGTTCTTACATGTCATCAAAAGTTAGTGTCCTCAGAGAGACAAATACCTGTACCCGGCACGAGTACGACCCGGCACTTTCCCCGGGAGATTCTTCGTGGAGATTATGTACTCCCTCAACCAGTTCATCTAGATAAAGCGGCATTTTCCTCTCGGGTAGTCGAACTGTGCCAAGTAAATAGCAATAAGGGCGAAATATATCCAATTTTCTTAGCAAATATGTAACAAGAGTACTTTTAAGGTTCCGTTTGTGCTGTTATGGTTGGGTCTAATTGATTTATTTTATAGTTGTGATCTCTTCTTTTATATAAATTTAAGATTTTTTGAATATCAAATCATAACGTATATTTTGATTGAATAAAGTAAGGGTTTTGATTATGAAAATTAATTTTGAAATTTTGTTAAAGAAAATACACAAAAACGAGAAGAGATTTTGAAAAAAATATTCCAGAATTTGCCATGACACCATTTTAAAGTCTTTATTAGTGCTCTGTATTTTAAGCATTTTCACAAGCCAATCTTAACAATGCATAGCTGCACTGAATTGAATTTAATAATCGAATTAACAGTGCCTTTTTTGTCTATGCGCTGGGAAAAAGTATTAGCCCTTCTTACAAAACTTAGATTGTCAACGCATTCACTTTTCTTAAACCAAGCTCAAAATCATTAGTTACTACTTCATGTTATGTTATTTGAATATATAGTTAAATATATTTAGATTTTTATATAGCATAGTACCCCTGCAATATTAGCAATTAATTATAAGAAAACTATCGTGAATTGTCTCCTACTTCTACCATATAAGATTAACTAATTCACAGATAACCAAGGGATTTTATTCTATTTGTTGGGGATCTGAGTACCTTCTAAGGAGTTACAAGTTCGTAATCTGACCAATGAATGATCATCATAAACCCACTCTTAACATAAGCTTTAGTGACTTATTTGTAGAGTTTTGTGAAATTCTTATATTTGTGTTATTCTTATATTTTACACGCAATGGTAGTGTTGGTAAGTAAAATACTTCACGGCTCATGATTTGACAAGATTCAAAATAAAATAACATAGATCGGTGTAGTGAACCAACTTTTATCATGTAAGTAATCATACCCTCATTTAGTAAATTAACTCGGCCATGTAACTCAGCTACTCGAGTCACAATGGACTGGAAGCCTCCACCGGAAAGCACAACAAGTGGGCGGCGCGGCCGTTCAACAAATAGGCCCGCTACCATTTTGGCATCAGTGCCAGAGAGAGGTCAGCCTCTACCCACATGCCACCCTTTTTTATTTTGTCTCTTATAGATAGCGCTGAGAAATGGGACGATTTGTACACCACGCTATGTTTGTGTGTACACTGCGTTATTGTTATTAATATAATTTCTAGTTCAAAACTCCTCTATTAAAAAGTACCTCGATTTTCCTAAACTTGAGTTACTCTTTCAACATTAAGATGTAACTAAATTAACTGTGTTCTGCAAGAAATAAAGTACGTATAAAGTATCATATGGATACATTTTTCAGTTTTTATAAAAGCTATATATTAAATATGTGAAAAAGATGAAACACATTTATACAGTAATAGGCACACAACTCATAATGAAATTAAGTGATCTCCAGCGAATTGTTAATGAGTTATAAAATTCGAATAAAAGAGTACTAATTGACTAGTCAAAAAAGGAAGAGCAATGTTCTGGTTTCCTGGAGGTGGATGAACAGACAACATTCATCCCAGTAAAAATTAAACTGAGAAAAATTAAATTTTACATCTAATGCTATGATATCTAGCAAATCCAGCAAATCTGCCAACGTGTTAAAATAAAATGAACAACATTATTATTATTTTTACTTTCGCTTATTTTCCTGTACAATATTAGTACTGAAAAAAAAGGTTAAAAGAAAATGCGGTAAAGTCAACGGAGCCCGATAATAGATATCAGGTTATCGAGACGGTGTTAATTTAATTTAGGCTTCAAGTTGAGTTTGATCGTTGAGCCTATTTATTATTATCAATTTGGCCGTTTATGAAGTGCCGAGTAAAGTTTAATAAAAAATACGTTCTGCCACCGGTTGGTCCCAATTTTTAACGGCGACGGTAACTTTGGAAATTGAACTCAAGGAGATTGGATCTAAATTGTTTTTAACGGAAATTAAGGGCACGTTCACTGATAAATAAATTTCAATTTGTGTCAGTGTCAAAAGACTTTGAATCTTGAATGGTCTTTACAATTTCATAGAAATTTCTGTATTATCTATTACATTTTATTGTTCGTGATCTTCTAACTATTATTTAACGACCAGTCAGAACCTCTTCAAAATCTTGTAACACTATAATATTTTCTATTAAATAATATATGTATATCAAATTCGGTTTGTAAAATGCAATTAATTTCATAATTTAAAAACAAAGGTGTACAAAGCTTAAGATTTATATCTTTTTGTGTATTATAACTTTAATTTGTTCATAAAAGTGTTTGTCCACTTGATCTCTGGAACACGATAAACGCATGTACAAGGTATAAGACCGCGTATATCCGGTTTTACTGCGTGTTTTACGTCGAAACATCCACTAGGATGCCGGCAATGAGAAATTTACGGTTTCCCACTGACAAATTAAAAATGAGCTAGTTTACAGCCAAGAAAATAAAATAATGAAAGAGAAAATGTTATTAAAGATACCTGGTTTATCGTTGCAACAATGTTGTCACGTTAAATATAAAGCTTATATGATGGCTACCTTTATGTCTTTATATATATTTAAACAAAACAAACTCTTTCATAGAACAGCGTCAAATCCCTTTTGCGAATGATCAAAGACAGTCTCACTTTTCAGTCTTTAGTATAAAAATATTTTTTGTCTTTTTATAGTCTCGCTTAAGGTGCAAAGCGCTGGAAAATATTTCATAAGTTTTCATTTCTTTTCAGAATTCAAAATGGCGCACCTTTTAAATGTTATCATAGATTTTATTATAAACATAAATGCATGTTGTTTAAATTTTATTACTTAAAACGTATTCAAGTGCAGGTTATTGTTTTTGATAAAGAGCATTAAAGCTCCGAGTGTATAGAAAATTAAAAGTAGATGCTGAAAGTATCGCTAGTAGTTTATGGTTGCTGTAGTGTAGCGTCCGGTTACAAAGGCGCCATCTATGGAGATGTGGGTAAACACCGACGTGAGTCCCAACATGCGGCCCACTCTCGGTGATTAAAGCGAGAGAGCTGTTGACACTATTTTATGGTCGCGTGATAAGTACATTTGCTTTATCGATCGCCTTATCAACAAAGAAAATATTTAGTATAATTAATATTATATCTAGATTACAAAAATATATTACATTTGTATGACCGTAAGGTATAAAGGCTATTTATTAGTTCCTTATAACTTAAAAAAATAAATATTACAACTTTTATGGCCATGTACAAAAATCAATCTTAAGTTTATATGCAGGATCTAATGTTCAGTGAATATACCATTACGTGTAATGTAAATAAAAGGGGAAAATGATTATTTGAATAGTTCATAAGGTAAATTTATTTGAAATTCCCGTTGAAGCCCGCTCGCTTTTCATCTCTGCAATAAATAAGCGTATATTTTAATTAGCTTTAGGTAAATATTCTATTTAATTTGCGGTTCGCGGCGTTTGTTCGTGTTGGTTTATTCGTTGTGTTTGTATTTTCGGACGCCAAAAGCAGGGATTCTGCGGTCGTCGGTGTATTCGGTACGGCCAGATATAGCTGTATTAAACCTCTCGAATAGCCGGTGGAAATCATAACGTATTAGGAATGATGCAGATAGACAAAATGGAATCGTTCTCGGAGTTCGGGTTAGGTTATCTATGATGGGTCGGCTTGGACCGATTAATTGGAGTCCGTGGTCCCAGCAAACACAAACCTTGTTGGGGTTAGCCGCATTACACTACCGCTGTTGTTAATCAATTGTATTATTTAGAGACCCAATTAAGAGGCCTGCGTTTTCAAATTTAATTATCATTAGTTGAACGGGCTATTAAAATTGTAGTTATAGATAGTTTATCTATCATTTACATACACTTATGAAAATGTATCGACCATGCATGTGAGTTGTTCGCGACATAAAATAAAATCTTTTAATCTTTTTTACCCGAAAATCAATACAATGCTAATTAATACGAGTAAGTTATATTGAATTGTCAGTTTGTAATGCGACAATAATAAATTATTCATTGAACGCAATAAAAATACTTAACAAAAATATTTATGATTTTTTTCGGGAAATCTTAGATACGGCTGGGTCAGTTTGACTGAATTTCACTGATAAAGAACTTATATTTATTGAATTATTAATGAATAAATTTAATGAAAAATTATGGGCGCACACGTTTACCATCAATACTGAGTGTCGATTTCCACGCTAGTAAAGCAGCAGGATCAACTATTATATTCTAAGAGAAAAAATGTTTAAAAGTCGTGACTTCAGGGTTGGGAAAGGAGAACTAGTATCAGTTAAGAAATAACGTTTACGAATTTTTTATTGTACAGGCATTCCTCGAGATGGCGGAGGAGATATCAGCAGTGGCCATGGTGGCATACTTCGGCGGCTGCGTCGCACAGCTGCGCGGTAGAGCGGTCTACGTACAGTTCTCCAATCACAAAGAGCTCAAAACTGACCAGACGCACAGCAATGCCGTAAGTCTCTACGTTATTAATCATCATCATCTTAGCGTTGAATCCCGGTTGCAGCCCAAACTCTCGCTTCGGCGTCCGCTGTCCGCTTTCCGACGTTTTCTTCTCCACTTCGCACGATCTTCGGCATCTCTGGTGGTCAGTCCATTGGCACGCATATCAACCCCTACGACGTCAAGCCAGCACTTTTTGGGTCTACGTTATTAATGTTACATTCAAATAAAGAAACCTACCTTATTATCTTAGTATCCTAACGGATACCAAGGAGATTTCAAAAAATCAGCGAGCTCTAAATCAGGCTCTGGCGATTGCACTCCTCTCCGGCTTAAATGGTATGATATCGGTTAGCCATCTTATGAGAACAAATCAATATGCAAGAAAAGAGATGTCATAAGGGCTTCGGTCGCTTTTGACATGTGCAGCCTTGATTCGGATATTTACAAAATTGATTACCTTTTAGCTCTCGATATTTCTTTCACTTATTATTTATATATATATATATATATATATATATATATATATATATATATATATATATATATATATATATATATATATATATATATATATATATATATATATATATATTTCTCCTAGTACTCCCATGGTTATATATTCATATATTTATAATCAGTACAACATTAATGAGAAAACCAAATAACACACGCTGCGGTATTACTCGGAATCCTACAAATACCTGACTGAGCATTGTTAATTCGGAATGTGAAATTGGTTCCGAAACGTGTACTTAAGCACATATTACAGAGAATAGCTAATAATGTAACGATAGTTCAATCGGCCCTACAACAAGGAGATTAACACGCGCCGCACGAGCTAAGGCTCGCTACACAAACAATTGTCTGGATGTTTGAATTGTCGCATTGGATTAGGCGTCATTCATTAGGTATGTTTTACACAATAAACGGTATTTGTTTTGTGATGTACTATGACGTAGTTTGTATTATTATTTTGAGATCTCCTGATTTATAGAACCTAATATACGCCGCATTTTTATTTAAAAGTTAAATTGCCAAATTAATTAAGTAATATTGTATTTTTTTTTTGAAGACATTAAATACTAAAATATGATATTGTTTATATGTAAACTACATTTAGAATTCCCAGTCTAAAACGTATCTGGATTGCTATAATTCTGCTATTACAACAGTATATGACGACCACCGTGCCGTAATGGCTAACGCAGTTCGGCTGGGTGTTTATGTATAATATGTATTTATTTACAAAATAAAATTACACCTGTAGTATATTAGTTTTCTAGCACCCAAAACACAAGTGCTATGCTATTTACTTTGGGACTAGATGGCGCTGTGTGAATTGTCCCAGTATATTTATATATTTCCTTTTCCAGGAGTTATTTTAAGTAAATAAATAAATTAATTGATTAATGCCTTAATGGTTAATCGTATGCCCTAGATTCAATACCCAAACAACCCATTGGGAAATACCCTGCCACGGCCTGAAGGCGACCTGTTAATTTAATGTTCACCAAGTCCCATCAAGGACCCACAATTAAGATAACAGTATTCAATATACCTACACACCGCGTGGGGACGCCGCGGGCGCCGTTGTTACGATTTGATTGAGTTACTAAACTATTAACAGTATTACTGACTGTCTCCACATTTCAACCGTGATACGGCCGAGCGTGTGCCGACTGTCGAATTATTTGCCGAAAAGTTACCGCGCTCGTGGGTAAGCGGTCGTAAATTAATGATGTAATATATCGCTTGGTGATCCTTTACGCGTGTTTCAACGCTTCCTCGATAATGCCGAATTACTCGATGTCAAGAGCCGGAGCCGTATTGATGTTATCACAGTTTATTAAGGTTAAAAAATATTAATTTCATCAAGTTGTATTATAGAGTCCCTGCACTAGTTGAAAGTTTGTATCGCTGGACCTACAAACATGCGATTGACCACAAAGAACTATTTGCAGATCAGACAAATACATTATTTGACAAAAGGATCACTTAGTGAGACGTTGAGCTAGCTGTGTTGCCACATTTATAATTGCAATCAACACTTCTATTATGTCGGTAAAATATGCAATTAGACAATAGCGGCTCAAATATCTAATGAACTGATTCTGATTCAATTACGCGAAAATTTAGAATTTAGGTCAGACAGCAATAACTTAAACGTGATATTAGTATATGCTGAAGCATATACTACCTGAAGGTAGTTGGTGTTCATAGCTCATAGGTTATAGGAAGATTTGTCACCGTACTACGACTTTAAAATTCAATATAGCCTTAAATTTTTTTTCGATGCTGGCATCCCGTTGGCTATTAACAGTTATAGGCTATATAATATCTGTCGTTCTCCAACAATAATTTGTTGTTATCAAACAAGGGGCCTGTTTTATATGTATTCATCTCTCAGATTTCAACTTAAAATTATGAACACAAATTCAACTTAATAATGGTGACACGGCTGGCTCGGAAGATGGACCGGTTTTTTTGGAATTTCTGATATATTCGTTGGTTCCGGTCTGTTCTTATGCGTTATTCAATTTTAAGTTTGTAAAAATGCCCCGGGATAAATTAGTACTGAGAATTATCGTTTATCAGGATTGCGACATTGGTTTTATATTAAGAGTTTTATGTAATGGTGTACTTGAGCAGTGTCGTTTTTTTGACAAATAAATGTTTTTCTTTCTTTCTATTTAAAGAAAATACATGTTAATTTTTACTCTTTACACTATTAGTATATTAGTATTAGTTACATTATTAGTATAATCCATACTATTATAAATGTGAAAATAAATGTCTGTCTGTTACGTTTTCACGCCTAAACCGCTGAACCAATTTTGATGAACTTCAATATAGAAATAAAATGGACCTTAGAGATGAAGAAGAAGATGTGAGAATGAAATTTGGAGCGGGTGAAATAGGGGTGAACGTAATTAAGTTCTGTTTTTTTTTTTGCAGAATTACGTTTGTCGTATCAGCTAGTAAACTATATATCTGAAAGGATATAAAAATATATCGGTAGAGTTACAATGTCTGTTTCCAAGGTAACATTTTTTTTTTAATAAAGATAGGCGTACGTGTGACCGCAATCTCACCTAATGGTAAGCGACAATGCGGTCGACGGTGTAACACGCTTGCCTATAAGAAATCTGTTCACTCTCCTCTTGAAGACCCCTAAATTATAATGTTCGGGAAACACAGACGCCGGCAAAGAATTCCACTCGCATTATGAATGTGGAAGCAAAACGCTTTTTGCGGATAGGGGGCAAGTCGACCATAAATGGGTGGCGCATTGCCGTACGTCTGGTTGTCCTGTGATGGAAGGGAGACGGAGGAATTAAGTTGTGTTATTCCGCCGAACACTCTCCGAAATGTATCCTGTAAAACACCGAGAGACTGGCAACTTTGCGTCGATGTTCAAGACTCTGAAGTCTAGTCTCAACCAAAGCATCGTTACCGATGAGTCTTTTGGCTCGTCTTTCTATACATACATTTACGACGTTGTTATCACACAGCTAATACGTTTCATAGCGTATAGTGATAAACATCGGACATTAGTGGCTGAGCTTCCCCAAGCATGGGAGTCGATGAGGAAAGGAAATCAATATTTTCGGTAACAAAACACCCAATGGGAGGATTAATTAAAACGCTTAATTAGTTTCGCTTATCTACGAAACCTATCAAAAACAAACCCTTAACCATTATGATCCTTGATAGTATAGGCATTGATTTTGCCTTTATTTTACTACTAATAGAGTGAGATTACACCTTTGATGATGAAGGAGTGAAAGGGAAAATATATTTATTTTACGACAGAGAACAAAATATGTTTTTTAATTAAAGCAAATGTCAGCTTGTCAGCAGTATAATAAAAAAATATATTTAATAAACAATATAATTATTTATAAAACTATTGACGACCTCCGTGGCGGAACGGCTAACGCACTTCGGTAAGCTAGCGAAGGTCATACGTTCGATTCCCGTCTTGCGTTTTCGATTGTACCTAATTTGAGTGCTGATTTAAGGCACTAGTATGTGCATCTTGATCGCCGGAATAGGTTGGATGAGGGCAGCTCAGGATACATACCTCATAAAAATAATTATCATCTAAAGAAAAAACAAATAATATTTATATACTCTGTATTTCCTACTCTCGCTAATAGTTCATTATTACTAATTCATCGAAATAGTAATTAATATGTTGATGCATTAACATAAAAGCGTATTTGATCAAATTGTCGGCAATGCAAACACGTGTATTGTCAATACGGCGGCTAATTAGTGTGATTATTAAACTCACAACGGGTACAACTAGTGTCTATTATCCGTTTATCTTAATCCTTAGTATTGTTTGGCTCGGATGACAAATATTTGCAAGTGTACCCCACGTTCCGATATTAATGATAGGTCGTGCCTTGATGTTGTTTGGAATAAAGAGGGCTGGATATTTTGATGGTATTGTTTCAGCGTGACGATGTCTTTACACGTATGAATATGATAGATTTTACTGTCATTAATACCAGTTTACGCATTGTATTAGTTAATAAATAGAACGTAAAGTTTTTAAAATGGTGAAAATATTTTAACTCTAATAAGTTTAAATAGTTACAGGTCCAGAAAATTCTTAGTATGTGAAACGAGATAAATTTGTAACAAAAAACACATTTGCATATTGTAAAATAATGAATAACGATAATTAAAGATTTTGACTAGACTAGACACACACACTACACACACAATTTTTGACATAAATTAAGAAATATAATATACAAGATTAATACCATATTTTATCATTACTTCATCATTTTCAATATAACATTTTTATTAGTGATATCTATAAACATTTACTTACAAAATTATATCTTTAGATAATAATATATCATTATATTTTAAATTTAAAATTGTAATGTAATTGTACGAGTTGGTTCGACGTCATCTGTAATTAAATAAATAATAATTATAATCTCTCAAAAGCAAAATCTTACCGTTTTAAACGGGAACATTAAATTTATATAACATTATCCGATCTATTCAAATAGAAATTAATTCTAATCTTATTAAAGATCATACATATATTTCGCAACAATTTTACATTAATATAAAGGCAGTTAAATGTTGTTTATCCTAGCGGATTTAGTTTATCTTGATCTACATTAGAGATAATCTGCAAACAGTTTCCCATAGTAATTTTAATTAAACACCTCACGTTTGTTAATTAAAATCATTCGAATTTATAATAGAAATAATTACTTTATGTTAACTAAATGTTACAATTGATATATCACTGGCTAGTTACAAGTAAAATAACAGCTTGTTCAAGACTACAATCGTATATTATGCCTTCGAATAATACGTAAGACAAGATATATGAGATCTGTAAATAATACGTACGATTTGAGTGTTACGTTTGTCAACTATGTTTGTAAAAAAGCATCGCGCTACTTATTTTCAGGTCGTGTATACAATACAATAAAAATATAAGATTATAATAAGGATAATGTTTTTATAGTAATCTTTATAATAATTAATTTATGAAATATACTCTAATAATTGCCTAATGTGTTGTTTTGTATTCATTTATAACCTTTCGAGCGTATAATCAAAATATGCCGAGACAGTGTTCCCGAATTAGGTTTGTTATTTAGTAATTGTTGAACCCTCGCCCCCGGCGGACCTCTGTTAACCGATTATATTTCCAATTATTAGCGTGTTCACGAAAACAGACGATAACACTGAGTATATTATACTAGCAGCCCGTCCCAGCTTCGCACGGGTATTTAACAAAAAATTTAAAATTAAACCCTTCTATTTTTTTTCGGTCTCGGGGAAAAACCTCTCTTGACGGGTTATCCCAGCCCGGGGGGACCGAGGGATATAAGGGACTCCGGAAAAGATGTTCGACCCACTAAAAAACCCCGCTGTTCTCCTATCGTCTACGCCCGGGCCCACGGATATATGGCCTGCCGATCTCGTGGCCCGGGCCGGCGCCGGCCCACGCTTTGTCTTAAAGCGGGCCCCTTCTAAAGTGCTGGCGCCAGGGGGTCAGGGTTTCGTCCCCCCGGCGCTCTCTTGTAACAACTCTAGGAGTTGAGGGGGGCTGTGGAACAGCACGCGGCCTTCTCCCTCGCGGCAATAGTGCGGGCGGCGGATCCTCCCCCGAGGGGCCGCCCGCGGCCGCTTTTTACGTCGGCCGGAGATCGTTGCCCGCCCTCCGGCGCCGACGACGCGGCCTACGTTGGCGGGAGGGGAGTGCTGTGGCGGACTCCCGCTCCCGTTCCGCCGCCTCCCTAGCAGACACTACTGCCTCGCAAAAGGAGGCGACGGCCGTCCATCCAGGATCGCCCCCGACCATGGACAGAACCAGGGCCGGGAGTGACAGGTCCGCGGCCAATTCCGGACGGGACTCGCATTCCCGTCGCGTGCTAGTCAGGCGTGGGTACGACTACCAGACGACACTCCAGAAAAAGCAGAGTCGCCTGACGTCGTAGCCGGCCCAGCAAGACCAACCGACAGCGAGGATGCAATTCCCGCCCCGGGAACACTCTGTGCAGGCGCAGTCGAAATAGGCATGGTTTCAACTACCAAATCAGGTCCCAGGGTAGAACCTGGGACCCCAATCAGTATTCGCAATCATCCCACCGGGGACCACGCCACGAACAGAGAGCTAAGTTGGAAAGGATGTAAGAGGTAGACGGAAAGAAAGGTAGGATTCTGTCGCCTCGAACGGAGAGGGGAGTGAAGCGACGGATGCTCGGGCACCTCGGGTACGCACACCCGTGCACTCCTCGGACAGAGCAGCGCCCCTGAGGGCAAATCCTTCTATTTGCGTCAGGTTACTAAAAAAATAAAATTATAAAGAAAGTTTGAATATTATTATTTCTATGAGCTTTTATTTTAATGATTTTTTTTGTTATTACTTTTTATTTATGTTTCGTTATTTTTTAATAAGTATTCTAATTATTGTAAAAACCCCAGTGGCGCACGCCTACATTGCATAAGCTGCTGCCTAGCTAGCCGAACAGGGTGAGCGGCTACCACGCAACATTTTTCTAATACTTACATTTTCAAACTCGTGATATCTTTCGAATGGAATATCCGAATTGAATAATTCAAAAAGTTATATAAAGGTATTGAAACAGTTTTGAATATGAAGTAATTTATTTTGATAAGGATTAATACCAAGATCCAAATAAAGAGTCTTTTCTAGGGGCGGCATTTCAAAAAAATATTTTAAAATAAAAGAACACTTATTGTGGCATAACTATAATAGTTAGACATATGCTGTCGCGACACTTTTTGTAAATAATGATGTGTTCTGTAAAGTTGTAGTACATTATTTTATTCTATCATCAATAGTTTTCGCAACGCACGCTATTTAAATAATATTTTAGGTAATTTTTTTACACTTTGGGTTACATTATTGGAGTTTTAGTAAGGACCCCTAATTTTTTTGAAAATATAATATAGCCTATGTCACCCGGGGATAGTATAGCTTCCCAACAATGAAATAATTTTTTAAATCGGGTCAGTAGTTTCGGAGCCTATTCAAAGCAAACAAACAAACAAACAATCAAATCTTTCCTCTTTATAATAGTAGTATATATACATTTTGTTATTACGTATTATCTTACCGGACATATCGACTTATAATATATAGTGAAAATGTATTAATTTTAGACCAAGATCTCCGAAGTTTGAACTTTCATTGTCACTAATACGTGGGGTTACAATTCTAGTCTTTTGTGTTTTATTTAGAGAGGCTTTCTTATGACGAGTTTCGTGATCCAGCGCCTTTCGACGTCCGAAAGTCCAATCTGAGTTTTTAATATAAAACTATAATATAAAAGGGATTTATCAATAGTCTAATATCCATTATAGATGCTGAGTGTTCTGCTGCTTACTTTCGAACTATCATTATGACGCTGTGTAAATTGTCACGCCAGAAGGTGTTCAGATTAGTTATTTCTTTTGCATTTTTTAAAACAAAAAATAACCTAAAAATATCTTGTGTAAAATTTACTTTATAGTATTAGTCACTGACTATTGTTCAAACTAATTTTTAAGCAGTATGATTCCTATGAAAATGCAGTTCATAATAGGAAATTGTATTATAATAAAGAACCCTGTTAAAGAACAAATGCTAGATGAACAAACAAAACCCTTTATATATTTTTAATACAAAAGTACATCGACATTATCTGCGCAGGTATTAAGATATTCTGTAGACGGTATTTCTAAAGGGAGGATGTCATTACGTAATAATGATGCTACTAGAACTTTTTATGCCTTTAACCATTAGAAAGACAGCTCCTTAACAACGTGACTGTTTAAAACTGACACTTTAAAAAGGAACACTTGTTTCGAGTGGATATATATATATATATATATATATATATATATATATATATATATATATATATATATATATATATATATATATATATATATATATATATATATATATATATATATATATATATATATATATATATATTACACATCAACTTCAATACTTAATTCTTCTTAGTAGTCCTTTGTATGTTCTTGAATATCGGTTTATATATGTGAAACGTCTACCTGTATTGAAAGTAGATTGTTCTTGTACACAGAGGCATAAGAAAATCGGTCTTGTGGGTATTATTTTAGTTTTTGCAACGGATAGTGAAAAAGCTACTAAATACTGCATAGACTGTAATTATTTAAATTGCATACACTACATATGGAAAGTCTCTTTACTGCTTCTTAACTAGCAAAAGAAGTAATGAATTTTCGTCGCCTTATTTTAAAAATATAATCTAAAATGACAAAAGAGTGTATATATATTTATATAAATTATAAAATTTGCCACTTTAGACATAAATCTCTTTATAACGATACAAAAGAAATTTGATGTACTTACAACATTGTCTACTTTATCGCATATGTCACATTTAGTGCCGGCGTCCTACACGATTTACTTTGTCTTCACAATTCGGGACCTCTTTGTATCTCTCGTACTATTAAAACTTATAACGAGCGTGTTGTGTCAAAAAGACTAGACTATATCTGTTATAACTATACGCGTGTCTGAAAGGGAGGGAGCTTTAGCGGATTATTATGTCGCATTTGTGATGTTTCAAATGTTATGTAGCACTATTTTGGGTAAATTATTATGCTCTGCTTTGTATTGTGCAATAGTAACAAAGTGAAGCTTATGTATGGCCTTGTTCTTAAAGTGTCGGACTTTTCAATATTTATTTATCCATTGCTATTATAATTATGTAGTTCCGAATAAAATATCTACGATATTTGGTCATCGTTGCTGCTATATTCAAATACTTTAATGCGTTAAGATTACAAAAGTAAATGATATGAAAATATGAATATATGTTATATGAATGATAATATGAAATACAATGGAATGAAAACTCTTTATTGTTCACCTTCAAATATACAATGAACATTAAATAAGTTATAGTGATGTATGCGGCGACCTTATCGCTAAAAGCGATCTCTTCCAGACAACCCTATAATGGAGAGGAATACATTGAGTCGAATTACCTCGTGAATAGCGGTGCACAAAGTGTTTCTAGCAAAATAAATATGATGAAGGGTTAGTTCAGTAGCTACGTAAATGTTCATGGTAATAGATTTCTGGATAGGCCAGAATATAAAATAGTTTGGTATACTCAGGATATACAAATTAGATAATTTTATATTTTAGATTAAAACTGCGATACCGTTTTTCACTTAGTGCATAAATATCTCAAAATATTTACTCTTCTTGCTTATAAGTTTTAAAAGTAGTAGAAACCATATTATATTTTAATTTTTATAAATATAACAAATGATTTAATGATATTGACTACTGTTGAATTTAAAATACTTAAAGAAAGTAGAAAATAAACCAAACATATTCTTTCAATTCCGTAAATTGAATTGAAAGTTGCAAGTATTATTTGTTATTTTCAAGATCACCTCTTCTTTAAAACACTTAGACCAACAAGTATTTCGTAGAGTGATCCATAAGGTTGCACAAATGAATCGTTGCTGAAGGAATCGCTCCAGAAAATATCATATGGAACGGAGGTACATTTTAAAGAACGTGAACTGAACGCAAAGCTTTGATCAATCATGCGATGCAAAAGGTTTTTGTGGTGGTTGAATAGAACTCTCCAATGGCGGGCGAAGTTATTTTGTCGCGTCGTTTACTGTGGTGGTCCTCTTGAGAGACTACGCGTCTTTCACTTAAAAGAACTATTATATCTATATTTTTTCACCAAAGGAAATGTATGTATGTATATTTTATTTGATGTAAGAATTAAAACAATATATCTAAAACTTTATATAATATTATTTTGACATTATAGAACGATATTTTCTGATAAGTCAGCAAATTAAAACTAAATTTGATGTGATTAAATCTTCGACACATAAAACTTTTCTGGTGTAACGTATAAAAATAAATATTCATTTTGTTTTTCAACTGGTAATTTTTTTATTAAGTTGCTTTTATTATTATTATTGCTGTTATATAGTTTACGAAATTTATAGAAAATCGCGCTTGTGTAATGCTGATATAATTTTCTAAAAATGTAAACCAATAAAATTGTAAAGAAATAGAGGAGAATAAGTTATCTTAAGTTGGTACCGGAGCCTTTGCCGTCGGCTGCAGGCTTACCATGACACGGTTAAAGCCTTATTTTTGTGTCTGGCGTGCCCGGTTGTCAGGCCGTCGTCGGGCACAAAGCCATGTGAAAATATGGGATCAAAGTGTAGCGTACCTTTGCATACGATCGTAACGTGTAAACGGACTGTATTTCACTGGCGTGTCATTACATTTTTTATCCTCAGCGCAGCCTAGTGTTAACGTGCGAAATTTTTCCAACCACATTAACGGTGCGAACAATACTTGTGTCATTAGCGATTTCACGCGTCTTCGCATAGACGCGAACCAAATATTGCTTATTGTGACAAAACTAATATTTCATTGAAATATTTCACAACAAACATAGACACGGCATACTAAAGCTTCGGGCATACTTCATCATATATCTTTGAACTTAAAGTTGCCTATACTTAAATATACAAGTTTATGATTAAAACTTTAGTGAATTTTGTAGACTTTTACTTATATTTGGATTAGACTTTTACTTATTTTTGAATATTTAAAAAAAATGTTGGAGTGACTCGACCACAATGAATATAAATAGATTTTTTATTGATGTAGGACATCAGACAGGCTAACGGCCCACTTAGAATTTAGCAGTTACTGTCGCCTATGGGTGTTTGCAACGCCAGTGACATCACGACACGCTGCTTTACCATAAGAGTACAGGAACTTGGGTCACTAATGCCGGAACACAACACAAGGTTATTATAGCGGCATACTTAAGACCAAAGGTGGTCACATAAGTAGCCGGTTGCTGTAAAACGTGGCCATACCAGCGAAGGTGACACTCCTGCAATTTATTCGCAATGTCACGGACATGAAGGTTGCCGCGAATGGCAGAGTTCCTAACGCAGTCCTTCCGCGTTACTTCACACATCCACCGCAGGATATTCATCTCCGTGATTCGCAGTGCCTGCTTGTGTCGCTCCAGCACCGGTCACGCTTCACATCCGTATAAAAGGACAGGCCTAATAATGGTCTTATAGAACAGTCCCTTCAATTTAACTGGTATTTTAGGGTCACAGATGACACCAGTCATCTCACGCTATTTGGCCCACGCGGCAGCAATGCGTGCCTTAACGTCGGAGTGCATGTCACCAGACGCGTGAAATACAGATCCCAGGTATTTTTCACCTGTTCCGTGCGCTTAACTGTATCGCCGCCTATGCGCACGAGTATCAATTTCTGTTAACATCAAAAAATAACAACCGATCCTAAAAGAAAAAAAAACAAACGATCATCAAGAAATATTTTAAGACAAATAAAAATTATTTTTACTAAATTATCTGTATTCCCATCTCAATACTATACCATATTAATTAATATTTTAGTAGGAATAAGCAAATGTTTTAATTCAACGAATTTGCTGAACGCTGTGAGGCAAAAAATACTGTGACAATCATTTCTTATGCTAAAATTCTTTCCTAAATAGTCACACTACAATATATAATGGAGATATTTTCTTGATAACGAACATTTAAAAATCAGTCTTTCAGGCATCTTTTACCTTGTGGCTTGATTATTGTAATTTTAAATATATTTAGACAATAAATATTGTCACAAAAGAAGCACATGTTCTATATCATTTTCAAACTATCTGTATTCCTAATTTTATAATGATCAAACACAATCCGTACCATCATTTAATCGTGAAATGCCAAACATTCTCTGTTGTAATATTAGTAAGAATGTAGAACGACCATGCGGGAAGAGGGGCTGTCCACAATGCTACATTACGATCCAACAAAGTAGCGAATTGTTCCCGGACGATACAAAATAAGTTTATTGCTTCCCTTTGTTTGTTGTGGTCAATGTTATCTGTTGGTCTTGAAACACTCGAAGGTGGCTCACGCGTGCACGAGATAACTCGACACTCCCGCATTACATTTCATTGTTCGGGATATTATGAGAGATGAGTGGACATGTTTACTTTTTGTACGTGACGATAAATATATTTTTATTCACTGAAATATATTTCGGCCACTTACAGATGAGTAAACTTTTTGGACGTGTGTTGTTTCGTATATAAAATGGCTCTTTCTATATGCTTAGGGTGTGTTTGTTTGTGGCATCTTAGCATCCGATATATTTTGATGAAGATCAACTTACACAAAAAATCGTTTTTTTTATGTGATTGTAATAACTATCTGTCTATTTGATATTGTACCTAAACGGATAGAAACATGAGTTAAAAAGCGTTTTTTTTTTTCTATTTCTATTTCATGATAAAAGGAAAAATATCACCAGACAGTAATTGTGAAACTTTGATCTCTATCAATAGATAATGGACAACAATATATGTCTTTATAAATATAAGCATGTTTACAATAGAAAGAGTAAATAAATAAATAATCAATAAATCGATTGATTTGTCATAGTTATAAATATAATGACATCAGGATATAAAACAATAAAATGTTAAAAAAATTATTTTAGGCCTCTAATCTCAAATGTTTTGTAGGAAATAATAATACAAAATGATACAGAATAATTAGATAATAATTGATTGACTTCTTACAATATATTTCTAAGTATTTATTTATAAATAGAAAACTCAAGATGTAACCACAGGTGTCAATTTGCACGACTTCAGGTTGACCTGAAACTTCTTACATTTATAGTATTTATCGAAAGAACTTCGGCAGTTATCCTAATAATTTCGTATAAAATGTACTGACAATTATTAATTAATTATTTACTATAGTATTTTGTCTTTGTCTCTTTTATGTACGTATTGTGCTATGTATGCTCAGGCTATAATCAATTACAGCTTTTTGTTGGAAATTATCACATCTTTAATTTCTTCATTATTTTACTTCTTTCATATTTTTTTTTCCTTCTCGGTTGCATTTTAAACATACTTCCGAGCCGAAGCTGCGGGTGTTGTTACAGAGTCTTAACTTTTGTGCGTCTTTTTGCGTTGTTCTGTAATGTTCTATATTATACTTTTTGGGTTGACCATAACGGCACAAGAAATTAGGTGTAGCTGAATTTGGATTTTACACAAGAGGATGTCGTCTGATCTCCCAATTCCGATGAAAACCAAACGATGCTTTCCATTTACTATTTGTAAACTAATAAAATTAGTAAACTATTTGTCATCATTTACGACTCCCTTGGAAAGTAATGAAATAGAGCCTTATTACTGTCACAGTACAGACGGGCAAAAAAGAGAAGAAGCCCTTCTCCTTTTCGCGAGTTATTTTCCTAACTAGATAGATGTATTTTTGATATAGAATATATAAAATATTAATATAGTTCATCAAATACAGACATCGGTATTTAGAAAACTAGTATAGCAAAATCAGATTATTATTTTTAACATCTTGACATGAGTTGTATATTTTTTCTTTAATTTATAAATATTCTGAGTTTAGATCACGAACTTTATTATACAGATAATATTTTAATAAATTAATGATCAGTAGAATATTTGTTAATACCTCAACTGAAAAAATAATTGAAATAATTACTGTTCTTGCAGTCGGCGTCGGCACAGGCGGCGCTTCAAGCCGCACAAGCCATATCAAACAGCGCGGGCGCAGCACTCGTCAGCGGCGCCGCCGCGGCCCTTCAGCCCGCTAACGGTGGCACGGAAATACAGGTGAAAAAGACAAGTTTAATTTCATCTTCTTTTTAACAGTCTCTACCATCACATCACTAGCGATAAATTGTTTAACATGTATTATTTATAAAATCAATTAGATTTATATTAAATTAAAATACCACCAAAGGTGTCACGTCCTCCACTGCTGGCCATAGGTCTCCCCAACACAACACCTTACCTCTTTTTTTAGATTTTCTCATCCACAATCGGTTACATTTAAATAGTTATGTTAAATTAGGAAGGTGGCAGCTAAAATATGAATTTGTGAACAACTCCATCGAGTATTTTATATTTCATTGCCATGCTGGAAAGAATATAAATTATTTAGTAACATTATTTAGACAGGTATATATTTAATCTTTTGAAATATCTTGAGTACTAAATCTAAAATAATTCATATTTTGTGTATTGTGTCTGTTACATCGGCATCATATGCATTCTAAGAGGATAAGACGGATAATTGAATCACCGCCTGGAGAACTACACTACGACGCTATTCGCATCATTCAATATGTTTGGCTCTAACTTCGATGCTTCACTATCAGTGCATACTTAGTATAACTTTAGCCTGTTGTTTCGAAACTTAAATTTGCAATCCATTTCATAAGAGGACGTGTACATTAGGGTTTGGACCTTTAGTTTTACATTTGTACTTTTATTCAATAACTGTTCACGAACAACCGAAATACGATTTGTACATGTATCCTTAGTTTTAGATTGTTACTTAGATGTATGTTATATCAAAGTACCTAAACTTTTGTGAAAATCCACACTATTTCCAGGTAAATAGTATGTTGGATATTTTGTTAGAATTTTCATACTGCGTACTGTGATTTGTTGAAATCATATTGATATAAGAAATTTTATACAAAGTAAAAATCAGTAAAAAATATTTTAATTTCGTCTCGTCTAAAATTAAGATGAAAATATAAAAAAAAAACAAATTTATGAGATCAATAGATTTAATATTTCACTGGGGTCAAATGATTAATAATTAACACTTTTTGTTATATCTATGTAAATTTATATTAATAACTAGCTGTGCCCGCGACTCCGTCCGCGTGGAATAGTGACTTTGGGCAGCATTTTTTGATAAATCTTATGGTTTTAAAAATAATACCTACAATGTCCAGCCTAAGCTGAACCCTATTTCATATGATTGATGATATAAGTCTGAGGTCAACTTAAAATGGAACCTCAATTTCCGAAACTTATCATTTTTAACAAAACAATTTTTTTCCTAAAATAAAAATAGCCTAAGTTACTCCTTGTTATATCAGCTATCTGCCAGTGAAAGTCCCGTCAAAATCGGTGCAGCCATTTCAGAGATTAGCCGGAACAAACAGACAGACAGACAGACAAAAATTTCAAAAAATGTTTTGGTATATGTACCGTGTATACGTCCAAATGCACTTAGTAAAAAGCGGTTATTTTAATATTACAAACAGACCCTCCAATTTTATTTATTTGTATAGATATACTAAGCGATAATTTGTTCATTTTAATATATATTTTTACTAAATGTAAATGATTTTTGAGTGTAATAAATTTTATTATTATTAAATTAAAGTTTAGAATATTCCCCTAATAATGTGTTACACTGTGGACAATAATGCACAGCCTTTTGACACGATTTGATACTGTATGGTAATCCGGCTAAACAGCAAACACAACACCATCTGAAAAAAAAACATATAGTATGTTACGTGCAATTTATATATTTATAAATAATAAATAAATATACTGGGACAATTCACACTATGTCATCTATTCTCAATGTAAAATAGCACTTGTGTTATGGGTACTAGATAACTAATATACTGCATATATAATTTTCTTTTGTAGAGAAATAATAATATGATACACCCAGACGCGAAACGTGTATCGAACCCGTGACCTCTGCAAGCGTATCGAAGTGCGTTAACCGTTACGCCACGGAGGTCGTCAATATAATATAACAAGAAATAGTGTATTGATATATACTTCAGAGCTTTATCAAGTAAACTACTATTATACATACTCGATATAATAGCTAACTAGAACAATGTATTGTATCCTATATCTTTAAACGAGCAATTCTTGTATATATACTTATATAATTGTAATTTCGGAATCGGCTCCAACAATTTTCATGAAATGTAGTATACGGGGCGTTTCGGGGGCGATAAATCGATCTAGCTAGGAATCATTTCTAGAAAATGTCATTTTATTCGCTTTTTTTTTTATTGGAAGAAAAATAACAAAAATGTGACTCTACCTGACATCTATCGGCGAATAATTTAAACTGAAAAATGACTTCCTGACATCTATCGGCGAATAATAATACAATTTTTTTTAAATTGCTTAAAGCAATTGTCGTTAAACGACACAACACTAAAGCTATTCCAGCAGATGGCGTTGTTAAGTAACAAGAAGTCAATGAGTTGGCTTTGAGGTTAGACTAAGAAAATCAATTATTAACTTCCAAAAAACACAATTTATAAAAAAAAATACCGAACAAAGCTCGGTCATCCGGATATTAAATATAATCCACGAATAGATTTTTCAGATTACAATTTTTTATCTAAGGGACTTCAGTTAATGTCTGTTCTTGCGATTAACAAGTTTTAGATAAACTAATGAAACAAAATAATTACTGTCATCGGTATTATTATAAAATACTATTTTTTCTTTTTCTTATGGTTTTTTATTGTTTTCCTCGTTCTTGTTTTAAAATCAATTTTTTTCCGTAAGCTGTTGAAATTTTTCTACTAATCAAGTTTAAAATAACCAGTTACTTTATTGTACAAACTATAAATAACTTAAAATGCACTTTTATCGAAGAAAGAGGAATTGCTGAGTATTGTTAGAACGCTAAACTCTCGTGCGCCTAATTGAGTTAGTGCCCTATTGGTTTTCATGACCAAAAATACACAAGAAAAAAACTTTACCGGTATAGCTGACATTTTAAAAAGGGCCAACAGACCCCCAACATTGTAAGAATAAGCAAATGGTCATGTATGCCTTTAACGACTTAGCTTAGAAATTTGGTTTGTTTCTGGCCGGGATCTTATGGCCATACTTAGATGACAGACACCAATACAGAATAACTTATAAAAATGATACTTACGAAGTCAATCCACATATAAAACCGGCCAGCACATGTGTACAATCGCTGTTCACGTATTCGACGTTTGTTAAAACTCTTTGATGACACTGGGGGCAGTCATAATATACCGGATCAATCTTTAGAGCTGGTTGAATGATTATGGTTTGTTCTACGATAACTTGATTTTGTGATATTGGATCTACAACACAATAAGGTGGTGGAGGAGTTCTTTCTGTATCACGATTGATTGATTCACTTGGTAAATGACTATTCGACGCCATAATAATATTTGTACTAAACGTGATGTATGTTCGGGAACGTATGTACTTACAATCTTATCTTGTTATTGTAAATGATTTGATAATTAGTTGCGTTAAATATCGATTACGTTAGATATATATTAGTACGTCGATTGTTGATGACAATTATAATTAGGTATAAGTAGTGAACATAAATTATTTCCAACCAACAAAGAGGATGGGAAAACTAGATTTATTTTTGATTATATTGTGTTGAATTACTCTTGCTGCTGCACAAACGGCACTTACCCGTTTTCATTTAGAGGTTCGGAGACATGGAAAAGCCAAATTCATATCGTAAAATTTCCTATAGATGTCACATTTTTTAACCGACTTCAAAAAGGAGGAGGTTCTCAATTCGATTGGTATTTTTTTATGTATGTTCACCGATTACGCTGAGATTTATTATCCGATTTACGTGATTCTTCTTTAGTTTGATACGTAATAGATGCCATTTAGGCCCATAAAAATTTGACATAGTTTGGCCCAGTAGTTTTCATTTTAAGAACATTATTTTAGTTTGAATTTTTAGCGTGCGCCCACTTAAATACTTGGATTTACATTTATTTACTCTAATTGGTAACTTGTTGCTATTAAATTGAATCAGGCGCTTTACAATTTTTTTATACGTAGTTTTTTTTATAAAAGTATTAGAATTTTAATAATAATTGCCCTTAACTTCCCACACTCAGGCCTCTAGAGCGCACGAACAGTACGAGTATGCTCACCACGCATGTCCAAAGCGGATTGGTGGCGGATAGGCCTTTTCCTTCGTCGGTACGCAGTAATTTTGTGGGTTCACAAGATGAGAAAATACAAGAGAAAAAATAAAAATAGATGAATACTGCCTATGCAGTACATACTACATACAACATATACCAGTGTAATACCACATTACTCCCACGGAGATGGCCGGGGCCACACGATCGGTCAGTTTATCCCTTAACCCAGACGGTGGGAAACAGGAGAATAATAGGGTTATTAATGGGTAGTCGGATGTCGACCATCTTTACCGAAGTCACACATACACCCCGATCCCTTGGGTCGAGGGCATTTGTCAATCAGACTGTTTCTCGAAAGAAAAAATGGCTACCACGGTCCTGTCTGTCTGTGAACCAATTGTTATTGTTAATTAGTATTATTTTTTATATCTCTTGTTTTTATAATCCACACACTTAAAATAGAAAGTGAATAAAATTTAAGAATACTTAAGAATCGGTTCAAATGAATTATACTTGGGAAGTGGTAAGTCTCGGGAGGCGTGGGCTGAGCTTGTGCGAGACTTGCGATGTCCCTGATCCGTAACAAGTTCCTTGCTTGGCCCCGACAGCTCCGAGATAAGTGTCTGTTGGGACACTAATTGTAGGAAACATTTACTTCGTGACATGGCAACAAGCAATTTGTACGTTTTTGCTGAGTAAAGATAATGTTGACTACTTTACTCGTATTCTCTTTAGTTTTAACTTTATATGAAATTCGTTTAATTACTTTTCTAAGCATAATACAGTTTATTAAAATATATTGCATACAAATTGAATTAATTAATATAGTGGATTAATTTATAGTCCCAAAATATGGCGACCAAGATATTTTTTTTTATTGTTGTAGTACAGCAGACAGGCTGACAGCCCGCTTAGAATTTAATAGTTACCGTCGCCTATAAGTGTTTGTAATGCCAGTGGCATCGCGAACACGCTGCTGTCCAATAAGGGTACAGGAACTTGGGTTAAAAGATTTTACACTTTTATTGTTATAAATTTATTATTAATTATTTATAATATAATTAAACAGGTCCAATTATATAAAGACTAGCTGACCGAAATTGTGTTTTTGTCCACAGGGAGGCCCCAACACAGTTCTGCGCGTGATCATAGAACACATGATATACCCAATAGTACTCGACGTACTGTATTCCATCTTCCAACGGTACGGCAAGGTGCTGAAAATTGTCACATTCACCAAAAACAGTAAGTATTTTGTTATATATTTTGTTACCTTTCCATCCAGTCTTTTTGATCGAAACTTGATCTTTCTGAGGTTGCTAGGGCCTTTTTAAAGCAAAGCAAACCTTTTCTTACAGCATATAGATATAAATCTCAAATAAACATGACGTGACGTATACGTCCCAACGAAGTACAAGTAAACAGCTAGTTGTGAATTCTTGATTTGTATACCCGTCATATACGAAATCAAGAATTCACAAATGGGGCAGTTCAAACAATAGCGGCACCCTACTTTGTTGACCCCGACCTCTCCATAATAAATAAATCGGCGAGAACCAACAGTTTCCTCCAAATATTACCCACCTAATTAATTATGCAACCGTTATCTATAATTTGTGTTCGAATATATTGTTTCATAAACCCTTTATCGCGCTGCGTTGTCCATAACAAGCCCGCAGGATTACAGTGGCTAAAACAACTATTAATAAATTGAACCGCGGTGGCCTTTGAAATTAATTTCTGCCGGTCTTAGTGATAGATTTACCAAACATAATTCAGGGCCGAAATCAAAGGGCGCAATCCGTTTAAAATTTAAATCGGACCCTCATGCATATCCTAAATAAATCCGGCACACAAGAGGCAGGTAGGTACATATTTGATAAGCTTCCCGTTGGCCGCGAGCTGTACATCACGGCGTTGCTCACTCTCCGCTAATTATCCTGGTACCTAGTTGAGAACCTGAAATCATCTCTATTTAAAAACTCTGGCAATAGGCCTGCGAGTTTTTTCACAGCGTTCAAGTATTTCGCGTGGAACGATTTTTACTGTAGTTTTCTATGTGTCTCCTTAATTTATATTCGAGATTGCATCTCTTAGCAATATGCCAAATTTTATTAAATTATATTTCGTAATTTAATTGATTTTTTTATGATTCTATTGTCATTGGGCTTTTCCCTACAAAGAACTAAACTGTAAACCCGCCCCGCTTATCTAAAATAAAGTGGCGGGTTAATACTCGTGACGATGTGCATGTTTTCTCAAGTTTTCTTCAACGTGGCAAATGTTTTAATAATTCACATTAAGCGAAAAACTGCCTTAGAACTTTGTCCAAAGCACGTGAGTACTTAAAACTTTAAAGACTTCCGCTTTGGTGCTACGGCTTTCGTATGTTTGAATACCTGCGGTGGTCAAGATTTCCATTCCCATTCTGCGTCTGATTTATGTTATAATATGTATTTATTTATATATATAAATAATATATCAGTCGTTTAGAATTCATAACAAAAGCGCTCTCCTACTAAATTTGGAACTTGACAGCGCTATGTGAATTGTCAAAACATATTTATTTATTATTTTGTAACTAGAACTTGCAAACAGTTTCTCATGATTACCGCTACTTTAAATAGAAAGACTGTAATGATAATGCATTTGAATAAATATTTTAAGTGCCAAGAACAATAACTAAACAACAGTGTTGGCTGAACGCTACGAGCGACTACAGAAACTATTAAAACGGAACTGCATTTGAAACCTACCATTCGAGTTAATAGGTTTTGTTTGAACATAGGTATCGTTCGATACAAATGCAGTATCGGTTAGAGGTATTCAGAATGCAGCCCAAGGGTCATAACTCGCTGATATCGTGACAGCGCCTTCGTTAATGTAGCATTTCCAATTTCCCGAACTGACCCTTGTTCTTTGTTTACTTTTTACATTCTCATTCTCTAATTGTGTTTTACTTCGGACTACTTCCCCTCGGGATGAGCTTCGTTGAATATTCATACAAATGACTGATGCAAAAATTTTATGAAGTTTATTTATATTTGAGGAAAATGTGGTTTATATTCAACTATACGAGGTGTGGCTATTAAATAACCGAACTTATCCTGCTGCCAATATGTTGCACTCATCCGACGAAAAGTTTGAGGCTGATTTTGTCACGTGACACTTCCCCCACTCTGAGCTCACTGGACAAACCAGCAAGTCACTTAGTTTGACTGTAGCAGTCGTATAAATCAGTCTACGCACCAGTGACGCGCCGGAAAAATGTTAAGTGTTCAGAAGGAGCAACGGGTGAATCTCAAGTTTCTTGTTAAACTTGGAAAATCGTTTACCGAATCTTATGCAATGTTGAAAGAAATGTACGGGAATGAATGCTTATCCCGCACACAAGTTTTTGAGTGATTCAAACGGTTCAAAGAGGAACGTGAAACGACCGAAGATGCTCCTCGTTCCGGACGGCTTACAACGTCAAAAACTGATCAAAACGTTCAAAAAATCGGTGAAATCATCCGTAAAGATCATCGTCTAAGCATTCCAGCAGTTGCCGAAATCACAGGAATCGACAAGGAATGTGTCCGCCAGATTTTGCATGATTCCTTTAACATGCGGAAAGTTTACGCAAAAATGGTACCGAAACTCCTCACTCACGAGCAAAAGGAATCACGAATGAATAATATATTTGCGCTGACATTTTAAATAACATCAAGATTGATCCAGAGTTCTTGGAGACAGTGATCACTAGTGAAGAATCGTGGTTTTTTACCTACGACCCCGAAACAAAACGCCAATACATGCATTGGAAGAGCCCGAACTACCCAAGGACAAAAAGCTAAGATGGGTAAATCAGAATTCATAGGAATGATGGTCTTTTTTAATATTCGAGGCAGTATTTACGTTCACTGGGTCCCTGAGGGTCAGTCCTTCGAGAGCGTGTGAGAAGAAGAAGACCCGATTTGTGGAAAACCAAATCATAGAAGCTTCACCAAGACAATGTCCCAGTCCATTCTCTTTTGTTTGTGAAGGCGTTTTTCGCAAAATATGGCATCACTGTGTTGGACCATCCACCCTACTCACCCGTCCTTGCTCTCTGTGACTTTTTTTATTTCCCAAAGTCAAGTCGGCGCTGAAGGGGACAAGATTTGAAAATGTGGAAGCAGTTCAATCAGAAGCGGTAGAGATTTTGAACCAGCTGATAAGTGGACTTCCAGCATTGCTTCAACCAATGGAAAATTCGTATGGAGCGGTGTAGAGATTGCCAAAGGGAGTATATTGAAGGTGAAAAAATTCTACTGTAGTTGGTGACGAATAAAAAAAGTTATAACAGCAGTTCGGTTATTTGATAGCCACTTCTCGTATATATGTATATAGAATGGGAGTCCCACTACCCCTCCGCAAGCTCCCACCCGGAATGTGCATTAATCATTTCCTCAAGAACAAAAAGTAAAGGTCAACATTGTCAATAGCCTTTTATTAGTGTTGCTCATAGAAATGTACACTCACGAAGATATTCCAAAATGTGCTTCAATTCAAAATGATACCTGTCTACGGTAACAGACACCAATTCATTGTTAGGCAAATAAACCAATTTCGGTTCAGAGAGGAGTTGAAATTTCGTCCATCCAGCCCGAAGTAGATCGCATATCCGAAACGTATAAATCCTTACTTCAATTATGCTGTCTCGTGGCAAGCAAATAAACCGCATATATCGTCCCCTTTTCATTCACAATACCTATGAACCGCCATGACATCGAGGGAAGTATACAAATTGAATTGTCACACATATTAGATAATATTTCGTATTGCATAGATTAATAACTTACTATTGTTTCTAATTACAATAATCGAGAAGTTTCTTTGTAATTCTGCTCATTCATTCCCTTAATAAGTTCTTGGCGTAAAGTTCTCGCTTCAATCGCTTTGAAGTGATGGAAAAGAGATTCATATCGTTTCATGCGTGCTACTTTCCCAAGTTTCTATGAATATCATTTGATGAATATTCTGTTAACTTTGTATAGCGATCGTTTTCCGGTGCGGGGGAAAATGTTTATAACAGCGGTTACGGCATTTTGACGGGGGCTACCATCAAATGCGTTCTTAATCCCGAAACAAATCTCAATGAAGAGCGCTGAGTCGCCGTAATCCTTCCCCCCCTCGTGATCTCGTCTCCCCTACCCCCGTAGCCCAATTGGCTTTATTAAGGTGTAGCAGACCGCTACAATTATTATGCGTACCCTGTTTGCGGTAGGTGTCGTGCCTGTATAACCGACGGCCTTCCTTAATTAAAGGATTTGATTCGACGTTGGATATCATCTTTACTGATTTCTTGGTTAAGGTATTATGATACACGTCAGTCTTGTACCAACAAATCTATATAGATCATAATGGCATACAAAATAAATGAACTCATTATTATAACTATATGATGGTTGTTACATCATTTTACAGAAGTGAATAGTTTAACGCTGTTATTTTTTGTAAAATTACACTTAACTTGTTATCGTTCCTATATCCAGCATGAATACGCTGTTGAGAAACGGGACCGTCCAAGTATTTAGCAATTTACAAGTAGTATCCGAGTGTCAGAAGCGAATGGTCCACTGAAAAGGCGCGCAAATTGCAAACGAGGGCGCATTCAAGCTTGACAGAGCCCGCTCATTTCAGGGGAGATGTCGAGATTTAAGATATCAAATTATACAGTAATCGGTCGGCCGGCGGTCCGCGCCGCCCCGCCGCTTAATATTAACATAGCGGAAGCAACCTCTTTGCTACAGAGCGAAATGCGGATTACGAAATTTTAATTTTACCGCAACTTCCATCTTGTGTTTACACAGACATTGACGTTTAAATATTCCATAAAGTAATTGCGCATTCCAGCGGAATTTTTAATGAAACTTAATGAAGCGACGCGCACGCCGCGAATTGATTGAGATTTGAATAACTTGCGCGCAATCGGAACCACAGATTTTCTTATTCAATTAGTGCCCGAATATTTTAGCTTATGTCAATAAATGACAGCACCGATTGTCTTTGAATCAATTTTGTAAATAATTTCATATTTTAACTCGGCCGCTATGGATGTTTTCGATTTTAGTAAATTTTTAAATATTATTACGGGTTAAGTATTAAATTGCCAATTTGTACTGAAAGATTGTCACACTTGTTTCTTTTCTAAGATGTAAAATATTTATTTAATCAAAATATTTTCCCTCATTACATACACACACATACATTGCTGCCATCCAAATAGAAGTTCATGTATGCCTTTACGATAGAGCTCTGGAGATCTAGATTCGACAAATCGTATGAAAGCATTTTGTACTGCCTCCTGGTAAGAATTTTTTTATCAAGTAGAAAATGGTCTAAATCACAAAAAAAAACGGTAGTCCGTTGGAGCAAGGTCTGGTAAGTATGGTGTTCTAATTCATGGTCTCTAACTGCACCTCCTGTAGAGTTACAACAGTTTATCATGCAGTGTGAGGTCTTGCATTATCATGGAGCAATAATTGTGAAGATTGATTCACGAGTATGGGCTGTTTCACTGCCAGTTTCGCCATCATTGTTCAAAGTTCGGCACAGTAAACATCTGCTGTTATTGCTTGACCAGCCCTGAGAAAGCTATAGTGAATAACACCATGAAGATATCACAGAACAGTTAACATTATCTCATTAAGTCATGTAAAAAGTCAAATAATCATGTAATAAATGCCGTAACAGTGCCCTAAAGGGCACATTTGACCTGGGTCAGCCATTGCATTTTTCGCTTACGGTTATCGTAAAGAATTCATTTACGTCACATGTCACAATTCGACCCAATATTCCTTCATTTCTGTACCGATTCAACAAAGCAACACAGGTTTCAACAGGCATTTCTATCTGCAGATCAATCAAATCATGGGGCACCCATTTTTCATATTTTTTTATCTTATTAATTTGATGCAAATGAGTCAATATTGTAAGTATTAAACCATGCCACTAATTTTTGGGTAGTTTGACTCGGGTCGGCTTCCACAATCTCCTTCAATTCAGCGTTATTCGTTCTTCAAGTCGAACTTTCCATTACGAAAGCGTTTAAACCAAAAACGCACGGTGCGTTGATTAGCAGTCTCCTCTTCAAACGCAGCGTTGATATTGCGAGCCGTTTTTGCCACGTTCGTTCCATGTCAGAATTCGTATTCAAAAATAAGTCGAATTTTCGGTCTAATCTTCAGGTCCATCTTTCAGGTCTAAGCTGAATAGAAACTCTATACAACGGCAATTTCATACTTTGCCCCTAATATTTTGTTTTCAAGAAATGTATTTAAACTAACAATAATAAATAAAACATATCTACTGTAAATGTATTGTAAGTGATAACCATGTTTTAAAATGAAAAGTAAATTATAAATGTAAACAGTAAATACTGAATTTCATTATTTAAATTATGCCTATATATGATTTGTTTCTATAATATTATAGTATCAAACATTTATCTGAACATAATATATAATAATAATACTTTGGTTAAATTTAACAATCTACTGTATAGCTTCAGGCAAACGTATACAACAAGGACTTGTTTTAATGATCCATGTTACGAATAACAAGAATATTCATATTTTAATAACTATTATAGGTTACATTGTGGTGAATGTTCAGGAATTATACGTGTACCTAGGTAGTGCCTAATTCATTTAAACTTTTATGTTTATCGTATGGTGTTTATTATTATTCATTTTATATCATTTTTTATCGCTGAGGAACAGCAGACAGGCTGACGACCCACTTACTAGTAAGCAGTTACCGTCGCCTGTGGATGTTTGCGACGCGAACACGCTCCTGTCCCATAGGGGTAAAAGAACCTGGGTCACTAATTCCGAAACAACACAAGGTTATTATGGCGGCATACTTATAGAGTAGGGCCCTACCACGTAGCTAGGGTGGATTGTTTTGTCGCCTTTTACGACAGGCCGACCCCGGCTGCAGGTGTTATTCTTACTCCGCCCCCGCAAGGATAATAATTAAATTTTAATCTAATTGATCATTAATATTATGTGCGAATATGTATTTTGTACGCTTCTGGTACTCGTAAGTAGCTGTTCACATTCCTCTAAAATAATTGTCGTCACTATTTCGTTGTATCTCACGTTTTTTCTGGGTTTCGAACTTATATTTTTACATATTGGGACAATTCACACAGCGCCATCTAGCCCAAAGTAAGTATCATAAAGCTTAAGTAGTATAGTACTAGATAACTAAAATACTTGTTATTTTGTATATATACTTATATATAATATATACTTATTTTGTAAATAGACACATTAACATTAAGAGGCGGGACGGGAATTGCACCCGTGACCTCCGCAATCGTATAGAAGCGAGTAATTATAATAAGTTATTAATAATGCTTAAATAAACAAGGATTTAAACATTAGTATGAGGAGCAAAAGAAATCTCCAAGAAGAAATTTTTTTAATGTTATGTATCACTTGGTGTAGTGTATTGTGTGTAATAAAGTATATTTAATTTGATTTGAAATCTCCATTATTCTACATTGAACTCGCATAAACTCTAATGAAAATAAGCAAATAAACATTAGCCAAATATTATCATAACAGTTAGGTATATTAATTAATCTTCTTCTTCCTCCTGCCCTTATCCCACATATGGGGTCGGCACAACATGTTACATGTTGTAATAGTTGTGGCTTAGTTTTGACAACCGGCCGTCTGCCTGACGTTAACCCCCTTATGGGGAAAAATCTGTCATCCTTTTTATTTAAATTATTTTTCTCGTTTCACATTGTAGGATAAGCAGGATACGAAATTTCGTTGTCAATCATCTAATATATCCTTAAGCGACAGTTTTATTGGTTTCTTCTTGAATAAACAAGATCTGAGTGTCGGTTTGGGTGTGCAGGGTGGCACTATTTCCAGGTCGCCGACTTTTACGGGGTCCGTGCACAATTCAAATTCGACAACTATGTCACGAGGGCTTCTAAATAGGAAATTCGCAGTGCCGAGCGTCTGCAAATGCTCTTGGGCCTGCATTCCATTGCGCTTGAATACAGACACAGGAAGCTTGCGCACAATGCGTCCATCTTCATATATTTTGTTGGTGGCTCACAACAATCTTCCTCATGGCAAGTTAGAGGTCGTGAAACTCGTGGCTTCTTTCACAACAATACATAACCTTCCACGTATAACATCGTGGCAAGCAGGGATAGCACATAAGTGAATCTTCACAGCACGTTGTTGGACAAGGGGCCGCTAACATCGGACATACTGCAAATTTCTCGCAGTCTTCAGGGTAAAAGCACGCCATTTTTATTTAGGTTTTAATTCGTTTTCTTTTGTAAATTTTACATCATAATAGTGTGTTGCCAGTGATGACATACGGAACGCAGACGTGGTCGCTAACTATGGGCCTTATGAGAAAGCTCATGGTTGTTCAGAGGGCAATGGAGAGGGCTATGCTCGGAGTTTCCCTGCGAGATCGAATCAGAAATGAGGAGATTCGCAGGAGAACCAAAGTAACCGACATAGCCCGGATGATTGCAAAACTGAAGTGGCAGTGGGCTGGGCACATAGTTCGAAGGACTGATAGCCGTTGGGGCAGAAAAGTCCTCGAATGGCGACCGCGTACCGGAAGACGCAGTGTTGGTAGGCCCCCCACAAGATGGACCGATGATCTGGTCAAGATCGCCGGAATAGGTTGGATGAGGGCAGCGCAGGACCGATCATCGTGGAGATCTTTGGCGGAGGCCTTTGTCCAGCAGTGGGCGTCTTCCGGCTGAAATGATGATGATGATGACATCATAATAAATAAATTAAAAAAAGATATATTATTTTGAAAAATCTATTTATGTTAAAGTTTGTGCGAGTGAATTGTCGCGAGTAAACTGTATTTTGATAGCAAAGCCAGTACGAGGTTACTAGTTATATATGTTGCCATATAAAATTCCCTCAAGTCGCCGCGTTCTCATCTAATAGTAGGTTATGTGGCCGGCGCAGGTGCTGTAGCGGACCCAAGTTTCCTAAAAATGTGTATTTATGTGCTTACCCAGAGGACGGCAATGATCGCCGGGCTCATACCTTAAATTAGGTGGTTTAACGCTTATCCTCTCGCAGTAAATAAACTGGACGACGAACTATATAACTTGTGGGCCCATTCAACACGAATGTTAAGAACACATTCAACTACCTCGTTTCCACGTTGTTTATTGCTGTTTCACCGCTTAATGTTCTGCTTACAAACACTATACTGTTTAAGTTACTCATCTTAAATGACAATCTAAAATTATTTGTAATTATTGTTTTCAACTTCTACAGCACATTTATAATTACTTATTTAATCGAACAATATGAAGACAGGTTGTAAAGTAGGAAAAGTTATATAACATAAATTGTTTAGCACAAAAAGTTACAAAGGAACTAACTGATAGAATCTATAAAAGCACAAAAGACAAGCAAAACGCATTCAGAAATAATTTTGATATTCATACGAAACATGGAGATGTTTCCGTATTAAATTTTCAACAACACATTCGAGTGAGCGATAGTAGTAATAAATTTGGAACTCTTGAATTTATGACGCAAGTAAAATGGGCTCGAAACTTATTTACCCGAATACAGGATAAAGTGTAGGTGATAAAATAGCTGCGGTGCACCTGAGGCACGGGCGGGACTAACTTGAAGAGTTGGAGGATCGCATAGTGCCCCGCCAGTCTCACCTTGTTTGAACGTACTCGTGAACAAGATATTGCCTGTCAGGAATTCCGTAAGACATCGAACACTCGACCGGATGAATGTTGAGGAAATTGTTTCGCCGGCTGGAATTGTTTACACACGTATCTGTATTAGTGTTCTATTTTTCATTGACTTCATCTTAAAAATAGTTTATATATATTTTTATAAAACTTCAAAAAATCTTTAGAAACTTTGCGGAATATTGTTTAATAGATTATATTTAGAAACTAGTTATCATACCAATCTTTACATAAAGGTCCAAAATATCTAGTTGTAAAAGACCTTCTGAATCTCTATTTATCAATTTAATCATCTCTATTTATGGTCCTATAAGTTAATTGCTAGGTTAGATTTAATTCAGGACAAAATATCTCTATGTTATCATCTGGGTCGTCGTCCGTCAATTAGTGTGTTCGTAAAAAAACACAATTTTATCTAGTGCAATTTTTCATAAAGTTTTATAAAATGGCACGTCATTCAATTATTTACTTTGTTTACAGATTCATTCCAAGCGCTCATTCAGTATCCAGACACGGTATCGGCGCAAACGGCAAAAACGGTGAGTACTCGAGACTTCTTTGTTTTTATTTAACTCTTTGCAAAGTGAAGCCATAAAACAAAGTTCCTATTGCCGCACGTTTCATTCACTTTAATGACTCGCTTTCAAACTATCTGGAAATGAAGTGACTTGGTCTTATCTACTCAATTCGAACTGTGTACTTAAAGTAATACCGAGTTTAATATCGATAGTTGCGAGAGCTTATGTGTTTGTCGTGTTATGGGAACGATATCAAAACTATGAAATAGAATTTAACTGTTTGTCTTTGTTTTTTTTACTATGTAGACCACATATAACGAAAGACAGTGTTAAGAATCATATTAGGAGTAAAAATTTGTATTGAATTGATGCGGTTTAAAATTATTTTAATATTTAGCACCTCTGCTCATGTTACTATTTGTACTTTTCATCAAGTTACGCGTTTATGAGTTATCGAGCTTCTGCGTGACTATTTGCATCGAAACCTGTTCGTAACACTTAATTTCTCTGAAAAGAGAGACTGAAGAAAATGGATGAAATAGATATGACTAAATTTGGATTAATTCCGAAAGGAAAACAGAACCAAGCGGGCCTGTGCGATCTATGAATTATTAAAAGTAGTAAGTTTTTCGTCTTAAAAGATGACAAATGAGAAACTATTTTTATTACCAGGATCATGGAGAAGAAGTATTGATGCTAAAATTTGACTCCGTAACTATCCAACTTCGATGAAATAAATAAAATTTGCATAATAATACTTTCCAATCCTCACAGTCATATTATTAAAAAACAAAACAGTCATAATACCTTTTAAAATATACCATCAAGTTAAAGTTTGTTTGTACAAAATTTAACTGAACATAAATTATTTACGCCATAAACGCATGTAAACATGTAACTAACAAACTTTTCCCATCGCATTGGAGGAAATTTACTCCGGTAGCATCATACGCATACATTTGCCTGTAATACAGTGGTAAAATATACAGTATAACATTTATGTTCATTTACTAACAATAATATCGGGTAACATGGCAGCCGCAAACGACAATGGTCGCGCGCGCCCGACTCGCCGAGTAGGACATCATTTTTCTCGGCCGAACTTTTCCCATTCGCTATTCATTTGCGTTAGAAGTTGGCCGTAGCCCGCCTACTGCAGCGACTGTTTTAACTTTATTTCTGCAGCAGCGTTCAGGGCAAATTAAATTTCGTTTTGTGTTTTCCGCAAACTCGCTTTGCGAGTATAAATATCGAGATTTTTTTGTGCTTTATTGTTATGAAAATGTGTTACTTTATTTTTAAATTTTTATTTTAATCCCATTTCCAATTTTAGAAAGCCAACCTGTGTATTACGCCTTGGTTACATGAAGATTGTAGCTTAAGTTATTCACCTTCAGGCTAGTGCACTTAACTAAATTAAAGAAAAGGTTATTATTAAGTAAAAGTGCTTCCTTTTGGCTGCAATTACTCCTGTAAAATTAAGTTTAATCACTTCTATTCATTCTACTTACTTGTAGATCTACTATCTCATGCTTCTACGATAATAATTCCATTCTAGCCATCTAACGTATTTTATTTTATATTAAGGATTAAGCTGTTATCATTTAACATCTTCATAAACCCAATGCTAATGTGCTCGTTAGCTGATTATTCCACCGAATTTTAACATAATACCTCTGTTGTGGCGTGGAAACAATTCACTAATGAATTCTACAATAGCGACTCAACTATCCACCTTAATTAGTCGCTTTTTACGCCCAATTCCTGCAAAGACTAAAGCTGTGGTACAAGAAACGAAATACAAGCGTGTTAAGTGAAGATAATTTTATATTCAATTTATTCTTAGTAATAGTAAAGCTTGCTAGTCTTAATTAAGCTCAAGCTTATAACTTGAGGAACAAATTAACTTTCGAAAGCGGGAAACCTATCGTGAAATTGAGATATCACTGGTAAAGCGGAGTGGTGAAAACTTAGCAACGCTAAGTCCCATAAACTCGTCGGCCCTGAGTTGAACGTAATAGAGCTCAACTGCGCGGAACATTGCAACTGCTCCTAATACTCAATAACTTATTGTTAGAATATAAAGGGCGCAGTTAGTTTCAACTACTGATATTATTAATTATATCCAAAGATCATGCGATATTGATATCTGTTAAAACATTGTCGAAATATATATCCGATAATGTTTAGGAGTTACATATCGGCGATCTAGTCGTACAGATTTCTTTATGTTCTTTCTTTATTGTTAGTGAATGGCAATTCTTTGAAGTAAAAACTGCGAATTCAAGAGGAAAGCAACGTTAACATGTCAATGTTTGGAATCAAATTCAGAACCCCTGGGTCGTGATTCGAGTATAACACGACTTGATAACTACGTCCCCGTTCGATTTCTGATAATATTCAAGTTGAAGATGCAAATAGAATAACATTGTTTTCTCATGTTACATGTATCTCTTATAGCATAAAATGCTTAGTGATTAATTTTAACTTAAGTTTCTAGCTATAACATTTTTTGAACGTCAAATATGTATAAAAGACTATTATTTATAATATAAACTAAAATTACCATCGCCTTACAACATGTGTGGCTATTACAAGAAGAAGCAGAATAAATTCCCGAGCAACACGTCTAATTTTAATTTTTGTTTTTATTTCCTGTATATTTTTTAAACACAAAATAATGTACAAATTTTAACTCAGAATATATTTATATTAAAAAAATTGCTATACTAGAAATCAGGATGATCTATACAATATAGCTAAACTATACCAATGCTTCAATTGTAGATATTATGAACGAATATAAGTATTATTATATTACTCATTGCGGCTATCACGACTGTATAATTTACTAACGGATTATGTTAAATTCACTATAAAAATGTTTAAATATTATTTTACAGTTCCGTTTATATAAATTTTGAGTTAAATATATATTTTCTCTTGTAATACTATTATAAGCCAACGCTCATCTGTGATGAACTAAAATTTGTCTCATCTTAGCCAGCACGTAAATTAATTAATTTTCCCTAGTTAAACTGTGAATTTATCCAGTTCGCTGTACACACAGTACTCTGGGGAGACAAAATTAGTTACCTATAACCCCTTATAGACCGAGTGCGCACGTGTGCGAGGTCGGGCTCGGCCAATACGACTCACGTAGCCACTCGCCCTCGCTCAGCCCGACTACTCGCAGATTTTTCTCGAAATAGAATTAAAACGTCCCGCGGGATAAGTGGTACAAGTAAGAGGTACAAAGCGAAGCCGTATAGTGCTCCAACCACAAAAGGCACAGTCGGATGTTAGGAGCACTGAAATCCCTCGATCCCAGTCTCTATGATCCTTGACATAAATCTCTAACCTCGCCATCACATCTTTTCGAGACTTATGTATGTAGACGTGAACTGTGCTCTTAATGCACCAGGTTCTGTATATATTTTAACCTGAAATACTGCTCTGCGACTGAACTCCACCTAAAAGGGTGGACCGAATTTGATGATTTTTTTGCCTTCAGTTGGATTTGTTATGCGGCGGAGAAAGAATACTGACCTCTGCGGCCGGGGTCGACCTATCGTAAAACGTGACAAAACAACCCTAGCTATGTGGTAGGGCCCCAAAAATAATAATTTGAGAATGTTTTAGATTTAACCCGATCCACTACAAAATGATTATTTTTTCGGGTTTAAGATGTGTGTACATGACAACGCCTGTACGGCTGTACTGTCGGGTCCGCTAGTACTTGTATTGATGTTTTGCTTTGTTTACTAAGTATGGTTTTATCTTCTTTATATGTTCTTATGTATTTATAGCGGATAATAAAATTTCTTATCATGCAAATATAAGTTGACGGTGATGAAACGTAATAATGTAGTGAAGGATCGTCGACTTTGGTCATTAGTGGTTGGCGCTGTTGAGTCCGCCGTTAATCAGAACCTAGGCCGCTCAATCAGCAAGTTATGATTGATAACAATGTAGTTCGTCCAGACCGCTCTCTATTGCCGCCTCATCCATAACTCCAGAGTCTTGTTGTCGACAAATCGGATTAACAATGTACCAGTCGATAAAAGCTACGAGAGTGGTACCACTACCGCAAGACATTTTTTTATTGTGTATTAGAACGCGTAGTTTTGTTTTGACCGCGTGTGGAAGCGAGCGTGTCCGCAGATATGAGAAAAATGGAAAAAGAGCAATATCGGTCGGCGATTCGATTCTTGTTTTTGGAAGCGAAATCAAGGAGTGCTCGGATGTTGTGTACAGTCGATGGCAACCGTCAAAAATAGGTTTAATCAGTTTCAACGTAGCTGCACGTCGGTTTTTGATGAGCCACTCCCAGGTACCCCGAAAACGGCTACCACGGATGATAACTTGATAAAAATCCACGATCTCGTGCGCGAGATATCTGAGACAGTAGGCATCTCAAAAGACCGCGTAGTCTAGTATATATTGTTTCCATTAATATAAATATAGTCCACATTAGAAATGTTTTCAATAGTCTTTCTGTTAAGTTCAAGATGATTTATTTGTGTAAATAAATTAAGTAACTTACTATATTATAAAGAGTAAAATGTAACAATATAGCATTATTTTGCATATAGCTGAGGTAAACACGAAAATATTCATCCAATATAGAACCAAAAATCCAGGATAGAGCTTATAGACACAAGGTGCGGGCTTTGTTTACATTTTAAAATTGCACTTTGCACTGCGGCAACGTCTAACCGTTGTCTTTGTGTCAACATGGAGACGTGCTCAAACAATGTAACCATCAAAAATGTTTTATCTCCGCCCTGAGCTATCCGTAGCAAGAATCCACAGCTGTCATTCACAACATTCTGATTGTTTTTCTCTGGTACATATTCATTTTTTTATATTATATAAATCTTCTTTCTTCCTCCTGCCCTTATCCCACATTATATAGGGTCAGCACAACATTTTACATGTTGTAATAGCTGTGGCTTAGTTTTTACAACCGGCCGCCTGTCTGACGTTAACCCCTTTTTGGGGAAAAATAGACGCTAGACAGGAATCGAACCCGTGCCCCTGGAAGCGTACCGACGTGCGTTAGCCGTTACGCCAGGAGGTCGTCACATGTATTATATATTGACTGTAGTCATGGCTTACGAATATGACTACAATTTTATTCTTAGGTCTTATCAAGCAATTCATCGATTACTCTTAGCTCATAGACCGCAAAAGAACATTAAGATTTTCTTTTTGTAGTTCTAGGGTCAAAACTCAAGTTTAAACACATTAGAACATTTTGTTATTGTGACTTTATATACGAAATACGAAAAGACACGGTTAAAATATATGTCGTGACAATACTTAAATAACAATAAACCAAAAGTTTTGGATACAAACGAGATGAAATGCTTATAAATAGAAAACTACTATTAATATTCTTAATGCGAATCAGATATTATAGCACCAAATATTCATAAATACTCGTATATCTTCACACAAAGATATATCTTAATTTACATTTCTCTTTATGTATTGAATAAAATCAATATTATTCACAATAAAACGTCAGCATTCCTTAATGTATTTAGAAATAATATAGATTGTAGACCTTGGGTTTACTGACGATAATTGAAATTACAGTAATTCAATCCATAATTTTTTTTTAACTCATATACAAAATAAAGTATCGAATATTTGATACCTGAAAAACACAAAATTTATCATATTCAACCCACTGCGAATGCTCCCCGGGTATAGTTATTCAAAGTTCATTGAAATTTAACGTTCCGAAGCCGGGCCAACAGTGGTTGTCCAAGCATCGTTTAAAATTGCACGTCTCGTTGCTCTCCCCTGTTTGGGTTCCTACAGGCAATGTCAACAACTGGGCTGCACCCTGCATCACCTAGTTACGTGTCAAACATTGTTTAGTGTTGTTAGTGTTACACGGTTGGTTTGCTTACCGTAATCACCACTCAGTTTACCATCGGGACAAGTTTTAAACTTCAACAAACGAGCGTAATTAACTGAAACCTATTGTGTGGTGATTCGCGATTCACACACGCCCTCTACATTTAGGGACTATATAACATTGTCATTATGTTACAAGAACAATTAGGTGTATTGTTCGTGCTAACGGCCATATTAACTCAACGGCCTGCCCGGCTTTCATAGTTTCATACAGCTTGCTAACTCGAAGTCCATTTTCTCTTATTCGTAAGTGGTTTCTTTCTGGTTAAATCTAAAGCTTTCTCTTCACAGTCTGAAAAACGCTAGTATAATTTAATATACTGAGATAATTCACACAAATCTATGTAAGCTAGTCTCAAAGTATTCGAAAGGAACAGAGCGTTTGCGTTATGGATACCTAGACACCTTATATATTTTTCTTAAATATATATATATATATATATATATATATATATATATATATATATATATATATATATATATATATATATATATATATATATATATATATATATATATTTATTGCGTAGGACAGCAGACAGGCTGACAGCCCGCTTAGAATTTAGCAGTTACTGTCGCCTATAGGTGTTAGCAACACTAGTGGCATCGCGAACACGCTGCTGTCCCATAAGGGTACAGGAACTTGGGTCACTAATGCCGGAACACAACACAAGGTTATTATGGCGGCATACTTAAGACCAAAGGTGGTCGCCATCCAGACGGGCTTGAGGCCCTACCACGTAGAGTATATATATATATATATATATATATATATATATATATATATATATATATATATATATATATATATATATATATATATATATATATATATATATATATATATGTATAAATGGACTAACATAAAAAAACGTAAGAATCCTAAAATTGTTTAAGTTTACATACGTTGGTCTGATATTGTGAAACGATTCGTACCATACCCGTCCTTCTAAAACAGATCACCTCTTTGTACAATTAACTCCCATTTAGATTTGTTTTCAAAGCAAACTCATCAATGTTTCAAATAGGCGTGGTTGAGGTGCGATCGCGACACGATTTGAGTTTGTCACTATCGGCACCCACAATTAGGGGTAGCCACGAGTATTAATTTAATTGTCTAATGGAAAAAGCGATGACATGGAAATGTTTACTTATAATTAGGTAGATTCCATATTGCAAATATCTATAAATTGTAATACACGCTAGGCCTTCTTTATTATTCATAATCTTGCCTAAGACTTCTTTATCTGATTTACAATTGATTCAACGATATTTAATATTGATAACACATTTAAATATTTTGTTCGACCGGAATCTGTGTCATATAGGTTTTGACTATTTTATACACTATCAAAGAGCAAATTGTCACTGCAATCCATTTGATGACTATTTAAATTTTAAAATGCTTTTTCCGTACTGCTGAAAAGCCAAGTGATTAAAATTCAATATTGTTGTATTTTGATTGTATGTATCTAAATTTTATAAAATATGTCTATTGGTTCAAGTGATTTTAAATGTACTTCAAATAAGCTACTTAGCAGTTAAATAATGAATGTTTAAGAACATATGTACTTTGTTTAGCTATTTAAAGGAAATACTACTATTGCCGGTGTCCCAAATGTTTTCATTATTATTTCTCGGTGCCCGTCTGTGGACAAAAACCTCAAATGCATTCGTGCTCTGGCGTAATCCTTGCACCGGCAACAGAAACACTTTGAGCTGTATGGACTCTTATAAATATTAAACGCGACGAACTCGGGACCCCCAACAAAAACGTTTATCTGGTCTCCGTGGAAAAACCGCCAGAATTAGCAACGGGGGATTAAAAAGGACCGTATTTAATCCTTCACTAAGAAGGCTTTATTTAAACGAGTTCTAACGGGCTAAAGATAAAACAATTACCAGCGGCGTGATTAAGAGATACGGAGGACACTTGTTACGTCTTACCTTGATACTCCTACATTACTGCTCTCCCCTCGACTGGCACCTCAACTGAATGCTTATTTACTTTCTTATCTTTATGCTTCCAAAGCGTTTATTTCTTATTCGTTGCCATTCATCATTATTTTCCCTTTAGTGTACCTTTCCTAGCGACGATATTTCCTTATCTCATCGGACCTATCTCGATCTCAAATCGAGCAGCTCTCCAATAATTGTAGTCAATGAAAATTTCTTGGGATTCAATAAATTTCACGGCACAAATTTATGGGCATCATCGATTCATTTTCCTTATTACGCTGTAAAAGATCCCAATATCAAATCGGGCGTGACGTTTGTCGTTTTATCACCTTGTCACTCCTCCTAATATTTTTTTACCTCAATTACGACTCCCTTCGCGAGTGCAAATAACCATTTCGGAATATTAAATCGAATTCCCTCGAATATTGATACTGACAGAGAGTCGATCGGGCTTGGTGTAATAAAAATGGGTGGCAAGACACACACTTTGTTAGCGTGAATGACATACCGAGTATTGTTTCTATACAAGATATAATAGTATTTCAATTGTAATAGCACATCAAAGATACAATCAATAATTTCCTTATGATATATTTATTGTATGGCCGTATGATACAATAGTATATCATACGGGATTAGTTCTATTATGACAAAAGAAACAAACATATTGTTCAAAACTTTTATTTTTGTGTTTTTTCTTGGTACTAATAATTAAAATAACGAAAAACATTTATGGTCCTGAAGATAATTCAAGTTCAAGTAGCAACAGAATGAAATTTAAAGTGCCATCGAAAAGCTTATAAAAAGTATGAAATTAATCTGCAATTCAAAATCCTTCCTGTCCTCTTATACTTTTCTTTTAGAAAATCCATGACAAATGCTTTACGGTAAAGTTTGCTGCACTAATGGTACCTTTAAAACAACGATTTCTTGTTGAAAACAATTTTTTTAATTTGTTAACAGATACGCACTTAACCGTACATAAAGATCAGAATAAACTATTTGTAGATAAATCAATTATTAACAAAATTCATGTATTGTGTTCTGCTTGGGGTTAGAACTTACTGAATTAGTGCTTACCGGAATAACAGTATAACATATTATAACATTCATCATAATGAACGTTAATGCGAATCAAATTTGAGCCGAAGTAATCATTGCAAATTGTATAAATTGAAATAATATTGGAATCACAGATTATTTTCTCATTTGAATTTTAAATATGTCTAACGACGTCTATGCATTAAGGGGAAATATACATTAGAATTTTAAATTAATTACTCGTTACGTTCGCTTACGCTTTTCGCGGGCATTCGGCATTCAGATTGGATTGGGGCCCGCGGAGGTCTAAAATTAATTACGTATCGAAGCGATCTTCTTTCACGGTTTCTTACGTGCCTTTCGCATTTCCATATAAGTTGAGCTTTAAACGAGCCAATCTATTCACGTCTACACATCAGGGGGTCGAATTTGCATATAGAACAGAAATTTATTAAATCTACAGCCAATATCCTTCGTTCCGACATGGAACTTTGCTTTTTCTAGACGTTGATATTTTTATTGAATTGGAATATTCACAGGTGCTTCCTAGAACGCGTAACTTTATTTACTTCGTTTCCAACTTAATTACAATTACTTTGAATATCCACTTTTAAATATCATTATGGTAATATCAGGTCACTTTTAAATAAAAAATATTTAGCAAAATTCGGTATTTACTGGAGTGAATGCCATTCAAGTCCCTAACTTCGAGAGGAAAACGTTACCTCAGACCTGTTATTTTTGGCAGGGTGTACACTAGCTTCCCGAAGGTATTAATCGTAGTATGCCCCGTAAAAACGGCGATTATACTTTTTAATAGCTTTTTCCTTGTTAGTCGTGTCATTTGTTACAGCAGCATTAAATGCCTAAACATTTTTATTTCTCGGCTAATTCAGCCCATCCCAAAGATGATATAATTCATTTGACAGATGACGGTTACAAAGGAACCCCAATTTACTCCCCTGGAATTAAATAATTCAAGCATTTAATTTTATCCTCTGATAAAACTTTCTTTTCCTAAGCATTGTACATATTTTAACATAATATCTTTTAATTATTTTTAATTATATTATAAAACAATTATTACATTTTTATGCCTGTTGATATAAAACCATTATTATTACCTCTATGTTTATTAAAAAAAATATATTCCTAGAAAAATGTGCGTATAATTTCTTCATAAACTTTTAACCGAAGTAAAGTGTATCGTTAATTAATGAAATTAACAAAATTGGTTCGAATTGGCCTCCGGAGAGAGTCCCGATAATTTCATGGAAACGGGATTAATGTGTTAGTGAATTTTTAAAACATTTTAACCTTTATTTATCACAAATAAAATGATTTTAAGTGAAAAAGACCAACCTCTCTTTAACAAAAAAGCTTATTGCACGAGTTGAGTGTTGTTGCATTTTAATTAATTCTCTTTTCTATCACGATACAACGTTATCAGTCTCTCACAGGCGTAGCGAACACACAAATAGCAGCTATTCCCGGATCGTAACAATTTTGACACGGTCATAATGCGAGTTTTTCTGTGTTGCCTCTTTTGTCTCCCTTTATATATTATTCACAACGTATCTTTTTTATCGCCATCTTATTCACTTATGCATTCTCCGCTATTTCTAAACTTAATATATTTGATATAACACATTTATAATATTTATTTGAACGAACGTTGAGACAATGAAAATGTTGCGAAAGTAATAAAAATATTGTGTCAACTTAATAAAGACGTCTTTGTTGTAAAACAAATCTTGACCTTTTAAAAATACTTTCTCGAGTGCTAATATATTTATGATGGAATTTGTAATTTGTTCGTTTATTTCCATGATATAAAACGTAAAAAAGTTATATTAAACAATGAGGAAACTTTTTGAAGTAGCTCTCGTACTATATTGATATATGTATAGCGAATATTACGTTATTATCTTTTGTTTAACTTTCTTATACCCAGTGGGCAAATCAATGCAAAGAGTTAGCAAAAGAGAACACTGTGCTACGGCGTATCCGCAATTTCTCTTTTTTTATTACCAAATAATACCATTAAATACTTCAGTTATATAGCATCACATAGAGTCTGGATTATTTTTAGGTTTCCATTAAGTGACCTTCTAAAAAGAAATTTAGCCACAAAGCCTCGTCCTTTGTTCACAGTAGGGTGACGATATGGATTTCTTAATTTTAAGTAAGGCTGTTCCGAATTAGTTGCTTGCAAAACTTAACTATAAGTACCTGGTACTCTGTGGTAAACTACACTTAGGCAGTATTTCTCACCTAATATGCATATAATAGAATATTGGCAAGGTACCGCTGAAGGGAAACATAGTCAGGAAACCTGCGTACCGAGACCACCGGTTTATGTAACCCGCCAATCCATCTGGGACAAGCGTGGCGGGTATACTGACCGTTACCTATAGAAAAGGTCCGAGCCCAGTACTGGAACATGGGCTGTTATTATTCAAGACTATGCTTAATGGGTATATTTTGTTAATACAGGCCCTGGATGGTCAGAACATTTACAACGGCTGCTGCACGCTGCGCATCGACTACTCGAAAATGACGTGCCTGAACGTGAAATACAACAACGACAAGTCGCGGGACTACACAAACCCGACGCTGCCATCCGGGGACGGGGACGCGCACCAGCTGTTGACCAGTGAGTTGATGTCGCCGCGGGCGCGCCTCGCGCTGGCCCTCGCGTCCAGGATGAGTTAGTCCCATATACTCGCGCACCGTGGACGCTTCTCTCACCCTCCGTCTCAATCACCCCTTATACTTGCGTCCTGCATCGTGTACCCTTCGATTATGAAATCTTTTACCAGTGTTTATTGCACTTAGATTTATAAGACATCTTTTAAAACTTCCTGTCACTATAAACCTTGTTATTTATTCGATATTTTATTACCATCTAGACATATGAATGAATGAATGAAAACTCTTTATTGTTCACCTTAAATATATATACAAGAAAATGAAATAAACTTACAATGACATATTGATATATTAAATTATAAATAAATTACTATTTTAATTTTATCCACAGTTGAAATTATTTTTACTTTGTTTCATTCCATCACTGTTTATTTATTGCTGAATAAATCCAATAGCTAATGAAAGTAATCAGTAAGGTCTAAAAAATCAATTCATCATCATCATCATCTCGGCGTTCATCCCGGTTGCAACCCAAACTACCGCTTCGGTGCCCGGGGTCCGCTTTCCGACTTTTTCTACTCCACTTCGCACGGTCTTCAGCATCCCTGGTAGTGAGCCCATTAGCACGCATGTCACCCCTTACGACGTCAAGCCAGCACTTTTTGGGTCTACCCCTCCTGCCGGGGCCCGGCGGAGGCGGCATGGCCAGACATTTGTTTCCCACGTAATCATCCGGTTGCCGCAAAACGTGGCCGTACCAACGGAGCCGACACTCCTGCAATTTATCCGCAATGTCACGGACATGAAGACTGCCGCGAATGCGGGAGTTCCTAACGCGGTCCTTCCGCGTCACTCCACACATCCACCGCAGCATATTCATCTCCGTGACACGCAGTTCTTGCTTGTGTCTCTCTAACACCGGCCACGCTTCACAGCCGTATAAAAGGACAGGCCTAATGATGGTCTTATAGACCTGTCCCTTCAATTTTACCGGCATCTTGGGGTCACAAATGACACCAGTCACCTCACGCCATTTGGCCCACGCGGCAGCAATGCGTGCCTTGACGTCGTAATCGATGTCACCAGACGCATGAAATACAGATCCCAAGTATTTTACTCGGTCCGTGCGCTCGACCGTGTCACCGCCTATGCGTACGGGTGTGGGATCTGTGGAGTTACAGGCCAAGTACTCGGTCTTCGCCACATTGAGCTTCAGACCACCGTTCTCAAGCGACTCCTTCCACGCCTTCACGCGTTGCACCAGCCTACCCCTGTCTGAATCTGTCAGCGCGATATCATCAGCATACATGAGCAACCACGGGGGCTGCTCATGTGAGTTTCTGATGCTGTCTGACAATACGTCTAATACCACGCTGAACAGAAACGGACTAAGGACGGATCCTTGGTGCACCCCAACGGTGATGGGGAAAGGTTTTGTGTCGCCAACAGCGGTCCGAACTACGGAATCGGAGTCATGGTACATGTCTTGGATGATGTCAATATAGGCCTCTGGAACCCTTTTGAATCGCAATGCCCACCAGATTATCGCACGAGGAATACAGTCGAAGGCCTTCTGCAAGTCCAGAAACAGGCAGTGCAGAGGCGTATTCTTCGTCCTGTATTTCTCCGCGACAGTCCTTAGGGCAAAAACTGGGTCCATGGTCCCATGTCCAGGGCGAAACCCATACTGACACCCCGAGACAGTGCACTCCTGCCGAATCCGAGAGTCGATAACCCTCTCGAAGAGCTTCATGGTGTGGGACATGACCTTTATTCCACGGTAGTTACCGCACTCCTGCACCGATCCCTTGCCTTTGAAGACTGGAGTAATGATACTCAGCCTCCATTGGTTCGGGATCGTACCGGTGAGGAGTGTCCGGTTGAAAAGGTTGGTTAAGATGCCCACACCACGAGAGCCCATCGCCTTCCAGGCTTCGATGGGGACTCCATCGGCTCCGACAGCTTTCCGATTTTCCATGCGGCGAAGACAATTTTGGACTTCTGCAGGCGTTACCGGTGGCACTAGTCCTTGATTTGGAGGAAGATCTGGCGGCTGCACCTCTTTATGCTGCTTGTTCAGCAGCTCGTGGAAATACGAGCGCCATCTCTCCTTCACCGCGAGGTCCTCGCATAACAGGTTGCCCCCGGGGTCTTTTACACAGCGGCACTTGGAAATATCCTGTGCCGCTTTGACCCTGGAACGCGCCAACTTATATATGAGCTTCTGCCCCTCAGACGATTCCAACTTATCGTAAAGTGGTTGTAAGTGGTCTCGTCTGGCTCTGGCTACAGCTTTCTTGGTGGTGCGCTTGGCAGCTCTGTATGCGTCGCGATCTTCAGGAGATCTGGACGCTTGCCACTTCTTAAAGAGGGCTTTTTTCGCCCTGGTCTCCCTCTGGACTGAGTCATTCCACCACCAAGTCTCCTTGTCACATTTGCGTCCACCCTTAGACTCGCCAAGCACCTTCCTCGCCGACCCAAGGATAGCCGCCTGAATCCTGTCCCAGTAAGCTTGAACCGGTTCGCCCTCACCACCGACGCACTTGTCGCCGATGGCAGAGGCGAACTCCTGGGACTTGACTTCATCAAGCAGCCACCACCTGATTCGGCGTTGAAGGCGATCTACACGTTTGCCTTTGGGCTTCACGCAGAGGTCCATGACAAGAAGACGGTGTTGTGCAGTGAGACTCTCACCGGGTATGACCTTGCAGTTGGCTACATTGCTGATGTGGTGTCTCCTAGTGAGTAGGAAGTCGATTTGGGTAGCATTCCTCCCGCTCTTGTAGGTGATGAGATGCTCGGGTCTCTTTTTGAAATACGTGTTCACGATGGCAAGGTCGGCAGCCGCACACGTATTGAGGATGTCCTCCCCTTCCACATTGCGGCTACCATACCCAAATCCACCGTGAACACGCTCAAATTCCCCACATTCATCACCCACATGACCGTTTAGATCACCGCCCAAAACGATCCCATGTGACAATGGAATCCCACGAAGCACTTCTCCGAGTAGGTTCCAGAACGCTATCTTGTCGGCGTCACTACAACCGGCCTGTGGCGCGTAGGCGCTTATCAAGTGGGTAACTACCCCACCAACAAGCACCCTCACAACCATAAGCCGATCGCTACAGCGCTTCACCTCCAAAATGTCGTCCTGGAGCTCCTCCGAGAGCACTATGGCGACCCCATTTTCCCCACCAGATGCACCCGTGTAGATCAGCTTGTAGCCATTCCCAATGAACCGGGATCTGCTGGCCTTCCACCGAGTCTCCTGCAGGAACGCCACGGCCACCCTCCGCCTGGAGAGTACATCGGCCAATTCCCTCGCGCGTCCGGTTAGCGTGCCAATGTTCCATGTTGCGAAGCGGAGTTTCGATTGGGCTAACGTCTTTAGCCGTGCTCGCCCACGGCACGGCAGCCCTTGTCCACTTGTCACAGAAGTCGGGCGAAGCTTCTGCGCGTCGTTTTGCGGCGACGCCCTATCCATGACTGGACCTTTCCTTGTTCTGACCATTGTAATTATTGGCTGGTTTTGGTTTTTACGGGAGCGACTGCCGTCCGACCTCCCAACCCCAAGAGGAAAAACCGAGATGTGCACTTCCTTGCCGCATGTAGGCTGGCGAAGGAGTAGTCCATCCGTCGCCTTTTACGACTCCCCTGGAATGACCTGGGGTGACCCTATTCTTTTCACTGGCCGGGGTCACACGGCCATTCTAAAAAATCAATTGATTGTCTATTATAAATATTGCTTTCTTTAAGTGTAATATTTGTTACATATTTGTCAAATCTAGGATTAAATTACGTTTGTATTATATCATTTAGTTAAAATACTAATCCAGATTCAAAAGTTCTTAATCCGAAACAGTTTATTAATTTGAGGCGTTAAATAATTCGGTTCAAGTTATTGTAAATTCTATGACCATATAGGATAAGTAATACTCTCAAATAGCATTTATTATTAAATCTTAATTATTTTTGTTTCATGTTTATTGCCACATTTTATATTTCAATGGCAAATAAGTAGTAACTAATAAATTGGCATACATTCGCATTACACCATAAAAGATTATAATATGTGGATATCACTTTCATGGCAAGATTTATTTTATATCATTTCCGTTTGTTTTTGCTCATTTTAGATTAAAATTAGACGGATTAGTCAATCATTTTCGGTTTATATCAGTTGTAAAATACCTCATACTTTTTATAAATTGCTTTTGTTCGTCGGATCTTGTTAAGTACTGCCTTGAATTTTTTATCATTCGCCCTTTCCTTCCTCTCCTGTATTAGATGTAGAGAATAGCAAAAATAATGAAATTTTAATAGAGACACGGCAACAAAGGAAAAATTATCCGCTTATAATATGCAAGTTTCATTAGTTTATTTTTAAAACAATGTTTTGATACTCAAAGGTAGTTTTCACAGAATTTTGCTCTTTATAAATGTGTGTTAATTTTTACCATATATTTAATGGTAAACATTAGTTAGTTTTAAAATTATTTATGTTACAATACAAAATTAAATTCAATACAAGTAAGAGATACAGTAAGAGAATAATTTTTACCTATTATTAATATATAAAGCACTAAGTTAAAACACTAAAAAGTCCTATTTGAACAAAATATAAGCAAATTAGAAATAACAAAGAAACAGGATTTCGAAAATTTTCAATGAGATGTGCTTCCATAATGTTTAACGTACATGTTGTGAATTCGTGGTGAAATATAAATGGTGTATAGGTGGCGGGGTTTTGGCACCGCAATTCCTGGGACTGGGCTCTGGACTGGCGTCGCCATACGGCGTCGGCGTAGGTGGAGTGGGGCTGCCAGCATTCGGCGCACTCACGCTCACACCCGCTTCGCCAGCATTGCGCGCGCTTGCCGCGCCTCCGCTGCCCCTTGCTACGGTATTGCTCGTCTCCAACCTGAATGAGGAGGTCTGTATCAAATACATACAAATACATATAACATACATACATCAATAGATTTTAGGATTAGGTGAACATTGTTTGCGATATTGATCTCAGACGCCATTGAAATTATATCGAATTAAAAAATTATGTTTGTATTTTTCTATTGCTCCGAATTAGATTTTTCATTTTTAGATTCATTAGTTTTATAATTTAATTTGCAATACAGCTAAAATCCATTGCGTACAATGTAATAGAGACGCTAATGAGTTCGTAGCACTCATTGTGCTAATCAATTTGAATTTAGTTGAAAAAATTCACTTATAAATTGATTAATAGTCTTTTTGGATATAAGGCAAGCAGCTTACCATAAGTTGTTTACATTAAATTATTGCCTTACATTAAATTATTTTTTAATATGAGGCTAATTTTTCTAATTTATTATATGTAATTTTAATTATTAAATTAATGAAAGTAAATTCATAATATTTTTGCTAGAAACAAAATAGGGCGGTATGTTTTTAAAAGTAAACCGCTAATTTTATACTAAAACCTGTTCAAAATTGATTTTTACAAACATTTGTTAGCAGTGTTAATTTTGATTGGCAAAGATATACGTACATTCTGCTAACACAGCCAGTAACGTCTGCGCCGAACGCCATTTATCATAGATCAAATCAACACGACTAATGCACTAATAATGAGCGGCGTTACAGGCTGTCGCCTTAAAGCATTTAACTAAACGGAGTGGCGTCTCTGAAGCTTTCATACAAATCCACTTACGGAAGATACGGAAAGTTAAAATACCCTCAAATAAACAATTTGTCAACAAAAAGGGTAAGGGTTACAAATTTGTATTAGAAAGTGTTACACATCGAATATATCGGGCACAGCTAAGTTATTACGCGGTTTAAAATTATTGGTAGGAGGCGTTATCTGTGTCTACTCCATTAGATTATATGCTTTAAGGTCGTCCCACTATTCTACCCTCTTTAAAAATAAGTTGCTAATTTATTTATAGAAACGATGTCAGATATCTTTTACGACTATTTATAATACTGTCTCTTTTCTCTTTCCTATTGTTTTAGATGGTCACGCCTGACGCTCTATTTACCCTTTTCGGTACGTGTGCACATACATTCCGTATTTTATATTAAAAACATTAATGCTCCCGAAACCTGTCGCTGGAACACAAATTGTCAGCTAACATTCTACTTCTTATGGTACCAAAATGGCTGCCTTCGCAGGGATTTGACAGGGTTGAAGACCGCCTGTTTTGTGCAGAAATGATTCAACAAATCGTCTTTACCCTAGCAATCTGTACGAACTTGCCTTAATATTGTTTTAAAGTTATTGTTCATATTATATATTTAAAAATTTAAGTATTACATATATTTTCAAATGAGTAAACTTGTTTTAATGTGAATGGGATCATTTCTGCTCAATACATCACATAATGTCATACACATCTTTTCAAAATTTCAAATAGAATTCAGCCCATACTATACGCTTAGCATTCTGCAAATATTCGAATATTATTATATAATCAATAGAAATATTATCTTACATACCAAGATGGATCTTAATAGTACCTGTATTTTGCAAGTAAAACAATCTACTACGTAAATACTATAAATTTCACAATGTTAGGAAGTGTGGCCATTTTAGGACTCTGTACTCACATCGCATCCAACTCGAATAAGCTTCGCTTGATAACAACACGAATCTTAAACTTGCTTTATTAACTCGTTTGACAGTTTGTGTTTCGGTCCCTATGCCCTACTTTTTATATCAATATAAAACAATTGATAATAAACTGAGAATACCTTTAGTTATTTAAAATACACATGTAGTTCCTGGATTTTAATTAGCGCTCTTGTCCCTTGAAAGTAAATCATTGTTTCAAATTTCTTATTACATTATAATGAAGTTGAAGCATGTTTGTATATCAAATGCTTCATGTATGGTAATGTTAGTCGTGGGGTTGCTCAAAAAGCTGCCATATTACTTATCTAGCGAGACGTAAAGTGCGAATACTCCTCGTTTGCAAAATAATATACATCCAAACATGGGCTGGTTCGTTTTCTTTTCAGAAGCATAGGAATTGCCTCTATAAAGAACAAATTTACATTCTATTCGGTCTTTTCTTTGATTGTTTGCTCACAACTTACTGAGAATTGCAACTAGAATTCAACGTAATGGCTCCGATGATAATGTAAAAATATCATGAAAAAACTGCCTATACAAGCGGTAAATATATAATTTATCAATTGTTTTATTTTGTTATTTAAATAAAGTATAGTTATAGCTAAGTTTGACCTGTCTGTTGTTTACCCAGTGTTGTCTCTTCGTTAAATTCATTTATTAAAAATGCTGTCCACTTCTTAAAAGAGATGAGTGATTTTGTAATTAAAACCAGTCTGTTATGACAGACTGGTTATATGTAACAAATAACGTCACCATATACATTGAGCGTTTAGTGGTGATCGCTTTTACAAGCTTTTTATCAACGGACAGACATGATTTACATATGAACTAAATAAATAATTGTGTTGCAGTATTTCGCTTCAGAACAGTCGGCCTAAAGCCCCTGTAACCGCTGCCCTTAATCGAAAGCTTAACGTGACCAAATTAGACTTTAGATTTGTTCTCTTCCTATATTATTTTCTGTCTGTCCCGTTTCAAAATATATATTACAAAACGCCATATTACGAAAATACTTTTTGCTGTAGCTATTAAAATTGAGTGTCTAATTGTAGTGTTTTTTTAGCGGTTATTATTTCATTGGACAACATTGAGTGTAATATTTGCCAAAACAGACATAAAAACGGTTATCCATATCATTTGTTTATTTCTTTATATTTTCTAATTATATGTAGGCGTTTACGGTGACGTGCAACGGGTGAAGATTCTTTACAACAAGAAGGATTCGGCTCTTATTCAGATGGCCGAACCTCACCAAGCTCATCTAGGTACGTCGTGAACAGATTTAAATCTAACATTTATTGTTATTTTATTATATAGTTTACTATTTGTAACCATTTAGTATTTTATCCAAGCTCTATTTATCTACTACATTAAATTGTTAAATAAACTAAAGTTTTCCATGTAAAATGAAAATGATTTAAAAAGTAAAGGATCTAAAAAGATTCTTGTATCAACACCTTAAAAACAACGACGTGGGTTTTTTATGTTTTGTTTCTCCACTACTTTTGTTATATTGCGAATTTTGATATCTTTCTTTTTTTTTGTTGAACAAACAAGATGAAATGTTATTATTACGTAAAAAATATATCTACAATATTATGAAATTCGATAAATTACTATAACCAAAATATTCGAATAAATCTATAAATTGACTAAACAGAATACGGAAAAGTACTTACACTCGAACAGATTTTTCCCAAATCCTTTTGTTTCATTATTTATTTAGGATTACAATTGCTCTCATGGTTCTACACCAGTTTGTTTTGCTCAGTAACATGAAAGACCTTTGTTTATACTGTTTTTGTGAAAGGATCATTGTCGGCATGTTTAATTAGACATTTTCGATATTCCTTTTATTTAGCGAACAATCTTTATCTCTTTACTGTTTTCTTATGTTTTTCTTTTATTAAACATGGGTTCTAAAATAAATAAAAATAAGTTTAATATAATGTTTGTGTTGTAGCCATGACACACATGGACAAGCTGCGGGTGTTCGGAAAGGCGATGCGTGTGATGCTTAGCAAGCACCAGACCGTGCAGCTTCCCAAGGAGGGCCAGCCTGACGCCGGCCTCACCAGGTACATCACTTCTAATCATCATAACTACAGAGTTTCTGTAGTGAGCCCCCTGTTTCAGGGACAACATCATTATTGCCCCCAACAAATTATGTCACTGTCATTTACAACCTCATCAAGAATGGCAATCGAACCACAATACTTAATAGCTCGAGGTTTTGTTATATTACATCGTTAGAAATGATTTTTTATAAGTATTTTATTGTAGTACTTTATGTTTTTTCTACTAAGAGATTAATCTAAATATATATCTAAATAGTCTATATAAAATCAATTTTATGTACTTGTTTCTAGTTATTTCAGCATAGTGGTTAAATTTTTTTATTCAGCTTATACCTTTAATATCGCGGTTCTATAATTGTTTCTTTTTATTTTGTGCTCTTTAACTTAAATGATATATGTGATTTTTTCGTTTTTTCTTACATCAAATTTAAAAGGGAGCAATGTAAACACACATTTAATTTTTGCACGCCAGTCATGGCATAACATGTACCATACCATTATATAAACTGTCATTTATATGCAATGTAATTTATATTTCCATTGTAATGTAAAACATGTTAAATAAAGAATTATCTTATCTTATCAATTATCGAGATTCTTACTTCCCAGTGTCATGAAATCATATTCATCTTACTTACTTTATTATCTAAGCCGGGGTTTCATTGAAACCGTGTAGATACTTCTAAAAATCTAAAAATTAAATATATGATTTTAATTACAAGAAAAATTCTTAAACAGCAATTTTAAAAGAGAGTTAAAAGAGATAGGTGATTTGAACAGTTTCGATGTAACACTGTGGGCGTCGGGTTTTATGGTCACGTTTGTATAATGCCATTATATTTATTTTTATCATTTTAGGGACTATTCGCAAAGCCCCTTGCACAGATTCAAGAAGCCGGGCAGCAAAAACTACCAAAACATATACCCACCGAGCGCAACTCTGCACCTCTCCAACATTCCGTAAGTCATTTCCAAATTTTAAAACTTACGAGTACAAGATATAGGAAATGTCTACGTGGTAGGGCCCCAAGACCCGTCTGGATGGCGACCACCTTTGGTCTTAAGTATGCCGCCATAGTAACTTTGTGTTGTGTTCCGGCATTAGTGACTCAAGTTCTTGTACCCCTAAGGGACAGCAGCGATTTGTCTTTTACTTTGAATAAATTATATCCAGGCATGTAAATAGGCCTGAACACTCTGCAAGAAATATTTCTTGTAATGTGTTTATATATATCTTAATGTATATACATAATTATAAATTAATATTTACTTTTTTAGAGCCACCGTCTCGGAAGAGGACATCAAGGAAGCATTCACCAAACGGGGATTTACAATCAAGGCGTTCAAGTTCTTCCCGTAAGTGTAGAATCTATTTTTATTTCTCAAAAAATTCTATGTTTTTCATAAATACTTAGTATACCTATTATATAAAATATTTAATAAATACATATGTTTATTACCCATACATGCTTATATTGTATGTGGGTTTCGTAGAGCAGGACTGCCCCGACTCGTTTCTGGGATTGCGTAAAGTTTAAAGCATTACTTATGCAAATAGTACGTACACACAATAACAACTCCCAATGACTGAGAAGGAAAAACCTAAAATGGAGGCTAAATATGATTTTATGTTGTTTGAAGGTCATACTATTTATTTATATGGTATCTTGTGTTGCAATTTCAGCAAGGACCGCAAGATGGCGCTGGTGCAGCTACCGTCGATTGATGACGCAGTGTCCGCATTGATCAAGATGCACAACTATCAGCTATCCGAGTCCAACCACCTCAGGGTCTCCTTCTCCAAGTCCAGCATCTAAATCCTCAATGCTGAATATCACACTGTTAGGCCTGTTCACACACGCAAAATTTGATAAATATCTATACTTTCTTTTTATTACAGTATAACGCGATTCTGTACCTATTATACTTATAAATTTGTTTCAAATACCCAATATTCAGACACTGGGCTATGTCTTTTTTAATAACTTCTAAATAATATCACGGGCTGCGTGTTTGAACAGGTCTATGGTCAGTCGCGTCACGCATGCGTGTAAAGCGTGTACACGCCAAGCGTCACACCATAGTGTTTACACGCCAAATATAATCAAATTTCAGTATATCACAAAGGTGGTACTTATATTGATACGTATACATGTTTAAAATGAAACAAGTATGTAGATTAAATTGTAACTGGCATCTCATATTAAAATTATAGTGCATACAGGTTCATGAACTATTATAAAGTAGTTGTCTTTAAGTATTTACTGAAATTGTCGAAATAATAATAAAGCTATGACTTTGAAGTTTTCTTAATAATTTCTCAATCGAAATGAAATAAATATACGACAAGGAGCATTTTAGAAAAAACTTTATTTTAGTAGTAAATGTAGATTTAAATTTAATAAAAAAATTACCTAAATAGTTGAATCTAATTTTACTAAAAACATGATTTTTGAATGTTTATAAGTCGTCTTTCATTTCGATTTTAAAGTTAAATAATTGTTTTCATTGTGAAAATCCAGAGATGGATTCAGATAATAATCTATAATTAGACTATTTCGAATAATGTATAAAATGTGATCAATATTGGCGCAGTTTTGAGGTGTATTCGCTATCGATGCGGCTGTCAATTACTCGGTACCTCTCAAATGAATCGAGAATATTGCTCGACTGAAAAAATAATCTGTAATCCGCTTACTTGGATCACAATATGTGCTATTTTCTTATTGAATTCGTACGTTTACTGTTCATCATCATATAAGGTAACTATCGTCGTTATAACGGAGCGAAATATCTTATTACGTCGTAATTTATATCCCCACATCGTAAACAATAGAGAGGGTTTTTAATGTGTGATATTCATTCCATATATAATTAAATATTTTATGAATGTCCTTTCTTATATTATTTTTATAATAACATATATTGATTCCCAGTGGTTAATGTTTGGAGAGGATAAAAGCAATTTATTTTGCAATTAGATTGCGCTAGATTCGTTTATAATCTGCAGTTTGTGTTGATCGCAATGTAAAACATTGCCTCCTTACGGTTTATTGGTTGATTGCAAGCTATTGAAAAACTTTGATATAAAACTCAACGGTTAATCCCATTGTTGAATTATCATAATCACATATTAATGGTTATTCGTGAATTGTATTTTATACATATATTTTATTATTATCTATTTTGATATGCACAATTTAATAATTATGGCATTTCTTTTTATATAAAAGTATAGTTTTGTACGCATACACATTTTTTCTTATTTTATTGTAATGAAATGTTATGTTTATAAATGTGTATGTGTGTGCAATATTAGTTTAAGAGATAATTTTTGTAATATTAGATATACCGGTCTTCTGACGCCGGCCCTGGACTCAGGCCCTCTACAACTTTCAATGCTTCCATTCTTGTTATGTTAATATACTCTATTATTTCATTAAAATATCTATGTAGTTATTGACAGCTAGTTAGTGTAATCAACTCTTATTGCTAAGGCACTTAGTTTTAAACTACTGTTTTAAACGTTATGTTCAGTGACATAATAGTGACATGATGCATTTATTTCTATGTTAAATTAAATTAATGGTAGCTACAACATATTAAATGCTCGTGCATACATACGTTCTTCTGAGCGGTAATTATTATTATTTATTTGTCCCCGGCCACACTGTTAAGTGTTGCCAGTATAGGGAACTTTTTCTAGGATATTTCCTCTTCAGATCCCGCAGTATGTAACATCGCAGCCCGCGGTTTTCCGACGTGGCGTTCCAAGTATTAGCGAGATCTGATTTTGCTCTATGACATATTTAATCACCAGTATTTACACTAGATCACAAAATAACTTAATTAAACAGTATTTTAGATAAATAATCTTCCCTCGATACTTCTTTTTGTACATAGCTAACGATCACTTCAAAGACTTTGACTTCCCATATATCTCGGACTTGATTTCACGATCGGTTTTCACACATCTTTGCCTTCTTAAATGAATTAGAAATGCGTCTAGTCCAAAATGGAAAGGTATTATGTTTTAATAAGTGATTTTAATTCGCGAACAATGTTTACGCTCACATAGTATAAATCGGCTAAGGAAAGCGTATTTGTCGGATAAAAAGAATGAATTTGTCCAGAAAGCTTAAGACCTTTATGGTAGGACCAGTTAAAGTGTTCAGTTACACGTCCAATTTATGTGATTAGGCAAAGCATGCGTGAAACAGATACCTGATATTTGACGAGTTAAGGAAACATAACGTCACCGGCGTATTATACGCCGCCGTTAGCAGAATGACGTTATAATTTCGAATGTAAGTCACAAAAATACATATCTCGACAGTTAATATCGGCACACAATTAGGCTAAAGGAACGGATTGTGAATAGAGTATTGGATTCGCACGGTTAATGCAGTGGGGAGAAGTAATGAGATGGCCCATCGCGCATAGAGTGGCAAGCGCCGGCGCCACGACCGGGAAACCGATGTAATGTGCACGAAGTCGCCACACGGTTTTCAATCCTATCAATCCCATTATTTTAAATTTAACAACAGGAAAAAAAATATTTAAAAGTATTGTATTGTGTAGGCATTAAAAAACATATTTACACTATTATAAAATCGTAAAATATACATCACTTGAAAAAAAGTAAAAAAAAAATAGAGCTTAGTATGAAATTTACTGAAAAATTAGTACGTCATTACTATGTAAGATTTAATAGAAAAATTTAATCATACATATGGTATTAATCGATTAAACATTAATCGATACCTACATATGATAAGTACGTAAAAGTAGTTATTTGGTTTAGATAATGTTAGGTGACCAGGGTGTGGTGATATTTTGCACGTTTTTGAAAATGTTTTTCTAATTGGTGCAGGATCCTGTGCCTGTTTTTGGATCGGTGTGTAAGCTATGCGAATGGTGGTCAGTGGATGTGAAGACGCCGCGCACTGTGCGCATTTGTAATTTTAATCGATTAATTATTAAATAAGTTTATATTCAATAATAAAAGAGATTACATATCCACTGTATTCAGCGTAGAACGCTACACACCCCTTTCCATATCATCGTAGCTCTATAGTTGTCATGAATCATTTTGCATTCATATCCGAACGCTTTCTCGGGACTCGTAGAAGTTGATTTTCTATGGTGTGTAGCGTTTCCAGGCCTAAACTTTTTTCAATAACATTGTATTGACTAATAGATAATTATAGGAATATATGTGTTTAGAAAAGTATTTTAAATATTTAGATCTTAATGGTAATATTATTGAAAATAATAAAAAAATAGTTCAGTGTTTAGAATGAGATGCCAAATTTAATGTCACATTATTTTAGGTAAAAGGTAATTTTAACGTTTATTGAAAAGTTGATGAAAATGTTACAGTTAAACTATATTTGAGAGTTTTATTAAGCGCAATATATACAATTTTATTCATTGTAAGTGAACATTGTTTCAATTTGTTAGTTAATGTTATGCGTTGAAAAAAATGTTTGTGAAAATTGTTTTCGAATGTTTCGATTGATTTCATTCGTGTGCCCTTCCTGGGCACTTGTGTTATTGATGCTGAGCCTTTGTTTCTATATCCATTCATTCATTCACTCACAGATCTTGTTTCCAGTTTATATATCCCAGTCATGAACATATCTCTTCATATCTGAGTGCTATAATTTTATTGCGCTTCATATTTATCTCGTAAATTAGCTGTACTATTAGTATTTCGTAATGGTGTGAGTAAAGGCCAACATATCAATAAATAGAATTTGTGGCTAAGGCGCATAATTATATTAAAGAAAAATCTTTTCAATATCTTACAATTTCGCTTAAATATTGTCTTTGTTCTTCATACTTTTGGACTGACGTCATATTTACGTTCGGTGTTAATTATGATAAGTATTGTCATTTATTCTTTCTTATTTTAATGTTAAGCCTTTGTGTGTTTAATTTCATTCTTTATTTTTAATTTCATAATTAAACTATTACATTGATACTTTTTGTTCTTTATTTTTTTTTTCACCATTTCCTTTCTACCTTTTTCCTTTTTATTCTATTAATTTATACCAATTGTCTAAAGTACGTGGTGTTTGTAGAATTAACGATTTCATGGTTGATTTGAAGTGTTGTTTTTTAAATAAGTACGTGCAAAAACATATTCCGCGACAGTGAACACCAGCTTTAGAAGTGAGTGTCAAGAAACTTTAATTCTTATAATCTGGTATCGGATTGTGTTTTTGAACATGTTTTTAACAAAATTGACTTGTAATTACACAAATCCAAATATTAATTTAGTTCACTCATGTATTACACAAATTGAAACTATATATGTAAATAAAACATAATTGTTAAAGGGGATCAAATAATGAAATGTACATTAGTACACAATTGGTATTCTAGATATATCCTTACTTGTAAATCTTAATATTATCTTGGCGTTATTATCTTGACTACTATACTAAGACGCTTCTAATTTAACAATAAAATCTTGTGAATAAAATTATAAAGGGACGATGAACCTTAATTTGAGGTAAAATGCTATTGTTTTAATCTTGTGGAATGGAGTAAGGGACTTAATGCCAATACATAATATGTTTAATATTATCAAATGGAATACATTACGCACAGGGTATAATGTGAATTAAATATAATACCTCCCGCGATAAATTGTGCGGGTATTTCTTGTCCAAGCCACGTCCCTTATTCCCACAGAGTGAAAAGAACTGAAACATTCAGAAATGTTGAATTAGTGAAATTTTTGTGTAACTGCCGATATCAACCTTTATTCGAAGAATTTCATGAACTCGATTTAGTTAAAATCCGGTAATTATTAGAAAATTATTACATTGTTCTGCTTCTCCAGGAATTCAATTACAAATAAATCTAAGAGGTAATAACAATTTTAAAATTCTCAGGTTGATTTAATTTGCTTAAAATTTGGCTCGTCGGCCATCTTGTGAGTAGCTGCTACATCATAGCCGCTATAAACATAACTAAAACACGCATCGTTATTAAATGGCGCTTTAATAAATTGCTTTGGAAAAATGTTTGTTGATATTTTCTACACGGAAAATGTAATAGTTATTTATTATGGCATGTTGGTAACACAAAAAAATTATGTGTTTACTGTACCGAGCAATTAGCAGCTACTCTCCAATTCAAGTTACACCAGTAGCTTGCGGCTTTCATATTTGGTATCCTTTGGAAACCTTTGCTTTAAGCTGCAAGGATAGAATAGATTTTTGATGCATTTGTTCATATCGGTATAAACCAATATGACCAGGAGGGACCATATAGACCATACGAGGGTATATATGGTTTATATAGTCCCTCTAGAGCAGCGCCCTTCAGTTTATCCCATCTATTAAAGCAATTGTGAAAGACAAAGACCTAAAACGGCAGTTACACTAGTGTTAAATAAATTAATACGCGGATGTAAATATTATACACAACTATGTTGATAATTACAAATTAAATTTATAGGATCTATAGTAAAATTAACATAATCATTACTTTAAGATTTACTAAATAAATTATTCTAAATTTATTTCAGTAGTCAATCTAGTTAATACCTACGTATCGGACGAGAACGTTCTTAGAGAGGATTTCTGTAAACTAATTTTCATTTCCAGTTCCTGATTAGTATTGTTTTAGTTAATTAAAGAATTAAATAAAGGTGTGCAAATTAAAGGGTTGTGTGTAAATTTAAAATAGTTAAATAGATGTAAATGGTTGTCCCAAAGACGAAATATATTCTTTTATTAAGCACATCTAGTTTCGTTTGCTATTAGGAGTATTATGGTATGATTTGCTGAAGAAAATGTCAATATTAGTCATAAATCAATATGCCAAAGACCAACTCATTAGGATGGTAACAGGGATTTATATCTTTCTTTTTTCGACATATTTAAAATATAAATATAACAGCTTGATACCGATGTAACCACCGCCATTTTGTTGATTGTTATTTGCGCTAACGGCCCTTTGCGCCACCATGCGTGCAAAGGCCTCAAAGCAGACTTTTTATTTGTGCAGTTATGAAATTATAAATAATATAATAAACACAGTACTACTAAATGACTACCCTATTGAACTCTAGATTTATTCTTTGTGATTTTACAATAAAATATAGTTGGAAATTGAGTTTATATTTTACCTAGTTCCTACCCCTACTTATAATGAATATGTATCCTACGGTGATGGCTTTGATTACTTACTTATAAAGAGCTATTTATATAGTACCTTACTGCCTATAAAATTAAATTTAAATTATAAACAACAATACGAAATGCATTTTGGATATTATTAACATAAAATTTTACTACAATACTATTATGAATTAAACGATAACAGTCTTGTTAGGATGTTCCGAAATAGAAATGCGAAAGCATTTAGAAAGTGTTTCCATTCGCACACAACCGTGCGGGGAAGTACCCGGCAGACTTGTAGGACTCCGGTACGCCCCCTTTTTGTCCGCTTTCTTAAGTTTCTTTAAATATATTTTTATCACCTAATCTAAGTAATGGTAAAAAATACTATCGAGGTTTGATTCCATAACAATATAATTACTAATACTAATCTTCTTTTATGTGTTTTACTTTCTTCATAATGCATTAATCACTAATAAAGCTATGTACATAATGAATCCATATGACCAAGAAAGACCTACGATATTCGAAATCAGCTTCAGCAAAATGCTGTGTGGTTTGGGGTCACTCAGCATATAGCAGTATGCAGTAAAACTAAAACTATGTAATAAACATTTTAACGGCAGTTAGTTATTTAGCAGTTACAATATACAAATGCTGCTGGGGCTCCTTGATTATGGCTGTGGGAGGCATTGGTACGAACTACTTTCGATTAAGGTAGGCAATTTCTTGAAATACTTGAATAGAACAACAACAGAAATTGAGGAAATCGACGCGATGCGTGCCCTGCGAAAGAAAGAACCACGAGAGGGCAGCGTCGTCGTTGAATAGGAGTGACAATGCATTTGCTTAAGAGGCTAGTGTGAAATTTAAAAAAAGTCGTTTTTTATATTCGATAGTCCTTTGAAAATAACCGCGTGTAGCCGCTCAGGTATTAGAAAGTTACCTTTGCTACGGGGCCAATCAGAGTTATTGTTGGGGCCCTGTGGCCATTGCAACCCATTATAATATTTTACGGTTTTTAATGTTGTCCTTCTACAAGCTTCTAAAACCTACTATCAAGAAAAGTTTCATCATACAGACATCTATGTAAAATGTAATAAAGATAGTAAAAATACCTGGAAGATCATAAAATAAGTATTTAGCATGAACACTCGAAAAGAAATGCAAAAAGAGCTTCTGAAAATAGGAATACACCCATTGAGTCCCTCAATGATATACTTGATATGACAGGAAAGGTATAACAGGAGTGTTATAACAGGATATAACAGGAGTTAGCCACTTTATCAAAATAAAAAAATACACCAGTTAATTCTATGAACTTTTGCCCTACTGACGCTTTTGAAATCAAAAGAATCATTTTAGGATTAAAATCCAATAAAGCCCCTGCATGGGATAAAATTAGTACCAATCTCTTGAAGGAGAATATAGATGTTCTTGTACACCCAATCTGTTATCTTTGTAACCTTAGTTTAGAAACTGTAGTATGCCCTATTTATAAATCTGGTGATAAATGTCTACCTCCAAACTAAAGACCAATTTCATTACTTTCATCACTTGCAAAGGTTTTAGAAAAACTTGTTAATGACAGATTAGTAAAATATCTTGAAAAAAATAGTTTTATTAATTCAAATCAATATGGGTTTAGAAAGGATAAATCCACTGAAGATGCAGTGTTACAATTGACTTCCATTATCACTAATCATCTAGATGCTGGAAAAAGATGTATTGGAGTCTTTCTTGATTTGCAAAAAGCTTTTGATACAGTCTCGCCCTATATACTTTTAACACAACTAGAAAATCTTGGAATCAGAAGATTAGTTCTGAACTGGTTCAGTAGATATCTGCGGGACAGAGAACAAAGTGTGCGTATAGATGACTTTGAAAGTAAAAAGCTAACGTGCTCTTTTGGGGTTCCACAAGGTAGTACGCTTGGACCTACTTTATTCTTGGTATATATAAATGACCTTTTTACAAACCTTCTACCTGGTATGGATCTAATTATGTATGTTGATGATACGGTTTTAATCACTCATGGAAGCATTTGGATTGAGACATTTGAAAAGACTGAGCTAGGTTTAGCTAAAATAACACATTGGCTTGAAAATAACTTGCTGTCTTTAAATATAACTAAAAGCAAATACATATGCTTTCACCTGTCCCATTTAACCTGTCCGGACTTAAGTAATGTTCTTAAAATACATACCCATGCAACACAGGTAACTATAGTGATTGTATGTGTCTAACTTTGTCTCGAGTATCGTCTATTAAATATTTGGGTGTTGTTATTGACGAGAACCTCAATTGGAGTGATCATTTGACTACAGTAGCCTCCAGAATCAGAAAATTAGTATATATATTTAAGAAACTCCGTACTGTGGCTGACCATACGTTATTAATACAGATACAAAGCACTTAGTGGGTGCCTTATGAGATATTGTATCTGTGCTTGGGGTAATGCAGCCTATTCACGTTTGATTGCAGTAGAACGTGCCTAGCGTGCGCTGCTCAAACTGCTCCTATACTTGCCCTACAGACATCCTACAGTAAGTGTGTACGAAAAGGCGGAAGTCTTGTCGGTCAGGAAAACCTTTTTAGATGAAATGCTTAGACTGTATCACAAGAAATTTGTACCAAACCTGAATATTAGTTCTAAACGTGTGGACATGTGTCCGCTTCCACAAGTCAGGACAGTATTAGCACAGAAACATATATTTTTCACGGCCCCTTTTATTTATAATAAAATTCTCAAATATAACCAATAAAAAGTGAATCTAATAATTATTTTAAACATTATACTATAATAACTTGGTTAAAAACACTTAACTATGATGATGTGGAAAATCTACTAAAAATACGGAATTGAAATGTAATATCACACTCTATCTCTCTCTCTCTCTCTCTCTCTCTCTCTCTCTCTCTCTCTCTCTCTCTCTCTCTCTCTCTCTCTCTCTCTCTCTCTCTCTCTCTTACACACATATACATGTACGCACACACACACACACACACAACCACAAGCGATCAAGTGAGCTCATTATTATGGGTCCGCTTAGTATAGTTTGGTTTCTCTTTTCTGCTTTTTTTGTAATTTTATAATCATATAATGCATTATATTATTGATCACCAGAGAGGAACCTGGCCCCCGAGATACAGTGTAAACTAGTTCAGGGGCCAGGAGAATTAAACTAGATATGCATATGATATTTTTAGAAATAAAATTTATTATTATTATTATTCTGGTATACAGAAAGGTATGAATAGAGTTACCCTTGGGGAATTTCTTCGTTTATAACTAGGTACATAAATCACATGTTTGCGGAGACAGATATAATCAGTTGAAAACAATAAAATCAATCATTTTATCTTTGAACGCGTTTTTCTATATACTACATTTCTCAAATTGCCTGCAGTTGTAACTCGAAAACTGAAAATCTGATCGCTTTGATTTTTTTTCCTGCTTATTTTGTATATGTTTCTCTGTACAATGACCCTCCAGTTTTTCGATTACTTATATGAAAAATTCAATTTTGGCGGGTCATAAATCATCTCATTTTTGAGCAAAATGCGATATTATTTTTTCTAAGTCTGCCATTGTGATAAAGGGGCATGCCCATTTTTGGCCAGGAAACGCCCAACAATATGGTTTTGTTAAAAAAAGCATCATGTTTTATGATAATTAATCGCGGTGTTCATTTATTCAAAAAAGATTGCAACATATTATGTGCAAAAAAAGTACTGAATGATAAAAATGAAAGGACATCCGTAATTCATTGTTTTCTGGATAAAATATGCACTAAGCAGTGTTGCCAATTATGTACTAATTTCGTCAAAATTATAATCGATACTGTTTATGTTGTTCTATTTATAAGATGTGATTATTATAATTAATTCCAATATTATTCGTTGTTTATTCGATACTTATTATGATTTTATGTTAATTGAACAAGCAATTTATTTATCGCTAGGTGATTAACCATGACTTCTAATATAAAAAATTATAATAAATAAAGCTATTGCATAATTTAACAGTTTTCCTTATCTATTATTAAAAATTCATAGAAAAAGAAATGAAAAATTAAAATAATCATCTTTAGATAATAATCTTTGAAGCACTTTAATTAATTCGCTCTTTAATAAATTAATCATGAACGAACTAAAATCGATATTGATCTATCGATTTTATGTTTATTAAGCGGCAACATCGAATCTGTAATAATGACAGCTAGGCGGCTGGTGACTGTCGCATCGCAAGTCGATACTGTTAGCATTTGCATTACTTTGTTTGTTTTCTTGTGGATTTCTTATTTAAGCAACGAATAACCATTCTAAATGGACTCTATATTTCATATATATTTTAATTAATGCTAATGATTCTGGTAGAAGTGCAATTAAAAAGTATTGTTGCAATTGTATTGTTGGCCGACGTACGGTAGGATGCTGTGCCTATGTTATGACAGTGATATGTTATTTGGGTTAAGCACGGTATCAGACAAATATTTTCCTGCCTGCTCAATTTCTGGATGATGTACTGATCATATATGATACAAATGATGTATAAGATCATAAAATGCCTATTAGATCTTATCAAAACTTAATATTGTATATGTTGTATTTAAGCAAAATGATTGTTATAATACTGATTTGTGACAATTAAATCCATTTTGAACCTTATAATCCGGACTTTTTGTAAATCAATTCCTTTACTATTTTACTCTATAAATTACATATTATCATTTCCATATGCGTTTATGTATGTGCACCTCGGGCCGAAGTGTCTATTGTCGGTGGGCATTCCCCTTTCAATATTTTTTAACAATCGTGGGTCATTGTATATCGTGGTTAGAGGTCATCTCCCACACCAGAAGCTCGACTCTCGACTATCGACTCTCGGATTTGACAGGAGTGCACTGTCTCGGAATGTCAGTATGGGTTTCGCTCTGGTCATGTGACCATGGACCAGGGTCCATTATCGAAGATGCCGATAAAGTTGAAGGGACAGGTCTATATGACCATCATTAGGCCTATCCTTTTATACGGCTGTGAAGCATGGCCAGTGCATGGACGACATAAACTGCAAATTGACTTATGACAATCTTTTGAGCTGTAGTACAGGTTCGGCGCGTGCTAGGCTTTTGGCCGTGAGTGCGCATGAGGCCGGCTACTGGCTTCACGCGTACCCTTAGTCAAATATAGGAACATTTCTTGAGCCTGACACGCTCCGAAACGCTACCTGTCTAAGGCTTGGGGTTCCGGTCTGCGCTCCTCCTAAATGTCCCTGTGGCAGTGATGTCGATAAGCTAGGACATTATGGACTGTCATGCCAAAAAAGTGCAGGCCGCTTCTCGAGACATGCCGCACATAATGATATCATTCGCCGATCTCTTGCCACCGTCAACGTGCCAAGTCTACCTGAGCCGACTGGTATTGGAAGAGACGATGGCAAGAGACCGGACGGTATGAGTTTGAGTCCATGGAGAATGGGCCGGGTCCTGGTATGGGATGCAACCTGTTCAGACACGCTGGCCCCTTCCCATCTTCATGGAACCAACAACAGAGCTGGTGCGTCTTGTGAAGCGGTTGAAAAAGCTAAAGCATGCAAATAAAGAGGTCTAGGCTCCGAATATGATTTTGTCCCATTCGGTGTCGAGACCCTTGGTCCGTGGAGCTCTAGCGCTTTTTAAGGAAATAGCAAAGAGGTTAGTCGACCTCACAGGACACCGAAGAGCTGGCCGAAGTATCTTCGGAACCTTGCCTAAAGGGACTCCTTATAATAATATATTTGAGTTATTTTATTATATTTTTAAGGTTTTTAGTAATATATGTTTCAACATCCCACATTTCAAATTGTCACAATTGTAAAAAAAAACTTTAAGTTGCTAAGTTAGGTATTTGTTATGAATCAAATTTTTACGCAAACCGATACAAATTCGATTTCTGATACTGAAATCGATTTCCGGAGTGGTTGGCGGAGAGGATTAATTCGATCGATACTTTTACGTTTACTGTTTAAATCAAACTAAATTTGCACTTTTAATTACAGTCTAAACGATAAAAAATTTAAAATAATAATAATAAAAAATTGAAAACAATAATCCGTCACAACCAAACACTTTTAAGAAATCATAAAATACCTTTATAATTACAATTACATAATTCATGAGAATACAAAAATAACATTACGCGCACACCGCGCGTGTCACCAAGGTCAAGTGTGCTTCAAAACTCTCCAATAATTCAAAAAATCTATATAACAAACACAAAACTTAAGCTATCATTAAGTATTGCGTAATATTATCATGGAAGTAGTTGCATTCTGTTAAAGATCTTATTCTCTGTCCCTTGTAATTTTGTTTCGTTTCAATCTGCCATTCTTAATTTCTTAGAAACCGCCAAAATCCAAAACTGATGAAAATTCGCTTCATCTCTTTCACTGCGCTAAACGATCTCTTAGTTAGAATGAAAGGAGGCGAATTCTAATGAGATTCGCTTTCTCTCATTCTAACTAAGCGATCGATTGGCGGAGTGAAAGAGTTAGTAAGTTTTCAAATATTGGTTTGGTTTGCAAAACTTGCAACAGAAAACGATTGCGCGATGATTAGATTTATATTTGTTTGTGTTTTCGTCGTTTTGTTTTGATATTGATATGTCGTGTTGATTTAGTTTTTGCCGAGATACGTTTTCTAAAATCAGTTTGTATAGTGTTGAATATCGATACGATACGATTTCAGACTGAAATCAGATTTCAGATTCGTTTTGATATATCGGACTCATACCTAGTATTTGTCAACTATCAAAATGATCATCATATCATAGTGTCAATGTCAAATAAATGTAAACAAAGTAGAAGCAAAATGAAATGGACTGAAATAAATGTTGGATTATAATACGATACACAGTTTTTTAGGGAATTTGTATAGTATATAATTATAAAACTATTACATAATGTTGTTAAGATTTGTGAGAGTGTCACCGGCTTTTATTCCGATATTTACTAGAAAATATGAAAACGATAACAACTTGCTCCAAGATCCTTCCAGTTCTTCACAAACTGGTTGGGAAAGGGTTAAAGCTATGTACTCTGCAGAGTAAGATTTTCTTTATTTATTTCTATTATATCTTTAAATACATTAAATATTGCCAGTAAAATACTGAAGTAAAATTTTGAGGTTAGGATGTATTAGAAGGTAGTACAAACTTTATGTCTTACAGTGTTTCATAAAACTATTAAATTACCTTCTTACAATTAAAAAGGAAAATCAAAATTTATAGTTATTATTGTTTGCAGTTAAATTAATAAGCCAGTGATGTTATGCAACTCGGTTGATTGTAATTAACATTTTTGTATTTATCAGTAACTAATTACATATTTCTCGTTAATTTCACTTACTATGTTTCTATTTTCCAATCTGAAAAGATATTTTAAAAGTAATTAGTTTTGTACAATATAAGCTTTTATAACTAACGATAAATCCTTAATTAAATTCAGTGAATGTCTGTCTTACAGTGAATATGGTGAAAGGTCAATGGAGTTACATAGTGTAGTACAATCAGCCCTTTGTGGGGCCTTTGCTGGTGCATGTTTGGGTGGTTTTATTAGTTCCAGACAAGCATATTTATACTTCATAGAAAATAATCAAGCAACAATTTTTAAAACAACTATGCAGGCTAAGGTAAGCTATTAAATGTATATTTCTAATTTGTATAGATTAAACTGGCTCTAGCCATGAAAAATAGATAGTGCTAGGCAAAATAGAGGGGAAAAAGCCCAGAGGATGGTCACCAACCCGATGGTCGGATCAAATTAAGGCCATCACGGGGCTCACTTTGCCTGCAGCTCTGAAACAGGCCGAGGACAGAGTGATGTGGAGGCAGTTCGTCAGCGTCTCCTTAAAGGCTTATCAAGACGGGCACGACCTTCAGGAATGAAGAACACGACAGTTGGATGTCGACCAATTTTGCTGGAGTCCCTTCCGATCACCCCTGGTTGGGGGCATTTGTCCACTAGTTTACTCAAAAAAATATATATAATGTTTGCATTACAATTTTGACCCAGTAACATCTTTCACTTCACAACCTAAGGCACAGAATATGTAATAATACTGTGTAGAAAAGACACTGCATTTGCCAACCAATCTGGGCTTCCTGAATCCACAACTGAACTGTTAACGAGCTGACTTAAGTATGGTATGTGCAAAATCTGAGTTAATGATCTGAAGTGACTTATAAAGTTAGAGTTAAAAACTTCTTGGGTAAGTGTACAGTTCATATTATTATATATTTGTTTTATATGCATATATGTTTCAGAAAAAATTACAAGACTATGTGACAGTCCAATTTGCAAAGGGTGCATACACATGGGGCTGGAAATTAGGAACTTTTACTGGACTCTTTAGGTAAATTTAAGCTTGAATTGAATATCAAAGGACTTTTAAAATATGACAGATTGTCAAGAGTTTAAAATATCAAGTGGTTTGAAATATTAAAAAAAAAGAAATATGAAAGTTCTAATTATTGATATTATCGTAAATTATTTTGCTACATCATTTATCTTCGTGCCACCCCTCACTTTTTCAATTAACTCCTTCTTCTCAGCCATGTAACCAATTTTAAATTAAGATGTAATTATTATATACTCACATTTCTATATGGCACAGTCACTCTCAGTCCCTTGGAATGTTTTAAGTGAACTTTCCCAAACTACCTACACTTAGTACATAACACACCTTCCCCCAGTAAATAAAACGGGACAAAAACATTTGACAATAAATTTAATGTGCATAAAACAATCTATATAAAATTACTGATAGTTGAAATTTTTTTTTTCAGTTTAATAGCAACAACAGTATCAGTTTACAATAATGGAACAAGTTTAAGTGACTTCATAGGTGCTGGCACAATAACTGGCGGAATATATAGGTTACATCTTGGTTTAGCTGCCACTGCTGTAGGCGCCGGTTTAGGTATCATAATATTATTGCATATATACCTAGTCTGGTCATAAATTCTGTCACATGTTTAATGTAAAATAATTGTAACAAGTTTATTAATTATGTAACCATTCATATACCTAAATGAACTTAACAAAACATAGATTCTTATGACATTAAAGTTTATTCAAAATAACCTCCGTGATTTTGAATACAAGCCTTCAATCTGCGCGGCCAGTTGTCTATCGCAGCACGAACGAGGTCCATGTCAATATCGGCGGCTGCCTTAATCAAGGATGTCTTGAGTGACTCCAAATTGGGATGAGGCTTTTAGCACGCCTTTTCCTCCAAGTGTTGCCATATCTTGTAATCTAACGGATTCAAATCTGGACTGGAGGAGGGCCAGTCTTCGTGCCGGATGAAGTCGATTTCACGCGCCGCCAGCCAGTCTTGTGTACTCTTCGCTCTATGAGCTGGCGCCGAATCTTGTTGGAATACCCAGTGCCTGTTATTGAGCATGGTATGAGAAACAGGTTCCACAAGGTTCGTCAGGACTGTATTTTGATACACAACAGCATTCGTTTTTACACCTTTCTCACAAAAATGTACCTCTGTTAAGCCCCAATAAGAAACTCCCAACCATACCATGAGCGAGGATGGAAAATGACCTCGTTGGACACGCGGAATACGGTTGCTCGCTTCTTTACTACTGTGTGCGTACACCTTATCATTTTGTTTGTTGTAGCTCTCTTCTACGGTAAACATTTTTTCATCCGAAAAAAGAATTTCCCGATATTTTTTTCCCGCGTACCGCTTCAACAAAGCGCGGAATCTCTTCAGTCTCAGGTCCATTAGACGAGCATTCAAACGATGTCCTGTTTTTCTTCGATATGCCCGAAGCCCTAAGTCTTCATTTAACACCCTTTTCACCGTGGTTCTGCTTAACCCCATCTGAAGGGCCAACAGTTTCTGCTTACGTTTGGGATTTCTTTGAATTCGTGCCTTCACAGCTTTTATCACTGCTGGAGTCCTAACAGACCGAGGGCGACCACTTCTTGACCTGTCATTTACACTAGAGTCTTCATTGTATCGTTTGATGGTACGATAAACGAATCTTTTGGTAATATTCAAATTTTTCAGTATGTTAAAAATTTGAATTGGCGCGTAACCGCAACGATGCAACGCAATAACTGCAACACGGTCTTCTTTAAGCGTCCACTCCATATTTAAAAATGAGTAAAATTCTAAAAGTTATACATTTTTATTTTCATGAACAATTCTAAATTCGAATTCAATAAACTTTTTTATGGCCAGCATTCTAAAAGAAAAGTTTTTACTGTGTGACAATACTTATGACCTGACTAGGTATATAAGTACATATTTCAGCATACAAAAGGCGTGTTTACATTTTATGATTAGTATGAAAATAACCCTTCATCATCATCCCAGTTGTATCCCGGTTGTAACCGAAACTTTCATTTCGGTGGCCGGAATCCGCTTTCAGACTTTTTCTACTCCACTTCGCATAGTCTTCAGCATCCCTGGTAGTTGACTTTTCTCCCAATTACACGACCTGTGTTGGGATAAGGTGTGTTCAAACACAGACATGGCAGCGCTGAATGTTGACGAAAGCTATCAATGGGACTCAATGGCCATTAAAAATGAATGCATTGGTGCTTGCATGTTATAACCTAAAGTATTCATGTTTGATACTGAAAAAGTCCTGGATTTAAATTTGCCTACAAGTAACAAGAAAAAGTTATAATTTACTTATGTATTAATTTCATATGTATTAATATAATTAAAGACATAAATATGGGAAACATAGCAAACTCCCTCTACTAAAAATAAAATAATCTAACAGCTTCATCCATACTTCACGGTTTGGTGGCTCGGCTTATAGTAATGTGGGTCTCCCATGCAATACACCTGTGCGCCCGCACAGTTGACAAGCGGATGTAACCACTGCGTTGGGTGACTGTCTGTGTCTGTCACAAATAATCCATTTGTCGCCCTTTATGGTCGTAAAGTTTAGTCTAACCTATCAATAAAGAATTCTTTAGTAATAGGATTAGATTTGATTAATAATATTTGGTTTCAACATTCAGCAAAGACGCTGGCACAATTAAACAAATTTTAATATTTTAGGGAATATCCGTGCAGGGGTGGAGAAAGAATACTGACCTCTGCGGCGAGGGTCGGCCTGTCGTAAAAGGCGACAAAATAACCCACCCTAGCTCTGTGGTAGGGACAAAATAACCCACCCAAGCCCATCTGAATGGCGACCACCTTTGGTCTTAAGTATGCTGCCATAACAAACCTTGTGTTCCAGCATTGAGCCAAGTTCCTGTACCCTTATAGGATAGCAGCATGTTTGCGATGCCACTGGTGTTGCAAACACCCATAGGCGATGGTAACTACAAAATTCTAAGCGGGCTGTCAGCCTGTCTGCTGTACAAAAGCAATAAAAAAAGCGAAATATCTTATCAATGTTTTATTTATTACAGGTGCTGTTTTAAGCACAGGCGCGGGTTTAATTATCATAGCCATACTTAGAGTGTCAGGACTTAATATGAATGATATTAGGAAATCACTATATTCTGTTAAAGAATCGAGGTGAGTTTAGAAATATGTAACACTATTTTGTGCATCTGTGTATATTTGTCAAGATGTCGCTGTCCAGACAAAAGAGCTAGGAGCGAATGTTATTTACATATCATCGGCTTAATTATCAAAATGCATAACTCCACAAAATATCGAAATAAGACTTTTAAATTTAACTAGATGGCTAGTGGAGTATTTTGAAGCATATCTATTGGATTACTTCATATGTTCTACAAAAATATGGCTAATTTGTTATGAGAAAGTTTTTATTTGCTCATGTAAAGATTATTCAAATTGCGTCACGCATTCTGATAATTAAGTGACAATATAGAGTGTTCAGGGAGTCATCAGCGCTAGTGTCTTTTAAAATGTCTTCTAGCAGGTGAGGTTGACTTGAACACTGGTGACTTGGCTGACTTGGTGAGTGGAGCCTACTAGACATGAAAATCTAATGCCTAATCGTTACATATGGCAAATATACACATTTGAATGGCAACCACTTTTGGACTATAAGTAGACCGCCATAATAATCAGCTGCTGTGTTCAGGTATCAGTGATCCCGGTTCCAATACACCTACGTGGACATCCATTAGCAACGGTAACTGTTTCCTATTAAGTGGGCCGTCGGCGTGTTTGCTGTTCTTCAGAAATAACAAAATGATATGATGTTAATAAGTTATAACACACACAGCTGGTTTTTTTTACTCCAGTCTTCAAAGGCAAGGGATCGGTGCAGGAGTGTGGTAACTACCGCGGTATAAAGGTCATGTCCCACACCATGAAGCTCTTCGAGAGGGTTATCGACTCTCGGATTCGGCAGGAGTGCACTGTCTCGGAATGTCAATATGGGTTTCGCCCTGGTCATGGGACCATGGACCCAGTTTTTGCCCTAAGGACTGTCGCAGAGAAATACAGGACGAAGAATACGCCTTTGCACTGCCTGTTTCTTGACTTGCAGAAGGCCTTCGACTGTATTCCTCGCGCGATAATCTGGTGGGCATTGAGATCAAAAAGGGTTCCAGAGGCCTATATTGACATCATCCAAGACATGTACCGTAACTCCGATTCCATAGTTCGGACCGCTGTTGGCGACACAAAACCTTTCCCCATCACCGTCGGGGTACACCAAGGATCCGTCCTTAGTCCGTTTCTGTTTAGCGTGGTATTAGACGTATTGTCAGACAGCATCAGAAACTCACATGAGCAGCCCCCGTGGCTGCGGGAGCTGTACATGTGTGCTGATGATATCGCGCTGGCAGATTCGGACAGGGGTAGGCTGGTGCGACGTGGAAGGAGTCGCTTGAGAACGGTGGTCTGATGCTCAATGTGGCGAAGACCGAGTACTTGGCCTGTAACTCCACAGATCCCACACCCGTACGCATAGACGGCTACACGGTCGAGCGCACGGACCAAGTGAAATACCTAGGATCTGTGTTTCACGCGTCTGGTGACATCGATTGCGACGTCAAGGCTCGCATTGCTGCCGCGTGGGCCAAATGGCGTGAGGTAACTGGTGTCATTTGTGACCCCAAGATGCCGGTAAAGTTGAAGGGACAGGTCTATAAGACCATCATTAGGCCTGTCCTTTTATACGGCTGTGAAGCGTGGCCGGTGTTAGAGCGACACAAGCAGAAACTGCGTGTCACGGAGATGAACATGCTGCGGTAGATGTGTGGACTGACGCGGAAGGACCGCGTAAGGAACTCCCGCATTCGCGGTAGTCTTCATGTCCGTGACATTGCGGATAAACTGCAGGAGTGTCGGCTCCGTTGGTACGGTCACGTTTTACGGCAACCAGATGCTTACGTGGGAAACAAATGTCTGGCCATGCCGCCTCCGCCGGGTCCCGGCAGGTAGACCCAAAAAGTGCTGGCTTGACGTCGTAAAGGGTGATATGCGTGCCAATGGGGTCACTACCAGGGATGCTGAAGACCGTGCGAAGTGGAGTAGAAAAAGTCGGAAAGCGGACCCCGGGCACCAAAACGCAAGTTTGGGGTGCAACCGGGATAAACGCTGAAATGATGATGATGACACACAGCTGGTTTTTATTTTGCAATAAATGATGCATTGTTACAGACATGATCAATTAAATTCAGCTGTGGAAAAGGCATCCACAATTAAAAACGACAGCTTGACAAAACATCACGACATTTTGGTTAAAGAAAAAGGAGAAATGAAAATTGAAGCGATACAGTAGACAGAATAAGTCATTTTTAATTTTTTACATAACATTAAAAGTACAGTCAGCATTATAAATGCTACACTTTGAATCTTAAGACCCGTTAATTGCTCTGACAGGGTTAAGCTAGTACACATGGTTCGTCAACTTCATTTCGTGTACTTATCTCAGAATCGTCAAAAATGAACGAGGTATATTACAAGAGTATACTACCCGTACACTTAAAGAATGGGATTGAAAATGGCGTCGCAATTGTTCACCTCTTACTCGCACACTGTCACTATTTATATTCACACTCGTCGGTACAGACAACAACACAAAAATCGTTATGATGGCCGTATTTTGTATTCGTAACAGTCCAATTACATAAGCCGCCATTTCTAATCCCAATCTTTATCTGTACGGCTAGTATATAACATTAACAGCTCATAACGTCCCACTCTGAGCTCAGCCATCAAAGGGAATGGACAGTATACCTACCACGCTTGTCTGAGACGGGATTGTTGGTATAGCATACCAGTAATCTTGGTGTGCAAGGTTTATCACAATATTTTCCTGGGTATATGGCAATTATATGCAATTTGGGTAGGAACTCTACATAAGCGATGCATGCTGTTGTAGGTTTTAAATCAGTGACCTCTGAGGTTCAGTCACGTGCCTATCACTTCGCAAGCGTGTGTCACTGGTTTTGGGAGTCGGTTGTTGTGAAAGTAACCTACTTAAAACTTTTTGTTGGAAAGTTATTGTTTTGTAAATAATGTTAGTTAGTTAGTGTTGTTAAACATGTTAGCATGATGTTTGATAATTTTATTATAGACATCATTAAAATAATTTTACAGATTTATTTCATTCATTAAAAAATATATAATATTTCACGTTTTTTTTATAGCTGTAGGATAGCAGACGGGCCCACGGCCCGCTTAGAATTTAGCAGTTACCGTCGCCGATGAGTGTTTACAATGGTAGTGGCATTGCGAACACGCTGCTGACCTATAAGGGTACAGGAACTTGGGTCACTAATGCCGGAACACAACACAAGGTTATTATGGGGACATACTTAAAACCAAAGGTGGTCGCCATCCAGACGGGCTTGGGGCCCTACCACGTAGCTAGGTAGGTTGTTTTGTCGCCTTTTACGACAGGCCGACCCCGGCCGCAGAGGTCAGTATTCTTCGCCCCTGCACGGATAAATGATTTCCCTCTTCAAGATTCTTTCCCTCTAACACATAAGATTTTCTAAGTTCATAAAAATGTGTGCAGTCTAGTGGATTATTAATATAGATACTGGGACAATTCACACAGCGCCATCTAGTCCCGAAGTAAGTAGCATCGCACTTGTGTTATGGGTACTAGACAACTGATAAACTATATACTTTTATAAATATATTGTACATAAAAACCCAGACGGGAATCGAACCCGTGTCCTCCGCAAGCGCACAGAAGTGCGTTAGCCACTATGTCTCGGAGAACGTCGCAAAAGCACGTAAGGTGTGATTGTTGTGATCGCACTATATCCTAGAGGAAACTGGCAGGTTTCGCCTCGCTTTTTAGTTTTCAGTTTGTTACGACAACCTGACGGTCGTCGACAAATATAGATAAGAAATTAAACAATTTTAAATTAAATACAAGTTTATTACTAATATAAAGTACGGAATGAATTAACAAAATAGAGTTCGGTCTACCATATATAACCGGGACGTGGGTACAAGCACTAAGAGGTTTATATCGGGCGTTAAATCGTAAGGGTGTAGGGTGACTTAGCTTAGGCCTCGTCCTGCGCGTGGAGGGTCATCAACGTCCTTTCCTTTCACGGGGCCTGACGTGCCCTGCCGTTGGAAGTGGTCTGCAGCTCCAGCCCGTACTGAGGGTGGCTGCCTCGAGACCGCTGCGAAGGATGGCAGCTACGGGTTGTTGTTCCGAAGGACCCGTTCTGGGGCGTCTGCTCTCAGCCCGTACGGTGGACCCTCTCCTCTGAAATGCGTCGAAGATGTTTCTGTAGCGCGAAAGACCCGGCACCCTGACACCCTGGACGACCAGGAGTGGTGTCGGTATCCTTCGCGTTACATTATAAAATGCGAAAGTGGAGTGGTGATAGCTTATGACCGTCTTTATAATAACAAGCAAAATACGGAATGAAAATTAAATAATAAAAAAATATAAAAATGAAAATTGTCTAACCAGGAATCAACTAACTACTATTACTCGGACTATCACCATTCCACCACGCCATAAACACAAAGAAAAGTTTAAATAAATAAATAAATATAAATTTGAACAAAGATAGGTAGTTTCAGCATATCAAAATAAATAAAAAATAATTCAATGAAATGACCTTCGATATATGAATCGTCGGCTTCCAAAAGAAAATCCGTTTTAATACGGTATTACAAAATAACTTACATTTACAGATTACAAGATCTAATTAGCGACATTAATTTTTATACATATATAAGATTTATGACGATACGTCGGTGGCATCAACATTAAAAGCTTATTACAACTACATTAGGTTTACAGTAAAAAACAGATATAACTAAGAATACGTACAAGCCACGACGTTAACTACTGCGCGAATTAATTTTTTTTATTTTTAAAGAATTTAAAACAATAACGCGGCGAGCACGTTCGCCTAACACAAAATAATTAGGTTATGATTTATATTTACACCCACGTGCCTAGTCCCGGTAGCTTCCTGTTAATATTAACTTGCAATATTTAAATATAAAAAAAAAAAATTATTTTGGATTAATTTTTAGGCACAAAACTAGGCAATAGCGACCGGCCCTAATGGACTTAAATTTTATGAGCTCACCTGAGGGTTATATACGCGGCATAATTTAAATAATTTCTCGAACGAACAACATGATTACTTAATTAAGTGACTGGTTTAAACATTATTAAAAATAAATTAACCACAATCGCGAACCACCATAGTGGCTGAGTAGCTGGTGTCCGAATCTTGGCGTCCATCGCGGCTTCGCCTTTTTATACTGGCCGTCAGGACACCGCCCACTTTTTCGAAGATTCTAGATTTGGCTTCTAATGGTTTGGCATGGAAAAGTACTGAGTAGCACCTGTACTTTGGACCCGCTACTCGTTTAGACAATGACAGAGCTATAGGCCAGAGGGGCAAAGAATTATTTGTGACGTAAGCCCTGACGACACTTGGTTCCCGTTCTTCGTTCATTTGTAGTATTTTCGATGACCGCTAACCGATCGAATGATTCGCGTTCATTCATCTTTTTACTTATCGATGGACGCTATTCAACTGAACGATTTCTCGAAGATTCTTCCCAGCCGTCGTTTAATTCTTATCTACCTACTTTTAAGGTGCGCGATCGAAATTATTATCTGGTTCGTTCCGTTTAAATACCCTCAAGATTAATTATTATATATTGTTGAGATTAATTCGAAATTTTTATTAAGTATTTAAGGATTAAATATTATATAAAGAAAATTAATTATCCTACTCTTGTTACAACGTAACAATACCCCCTCTCCCAGAGAAAGGATTTTACGTAGTAAAATCCGCTGCGGTAAGCGCCTAATAGGAATAGAACCGCCCAGTATCTGTCTTACTTACATACATCCACTATCAAATACCTATCATACGTCCTAACACACGACCTGTCATAATTTGTCTGAAGAAATTTCTATATCTACAGACTGCCATACAACCAGAGTACGAATCTATAATAAAGATTGGACTCAAGAACAGCACTGCATAACAAAGAGCGTCTAAGGGATAGAAATACTGTAACGTGAAACTTCTGTACGAATCGGTACTGTGTAATACGTTTGTCTTTGCTGGATTTGTTACAGTCACGACCCGCTGTAACTAGTAGATTAGTGTAGGCTTATTTAAAGAGTCACAACCCGCTCTGACGAAGAAATTAGTGTAGGCTTATTTAAAGAGTCACAACCCGCTCTAAACGCGCATAACGCAAAACAATAAACAGCAGACGAGCAGACCTATACCAAGAAACTGTCATACTCCGCTTAAAAAAATTGCACAAAGCAATTAACATAACGTGTGTAGACTTATATAAAAGTCTTACAACACAAAACTCCCAAACTAAAACATCAAAATTCGTGTAGGCTTATTTAAATCCAACAAAGGCAACGCATACAGAGACCGAAACGCAACAACTATTTAAATTAAAATTATTGTAACGAGGAAAAAAAAAATTAAAAATTTTAAACTAATATTCTGAACATTACTAAATAACAAGAATCGAACCGGTAACTATGACAGCGTTGTATATGCTAATGATTGCTTAAACAAAATTAAATAAACTAAATGGCATTGTGAGTATGTTTAGTCTTTAGCGAATTTGTTACAGTCACGACCCGCTGTAACGAGAAAAACAGCAGACGAGTAGACCTATACCAAGAAACTGTCATACTCCGCTAAAAAAATTGCTAAAAAGCAATTATAATAAACCGTGTGCAGACATACATAAGTCATACAACACTAATATTTAAAACTCCCTATCAAAACATCAAAATTCGTGTAGGCTTGTTTTAATTCGCTAAAGGCGACCATAATCAACTACGAAACGAACTAATGTTGTAATCAATATTACCGATACAAAATAAAATAAATACTAACATATCATACCCCCCCGGTTAACAATTCGAAGAGAGAAAAAAAAATTAATGGGTCGAATCAACGAAAACGGTTGCCTGGAAGAGATCGCTCTGTAGCGATAAGGCCGCCCATTGTAAGTCAAGTACTCATTGATTGTGTAAATAAGTTTCATTGTGTTTATATAATTGGTTTACAATAAAGTGTTATCTATCTATCTATCTATCTATCTAAAACTATATGATATAAATCCAACGCGTATAATCCGCCCGAATATAAAAATATAAGTAACTTGATATAAGGATCAAAGATACTATTAAAGTGTTATAACATAATACTTCTAACCTGCGAATGACTATTACGTATGTGAGCTCAGGTTTAATCAAATTTAAATAATCCATGTTACGGTCCATTTTTAATCCAAAATTAAAAAAAATTGTGCCAAGTTAAATTAAAAAACTAAATTAATTAAATTTATTAAATACCGAAATTAAGTTAATTAAATAACGAGACAGCTATATTGAATTAAATTAAAAAAAAAATACGCAACGAGATGTGACACGTGGGTAAAAATATAAAATCAAAAAAATTAAGAATGATGTAAATAATTGCACGTAATTGCTATTAAATTTTCAGACCAAAATTAAATTATAAAAATAATGTAAAAACCACTAAATAAATGCAAAATATGCACTAATAATAATATTAATATCTCTGAAATAAATTACAATTACGCACAACACAAACACAATTGGAAAAATACATTAATTAAAAATTAACTGCAATTGAGAGAAATTAAAAAAAAATGCAAAGTTATTATAAAAAATTAAATCTACACAAAAATGTTGTAGAAAAAAGAAAATTTATTAAATTATTCCACTGTGTAGTTCTCGCGCAAGTGTGGGCAATCTGGGATGTTAGTCGATTACCCTGCGGAGCCAGACGACAAAAATCGGCTACCCGTTCTCTTAAGGAGAAACGGATCGGTGGTACCACCCCGTTCAGCCTCGTCCGCAAAGACTTACCACCTGGATGAAGAATACGGACACCACAAAAGTACAAAAAATATAAACCTCTCTGTGCTATGCTTTAATTGTTGGGCGCCACTTTGTTACGACAACCTGACGGTCGTCGACAAATATAGATAAGAAATTAAACAATTTTAAATTAAATACAAGTTTATTACTAATATAAAGTACGGAATGAATTAACAAAATAGAGTTCGGTCTACCATATATAACCGGGACGTGGGTACAAGCACTAAGAGGTTTATATCGGGCGTTAAATCGTAAGGGTGTAGGGTGACTTAGCTTAGGCCTCGTCCTGCGCGTGGAGGGTCATCAACGTCCTTTCCTTTCACGGGGCCTGACGTGCCCTGCCGTTGGAAGTGGTCTGCAGCTCCAGCCCGTACTGAGGGTGGCTGCCTCGAGACCGCTGCGAAGGATGGCAGCTACGGGTTGTTGTTCCGAAGGACCCGTTCTGGGGCGTCTGCTCTCAGCCCGTACGGTGGACCCTCTCCTCTGAAATGCGTCGAAGATGTTTCTGTAGCGCGAAAGACCCGGCACCCTGACACCCTGGACGACCAGGAGTGGTGTCGGTATCCTTCGCGTTACATTATAAAATGCGAAAGTGGAGTGGTGATAGCTTATGACCGTCTTTATAATAACAAGCAAAATACGGAATGAAAATTAAATAATAAAAAAATATAAAAATGAAAATTGTCTAACCAGGAATCAACTAACTACTATTACTCGGACTATCACCATTCCACCACGCCATAAACACAAAGAAAAGTTTAAATAAATAAATAAATATAAATTTGAACAAAGATAGGTAGTTTCAGCATATCAAAATAAATAAAAAATAATTCAATGAAATGACCTTCGATATATGAATCGTCGGCTTCCAAAAGAAAATCCGTTTTAATACGGTATTACAAAATAACTTACATTTACAGATTACAAGATCTAATTAGCGACATTAATTTTTATACATATATAAGATTTATGACGATACGTCGGTTGCATCAACATTAAAAGCTTATTACAACTACATTAGGTTTACAGTAAAAAACAGATATAACTAAGAATACGTACAAGCCACGACGTTAACTACTGCGCGAATTAATTTTTTTTATTTTTAAACAATTTAAAACAATAACGCGGCGAGCACGTTCGCCTAACACAAAATAATTAGGTTATGATTTATATTTACACCCACGTGCCTAGTCCCGGTAGCTTCCTGTTAATATTAACTTGCAATATTTAAATATAAAAAAAAAAAAAATATTTTGGATTAATTTTTAGGCACAAAACTAGGCAATAGCGACCGGCCCTAATGGACTTAAATTTTATGAGCTCACCTGAGGGTTATATACGCGGCATAATTTAAATAATTTCTCGAACGAACAACATGATTACTTAATTAAGTGACTGGTTTAAACATTATTAAAAATAAATTAACCACAATCGCGAACCACCATAGTGGCTGAGTAGCTGGTGTCCGAATCTTGGCGTCCATCGCGGCTTCGCCTTTTTATACTGGCCGTCAGGACACCGCCCACTTTTTCGAAGATTCTAGATTTGGCTTCTAATGGTTTGGCATGGAAAAGTACTGAGTAGCACCTGTACTTTGGACCCGCTACTCGTTTAGACAATGACAGAGCTATAGGCCAGAGGGGCAAAGAATTATTTGTGACGTAAGCCCTGACGACACTTGGTTCCCGTTCTTCGTTCATTTGTAGTATTTTCGATGACCGCTAACCGATCGAATGATTCGCGTTCATTCATCTTTTTACTTATCGATGGACGCTATTCAACTGAACGATTTCTCGAAGATTCTTCCCAGCCGTCGTTTAATTCTTATCTACCTACTTTTAAGGTGCGCGATCGAAATTATTATCTGGTTCGTTCCGTTTAAATACCCTCAAGATTAATTATTATATATTGTTGAGATTAATTCGAAATTTTTATTAAGTATTTAAGGATTAAATATTATATAAAGAAAATTAATTATCCTACTCTTGTTACAACGTAACAAGTTATTATAACACACCGATGTTACTCAATTTACGTAAGGCATTTAGCGACTACGTATTATTAAAAATATATTTCATGCAAATTATGTATTTTTTGAATGTATATTAAAGTTTCTAATTGAATGTAGAAATAGTAAAATTACCAAAATTATTTTTAAGATGTCTGAGAAAAAGGTGGAATGTCTTTAGATATAGTAGTAAGAATTGTAAAAAAAAACGGGATGAAGAAATTTGTTCATAAAAACCATTCGTTTTTAATAAAAGCTATTTATTTGACACAAACATTGCGCACATTACATTTGCGTAGGTATAAAAATAGAGGTCTCTTGCGTCGAAATGGAAATGCTTAGCGCACTACTTGGAAAATAATACCCAGAAAAACTATTTTAATTCAACAAATTATAAATGTAAACAATGAATTTATAACCACATTGTAAATAAAGTTTATTTATCATAAATATAAACACAAATTTTCGTAACATAACCATTTCGACATCAAGGGGTTTCACATTTAAATTTGTGCTATTCGTTTCTAAGTATTGTAACTACATACCTCCATGAAAAATCTCGAAAAAAATTGGCAAGATGATGGATATCTACTCAAAATTAATTTTAGTTTTCAGCCAAGTCCACAAGACTTATATAGTCCATGAAAACTTATATAGTCTATGAGACTTTGACATTAAGAAGTCAATTGTTTTTATTGCCTTACTTTTTATTATTACGTAATTTAACAAAATGATTTTAGTTTTTACGCACCATTTAAGGAAAAGGATGGAAAATACTGAGCTCTTATTGAATAAGTAAATTGGAACAAACTTCGTTTATAAATTCGATATCAATACTGATATAATAATGGATAACAATATAATTTTATAAAAAAAAATCGGGTTTGTTCCACCACTATAACTTCTCAATTCATAACAAGTGTTGGAACAGTCCCAAATATACAGCAAAATTTAAAAATAACATTTAAAATACGCAAATATAATCTCAAAATTGATAAAGATGATTTAAAAAAAGCTAAAAAAGCAGTACATTCATTATTATTAAATTTTCTAGGAAAATTTAAAAATTACATTTTCCATGTATTATTATTTCATATAACTTGAATTTAATATACAACAAGTATTTCTTACAAAAATAGTAACGTTAGTAAAATTTGACAAAAACCCAAAATAAAATATAATTTTTAATTAAATTCATTATGTCCTATAATAACAACAAACGATATAGATAAAATAGCAAGATCAAGATAAAAATGTTCAGAAATCGATTAAAACACTTGTAATTGGTTTTCCAAATTACAAATGGCTATTTTGAAATTCATAAGTGGATTTTATAAATACAAAATATTAGAAATCCATACAATGAAAAATACAAGCAAAGCTTAAAAAATATGTATATCTAAATGAAATCTTAATTTACACGCAGTCTCAGAAATAGCACGATGTTTAATTAACAAATGTTTTATATTTGTTTTATAAACCAAAATGCGTGTTAGTACATACATAATATGTACAATTTGTAACATAGAGGTGTAATAATAATAATGCGATAATAGATACAACCGGATTTATATTCTTATCTCACTTTCTACCACCATTGGTTTCCTCACTTGATGGAAACCAGTCAGAAAACTATCTCGTAAAGGCAAAATCATTTTTATGTGTATACATTGTCGCTATTATAACAGATACGAAAACATCAAAATGACAAATAATAAAAAATCACATTTATATCTGCAGGATACCTTCATGTGCATAATTGACTCAAATGTTTCCTGACAAATGTTGAACAAATTCCTTGTGAGGTAAATTTAAATATGTTACAAATTGTACACGAAAGGAATTATAATACCACAAAGGAACTATATTTATTGAGAGCTTTGTGATTTGGTAATCCTCTTGGCCCCTCTGTTCGGTGGACCCTTGGGTTTGGCAAATGTCGGACGATGCAAGTTTCGTTTTGGATGAATTTCATCATATAAAAATTCTTCTGTCAACTCTTTACCATCATCGATTTCCAACTATAACATTAAAATATAAATTTAAAATAATTATGTCCTAGATAACATCAACAATCCATGTCAACAACGAAGCTCGAAGCCCACTTAAAAACAACTTAGCCGTTCACATTTTAAAAAAATGTTAGCATTTAATGATACCTCCTTATTGTGTGGGATTAGCGCATGCGTATGTCAAATTATATATGAAAATTGTTAAACAGAAATACACTTTACCTTTAGAACAAACACATTTTATACAATAACAAATGTACATTAATGAATATCTAAAGACTCATAAAACAAACAAAAAAACATAACTTTTTTTTTATTGCTGTAGGACAGCAGACAGGCCCGCTTAGGATTTAGCAGTTACCGTCGCCTATAGGTGTTTGCAACGCCAGTGGCATCGCGAACACGCTGCTGTCCCATAAGGGTACAGGAACCTTGGGTCACTAATGCCGGAACACAACACAAGATTATTATGGCGGCATACTTAAGACCAAAGGTGGTTGCCATCCAGACGCGCTTGAGGCTCTACCACGTAGCTAGGGTGGGTTGTTTTGTCGCCTTTTACGACAGGCCGACCCCGGCCACAGAGGTTAGTATTCTTTCTCCGCCCCTGCACGGATAAAGTATTTGGTAAAATTGATGTTTATTTTTATTACCAAAAATTATAAATAAAACTAATGATATGTAAACTATAATGCACCTCACCCTTTTCGCCACTTCAAGACCCATCTCTTCGATGATCTCTAAGAATGTTCCCTTACAACTGGAGTACAACATCCTTTCTTTGATACTACAACTGTAGCCAGGCATCGAGTATATGAAAACTAAAGCAATATGTATTAATAAACATCAATTATTATCATTCAATATATAAAAATAATTTCTATTCTAAATGTGACGCTAAATCTTCTATATAAATAAAATGATAGGACGTCTGCAGTTGTGCGCGCATCAGGGCAAAACTACTGGATAGATTTCAATAAAGTTTTATTTTTCTTACACACTTGGCACTTATCTAAAAAAAAATATCTGCATTTAATATACAGTTATTAAAGTTTTAAGAAACAACAATTTTTCTTGCCGCTGAGAAATGGGCAAGCGCTGCAGAGCGCATGCGTACGAAAACGTCTCATATGTTTTCGTTTTACTTTTTTCTGTTATTTGACCCGCGAAGCGGCCGGGAACGGCTAGTATATAAATACAAAATAGAATGATACTGTAACGACACAGCGCCATCTAGTCCCAAAGTATAGCAATGTGCTTATGTTATGGGTACTAGACAACTAATATACTTTTTTTTATTGTTGAAGATCAACAGACAGACTGGCGGCTCACTTAGTAAGCAGCTTATAGATGTTTGCGACGCTGAGGCACCGCGAATATGCTGCTGTCCCATAGTTACAGGAACCTGGGTCACTAATGCCAGAGAACACAATGCAAGGTTATTATGGCGACATACTTTAAACCGAGAGTAGTTGCCATCCAGATGGGTTGGGGACAGGAAGAACCCCCGCAGGCGTACACCAACAAGCCACGGTTGCGCCACGGAGGTGTTAATATAGATTACTAGCTGTGCCCGCGACTCCGTCCGCGTGGAATAGTGATTTTGGGCAGCATTTTTTTAAAAATGTTAAGGGTGGACAACCCTTATCACTAAGGGGTATGAAAAATAGATGTTGGCCGATTCTCAGACCTACTCAATATGCTCACAAAATTTCATGAGAATCGGTCAAGCCGTTTCGGAGGAGTACGGGAACGAACATTGTGACACGAGAATTTTATATATAAGATAATATTTTAGTTTAATATGTATATACATAAAGATTTAAAATACATAAATAACAAATTCTATAACAAAATCATTTGTGTTACCTATAATTAAGTTATAAAAATTCATGTGCATTACTTTCATAATCCACCCTGTCAACCATCATCAACCAATGTCCATCTAATAGTGAGTTGGTGGTATGATAAAATCATGATAAAGATATCTTCGATAGATAAATTCTAAACAGTTCCATATGTAGAAAGTGCAGAATATGCAAAAAGACAATCTCTGAGGGACAAACGACCGTCTGCAAGGATAGGATAGTCGACAAAATGAACAAATTTACTTAGTTTTATGTGAAACTTGTTTAAAAATGTTGCAACCGTGTGAAATCTATCACGTGGCAAAATCCAGAGATCACCACACTTGGAATCACGTCATTTTCACATAACATGATTGCTATACTCCGGACGCCGAGCAGGAAGAATTTCGTCCATTGACCTGTTATTATCTGTCTCTACCACTCCCGCGTAAATATAATGCCGCTTTGCTCGCACAGAGCAATGGCCGACGGTGGTCAGCGGTGAAGGAAAAAAATTTTTAATAGTATTTCCTTAAATTTAGCCACAGAATATTATATAGGAATTTTTGTTAATCAATTATAACTCACCTATACTGTCCATATGATCTCCTTCATGTGTGTGCTTGAAAATAAACAGATGATATCTCGCCTGATCGCTGGGAACTTGCTGCGGAAGATCGGTCAACGATATTTTGGCCGCTTTCGATAAGTGAATTTTTTCTTCTTCTAAATCTAAAATATATATTTATGTATATAGTTTATATACATTATATATTAAATATTATTAAAAATATTAAAACTTGAAAATATGTATTTTTTAATTGCTGAGGAGTAGCAAACAGGCTCACGGCCTACTTACAGTCACCATCGCCTATGGATGTTTGCGACACTAGGGGCACCGCAAACCCGCTGTTGTCTCATAGGGGTACAGGAACCAGGGTCACCGGTTCCGGAACACAGCATATGGTTATTATGGTGGCATACTTATACACCAGCGATGGTCGTCATTCAGACGGGCTTGGGGCCCTACTACGTAGCTAATTGTATTATTGTTTATAGCATTTTCTGATGAATTAATCAATGAAATAATAAATAGCTGCTGCTCTCTCCTTGCTGCATATACCTAACAGGACTAAATCTATTATACACGCTTTATAGTAACTTGCCCTGTATCTACCTATGTAATAGAATTTTTGGACTCAATTTTGACCCACTTTGTACGATCAAAAAAATCAATATTTTGAACACATGTTAAGACCCGAGGACAATAGACAAATTTAATAATTTTGTCCCATCATCAGGATTAGCGCTCTTTTTTCTGCTGCCGAAACGCCATCTGGCGTTTAACTAATAAAAATATTGGGAATTGATAACAAATAAAAATAAAATTGTAGGGTTGTAATTCTAAAGGGTCTAAGTGCCAAAAATATAAAATCGATATTATTACAAAAATACGATCTATGTACCAAGCCTAATAATATTCAAATGGATCCAAATGCCTATCTCTTTTAATTTTTCACTCATACACAGATGAAGTTGTGGCGTGGGCTAAGTACCAACGCACTTTCATACAACCTTTTTTTGTTATATCTCTAAAACATAAAATTGACACTTAGACCCTTTAGAATTACAACCCTTCAATTACTGTCGAGAAAATTAATGTCACTGTTCTAAAAGCGTGGGGTGATAAATTAAATTGTGTATTGATGCACCATTAAGTGAAATAATTAGACATAATTTAAGGTTTAATATATAAACTTAATTGCTCTAACCTAATTTAAACTGCAGGTAGTTGTAGGAACCCCTCTGAAGATCAATGATACCTTGTTTTGCTGCTTCTGTTATTGGGAATACCACACCGCCCATAGTTGATTGTCTATAACATTTCATCAAACAAAATAAATCATATTTTACATAATAAAACCGAATATTAAAAACAAACCAGGAATAACGGATTTTTAAAAGGCTATTTGGGCGGTACTCCTACAGATTTTTTGAGTAAATTTTGACTGTTTAACTACTTATAAAAAATATGAGAAAAATATTAATAAGTCATCATCAACCTAGCAGTAAACCCAGGTTGCAACTCAAACTTTTGCTATGGTGCCTTTTAAGCTGTGTAGCCCCGGCGGCCGATGAGAATATCACCCATTTAATTCCAGGAGAGTCGTAAAAGGCGACTGATATAGTACTCCTGTCAGTGTACATGGGGAAGGGCACCATTGGGGTTTGCCTTGGAGGTTGTGGGACATTGGACGGCAGTCGCTCCCGTCTGTTATGCACTAAAGTTCACTTTAAACATACTAACGGACCGAGAGTGACTGTGCTATTACGTAATGTGAGTATATAATATTGATCACGAGGATAAACAATGTAAAAATGATAAAAAGTGTTTAAAATTGTTAATTAATACTTATAAATAAATAAAGATTTTAAATTCAATGAGTTTGATGTATCTCAAGGGTGTTGGAAAAATTATATAACAAGAATAATATTAATAAGTACTCTAAAATAAAGAAAATCTCATAATATACCTAGAATCTGTTCCATAATTAGTGTTTTGTTCGCTCTGTTGGAGTTCTTTGAGAGCTTCTTCCCTGTCCGTCAGAGGTGCGGGGGCACTAACGCCCGACAAATGCGCCTTGTATCCTTTTAAGCTCATTTCGTCCTATTATTGGAAGAACCAATCAGTATTTTGATGTTATATTAATTGATTAAGTAGTACTTTTGTTTCATGAGAAATTTTGAGTCATTCATTGCCTCGAATAAGCTAAATTGTGCTTAAATTTAACGCCATTTTCATGTTTTGTTACAGAGAATTTCACATTGATTATTTTATAATCAAGTTATATTTTTGTAGAGGAAAGTGCATGTAGATTGTACAAATCACCAACTGAATAACGTCAAACAAAATCCAAAAATATCGGATAAAGCTGATCTATAAATATTATAAGTGGAGATTTGAAAGTATCACCAGTGATTGAGAAGCTGAAAAGTAATAGACTAGCCTGGCCACTGTGGCCATATAATGCGAAGAGATACAAAAGCAGGGGTAGACCAAAGTATAGGAGGATGAATTGTGTAAAAGATGATATAGCAAAAGAGAAAAGTGGAAGGAGAGACAGAAACATGTATTGCCGGCCCCACATAATTTGGGATAAGGGCGCAATGAAGAAAGCGGCCCATATATGTGCTTGACATAGAATGAATTTCTTTGGATGTTAAAGGGCTCCTTACTTGGAATGCTGAAGATCATGTAAAGTGGAGAATACATAGTTTGGGTTGCGGGGGTCAATACTAAAATAGGAATTTTACAGATTTAATATTAAACTGGTTGTTGATATCAAAGTATGTTGTTTGTTCTGGTCTTGAACAATTGCTTAAATTATTTTTAAAATTAAGTAATTAAATATTATTTCAATTATAAGAAACAACAACCCATTTCATCCTACAGCTGGGCTCGGACCGTCCCCTAGTGGGAAAGGATAGTATGCCCACCACACTTGTTATGGCGGCTCCACATTAGTGCCGTGAATTCATGCGCGAATTCACGCCATGAATTCACGGCGCAAGTAGTGACCTCCACATTCACGGGATGCTCACAATTGTTCGTGAAACCCGCCGCGAAATGGACGTAGAAGCTGCTGCTTCGTTTGTTTGCTGTGGCAACATATCACTATGTAGACGTCCAAAACGAGAAAGTTATAAGAAAGCGTTGGAAAAAAAGAAGATGGTGGATGACAGAAATACATCGTAACTGATCAGGGTATGTTTGCTTGTGTAGTGAATTTTTGAATTGACTTAGTATATGATTAGAACTGGCACGGTTCCGTCAATGTGGATATATGTACGCGAGAACGCCGCGCGAAGTGGGTGCGAACCCTTTGTCGCGGGACAAAATACAGACTCTGATCGGGGAACAGGCGTGAACGCGCGTGAACCACGCGAAAACCGTCCACATTCACGTTCACGCCTGTTTACGGAGCTTCACGGCACTAATGTGGAGCCGCCATTAAAGCGTATTGATGAGTTACATCACAATGTTTTACTTCACCATCAGTACATAAACTGCCTAAGTGGTGATTGCCACTATGGGATTTGACTCAGAACCTTGAGATTGTTCTCAGAGTGTAATACCACAGGTACCTTTCAATTTAAATTATAAATTAGTTTAATCAAATTTCTCCATTTAATTAATTATAATCTATATGCAATATATTACCTTAACAGTTGCATGTATTTCATCTTTAATATGTGCTGAACCAAACTCTTGTTTGAGGGTGGCCTTTGTGGAGGCGTACAACATTTTCTGCCTCACAGGAGCACTATCTGGGGACCAGCTTAGTAGTAGCCACTCATATCCCAGTGAATTTGTTGAGTCTAATCTAAAAAAGTAAAGGATGTGACATTTTTTTCGTAACAAACAATAAAATAATTCCTATATTGGAGGATTCCTGTATTGGAGTTTGTCTTCTCAATAATCTTGAAACCCAAATCAATATCATCTGCCAGACTGCTCATTCATTATTCGAGTGATTTTCAAGTTGTCAAGTCAGTCACTTAATAGATAGAGCAAACAGCAGTTTTTGCCATATCTCGTATAATATTTACTCTGATTTCTATTAAACAATTAATATCTCAGATAAACCATTTCGCAACAAATTCCTGGTAAGATCAACTCCATTCAGTAAGTTTTCTTTAATTTTTTTGTTTAAGATAGTAACCATATATTTTTATTTACCTGTACAATATATAACAAGGAAGATCATCAATGACTAGTGGAGGTACATATTTATCGAAATCTTGTTCCCATGTGCCTTTTGTAGGATAGTGTTTAGCCATAGTCAGCTGTTCTGAAAAAATAAAATTTTGACTTCATATTAGTTTTAATTTCTTAAACTCAATCTTAAAATAGACCATGCAAGCTTAAATTGTTATTTTATGAAATATTATTAACCCTTTGCGGTCATATGTCTACTCTCAGCCACCAAAGCCTTTTACCGTACCAGTCGTATGTGTGCTTTCAGCCACCACATTATGAAACCGTACTAATCTTGTACTGTATTCATCCATGTATCAGTTTAGGCGGAGGTGTGAAAAAAGCGATGAAGAGTTTTATTTGGACACCTTGAATACTGACAGTGATATAGAAAAAACGTTTGTACCGAATCCAACCAGTTCAAAACTAATGTGGTTGGTGGGTAGTCCACCATGTTTAATCTTAATATAATTTGATAACCTACATGGCTTAACAGTTCATGCATGTCAGAACACTAGCGGAGGTCTAAGGAGGAGGAGGTCAGAGGCATTGATTCCTGTACCGAGTCTACCTAGACTCAGTACACCCGTATATGTATTTATTTACAAAATAAAAATATATCAGTTGTCTAATACCTATAACACAAGCTACTTTGAGACGAGATGATGCTGTACAAATTGTCCCAGTATATTTATTACTAGTATTAAACTATACCAGATAAGGTTAGCAAATAAAATTGTAAATAACTTTAAAATACTAGTTTTACTAATTTCAAGGATTTAAAATAAAATTATAAGCCTACAAAATGCTTCTAAATGAATAATACTCAAAACACAGTAGAGAAAAGAACATGGGTTCTTCTTCTTAATATTTCATGCTCATGTATTTTACAATTAGTGTCACTATTCCATGTGCATTAAAAACCTAAAGAAAAATTTTGATTTAAGAAAAATATATAAATACAAACCATTCTCAATACTGACTTTCAACACTCTTATTTTACCATCTCGACATTTACCAAAGTATTTCTTTAATTCTGCATTAGCTGAAATTGAAAAGGTGATCAGAATTAACAAATATAAAGCAAGAGTAGGTAACGTTAATAGATTTTCTGCTTATTTATCAAATGTTTTGAGGCAGTGCTACCGACTCAAACCTGGAAATATTCCAGAGATTTCAGAATTCCACTTTAAGAACAATTTCGGGTGCACACTGGTTTGTGAGGAATAAAATAAATCCATGATTATCTGGAGATACTGACAGTAAAGGAAGAAGTCTGCAGAAAAAACAAGAGTTACAAAGAAAGGCTCATGGGACACACCAATGAATTGGCTAGGAACCTATAAACTCCACAAGATGAAATAATTCGCTTAAAAAGATGGCAAATTCTAAATTTAGACTAGAGAAACTACTCAATTGGTCCTTGTAGACATGACGGTGATGTTAAATGGAACTGCACACACCCTAAATTATCCCACAGAAAATCTGATTATGGCTAATAGCCAGTTGCAAATATATTGAAGAAAAAATGTATCAAACAGCTGGACTTCCTTCTCTTCGCTACAGCTGGACTTCATTTTTATCCGTGCAGGGGCTGAGAAAGAATACTAACCTCTGTAGTCGGGGTTCCTGTCATAAAAGGTAACCAAACAACCCACCCTAGCTATGTGGTAGGGCACCAAGCCCGTCTGGATGGCGACCACCTTTGGTCTTAAGTATGCTGCCATAATAATAATAAATCTTTATTGATATAATAACCTTGTGTTGTGTTCCGGCATTAGTGACCCAAGCTCCTGTACTCTTATGTGCAGCAGCGTGTTTGCGATGCCACTGGCATTGCAAACATGAATAGGCGGCGGTAACTGCTAAATTCTATGCGAGCCGTCAGCCTGTTTGCTGTTCTACAGCAATAAAAAACTTCTGGTATCATTTTTAAATAACCAAATACATTGGTGTGCATATATAATAAATAAAACATCTTCAATGTTAGACGATACAAGATTAATATTTATATTCCCAATTTTTTGATTTTAAAATTTTATTCTAAAGTAGTTAGGTGTCAAAAAGAACTCAATGCAGGGGCGGCATAAGAATACTGACAGCTGTGGCCAGGATAACCTTGTCTTATAAGGCAACCATCCCTGGTTTCTAAACATGCCACTATAAAAACCTTCTGATCCAGCTTGAGACAAGTTTTCAGTTTGGTTCCCTATAACAACAGCAGCATGTTGGTAGTGCTCCTGGTGTCACAAACATATGTACATAGACAACGGTAACTACTTACTATTAAGAAAACCATCAGCAGATGTTCTACATCAATGAAAAAAGCAAGTAAATACTTTTTACAGTTATATACCTTACGGGTATAAATTTTTTATCATGAATATGTATTCATGATAAAAAATTTGTAGCATTTGTAGCAATTGCTATGTAGCAGGTTAACAATATCTTGTTTGTGTGTTTCAATATCTTGAAATTATACTTAGTATATCCAACTTCATCAATAAAGGCTTCGGTGCATTGCATTGTTTTGTACTATTTTTATCTCTTAAATGCCAAGTTCAAAATATCGACTGGCTGGCTTGATATTGACGTAATAAAGAAATATTTAAACCTGGCAGTTAATTATATAACATGTGTTATTTACCGATACTTTCGGCTAATATTTAAAATATAATTTCTCAGAAAACTAGTTTTAAGATAACTGTAAATTTTACGATACCTTGGATTCCAGTCTGATGAGACATTGCGTGATATATGTATTAAATTAATGATTTATATAATTTATTTCAGATAAATTTCTTTCTATTTTAATTTGTTTATACTAATGAAATACAAATAAAATCACAAATAAACACTAAACTATTACACCCACATTAGTTCAAGGACCCAAAGAGTCGTGTGTTGTGTCCATTCCACTAATTGTCAAAAATCGACATAACATTGACATTGGAGAAACAAAATATTTGTAATTTGGTGACAGTAGTGGGTTAAGGCAAATTTTAAATGGAATCGCCGATACTGGCAAAATCGATGCTAGAGGCGTTGGAGCCATAACCTTAAGAACTGAACTGAACTGAAATGGAATCGCTCCTAAAACATATTGAAAATTACACAACTATAAAGAAACATAAATTTTTGGTAAGTGTGCTATGTAAAATTCTTTATATACAGTTAATGGGTAAATAAAATAATTTGCATCTACATGTTTTTTTCATATTTACAGTTTTATTTTTCTATTTTGCGGATAAAAAAAACGTTCAGGCAAAGGCACTAGTGCCATCTATTGGCTTATTCGTTTATTGTTTTTATACATTCATCAGAATTAGGTAAAACCATTAGAGTCCGTTGTAATAAATAGTTCAATTTCTATCTGTTCATCCAACGCAAGAAACAGGAATGTCTGCTCGTCGAACGTCAAAAACCACCGTTGTCAATTTGACGAAAGCAAACAACACGACTAGTTCCTATTCGTAAAAATCGTAAGAAACGCTATTTGTCACGAAGTTCTAGTTTGTTTTAAGGCTCTCTGCTCCATATTTGGTATATCTAAAAGTAAAGTTCATTATATACAAACTCAATTTACAGTTAACTGGTGTGGTTCCTCAAGACAAAAGAGGTAAACATCAAAACTGACCCAAAGAGTAATTGATAACACATTGAATTCAATAAATATCATTGCCAAATATAACCACAAATGATGTGTATTACAGATGCTAACTTTTGTACACATTCAATATTCATGTCCTGGCTACAGGCAAATCTTACTTTTTCTGCTACCCTGAAACAATATCAAAGAAAGACTCGACAGAAGTAATATTATTTCTGCATTACTTCATCATTCATTGTTTGGAAAAGAGTGTAAAACACAACTATATTTTGAGACTGCGGGAGCAAAAAATAAATTTCCACCCGTGCAGGGGCAGAGAAAGAATACTAACCTCTGCGGCCAGGGTCGGCCTATCGTAAAAGGTGACAAAACAACCTACCATAGCTACGTGGTAGGGCCTCAAGCCCGTCTGGATGGCAACCACCCCTGGTGTATAAGTATGCCGCCATAATAACCTTGTGTTGCGTTTCGGGATTAATGACCCAGGTTCCTGTACTCCTATGGGACAGCAGTGTGTTTGCGGTGCCCCTAGCGTCGCAAATATCCATAGGCGAGGGTAACTACTTAGTTTTAAGTGGACCGTCAACCTGTATGCTGTTCCTCAGCATTAAAAAAAAACACGTTGCGATTTCAAATAGCCGTTCCACACGGATCTGTGTATACATACGGCAGTTAACGTGTGTTAATGTACAGGCAAGAAAATAATTTAAAATAAACACTATAATCATTGAATAAATTATGGAGGGTAGAGACAAGGAAAATTATTTTATATGGCGAGAAGTTAAAAGAGTCCAGCTGTACATTCTAATTAATAGTTCAAAAACCCAGCAGAAGGGAAAATTTCACCAGAAATTTTCACTGATACGATTATAGCGTCCCCTTAATTTGGTGCATATTTACGGACACTTCAAACACAGAAATGAATTCTCCTTACCCTCTAGAATAAATAAAAGAAACTAATTTCACGAAATAATAATAGGTCTTTACCTTTTTTTTGTCTCGGGGAAAAATCTCTCTTGACGGGTTCCCCCGACCCGGGGGGATCGAGGGATATGTGGGACTCCGGGGAAGATGTTCAGTCATCCGACTACCCACTAAAAAACCCCGCTGTTCTCCTATCGCCTACGCCCGGGCATACGGATATGTGGCCTGCCGATCTCGTGGCCCAGGCCGGCGCCGGCCCGTCCTTTGTCTCAAGGCGGGCCTCTCCTAAAGTGTTGGCGCCACGAGGTCAGGGTTTCGTCCCCCCGGCGCTCTCCTGTATTGTAGGAGTTGAGGGGGGCCCCGGAACAGCACGCGGCCCTCTGCCTTGTGGGCCAATAGTGTGGGCGGCGGATCCTCCCCCGAGGGGCCGCCCGCGGCCGCTTTCAACGGCGGTCGGAGGTCATTGCTCGCCCTCCGGCGCCGACGACGTGGCGGGAGGGGAGTGTGGTGGTGGACTCCCGCTCCCGCTCCGCCGCCTCCTTTGCCTCGCAAAAGGAGGCGACGGCCGTTCATCCAGGATCGCCCTCGACCATCGACAGAACCAGGGCCGGGAGCGACAGGTCCGCGCCGAATTGGGCGACGAGGGCGCAGCGCTCCTCGCGCCACGTAGGACACACGGTGACAGTGTGGTCCACCGTATCCTCCTTGTCGCCCACGCCACAAAGGTGGCACCCCGATGTTATCTCCCGCCCTATGCGACACATGTACCTCCCGAAGCAACCGTGCCCCGAGAGGACCTGCGTCAGGCGGACCTTAGAATAGGTCTTTACCTATGAAATTGCCGTTCTACAGTACTAGCCATTTCAAATCTAAATAATTTTTGTTTGGCTAAGAATTCTAATTTCAAATTAATTTTATTTTAAAAACATGGAATTCTTTTTTCAAAATTAGTCATTTATTTATTGATTAGTGTTACATTTTCATTGCATTTCAATCTTTTTCATCATGGATACGTTAAAAATTCGAGTAATTATGGAATATGAGTACCGTCGTGGCAGCAACGCGGCACAAGCGACACGCAACATCAACGACGCTTACGGAGCTAACACTACAAACCAACGCACCACCTGTTATTGGTTTGCTCGCTTCCGTTCTGGGAATTTCGACCTGAAAAATGAACCTCGCGGTCGTCCGAAGACTTTGGTCGAAAATGACGAATTAAAGGCGATTGTGGAAGCTGATGATACACAATCTACGGCTGAATTAGCAGCAGCTTTCAACGTTAGCGTCAAAACAATATTGGTCCATTTACGTCAAATTGGCAAGGTAAAAAAGCTTGCCAAACGGGTGACCCACGAACTCCGTGATCGCCAGCGTGAAGTACGCGTCGAGACGTGCCTTGCACTTCTCAACAGACACACAAATGAAGGAATTTTGAACCGCATTGTTTGTTTGTTTGTTGTTGTTTGAACATTTTTTGAACCTGCGATGAAAAATGGATTCTGTTTGATAACCGCAAGCGCTCAGCAAGTTGGTTGGATCCTGGTTCAGCACCTAAACAATGCCCTAAACGAAAACTTATCCCTAGAAAAGTGATGGTCACTGTTTGGTGATCTAGCGCCGGTGTGATTCATCACAGCTTCTTACCAAACTGGGTGAGCATTACTGCAGATGTGTACTGTGAAGAACTGAACACAATGATGGAGAAGCTGACACATCTCCAACCAGCATTGATCAATCGTTCGTCTCCGCTGCTCCTGCACGACAATGCGCGACCTCATACTGCACAGCAGACAGTCTCCAAGTTGCAAGAACTGGGGTTGGAAGTTCTCCGTCATCCGCCCTACTCACCAGACCTTGCGTCTACAGACTACTACTTTTTCCAGAATTTGGATAACTTCTTGGCGGAAAAAAAAATTCAATACCCGAGAGGCAGTACAAAATGCCTTTGAAGAATTTGTTGCCTCCCGTCCAGCTGATTTCTTTAAGAAGGGCATCAATACTCTGCCACTGCGTTGGCAAAGATGCATTGATTGCATGGATGATTACTTCGATTAGTACAAATAAAAAAAATATAAAAAAAATTCGTTTAAATTTTTTCATACAAAACGGCAATTTCATAATTAAAGACCTAATATTATTAAAACACGAATTCAGCTAATCGTTAATTATGGCTAATCGGGCTGGTAGATGAAAGCTTCGTTGGGAACCTAGACAAAATTTTAGTAAGAAGACAAAGATGAAACACTTGTCTAATATTATTGACTCACGAGAATAAAAATTTTTCAAAACAACACCAGTATGTTATTGCGCGATAACATTTAAGACTATATAGTTTTAAATGTAATCGGGTATTGATTTTTACTATGGTATAAACCTTAGACAGATAGGTTACTTTTTATTTAGTTTTTGAGTAGAAGACCTAAGTAGGCTATTATAGATTACTAGCTGACCCGGCAAACGTTGTTCTGCCATAAAAATAATAAAATGTCAAAAAAAAAATTTAGGGGTGCATTACCCCTAACATTTAGGGGGATGAAAAATAGATGTTGGCCGATTCTCATAGATACCGGATAAGCACAAAAATTTTCATCAAAATCGGTCAAGCCGTTTCGGAGGAGTATGGCAATGGCAACGAAAACTGTGACACGAGAATTTTATATATTAGATAATACGTTCAACGTTTGAAGTACTTCCTAGTTACAAGGAAGCACTCGTAAATTCTGGTTACGCCAGGAGCCTTAGGCCGTGTACAGATTTGCGAAATGTAGCATGCAATATAACATGAAAGGAGCATTTCACAAGTGTGGACGCAGGGCGCGCACGAACCGAGCAAGTACGTGCACGCATCTGTTTCCGGCATGCGTTCCGCAGTACAGACACACGCAACCCGTCCACACTGGCGATCCATGCACTCTGCCGCGCCCCTTTGTGTTCGCCGAAAAAACCGACAAATGGCGGATCGCGACGCGCATGTGTTGAAATGCTTATCTGTTCTTGCGCGTAGTGAGCACGGTGCGTGCGCGCAAACTGTCCACACTATGGGAATTTTGTTACATTGCATGATACATTGCGACAATGTGGACGGCAAATTCTTTCATTGCGTGTTACATTGCATGCTACATTTCGCAAATCGGTACACGGCTTTAGCAACCCAGTCTTATTTGAAAACAAACTAGACAGTTTTGGCACATTCTTGTTATGATACAAGTGCCCTTTACTGACGTTAAGATTAAATTTTAATATCACAAGATAACCTTTACATTGCGGAGGCATTTACTAAATTATTGAACATATTTGTACGCCTATGTTATACTGTTGGTCAGCAGAATTAAGGGAAGTCCATTAAAAGGCACTTGTGTCCAATTAAGAAGCAAATATGGCCGCTGAACAATGATTCCATCCAACGCAAACAATACGTGAACCGCGTCAGTTAATTATTTACCTCACTTTTTATAATTAACAGCTAGCTAACATTCTTAATAATGAACATATTTTTCATAACAACGTAATTTTATTATGTTAACAATGTTACATTATTAGCTTATATTTCTTTTTATGTTCGAATAAATTTTAATGGGTGTGAGGAATTATTTAGTGATAGTGTTTTAGAGAATGGCGAATTACTTTACAGTAACTGAGTAAAGTTCTTGTGTTTTGTAAGGAATGAAGGAGGATAATATAATATTTAGCTGTGTTGTCATCATAACATTACTAGTATTGCTGTTTTATACGTTTTATTGAATAACAATATCCCGTATTCGGGGAATAGACATATGAGGCGTGACTTTATATTACTTAATTCTTTGGACGAATATATTTTATGTTTCTAAAGATTATCAAATTCGGAGATGTTATTTAAAGAGATGATGACAAAATGATTGTAAGTCTGAAATTTAGGGAGAAACATTTGTGTATAAATACAGCCAAAAGTTGAACGATAATACTAATTAAAAGAAAACATTTGCCTTCTGATGGAATGTAGTAACAAATAAATACAATACCTTTATTTTTCAATTCAATGTCATGGATAAACGGTGTAAATAACAGTGCAACTGAACGCGAACAAAATACTTGAATTTTCATCTTTATTATAACATTGTGAGTGACATCTTAGATACGGGATATGGCAACCGTATTCTTTTTAAATCTATAATCAAATTAAAAAATGATTATCTATTATACATAAACAATTTGATGTATATAAGGCATGATGTTTTTAGGTAGTATGTACTTAAAATAATAAATTAGGTGTTTTGTTTAACTAACCAAATTGCACAAACAATTCTCTCTTAGTATCTAATTAGCGAATGAAAACCATTCTACTGTGGAATTTGCTTTCGCTGATGCTGTGCAAACAGAATTGGGAATCTGTGATGAGAATTTGTTTTAGATCATTGTTTCAGTAAATAGCGTTTGGATTCGTTTTGTTTGTGTTTGATTTGCGATTTGTGGTTGACATTTTATCCACAAATTGATGAAAAATATATTTAGTTTTATTCCTATTTTAATATGCAAACAAACACGTCTAGATATATTTTATTTATTCTTCGTTCCAAAAATATTCGACTTGTATTTTTTTAATAGCTAGAGGTCATCAGACAGGCAAATGGCCCACCTTGGCAGGTGGTCACCGTCGCCTATGGACGTTTGCAACATCAGAGGCATTACCAACGCGCTGCCGGCTTAAAATACTAATGAAAATAAAACATGTAATTCAATAAATATTAGGTACTTCAGTGTTATTTACTCAATACGAGTTAAAAAGGTCTTTAATTTGTAAGAGACGTAGACGTATTCTGCTAAATGACATATCTATAATTGACCCCAAATTGTAAAGCTCCGTAACATTTTTCGGGTCCGATTAGCTATTTACTTGTAATAGTTGCTACTATGTATCTAGATTTATAAAATGTTAATAAATTAGCAGCATCCCTGATTTGATTTTGAATCACAAGTGGCTCTTAAGGAAATTAATTACCATAGATGTTAAAAACTATAATTATAATGTTTTTATTTTGACGCGGATAATGCAAACAACACTGGATGTTTACAGTCTTATAATAGTCCGAAAGAAGGTGCCGTTACCCTTTGCTGTCTTTGAATTATGAAAAAGAGTAAACTAAACGTATTTCGCTATGATTTTTTAAGTGATGGATGAATCTACTCTTACTAGCTACTCTTATAACAATTAATAATTTGTTAAAATGTCAACACTTTAGCGGTTTAAGATTCACAGTACTATTATATAATAAACTGTTTAAAATTTATTTATATCTAAACATAAAACCAATGAACAGACTCTGATGATAATTACCAAACCAGACTCAGAGGGCTTAAGAGGTTTAAATAAATAAAAACACATTTAATTTCACGCAAGTATCAATGGAGATAGTTCGCGGTATTCCAGAATTTATAGTCCACGAACGAGCAATATCTTTCCCGTATAAAGCAACATGACTGTACAAAAACGTATGAGCGAAACACTAACGAATGGATGAAAAATGTGAATCGGAAAATCTGTACAGCTCTCATCAATTAAATATTTCTGAGCCATTAGCGCAGGTGGCAAGCAACGTAATGGAAACCATTAGAGTCGCCGGCCACTAGTGTACCACACCCGCATAATATGTGTTATCTGCGTATAAATTCATATAAAACTGATTTAAGTGTATGATGGACTTTGACTCACAAATTATGTTTTATGTGTGCAATGGATTGCTTCTTTTTTGGGTAGTATTTAATGTAGGTGGTTATTGAGTAGGTATATGTGAGACGGAAATCTACCCCGGTATGTTGGGAGTCGGCGCATCACTTGACTCTGTAGAGTGTAGAGTATATGGCGATGGAATGCGCTGCATGGGAGTCCACATACAGAACAGTCAAATCTATCATTACGGAGCATAATAGCCGAAATGCTCTGCAATAAATCCTGTTGGCAGGATTTGGTCGCATGTTAGCCAGACGAGTTGCTGCAGAAAGACGGTGACCCCCCACAGAACTTCGCCGGCTCCCCCCGGAGCTGGCGTGGTACCTGTGATCAGGTTTCCTCGGGATAAAAAATATAGGTGGTTGTTACGTACTTAAACGTAAATAAAAGTACAAATACGTACTTAATGTACATACGTAACATTTGCCTTTCTAATTATGACATTCTTTTAAAAGATACGGTCTCTTGTGATAAGGAAAGTAACATTGTGTACACAGTTTTAATAAAAAAATTATCTTAGCATTTGTCCAAATTATATAAGGTTATGCATACGCTTGCGTTGTACTTCGAGAGAAATGGACTAAGAAAGGCAAAACTAGAAATGGGGGTGAAAAACTTATTATCTGTTCTTAGAAGAGATCAGATTTTCGTTCATTAAATTTTGAAGACTTTATGCAGTAATTAATAATATGTAGTAAAAATCCACATTGGTCTAAAAAAAACATCAGTTAGTCCGGCTTGATAGCGAATTAAAATAATAAAAAAAATATTAAGATTAAAACAAAATTCATACCAGCTTGATATATTATACCAGCCATACCAGCTTGTTATAAAATTGCTCCCATATTTTGATTTGTATATATTAGATAAAATATTATTGTATATATTAGAGAAAATATTGCTTATAAATTAGTATTGTTTATTTTAGTACCTTCTTTACTTGCTCAGAATACGTGCTATTACAAGTATAGTTACTCGTATAAAACAAAGCCGAACTGAATAGGTATCTTGATATTTGAAAAAATGATTAAAAATACTTAATTTAACTATTATCTATTATACTATATATCTTTAATTATTTTTAAAGAAAAATAGATTCCTCTTTTTCTTTAAAAAGGTTACTATTTTTTGTACCGATAGCTATAAACCCACTATAATATAAAGGAACTCAAAGTTAATACCGGCGCGTATTTTAGACATCACTTGAGGATGAATTATTGCACTCTCAACTGGGCTCAGGTCCAACACCGGACTTATACTTCAGTGATTTAATAAACTCCAATATTTCTTAGTATTTATTTTTTATGTTTGTAGAATTCATAAAATTATTAAAACAGTTGTCAAATCTATGTTTGTGCATGCGGGTCGCATTTCGATGTAGAACAGAATGTTCTTGTAATCTAAAAAGTCTTTAGCCATCATCACTTGGACGATAACTTCCACCAATCATGCAAATCAACGTGAATTATTGGTATAAGTTAATATGATGACGGGCAAAAGTGGTATGCCTCCGTTAATGCATTTTCTAGGACAAACATTAATCTAACTGTATGACACTCAACGCTTCCGACTTCTTGGAATGGTTTAACTTTCATCAAACTATCTACATTACTCAAACTTGCAATGTTCTCGCTGCAGTTGGTCGCTATCAAAATTGAGTATTATGAGCATAAAAGATTTTGTAATCATTCTCATTTAACTTTCTTTTTTTAAGCTATAGCTGGAGTTTAGCAAACAAGCAAACGGCCCACCTGATAGCAGGGGGTAACCGTCGCCTATGAACGTTTGCAACACCAAGGGCTTTACAAGGCACTGCTGACCTCAAAGAAGAGGAATTTGAACCTGGGTCACCAATGCCGGATACAACGTTATTTATGGCGGCATGCTTAAAACCAGGGGTTGTAGCCATCCCACCACCTTGGGGGTTTTTGTCGCTTTTACTCCTAGTTTCTTACGTACTCCGCCCATGCACGGAGAAAATCTAGTTAAGATATTATTGTAATATTAGTGGTCTTTTTAGAAGTTTTTTTTGGTTACTCTATTAAGTATTATTCTAGGAAAATACTTCGGTGTTTCTTTTTGTGTATACTCCTCCGACACTCTCCCTTTTCTTGACCAAGGAGCACGAGAAAATATATGGGACAAGTGTAGCAGATTTTTATAGAGCTGCTGAAAGTTCGTTACAGTAAAATGAAAAACCGAATGGTATATCCTTCCTTTGTTATCTGTAAGTTAGCCGAACGAAATGGGGTAGCCCTATTTTTTCGTTGGTAAGAACCTAAGGATTTTAAGCTTTGAGACAAAACAACTGGGTGCCGGACGGTAACCACAGATAACGGGTGGGCCGATTGCCTGTCTGTAGACCTACACAAAAAAAAATCTGCATAAAACATTCGGATTCAACCAGACCAAAAACCGAAATAAAAAAACCACAGCATTTGAGCCTCTTTCAATAAATGTTGGAGTGACTAAAATGCGGATATATTTTCGTTATATCCATGAGCAAAGCCATGTGTAATATCTGCCGCGATTCTGGCTTGCAGCGATTGAAAGTAAATTATCTACGGTGGCTAGTTTTTTGCCGGGCGGCCACCGGCGCAGTCTGTATTGCCAGCGCTAATTGTTTTCATTTTTTCGAGCGCACGGCCTGCCTACGGACTGACGGCTCACACAGATTTGTTTTTATCACTGTGTTATATACATCTATAATAACTTTGTGCTTTTTTCCCTGATAATTAATTTATTGATGGGTTATGCAGGTATTCCATGATTAGACGTGGTTAACAGTACTTACTATTTGACATTTGGCATGACTAGCGCTTTAATGGCGAACAAGACTATTTCATTAAATAGAAATCTAGACGAACTCGAAATATTTGAAATTTTTTTATGGATTGATGATTAAATATATCTGACTCATATAGTAGCAAGTCTCACATTTTGTTTTTTGTAAAAGTTCTTGTTGAATTGCTTAATTAAGAAATATCTCAGTGAGCTCACCGACATTTTTATTTAATTCACTAAACATTTTATTCGTGCGCTGTTTCTAGACGGACTTGTGTTAAATTTTTAATGCAAGAAACGCGACTCAGAGGCCACAGTAATGGGAGAGTAAATATCGCAGTGCTTCTTATGAATGAATAATAAATATCGACCGACAGTACGTTGCAAATACAGCCAACAGGAATTCAGAAATTCGTCTGGATTTAGATGGGTTTTAAATAACTATAGCGTATGATAACAGCTTCGAGAATGCAAATATGTTTTATCAAAATATATCTTAAATTTTCGGAGTCCAAAGATGTTTGGTGAATGTTTAAAACTTTATAATGATTAAATCGAATTTATTTATTTATAATTTGACCATTAAGTAGGTAGGTAGGTCAGTACAATAAAATCTAATTCTACGCTTTACCATTCAGTCCACCAAAGTGAGATTATCTTAGTTTATTTACAACTTGAACTAAGAAGCTCGTTTGAAATAATTATTAAACCGTTTTGAAGTTCATGACAGTGACTGTTATTTGCTTCTCCTTTTGTAAGGAAAAAACTATTTCAGAGCCTCAGACGATGTTCAGAAAGGAAAAAAAGCGCTGGCACCGGGGTAGAGCAAGAGAAGTGGTCGCATTAGGCGCCAGGTGGTAAGGGGCGGGGCGGGGCGAACAGTGTTTCAAAACACCAAAAAAATTCCCGCTCCTGTTTACAGTATTAATCGATCAAGGGATGCATTTTAAATGCAAGAGTATAACACCCAGGTGTGTATTTCAAAGACTTTTGCATTATAAAAACTGATGAACTTTGAGTGACATTTTCATGAATAAAAATTAAATAAATTCTTAAAACTTAACTGTCCAAGATAATTATTTCAAATAATTATCGGCTGATAGAACATCTTTGGGCGCATGTTTTTCATTTTTTATTTTTGGAAAATCGCCTGTGGATATCGAGTAATTTTTTATTTAGATTTTCGTTTTAATTTTTCTCCTTAAAAACTCAAAAAAGGGACTAGCGCTGTAAGATTGCTTGTAACAAGACCAACTGATAAAAAAAACCACATTCCACTATTGCGGATTTTAGAAGTAATTACACTTCAAAAATAGTGTTAGGGTTGTCACTCTATTTGACCTTTATCCATTTTATTTAGTTTTAACTATATTTTTTTCCTACATTACTATCCTATCAAAAATACTACCAAAAAAAGAAAACGAAAATCTGAAAAAAATATCCACAGGCGATTTTCCGAAAATATAAATTAGAAAACATGCACCTAAAGATGTTTTATCAGCCTATAATTATTTTAAATAATTATCTTGGACAGTTTTAAGAATTAATTAATTTTTTTTATGAAAAGGTCTCTCAAATTTCATCATTTTTTATAATAAAAAAGTAATTGAAATACACACATACCCAGATGTATTTTAAATACTTTTTTATTCTTGCATTAAAAATGCACCCCTCGATCGATTAATACTGTAGACAGCAAAGATAATTTTTTTGGTGCTTTGAAACACTGTGGGGCGCAAAAAATCAGTGAGTCTTTTTTTGCGGTAGAAGAAAATGACTGATAGGTTACGGAAGAATTTAAAACTACCATATGTGTCGTCTTAAGCTAGGTGTGATCCATCGTAACTAGACAAAAGTTATTCAAAATAATGCCGTGAAGACTCAAACTAGGGACACCACGGAGACATAGTGTAGTAACACTAATCGTCCTCGTGGTACCAGCCTCTAGTAGAGACTAGACAAGATGGAGTAAGTTAAGATTTATTGGATATAATTGTAATATATAGATTATATTGTCCACCCAATATTATTTACAAAGTAACAATTTTAAACGTATAACTAGTGCACAATAGGTGGCTTTATCGCTAAGAAGCGATTTCTTCCAGACAACCTTAAGATCATAATACATTCTAGAGCGTTTTATAATAAAATACATAATCAAATAATAGTGTTTAAGATTGAATTTAAAAAAAATTATTGTTCGCTATTTACAAGAGAACCGTAAGATATTAAGTATTTTTTTAAAGTAAATATATACGGTAGATTACGTGAATTTGACATAAATAAAACAGTATTAAATGCATTTTATATTGTTCAACGTTTATAAATTCTACCAAAATTCTGTTTGAAAGAAGGGTTGCCTTAAAATATTCCACCAAATATGCGATACTAGCAGTTGCCAGTAATCGTATTAAGCACGGACGAAAAAGATAAAACTGAAAACTGACGTGAAATTTGGTATAAAAATAAAAGTGTGGTTATTGCATTGAACAAGCAATTTTCGGCGTTGCTGTGTCATGTATATATACATTTTGATTTTAAAAGCTCACATCTTAGCTTGTTTACCGAGAGAGAGTACTTAGATGTACTGTGTTATTTCTACATAATGTGGTTTTGTAATCATTAAGGACATATGGAAGGAACTAATACCTAAGGGACAGGCCATGCCTAGGTTAGGTGTTAGTGCTAGAATAAGTTTATAATTATGCAAAACATGTGTCAATAAAGAAATTTTTATTTATTATTATTTATTTATATTTAAATAGCTTTCAGAGTTTATTAACAAATAATAATATATATTACTTATTCTTTAAACAATATCACAGTATATTGATGGCTATTATAAAATAATAAATAGTATTCAAGTATACTTTATCGCATATCTCCCCTAAAATTGCACATTGACTGCTGTCAATGCTTTTGGATACAAATCGTGATTGTGACATTTTTGGGGATGATTGGAATAACTTCTTGACATTATATTTTCAGTTCTGTGAGACATCGTAAAACAATGGCTGACTTGTATTAATTGTTTTCAGTCAGTTATTACTAATTAATGTAACTGGCTGCACTGTTTTAATTAATTTAAATAAATAAAAATTAAATTATAATGTAACTTGTATTAAATAAAGAAAGTTGTACCAAAAATTGGAGGTCAGATCTCAGAGATAAAGGTACACAATTAAAAAAACCAGGACCTCGAAGGTTGAGTGACTTGTCGAACTACTCAACTTGAGATGTTTCAAAATTTTATTAATGTATGTTAATAATGATGCAGTTTGCCCAGTACTGGGCTCAGGTCTCTCTCTTCAAAGAAAGAAGAGTATACCTGCTGCATTTATCCAAGCCAGTTTGTGGGTTACATAAACTGGTGTCAGCATTCATCATGTATTCCTTCACCGACGGTACGTGGCGTGGTGTTAAAATATGCATTAGACGAAAAAAACTAGCTACTTAAGTCGAATCAACGCACTTTTATTAACTTTTCAAAACAACTATATACTTTCAGTCTCTATACATTTATCGGCATATTGTATTATGTATAATAAAAATATCCGAGTCCAGAGCTTTGAGATTCATTCGTCCGTATCATTTTTAAGTTGGGTCGAATGAACTTATAAATATTTTAGAATACATAATTTAGCTCGGGATACATTCCAAGACAGTGCACTCCTTCCAAATCCGAGAGTAGATAACCCTCGAAGAGCTTCATGGTATGGGACATGACCTTAATGCCTCGACAATTACCGCACTCCTGCACCAACCTGTTGAAGGCGATCGACACGTTTGCCTTTGGGCTTCACGCGAGGTCCATGACAAGAAGACGGTGTTGTGTAGTGAGACTCTCACCGGGTATGACCTTGCAGTTAGTTACTTTGCTGATGTGATGTCTCCTAATGACTAGGAAGTTGATTTGGGTAGCATTCCTCCCGCTCTTTTAGATGATGAGATGCTCGGGTCTCTTTTAGAAATAAATACGTGTTCACGATGGCAAGGTCGGCAGCCGCATACGTATTGAGGATGTCCTCAACTTCCACGTTGCGGCTACCATACCCAAATCCACCGTGAACACGCTCAAATTCTCCACATTTATCATTCACATGACAGTTTAGATCTCTACCCAAAACGATGGCATGTGACAATGGAATCCCACGAGGCACTTCTCCGAGTAGATTCCAAAACGCTATCTTATCCACGTTGCTACAACCGGCCTGTAGCACGTAGGCACTTATCAAGTGGGTGGCTACCCCACCGATAAGCACCCTCACAACCATAAGCCGATCACTACAGCGCTTCATCTCCAAAATGTCCTCCTGGAGCTCCTCCGAGAGCACTGGCGAACCCATTTTCCCCACCAGGTGCACCCGTGTAGATAAGATTGTAGCCATTCCCAATAAACCGGGATCTGCTGGCCTTCCACCGAGTCTCCTGCAGGAACGCCACGGTCACTCTCTACCTGGAGAGTACATCGGCCAACTCTCTCGCGTATCCAGTCAGCGTGCCAATATTCCAAGTTGCGAAGCGGAGTTTCGTTTTGGATGGGGCTAATTTCATTAGCCGTGTTCACCCACGCCACGGGAGCCCTAGTTCACTTGAAACAGAGGTCGAATGAAGTTCCTGTGCGTCGTTATGCGGCGACGCCCTATCCGTGACAAATCCTTTTCTTGTACGTACCATTGTTTTTTTTGCTGGTTTTGATTTTTACGGGAGCGACTGCCGTCCTACCTCTTAACCTCTAAAGGGAAACCTAGAGGTCTCCTCCTCCTTCCCTTGCCGCATGCAAGCTGGCAGAAGGAGTAACCCATCAGTCGCCTTTTACGACTCCCTTGGGATGATTTGAGGTATTTTATTGATGATTCCGGTAAGCTCCTTTATAATATACAATAGTGAGTTTTTGTAGTTAAGTTTTCCAATAAATTAATAAACTTGTTGTATCTACAACTGAGTTGAAATACTTGGAACAATAATTAGACGCTAGGATAATGTAACTTAGAAGAAAATTCGTTGTTTTAATTTCATCATGTGATCAATGATCATAAATTTACTCATGTATATTTATATAATTCTTTTTATAAAAATATAAGCAGAGAAAAGACAATAAATTATTTTAAATGTAGGATAAAACATAGCTATCATTTTTCAATATCCGCTTAATACCGATTATACATTAATTTGAAAAAACCCAAAGCACATAAAACACTTTAAAACCACCAGTTTTTCTAGTAAGTCCATAAATATTCAAGACGCGAAAGTATGTCAAGACCCCTATCATTGATCACCTCTATGATGGGATCGACAGAAGGGATCGTGTTGAGATGTTTGCTTAGGACCCGCTACATCTCAGACGTCAAATATTTGAAACAGTTGATGGCATAACGCCCCAGGTCGTGTGTCATTCGAGTGTTTTCGTCGATTTGCTTGTAACCGAACAATCGAAAATATGTTTGAGTAGTGAACAATGTTGCACTAAAAATTACGGTGGTAAGTTTTTTGAATTTACAAATTTAACACTGTTTTATTATGTACTCGTGTTTAATTTTTAAGCCTTAGTAGGTCGACGGTGATAATTCCCCAGAGTTCCCCAAGTCATCAGCCAATCATTGTCCACTGCTGAACGTAGGTTTACCCCAGTTTGCACCACAAATCCCGAATGCTTGCTTTTCTCATCCAGCTTCAACCGGCAATATTATCAGGTCATCAGTTCATTGGACTGGGGGGTGTCCTAAGTTATGTTTGCCTAAACGCGATCTCCACTCATGTCACATTTGCTCCAACGTCCATCGGACTTGCGACAAACGTGACCGGCCGGCCCATTGCCACTTCAGCTTGCATATTTTACGAGCTATATCGGTTACTTTGGTTTTCCTACGGATTTTCTCATTTTGGCTTTTGTATATAAGAGAAACACTTAACTAGACCGCTCCATAGCCCGTTGAGTGACTTTAAATTTATGAACCAGTCCAGCCATCAGTGGCCACGTCTCGGCTCTGCAGACCAATATTGGTAAGACGCATTGCTCAACGGTTTTCGTTTTCAAGCACTGAGGGATAGTTGGTGGCTTATACGCGTGCTTGGATTACTAAATGAATAAATTTAATGTTAATAAATTGGAAATATACTGGACTGAAAGCGGACTTCATCGGTTTCATTCACACGTAGTCTTTTCTTAAAGAAATTTTGATCCCAGACTGGCTCGGTTTATTAGAAGTTCGAAAGAGGTGTCTGTATTATTCGTTGTTTTAGTATTTGCTAAAACACTGTTTTTTGTATTGGTGTCTATTCTACTAATATATTTATTATAATTCGTCGTCAGGAAACAGAGTAAGGAACTTCCTCACAATACGTGCAGTATCTAAGAGAGCAGCTGTCTTCTGTATCTGACCCTTAAGCCAGAGATCAAGTGGAGCCTTTCAAGGTGTCGGTCAAGACTCTTCGCCATCAGACCAGTCACCGATACTACTATCGGAACTACGATTGTATTGTCAAATTTCCATATAGCAGTAATCTTATGTGCGAGATCATGCAAGCCAAAATATTGTTGCTAATAAGATGTGTCATTAATTTTGATCTCAAAATGGATGTAAGCAACTTGTAAATAGTTAGTAGACAAGTAATGGGTCTGTAATTTTTAGCTTCAGTGGTACTATCGGTCTTATGGAACAGATGGGTGACACCAGTAGTCATAAAAGATGGAAGCAGTTCAGCATTTATGGCTTCCTGGAATTGACTAGCTAAACAGGGTTGCGAACTTTTGATCCACTTTATGCAAAAATTGTGCAATCTATCTGATCCTGGGTTCTTCCAATTCTGTGAGCTACGTATTGTACAACAGATGTCATGTGGTTCAAGGGTTATCGGCTCCATATCAGCTATCTCGTAGCAAGCCTGTTTAATCAGTTCAGTCCAGTCACCATTCTTGTGACTGATTGGCACCGACCAGATATTGCTTCAGAATGTTGTCATTGTATCAATGTCCAGCCCCTGACACTCAAGCACAGGGTTACCTAGTTGCTCCCATTTTCTATACACTCTTTTCTGATCACTTTGAAATTGGCGGTTCAAGTTATATCGACCAGTATGCCCTGACAAACCCGACCAGCCCACGCTTTAACTTTTTGTTTAAAAAAATCAACACGTTCTGTAATCCTGCCTCGATATTCTTCTGGGCTTAAATTGGTACTTGCAAAGGCTTGATTTACAAAACGTATATTTGGTCTGTAGTTACTGGATTCGAAATGTATTAGTTTCGCTATGAGAGTTCCAGTTCTATCTATACGACATTCTATCCTCTTCTGCCACAATGGCTTACCGTCGTAATATTGCTGGCCTTAGTCATGGTTAGATAACTGAATTCCAGCTGCACGGCACATAGTAACAGCACCGCAATAAAGGATACCGCGTTTCGACAAGGTCTTTGCTTTCCCTAAAATACGGGCATAACAGAGAATCTAGAACTCCCATTAATAAGAGGTTAAGCGTGGGTAAACGTGTTAAGCGCGGTCTGTGTAATGTAGGCATGTCTTTATAATCTTGAAACGCCTTTTTCAAAGTACTCCTCATTATCCTGGCTGCATACATTACTAACCAAAGATACACCGACAACTGGTTCGGGCGGAATGACTGGTATTTGTTTTATGTTGCGAGACACCTCTCCCGTTGTCGGCGGGCATGTTGTAGTGATAATTTATTGGTTAGTATGTATTTCATTATGAAGACGAGCAAGTGTAGGCTTATCCAACAAGTGCAACCGCTGGATAGCCTTTACTTGATCCGAAGCCGTTGAGCGGTTATACTTATACAGAGAATAACTCTGGAAGAAGGATCTGAAACAGAGACATCATACGTTCACGATACGCAGTAAGGTGAACTCCTAACTCTGTCGCCTCAAAGTACGCTCGCATGACATTCTCGTTTATTTCTTGAGTCCATCGCATGCGGCGCACTACACCATCAGTAGCGGGAGCCAGACGCGGGGCGTGTCCCACAGGCTCCAAGAATGCTGATGGTGGCCGTCCACGGCTCTGCGTAGATCTTCGTAGCGGAGCTGACGGCGCTGCATCCTCCTCATATCTTTTTTTTATTGCTGTGGGACAGCAGACAGGCTGACAGCCCATCTAGAATTTAGCAATTACCGTCACCTATGGGTGTTTGCAACGCCAGTGGCATCGCGAAAACGCTGCTGACCCATAAGGGTACAGGAACTTGGGTCACTAATGCCGGAACACAATACAAGGTTATTATGGCGGCATACTTAAGACCAAACGTGGTCGCCATCCAGACGGGATTGGGGCCCTACCACGTAACTGGGGTGGATTGTTTTGTCGCCTTTTACGACAGGCCGACCCCGACTGCAGAGGTGAGTATTCTTTCTACGCCCCTGCACGGATGAAACGCGTTACGCGCAGTTACATGTTCTCTTACATTATGTCTTATGTCCAAGTGGGAGATCTGTTAAATGTCAAAACTATTGACATATAAGACTTACTAATAACGTTTCGTTATTACAGTGACAAAGTGATGTAAAAGCCAAAAATGTCATATCAAACTGAACCTTAAGCTTATGTTAGGTTTAAGAATGTTTCACATCGATAATGGTAACAATAGATAGGAAAAGCCAGACCTGTTTACGTATTTTAACTAGTTGTGTTGCGTATCAAGAGTTACAATTGCTAGGTGGCTCCAAATCCCTTTGGATAGCAACCACCCTTGGTCTCTGTATATGCCGCCATAATAACCTGAAGTTCTGTTCCGGAATTAATGACTCAGGTTCCAGTTAACGGCCGGCAGCGTGTTAGCGGTGCACCTGGCGTCGCATACATCCATAAACTCCATATTTATATTTCGCACTACGTAGGGTAAAAGCGCGGTTTTTACTACGTGTTTCTAATTACCATTTGTTTTCTATTTTTGGTTTAGTTTATAAATTAATCAATGTTTTTTTATTTTATTTAAGTCGAGTTTTATTTTTTTAAGTCGAAAAGATACCCTAAATTTCCGGATTGTGGCCACGATCAAAAGGCATACCGGTGTATGAATTTTACTGATTAGGATATTCACAACTCTCACAAAAAATTTATCGATGCCCGAATAAAATAAAGTCTCTAAAGCCAATTTGTGTAAAAGTGTCAAAAAACTTTTATAAACACACTTTTAATTAGCAAAGATCGCATATAATGAGTTCTTTGAAAAGATTTTATAACAGCCGCGGGATTATGTCGGAAGAAAATAGAGGAGGGTACAGAAAAAAGAACACGATGGTTCAGAAAACATCTGTGGTTTGTGTGAAGGAGGGTTTGAAGAAATCGCTTCGCATGTGTAAACACAAGCCATTCTAAAATATTTTTTTAATGTAATGATAATCTTTACATTACACACAAACCTTTAAAATAATGTTGCATTAATCTACTTCAGATTTTGTAATTATGTATGGTGTCATTGTATTAGGTATACCTAACAATGACAATAGGTGCTGGCTTATGAAAATATACTACGTTGATGCGTTTTATTGATTCAATGTTCCTTCTTTTTTATTATGATTTTTGAAACATTTGCGGCATAACACCATCCAATCTTAAAATTTAACGCCATTTTTGTTTGTTGCAAACCCCGCTAAAATTCTCATTTGATATTGACATCTCTCGATGTCAATATCAAAACCCGCTAAATCAAGAGGTTAGTTTCAAAACCCCCGTAAAGTGAATTTACTTTCGCTCATAATACCTGATTTATCATGTCATAGTAGATTGTTTGACTTTTTTCTATTATCTAATTGCTTGAAATTAACATTTTTACATTACAGAAATATTTATCTGGCATCAGAATTTAATTGTACAATTTTATTGATTTACGGGTTTCCAAGAAATATCGATATAGCGGGTTTTGCAACTACACGCCTCTAATATGTCCCACGAAGCACTTCTCCGAGTAGATTCCAAAACGCTATCTTATCGGCGTCGCTACAATCGACCTGTGGCGCGTAGGCACTTATCAAGTGGGTAATTACTCCACCGGTAAGTACCCCCACAACCATAAGCCGATCGCTACAGCATTTCAATTGCAAGATGTCCGAGAGCACTATGGCTAACTCATTCTCCCCACCAGGTGCATCTGTGTAGATCAGCTTGTAGCCATTCCCAATGAACCAATCTGTTGGCTTTCCACCGACTCTCCTGCAGAAACGCCACGGCCTCCCTTCGCCTGGAGAGTACATCGGCCAACTCCCTCGCACGTCCTATTAGCGTGCCAATGTTCCATGTTGCGAAGCGGAGTTTGGATTGGGCTAACGTGCCCGTGCTCGCCCACGGCACGGCAGCCCTTGTCCACTTGTCACAGAAGTCGGACGAAGCTTCAGAGCGTCGTTTTGCGGCGACGCCGTATCCGTGACTGGACCTTTTCTTGTTCTAACCATTTTTTTGCTTGGCTGGTTTTGGATTTTGCGGAGCGACTGCCGTCCGACCACCCAACCCCTAGAAGAAAACCGAGAGGTGCACTTTCTTTGCCGCATGCAAGCTCGCAAAGGAGTAGTCCATCAGTCGCCTTTTACGACTCCCTTGGAATGACCTGGGGTGACCTTGGAAAATGGAAAATTTCGTCCAATTAAAGTGAAAATGGCAAACGGCTAAAATTCAGTGGTTAAACGCTATTTGTCCTAGATTCGATGCGGTCACATGAAGGGTCAGAATCGAGCCAAATTACTCTCATGTGAATACCTAATGAAATTGGACCCGGAAATGTAAACTGCGAAAGGGCTTTGTTTATTAAATAATAGACAACAAACTTCCGTTTGTCTAGGTATATTTGAGGAGGACACCGAATTTTTGTTACGGTAGTAACAATAAATTTGCATTCGTAAAACAGCTGAGAATTTTTATTTGTTCCGACAACGATAAAACAAAACTGGAGAAGGTTTAAACTGTCGTTAAGTTTTATTAAGGACATTTATATTTATAAACGAAAGCCTAAAACGTTTAATTGAATATCGACTTAAAACCTCGATTCGTATAAATAAACTGAATCAATTATTTTTAAGATTCATGACGATGGTAGTCGCTGTTTTATTCTTGAATTTTTTAATTTTTTTTAATTCCTGTAGGACAGCAGACAGGCTGACGGCCCACTTAGAATTTAGCAGTTACCGTCACCTATGGGTGTTTGCAACAACAGTGGCATCGCGAAAACGCTGCTGATCCATAAGGGTACCGGAACTTGGGTCACTAATGATGGAACACAACATAAGATTATTATGGCGACATACTTAAGACCAAAGGTGGTCGCTATCCAGACGGGTTTGAGGCCCTACCACGTAGCTAGAGTGGGTTGTTTTGTCACCTTTTACGATAGGTGGACCCCGGCTGCAGAGGTTAGTATTCTTTCTCCGCCCCTGCACGGATAAAAAAGAATGTCATACAATATCTTTCAAATTGAAATACTCTCATAATATAAGACCAAAAATTCTCAATATAGCCATTTCTCACCATTAGAAATAAAAATAGGGCTAAATATGGCCCTATCCATTTAATTTAAAAGTATGACAGCAGTCATTTGGGGAGCCCCGTTATATCCTCCCAATATCTGTGGTACCAGGGGTATCTTTGCTCGCAAATAACCATTTTGCTAATTATCAAAACTCCAATACGAGATTTTCTTTTCACTGTCGGAGAATCGGTTAATACTATTAAAATCAATTTGGTTATATCGATTCCTTCTCTTTGTGCCTCTTTGGTCAAGATAAGGAGGAAGTCGTGGAAGACCATCTACGCAAAAAAATGAGACAGCAGTTTCTCCTTGTAACAATACTATAGTATTCCTATAGGCATCGCACTGGCTCGACAATACTCTATGTATAACACTTGTCGATGTATATCTGCATGTCACATATATCTTGGCTTTTGTATTTTGATAGTGAAAGTGACATCTTCATAACAGATAATATAAGAGACTGCGTGGGATAAATGCATGCCATATCGTACCAACTAACACCCTAAAGTAATTTCGTTACATGGATTTTTCTGGAGTATTTCCCCCTCCACTGACTTTTGGACTAACAAAAATGTACGGCATGTGAAAAAATGTTATCTATGCATAAAATACTTTCAGAATAAATTAATTTAATGTTGTGTCAAATCACCCCCCGGACTACGGAAGAGAGGGGGTTGCAAACCTTGATCTTTTCGCCTTGTCGCTTGATTTTTGTACGGCGTTGAGGAATAATGGATTAGAAGAGGTATTGAAACTGTATGGAACCGATGCCGTACACAATCAAATGACCAAATTTACCCTGAAAATCACAAAAAAAATTCCGACTTTGTGGCGCACTATTTTTGTACGGCACTACGCGTTTTCTCATTATTTTTCATGGATCTATTGATGGTTAGAATGCCGTACAAAAATATATGACCAAAATGTACCCGCTTGCTTTTGAATTCTCACCTGCACTCAGTTGGACAGCTTACAAGTGACGGCATAGTGCTGAATCTTATTATTTTATGCCCTTCTATTTTTCTACATAGGTCTCCTGGTAACCACCAAATGACCCATCAATTTTTGAGACGGACCTGTAGTCTAATAGACTAAATATTATACACTTTATATACTTAACCTCAACTCTTAGGCTTCGAAGTAAAACTTTGGGTCCAATTGGGATTAATCACAAATAAGAAGAAGAACTAATGAAATGAATGCGTTACGTGATAAATAAGTGGTATCAAACTTGGAGATGAACCTAAAGGTTCAAATATCTCACGAAAGCATGCATCTCTTAGGCAGTGTGCGTATTATAAAACTATTGCCACATATTTAAGACGAAGGAAAACATAGTGAACAGACCTACATACCAAGATTATCAGTATCTGAAACGATTGCGATTTTTTAAATTAATTATTTCGAAATATTGTAATGTTCAAAGTATTTTGCCAATAACTACTAATATATTGTATCGTCTTGGATTGAGGTGAAACTGCTGAGTAATAAATGAGTTATAGTGTTATTTTATTAGATTGCTGAATGAATATTCAATGATAAATCAGAATATTTTAGGAGATAATTAATTTGATTGCGAAAATGTTATGAGCATTCAAACATTATTCAGTTATAGTTATTCAAATATTATGAAATGTTTGAATAACTTCGATATGTTAAATATTTAATAAACGAGACTGATCTTCGAAATTTCCAACCTCTATCACAAGCATGTGCGCTAGCAAAAGGAATGGTAAAGCTATCCCTAAACTCATTTCGGACCGGAACCACATAGCAGCAAACTGCGAACCTTATACACTTTACACAAATAAAAATCATATTTCAATTTCTTGCTATTTTCATTTATAACTTTGGCAAAATCCCGAATATAAATATCGAATCTTAGTATATGCCCCCAACCCATTTGAGGCATGAATTCTCGCCGGGCTGATTTACATTTCAAAGATGAAATCTGTCGTAGTGTGAAGTGATATTTTTATTGAAATCAAAATGTTCAACGCGCCAAAGAAATCGATAAACCAGTTGGAAAATGTTAAAAAGATGTTTAGTTTACGAGTATATTGGGACTGCGGTTCGTGTGATTTTTATATGTTTCGTAAAATATAAACGGTTTATTAGGTAACTGTGCGCTACTGGACCGATGCGATGTAGTAATAAGTGGTACACTCATCTGCTTCATTTCAGTAACAACTTTGGAAAAAATAAGCCGTGACATTAGTAACTAATTTTCAAAGGACAAGCCACTCTATACCCAAATTAGATATCAAAAGGTGCTCTGGCAACAACCGACATTAACTTTCGGCGATTTCCAGAATTGTTCGGTTTACGTCGGTTATTGTACGTTCTGCTGATTATATAGCTAATCATTCTAACAAGTGATACGAGTAGTAGTTTCATTTATATGCTATTCCTCATATTATAGTGATGACCTAGTGAATAACTGAACATTGATAAGTCGATTTAAAAATGGCGGAACATGATAAATAGTGTGTTAAAGTGCCACCATTTTGGCCGGAGAATAATGTTTACGTGTGAAATCAAGACTGTTGTAGGCATAACTCGATATTACCCGTTATTTTCGCAATTCCCACCGTCGAGCTAGAGAGCTTCAGGTGACTCAGTTGTACGCAAAGTGAAACACAAAACACTACACTTCTTCAGAACAACATCTGGACCATCTTTATACAGTCATCCACGAAGGTTAACATCGGATCGTCTATGCAGTGCCAAGCGCGATTTTGAAGAAATGGTAAGATCTGGTATTGCTCATAGATCAAAAAGCTCTTGGGCTACGTGATTACATATGCTCACTAAGAAAGATGACACGAACTGACCGTGTGGTGACTATAGAAGCCTTAACGCAAGAACAATACCTGACCGATATCCAGTAAGACATATTGCCAATTTTTCTCACAACTTACATGGGTGTACAGTTTTCAGCAAAGTTGACTTGGTATGTGCATATTTTCTTATCCCAGTCAATCCAGATGATATATCGAAAACTGCCATTTACCACGCCTTTTGGCTTATTTGAATTTCCTTACTTGAGTTTGGACCTAAGGAATGCGTTTCAATGATTCATGGACGAGATGATATATACACTGATGATATGTTAATAGCATGGCAAGTTCATTCTGAACATGAATGTCATCTACGTCAAGTATTCGAAGTACTACGAGACCACGGCGCCGTAATTTACACGTCAAAAAGTGTGTTCGGCGTTACGAAAATATAATTTTTAGGCTACCTGGTTTCATCCAAAGGCACATGTCCAAATCCTGAGAAAGTAACTGCCATTAAGAATTTTCGTAAACCAATAAATCTGAAAGAGTTAAGGAGGTAAGGAGAAGGAGGCAGTAAGGAGGTTTCTTGGCATACTCAGCTACTACCGGAGATACAAGTATCTCCTAGTATATGGCAAGCAAAATGTTGCATAACTACAAGTACCGCTACACCAACTTCTTTCTGGTACAGATATGAAACCGAATACTATAATTACCTGGACCGCCAAATTCGAGATTTCCTTTAGCAAATGCAAAGAATGTCTGGCTGACGCCACTTTACTGGCTCATCCAAACTAGGGATTAAGGTCATGTCCCACACCATAAAGCTCCTCGAGAGTCGGTATGGGTTTCGCCCTGGTCATGGGACCATGGAACCGGTTTTTGCCCTAAGGACTGTCGCGGAGAAATGCAGAATGAAGAATACGCCTTTGCATTGCCTGTTTCTTGACTTGCAGAAGGCCTTCGACTGTATTCTTCGCGCGATAATCTGGTGGGCATTGCGATCTAAAAAGGTTCCAGAGGCCTATATTGACATCATCCAAGACATGTGCCGTGTCTCCGATTCCGTAGTTCGGACCGCTGTTGGCGACACAAAACCTTTCCCCATCACCGTCGGGGTACATCAAGGATCCGTCCTTAGCCGTCCGTTTCTGTTTAGCGTGGTATTAGACGTATTGTCAGACAGCATCAGAAACTCACATGAGCAGCCCCCGTGGCTGCTCATGTATGCTGATGATATCGCGCTGGCAGATTCGGACAGGGGTAGGCTGGTGCGACGTGTGAAGACGTGGAAGGAGTCGCTTGAGAACGGTGGTCTGAAGCTCAATGTGGCGAAGACCGAGTACTTGACCTGTAACTCCACAAATCCCACACCCGTACGCATAGACGGCAACACGGTCGAGCGCACGGACCAAGTGAAATACCTGGGATCTGTGTTCCATGCGTCTGGTGACATCGATTGCGACGTCAAGGCACGCATTGCTGCCGCGTGGGCCAAATGGCGTGAGGTAACTGGTGTCATTTGTGACCCCAAGATGCCGGTAAAGTTGAAGGGACAGGTCTATAAGACCATCATTAGGCCTGTCCTTTTATACGGCTGTGAAGCGTGGCCGGTGTTAGAGCGACACAAGCAAGAGCTGCGTGTCACGGAGATGAATATGCTGCGGTGGATGTGTGGAGTGACGCGGAAGGACCGCGTTAGGAACTCCCGCATTCGCGGCAGTCTTCATGTCCGTGACATTGCGGATAAATTACAAGAGTGTCGGCTCCGTTGGTACGGCCACGTTTTACGGCAACCGGATGCTTACGTGGGTAACAAATGTCTGGCCATGCCGCCTCCGCCGGGCTCCAGCAGGAGGGGTAGACCCAAAAAGTGCTGGCTTGACGTCGTAAAGGGTGATATGCGTGCCAATGGGCTCACTACCAGGGACGCTGAAGACCGTGCGAAGTGGAGTAGAAAAAGTCGAAAAGCGGACCCCGGTCACCGAAACGGAAGTTTGGGTTGCAACTAGGATACTACGCTGAGATGATGATGATGATGATGACAGATGTGTCGGATGTGGCTATAGGAGCCGTATTTAAACAAAAAGTACGTGATATTTGTCGACCTCTTGTTTTCTATTCCAAAAAATTGAGTACAGCTCAACGCAAATACAGTTCTTTTAACAGAGAGATTCTCGCTATCTACGAAGCTATGAAGCACTTCCGTTTCATGACAATTGAAACCGTTTACAATCTGGACTGACCACAAGCCTATCGTTGCCCCCTTCCGAAAATTATCTGACAAATGCTCACCACGACAATATCGTACACAAGTACTGGCACTACACTGGACCTTCAGAAAATAAATTTTTCTGACTCCAGAAAAGAAATATACTGTGATATTTCTGGCAAATCTCCTTGTTTACATTTAATATCTGCATTTATCGAGCAAGGCTTTGAAGCTGTTCACGGCCTCAGTCATACTGGCGCGAAGCCTACTAGGTAGTCATCAGTCTAGACACACAAGTGCCCCCAGTGAACCACTTTACCCCCCATCTTCAAAATTTTCTCACGTCCACGTACATTTGATCGACCCGTTATCAATTTCTCATAGCCACCGCATCGTTACTGTTTAACAACCATAGAACGCTTTAGTCGCTGGCCTGAAGTAATTCCATTCGAAGACATGAATGCTGACACCGTAGCCCACACATTCGTAAGTGGATAGATTGCTCGTTTTGGATGTTCTCAAAGAATTACGACAGACAGCGGGAGGCAATTTGAATCAAACCTGTCCAAAGAATGGGCTGATGTGGTGGATTGCTAGAATCTGGCGACAACCAACATTAACTTTTGTAGATTTTTGGAATTGTTCGGTTTATGTAGGTTACCAACGCGCGCCGATACAACAGGTTAGTGTTTTTAGACCCATCGGACCCGAGACAATCACGCGCAGTCGTAAATTGTACGTTCTGCTGTTTATACACATTCTAACAAGTGATAGTAGTTTAATTTATATGCTATTTCCCATAACATAATTAAAATATCAATTTTTAATTATGCTTATTATTAAAATCGTAAGAGAAAGCATTGGGATTCCCCAATGCAACTAAGAAATTGAATTTTTTATTCCAAAATCCTTGCCAGAAACTAGCGCATCACTACGGTAAGAAACTTCCAACTATCGTGGATAACTGAAATATTTATTATACTTCAATTTCGGCACGGCATGTCCCTAAGGGTTTGAGTGGTTCATTTGCATGACAAAGTCTAAGTTATCCTCCTAGGTGTACGATGTATGTACATGTCGAAGAGAATAATATTGGTTCTTGCACTATTTGAGTTGCATTTTCATCTATATTACTATATATACTATAAATTCAAATAGCATTTAAAACGAAAATTCAAATTTAAATTAATGTTTTCATTATATTTATCTATTATTTTTAAGAGCATTTTAGTCCAATAGCAATTCAAGTTTTTAATTCTCTCGAATACTTTGCTGTTTCGTAAAGCTGAGTATCGGCATTGAGGTCAACTTCTGCGTGTTTATACACTTTGTTTTTCGTCGTGGAAACGCACGCTCCCTTCGTGGAAAGGTGCAGCAAGGCAATGTGGGATTCTCCTTGCATTGAACCCATGTGCTCGTCTCTTCCAAATCACCCAGGGTGAGTTAGGTGCATGGATCATTGACGCGCCCACTTCTCGGCCATATACGCGCTGCCAGCCCTTCACAAGGGCCGCCCATGCGACTGATTACTAAGGCGGCAAAAGTTTGGTTGTCAACTTCCGGCAAAAAATGATTTTGCGGGAGGGAAATCTAGTATGGTCCCTCTCCGTCGCCTTCTTCAAGAATATGATTGCATCGCAAAAGAAAGCAACAGCGTTCCATCCGCTCTGACTCTCCACAATCCCTAGATGATGGCCGGTAGGTGCATTGATACCCTACCTTATATATACTTCCTTTTCCTAAGCCATTTTTTATACAGATTCGGCTATTATCGTATTATTCGTCCACGACTCAAAAGGAAAACCTTGCATTGAAGTCTCGTTTATTTTTTTTCTCCACAGATGTACCGATATGTGTTAGCCGTTACACTACGACAGTCATCAACATTAAACAAAAATAAAAAATAATATAATTAATTTCAAAAAGGAAAAAGAAATGATAGCTTCCCCACCCATTTATCGACAAGAAACAAAAGATACCGTTCATTATCCCTTTTGGATGGAGTTGATAGGTTTTTGTAAAACTAAATATATATTTAAAAATAAATTAAAATAAAATTTCTGTCAGTGCAGGCTAGAGTAAGAATAAAGAATACTAACCTCGGCGGCCGATAAAAAACTTTTGCCATGTGGTAGGGCCACTAACCCGTCTGGATGAAACCACCCTTGGTCTATAAGTATGCCGTCATACTAAAATTGTCTTGTGTTTCGGCATCATTGACCTTGGTTCGTGTACCTTTATGTGACACAAGCGAGTTCGCGGTGCCCCTAGCGCCGCAAACATCCTGGGTGAAAGTTACTGCTTACAATTAAGTGGGCCCATGCCTATTGCTGTTCCTAAGCCGCCAAAAAAAATATCATAAACCTCGCGAATGTTGATGATAATAAATATACTTTGTAAATAGAACACAGTTAACGGCTAATCTTATACATTTTTAAAAGTAACAAAACATATTAATATAAATTTCCTCTCTGCGTGTAATAAATGAAATTACGACACAAACGATTCGTAAGTATATACGTAAAGTCTCGCTAATCAGATTCCTAATGCGTATACAGGTTGACAGTCCAAGGTAAGCTGAAGACGAGAGTTATCATGTTAAAAAACCAAAGATTAGTTAAATATAACAGAAGGAGCATTATTTATAAATGAACAAACTGGTTTGATAATTTAAACTACCAAAACGTACGTTAGATCTAAGACATTTAACTGTAGATCTCTAAGTTCACTGTAATTTTACCGTTAATAATAATAATAATACTATTATTATTAATGTATGTGTAGCAATTTTGGTCCTTACGTATTAACGCAGTTAAAAGATTTTTAGTCTCACAGCAGCAGCAAGCAGCTTGTGTACGGAAATGGGCGTCTGTACATACCAAGACAGGCTGCATGTAGGTTATGATTGTTTTTTTATGACTACCCGCATCTGTGTAGCTAAAAATCTGTAATTGCGGTGGCGTTAATTCGTAAGTACCGTAATTTTCTCTTGAAATTTGGGAAATACAATTGACAGATGTAATTTTATTGCTGAGGAACAGCAGACAGGCTGACAGGTCCACTTGGTAAGCAGTATGTATGTTTGCAGGGGCACCGCGAACACGCTGCTGGCCGCATAGGAGTACTGGAACCTGCGTCACTAATGCCGCATAACACAAGGTTATTATGGCGGCATACTTATAAACCAGGGGTGGTTGTCATCCAGACGCACTTGGCCTTATCACCTAGCTAAGGTTGTTTTATTGCCTCTTATGATAAGCCGACCCTAGCCGCAGGGTTCAGCATACTCTGCTCCTGCAGGGAGAAAATAAGAGTAAAAATTAAATGGTCTGAAAAGTTCGTAGGCGGACACATAGGTGGTGTTACTAAAATTAGATCCTTATGGCTTTTTGTTACTTCTAACCTTTCGAAGCCTATATTTAAATAAATTATCATATGGCTACAAATGTCTATGGATTATTATTATTATACAAAAATAGTTTAACAATAAAGTCTAGCATTCGAAACAAATTCAAATCAATCAAATTAAATTGATAGAGACGATTAACGTTGGATGATTATCTACTCTGTTTAGTCTATGACGTTGCTAGAGAAAACAATTTCAACGCTCTTTCTCCGTTAGTGGCACGCGGGGCGGGGATTCCTTAAAAGCCGGAAAATTTGTCCAATTTACTCTTTCGCCTGCCTTTGATATTTAGATTCAAAAGAGATTTACAGTCGCACTGTCAGTATAAAGCTGATTTTACTCGCAGGCCCTATTGTCTTCGAAAATGTTATTATTTAAAAAATTGGGTTCTTTGATCAGTTTTTAGATATCCGCTATCTAAAGATCTTAAATGACTTCGGACTCCTTTGCCATCTTTGAGCTCATTTATCATAATTACATATACAATAATAACAATATACAATTAATAACTAACATAAAAAATAACTAATATATAGGTAATAATTTATTAACGAATGTGTTCCAAATATTTCTAGTTTTGTTTAACAATCAGTTTGCACTATATTATAAATGTTATTTATATTAAGTACCTGATAGCTCAGTAATTCTACTCAGTGACCAATCCAGTATCTAGGTTCGAATCCCATGATAGCATGCACCGCTAAGGTAGTTTATTTCGCCTAGTGTGCATATTATGGCATAATTAGCATATTCCGACGATGAAGGAAAAGATCGTGTCCGAACCTGAATACTGAGATCATAGGAATGTGTAATCTTGCCAATCCACCTTGCGTGGCGGATATAACGTTTGTTTCCTCTAGGGGGATGCCCAAGCCGTACAGTGGAACATTTTGAGCTGTTACATATCGTCATCATTAATATATCTTCTTATAACTTAAAAATTACGTCAACGAAAATTATGTAAGTTACATGTAGCTTCTTGGGCGTTTTAGAGACAATCGCAGAGCTCCTACTATCCCACAGACAGAAGACGAAGGTTGACCTTCGATGTTATTCTTACGGAATGGAAAAACAAATGTACTCGTAACCGTATAAACCAAATTTAATAAAATCTGCTCTACCCATTTTCTTTTGCACAAGGCAAAGATGTGTCACAGAAGAATAACAGGTAGGCAAGCAGAAGTTAAATATAAATAAATTTACTGTGACAAGTTCACACTGCACCATTTAGTTCTAAAATAAGCAACACAGCGTTTGTTTCTAGACAAGTGATACACTTATAATAAATACATCTTTTGCTAGTACATATATTTTTTTAATGTATTGAGAAATTGTACACCACGCCATCTAGTCCCAAACTAAGTTGCATTGCATTTGTATTATGGATACTAGACAAATGATATAACATATAAACTTTTTTTTGTAAATAAATAAATATTATACATAAACACCCAGACGCTGGACAGGAATCGAACCAGTGACCTCCGTAAGTGTACCGACGTGCGTTAGCCGTTACGCCAGGAGGTCGTCAAATATATGTTATACATACATAAACATTAACTTCGGGACGGCAATCGAACTCGTGTCCCTGTAGACTTTTCAACGCGCGAAAGCTACTGTCATTCAAGTTTTCGACAATATTCGGTAGCGGACCCTATAGTAAAGGTTCGTATGCAACCTGAACTTAAAATATGAAGAGAAGAAGTAGTAAATAATTTCTTAGCAGGTGGCTGGCAGGCTTAAACTTACTCTCTTTTTAAGTCTTATTGAAACAGGGATCAACTGTCAGTCTTACAAATAACTAAGGAATTACTTTTTAGAGATGTTCAGAAACTTTTGGTGTTAAATTTATACTCTTAAAGGAAAAGCTTTTCAAGGCATATGCTAGAGTATTTAGACTCCTAAAAACCATAGTAGACCTGTAAGTCTGTAATGAAGCAAATGTTACTTGTATGCTGCCAGGAATTTAACAAAAATGACAAATATAGACAAAACTTAAAGCAAATCTAGAGATTTTTAAAGGAACTGTTCAAAAATAATATTTCAATTTAAAAGCCATGAAAGCGTAATAAATCATTTGTTAAAACTCCAAGTCTGGGTGGTAAATCCGAAAAGCGGTCAAACGCTATTATTCCGTTTCGAGTCAGTGAGCAGAGTATGAAATGCCTGCACACTCGTTTGTGGTCATCCGAGCACTTGCACGCCATTTTCATTTAGTCGTATATTCATGTTTTGTTTACCTTTGTGTGATTAAATTGAGATATTATGTTTAAAGGCTGGAAAATAAACGATGTCTTTGTGAAATTATTGTTCTGGATTATTTCATCCATAATTGTTTCTCAAATGGAAACTGACTGAACATATAATAGTAATAATATTTATTCTAGATTTTATTATTGTTACTGGATAACCAGTTGACGGCCTACTTTAGTAAGTAGTTACTGTCTTCTATAGATAAAACACTTAGGCCGGTACACAAGGTTATTATGGCGGTATATTTAGAAACCAGGGGTGGTTACTCATACCGGCTTGGAACCCTACTATGTAACAAGGGTCGTTTTGACTGTCGTAAAAGGCGACTTTTTCGACAATCCGGCCCGGGCTACAGGGATCAATATCCTTAATTCACACCGGAGAGATCAAAATCCTACCTCATCGTATTGTTTCACTGTCAAATATTCTGAAACAAAATAATTTATAAGAAAAAAAAAAAAATTAAACCGCCCAACAGGTAAAACAGTAAATAAAAGAATTTTGAAAATAGAACAACAACGAACATATAAAAGAGGAGTGCTATGTTAGCAAACGGAACTGTTTTCTTCGTGCAGGGGTGAAGTAAGAATACTAACTTCTTCAGCTGGGGTCGGTGTGTCGTAAAAGGCAACAAAACAACTCTAGCTACGTGGTAGGGCCTAAATCTCGTCTGGATGACCACCACCCTTGGTCTATAGGTATGCTTCCATAGTAAATTTGTGATGTGTTCTGTCATTAATTTACGCCCAAGGCGTCGGCAATTGCTTACAAGTAGGTCGCCAATCTAACTGCTGTTCCTTAGCAATAAAAAAAGAAATAATTACTTCTTCTTTAAATCATGCCAATTCAATGATGTTCACAACTTGTCCTTGTTAGTAAATATATATATATATATATATATATATATATATATATATATATATATATATATATATATATATATATATATATATATATATATATATATATATATATATATACCTAGTCAGGTCATAAGTATTGTCACACAGTAAAAACTTTTCTTTTAGAATGCTGGCCACAAAAAAGTTTATTGAATTCGAATCTCGAATTGTTCATGAAAATAAAAATGTATACTTTTAGAATTTTACTCATTTTTTAAATATGGAGTGGACGCTTAAAGAAGACCGTGTTGCAGTTATTGCATTGCATCGTTGCGGTTACGCGCCAATTCAAATTTTTAACATACTGAAAAATTTGAATATAACCAAAAGATTCATTTATCGTACCATCAAACGATGCAATGAAGACTCTAGTGTAGATGACAGGTCAAGAAGTGGTCGCCCTCGGTCTGTTAGGACTCCAGCAGTGATAAAAGCTGTGAAGGCACGAATTCAAAGAAATCCCAAACGTAAGCAGAAACTGTTGGCCCTTCAGATGGGGTTAAGCAGAACCACGGTGAAAAGGGTGTTAAATGAAGACTTAGGGCTTCGGGCACATCGAAGAAAAACAGGACATCGTTTGAATGCTCGTCTAATGGACCTGAGACTGAAGAGATGCCGCGCTTTGTTGAAGCGGTACGCGGGAAAAAAATATCGGGAAATTCTTTTTTCGGATGAAAAAATGTTTACCGTAGAAGAGAGCTACAACAAACAAAATGATAAGGTGTACGCACACAGTAGTGAAGAAGCGAGCAACCGTATTCCGCGTGTCCAACGAGGTCATTTTCCATCCTCGCTCATGGTATGGTTGGGAGTTTCTTATTGGGGCTTAACAGAGGTACATTTTTGTGAGAAAGGTGTAAAAACGAATACTGTTGTGTATCAAAATACAATCCTGACGAACCTTGTGGAACCTGTTTCTCATACCATGTTCAATAACAGGCACTGGGTATTCCAACAAGATTCGGCGCCAGCTCATAGAGCGAAGAGCACACAAGACTGGCTGGCGGCGCGTGAAATCGACTTCATCCGGCACGAAGACTGGCCCTCCTCCAGTCCAGATTTGAATCCGTTAGATTACAAGATATGGCAACACTTGGAGGAAAAGGCGTGTTCAAAGCCTCATCCCAATTTGGAGTCACTCAAGACATCCTTGATTAAGGCAGCCGCCGATATTAACATGGACCTCGTTCGTGCTGCGATAGAGGACTAGCCGCGCAGATTGAAGGCTTGTATTCAAAATCACGGAGGTCATTTTGAATAAACTTTAATGTCATAAGAATCTATGTTTTGTTAAGTTCATTTTGGTATATAAATGGTTACTATAATGGTGGTATATAAAAATAATTGTAACAAGTTTATTCATTATGTAACTATTCATATACCAAAATGAACTTAATAAAACATAGATTCTTATGACATTAAAATTTATTCAAAATGACCTCCGTGATTTTGAATACAAGCCTTCAATCTGCGCGGCCAGTCGTCTATCGCAGCACGAACGAGGTCCATGTCAATATCGGCGGCTGCCTTAATCAAGGATGTCTTGAGTGACTCCAAATTGGGATGAGGCTTTGAGCACGCCTTTTCCTCCAAGTGTTGCCATATCTTGTAATCTAACGGATTCAAATCTGGACTGGAGGAGGGCCAGTCTTCGTGCCGGATGAAGTCGATTTCACGCGCCGCCACCCAGTCTTGTGTGCTCTTCGCTCTATGAGCTGGCGCCGAATCTTGTTGGAATACCCAGTGCCTGTTATTGAACATGGTATGAGAAACAGGTTCCACAAGGTTCGTCAGGACTGTATTTTGATACACAACAGCATTCGTTTTTACACCTTTCTCACAAAAATGTACCTCTGTTAAGCCCCAATAAGAAACTCCCAACAATACCATGAGCGAGGATGGAAAATGACCTCGTTGGACACGCGGAATACGGTTGCTCGCTTCTTCACTACTGTGTGCGTACACCTTATCATTTTGTTTGTTGTAGCTCTCTTCTACGGTAAACATTTTTTCATCCGAAAAAAGAATTTCCCGATATTTTTTTCCCGCGTACCGCTTCAACAAAGCGCGGCATCTCTTCAGTCTCAGGTCCATTAGACGAGCATTCAAACGATGTCCTGTTTTTCTTCGATGTGCCCGAAGCCCTAAGTCTTCATTTAACACCCTTTTCACCGTGGTTCTGCTTAACCCCATCTGAAGGGCCAACAGTTTCTGCTTACGTTTGGGATTTCTTTGAATTCGTGCCTTCACAGCTTTTATCACTGCTGGAGTCCTAACAGACCGAGGGCGACCACTTCTTGACCTGTCATCTACACTAGAGTCTTCATTGCATCGTTTGATGGTACGATAAATGAATCTTTTGGTTATATTCAAATTTTTCAGTATGTTAAAAATTTGAATTGGCGCGTAACCGCAACGATGCAACGCAATAACTGCAACACGGTCTTCTTTAAGCGTCCACTCCATATTTAAAAAATGAGTAAAATTCTAAAAGTATACATTTTTATTTTCATGAACAATTCGAGATTCGAATTCAATAAACTTTTTTGTGGCCAGTATTCTAAAAGAAAAGTTTTTACTGTGTGACAATACTTATGACCTGACTAGGTATATATATATATATTAGGAACCAGAAGTGAGGATTAATAAAAAAGAAACAAATTGGAGGTAGACTAACCTCAGTTGTATATTTTTCTCATTACAATTAAAAACTAAATAATTCACATCAAACGATTTTATAATTAGAAATATGATTACAGGTAATTCACTATGTACGTAACAGATGAACCGTAAAACACTATTGGAATAGATTAAGGACTAAACTAACAACAAAATATGGCTGACGTATACAGCACGACCTATCAAGGACACGTCCTTGCCTAAGAATCGAACCTTCGATCAACATACTATTGTTGATCGATGAATCGAACCGACAATAACGAAATGAGAGGCAAACCGACAGCTTCCGCACGCGATGACGACCGGACGAAACAGAGGACTGGCACCTACTTGCGGCGCATTATATTAGAAGCGGTCGGCCTGTCCCTCACTCGTTCCCACTTCACACTCTAGAAGTGATTCTCTTTGGTTGTTTTAAATATCAGCCAGTGATAATTTTGAATGTTGTCTTTGACAGTTGTAGCCAACTTCACACGGATGGTATTTCCTTAAGAGTACATCTGATAATATATATTGGAGTGATGCTCCATAACTACTCTGTCAGTGAATACATAGAATAATAAATTAACCGGATTGTCCTCTGACAAGCTTAACACTCAATTAGACATTATTAATTAATTGAGTCCCGGATTAGACCAGGACCAATGTGAATACCGGGTATTGGATCGATTATCCTCTCGAATCTAATAAACGTACCTAACCGATTCACACGATTGAGAGTTAATTACCACAGAATTTCTAACGTGGAATCTATTACAGTAAGATTTAATTAATGTAATAATATTAAAAATTAAATGAAACGAACGAATTAAAATAAACAGTCATCTTTTTCTATACAAATAAATAAAATTGGAGGGTCTGTTTGTAATATTAAAATAACCACTTTTTACTAAGTTCATTCGGACGTATACACGGTAGGTACATATACCAAAACAACATTTTTTATAATTTTTGTCTATCTGTCTGTTTGTTCCAGCTAATCTCTGAAATGGCTGCACCGATTTTGACGGGACTTTCACTGGCAGATAGCTGATGTATCAAGGAGTAACTCATTTATTTAAAAATATAGTTAGTTCGGAAATTTAATATCCAATTTAAGTTGACCTCAGATTTATATTATCAATCATATGAAATAGGGTTCAGCTTAGACTGGATATTGTAGGTTGAATTTCCAATTTAAGTTAACCTCAGATTTATGTCATCAATCATATGAAATAGGATTTAGCTTAGGCTGGACTTTGTAGGTTCGAACGTACGTATTCCGGAGGCGCATAGCGTAACAGTTGCATTCGATAATACTGACTGCATATTTCGTATATATTTTAGGGTTTATAGGGTTTGTAATCCAAAATAAACCATAAGATATAACCAAACAATTCTGCCCAAAGTCACTATTCCACGCGGACGGAGTCGCGGGCACAGCTAGTCTTAAATAAATTCTTAATATTTTATTTTTCCTTATGCCATACTTATTTACCGTCCTAAACTATCATTTTATGCATATTACCTAATAGGAATCAAACCCGTAACCACGTTAATAGAAGTGACAACAGGACAAATTGACAAAGTGCTTCATTATCAGTCAGTTAAGGATTGCAACATTGTTGTTTTTTAATTCACTGTAGCTGCAACTGTCGGTAACTTTCAGCACGATCATTGAGGGACTGCATCGTTTTAGATATTTTAAGACTGTTTCACAATTGGTTGCATATCTGAAAATATAATGCCCTTATTATTTAATTACAAACATTGCCAAAATGTGATTAAGCCAATTTATAATAAAATATGAGTTCCCCGCCTGTTTATTAGGGTTGCCAATTTGAAAAAGGCATAGGAGACACTTCCTAGTTTTTGAATGAAATTTATGAAAAATTTAAGAATTCCGATTTAGTTGTGCTGACCATAATTGGATTGACATTTTGTCGCTGAAATGTTTTATACGTCTTTTGTTATATTTTTTAAGTTGTTTTAGTCTCACCAATTATTGACAGATGCATTAACTGTATTGAATTACCAAAACAAAATGGTAATACATATGCATTTTATCGTTGAAATAAATCTCAATATTCAATATCAATGCGAAAGTAGTCTAAAGAGCGCCCTCGGAGAGTGAAATGAAAGGAGAATCTGAATATTCCTTAGTAAATTTGAAAAAATATGTTAATCTATTCCCGAGAGACAGCTTTTATTTTCATAAATTGACTACTTCTAGCCAATATCAAAAGAAAATTGTGATACCGAGTTATTGATTCTATTAAGGGTTACTGCAGCAAACGAAAACTAATAAGGTACATAAAATAATGTAGTTCTAAATTTAAATTTCGGAATATAATCTAGCTAATATGTAAGCTCATGTCAAAAAATTAAATAAAAAACCCTTGGATCCCGGTTTGACACAGAAGCGTCATTAGGTTGAAATCCTTACCAAAGGGTAAGGCGACAAGAGACACACACCATCCTGATACAAAAGGCGGGCTGGCGCTGGCCTAGGGCACTGTATTGGCCAAGCCAGCTGTCCGTCAAACCTTAATACTAAGCGATACGAGGACAGCGTAGTGTTCTCGTGGGTAGTCTCATGTCGAGTAGACTCCTAAATTAGTTTGTCATCAAAAAAACAGTTTATTTAATAACAAGTAGTGACATTGATTACGAATGTTTGTTGCGCTAGTGGCATCAAATGCGCTGCGGAGCACGTGGGAAATAAGAGATAATATAGGAAAGGTTTTTTAAAGAGCCAGATATTGTGGGCTCTTAGCCGGTAGTGATTAGCAGATGACTAACCTACATTTTCACTTCCTCGTCGGTATTTTGTAATAGTTTTTATTTTGAAGTATCTGATTTAAGTGTGCTTACCAAGAATTCAAATTCTCAAATCAATTCGAGATTTACAGGTTGACCGTACACTTAATAGACAGTTACCGTCGCCTATGAATGCCCATGGCGCCACTAATGGGCTGCAGTCCGCGTAGGGGAACTGGAACCTGGTTGCTTATGCCGGAACACAATACAAGGTTATTTTTTTTATCGGTCTTTAAAATTGAATACATTTACAGGCTTACTTAAAATGTGGCTAATGCAAAAAATTATATAATGATAAAATGTATTCTACAAGATGAAGACACAAGTTCGTTATGTAAGCTAAGAATACCCATACATTAATTATAAAGTAAACTTAAACATATTATAACAGATTGAAAATAATAATAATAAAATATAACAATAATAAAACTTACTTGCAAACATCTTAATTTATCTATACTACTATTATAAAGAGGAAAGATTTGATTGTATGTTTGTTTGTTTGTTTGTTTGCTTTGAATAGGCTCCGAAACTACTGACCCGATTTAAAAAATTCTTTCACTGTTGGGAAGCTACACTATCTCCGGGTGACATAGGCTATATTATATTTTCGAAAAAATTAGGGATCCTTACTAAAACTCCAATAATCTAACCCAAGGTGTAAAAAAATTACCTAAAATATTATTTAAATCGCGTACGCTGCGAAAACTATTGATGATAGAATAAAATAATGTACTACGACTTTGCAGAACACATCATTATTTACAAAAAGTGTCGCGACAGCATATGTCTAACTATTATAGTTATGACACAATAAGTGTTCTTTTATTTTAAAAATTTAATTGAAATGCCGCCCCTAGAAAAGGCTCTTTATTTGTATCTTGGTATTAATCCTTATCAAAATAAATTACTTCATATTCAAAACTGCTTCAATACCTTTATATAACTTTTTGAATTATTCAATTCGGATATTCCATTCGAAAGATATCACGAGTTTAAAAATGTAAGTATTAGAAAAATGTTGCGTGGTAGCTGCGCACCCTGTTTGGCTAGCTAGGCAGCACCTTATGCAATGTAGGCGTGCGTCACTGGGGTTTATACAAAAATATAAAAAAAAAAAATTAAAAAACAACGAAAAATAAATAAAAAATAATAACAAAAAAATCATTAAAATAAAATTTCATAGAAATAATAATATTCAAATTTTTTTATAATTTTATTTTTTTAGTAACCTGACGCAAATAGAAGGGTTTGCCCTCAAGGGCGCTCCTCTGTCTGAGGAGTGCACGGGTGTGCGTACCCGAGGTGCCCGAGCATCCGTCGCTTTACTCCCCTCTCCGTCCGAGGCGACAGAGGCCTTCCTACCTTTCTTCCCGTCTACCCCCTACATCCTTTCCAACTTAGCTCTCTGTTTGTGGCGTGGTCCCCGGTGGGATGGTTGCGAATACTGATTGGGACCCCCAATGAATGGGATTGCCCTGGGCCCTGATTTGGTAGTCGAAACTATGCCTATTTCGACTGCGCCTGCACAGAGAGTGTTTCCAGGGCGGGAATTGCATCCTCGCTGTCGGTTGGTCTTGCTGGGCCGGCTACAACGTCAGGCGACTCTCTGGTTTTTCTGGAGTGTCGTCTGGTAGTCGTACTCACGCCTGACTAGCACGCGACGGGGATGCGAGTCCCGTCCAGAATTGGCCGCGGACCTGTCGCTCCCGGCCCTGGTTCTGTCCATGGTCGGGGGCGATCCTGGATGGACGGCCGTCACCTCCTTTTGCGAGGCAGTAGTGATGCACTCCACCACACCAAGGACAGGCACAGGTGGAAGAACATTATAAAAGAGAAACTGGGTTCTTATAAGGGGAATCACGACCCTCAGTAATGAGGTACACGACTCAAGGAGGAGTGTCTGCAAGGGAGGTGGCGGAATGGGACCGAAAGTCCGCCACCGCCCTCCCTCCCGCCAACGTAGGCCGCGTCGTCGGCACCGGAGGGCGGGCAACGACCTCCGGCCGCCGTAGAAAGCGGCTGCGGGCGGCCCCTCGGGGGAGGATCCGCCGCCCGCACTATTGCAGGGAGAGGGCCGCGTGCTGTTCCGCGGCCCCCCTCAACTCCTAGAGTTGTTAGGAGAGCGCCGGGGGGACGAAACCCTGACCCCCTGGCCCCAACACTTTAGAAGGGGCCCGCCTTAAGACAAAGGGCGGGCCGGCGCCGGCCCGGGCCACGAGATCGGCAGGCCTTATATCCGTGGACCCGGGCGTAGGCAATAGGAGAATAGCGGGGTTTTTTAGTGGGTAATCGGATGGTCGAACCTCTTTCCCGGGGTCCCACATATCCCTCGGTCCCCCCGGGTCGGGGGAACCCGTCAAGAGAGGTTTTTCCCCAAGACCGAAAAAAAAATAGAAGGGTTTAGGTATGTGTGTTTATATAATTTTTAATTTTGAAATTTTTATTAAATACCCGTGCGAAGCTGGGGCGGGCTGCTAGTATTTCATATAGAGAATATAACCAAAAAAGATATCGATTTCATTACATAAAGCATTGTAGCTGGAAATAATTCTATATACTGGAGAGTGTTGGCCAGTATTAGTTAATATTATTATTATTATTTGTTTTATTATATTATTATGGCGGCATATTTAGAAAGCAGGGATGTGTGCCATCCAGACGAGCTTGCAGATTTACCACCTAGTTGTACGGAGAAAGTTAAAGTTACTTATTGGATTTGAATCTTAAGATAAGGTTAAACGTAATTCAATTCCCTCAAGTAGACAATGCTTATAAAGGAAGGGTACAAATATCCTAAGTAAACTAGGCTTAGTGTTTTGGCCTTATGTAAGCAGTTCTCTTATTGACAAAATACTTTGTGGGACGTGTTCTGTTCAAATCTTAGTTCTCCTAAATAATAATCATGACATAAGCACAACAGAGGTTTGTATTTTAACGAATATATAATAACCTGACGCAATGCCTGTCGGAGCACGGGTTCGATTTCCGTCAAAATTTAGGATTTTTATGTATATTATTAAATCTATTTATTTACATAAAAGACTATATGCGCTGTGTAAATTGTCACAGTATATTTATCTAAATATATAGCCACGTATACGACACTTCCGAAATACGACCCAAGGATCACATCTGATTCCTACTATGGTGTGCACTTAAGTAGATTTTCTCGCCTAATTATGTGACAACATAATTACCTACCACGTACTCTGAAACCGCCTGTCCTCTAATAAGGTCAATTATTAGTCTTGAATCTAGTCCAGTAATTAAACATTACAGCTTCTTATTAACAATATATATATATATATATATATATATATATATATATATATATATATATATATATATATATATATATATATATATATATATATATATATATATATATATATATACATACCTAGTCAGGTCATAAGTATTGTCACACAGTAAAAACTTTTCTTTTAGAATGCTGGCCACAAAAAAGTTTATTGAATTCGAATTTCGAATTGTTCATGAAAATAAAAATGTATACTTTTTGAAATTTTACTCATTTTTAAATATGGAGTGGACGCTTAAAGAAGACCGTGTTGCAGTTATTGCGTTGCATCGTTACAGTTACGCGCCAATTCAAATTTTTAACATACTGAAAAATTTGAATATAACCAAAAGATTCGTTTATCGTACCATCAAACGATACAATGAAGACTCTAGTGTAGATGACAGGTCAAGAAGTGGTCGCCCTCGGTCTGTTAGGACTCCAGCAGTGATAAAAGCTGTGAAGGCACGAATTCAAAGAAATCCCAAACGTAAGCAGAAACTGTTGGCCCTTCAGATGGGGTTAAGCAGAACCACGGTGAAAAGGGTGTTAAATGAAGACTTAGGGCTTCGGGCATATCGAAGAAAAACAGGACATCGTTTGAATGCTCGTCTAATGGACCTGAGACTGAAGAGATGCCGCGCTTTGTTGAAGCGGTACGCGGGAAAAAAATATCGGGAAATTCTTTTTTCGGATGAAAAAATGTTTACCGTAGAAGAGAGCTACAACAAACAAAATGATAAGGTGTACGCACACAGTAGTGAAGAAGCGAGCAACCGTATTCCGCGTGCCCAACGAGGTCATTTTCCATCCTCGCTCATGGTATGGTTGGGAGTTTCTTATTGGGGCTTAACAGAGGTAAATTTTTGTGAGAAAGGTGTAAAAACGAATGCTGTTGTGTATCAAAATACAGTCCTGACGAACCTTGTGGAACCTGTTTCTCATACCATGTTCAATAACAGGCACTGGGTATTCCAACAAGATTCGGCGCCAGCTCATAGAGCGAAGAGCACACAAGACTGGCTGGCGGCGCGAGAAATCGACTTCATCCGGCACGAAGACTGGCCCTCCTCCAGTCCAGATTTGAATCCGTTAGATTACAAGATATGGCAACACTTGGAGGAAAAGGCGTGCTCAAAGCCTCATCCCAATTTGGAGTCACTCAAGACATCCTTGATTAAGGTAGCCGCCGATATTGACATGGACCTCGTTCGTGCTGCGATAGACGACTGGCCGCGCAGATTGAAGGCTTGTATTCAAAATCACGGAGGTCATTTTGAATAAACTTTAATGTCATAAGAATCTATGTTTTGTTAAGTTCATTTTGGTATATGAATGGTTACATAATTAATAAACTTGTTACAATTATTTTACATTAAACATGTGACAGAATTTATGACCTGACTAGGTATAATCACGCCTCTTTCCAGTAGGGGTAGGCAGATACCACTTCTTTCCACTTGCTACGATCCTTACATACTTGTTTCGCTTCGTCCACTTTCATTATTCCCTTCATACATGCCCATCGGTTTAGGGTACTCTTGACCTGGCCTTTTTACAAGACGTCCCTGATCTGGTCTCGAAACGTCCGCCTAGGTCTACCGGTTCCAACATTTCCATTCACACTCACCTTATACACTTTTTTCGTCAATCGTTCTTCATTCATTCTCTCGACATGGCCAAACCATCTCAGCATACCTTTCTCAATTTTTGTCACTATATCTTCTTTCAGACCACAACGTTTCCTTATCTCACTGTTTCTTATCCTGTCACTCAATTTAACTCCTATCATACTTCTTACTGCTCTCATCTCAACTGCATTTATTCTGCTTTCATGTTTCTTCTGCCATACCCAACTTTCACTTCCGTACATGAATGTCGGAACCAATACCCCCTCATGCACAGCCAGACGAGCCTTGTTAGACACTTTCCGACTGTTCATAAAGGAGTGCAAATCTCCATTCACCATGTTTCCTGCATTCACTCTTCTTTCAATATTACTCTTACACTTTCCATCTCTTGTGAACTTTGAACAATTATAAAAATGTTATAAATAGTTATAAAAATTATAAAAATAAGGTATATACCTAGTCAGGTCATAAATTCTGTCACATGTTTAATGTAAAATAATTGTAACAAGTTTATTCATTATGTAACCATTCATATACCAAAATGAACTTAACAAAACATAGATTCTTATGACATTAAAGTTTATTCAAAATGACCTCCGTGATTTTGAATACAGGCCTTCAATCTGCGCGGCCAGTCGTCTATCGCAGCACGAACGAGGTCCATGTCAATATCGGCGGCTGCCTTAATCAAGGATGTCTTGAGTGACTCCAAATTGGGATGAGGCTTTGAGCACGCCTTTTCCTCCAAGTGTTGCCATATCTTGTAATCTAACGGATTCAAATCTGGACTGGAGGAGGGCCAGTCTTCGTGCCGGATGAAGTCGATTTCACGCGCCGCCAGCCAGTCTTGTGTGCTCTTCGCTCTATGAGCTGGCGCCGAATCTTGTTGGAATACCCAGTGCCTGTTATTGAACATGGTATGAGAAACAGGTTCCACAAGGTTCGTCAGGACTGTATTTTGATACACAACAGCATTCGTTTTTACACCTTTCTCACAAAAATGTACCTCTGTTAAGCCCCAATAAGAAACTCCCAACCATACCATGAGCGAGGATGGAAAATGACCTCGTTGGACACGCGGAATACGGTTGCTCGCTTCTTCACTACTGTGTGCGTATACCTTATCATTTTGTTTGTTGTAGCTCTCTTCTACGGTAAACATTTTTTCATCCGAAAAAAGAATTTCCCGATATTTTTTTCCCGCGTACCGCTTCAACAAAGCGCGGCATCTCTTCAGTCTCAGGTCCATTAGACGAGCATTCAAACGATGTCCTGTTTTTCTTCGATATGCCCGAAGCCCAAGTCTTCATTTAACACCCTTTTCACCGTGGTTCTGCTTAACCCCATCTGAAGGGCCAACAGTTTCTGCTTACGTTTGGGATTTCTTTGAATTCGTGCCTTCACAGCTTTTATCACTGCTGGAGTCCTAACAGACCGAGGGCGACCACTTCTTGACCTGTCATCTACACTAGAGTCTTCATTGTATCGTTTGATGGTACGATAAACGAATCTTTTGGTTATATTCAAAGTTTTTCAGTATGTTAAAAATTTGAATTGGCGCGTAACTGCAACGATGCAACGCAATAACTGCAACACGGTCTTCTTTAAGCGTCCACTCCATATTTAAAAATGAGTAAAATTTCAAAAAGTATACATTTTTATTTTCATGAACAATTCTAAATTCGAATTCAATAAACTTTTTTGTCGCCAGCATTCTAAAAGAAAAGTTTTTACTGTGTGACAATACTTATGACCTGACTAGGTATGTCTCATACCCAAAAATGTTATAGACTAGTGTAATCATCGTTCGAAATATAATGATGTTTTGCTTCCAAACCTACATTTGATTGACCAACTGCTGGTCGTCGCAAACAGTGCTTAATAGGCTTGTGAAAGCCCTCTGACACATCTAAACAACAAAGGAATATAATGATGATTTTCTACTCTCTCTTTACAAATATTGACTATAATTATTAAAATACTTAAAATATTAAAAAATATATAATATATAGTATTCTATCTGTGTTACCGTAAGACTACGGATAAAATAAATTAAACAAGTTGGTTAGCTTTGAGAATCGTAAAAACTATACCTTATCCATTTTACAAAAAAATAAAAATAAAATGTAAACAAATCGTAAAAAGGGTTTTTTGGATGTCGATTTTATAATAATCAATACGATATAAAAATTATCATAGCAACTTTTAATTATTTATTAGAAATACATCCTAAATTCATATTTTTTTATTACTATTCCTTACTTTTAGAAAAAAAAACAAAATCATTTTTTGTTTTACAATAATAATTATGAATGATAAATATTAATGCATATAAAATTTACATATTTATAACATTAAATGTAATAACAAACTTACATTATAAAGAACCTAAAAAGACAATGTTTCCTAATCTCTTACTGGTTTTATATGCTGGTAATTATAAGTGTACTGTTCAACGTACTATTGTTGATTGAAAGGAGTGTTTTTTATTACGGTCGGATTATACCCGCCATGTTGTTTTATTCCAGCTTTGTTTGAGAAACATTGGTTTGTTTGTTTACATTTTATTTTTTGGTAAAGTGGATAGGGCGTAGTTAGCTTTAAAACGCGTGTTTTGCATCTATTATATTTACAGAGGGAAAATCTATATAAATAAAAATAGATTTTCGAAATGTATGTACGCTCATCACGTTCGAATGACTGCACCAAATTGAATGATTCTTTGTTTTATGTATTAGTTATTGTTAGGACAAGGTTTGTATAACATGAAAATTATAAAAAAAGTGTTTTATATTAATTATTTTAATGTTATTATTATACAACATAGTCTTTTTTTTTCTTTTAATGTGGCTCCAATGCTTTGGACACTGATTTGCCAATGTCAAAGTATAGAATTTTATAGAAAAGGCAGGTGGCGAAAGAGCATAATTGCAAGGATAGGGAAATAATTTTGACAGTCATTTTAAGTAGTTAACTGCAAACCAAGAGAAAATGGTAGATAGATAGATAGATAACACTTTATTGTAAACCAATTATATAAACACAATGAAACTTATTTACACAATCAATATGTACTTGACTTACAATGGGCGGCCTTATCGCTACAGAGCGATCTCTTCCAGGCAACCCGGAGGATGGTAGTTTATAGTGAAATGAAATGAAAATGAAAAATATATGAATTTAAAAATAGAATTTTATACGAATATTTACAGAAAGATACATATTTATTTTACATATTATTTGAAATATTTATATTATTTACTAATTACACTAAACGCTAATATTATTTAAACTTAAAAATTTACTTAAAACATTAATAAACTGACTATCAACCATAGTTAATAAAAAAATTACATTGATGGGACGTGGGATGTCTTTGGGAAGGATATCATATAAGGGAGTAGAAATTTTTAGGCAATCGAAGAATATATGTTCAACTGAACCTTCGCTTAAGCCGCACTCACATAAAGAGCTGTCACGAATTCTAAGTTTATTCAAAAAAACCGGTGTGCATACATGTCCAAGACGGAGACGGATTATAATGGCAGTAATTTTTTTGGGAGATGACGTTAACGGAAGAACCAGGAGGTTGAAGGGATAGAGGGTTGTAAATTGCTATAATGTTTTATAATGTTTTTTGCTATCGTACTCATGATAGCAGATCAAGTGACAGTTGACTTCAAACTGTGACAAGTGACTTCAAACTGATACATCAATGCTTCGAAATGTTTCGTGTATTTAGAGTTTTATCATAGTGATATTCATTATTATCGATAAGAAAATGCCAGCAGTGAGGCGTCAAAACATAGGCCGTCGCACGCACGACGCACGACGCAAGACGCGTTCAAAATCTTCGAAGCAAAGAAACTGAAGAAGAGCTGTGTTATGGTTCCTACATTACTGATACACTACATATATAGTTTTTTTAGTAAATAAAATACACAATGCCATGCAGACGGGCTAGCGGCCCTACCAGGTAACTAGGGTTGTTTTGTCGCCTTTTACAATATGCCGACCCCGGCCGCAGGGGTTAGTATTCTTACCCCGCCCCTGCACGTAGAAATTGGGAATTGATTTATCAGAAAATCATTCAAATCCAACAACTAAGCGAGTTATATTTTGTTTTCTAAATATTTGAACTTCAAATCCCTGTCCTTTTTTTTATTGCTCACGAACAGCAGACAGACTGACGGTCCATTTAATAATAACCACTTACCGTCGCACACAAATGTTTGCGACGCTAAGGGCCCCGTGAATACACTGCTGGTCCGTACAGGAGTTTATTTCTTGGAAAGTTCACCCAATGTCGCTTAGTAAGGGTTGCCTTTCAAGAGTATATTTACAATATAAAAACACGTAATAATAAAAAACATATTCCAAGTCCTAATCCCCGTACCCTTAAACTTAACCGTATAACTTAACTTAACCGTATAATACTATAACCGTATACAAAGGAAAAGCATCATATACATTAACATTGAAATAATATAGACCCTAGAAAATGTCACAACCCTCACACGAGTGGATTCGAAAAGAGAACACGGTTCATAACTCCGTCAAGAGATGGCGCCACTCTAAACTATTTATTAAAAAACTTTTATTAGTTTTTTAAAATCGTTTATCTTTAATTCTTTTATTGCTGTAGGACAGTAGACATGTTTACCACATCATATATAAAGTTCCCGTAATAGAAGAAAGAAAATAACAAATTTGCGTGAGGAAATACGCAAGCAACGGCGTGGCAAACTCGCTAAAGTTGTTTTGTTTCACCAAGGTAACGCTCTCGTGCACAAGTCCAGAGTTGCGACGGCTGCCATTCAAGAAGCTGGCTTCGAATTGATGAAACATCCTCCATATTCACCGAACCTAGCTCCTAGTGATTTTTAACTATTTCCGCGGTGAAAGGAATATCTCAGGGACCATAAATTTGTGTGATCATGACGCAGTAGTGGCCGCGGTACACGATTTTTTAAGGGACTAGGAAGATTTTTTTTAAAAGGGAATTTTAGCTTTAGGAAAAAGATATACAAAGTGGGAAATGAGACTACGTCGAAAAAAAATAACATTTAATAAAAGATAATTGCGTCATACTCATTATTACTTTTTATTTTACACCCCTAGTATGTGTAAATAGGTTTGATGACATGATCATACGGGTATATAGAAATGAAAAAGATTACGCTATATTTCTTCGTACACTGGCAGAATAAGTATATTAACCCCTGCGGCTGCGGTCGGCCTGTCGTAAAATGCGACATGACAGTGGTATAGGGCCCCAAGCCCATCTAGATTGCCACCACCTGTAAGTATGTCGCTATACTTATCTTGCGTTGTGTTCCGGATTTGTGACTGAAGTTCATGTAGCCCTATGGTACAGCAGCGAGTTCGCGGTGGACATAGTTTTGCAAAAATTCATAGGTGACGGTAACTGCTTATTGTTAAGTGGGCCGTCAGCCTGTCTGCTGCTCTTCAATAAAAAAAACACGTGGGCAGTCTTTGGGGACTGCCGATAGAAGTGAAAACTAAATAACTTGTGAATTGTATCGTCGAGCTATTAGATTATTATTTTCAGTTTATAAAAAATTGTTTATGATCAAGCATTAAAGTTTAAATTGGTCATTAAAACTTTTTTACAAACCAAAAATTTTTCACCCAAAAAGTGCTCAACGTGCCTAAAGAAGTTTTCACTTCAACAACTCAACTGTATTTCATTGTAATAAAGTCGCAATTCGAATAGATATTTATATGTAATGCAATGCAATCATTTAAAAGTTACATTATAGAATAAACCTTAAGTCATTATTAACAAGCTTGGTATTACTCGAGCAAAACTTCGTCTTACGAAATTTCGATCAGGTCAACATTATAAAATAAACTTTAAGTCATCATTAATAAGGTTGGTATTACTGGAACAAAGCTCCGTTTTACGAATCTTACGAATTTTCGATCAGGACACGTGACTTGATGCGAGTTTAACATTTTTTACCCATCACAAAAAAGTGTACAACGCCGCAAAAGAAGTTTTCACTTCAAAAATTGCGCCAGAGTTCACAATTCTTTGTAATCGTACTTTAATATACGAGTATTACAAATTTCAATAATTGATTGTATAATATTTCCAAGCCCTTTGTAATTAATCCGATCTTCACAAATGTGTAGTTGGATTCATCCAAAATTAGTTCATAGAAACGCCTGAGTTTGGGTACACCTGTTCATTTTAGATATAATGCGAGTACTTCAGACAAGCTTCAGCGTTTAACTCAAACCCTCTTAGCATCCATCTTAATTCAACAGGTTGGATTATTCAAACCCACTGTGTTGAATTTGTTCTTAGTAATTCCTAGAATACACTGTCTGGAGTATGTTTTATATGAAAAGTATGTTTTCAATATATTTTGATATTTACCCTAGCCCAACGGCTTTTACATGTCAAAATACATAAATGACCATATTTGTTACAATTAAAACAAGACATCGTGGAATATTTCTTTTATTTATGTTTTTAGTTTGTTGTGCCTTTATAGAATTAGGGTAAAAGGCACAAGTACTATCTGTATTCTTTACTTCTGTAGGAGTTTAGTTTTTATCAAATCAGTACTAGTTGTTATGCCAGAATTTTCAATGTCTATAATAATTGGCTTATTTTCATCTGGCAAACCAGCCCGCATTAAAATTCCCAGCCATTCATCATCCACACAAAATCCAATATCTTTCAATAATTTGTGTGCTGAGCTTATTATCCTATTGAAATATTCTTCAACACTTTCACACGATTCTACCTATAGAATTGTATTGATTAAAGCTTTAAGTAAGCCAATTTTTCTTAGCAGACCCGAATCTTCAAATGCCTGCTTCAAATAGTCCCAAACTTCCATATCAGTTTTACCATTTTGAACATGAATGAAAAGGTTAAGAAAATCAACGTTCTTTCTTGATGATATCTTGAAAATTTGGAGATCATCATCCTAGCGTTAGTCCCGGTTGTCACCCAAACTTTCGCTTCGGTGCCCGGGGTCCGCTTTCCGACTTTTTCTACTCCACTTCGCGCGATCTTCAGCATCCCTGATAGTAAGCGCATTGGCACGCATATCACCCTTTACGACGTCAAGCCAGCACTTTTTGGGTCTACCCCTCCTGCCGGGGCCCGGCGGAGGCGGCATCGCCAGACATTTGTTTCCCACGTAAGCATCGGGTTGCCGTAAAACATGGCCATACCAACGGAGCCGACACTCCTGCAATTTATCTGCAATGTCACGGACATGAAGACTACCGCGAATGCGGGAGTTCCTAACGCGGCCCTTCCACGTCACTCCACACATCCACCGCAGCATATTCATATACATATCATTCCTACATATCATCTCCGTGACACGCAGTTCTTGCTTGTGTCGCTCTAACACCGGCCACGCTTCACAGCCGTATAAAAGGATAGGCCTAATGATGGTCTTATAGACATATCCCTTCAACTTTACCGGCATCTTGGGGTCACAAATGACACCAGTTACCTCACGCCATTTGGCCCACACGGCAGCAATGCGTGCCTTGACGTCGCAATCGATGTCACCAGATGCATGAAACATAGATCCCAGGTATTTCACATGGTCCGTGCTCTCGACCGTGTTGCCGTCTATGCGTACGGGTGTGGGATCTGTGGAGTTACAGGCCAAGTACTCGGTCTTCGCCACATTGAGCTTCAGACCACCGTTCTCAAGCGACTCCTTCCACACCTTCCCACGTCGCACCAGCCTACCCCTGTCCGAATCTGCCACCGCGATATCATCAGCATACATGAGCATTTGGATACATCTTGAAAATTTGGAGATATTTTAGTTTAATTTATTAGGTATATTCTATTGGTTTTTTTGGTGGCAACGAAAAGCTGTGAATCGATCAATAATATAATTTTAGACTTAGCTTTGATATCCTTTTTGGTGTCCATGAATTCGCCGCTCACGCAATCCTACATATCATCATGCTGCAAGTTTGCTTCCATTGTGAATTTCCAGGAAGTGTAATTGTCCCTGCCACTTAATTTAGGTATTGGGAACATATTCATATCCATATTTTTGAAAAATAGATACTGCTTTGTTGAAAACTTTAGCTTTAGACCTTTAGCTTAGAAAACTAGCTTTGGCAACGTGTTTTTTTGTTTGTTTGTTTTTATAGCTAGAATTCAGCAGACAGGCAAACAGACGACCCTGGCAGGTGGTCACCGTTGCCTATCGACGTTTGCAACACCAGAGGTTGTTAACTGATGGCGAGGTGAATTATCGTATTTAAAAATCGCGTTAATAATTATATACTTTAATTTATGATAATGTTATAAACTATTAACTAAATAAACACAGTACCAGGCTCATAACCTGATAAAAAATAAACTTTTCAATTAAACAATGTTAGTTTAGAGTTTTTATGTATAGTTCTAGTATTAGAAGAATAAAGAAGGAATTTTACTTGACAATTATAGACATTTTCGGAATAAAAATATGGTCGCACTTTGCTAATATATATTATTTTAGAGAAAAATTGTTTTTATTACTTCCACCGCGTGCCTTCACCTTTTAACAAACGATAAGAAAAATGAATGAAACAATCAGCCATCTTTTGTAATCAGAAAGGAAGAGTTTTTTTTAACATTACTAACGTGTATAACGGGTTGTCACATGTCACTGGGCATGACATTTTTAAGTGTTTGTAGCCACACACCAACAATGTAAACGAACAGCCTTTCCTATACTGCTTGTAGACTTGAAGAAGCAGTAATCCATTTGTGTCCATTAACAACCCCCTCCGGGAAAGTGATGGGGTGGTCCTATTATTTGATTCATATAGATATTAAGTGATTTTACTTTCAGCATTCTGAAGTATTAAAATATTATACAATACTTTCGTGTAACCCAATTCTCCGTTGTGTCGAGAACGTGGGTTGGCTTTTAACTTGTAAATTAAGTAATATGTGTTCCATAGCGCCTGAATAAAGAAACACATCTTGGTTTCATTTTATATTACGTTTTGAAAAGGTTAAGAAAATCAACGTTCTTTCTTGATGATATCTTGAACATTTGGAGATATTTTAGAGTTTAATTTATTATATTCTATTGGTTTTGTTGCTGGCAATTTCAATATATAAAGAAAATGGTTAAAAGCATCTCTACAGCATGTTTGTCTCCGTTAAATAGCTACATATATGTTACACTCAAGCACTCTCATTTACTCTGTTCTAGACTCATCGTTATTATGGAGTATCAAAATGATACTGATCGCATTATATACTTCTCATCAAAAAAATCGAAACACTACTGCAAGTATTATTCAGGCGGCACTTAAACGAAAAAGATGATTGATCATTAAAAAAATACGCCAATAAATAGCTGATAGTTTAGTCTATACAATGGTGTACCAGAATACCAAATTTGAATTTAAATTTTCGAATTTTCATCCAATAAATAAATGTACAGATTGTTTTCAATGTGTATAAATTTCTGCATTTGATCACATTTGCATAAATTATCGTTTTTTAACTGAGCTGAGTGTGATTGTTAACTAAGTTCTGAGACATACTACCAAAGAGATATTTTCCTAAAAATATGAATACCTCGCCTACAGAAGCCGCCCAAATCGTGGCGTTGTTGGATGCAGGGCATACTCAGCATGTTGTGGCTACACGATTGCATCTAAGCCTCTCTGCTGTCAATAGAGTGTATCAGCATTCTCATATGTGTTTACTCGCCGTCCAGGATTTGGTATATATCGAGTCATGTCTGAGCAAGATTGGCTGGATAGAAAATATTAAATAACTTCTAGATCACATACAACATCTGCAATTAAATTTTAAACCGATCATTAAGAGGAGTTAATAACTGGATAACTTGAGCCTACAGACAATCTCACGAGAACTGAAATTCCTTAAGTATTCACGTTTAGTTCCAACGCCGACTTTAGATTACACTTAGCGTCGGTGTTCTGCTAAATTGAAAATGCCGCTTGCCTAGTCCAGTTGTAGCGCTTCAGTACTACAATTATATTTCTTACATTTGTTTAGTAATTGTTCTATAACTTAAAAGATTTATGGCTTTAATTCATTCCGTTAAATAGAATAATTTAATGTTTTGGAAAAATCAGGTTATAATTATTAGACATTGAGTCAGACTTTAACATCACGGGAGGTCTTCTTCTATTCTACTCTGTTCCCGTCATATTCATATTTTTTTGACCTAATTTTTCTACTTTATCCATCTACTATTATTAAGACATAGTTAAGATAGATAATAGTTTACCTATATCAAAGTAACAAGGCAGAAAAATAAGTGGCTACACATGAGTGGCTACACACACTTTGACAATTATCTAGAAAGAGAGTGTCTGTAATAATGACTAAGAATAATAAGAAGAAATTTATGAGAATGTACACCAATAGTAGAAATATTGTATTAATTAATTGAGACTGAAGCTGGTTATTTAAATTTGTTACCTTTAAAAGTACTTTTGAGTAGTCCATGAATGGTTAAATGATGAAATGAGTGTTGATAATGTTCTGCTGTGTATCGTTTTAAAACCAAGATGACACCATCTGTAACTTGATACAGCCAACTAAAGGACAAGCTGCGACATAGGGCTTTTATTCTGGCGCTGGATCAAACCACAGTCATCCCAGCTGTACTAAATATCACATATACAAATCTGTTTCATGTATTCTCTCGAATTGATCATTAAAAAAATAATTTTATGAACATTCCTCTATAGTAGACCTCGAACTTGAATTTTGATAAGTTAAAAGTATTATTTTATTGCCATTTTGCCACATTATGTGGACATCACGGGAGGTCTTCTTCTATTCTACTCTGTTCCCGTCATATTCATATTTTTTTGACCTAATTTTTCTACTTTATCCATCTACTATTATTAAGACATAGTTAAGATAGATAATAGTTTAGCTATACCAAAGTAACAAGGCAGAATAATAAGTGGCTACACATGAGTGGCTACACACACTTTGACAATTATCTAGAAAGAGAGTGTCTGTAATAATGACTATTATGAAGTATCATCAAATAAAACCTATATGAAGCTGTAAATCTGAAAACAGCGTAATAAAATGTTTAATATGTTCGATAGATACGCAGTGAAAAACGCTTTATTTGCTTAACAATGCCTCTATAGCTGAATTGGAAACTAATCCTGAAGTATAATGTGACAATATTATGGCGAAAATCTAGACGCAGTTGTGTTGGTTACCCGGGCTTGGCAACATTGACATTATTTAAAACGGGATATATATATATATATATATATATATATATATATATATATATATATATATATATATATATATATATATATATATCTTGCATATTATTGTAGGAAAAAATACAAAAATTGGTCTAACTAAACTAGGAATTGTTTTCATAGGGAAACAAATTTTTACTACAGGTATGAAAGGCAGGGTATTTATTCTGTTTTCGTCGCAGGTTTGAGAGTACGACAATAGTTGCGACTGTAAAACTTTACGAATTTTTGTGAAAAAGGAACTAATTTTACGAGAAAAGTACTTGCACTCGTCAGTTAATAGAACTATTGGATTAGTAATTACTAGAACTAACTTTTTCGGTAAAGCGATTAATATTCTGTGTTCATAAGAAAGCTTATATATGACATAAATATGCAAGATAAAATGACAGCGTAAGTAACAGGATCGAGGTCGCAGGATATTGCAAACGAGCCTTGGAGTAGAGACCCCGTCTCGGCAACCGAAATGTAGGCGGTCCTTCAGCCGGTTGGACGAATGACTTGCAAAAGCTGCCGGTCGGGGCCGCCTGGAAAAAGAGATTGGAATTGGTGCAAGCTTGGCTTACCAAGCTCAGCCTACGTCTAGTTTTAAAGAACAGCTAACAGTATTGTGACCTTATGAATTAATTTGTATTACGACTATTTCAAATTTTTAACACTACATTTATCTACTTCGGTGAGTCGGATTCGGACATGCCTATTAGCACTGGGCATTAGTCATTTATGCAACAAAGCAATTTGGCCTAATTTATTCAGCACCAAGTAAAATTGTGTCGTGTAGGCTAAGATTTACGATGAAGCCATTACGTTTTATGGGCCATAATTGATAGAGATAACATCTTAGGGCTACTGAAATTGCAAAGTGACTCAAACACATTGAAGTTAAGCATTAGTGTAAAGAAAAATAGCCTATATTACCATAAACGACTGGCGCTGTGGTTATTAATTACAAAATTTTTATAGAGGGACATCACGCGATTGTTCTTTGTGTTTAGCACGAGTGTGTTTTTGGGTCGTAATATTGTTGTATGTAATGAGCTTTGGTATAACGCGATCTTTAATTAAGCCTTCTTACTTATATTTTATTTTTAGTTATGAAGTTTTATTGTGATTTAATTGTGTAACACTGTTTAGGTATTAAAAATAAATAAAATTAGTCATGTTATTAATATGAGGTTATTTATTTTATTCGTAATTGATTAATACATGCCAGAAACAGGGTTATATAGCAGAGGTGACTATTAAATTAAGATATATTTATTATCATCTTTACCTTTTTTATTTTAGCATCTATTTGTGGATAAAGATTCATTTCACATGGATAAAGATTCATTTCAAAAAAGAAAATGTTCACTGTTGAAAGTCTTTCCTATGTATGTCTTTACTTAGGAAAAGAAAGAAATGAAATGCTAGTAAAAGGAAAAGCTCTCTGTGCTGAAGACTTTGTGGTAAAGTCGAATCGGGTGGTCGACCTCATCAACTCGTGGTACTTAAATATCAACCTCATCATACCTAGTAAAGATGTGATAAGCATTCAAACTCGGGAAATCTACTAAGTTGCAAATAGATCGACATGTGGAGTGATCTCGGGAATCTTACAATTAGACTAAAAATAAACAATTTCTCTTGACGTATATACATTGACAGCACAATACCACGACCGTAGTATACAACTAAATGCATTAACATTTTTTCTATACGGAACTTGCTAATGGTAATAAAACTTTCAGCTAAAATAAACATCACCTTTGATTAACGCTCGTTATTAATTCAACAGCAGGATTTTGTGAATAGTTGTATACGAACTTGTAGTGACGTGCTAATATATTAATGGATAACAGGTAACTTGTTAGGCACAGAGCACTTCAACATTTATAGCATCCTTTGGCTTAAGAGCCACGAGTTATACGACGTAACTTCTAGCAAAACTTATGATTAATGATATTAAAAGCGTCTATGTTCAAGTCACACTTTGAGCTTAGAGAACTTTCGTGGGGGTTAGTCTATTACATTATAATTGACTGCATAAAGAAGCGATTTTCATCACTATTTTTTTATTGCTGTAGGACAGCAGACAGGCTGATGGCCCGCTTAGAATTTTACAATTATCGTCGCCTATGGATGTTTGCAACGCCAGTGGCATCGCGAACACGCTGCAGTTCCTTAAGGGTACAGGAACTTGGGTCAGTAATGCCGGAAAACAACACAAGGTTATTATGGCGGCATCCTTAAGACCAAAGGTGGTCGCCATCCAGACGGGCTTGAGGCTCTACCACGTAGCTAGGGTGGATTGTTTGGCTGCCTTTTACGACAGGTCGATCGTGGCCGCAATTAATTACATTAATTGAGTATACTTTAGGACTATAATTGATTTGTGGATAAATTAAATGAATGGCGCCTACGTGGGGAACGAATGTTCAGCTATGCCGCTTCAACCCAGCTGGAGAGGTAGACCAAAAAGTGCTGGCTGGTGGTCATAAATAATGAAATGTCGAAGTCGATGTGTCGATGAACTCACTACCAGATAAGATGCCAAAGACCGTGTAATGTGTAAAGTGGCAGTTTAGGTCGCAACCTGGATTTGATTTTAAGACGATTATGACCGTCAACCACTCTCATTGACTCTTTTCTAAATTGATTGTCATTTTAACCTACACGGTAGAAATACGTTCCTAACTTCCTAATAAAGTAATGTCGAATCAAACTATAACTATGTCTATGAATATGAATCGTAACTTTAAGGGCCGAGTCACACCGGAATGGCAGCGGCCAGCAGCGTCGCGGCGAGCACTTTCAGTGTGAAATAATTCACACTGAAAGTCAAGAAGTTCAAGCAAACGGGATTGACAAATATTAAACAAACAGGACGGCCACGTTCAAGAAAAAGCGATGAGAACATTATGGAGGTTGATATTTCCATAAGTAATGATCCAGAATCATCTACACGTAAGCGTCCGATGGCTGTGGCAATACCAAGGACTAGTCTGTGGTAAATTTTGCATCTAGACCTCAAACTACACCCATCTAAGTTTCAAATTGTGCAGGGAATGAAACCAAACGATTACATTCAACTTAAGTTATTGGCTGACACTATGCTGGAGGGATTCTGTATCCTTGAGAATGTATTGTTTACGAACGAGATCCGTTTTCACATTAATGGCCACGTAAACAACCACAATTGTTGATATTGGAGCAAGAAAAACCCTTGCATTAAACTCCAAATGGCACTTTTTTCACCTAAATCGACAGTATGGGCTGCCATATCAGCAAAGGGCATAATCGCTCCGTATTTCTTTCAAAATAATCAAGGAAATAATGTAAGTGTGAACTCAGTGGAACAATACGTGAATATGTTGCTAGAGTTTTTGAGACCACAGTTACATGAGTTTGAATTATAAATACAACAGCAGGACTTGGCTGCAACAAGATGGGGCAACATGCCATACGTCAAACGTGACTTTACCGGTGGTCAAATAAATCTTTTCATAAGTGGTCAAAGAAATTCCTAAGAAATTAATTTCTCGTAGTGGTGATATTCCATGGCTTCCAAGAAGCCCGGATCTTACACATTGCTACCTATCTTGTAGGGATAACTGAAAATTCAAGTGTACCTATATAAGCCGACGACCATATCCCAATTAAAATAAAACATCAACTAGGTGATATCTGCGATCCCTCGCAGCATATGTCAGTAAGGTTTCCAAAGTTTGCGTAGCCAATTGCAGAAGTGTTAACGACGAGACAGAGTACTTCTTGACGATGTAACTTATAAAAAAAACTATTTTAATAAACGTTTATTGTGTTAAATAAATGATCAACAAAATAACATTTGCTTAATAACAACAAATAACAAGTTTATGGCCCAACCTGTATAATAGACATAAAATTAACATATATGATTAAAATACATTTATTAATAAGCGTAGGGTTAATATTCAAAAACTTTCCTCTACGAGGGCGGTAGCGCGCCCCTGGTGCCGCTATCAACCGTATGCAGCGGCAGCTGCTTACTATTAAGTAGGGCGTTAGCCTTTCTGCTCCACTACAATAAAAAAAGTCTTAAGAAGAGAGATACAAATAGGAATTATAACACTTAGTGATAAAAGACAACAAGCAAACTTGCTTTACAGTATTCATACAATGAAGATCCTTGAAAAACACTGTTCTCTCACCACTTTTGTTGGAATATACTGTTGGTTTAATGATTTCATTTGTTGATAATAGACGTGTAGCAAATAGATTAATAAGAGCAATCAATTTCAATAATGAAGGGCAGGTACGATAAGATTATTATTACTTTTTCGTGCAGGGGCGGAGTAAGAATACCCCTGCAGCGGGGATTGTCCTGTCGGAAAGGCTACAAAAAAACCCTAGTTCCGTCGTAGGGTCCGAAGCCCGTCGGCAACCATGGTCTATAAGTCGTATGCTGCCACAATAACCTTGTGTTGTGTTCCGGCATTCACTAATGCCGGAATTCTACTAGAATCTGGGTCACTACCCAGATTCTAGTAGCCCTATGCAGACAGCAGCGGGTTCACGGTGTCCCTAGCGTCGTGAACATCCACAGGCAACGGTAACTGCTTACTATTAAGTGGTCCGTCAGCTTTTATGCTCTTCTTCTTCCTCCTGCCCTTATCCCACATTATATGGGGTCAGCACAACATATTATCTCCTTCCACTCTCCTCTGTTAGCCGTCATCTCAATATTCACACCCATTTTTGCCATATCATCTTTTACGTAATCCATCCATCGTTTTTTGGTCTAGCTTTTCATATCCGTGCAGGGGTGGAGAAAGAATACTAACCTCTGTGGCCGGGGTCGGCCTGTCGTAAAAGGCGACAAAACAACCCACCCTAGCTACGTGGTAGGGCCTCAAGCCCGTCTGGATAACGACCACCTTTGGTCTTAAGTATGCCGCCATAATAACCTTGTGTTGTGTTCCGGCATTAGTGACCAAAGTTCCTGTACCCTTATGGGACAGCAGCGTGTTCGCGATGCCACTGGCGTTGCAAATTTTATTATTAATTTGTTATTATTCATTATTTGTCTAAATTTTGATAGATTTTATCATTAAATTTTTGTTTAATGCTTCATAAATCGTTAAGACTGAATGTATTTTGAAATTTTAAACACCTTACGAGATTTTCTATTGTCTATTATTCTAACCAATACGCTTACGCAATACGATTTTAAAGGTAAAAATAACAATACCATATGTCACTGAAGAACTATTCGCACTGAAAAAGAATACAAGCTGTATGGACAGGCACTAAATATGCTAATGAGCATAGTCCTCACCAAATAATTGATTGATACAAGTTATTTAATTTTTAACACAAACGTAATGAATAACGATTTTAAAACATATCTTTGGATTGTAGTTCTATTAACCAAAAGGTAAAGTACTAAATTTCATACAGCTATTATTAATGCTATACTTCATTTGGTGCAAAAAAATACACGGGGAAACATTTTTACGATGAGTGAGCATACTAACAGCCAAAAAGCGATATGATGAAATTAGCTGTCTGTCAAGTTTCCGTGAAAACTCATTACTATATTCAAAGTAGTTTCTGATATATTCATAAATCCACAACACATGTTTTATATCAGTCGAGATAAAAAATTAATATCTATGCATAAATATACATATATATATATATATATATATATATATATATATATATATATATATATATGTGTGATTTTACATTATATATTAAAAATTAAATTAAATATTTTGTGACAATTCACACAGCGTCATCTAGTCCCAAACTAAGTAGCATAGCACTTGTGTTATGGGTCCTAGACAACTGATATACTGCATATATACTTTTTTTTTTGTAAATAAATACATATTATACATAAACACCCAGACGCGAGACGGGAATTGAACTCGTGACCTCTGCAAGCGTACCGAAGTGCGTTATCCGTTACACCATCGAGGTCGTCGATATATGGTGGTGAATTATGATAAATAGTGATAAAAGTGACTTTTATTACAAACATTTAGGCGCATTTATAGATTTGAAGTTAATTGTCAGTATGTATTATTTTTATTTGTTAACATTATAAATAATTTTTTATGAATTTATCCTTCGTTTTCAAAACAAAGAGTCGTGATATTACCGGATGAAATCTTTGGCTATTTTTGGCCCGTTACGCCAAAGAAGTATAATTTCTTACGTGCGTACATACTGACAAGCATTTTTTTAAAGATTATTATACCTTAATAGTTTATTTTTGATCAAAATTTCTGTTATAGTAAGAAACATTAACCTTGTTATTTGCTAAATAAAAATACGCCTATTTATACATCGGCCCCAAAACTCAGGAAAAGTGGAAGTACTTAATTATTATATTTATGTTATTTATTTCAGAGTTATTGTATTTATTTCTTCACACAACTAGAACTGATATTGATGGACAGAAGTTCTCTTTAAAATTATTATGCCGGAATTGTACATAAATGTACTACGATGAACTGTTGTCTCAACTAAAACAATCTAAACTAATTATATCCAGACAGACATTCATTTGGTTAATGATCCTACGACAAGATTACAACACGTGAGAAACGTTTTTTTACGCAAAGAGCAAATTAAGTTAAGCAAATTTTTATTCTTAGTTCTACTTCCTCTCGATGGATGTCCATTTGGAGCTGTTGGAAAATAAATTTTAGTTTATAAACGTGTGTTTAGTTTGCAAACAAGCAATATATTAAAATTATTATATAATACCATGGAGAGAATATTTCACTGATTAAGGGTCTCAGTGATTAGGGATCATACAATTATATCTACATCTAAGTTTGTTTAAAAATACTTGCAAAGAGGTTCGAAGAATATTCTTTTTTATACAGGTAGACAATTTAAACATCACATCTTTTGTTCTAAATTTCACATTGTGACTTATTTGTGAAAGTTTTTACTTACACAGGATATGCATTATAGGGCATTTTGTTTAAAACTTTTATAATGTGTAACTAGTAATGCCATCGTATTTCTACCTCACTAAATACTTAATTAATATCTTAGTCTATATATTACTTAGTATTTTATACTACTTAGTTTCACTTGAATAACAATTTGGTTAGTTCATTACTTATATGAAAAATGCATCACTAGTTTAGCATGTTCACAGATTGAGCTAAATATTTTATTGGGCTATTTATCAACACAAGAAAATGAAGTAAGTGTCACGAATAGCTATAAGAAATTTTAGTAATCGACCTTGCGCTCTAAAAACGGTTTCTCTATTCTTCTGTTCACTTATTTTATATTAGCAGTACATGAAAATCAGTTGAGAGCCACAATGGTAAACTAAGTAAAAATCGTTTTCTCCGTGCAGAGGAGGAGTAAGAATACTAACCCCTGCGGCCGGGATTGGCCTGACGTAAAAGGCGACATAACAACTCTAGCTACATGGTAGGGCCCCAAGCCAGCCTGGCAATCACACTTGGTCTTAAGTATTCCGTCATAATAACCTTGTGTTGTGTTCTGACCTAATGATCTAGGTCCCTAGGACCTAGGGTACCTACAGGACAGTATCGTGTTCGCAGAGCCCCTAGTGCCGCAAACATCCATAGGCAACTGTTATGTGACCGTCAGCCTGTTTGCTCTTCCTCAGCAATAAAAAAAATCAACCACTTACTTAAAAAAAAGTAATTATTTTAACGAAACAGATGCCCTCCTTCTTCTATTTATGAACTAAAAAAATATATAGCACAAATTAGAAGATGCTACCCTATTCAAATCATCCTAGATTCACGATCAGTGTTATCTAAGATATTTCTATTCATTCATTTTGACCTCGTAACGAACAATGTCAACAAAGCATTAATATTAATATCAAAATTATGCAAGGATGACGTCACAACAACTTGTTCAAGGATATGTACAGAGTCGAATGCAGATGAAGCTGTTTCGATATTATACCATATAAGCAAGCATATAATTCAATAAGTGTCTAAACCACAAGACATTTTGATATCGTAACCTAACAAACATTTCGTAATAATATACTGAAGGAAAACATGGATAGGAATCCTGCACACAGATTATTAGCATATGGCCAATGGTAGATATTAATCTTTGACAAGTTTGACGTATGCTGCCCTTTCCCGGTAGGGCGAATCTCGAATATTTATGTATGTATAACAACAGCACGACGTCCCACTGCTGATCTCCGGCCTCCCCTTAGGGGAGAACTGCCAAAATACCTGTCACGCTTGGTGATCTCAGTAGATCGGATAGACGAGACGATTTGCCCACGAAATGCCACCCAGTTCTTTTAATTTTAAGGTTGTGAACTATGTGAATATTATTTATAACATTGTTGCCTTAATCAAATAAAATTAAAACTCATATCAAATAACGAAAATTTGTTTTATTTAACCTAATTTTAAGTGTTTTTTACCAAATTAAATTTCATTGTTTTTAATTATTTCAAAGTATTCAAATAAAACAAGTTTTGGTGTTATTTTTGGATGGCTAAAGTATGGTACAGGTACACGATCCGCTTGATCATTAGTAGTTTTCAGGGCTTATATCGGGTTTTCGTTAAAAGAGAGAAGGGGAAGAGAGTACAGATAAAAATGGGTAGAAAGTGAAAAAAAAGAAAAAGGTAAGAAAGAGATATATGGATATATGTATTATATATATCAAATTGTGGTTTGGAGTAATCTTAAAATATTTCTTTCTTTAATGATATATCATTTGAAATTACTGCGTACATGACTCATAAGTCGTAGTGAGCGAATGTATTTAACTTCATTTTCTAGCTGAGACTTTAAAAATGACCGTGTAGAATAAAATTTATTAAGAAAGCACCCTTAACCCGGTTTTTGCGCACACTCAGAAATATAGGATTTAAAACATATTTTTACTGTTTTTGAGACAATTTATAAAGGTTCCAATTTAAGTTTTTAAGTATCGTGTTATTGTACAGATTTATCCGCGATAATAATTGTGATGACTAAATAAATATTACAACAATCCCACTAAGCTATATATTGATTTTATATTCTATCTATCCCATGCTCGGACAGCCTAAATAAACCTTTATTATTCAATTTTACAATAATATATATCGCTGGCGCTCACATTTTGTACCAAAGTCTAAAGAGCAGGTTTATACCACAATATAGACCCAGTATAAAGTACAAATTCTTAAGCGAAGTGTCATGTGCGATACAAGTGTTTTGTCTAACGATATTTACAATGAGGCTTTATAACATTTTATTGTTAGTAATTTTATCATGCAGCGTTCACATTGCAGTGTCTAAGGTTGTATGTTTCATTTTTAACTAATATTTTTATGGTTTAGTTTAAATGTAAATAAAATAGTACTACTAATCTTATCCGTGCAGGGGCGGAGAAAGAATACTAACCTCTGTGGCCGGGGTCGGCCTGTCGTAAAAAGCGACAAAACAATCCACCTAGCTACGGGGTAGGGCCTCAAGCCCGTCTGGATGGCGACCACCTTTGGTCTTAAGTATACCGCCTTAATAACCTTGTGTTGTGTTCCGGCATTAGTGACCCAAGTTCCTGTACCCTTGTGGGACAGCAGCGTGTTCGCGATGCCACTGGCGTTGCAAACACCCATAGGCTACGGTAACTGCTAAATTCTAAGCGGGCCGTTAGCCTGTCTGCTGTCCTACAGCATTAAAAAAAATATAACTAATAAATACAATAATATAACTAGGTATATTTATCTATCATAAATCTAATAAATGCAACTTAACTCTAAAGATAATGAGCGATGTATCCTGTGGTCATTCGGTATAAACACGCGGGAGAGCATTGCAAAACGTAATCTACTTACCACATTTGTAGATCATTTGTGACTGTGTCTGATGATTTTCATGAACACGTACTCTGCTATTATGACCTTTTTATCCTGATAAATTCAATTATCAGTACCACGTTGGAATTCTGGGATAAGCTGGTATCGTTATTTCGGACTCACCGTTTCTGTTCTACGATGGGCTATTTATACTACCTATACCTACCTATACTATATGTCCTAGTAGGTATACAATCTCCACATACGGCAACTGGCAATGTTGTAAATAATATTAACCTTTATTTAATGTTTCCAGGGGCGCTTTCGAAGAAGTGACGATTCGCGTACGTAATAATTTATTTCTTTGTTAAACAAACACAAAAATACAAAACCAAATACAATGATATGGATAGGGTAATGTACCTTATCTAATATATTATGTTAAAACCACTTTTTTTCATATATCGGCAGAAAATGATTAGAAACGGATCCTGGGCACTAGGCTGGAAGAGAGATCTGTAATCGAGAGTTGGGTCCAAAAGATTGGATTTGGGATTAGAAGAATTAAGTTCTTCTCATGTTTTTTTCCAGTACTGGGTGTAGGTATTTCAAGTTTTCACCATAAATCTCGGCCCCTTGCATTTAAAATGCAAGACTGTCACACCTTCGGGCTGGGCGGTGTCTTTCACTACGTTTTTCTAGCGGTCTCCACTCCAGAACTCTTACGATAAACGTGACCGGCCCAATACCACCTTGAATCTTTTTGACTCTTATACAGATCATGTCCTTTGGTCTTAAGTATGCCGCCATAATAATCTTGTGTTGTGTTCCGGCATTAGTGACCCAACTTCCTGTACCCTTATGCGACAGCAGCGTGTTCGCGATGCCACTGGCGTTAAAATACCTATAGGCAACGGTAACTGCTAAATTCTAAGCGGGCCGTCAGCCTGTATGCTGTCCTAAAGCAATAAAAAAATATCCCCATTTCGGATCTTAATCATAAGAGAGATACTCAACATAGCAGCTCCATGTCCCGCTGACCGGTTTAAAATCTGTGAAGTGCCGCTGTCACTGTTCACGTCTCGAATCTGTCAAGACATAACTTTAACTGTCCGTCATCTATAATTTTAGAGGTATGGTTAATTTAATTTGTTCATTAAATTTTTTCATATTTTAGAAATGATGTTTGTTATTATTAGAGAGATTTGCACCCGCCAACACTACGTAGGATGTTTACGAGTGATACCACTTTGGCTATCAGAAATCTACATATATAACTTTTACTTTACAGTGATTGGTTCAACAAACCTAGCAGGTCCAGCCGCTTTGGGAGAACGAGGTGTTTCAGAATGCCTGGCATTAGGTAACCCTCCCTGGAAATGCTATACAGAACAGCATGGAATCAATCCACAGTGGTGATCCACCATAGCCTTAGCAGCTTGATAAAATATTTTTTAAATGATTATAAAATGTATGTAATTATAAATAAACGTAAATATAAATTGGTGTCGTAATTTTTTTTATAAATATCCCAATAACTCTCCTAAGGAGGTCTGAAAGGTGATAAACGCGCTGTGTCTTTTGAAAGGTCTACGTAAAGGAAAGGCATTTTTGATTTTAACCTTAAACAAACTGCTTGAAAGGCATTTGGAATTCTCAACTGGTACTTATTTCCAAGGATACTTCACCTTTGTACAAAAATATAGTCTGATTGCTTCCGTGGCTCAACGACTAACTCAAGTAGGACTGGTGAGGAGATCACATGTTCAATTCTCGCCCCGAGTTTGGATGTTTATTTAAAATATATAAAAGTAAATATGTCGTCAGTATGCATATACAAGATACAAGCGCTCTGTAGCTTACTTTGGGACTAGATGGCGCTGCGTGAATTGTCACTGTATTTATAGTTGTATAAATTTTGTCGAAAATTGCTGCTTCGATTCCCGGTAAGGTAAAATGAAAAAAGTATACAAGTATTATTATTTCAATGGAAGTAGCGAAAGTCTCGCTCATCTCTAAATATTCGGTTCTTATGATTTGATTGTGTTCCTAACTATATAGTTAGGTTAGGTTATATAGTATATACTATATAATATAATGCTGCAATTTTGTATATTAGTACTAAAATTTGCCCTAATTGAATGTTTTATAAGAATAATCAGTCGAAAATTAAACTTAAATTCAAATATGTCTGAACATGTTAAATCCTATTCACAGATAAAGGAAACTAAGTTGAATACATAGTGTTCGTAAATCGCCCCACTCCTCTATATCCGGTCCGTTTATTATCCGACATATACCAATTTAGATGGCTCCACTGAATTTCCAGATATTATACAAGTCGTACGTGACTTTAGAACCGTGAAGATCCGTTAGTTCAGCGTTGAAGCTGCGGTTTTCATCTTAATATCATTCAAGGGTGTATTTGAAACTCGAAATGCACGTTTGGGTGTCTCTATATTTTGTTATAATATTTAAATTTTTATAAAGATCAAATATTTGTATCGTTTAGTAGTACAATAACTTAATCACAACGTCTATGTTTGTAAAACAATAAATAATAATATTATAATAAATATATAAGCGCTATAGAGGAGCGCCACATTAATCGCACGTCGAGAAACGTTTTAGCGGTTTCATTTAGTGCAAATGGAAATATCGTTCCATTAGTCATTATTACAAGGGTAATATTAAGAGTACAGTCTTATATTAAAATCCGAACGAACACTTGTAATACAAACACCAACTCGTACAAACCACAAGCAACTAGCGTAAACTTGTTTAGAACTCGGGCTAAAATAACTGTTACGTCAAGTATAGCTCCGAAAATAGTATAAGCTTTTTATACGCTGCCCTAATATTGATTGACTTATTTACAGACTGGCCAGTTTTGTTAATGTATTCTGTTAATAATAAACTAAGTGAGTATTTTCCATTTTTAAATATTGGAAACCAAAACCTAGTTATATAATACTAAGAAAATGCATACAGCGCCATCCGGCCGAAAGTAAGTACTAGAGCACTTTGCCATCACTGTAACCTGAGAGGACACGGTGACACAGTCGTGCGTCTCACGTAGTACGAAGAGCGTCTCGTTTTCGATGCCTCCTCCCTCCAACTCCCGGTTTTAGTACTGGCCATAGTGAGTAACGACATTGCATGAACCGCCGTTGCCTCCTTCTGGGAGATAGTAATTTCCGCAAAGGAGGCAATGAGACGAGAGTGGGCGCTGACCAACCAGCTCCCTCCCATCAATGCAGGTAACGGCTCGTTGAGCGATCTGTGGTTGCTGTAAGTAGCGACCTTTAGCAGAAGGTTCTGCCGCTCGAACCTATGTGCCGTAAGACCATGTATCAGCCAATACGAGGCTAAAGTGAAAAGTTCTCGGCCTAATACAGAAATTGCGTTCTAATCAGCGAAAACTTATTATTCCTGCCTTGATACATGTCTCACTAGTTCGTATGACAAGTTTCAACTTGTTCTCTTTTTTATTGTTTTTATTGCTGTAGGACAGCAGACAGGCTGACGGACCGCTTAGAATTTAGCAGTTACCGTCACCTATGTTTGCAACACCAGTGACGTCGCGAACACGCTGCTGTCCCATAAGGGTACAGGAACTTGGGTCACCAATGCCGGAACATAACACAAGGTTATTATGGCGGTATACTTAAGATTAAAGGTGGTCGCCATCCAGATGGACTTTTATGTCGCTTTTTACGATAGGCTGACCCCGGTCCTAGAGGTCTGCTCCTGCACAGATAAAAATTAGTTTGTTTACACGAATTTCCGACGTAGACGTCTTGCGTGTTTTTGGTTAAAATGGATAAACTTGAATATCGTGCTGTCAGAAAATTCTTCGATGGATTAACCCTTCCTTAGGGGTTAATCCATCCGAATTTGATAAAAGTTTACGGGGACTCTGCTCCTTCGATGTCAACCGTTAAAAAGCGAGCAGCTGAATTTAAACGCGGTCGCATGTCCCTCGAAGATGGGTCATCTTGAACGTGAAGGACGGCCAAAAACTGCAATCTCACCGGAAACCATTGAAAAGGTACACAATATCATGTTGGATGATATTGTGCCAGAACTACAGGCCAGAAACGAAACAGCAGTCGAAGCCGTGGGTAGAAGGCGGTGGTTCAGCGCGAAAGAAAGTGAAGTCGATCGCATCTGCCGGAAAGGTCATGGCCAGTGTGTTGGTGGTTGTGGGATGCGAAAAGAATCCTGTTAATTGATTATCTTGAAAAAGGCAAATCAATTACAGGCGAATATTACTCTAATCTTCTTGACCAGCTGGATGTCAAAATTCGCGAGAAGAGGCCTGGCTTGAAGAAGAAAAAAATAATTTTTATTTATTATTCCCCTTATTCTCCTGATATGGCACCCTCAGACTTCTGTTTCCAAATTTGAAGACATTTGTTTCTGTGAAACGCTTCCAATGAAAAAGTTGAGTGGACCGTAGATGGATATTTTCACAGCCTTTCAAAGTCTCACTTCCGGGAAAGAATACTGATGTTGGAGAAACGCTAGACCAAGTGTGTTGAAGTCAAGGTAGAATATGTAGAAAAATAAAATCATTTGTCAACTGAAAATTGCAGTTTTTCATTGTCGGGTACATCCTTTCGTTGGCCCACTCACTACTTGATAGAAGACAGTGTAAAAAATGGGTAATATGGGATAGTGTAAAAAAATAAACATCAGATATAATATTTATACACCTTTTTGTAAATAAATACATAAAAAACTATTAAGATACAAGACATCGTGAACAATAGGTAACAATAGATTTGATTATAATAAGTTTTGATTTGTATTATATTTGTAAATAAGTTTGCAGAAAAAAAATAAGAAAAAAAATGAAAAAGTCCTAACGCTAAATGCGTCGGATGGGAATTTATTAGATAATAAAAAAATAGCAATAGTTAAGTTTTAATGTAATAGACACCAAATCGGTTGTGAATTATATACGCTGATGAAGTAAAACAGCTAAATCATTCATTTCCTTGGGCTGATTAACTTTAGACAAAACAAAGTATTAGAAATGATATACATTCATGTAACCTTGTTATCGTATTAAACAGTACACCTCTAGGTCCAAAATGAAACTTAGTTTATTTTTTATTTATTTACTAAAAATAATTATTTTACAAGACAATAATTGGATAACTAATAAACTCGACAGGGTTTATCTTGGTTGTCATATTAATATTTAAATTTAATTACATTACTGAAAATATAAAATGTCTGTGCAGGGACGGAGAAAGAATACTGACCTCTGCGGCCGGGGTCGGTCGGTCGTAAAAGGCGACAAAATAACGTGGTAGGACCCCAAGCCCGTCTGGATGGCGGCCACCTTTGGTCTTAAGTATGTCTTCATAGTAACCTTGTGTTGTGTTCCGGCATTAGTGACCCAAGTTCCTGTACCCTTATGGGTCAGCAGCGTGTTCGCGATGCCACTGGCGTTGCAAACACTCATAGGCGACGGTAACTGCTAAATTCTAAGCGGGCCGTCAGCCTGTCTGCTGGCCTACAGCAATAAAAAAAATCATTCGCATTAGTAAAGTACCTGCAATTTATATATTCCTACCGTGTACCTTTATATATGCAAGCGGAATTAATCACGTTAGTATTGATGGTTACTTATCTCCAAACTTCATTAAATATTTAATAAAAATAAATAGTTGCATGAAGTAAAACTAATTAGTTGCAAATTGATTTTTACAATCTACCTGTAACAACAACATTGTTACAAAATGGTCTGCCAGCAAATTACTTGACCGTTAAAGTTCGTCCCTGGTTGCAAGTTTCAACGAACTACGACTAACTATGAACATCGGTTTAGCTCCGATAAGATCAATTTGTAAGAGCCACGGTCTTTAGGACTTGGTTGCTCAAGTAAATTTTGTGTTATTTGAAGCTATATTTGCAAAATCAATTCACTTTAAACCTGTTATAGGTAAAATTTTATCAATTCGCTTTAAACCTGTTAAAGGTAAAAGCCATTAGTTTAATGTGGGTTTTATTTAATCCTTTAAGTCATTGCACCACCTCTGTAGCGCAATGACTTTCACGTGTCAGAACGCGGCTTGGATTAATTACTGTTACTGTAGTGTGAGTATTTATATCGCATGCTTAAACTGACCTAACTCAAAAAACCTGTTTTTTGGAAAATCGCAAAAAAACGTATTGTCATTTACTACTTATCCCATATATTGACTTATAACTAAATAGTGGTAACTTAGTGTGGGAAAGAGATATCGAAATAAATCTTAGTTTGGCCGATAGAGAACGTCGAGACAATGCTGCCCGTTATATTAACTCACTTTAGACCTAAATCGTAATCGGTCAGTTTATGATTAAGCATGCGATATGTAACTGACACCGCGACTTCGCCCGCGTTTCTTGATATATTAACAAATTTTTCATCATGAAGCAGAGGTAGAATTACCCTCTTCTACGCATGCACGCTACATCGCTAGCACCACTTCTCCGCGGCAAGAAAACACACATCACTGAACACGTAGTGCTTATAAAAAACGTTATTTTTTAAAACTTTATATTAAATGAAGATATCACAATATTTTTTTTTAGATAAGGGCCAAGTGTCTAAGAAATAAAACTTAGAAAATTTATTTGATACCTATCCAGTAGTTTTGCCGTGATGCGCATACGATTGCAGACCTCTATCATTTTATTCATATAGATATTATGTATTTTTATAAAAAAGGATATACGAATAAGTAGTGCATTAGTCGTCCAGTACCGACAGCACAATAGTAATAGCAATTCTTTGTAACTTTAAGATTAGATGGCACTGTATAAATTGTCAGAGTATATTTATATAACATTTCAATTAAGAACCCAATTAAACGCGCAAATTATTCGAACTACCCACATCTTGTGGGTTATTTACGAAATATGGTGAACAAGATAAAATACTTGAATAAATGTTGTTGTTGTTTCTTAATTACAAATTCCACTGCAACATTCCTTAACGGTCACGGATCCTAGCCACTCGATACTGAAGTTTGAGGGTAGTGGCTTAATTGAATCATCGATGTTTATAACCCAAGGGAATTGTGGCCCATTCGTGATATATTAGCTGCAAGTAACCCTTTCACAATTTAACTCCCTACCTCATAATATTTAAGAATTAAAAAACGATTACAGTTGTTTTTTTTTTTCAATAATGTATCACAAATGTTACTCATAAATAAAAACAAAACAAACGGTATCATTGATCCACTTTTTATAAGAAACTCAATATTAAAATTGTAGTGTGCTTATAAAGATTTAAAAGGGGATGAAATAAAATGAAATGAAAACAAAAGCAACTCTTTATTATTCACCAGCCAAATATCTATGTACAATGAAAATTAGAATAAGTTACAGTGATACAATGGGCGGCCTTATCGCTAAAAGCGATCTCTTCCAGGCAACTCTATAATGGAGTGGGATACATGTGTTAATTAAGGGGGTACTTATTATTATAGGGAATATTATATAACATATCTTATGGGTGTAATATTCCTTTGTGTTGAATTCCGGCATAGGAGACCCAGGTTACCGTTCCACTACGCGGAAGGCAGCGTGTTAGCGGTGCTCCTGGAGACGTAAACTTCCATAGGCGGAGGTAACTTCTTAGTATTAAATAGACTCCCAAGTATTAAAATAATTTTGTAATATCGATAAAATATTTATATTGATATATTATTCCATTATTACGATATTTTCTATCGATATTATCAATCCGCTTGGACTGAATCAGAATAAAGTTTGACAGGTTTAATCATTATTTTGAGCTTGTTGCAGCCAGCCTTTGTATTATATATATATATATATATATATATATATATATATATATATATATATATATATATATATATATATATATATATATATATATATATATATATATATATATATATATTTCACTGTTTCAATTTCCACGATAGCATTTGCTAGGTATTTTATATTTCTCACCAAAGGCGTTTACTATTATAAAAGCTATATATTTATGTTATAACTACACATTGTAAGAAAATATCTCGAGGGAATCTGCGGAGCGCGATCATATTTATGTGTAACCCACAAATCCGCGTTAAAGCGTGGCGGGTATATTCTCCATCGTTACGAATTATCTTACATGTTTATTTTAAATTGTCACACTTCTTAAATCAATAACTACGTATATTATATACCGTATTTCAATTTTGACCAATTGTTGTTGGTGGTCCATAGACACTCAATTTTAAATTCAACTATAAAATACAAGCAATCACGACCTATTTTAATATTTTATCAAAATAAAACAAATATAAATGCAACAAAAGTATTTTATTCATTTATTGTTAGAACTGTTTACATTATGATTTAATAGATAAACAAAAATATATTGCTGAAGGTGTGAATATTATATATATATATATATATATATATATATATATATATATATATATATATATATATATATATATATATATATATATATATATATATATATATACAGGGTGACTTTGACAAACCCGTCCAAATTATAAACATCATAAACATCATTTATGGAACCCATTTTTGCAAAAAAATTGTATGTTGAATTTTCACCATAAAATATTTCATATAGGATCATTAATTCAATCGTACAGAATAATCATATGGTGCAAACAGCGTCGTTAACCTGTTATTACCTGTCTCTGTCACACCCGCGTAAATGAGTAGTGCGTATTCGCTCGCCCGGTTCAATGCCGCCGTCCTCGGCCTTTTACTAGGTCAGATGGAGAGGTCATTGCACTCTCGCGCCGTATTATGTAAATTGCGAGTTCTTTGAATGACTTTGTGATGCTGATTATTCAACATTTTGTACTATGTGATACAAAAGTAAAATACATGTTTCTCATAACTTTTACTAAAGATTCTTCTGTGTGAATTTGGACGGGTTTGTCAAAGTCACCCTGTATATATATATATATATATATATATATATATATATATATATATATATATATATATATATATATATATATATATATATATATATATATATATATATATATATATATAAATATTATGAGAACTGAAAATAAAATAAAGTAATATATAAAAAGTTAGTATGTTAATTCGTGCTTGATAAGTATGTTAATACAAGGAAAACAAAATGTTGTTATCACTACATATTTCCAGAAAACGCTTTGGAAAAAATTTAATTATTTCCAAAGTAATTGTTAATATTTTATAATAAATCATCAAAAATAGTGATAGAAAGACAATCTTTGTGGCGTTAACGTTTTTGTACATTGGAAGACCTGGACGGGCACAGTTTCAGTTCCCGTCCCGAATCTGAGTCTTTATGTATAATATGTATTTATTATTAGTTGTTTAGTATCCATAAGACAAATCTTCTGTTCCTTCTTTTGGTGAAATATAGCGCTGTGTCGATTATGATAGTTTATTTATTTATTTAATCAATTAATTAAGTTGATTACATGACTTTTAAGGGCATACGAGGTGATTAAAATATAAAAATGCAAGCATTATATTTAGTCATGAAAATCACCTTATTTCCCGACATAAACGGGATAAATCTTGTAGCATGACAGCAAAAACAAACCCGTGGTTAGCAACAAAATCTATCGCCCTTCCAGGAATTTGTACCGTAATAGTTCGAAACACTGTAAATGTTCGAAAACCTAAAAGTATTCTAGTCAGACTTTCCATTGAAATATGAGTTTTTTGGTACGCTAACTTTTTATCAATATTGTATAACATTAAAACTGTGAGTAAGTCAGACCGAGAAATAAATATAATCATATATATATATATATATATATATATATATATATATATATATATATATATAATATATATATATATATATATAATATATATATATATATATATATATATATATATATATATATATATATATATATATATATATATATATATATATATATATATATATATATATATAATATATATATATATATATATATATATATATATATATATATATATATATATATATATATATATAATTGAATATTTTATAATAAAATAAATAGAGATATATATACAAATAGATTACAACCAATATACACATAACTCCAAATAAAAATCATGAAAGGAAAAAACTATAATTACAAATTAAAGAATGTTTTTAACGTGGTGTAACATTGATAACTAAAATACTTTGAGTTGTACATTTCGTTAATTAAAATAATACGCAGAGATAACAATTTCAAAATTAACGTGGTTGTAAATAATCCTAACCTTATTTTATGCCTGAATAAACACCGCAAAATATAGGTATATCTTTAAGAACTACTGTATAAACAAATGGATGATCTGCAATGTACTGAATAACTTCAGGCGGGGGATTTAATGCTGCTGTCGTTCCAACTATTATAGCTGTAATGTAATAATAATTATACAGATACAAAACCAACCAAGTCAATTTATCTGAGTTGATTTGACAAAGCAGGTGAGGATTTAGTATGTTGAATGTTAGTCCAATTATTTAAAAACAATTTAAATGTTTTTAAATTCTATTAAATTTCACCTTATCCTAAGAAGACTCCACAGAATACTATATCGTTTCCTATAAATATACCAAAAAGGAACGAATGGTCAGCTTTGAACGTATATGAATCAGGTGGAGGCTGTAGCAATGCACGAGTTGTAACTACACCAACTGCAATACGATTAAAATAATAAAATGTCTTAGTTCCAGATGATTATTTCATATTCATAAATTTTGAGACGCTTCTCAATTGAATTGTGTAACCTATAGCTTGACCTATTTAATGATTATTCATACTCTGGTGTCAAGGCTTAGATCTTCCATCGCACATTCATTTTTCTTTATATATTCATTATTGTATAACGTTAATAAAATAATATAAAATTCTTATATTACCTGTGACAGTTGCAGCTTCTGTGCCCTTTTCGTCAACTTTTAATTTAGATTTTTGTATAATCTTAGATACATATAGTGGTCGATCTTTTACTAAAAGACCACTGAAACCATTTGCGTTTGGGTTGAAGATATCTGTTACGTTGTACTGAAATGAAATTTTAAGTCAGGGACCAATATTAATTACAGGACACACACACACACACACACACACACACATATATATATATATATATATATATATATATATATATATATATATATATATATATATATATATATATATATATATATATATATATATATATATATATATATACCTAGTCAGGTCATAAGTATTGTCACACAGTAAAAACTTTTCTTTTAGAATGCTGGCCACAAAAAAGTTTATTGAATTAGAATTTCGAATTGTTCATGAAAATAAAAATGTATAACTTTTAGAATTTTACTCATTTTTAAATATGGAGTGGACGCTTAAAGAAGACCGTGTTGCAGTTATTGCGTTGCATTCAAATTTTTAACATACTGAAAAATTTGAATATTACCAAAAGATTCGTTTATCGTACCATCAAACGATACAATGAAGACTCTAGTGTAGATGACAGGTCAAGAAGTGGTCGCCCTCGGTCTGTTAGGACTCCAGCAGTGATAAAAGCTGTGAAGGCACGAATTTAAAGAAATCCCAAACGTAAGCAGAAACTGTTAGCCCTTCAGATGGGGTTAAGCAGAACCACGGTGAAAAGGGTGTTAAATGAAGACTTAGGGCTTCGGGCATATCGAAGAAAAACAGGACATCGTTTGAATGCTCGTCTAATGGACCTGAGACTGAAGAGATGCCGCGCTTTGTTGAAGCGGTACGCGGGAAAAAAATATCGGGAAATTCTTTTTTCGGATGAAAAAATTATTTACCGTAGAAGAGAGCTACAACAAACAAAATGATAAGGTGTACGCACACAGTAGTGAAGAAGCGAGCAACCGTATTCCGCGTGTCCAACGAGGTCATTTTCCATCCTCGCGCATGGTATGGTTGGGAGTTTCTTATTGGGGCTTAACAGAGGTACATTTTTGTGAGAAAGGTGTAAAAACGAATGCTGTTGTGTATCAAAATACAGTCCTGACGAACCTTGTGGAACCTGTTTCTCATACCATGTTCAATAACAGGCACTGGGTATTCCAACAAGATTCGGCGCCAGCTCATAGAGCGAAGAGCACACAAGACTGGCTGGCGGCGCGTGAAATCGACTTCATCCGGCACGAAGACTGGCCCTCCTCCAGTCCAGATTTGAATCCGTTAGATTACAAGATATGGCAACACTTGGAGGAAAAGGCGTGCTCAAAGCCTCATCCCAATTTGGAGTCACTCAAGACATCCTTGATTAAGGCAGCCGCCGATATTGACATGGACCTCGTTCGTGCTGCGATAGACAACTGGCCGCGCAGATTGAAGGCTTGTATTCAAAATCACGGAGGTCATTTTGAATAAACTTTAATGTCATAAGAATCTTTGTTTTGTTAAGTTCATTTTCGTATATGAATGGTTACATAATTAATAAACTTGTTACAATTATTTTACATTAAACATGTGACAGAATTTATGACCTGACTAGGTATATATATATATATATATATATATATATATATATATATATATATATATATATATATATATATATACTGTATATGTATAAGAATCATATTTGTATACATTCCGAGAATATATCTACATATATGTATATGTTTCGACTCAATATGTATAGTAGTCTACAGTTATTTCATATATTTTGATGAAAATATATTTTATTGCATCGTTATGATTTACAACAGTACTTGACCGAAATAGAATACATTATATTTTATCGTTTAAAATTAATCTAAGAATATGAGATTCAATCTCTTGAAAATAGTGTTTTTTATAAGGCTAACCTAAAATAATCTAACATTATTTCCATTTCTAAGGTAATAATAATGAACCGCATAGCCAAAATTTAAAAAAAAATATATATAAAATGACTTTGCAAAAGCTTATATTGAAACTAAAGAGATTGTGGTGATGACAAAAAAGTTGCGAGTAGCAGTAAAAAATGTAATCGAATGTTAAACATTCTAGATTATTTAGAGTTTTAGAACAAATGGATGAATCAAGTGTCCCCTCTATACGAATGAAAAATGTTACTAATCAAAATTTGAATACACTAACATATTTTTTAAAACAAATCTAAAAACAACGTCTCGTTGAAAATTTTATTTTATAAGGTTAAAAGCGATATTTTATTATATATTATGTAATATTTATGTAATAGTTATCTATGCCATTATAATTGCTATTATTTTTTACCTGTGCTACTAAATCATTAAGATCCAATTGTGTCGTTATATCAAATTTTGGAATTACAACATTGACTCTCTCTGAGCTAAATGATTGTAAACTTCTATTAAAAACATCGGGATCTCTCAATTTTTTAATCATATCTGCTATTCCATCTTTTTCATTAGGCAAAAAAATGATAAGACTCATATTTCCACCTTTGTAAAACATTTGTAAAGTCTGAAAATAAATAATTACGTGATAAGGTAAAAAAAAAGTTTATTTAAATTTATACTCAATTAATTATATTATTATTCAATTATAGAAGAAATTATTTTATTGAACATATCATCATCCCATCACCTTACAGTCAAATATTTACTATATAAATAATATAAAAATATTTACCTATCAAAGAATAGCTGTAGCTAAATACTATAAATCATTACGTTTGTGAGAGATTTTACTACGATATTTGAATCACATCAAAAATATTTTTGACATGTTTATTTTACCTGTGCTTTAATCTCGTCGTTATCTTTGTAATTAAACGTTGATTCCTGTCGCATGAATTCTATAGATTGTGTATTATTGGGTGATAAATAAAAGTCTCCCTTTTGTGTATTCTTTTCTGGAAACTGCTTCTGCCAGTTGCCCTAAAATTCATGAAAATAAATATTAATTGCTCATAATTGATATAATTTTTATAATTATATTTTTTTAGTTACAGCAAAATTACTGCAAAATTACAGCAAACTTACAGCAGAATATTTTGAATAATATTTAGGTCTATGAATACTGACCAAAAAGTTATTGTACGTACCAGAAAATAGATTGCGTTGATTAGGACCAGTATTGTATCAGTACTAAACATGCCTGCGTTGACAACAGTTGGTATAAGATTATGTGTTTTATTGGCCACCTAAAATTAAAGAAATAGTTATAAGACAAATATTTATTCATGCATCTTCAGCCAATTGAAGTCCACAACTGGACATAAGCCTCTTCCTAGGTTTGCCACAGAATCCTATCTTTGGCTCATTGCTTCCAGCCCTTGCCAGCAATTTTTCGCAAATCATCGCCCTCGCCGCTGAGCGTCCTACGATACGTTTACCAAGACACGGTCTTCACTCAAGAACTCTTTTATCTCATCGATTATCAGTTCTACGAAAAATACAGCTGGACCACTGCTATTTTAGCTTGCTCATTTAAGAAGCAATTTTGATGACTTTGGTCTTTGGCAGACTACTTCATTACGAATATGATCTCTCTGAGAAACTATGAGCATCACTTTCTCCATAGTCAGTTAAGCAAATTTAAATTGGAGAGCCTACTCTACTGTGAGTCCACGTCTCAGCTAGCTCCGTACGTTATTACGGTTCAAAGAAATTAACAAAAATCGTACAAAAACTTATTTTTTTTATTATATATTTTAAAATCATTAACTAGAATCCATTTTATTTATTAATATAAAATATTTATACTTTAATGTATCATTAAACTGACACAAAATAAAATTTTAAAACATACCCATGCATTTATTGTATCAGCAGCTTTCTGGCTTTGGCCGAAATCAATATTTTCAACTCCAGCATTAAAAACAGTCAAAGAATCTTTGTAAAACTGTTCGGTAAATGGATAATTCTCATTTCCGTAACATTTTTCAGCTAGTTCAAGAGTAACATTTTGTTGGTCGGCCAAAATTGTGATTAATTGTGGAAACGCTTGCCGTGTCTGTAAAAATAATATTTTATATGACTCCATTGATTTTGTGTCAAAGAATCAAACCTGTCGGTAACAAGCAAAATTATTTGTATAGCAGCTACCATGCCAGATGGGGGTGGAAACGTCAAAATTTGTAAAAAGGGTGTATTTAGATATGTTTTTACCCTGCATTCCGTATTATATATTATGAAGAAGATTGGAGAGTGATTGATAGTAAATAATTTAAATAAATATATGAACATTTTATTAGTAAACACACTAAAAAATGAATGGAATGAAAACATATTTACATATAATACTTAAATTGTTGGATAGCCATTGGTTAACTAAATCCTCAGTATGAATAATAATATTGAACATATATTATGTTAATATATTTAATATTATTTTCTATTTATTACTAATTGTATGTATTACTTGCTTATACTATTAAAAAAAATGGCGATGTTTTTTTATATTGCTGAGAAACAGTAGATAGACTGACGGCCCACTTACTATAATATATTAAGCAGTTAGCGTCGCCTACGGATGTTTGCTACACTAGGAGCATCATGAACACGCTGTTGTCCCAAAGGAGTACAGCAACCTGGGTCACTAATGCCGGAACACAACACAAGGTTATTATGGCGGTATGCTTATATACCAGGGATGGTTGACATCCAGACGGGCTTGGGGCCCTATCACGCACTCAGGATTGTTTTGCCGCCTTTTACGGCAGGTCGATCCCGGCCGCAGAGGTTCTTATTAGTATTCTTATTCCGCCCATGCACAGAGAAAATACTATCAACTTTTTTATGATTTTGATTTTGAATTTTAAACCTGCTTTATTCTGAAGCGTTTTCTCTTCGCACCTAAATACTGAACACTGTAAAGAAAATATGTGGTATGTTTTAAAGCAGGAAATAATTACATACCTGATCCTTGTTTTGCATATTTAAAGCTTGGTTAAGCTGCTGTAATGTGGAATTAATGGTAAATAGAGAGAGTTGTCCCAATACTATCAAAAGGGATAACACTGAAAACACAAAACTCGTCGTCGAATCTTTCTCATATATGGACTGCAAAAAAACAATAATTTTTACAGATTTTAGAAATATACAAACAGTTTATTAGTTATTATTAATGGTTTTTTATAATTTTACTACATTTTTTATAATGATATTTAATCTACTAAAATTTACTTACATTTAAAAATGCACCAATCATTTTCAAGTTTCCTCTTTGAAGTCGCTCTAATGCTGTAGCGTCGTCCTCTTTGTTTGTATTATCATTTTCAGAAATATTATTTTCGCCATCAAATGTAGTCGAAGCTACAAAATAAAATAACATACGACCCATGAAATTAGATGAAATCGATTTTTTTAAGTTGTAACTTTGACGTGACATAAATAAATCCAAATTATCTAAATACAACATGTTGTGCTGGCTTAAACTGATGTGAAATTGTACTTTTGAAATAACGATGGTTCTCGAAGTTCAATGAAATTAGATTTAAAATAACAATATTTTTATGTAGAATCGTTCCAATACGACTAAGAAGGAGTTTGAGTAACTTTATTCCTCTCTTTATCTGGAACTATATTGCTGAGCATAGGAATTTGATAAAAAAAAGAATTACAATAAAATAAAATAAAATAGTTCATTGACATATATAAAATAAAATCCATAACAATTAAATCATTGGTTCCCAAACTAGGTTGACCTGTATCTTGGGGACCCGATTCCGATTGATACAATACAATGTATGAATTAAGTAAACTATGCTTATTCTTATTTCTATATTCTTTTTTCACCACCATTTCTTTCACTTATCAACTCTTGTAGGTAAGTTATGAGCCGGACAGAAACCTAGACCATATAGAAACTCAAGATAGGATGAGCAGTTGCTATCTCTGCTATTGGGGCTTATGTTAATATTGATGTCACCAACAATGTATATATTGTTAGAGTTTGCTTTCAAGTTACTAACTAAAGTTTCTATGGAAGTAAGAAACTGGTCAATAACGCGCACTGAGGGAGATCTATAAATAGCGATAATAGCAGAATGTTTAAATTCAAGAATAAGACCAGTACCCCCCCCCCCCATCAATTACTGGTTCCGAGACAGTGCAAACTATTTGGTCCTGAACATATATTATGACGCCATCATTTTGATTTTTCAACTTCTGTGTATAATACAATTCATAGTTGGAAATGTGTGGAGGGGCTTTACCAGCTTCTAGCCAGCAATGGGTTAAAACAATTATATGTGGATTATAATTGCATCGATACAAGAGAATTAGAAATTGATCCACGTTTTTGTAAACACTACGTATGTTCAACGTCATGATGCTTATACTCATATTTCTAACATCAATGTATGAAAGACAATCTTCTGGGTGGCATTCATATGCTGATATACTTTTCTGATTATCTAACTCTTGAGCTATGATATTACTATTAATAATCATAATACAATTTGTGAATGGATATTGGGCAAAAGCAGGTGTACATTTGTTTTGATTTAGATAAGATTGAAAACACACATAATGTATCAGTAGAAAAGTAAGGTATATAATTTGTTATAATATTAATGTAAGGCCAGTATACATGAAAAGGTACTTTATATGTTTGGTATATGTTATATTGTGTAAAAATGTATAGAGATGAACAATAAAAGTTTATATGAATGAGTGTTTGTAAGTAAAAGTAAGAAATTTGTGTATGTTTTCGAATGGAATATTTAAATATCATGCAATTAATACATAAAAAATTAGTACAACAAACGTAGACTTAAATGTTAAAGTTAGTCACGGAGACTTAATTCGACGCAGGTCATCTTCTGAGTTAATCCGCATTGCTGGCTGGCCATCTCCCTTTTTTATGTAGATATATCCGTAGGATGACCAACAATATTTGTAAGAGTTTGATTTTGCGAAGTCACGTGCTAAGACGAATATTCTTTTAGTTTTGGAGGTTAGGGCCTCAGAGATGAAAACCTTTTCAGGCGGTCCTTGTACACCCAGCATACCTGAATCTAGTTGTCCATTATTCGCACTCTTCAATTGTTTAAGAGACTCCATAAAGTCTTGTTTTATTAATACTGAGGTAAATTCTACAATTATAGGCTTTTTTCCAATTTTTGACTTGACTCTGAAAGTATCCTTAATTTCATATTGCTTAACAGGAACTTTAATTTTTTCCCCAATTTTCATAATTAACTTAGTTAGACTTTTTTTAGTTTCTCCTTGTTCCTGTGGAATATTACGAAGTTTCAGTCCGGTGGCACGGCAGTTTCGTTCCACATCTTCTAGTTTCTTTTCTAAAGAGTTAATGTAAATAATTTGATCCTTCTTTTCATTTTCCAATGCAAATAATTTTTTATTTTAAATCGTTATATTCTTCAGATAAAAAGTTAATTCAGCTTTGTATATTTACGTTTTGTTCCTTTATTTCCGATATAGTGGACATAACAACAGCTAATTTGGACTTTTGTTGTGCCAAAGAAACTGATAGCATCTTATTCAAGTTGATAATGGATGTGCGTAACTCATCAATGCCAAAATTACGTTTACGCTTATCATTTCTTGAGGTTACAAAAGATTTACTTTCCTCTGACTCCATTAGTCCGGCCGTAGTCAGATACGGGGCGGAGTCATAGCTTGTTTGCAATACATCATCATCAAACTGCATGGTTGAGAATGGAATAGTAGCTTTTGGAGGGCTTTCTTTTGGTCTCGGGGAAAAACCTCTCTTGACGGGTTCCCCCGGCCCCGGGGGACCGAGGGATATGTGGGACTCCGGGAAAGATGTTTGGCCATCCGACTACCTACTAAAAAACCCCGCTGTTCTCCTATCGCCTACGCCCATGCCCACGGATATATGGCCTGCCGATCTTGTGGCCCGGGCCGGCGCCGGCCCGCCCTTTGTCTTGAGGCGGGCCCCTCTTAAAGTGTTGGCGCCAGTGGGTCAGGTTTTCGTCCCCCCGGCGCTCTCCTAACAACTCTAGGAGTTGAGGGGGGCCGCGGAACAACACGCAGCCCTCACCCTCGCGGCAATAGTGCGGGCGGCGGATCCTCCACCGAGGGGCCGCCCGCGGTGATTGCCCTCGGCGCCGCCGACGTGGCCTGCGTTGGCGGGAGGGGAGTGTGGTGGTCGACTCCCGCTCCCGCTCCGCCGCCTCCTTTGCGGACATGATTGCCTCGCAGAAGGATACGACGGCAGTCCATCCAGGATCGCCCCCGACCATGGACAGAACCAGGGCCGGGAGCGACAGGTCCGTTTGGAGGGCTTCTAGCAATACGAGGCATTGCTATATGCTATTATATGATGTGGTTTTGAGAAATATAGATCTCTATTCACGAGTTTTTATTTTTTATTTAATTTATGACAGTACTTCGGAAATTATTTCTTGTTATATATCTTAAAATCGGCGTTATAATCAATAATAAGCATATAGGTTGATTATATATGGCTCATATTGTGTTATAGCATGTGTTAACTGTATTGTTATTTTAAAAATATATGATATTTCAGGATTTATTAATCACTTACACAATTCAATATTTCACTTAATAATACACCATTAGCAATTATTCATATGATCCAGTTTCTTGTTATACATAAAATTCGTCATATTTACTTGATATTGATATAATATTTTCACCACAATTCAACTTAGTTACAATTTTAATAAATAATAAATACTTTTGTGTGGAGCTAATGTTTACTTGTTTACGTCATGTAGTGGAATCAAAATTACAATAAAAATATTGCTAACAAACTGTATACGATACAATTATTTAAAAATTCTTTACCATAATCTAAACTTAATATTTCGTATTTTACATGCAGACAATATACGAATTTTGAATACTTATAAGAATTTATCTTGATACTCACGACAATCTTTAGGCAAAACACATTTCTTGCTTTGGCTGTCGTAAAGGATGTGATGTGACTGTAAGGAGGATTATTCCTCCTTACAGTCACATCCATTTACATTACAAATAAGAGGACAAGCTACAGGACCTTTGTTATAATTGCCACAAAGTCTTCCGCAGTTCACACCACAACCAGGTGTTGCATTTGGATCATCACCGCATGAGGCTATAATAGGAATATTTTAAAGTATTATTTTATGTGACGGATCTTAGAGGCAAAGTTGATTTACAAATATGTGAAAAGATTCATCATCATCATCCTAGCGTTAGTCCCGGTTGCCACCCAAACTTTCGTTTCGATGCCCGGGGTCCGCTTTCCGACTTTTTCTACTCCACTTCGCGCGATCTTCAGCATCCCTGGTAGTGAGCCCATTGGCACGCATATCGCCCTTTACGACGTCAAGCCAGCACTTTTTGGGTCTACCCCTCCTGCCGGGGCCCGGCGGAAGCGGCATGGCCAGACATTTGCTTCCCACGTAAGCATCCGGTTGCCGTAAAACATGGCCATACCAACGGAGCCGACACTCCTGCAATTTATCTGCAATGTCACGGACATGAAGACTACCGCGAATGCGGGAGTTCCTAACGTGGTCCTTCCGCGTCACTCCACACATCCACCGCAGCATATTCATCTCCGTGACACGCAGTTCTTGCTTGTGTCGCTCTAACACCGGCCACGCTTCACAGCCGTATAAAAGGACAGGCCTAATAATGGTCTTATAGACCTGTCCCTTCAACTTTACCGGCATCTTGGGGTCACAAATGACACCAGTTACCTCACGCCATTTGGCCCACGCGGCAGCAATGCGTGCCTTGACGTCGCAATCGATGTCACCAGACGCATGAAACACAGATCCCAGGTATTTCACATGGTCCGTGCGCTCGACCGTGTTGCCGTCTATGCGTACGGGTGTGGGATCTGTGGAGTTACAGGCCAAGTACTCGGTCTTCGCCACATTGAGCTTCAGACCACCGTTCTCAAGCGACTCCTTTCACACCTTCACACGTCGCACCAGCCTACTCCTGTCCGAATCTGCCAGCGCGATATCATCAGCATACATGAGCAGCCACGGGGGCTGCTATGTGAAAAGATTCTTCCTTAATTTACATATATTCATACTAAATTATATAGCAACCCACATGTACGTACAGATTTTCTTAGATTTTAATGAGTAAATAAATTCTAGGAACTACTCTATATTTTTAGATAAGAATTCGATAACAAAATAAGTTCCAACGTCTATAAGCGATGATGGCCACCTGCTATCGAGTAGACTTTGTGCCTATCTGCTGTTCTTCAGCTATTAAAAAAAACCGCCTTCAAAAAAAAACTATTCCAAAACAAATTAATATGCACTAAAAAGTAAAAAATAATTGCATATTCTGCTATAACTTAATAATCAACTTACTTTTTCTACTCATCAATATGTAGGTATGATCTATATTACGATAATATAATATAGTTACAATTATTATTATTTTTGAGGTCGCTGTCAGCCGTTACGTAACGTTACGGTAGGTGACTCAAATATCCGGATAGCCTATAACAGATTCGGCCAAGTATCGTTAACTTGCTCCTAAGAATTGAAGAGTTCCGTTACTTTGTCATGGATCCCATAATTAGAACTTTCATCAAACTACCCTTGAAGTACATCCTTTCCAATAAAAAATGAATAATCGAAATCGGTTGGTGTGATATTGAGTTATTCGTCCATTTGTCGCGCACATACTTAATGCAAATTTAAGACTTATATGGTTTTCTCATGGATGCCATTATCAGAACTAAACCAAATTGAAATGGGACAACACGGAGAACACAAGCTTTCAAATAAAAAAAATCATCGAAATTCGTTCACCCAGTTGAAAGTTCTGAGGTAAGGTAACAAACATAAAAAAATACAGTGGAATTGAGACCCTCCTTCTTTTTTGAAGTCGGTTAAAAAACATATATCAGTTGCAATACTTTTCTCAAAGAATATAATATGTACTGGCTAACGGTTTGGAAACAAGAAAGTGCCACAAATGAGCATCGGAACCTTGTCATAGTCGCAAAATAGTTGCTCTCTTTGGGTTCTACTTATCTTTAATAATAGTAGTTATTGTTACTAGGAAATAGTTTGAACTAATGTAGTTTTTATCAATTATCAAAATATTTAAATAATTTTATTAATTTTATTAACTTACGGCACTCGAACTTAGATATACATTTTCCATTATCAGCCCTCACATAATCATTTGAACACATACAACCAGCAATACAAGGATTATTGTTCTCTGTATAGCAGGCGAGAGGCTTTCCTAACTTAGTGCATTTTGCAGGCGCACAATATTGATTTGTACAGTTGCTGAATTCTTCGTTTATGTCACATTTGGGTGCTAAAACAATATAATAACACATAGATGATACAGTATTATGTTATGTTTAAGTTATGGTAATATTATCTGGGGAGAACAGATTAATAAAAATTAAATTAATATCTCAATTATTTAAATTATTTATTACATCAATTCGTTTCGGGAGGAGAGTAGTTTATAAAAAAAAGAATTTCAATTAACTATTCTTAAATTCTGACAAAAAAATTTTTTTTTTTTTTAAAAGCTTCATTTATAGTTAGGTAATGCTAGTCCAGAATTAAATTGTATTTGTTACTGACTAAAGACAAATTCACAAAACCCATGAATAATAAAAAAGAAGAACAAATAAGACTCAATTTTACAATCATAACCATTTTATATTCCAACTTAAATTGGAATAACAACCTACAAAGTCTAAGCTAAGCCCTATTTCATATGATTGATGATATAAATCTGAGGTCGACTTAAATTGGAAAATCTACCTACAAAGTCCAGCCGAAGCTAAACCCTATTTCATATGATTCATGATATAAATCTGAGGTCAACTTAAATTGGAAATGAAAAATTTCCGAAAATGATAATTTTTAACTAAAATTATTTTTGAAGTCAAAACTTCTTTAGCGGCGTTGTGCACTTTTTTGTGATGGGTAAAAATGTTAAACTCGCTAGATGACGGCGACGGAGGGCATCAAACGACCTCCGGCTGCCATAGACAGTGGCGGCGGTCGGCCCCTCAGTCATCCGCACAATCACCAATAGGGTGAGAGTCGCGTTCTCTTCCATATGCCTACCTCAATCTTGAATTGACGCAGGAGGGCGCCGGGGGGATAAACCTGACACAAGGGGTGTGCCGGCGCCAATTGATGCGCCATATTTGTTCATGGACCCAGGCAGTAGGTGATGAAAGGAAAGCGGGATTTTTATTAGGTAATCATATATTGGCCATCGTTCCCGGACTTACATATCCGATCCCCCTTAGCCAAGGAACTAGTAGTACAGGTTTCCCTCGAAAACAACGCTTACGGTGGGTGAAGGAACACCAGGATGGTTTTAATGGGTATACCAGCGACATGCGTCCCCCTGCCTAGAGAAGGGAACGAACAGGCGCATTGCAGGGGAGTCCCACACTGCCTCGTCCGTTCCCATGCAGGGGGAGGAGGTATTTCCCCCTCCCTAAAAATATTGGTATCCCGGATCCTAATTTACTAAGTAACCAATTGTGTTCTGAATGATAGTTTTAACAAAGTAGCTTTGAAGATATCGTAGTTATTACAATTATTTATATTTTTATATTGTTAACAGAAATGTAGCAGCTAGTGAATTTATTTTTAACTGTTTATCAATAACTTACGAGGACAATTTTCTTGTGGTATACAAGTCCCGTCCTTTCCTCTTAAATATCCCTCCTTACAAATACATCCTCCCACACATTTGCTGACAGAAGGGCACGCGATTGGTTTACCTATTTGTGAACAGTTTTGAGCATCACAGTAAGCATTTTTACAGTCATTGAATACTTCGTTATCTCCACATGGTATAGCTGAAAAAATAGCATTTCAGTTGTAATCACCTAGTTCTTGACCCTTACTATTTTGGTCACCAAATTGATCCGAGTTCAATGTACAGCAATTACTTTTTAGGAAGGTAACCTGATCAAATGCGTAATATTAAATGCTTGACAATGAAAAAAAATATAGTGACGAAATCTATAAATAATCGATAAGTGAAAACAGATTAACAGTCATACACACACACACAAAAATAAACATTAAAGATTGTATAGCGATCTCTTCCAAGCAACCTTAGGATGGATTAGAGTTCAAGAGGGCTGAAAGTGGAGTACCGTTGCATATTAGTTTAAAACGAATACATAAATACAGTCAATACATACAATAAATACATACATACATACAGTGCATCAGCCACCAGAGAATTCCAAAGGCGAATGGCCTGAACATTGAAAGACTTCCCAGAGAAATCGGACAAGTGATGAGGTATTTTTAACAGCCGGTTCTCCGGTAAGACTTAAGATACCTTAAATTGTCGGTGTGAAGGAATTGGAACCTTTCCTTAAGATAATATGGGGCTTGTGGATTGAATAGTGTGTTACACAAAAACGAAAGGACATGAGAATTCCGACGAAGACGTACATATATAGGAAATAATAGAATATAGGAAGCCACTTGAGCTTAGCACAAAATTCGGAGACATGATCATACTTGCGTAAACCAAATATGAAACGGATGCAGAAGTTTTGGAGTCGCACAAGTTTATTTAATTGGCACTCAGTGATATTAAGATAGCTGACATCTGCGTAATCTAGGATAGGAAGAAGCAGGGATTGTACAAGTACAATTTTAGTGTAATGTGGAAGAAAATTGCGTATTTTACGGAAAGCCGTAACGCTGGGGAACTGCGTAGACATATTAGCGGCCTCCCATCGTCCATATACAGCTCTGATAGCCGGTGCTGATGCTGCACAACAAGATGATCTGAAACGCCGCAAATATTCATCCATTGGCAGCGGATTCATATTTGTGGTTTTCGGTGTTGAGACTCTGAGGCCGTGGAGTCCACAAGCATATAGCCTTTATCGAGACCTGTCAAAACGCTTGATAGAGGTCTCACAAGATCGAAAAGCTCGTTTGTATTTACAGCAAAGGATAAGTGTTGCCATCCAACGCGGTAATGCAGCAAGCGTTTCGGTTTCCGGCCGAAAGCGATTTGGATTCAATTTATTATTTAAAGTTTTCGTATTTTTGTTTCTTTCTGTTTTCGTTTCTTTTTGTAAATAGACGAATACACAAAGTTTTAAATTATATAGTCATACGTATTACAACTTCAGTTTACTATTATGTAAATTGGCCTCTTTAAAATATACAATAGGTACCAAAATTATTTTTCATTTTGTACAAATATGTACAACAAATCATTCATGAAAAATAAAATATTTTTATACTAATTATAAACTAAACAAAACTGAGAAAATAATTAATAAAATTTGTGATTTAATGCTTATACGGCATGTATGATAAATGTGTTAGGATCTATTTTAAATCGTCAATAATATTTACTCAAAGTTATATGCTTCAGAAAATAAAGATAAAATTAAAACGCTTTCATAAGTATAATTTTGTAAACAGTTCCATGACCTAGATGAAACTTTGTATTCTATAGTAATAATAATAATTTTGTTTACAGTCTACATTCACATTTATTTTTTAATTAATTTTTTTACTAGAGGAAGATATTATATGTAATTAGCAGAAAAGTATTAGTATGAAACGGTTATTTGTAAAACAACTAAAGTGAAAGCATACTTACGACACCGTGACTTTGGTATGCATGTGCCATCATCTGCTCTAACATAACCTTCTTTGCAGAGGCAACCCTCTTTGCAGAACCTAGGATCAATTCTTGGACAAGCAACCGGTTTTCCTAGTTCTTTGCAGGTTTTTGGTCCACACTGACCTTGAATACAGCTGCTATATACTTCATCTTTGTCACAACTCAACGCTATATAAAATAGATATGTAATCAATTACAGACTTTGGTATTGTTGCATTCTACTCTACCTAAACACTTTCATTTTTCACCTATCATACTTAGCTGTTAATTTTGAAGAAAAAAGTAAATTACTACAAATACAGGATCATTTTGACATATACCTTCATAGTATAAATTTCAAAATATCTACTTAAACATATAAAATTAATTCGAATTGGTCGAGAGCTTATAGAGGAATAAATTGTAGATAATAAGAATATTATTAAAAAATTCACTGATTCACTTAAGACGACTTAAACCAAATTTCTAATCTTTATAAAAATGAAATAATAAATGTCATTTTCGCTAATAATTAGAAAATGCATGCATGCACTCGATAATTAAAGTCAAATGATAATTTTACTGCAACCACGGAAAGTAATAGAAGAATAAGTACATTGACTATCTAATAGTAATAAAAAAACCACGACTTACTACTGCATTCTTCCGGTAACACGCATTTATTTGCATTGTCATCGTAAATATACCTTTCTTTACAATCACAACCGTTAACCCAGCAAATGTCTGAACAAATTCGTGATTCGTCTCTGTAATTGGAACATCTTAGGCATTTATTACCGCATCCTGGTTGTGCATTAGGATCTCCCCCGCAAGAAGCTAGAAAGGGTGTATTTTATTTTTTCAAAGCTTTTATATATCTATCAATAAATAATTTACTTTTATATATATTAATTGACGAGACACGTTAGAAAGCCTGCGGAGGTCACGGGTTTGAGTCCCGTCCCGATTTTAAGTATTAAAAGTTATTATCTATTAAAAGTTGGGGAACGAAAATGTAATATATTTGAACTTATTTACACTAGAGCGTTACGTCATAAAATAAGTATAAATTGGAATGACTTACTCGTGATGTCATAAAATTTTAGACTACGTACTGTTAAAACAATGACAATGAATCGGTTTGAGAGATATAATCGTTTTTCTTTCAGTTAGAGTTATATTTTTGTTAGTTTTAAACATTGTTTTTCTGTTGAAATAAAATTATTTATTTCTTAGCCTTTATTTGTATATTGAAGAACAGCATTAAAATGTTACGTCCGTGCCAGTCTTTGAATATTCTATTCGACACGCAATTTGTCTTGTCGACGATCTCAGACTCATAGACGATCAAGACACACACTTGGCCTTCGGAGAGATTTTACGTATCTTTTTGCATAATTTACCGTCTATACAACGGGAAATGTTTTGAGGAGCTGTTTAGAATGGTGTATTTGCTGTCTATCTACCACCGCATTACCTGGATTGGGCATTCATCCCTATTTCCTGGAGCCATTTCTTTCCTGTACGGAATAATTGTTAAGGAAGTTATATATAACGTTTTTTTTTTCAAGTTAGTTATGAACTTATGGCTGAGGTTTTTCCATCGCAGTACAATATGAGGTATATTAAAAAATGCGTTCTAAAATTCTTTCGAGGCTAGTAGCGTGTGTTGTCTACCTGCTCCGGCTATAAAGAATAAACTTACGACATTCTTCCTTAGGTATACAAATATTGAAATCGTCCCTCACAAATCCATCCTTGCAAACACAGCCAGGATTGTCCGCGTTGTCTGAATCTAGTGAACATTGTACAGGGTAACCGAGGTCAGAGCAATAGTTTGGCTCACACCGCGCATCAACATTTTGTACATACATTTCGTTTGGTGGACATAGTTCGTCTGAAAAATACAAGTGTTGAAGACAAACTTTAATTATTGTAAATCTAATTTTTTTATGTTTATTTTTCTCTTCAGTTTATTTTCTTAATAACATAGAATTATACTTTTCAACTTCTTACACAATCATTTTATCCAAATAACATCCAAAGCATTGTTGCTGTTGATTGTTGTCAGAGTGCTTACATTATACCTATATTTGATTCCTTTTTTCTTAAACTAAAGGGCACGACATATTTAATGGTTCTTACAAGTCTTAGAGACATCTGGACTCCCAACCCAAACCCCGTAAGGAAAAATAAATTTAATGTTTGGATTGTTTTTTAAAACACTCTAGGCAGTAATGAATAAATGAATTCATCTTGTTGGACAAAACCACACAGTCAATTTATAGAAACTCTCTTTGTTCAATTTTAAAAATGTTAGTTTATGCTTTTATCAAGAAAATATTTACCTTCACAACTAGGAATAGGTATACACGTGCCATTTTCAGCTCTGGCGTAATCCTTTTCACAATAGCACTGCTCAACGCATACAAAGGTTGCAATTGGACAGTTTGTTTGATTTTGCGATTTCAGTGTTTCACACACGTTGTCACAGAAAACACCGCACGAAAAGTACTCATGTGGACCCGTGCATTTCACTTTACAGGAAAATATAGGTTAGGTCTTATTAACATAAATAAAGTTGTGGGATTCCCTGAGATATTACTGAACGTTATTTACTTAGGAAAATTTGAATTTTAATATTGAATTCAGTATAATATTTTCAACGAAATATTGTAAAAATACGACATTAAAAATAGACTGAATGAAGCCATACCCGATATAAAATTAGAATCTATGTATACTTACAACAGTTTTCTTCAGAAATGCACTCTCCAATTGCATTTCTATAGTAACCTTGTTTACATCGACATGCCTCTTTGCAGTTACGAGATCCTCTAATTTGAAGAGGACAATCATAAATTTTGCCTATACTATCGCAAGTTTGAGGTGGACAATTATATGGACACGAATCATATATCTCATGAGGCTTAGTACATGATTCTGTAAAAATGTGTGAATTTAAGCATATTCAACTAGCTTTTTTTTAACTACTTCAAGCATTATAAGCAATGAAGCTGAAATAATTGCCTGAAATGTTTTAATTACATTACTGAAAATAAATTTTGAACGAAGTGTATAATTTTGTAGATTTACCAGATTTACTGAGCACTTAAATCAATAATCAAACATTAGTTTTTTTTATTGCTGTAGGACAGCAGACAGGCTGACGGCTCGCTTAGAATTTAGCAGTTACCGTCGCCTGTGAGTGTTTGCAACGCCAGTGGCATCGCGAACACGCTGCTGTCCCATAAGGGTACAGCAGCTTGGGTCACTAATACCGGAACACAACACAAGGTTATTATGACGACATACTTAAGACCAAAGGTGGTCGCCATCCAGACGGACTTGGGGCCCTACCACGTTATTTTGTCGCCTTTTACGACCGACCGACCCCGGCCGCAGATTTCAATATTCTTTCTCCGCCCCTATACGGATACAAGTTAAGATTTTAAGCCTTGTCTAACTCCAATTATTAATTTGTATAAAACGTACTGGTGTAGTTGGCAAATAGATATAAGTGTAGTTTGATTTTTAATCTTTTAATGTAAGTAGTGGTATGTTTTGGCATCCCTTGAAGATTACGCGAGCGACGGGTACTACACACCGTACCATACAGCCACCTTGCTCCCACCGTGGTGCCAGCAGCGCCGCGCCCTCTTCACCCACACCGGACGTAAGCTATCGCCCCCAGCCATGGTTCTGGCCATTGTCGGGGCAAACCCGGATGGACCGCTGTCACCTTCTGCGAAGCCGTAATGTCCACGAAGAAGGGCGGGGAAGGAACGTGACCGAAAAATCCAGCTCAGTCCCGGCACCACAGGCCCATATGACGGCGACGAAGGACGTCAAACGATCTCCAGCTGCCGTAGACAGCGGCGGCGGTCAGCCCCTCGGGGGAGGAGCCGTCACCCGCACCATCGCCAATAGGGTGAGAGTCGTGTTCTCTTCCGTATGCCTCCCTGAATTTTGAATTGATGTAGGAGAACGTCGGGGGGGATGAAAACCTAACACAAGGGGTGGTCCGGCGCCGATTGATGCTCCATGTTTATTCAAGTATCCGGCAGTAGGTGATGAAAGGACAGCGGGGTTTTATTAGTAGGAAATCATATATTTGCCATCGTTCTCGGACTTACACATCCGATCCTCCGGGCCAGGGAACTAGTGAAGTACAGGTTTTCCTCGAAAACAACACTTAAAGCGGGTGAAAGAACACCAGGATGGTTTTATTGGGGATACCAGCAACATGCGTACCCCTGCCTAGAGAAGGGAATGTACAGACGCATTGCACGGGGAGTCCTATACTGCCCCGTCCGTTCCCATGCAGGGGAGGAGGTATTTTCACCTCTCTTAAAATTTTTGGCATCGCGGATTCTAACCTACTAAGTAACCAATTGTGTTTTTAATGATAAGTTTTATCAAAGTAGCGATGAAGATGTCGTTGTTAATACAATTATTTATAGTATAATATTGTTAACAAAAATGTTGCAGCTAGCGATTTTTTTTTAACTGGTTATCAATAACTTACGAGGACAATTTTCTTGTGGTATACAAGTCCCGTCCTTTCCTCTTAAATATCCCTCCTTACAAATACATCCTCCCACACATTTGCTGACAGAAGGGCACGCGATTGGTTTACCTATTTGTGAACAGTTTTGAGCTTCACAGTAAGCATTTTTACAGTCATTAAATACTTCGTTATCTCCACATGGTATAGCTGAAAAATAAAACATATCAGTTGTAGTCACCTAGTTCTTGACCCTTACTACTTTGGTCACCAAATTCATACGAGTTCAATAATAGCAAAAACATTTTAGGAAGGTAAACTGATCAAATGCGTAATATAAAATGCTTGACAGCGAAGAAAAATATCGTGACGAAATTTATACACAAATAATCGATAAGTAAAAACAGTTTAACAGACTTTTTCTCTGAGAAAAGAACACTAAGCTCAAGAAGAGTACGTTATGGACTGCTATTTTTTATTACCTCTTTCAGGCCCACCAAACACAATTCAGGATACACATGTTTTATTATTGCTCCACTCTGATTCTAGTTTATAGAGCGACAAGCTCCCTAAACATGCATGTATGGTCGTCTGATGTTGATCTTGGTGCGAGAATTTGAAAACAATTGTATACGCTCGTGTTTGGTGGGCATGGAATCTGTTATATCAGTGTTTAGTGAGAGGTGTAAGCTGTCCCACCAAGACCTTTAACCAATTTCACTTTTTTCATCAGCTGGTACACCCTGAATACCTGAGAAGAGGTAATGACTCAGGCATTTCTTTTGGGGTTGACGCTTGATGGTAGTTAACCGAAAATCAGTCAAACCTTTCTCATGTGTTTTTTAACCTATTTGGAGAGGAAAAGAAGAAAACACCACAACACAAAGCACATATATATGTTCATATGAACCAAAATATAGAAAGACAGTGCATACGTACATAGTAAATACTATGAGAAACAACAAAAGCAATCGAGACATAATTAGAAATAACAAGAAAGACGTGCAACAGTTGTTTTTTTGTACCTGTTAGTCTCCCATTAACATTCTAGTTTTACTCAAAGACAAAATACCTTGCTCAACATAATTTTACCCTACAAGAATATTATGGTCAATCATCATACACTAGGGTGCCTATTCTTGTATGGCTGATTTGATTAGTGCATATATGTATAAGAAAAAGATTAGGCCTTAGCGATGAACTCAGGTATAAACTTGCCATGACACTAAACTTACAATCATTGCCAAATTGAGTCAAAATTTACATTATTTAAATATTGCACTTTACTTATAAATAAGCAGTGTATACTTCACTTTTGTGTACTAGCAATTTATTCACTTTCAGAGCGCACCACAACTTGGAGATCATCGAGTATTGTGTGCGTGCGCGCCATTATTGTTGCTGTTATGTCACATTCTTTTGAAATTACTTAATATTAGTATAGGTATTAGTATTTATTTATGTCCGTTTTTTATATTATATTTGACTTTATGTATTGTAATTATTTTGTACATTTTTAAGGTTATTCATTAATATTAATTAATATACAAACAATTTTTTTTAACTTTTCACCCAACAACGTCACATCTTTGTGGGGGACATAAAGATGGACAGGTGTCATATATCTTATTTATTGAATATTTTTCTACAATAATATTATAAGATGAGCATAAGGTATAAATAAAACTTATGTGGGAGAGCAAATATAATTTAAATGTATTTATTGACGGAGTGTGTATTGCGAGCTTACTCATATTGTACAAATTATAATATGTTTATGCTTTGGAATCTTATTTAAAATATTTGTTATAAAAATATAATTTTACTTTTCACTAAACAATTTATCTATTTTAAGATAATTAAAAAATTAACATTTAAGGTAAACTTACGACATTGATCACTAGAAATACAATCTCCGTTACCATCCTTTTTGTACCCATCTATACATCTGCAACCAGGATTGCAACTCGGATCCCCAATTTTAGGTGGTTTAGCACATCTTATAGTTCTTTCGTCTACGTCACAACGTCTTGGTGGACAAGGAGATGGACACGGATCGTAAATCTGATTTGGTGGACATTTTGCTAGAACAACATTTGTCGTTTGTCATCTATATTATGTTATTGTAATAATAACAGCTAATAATAACCCGGCTTTTACCTTAGAGAAAACAGTATAAAACAGTATAAACGCAACGCTTGTCCACGACGGTGTATGTCTAACCCACCAAGGGTCATACCGGTCATATCGGTACGCTGGTTTCGGTTTCAGTCGGTCTTCGGTATTTATAATTGTAATATTATGCATATTAATTTAGAAAAACTGCATAAACGTTTTTGTATCTATCTCGTATTTTAGAATAACGTGATGGATTTTTTTCTTATTAGTGGTTATTTTTTTTATAAATAAAAACTGGGTTGTCTGGAAGAGATCGCATTTTAGCGATAAGGCTGCCCTGTATTATTAATTATATGTATGTCTCTTAATATAAATTACTTTTCAATAATGTACAATAAATTGTTATGTCTATTTTAGCAGCTAGTATTGCGATAATTCTGAATAAAACTATATTTACTAATTTTTAAATTATATTTAATGAATATTCTTAAATGAGCATTTTGTGTGTTAGTCTTCCGAAAACGAAAACATATTCTTTAAGCTATATTCTTCTATCGAACTATCAAAACTATGATGGTGATTGTGTACTTTTCAATGATTTAAAATGTACTTATCATAACAACTTTTTTGCTAAGCATATTTATATGCACCTGTTTTGCAAGTTACCAATACTAAAATATTATATTTTCACTTACGACATTTTCCTTTCGGTATACAATTTCCAGTACTATTCCTCAAATAATTATCTTTACAACGACAGCCTGGCTTGCATTCCGGATCACCAGGTTTGGGATTTGGGGCGCATAATATCACTGCTGGATCTACGTCACATCTTTGAGGTGGACAGGTTGGAGGACAAGAGTCATATACTTCATTACTTCTACATCCTTGTATAACATAATTATTAAGTTAATTTTACTCGTTGATTTTACGTGAATTTAATTAATAAGTAGAATTATATCAATATTAGTCCGTAGCGTCCCACTGCTGGGCTTAAACCTACCTCCTTATTATTTTTTTGGTCTCGGGAAAAAACCTCCCTTGACGGGTTCCCCCGACCCGGGGGGACCGAGGGATATGTGGGACTCCGGGAAAGATGTTCGACCATCCGACTACCCACTAAAAACCCCGCTGTTCTCCTATCGCCTACGCCCGGGCCCACGGATATATGGCCTGCCAATCTCGTGGCCTGGGCCGGCGCCGGCCCGCCTTTTGTCTTAAGGCGGGCCCCTTCTAAATTGTTGGCGCCAGGGGTCAGGATTTCATCCCCCGGCGCTCTTCTGAATCAACAGTTGAGGGGGGCTGCAGAACAGCACGCGGCAATAGTGCGGGCGGCGGATCCTCCCCCAAGGGGCCGCCCGCGGCCGCTTTTTACGGCGGCCGGAGGTCATTATGTACTTGCCCTCCGGCGCCGCCGGCGTGACCTGCGTTGGCGGGAGGGGAGTGTGGTGGTCGACTCCCGCTCCCGCTCTGCCGCCTCCTTTGCGGACATGACTGCCTCGCAGAAGGAGACGACAGCCGTCCATCTAGGATCGCCCCCGACCATGGACAGAACCAGGGCCGGGAGCGACAGGTCCACGCCGAATTGAGCGACGAGGTCGTGGCGCTCCTCGCGCCACGCAGGGCACACGGCGACAGTGTGTTCCACCATGTCCTCCTCGTCGCCCGCGCCACAATGGTGGCGTTCCGACGTCATCTCCCGCCCTATGCGACACAGGTACCTCCCGAAGCAACCGTGCCCCGAGAGGACCTGCGTCAGGCGGAAGGTCAGGGCGCCGTGGCGCCTTTCCAGCCATTCGGCCAGGGCGGGTTTCACCGCTTCGATAGTGGCGAGGCCCGTGCTGGGGTGCGCGAGGCGCTCCTTCCATTCCACCATGAGCACCTCGTCGCGCAGCTCCGCCCGCTTTCCGAGGCGAGGCGTGGGGCGAGAGCCACGCTCGGCCGCATCCCAGCGCCACTGGTACAATAGTGCCAGGACCCGGGGCTCGAGTTCCCATGGTGGGGATCCGGCCAGCAGGGAGGCCTTTTCGAAGGATACCGTGCGGTATCCCCTTATCGCCCTGACGGTCAGGACGTGCTGCGGGCTGTGAAGTAGCGCCGTCGTTTTGGCCGTCAGGCGATCCGCCCAGATCGGGGCCCCATAAAGGACCATCGACCACGGTTCCCTCAAAGAGCCTGCGGCACACTGTGCCCGGCGCGCCAATATTCGGCAGCAGACGGGAGAGTCCCGCCGCCGCCCGAACTAGCTTCGGCGCCAGGCGTTCGAAGTGCGCCGCAAAGTCTCATCGCCCGTCGAGCACCAGTCGGACGTCTCCTACCGTTATGCTCAGGCCGGGTAGCGGCCTCTGGCTGGGCCTGTAGAATATTACGGCCTCCGTCTTGTTCAAGGCCACCTCCAGGCCTAGTCGCCGGATTCTTGCCACCGTGTGCGCCACCCCAGCCGTGCCCAGAAGGCACGCCTGGCGGGGTTTCCTCCCGCGCCGCTGTGACGAGCGTGTCGTCGGCGTAGCAGATGACGCCGATGCCGGGGAGGAGCGCCCCCCTCAGCACCCAGTCGTACACAACAGGGGGCCCAGGACCGACCCCTGCGGAACACCGCACACGACGTCTCGCCGACTTTGCCCACCCTGAACCAGGGTACACGACGGCACGATCGTGCAAATAGCTTAGTATATTATTTTAATTCTTAAATATATAGTTTTGATAAAATATACGCATGAAAAAAGTCTAAGCAACATGCATGATATTACAAATTTACCATTTATACTAATTAATTTCTAAGTCTTTACTTATATGTAAACTTTTTTGTTATTGATGACATACTGGCTGGTTGTAAAAAATTAAGATTATGTTTTGTTTTTTTCATAAAATTAAATGAAAGGGAATTTGTTAGAATTTAAGTGCGTTTTTATTGCTACGTTTAGTCCTCGATTTTATAATTTTACCAACCATTTAAATAAAGTTAGCGACAAAATTGAATTGTTAGATATTCTTTACGTCATGGAGCGGCGTCATTTGACGGCAAATGAAATGCAAAGAGCAGTAGGGGTGTTGCAAGCGGGAAGTAATCAATCTCAGGTATCTTGGCATTTTGGCATTCATAGAAGTGTTATTTGTCGTCTTTGGCAGCGCTACAATAATACAAGGGAACCCGCTGAACAGCATCCAGGCCGTAAAAAGAGTACAACCACTCGGCAAGACCGGTACATACAACTGACTGCAAGACGCCAGCCGATGTTAACCGCTCGAGAGATAAGTTTGAGGCTACAAAATTCAAGTGGTGTTGATGTAAGTCCCCAAACTGTGCGAAATCGATTGTATGAGTACGGCCTACGAGCTCGACGCCCAATTAGGTGCCCACCGATACGTCACGGGAATCGCGCTCGTCGAAATGAATGGTGTAGAGAACGCAGAACATGGACCCAGGAACAATGGAATAAAATTATGTTATTAAAAGAACTTATAAAGACAACAGCTGTTATTTTTACATCATGGGACCCTAAAAATATTATTTTAAAAATAAAATACAACGTTATAATGTGAAAAACTATCCTAAAATTTAAATTAGTACATGTTGCTTAGACTTTTTTGATGTGTGTATTTTACAATGTTCATAATGTGAGGATAAATACCAAAAAATAGGAAGTATTCGTGTTTCAATGTCACAAAAAGCTAACCCATAAAGAATCAAAATACATTTTATTTTAGTTAAAGAATACAGCATAAAATAACGACAAAGATTTTAAGTAAATAGTGATAGTTGTCCAAAATCAGAGATAATAACAAAAAAACTGAGTTAATAAAATAATACGATATAATAATACGATATAATACGGTACGATAATCTAGAACAGTGAAACATGAATGTTATTCAAACTTATTAATTATGTAATTATTAAGTGATAGTTTTTTAAATTTAATTATGTATTAATTTTACTAATTCCTAGTGCTACCAGAGTCGGAGCCGGTCTATAAGGCAACCATACCTAGTCCTTAAATATGCCACCATAATAACATTTTATACTGTATTCCTGCATAAGTGCCTATAGGTTTCAGTTGCGCTAAGCGAACGGCAGCGGTGTGTCTGGCGTCGCAAACATCCATTGGCGACGGCAACTGCTTACTAATACTATGACGGTAGCGCTTGATTTTCGTTGAATTTTTGGTTATAATTAAGTATTTATATTTAGGTATTTATACTAGGTGCTATTATATCGTAAAATATTTTAAAAAGTTGCTTTAAGGTATATTTTAATTCTACTTTATTCAAAGGTTTTTTGATCATAATTTTAAATCAAAACTATTTCAGTGAGTTTAATGCAAGTAAAATTTCTGTATACATCAAACTCCAACATAAACTCTTATTAACAATAAATGACATTCCAAAAAAATAAAGACTTTACTTTTACGAATTTTTCGTTCGACTATACAGAGATAAATCATATCCACGTTTAAATGTATTCATAGTGTATAAACTAAAGAACCACGAGTCTTAAAATGGTTAGGTTGAGCATAATTAAAAGTTATTTTCCAAAAATTCTAAAATAAAGGCTTGTCCTGTTTACAACTCGAATCATCCAACAACGACCTAATAACTACATAGTGCGCTTTGAATCGCACAGTTGCGCGGAGTACTTCAACACATGCTAGAGGATATCTATGACCACATTTTGTGAGGTTTTTATTATTGAATTGTATGTATATATATATATATATATATATATATATATATATATATATATATATATATATATATATATATATATATATATATATATATATATATATATATATATATATATATATATATATATATATATATATATATATATATATATATATAATGATTATTTTTTGTTGAATCATTTCAAACCAATAATTAGGTGAGCTATAATATTTTTTTCTAAGTACTTAAACTTCAAATCATTTTCCTTTAACGTTCACTCAATTTGTTTAGTAAAGGTGGCCTTTCAAGCGTCGATATCGATTTTACGGGGTATCTTCATTACTAACAGAGAAAAATTTCATCTAATAATTATTTCATCAAGTACATTACGTTAAAGTTTTCTATGTTAGGTTAAAGTTATTGAGGGTACGATTATTCAATTTGGGTTTGTTTCAGCTTATTTTATGTAAATGAACAGAGTAGTATAGAAATTTGTTTCAGAAACTAATATGTATATTAATATAAGTTTAATTTTTATACCTGTGCAAGAAACACTAGCAATAACTGTAGCCGTAAAAGCTAATAAAATAATACGTCTCGCCATAACAACAAATCGAAAGGATCTGAATTTTTTTTATCAATGTTTTACACTTTTATAGGTTTTTCATGCAGTTGTTTCAACATTAAACGATACACATTAAATTATTGAGTGTGTCGGTAAACACAGTTTAACATATTTTATTGAAATTAATTTGCTTTATGATAATATACAAATATGGTTTGTGGCAACCACGTATTTGCAAATGAAAAAAGTAAATGAGTCAGTACCTTAATGCTTTAATGGCAGTGAAATTACTTAGAGATATTCACATAGAACATGGGTTAAGCAGTGGCTAAAAATTGTATAGGTATGAACCTCTACAATTTTTGAGTTTTATTAATTTTTACACAATTTAGATTACCTCATCTACCCAACCAAAGAAAAGACGAATAGATTGCGTAAAAGATGAAAGATATGATAAAAAAGAATGTGAATGTTGAGATGACAGCTAATAGAAGGAGACTCGCTTTTTAAAGTTTTATACCAGATGCCTTTGTCTCTAGATAGCACGAATTTAATCCGTGCAGGGGTGGAGAAAGAATACTAACCTCTGCGGCCGGGGTCGGCCTGTCGTAAAAGGCGATAAAACAACCCACCCTAGCTACGTGGTAGGGCCTCAAGCCCGTCTGGATGGCGACCACCTTTGGTCTTAAGTATGCCGCCATAATAACCTTGTGTTGTGTTCCGGCATTAGTGACCCAAGTTCCTGTACCCTTATGGGACAGCAGCGTGTTCGCGATGCCACTGGCGTTGCAAACATCTATAGGCGACGGTAACTGCTAAATTCTAAGCGGGCTGTCAGCCTATCTGCTGTCCTACGCAATAAAAAAAAAGATAGTACGTTAAAATAATCTTTCCATTCCTTGTAATATTCTTCTTTGTATTTCATCAAAACTTCAAAACTTCAATTCTTCAAAACAAATTTACTTCAATTAATAACTCCGAACCTTCAGAAACAGCCGATTTCCACCTCCTCATTTCCCCGAAAGCCAACATGAGATGGAACCCATTGCAACACCAGCTCAATATCCTTACCAAGGAAGTACAAGATGTGTTCTAATTAGAGAATACAATCCCGGGATCCCGAATCCCGGGACCCCGGGATCCCGACCGTTTTCTGACCCCGAATATCCCGAGACTGTACTTGGCTAATCTCGGGATTTTCGGGTTTGCCACAAACAGGTCTAGTTTGCACTCCGTTGTCCATTGCAAGTTGACAATGACCTTGCCTAGATTATATTAATAGCATTTATTACCTACATAACGACAAAAA